>JARHVA010002138.1:360000-1697500 GCA_037957365.1 Torreya grandis | reverse complement strand
TGATGATAATTTCCATGATGTCTTTATCTTCAAAATAATTATTGTGATGATAACTTTTATGAAGGTTTTAAGTATTCAAAAAAATTGTTCTAAAAAAATCCAAGACAAAATATGTGAAATCAAAAGTTGCAAAGAAGAGAAAAAGACTCATTTTATCAAGAATTATGTCAAAACATTTACATGAAATTTTTAGGCAAAAGTTTGAAATCAAATTTTTGAAGTCTATAGGAATACTGAATAAATATCTGAAATAATTTTCTAAGTGTTTTGGCCTTAAAAAAAAATGATGTGAATGCTAGTCAGAAACCTTGTGAGAACAAATCTTCCGAAGACTAAGGTTATGAAAGTTAAGTCCTGACATAACTTACAAAGACTAAGTTCAGAATAAAATTAATAAAAAAAAATGCAAAGAATTGGATCTTCAAAAAATATGTCATGACAAAAAAATTCATGAAAATAGTCCAAAGAAAAAGTCACAAAGAAGGTAAAAGAAGCTCCCACTTTGACAAGCATTGTGTTATAAATTTTGCATGAGAGATTGGTAATAGAAGTTACAAATAATAAGAATAAATAAAAGTTACAAAGGCTTAAATTTGAGTGATATGCATGAATATATAAATTTTAATAAGCTACCACATGGCGTAGCTCATAGACCCACAACATAGATCCCAATTAGGGATCTGAAGGTAGAGACATGAGTAGTGATGTTAAACCCATAGCAAATGAGCTTGTGCCACATGTCTAACCCAAAAAGTGACACATCATCAATACACCAGCTTAAATTTGATGACCCATCTACTCATTAAAATTATCAAAGGCATGAAGATTTTAGGTAAAATAATTAATTACCATTTGAAAACTCCCAACATGTACAAGATGTCAAAAACCCTAAAAATGGCTAGATTAATATGTGGATTTGTAACTCCCCAATAAAGGAGAGTAGTTTCAAAAGATCAGTAATGAGTCATCAAAGATAATGTAAAAATCCTATGCCACCTTTCAAGATATTATCATCAAATAATGCCAACTCATATAAGAAACATATATTTGACTATTTTCTTGCATTTCAATGATGTTGCAACTGATCTCATGATTGGACAAAATCCATCATAGGATTATTACACGTCCACCTTATCTCTCTTCTTTAATCTCTTATATATACTCTTGTAAGTGAAGTTGAAAACATTGTCTAGCTAGTTATGTCATATTCTTTCCAAAATTGATAGTGATTCTTGCTTTGAAATGAATACAAGTTGATTTATGCCTTCTCAATATTTCATCTAGTGTTCTAATGATGAATGCTAGTGATAGTGTTAAAATTCCTTGCATTTTTACTCTTTATTATTCCATATTTTTGAGTAAATCATATTATTGTAGGTCATATGGTGTGTGTCAGGTATTTTTCAAAGGCTAAGCATGGAAATCTTCACTAGTGTCATCTTTTAGACCTCTTGATTATCTCTCTCGATTGATGCATTATCTCTAGCCTATGTATTGAAATACTTATGTTGGAAGGACTATTTTAGTGTTTTAAAATTAGATTTTAGTATTGTTTTAGTCCATAGTTTCAATCATAATCAAGTAGAGGAGAACTATAATTTGGTGAATCACCCCTTTTAGTCATTACTTTCATGATTTATTTCTCCTATTTCCTTGTAATTTGAGTAGGTGTAGTGTTATCTTAGGTGTAGAATCAAGGTATCCATCCCTATTTTGAGGTTATATTTACTCATAGGCTACCCACAACCTTTAAAAGTTCCCATTGTAGCAATTGAGTGAGGAGACTAGAAACACCTCCTCAAAGGGTACAACTCAAAGTTAAAATAATAACCATGCACTTGTAATAGTATTATGGGAACTATGATATGGATTTCATCACCACACACAACACCACACATTGTGTTTTTATAGAGTATAAATATCAAGGATAATTATTATTAAGCTAATAAAAACCCATTATATAGGATTTCATCAAGTAAGGAGGTAACATTTAAATGCTCAGGTATTAGACCATACCTTACATAGATGCAAGCCCCACATACCACAATGTGTTTAGGATAATACTTTAAAGAGAAATTATAACCTATAATAATACCTATTTATCATAAGAAGCATCCAAGGCATGATAAATAACATTCTCAAAGAACACTCACCATATATAGATGGTGAGAGTGGGTTGGGAGACCAATATAGTCACCTCTCATCATGAGTCATTCGATGGGTTGGTGTTGATTTTCACTCTTGTGTTAGTCACTAATATAGGATTTATGGATTTTATTCTCTTTTTTGTGTGTTTTTAGGATAGTATTGTTTGTAAACCTTAAAACCTACACATAAAACAATTACATATTAAAAACTTAACCCTGCGTTAGACATAATCCCTTGTCCAATCTTTTCAAGACAATCATCATCCTATGCTTTATTAAAACCCTATCACCCATCATCATACCTAATCTTGTTTTGATCATCATAATTTTGTCTAAGCTAAACGTTGTCACTCATCTTAATGTTATCTAAGCTTGTCTAACATCAAGTGATTCCCCTCTTGATCTAATCAAACCTAAGACTTAGTCATCCCTCTTGACAAGTATAAACCCATCATAATCCTATCCCTTATGACATTATTAAAACATGTCCTTCCATTATCAAATTTTTCTAACTTGACAAAACCTATCTAAGATATTACCTTGACCTAGTATTTTACTAGTAAGGATATATTACCTTGGTAAAATATTGTCATCTCATCTCTCTATTGATTTGAACTCAACACACATCATTATCCTCACTCTAATATTTTTAACTCAAAAATCATTATTATCTTGTCACTCTATTGGTTTTTTTAATCCTAACATCCATCATCATCTTATCATTATACTATTTTAACCTAACACCCATTGTTAAAACACTATTAAACTTGTTTAAGTTAGTCGATTTTAGGGTAGCATACCCTATCATTATCTCAATCAATAATACTATATAAATTATTATATACCACTTTAATCAAAGGTATAACCCATCTTCCTCTTTTCTCAAAACTATACCCCATCTAAATCCTAGTCATCTTACACATCGAACCAATCAACCTAAAGGAAAAACTATACACATTCATCCACATGGCACCTCTCACTCATACAAAAAAATTAAATATTGAACAAACATAAAACTATATTGATAATATCCTTGAGAATTTGGGTGAGCAAAATTTAAATTAGGAATAAAACATTAGAGACATGCATACCCCATGAGACAATGAAGACACCCAAAATGATTGATTTAATAATGATGAGAATAAATCCCAAATTAAATAGTATATTTATGATAATCAAGAATCACTAGTATCACACCTTAAATATATAGGGATAAGGTTACCACCTAAATTTGATCCAAACCACTTGAATAACCTTATCTAATGTCTTTCACATCATAATACCACTCAAAATCATAATTCCAAATTTTATGAACAAGCCATAAATGATGAATAAGTCAATGATGAACAAAAAATAGATGATGAACAACCCTCACCCAAGAATGTCAATACTAATTGAGTTAAGGTTAATAAATGGAAATATATTATAGAGGACCAAGCTGAAAGAGACTACAAACAATACACATTGGACTATTTAAACCAAATCAAATAACAAGTCAATTCTCTCACTTCTTAAATATATTCCAAAGTGAAAAAGCCTTACTCACCTAGGAAGCCTATCAAAACTACTTTGTCAAATGCCCATCAAGATCAAAAAAATTATAAGCCTAAACCATCATCCACATCCAATCCCTTATCATATCCTACATTCACCCATAAATGAAAATCCATGAAGGAGGCTCTCCAAAACATGGATATAAAATCACATGCCAATAAATAAAAGTTCAAATAATTCTAATCCTACCCTCTTGATATGGATATCCTTTGTGTTCCTTTCCTTCCTCACTTAAAGCCTCATATGTTTGATAAGTATAAATGAAAGGTTGGCATGATGTAACATGTTAATGAATTCTTTATGTCATGTCATGAGGTTTCTTATATTAATGCTTACATGCTTCAATTATTCCCTATAAATATTGGTGGACTAACTCTATAATGATTCATGCATTTACGTAAAGTGTACACCACATATTTTTATGACTTAACTAATAATTTAATCAAGTATTTATCCTATAATGTCAAATTTAATGTCACTATATTATATCTATATAACATAAATCAAAGAAATAGAGAAAGGTTTTCATAAAATTTTCAAAGATGGCAAAACCTTAGAACCGATTTCCTTATTCAATCCCAAAGAAAGAATTAATGACCATCTTCATTGATAATATTAATCAAGAATTGGCCTATAATCTAAATTTTCATTGTACTACCACATTTTATGATATTTAAAAAAAAGGTATTTGGATTGAAAAAACCCTTATTGATTAAGGGGTAATCAAGTTCTATTCAAATAATGATCATAGTCAAAATAATATCCATTTTGAAAGACCAAAATTCTTCAATAAAAATAAGAATATTTTTGGAGATGGTGTAACTAACACTAAGCATGTACTAACAATCAAAGGTCCTAATTCCTCTTCTAAATCAAAAAATACATCAAACATTACTCTATGTAAAGGTAGGTTGAACATCACTATAGGAAGGTGGATTTATAAAAATTTAAGTGAGCCTATGGAAAGCATCTTGAAGAAACTTATATATGAAAACATGATCACCTTATTAGAAATAAAACCTCTTGATGAAAGTAAACCATGACCAAATTGGTTTAATGAAGATGAACATTTTCACTACCATCATGTCAAGGGACATGATACTAGAATATGCATATAATTAAGAAACTATATTAAAGACATAATTGAAAAGGGTAAGATTTAAGTTGATGGTGAAGAAGCACCTTCTTTTAAAAACTAGCAACTAGGTATTTATAAAGATACTTTCCTTAAACATAATCAAAATCAAAAGGGTACACCAAGGGACCAAGATCAACCTTATTTAAATAACCATGTTAACTATCACCAAACACCCTATTAGTATAATCATAATGTAACCACCATAAAGGTTAAGGCCAAGGTACCCAAAGATCCTTTAGTCCCACAACATCTAGTAATCAAATACAAAGGGGCATCTTTTTATTATGATTTTATTACTTGTCATGGAAAGATTAATATACCTGGGCACCTCTTAAGACCCCACCTCAAAAGGATCCTCATAAAATCAATGTCTCTAAAAACTCGTCAACCACTCTTGAATGATATTACAACATCATCCACCAACTTGAGAAGACATCAACACAAATATCAATCATGGACCTTCTAAAATCCTTATTCATCCATCATGATATCTATAAAAATAACATTAACAAGTCAAAATTCAATACATACATTGATGAAATTTAGTTCCAAGTTATTATTGGCCACATATCATCCTCACATAAAATAACTTTTAATCCCCAAGAGATGGCACTAATTAGCCCTAATCACAAATATCCCTTCTATATCAGGGTATATTTTTCCAATCTCAATATTCTATAAGTACTTGTAGATGGAGGGTCAATTATGAATCTTAGTAGCATAAATTTATTCAAGAAATTAGGGTATTCTAAATCAACACATGGGTCACAAATTATTATAATAAAGGCTTATGATGATAACAAAATACAATAAACATGTACTATTCACCTTTATTACAACCCTTCAAGTTGTACTTATAATAATGCAATAATTTTTTAAAAACCAATTACTTAACATTCATTACATAGAAAAATACTTAACTTATCCAAAAAATAACTTATAATGATAATTGTTCCAAATTCAAATACTAAAAATCAATATTACTTATTTCAACTATAAAAAAAGTAAATACATTAGGACTTAGCCATGGTTAGTTCAACAATAAAACAATTACTATTATAGTATATATAAATATATTATAATTTTATTTCCTTTAGGAATTCAACCTTAATATAATAAATATATATCAATCTCTCTGAAGCTTGAGTCAAACCAACTTGTGTATCACTAATAATCTCAAGTGTAGTCTCTACGTAAGTACTGCAGTAGGGAGGGAGATCATCATCTAAGTGATTTTTCACACCAACCATAGACCATCAATTCCCTGCACAATCTTGTATCAAGGAATGGCCCTCCCTTCATGGATAGGTAGATATAATGATGTAAGAATCTAGATATTATGCTAGTACCCCTTGTGTTGTAAAATTTCTACTACATGACATGTATCATAAATATAATCCATTTATAACATGATATCATACAACATGCAAATCAACCATATGAAATGACAATGTCTATCTAACATTACTTTTGAATTTTTTTAAATAATAAATGATCACTCATATCGATAAATTTTATAACACACCACTCGATTGGATTATCTACATCCAGCATTGGTGGTGCTACCTAAGCTAGTGAACTCTGTCTCACTACCTACTTAGAATCATCAATGTGGATTCTAATATAGACACATATATCATAGTATAAAACTTAAATATTCATTTATATTATTCTTATTAGCATAAGTGAGAACTTACTAAGTATGGAAATAATATTAATCTTACATTTTATCCATCAAATGCATATAATGAATATAAAACATGTTATTATTATATATATAACACTAAATAACAAAAAAATAGTTCATATAAGATTATACCATCCGAGTATGCTTTAAACAAGGATTATAATTACATGCATGTCAAAAGTAACATGCTGGTTAATTATCAAGGAATAGATTCAATCAGAATATTCCTAATAATAGTATAAATAAGAGATTTTATGTAAATATACAAAATATATACATTTAATCCTTCCAATGGTATGCAATGAATCCTTATTCACTTAATTCATAAAGAATAATATTAATCAAATACCACATCAATGGAAACATGTCATTCTATAATAACCCATGACATTACTTTCTAACTTAATATTAAATACTGTAACATCAAGCTTATTCAATAATAAGTGATTTAGTATTCTCAACAATATTTACACTTTCAATTGTCACAAAAATTAATCAAATATATTTTATATACATCCATGATGACTCAATATACATGTAAGCACCCATTTAAGCTTATAACTAATAATAAGGGTGTGTATATTGATATATGGTCTTTCACATAATATAAATAAAAAGGCTTAGAATAAAATAAACCATTTATCTAGTATACCTAGTCAACACAACCATTACACAGCTATTAAATTCAAGAGTTTACACCCAACCAATTAATATGACTAGTTGGCTTCAAAATTATGATACTCAACCAAAGGCATAGTTTACACAAGTCTAGTGTATAACAGGTATATGGTTTGAATAAAACAACCATAAATCTCTTCATAAGATAAATTATATCCATCTATTTAAGACACCGTTTAAAATTATAACATTGTCTACATATATATAATGTTATCTACAATTTATAAAGGTGTGTGTGTGTGTGTGTGTGTGTGTGTGTGTGTACAATTTATAAATGATGCCTATATATATATGAAATGAAATCTATAATTTATAATGTTATCCCTTAAAACACTTTTAATAATATATCATTATTCATCTATGAATAACACAGTCAATAATTTAACATTATTTGTCTATGTATGATGTAGTCCTAAAAAGAATGTTGTTCATGAATAAAATGCAGTCTATGAATTTTATACTTTACCCACACAAATATTAAAATATAGTCTACAAATTTTAGACTCTGCCCACACAAATATTAAAATGCAGTCTACATTTATTCTTGATAAAATTAAGAAAGGACGTAGTCCATAATCCTCTAATTATGATTCCATCTATATACATCTCTCATATATATTTAATAATAACACTAACATTGTTTTTGAATCTAATTAGGGTGTTGCCTATACATATTTAATTAACACGTCAATTATATATTATTCATTCTCAACATATACTACTTAAAAGTGGATGCCTATATAAAAGATAGAATTTAATTTCTCACATTCAACATAGTCTCCAGATTTATAAAACATAGTTATAAAGAATAAATACACAGTCTTTATTAAATACACAATCAATATTTACTTCAATAAGTCATTATTTTTCACTTATTTAAATAGGATGTTTCTTTAATACATATATATACATTATGAAAATTACTAAGGATGTTATCATACATTTTCTTATATATACAAATAGGATGTTGCTTATATATATATATATATATATATATATATATATATATATATATATATATATATATATATATATATAGGATGTAGTTACAAAGAATAAAAGACATAGCATAGCCATGATATATATAACACAATCAAAAATTATATCTAATCAGGATGTTCCCTAACATAATAATCTCTACATATCCACAAAATATTACACATAGGAATAAAAATTTCAAAACCAACCTTTAAGGATTTGCTGATGAAGATGCCTAAATGAAGAATATCCTTTCTTCTCCAAATCCTCTTTCCTCTTCTATCTCCCAATATGTTTACTCTCTTTTTATGTCTCCCCTTTAATTTTTATTAGACCTAATTTATAATACCCCCCCAATTTTGTTGTCACCCCTTTATTTTTATGCTCTTCTTCTCCTAGATTGTTATCCATGCATGGCATCTTTTCTCTCCTTTTAACTTCAGTACTTTGTAGTTATTTCCTCCTCAAAATTTGTAGTCTTACCTCACCTTCAACTTTATTTAATTTATTTTAAAACATATAATAGATTTATTAAAGATCATTATGCCACATTTTCAAGTTATCTCAAATATAAGTTTAGATCAACTTAACTCTAGGTTAGTACTTTAAGATAGTTCAAGCTCTTAGAAAGTAATTAAAATAAATGTAGTTGTTTATATATATATATATATATATATATATATATATATATATATATATATATATATATATAATAAACAACTACATTTATTTTAATTACTTTCTAAGAGCTTGAACTATCTTAAAGTACTAACCTAGAGTTAGGTTTTGTGTATGTGTGTGTGTGTGTGTGTGTGTGTGTGTGTGTGTTACTTATATTTATATCTTGAATATCAATAATTAGTAAGCTAAATATTCAAAGATGTTTTTAAAGACATTACACTAGTTTATACATATAATAGAAATTAAATATCTATTTTCTTGATTTATTCTAAAAAATATAGATAATTATAAGTAAAGAAATCTTATGTATATCAAGAACTAAATCTACTTAAAAAATAAAATCACAGACAAGATTTCCATAACTATGTACTAACATTTTAAACATGTTTTGCATATACATTTTTAAATCTATTGTGTATGTGTAGGGTCACTAGCAATTCCTCTATAATCTTACAATCATCCTATCTACTCCATTTTTGATGATTCTCTCCCTCATCATGATCTGAGGGTATGCTCAATCCTACATCCACCTCACAATAAGTAGGTAGTTATTTTAAGTCATCATATATATCAACCAATGATGCGAAACCAATAAATATACATTTATAATGTACAAAATAATAAATTACAACTATCACATCATATATAATAATCAACAATATCATTGTCTCATAATAATATATCTCATAAATATCAAATCAAAGTAATAGTTATGAAATAATAACCATATCAATCCATAGATTCAAAGATTATAAATCATAGAGTTAAATTAGGATGTAACTTCTTTATTCCTAAAAGTAGTCATCATCTTGATGACACTTATTTAAATAATAGTTTTGAATCTCAAAAGAGTTTAACAAAATTTAAAACGGTAGTATTAAGTATCAAATCATGCAAACAAATATGGAAACAACGTATAAAACTCATCATAGTCTTCCCAAGTATCATTATCCTTAGATTATTGGTCCCACAGTATTTTACATTGTGACACCTCTCTATTATGTAAATGAAGTTTGTGAGTGTCAATTAATCTGATTGGTTCTACCATGACCACCATAAGATCTAAAACCTATAAAGCATTCTAATCTAAAACATGTGAAGGATCAGATATATACTTCTTAAGATAAGATACATGGAAAACATTATGTAAGAGAGATAGGGTTGGTGGAAATGCAAGCCTATATGCTACAAGATTGATCACTTATAACACTTTCAAGGTCCTACATATATTGGTGATAGTTTTGATAACTTCTCAAATTTAATTGAGATCTTATGTAGCTTAACCCATAAAAACACTTTATCGCCAATAAAAAATCACCTATCTATTCTCTTTAGATTAGCGTAACTCTTATGTCTATCATTGGCCTCAACCAATCTTTGATTTATTAATTTAACTTTATCTTCTATTTGAAAAAGCATCTCAAGCCTAAAGAATACATTATCCTCTAACCTATCCCAACTAATTAGTGTCCTGTACCTCCTTTTATATAGTGCCTCAAATGGTACCATCTTCAAAATTGACTGGTATGAGTTATTATATACAAAATTAATCAATGGAAGATAATCAGCCCATTTTTATTACTGATCCATGCAGTACATACATAGAAGATCTTCTAAAATAAAATTTACTCACTCAGTTTGACCATCAATCTATGGGTGATATGTGATGTTGAAATTTAGCTATGTACCCAAAGCTGAGTTTAGAGTTACCCAAAACCTAGAAGTCATCTTTAGACCAAGATCCAAGATGATCTTATATGGGAATCCATGCAACCTATACACTTCATTTATGAATCTCTTCACAAGGGTAGGTGCATCATCTATCAAATTACCTAGTATGAAATAAGCCACCTTGGTTAATTTTTCAACAACTACTAATATCATATTGTGCCTAATCTATAACATTGGTAAACCTTGGAAAAATTTCATACTGATCACTTACCACTTCCACTTCGATATATCATACAGATATAATAATCCAACTAGGTGCACATGCTCAACTTTTAATCACTGACATTCTAGACAACATGACACAAAATATGCCACATCTTTCTTGATTCCCTTCTAGAAATACAAAGGTTTAAGATATACCATTATTTTGGTTACTCTTAGATTTCCTAAATATGGGGCAATATGGAACTCTTTTAACACTATATTCCAAAAATTCTCTTGATCTAACACATACATCACCCCATTTAAATACAAAAGACCATCACTCTCAAAATTGAATCCTTTATACCAAGGATTATGAGCATTATCAAATAATGATTTTATAACTTGATCATAGTATTAGTATCATGATTAGAACTTAACCACATGATCCCTAAAATTACTCCTGATAATATCTACATTTTCTATATACCTTCTATGACTTAAAGCATTAGCTACTCTTTTCTCCTTATTTTTGATGTAATTGATATCAAATTCATAGTCAGAAATAATCTCTAACCAACATCTCTGATGAGCATTCAAATTTGGTTGGGTGAAAATGTATTTGAGTCCTAAGTTATTAGTCTTGAGCTCAAATACTTTTCCCAATAAATAATGTCACCAAACTTCAAAGCATGAATAATTACTATAATTTCAAGATCATGAGGGGCATAATTCACCTCATGAGTTTTCAGCTTCCTTGATTCAAGATCTAATATTGCACCATCCTACATAAGGAATCCACCTAAACCCTCTCTTGACACATCTATGATCATTAAAAATTGACCATTGGGATCATGAACTGTCAACATTGGTGATGACATAAATCTTTTTTTTAATTCTTGAAAAACTACTTCACACTTCTCTGACTAGATAAACTTTTGGTTCTTTCATTGCAAAGAGGTAATTGGATTATCTATTTTTAAAAATTTCAAAATGAACTTCTTATAATAACCTAATAATCCCATAAAACTCCTTACCTCATGCACATTTATAGGCATTAGCTATTCCATAATGGCTCTTATCTTAGCTAAATCTATATAAATACCATCTACAAAAACAATATGCCCTAGATATTACATTCTCACTTAGAAAAATGTGCACTTGGACAACTTGCCATATAGTTTGTGCTTCCATAACCATTATATAACTACTTCAAGATGTTATAGGTGCTCTTATTAATTATTAGAATATATAAAAATATCATCAAAAAAGAACAAAACAAATGATCCAAAAAATCTCTAAACACATCATTGATAAGATTCATGAATGTTTCTGATCCATTAGTCAATCTAAAGGGTAACACTGTGAACTCATAATGCCCATAACAAGTTTTGAAATCTATTTTTAGAATATCCTCATCCTAAATCCTCAATTGATGATATCTTCCTCTAAGATCTATCTTATAAAATATCATTGCTACTTCCATTTGATCAAAAAGGTCATCTATACAAGGTAGTAGATACCTATTTTTGATAGTTACATTGTTTAACAATTTATAATCAATGCAGATTCAAAGGGTGCCATCCTTCTTCTTCACAAAAACAACTAGTAAACCCCATGGTGACACACTAGGCCTAATCAATCCCTTGGATAATAGTTCCTAGAGTTGAGCCTTTAATTCAACCCAAGTAGTGGTTATCATCTTATACGGTGCCTTAGATTATGGTTTTGATCTAGGTATAATGTCGATAGAGAAATCAAACTGACATTTAGGAGAAAAACCTAGTAATTATTCTAGAAACACATCATGAAAATCTCTAACAAATGGATAATATTAGAGAGATGGTTCCTAGGTTTCTCTATTTAATTTATCTTGATGCTAAATGTTAGGAACCCTTTTGCTTTAGCCATCCTGAGTTACATTGGCAAAATTTATTTGATTCATAACTCTCTCTTTTCAACTTGAATTTGTGTCTAATTTCCAAAATCATCAAGACACTTGACCTTATTTAAATAGAAGTCAACCTTGGCCTTGTGTATAGAAATATACTTGACTCCTAGTATCACATCATATACCCTAGTGGTGCTACATATATATCTTTATTAGTTTTAAATTTAGGCAACTCAATTACTTCTTCAACTAAAAACTTATCAACCATGACTTTGTAGTCATTTCCATACTATACTAACCATACATTTTCCATTTATACAACTTTTATAGGAAACTTGATAAGCATTCTAGGAGATATAAAACATTTAGTAGCCCATGTATCTATCAAAATAGAAACTGGATGTTCAAATAAAATACTTGATAGCTCTATAAGTGATGTTTGAAATTGGGCTTGCTAGTTATCAATTGCTACATGAATATGCTAATGAAAATTACCCTATTGAGAATTAATACCTTTGTTATTTGACTTATCCTGAGTGCATTCACTAGTGTAATGATCTCCTCTACAATTGAAACAACCTCAAGGTGGACCTTTTCTATCAGTCTATGAGTTTGCCTTGAATCCATTTACTAGTTTCTTATCATTAGATCTACTATTGAATTTGGAATTATAGTTATTGGACTACCCCTTAGAGTCTCCACTCCTTTACTTCAATTTCTTCTTCTTGAAAGTTGGCTTAGTAATTCCAAACTTTTTTTTTGAATTTTTCCCTGATCGATGCAAGAGAATTCAATTTTTACTTCTACTTCACTACCTTCTTGAAGACTTGTTCCATGGTGGAAAGCCTATGAATATTTACCTCACTATCAATCTAGTGTTTTAATTCCATGATGAACTTCCTAATTTTGAACCTCTTATCAGTTTATTACTAAGGTACATACTTCAAAAGTTTGGTGAATTGCTCCTAGTAATCATTCACCAGTAAATCTCCCTAATTTAGATTTTATAAACCTTTGAGATTCTAATAAAAATAAAGCTATGGTAGCTACCATAACCTAAACAATATCACAAACTAATCCCAAGTTGTGGTGGTTGAGTTAACATTCATTTCCAACTTTTTATTGGATCATCAAGTAGCTACCTCGTCATCCAATTGATAATCTCCCCAAACTAATTTGGTGACTTTGAAGTAGTTTTGAATCTTTAAATAATTCTCAATCTTAGTCACATATGCTTTAGATCCATCACCAAGAATAATTATATCAGAATTAGGTGAACTCACCTTTTTTCATATCCCTAGATAACTCTATAGCTACCTGAGCTCTCACATCCTACTAGTTTTCTACTTAATGGGGTACTTAGTAGGTACTTCTTGATGTTCTTCCTCACCTTCGCTATGAACTTATTATTCTAAGGTTGTGATTTGATCCATAGTATCATTCATGTCTATGATAATATAATCCAAATTTGTTGAATGCTTAATGTATATATGTAATATTTTAAAAATTTATCAAATACTAACACTTTACATCTTGTAAGAACCCATCAAGACTCAATCTCTCTAAATTCACACCTTAAAAGGTGTATTAAAAAATGGGTGGGTATACCATTGGTGCTTCATAGTATTGTTGTACTTTATTACCACATTATTACTAATCAAACAAGCTCCTAAAACCATTCCCTAAGCTATTACTCCTCATTTTCTGACTCCTCTAATCTTTTATACTTTCCATCCCTCTTTTCCTCATCTTAAGTCCCTTTTATCAATTGAATATACTAGGTTTACTAGTTTTACCCTTTTTCAGTTTTGGGTTATTTTCACTTAGGAACTAGTTTGGCCTTTTGCTGACTTACCTCATTACCTAGACAGTAATTATCCTAAATTGTGTTAGGTCGATTGGGTTGACCCTATTGGACATAATTTTTAAAAGTGTTTAGGGTTAAATCCACCTATATATATAATATAATTTCATCATTATTTTAAAATGAAATCAAGAGTTATTATTTATTTATAATTTGCTCTTCCACAATTCTACTTGAGGAGTCTTAGCTTAGGGTTTCTACTTGGATAATCTAGTCTTGTAGATAACTCTTAGATGCTTTGGCCTTTCTTAGTGATCCTTACAAACCACACAAACCTATTTTCAAGCTCCTTTGTTCAAGGGAGAGATTGAGTCATGATAGGTTCATCATTCAAGTAACTATTCTCTAACTTTTATCCTCTCTTTAGTAGATAGAAGTATCATAAGTATTGGATTTGAATAATATTACTCTCTTTATTATATGTATTAGGGTCTTACTCAAACATATATTAATTGAGATTCTCTTATACATGTTTTTATTGTTTACTAACCCTTCATGTTATACCACAAGCTTTGGTGAGCACTAGATTTGATTTGCTTTACTTTTTATTAGTTTAGTGAGATATCAAAACACGTGACTCCCTTAGGGTTATTACATTATTGTGTTTTAGTATTTTTTTTTTACTTTTTCAATGTGATCTAATTAGCTACTAAAAACAAAGTAAATGTAAGGTTTTGAAGATTACATGGAGATGAATGTTGGTTGCACATCATTGATCAAGCTTTATGGGAACTCCTCTTTGGCTGGGGATGAATGACTTACAAATCAAAAGTAAATAATTAGAAAAAAATAGATTGGTAAGAAGATGAGTGGGTTGCCTGATTGTAAACCAGTCTTGAGAAGCATAATGCTTGCTCGAATGGATGTTAGCCCACTATTTTCAATTTAAAAAGGATAATAAAGATAAAAAGATATAAATGATGTAAAAGATAATTTAATAAAGATAAATTATTATGGATTATTTAAGATAACAATTAAGATATACAAGATAACAGATGTAGGTATAAACAATACAAAATATAACTTAATAAAGATTATATAAATGCATATTATCTATGATTGAAAGATAAGATAAATGGATTATTCAAGGAAAAGATGTATAAATGCTTTGCTAATTTTTAGTAATGGATATCAAAAGACTAGAAGAGAGATTTAGAAAATAGAATGTAGATTCTGCAGGCTTTAGGGGCTATGAATTTTGCCAAAATTAGAATTTGGGTCAATTAAAAAGGATAATGAAGATAAAAAGATAGAGATTACAAGATATAAATGATGTAAAATATAATCTGATAAAGATAAATGACTATGGATTATTCAAGATAATAGATAAGATATACAAGATAATAAATACAGATATAAACAATACAAAATATAACTTAATAAAGATTAGATAAATGTATATTATCTATGATTGAAAGATAAGATAAATGGATTATTCAAGGAAAAGATGTATAAATGATTTGATAATTTTCAATAACGGATATCAAAATATTATGAGAGAGATTTATAAAACAAAATGTAGATTATGCAAGCTTGAGGGACTATGAATTTTGCCAAAAATAGAATTTGGGTCTATTTTTGTGTTTTATTAGGGATCAATGTCGATCCTACAGGATCAAATTCAATTCAAGTGAATCGACATCGATTATATATAAACTAATAATACTCAAAAATGAAGTATGGAAAAGGTTTGAAAGGTTGATAAAATAATGAAAATATATAGTAGATTATAAAATAAAGATGTTAAAGGACTAATAAACCACAATGTAAATCAAAATTAAGCAATACAAAATGTAAAATTGACTTTAATGAGTGAGGTGAATGTAGACAATATGTGCTACAAACATGAGAATTCAACCTCAAAAATGGTTTTCTATCATATAGATAGGGGTCCAACAGGGTATGTATGCAGTCTCAAAAATAATTTAGCAACATTTTAAAGTCCAAAAATTATAGTCCTGAGCCATGGAGGCTCTCTGTATATATATGAATCGATATCTATTCAAGAGCATTGGCATCGATCATAGAGGATTGACATCGATCTCAGAGAATTAACATTGATTATCTCAATTTGGTCAAAATTTGCCTTGGGTTGTTTTGAACCAAGTGCCAAAGTAAGTGAATATAACACTAAGTTATTTACATAGGTTTTTGACAAGGGTAAGTTTTTAGAAGGGTTTTCGGTAGGTTAGATGGGTTTTGTTTTTATTTTATTTTTATGGATTTTGGTTGGGGATGGTAAATAGTAATTAATAAGATTAATTACCAAGGGTAAGTAGGGGTTGTATACGTAAAATAACCATCTAAGTATAGTTTGACATTATATGTCAACTTATAATTTAAGTTATATTTTATGTATATACTTTCAAAGTGTTTGAGAGTGGTTTTGGACCTCTAGGAGTTAAGATGAAAAATACATATTTTTGGAGGTTTCCACCACATTTTAGACTTAGCCTATTTTAGGACTTTAAGATTTTAGACATAGCCTATTTTAGGGTTTTAGGTTATGGTGTATATTTCTAGCATCTACAAATTGTGCTTGAATGGAGGCTTTGGAGCCCTCCCTAACATAGTGTATTATGGTAATAAATAACCTAATTAGGTATAGAAGATCCCCATATTGGTCATGTTCCCACTTAAGAAATGTGTCTTGAATTGGAAGTGTATGGTATGATTTATCTTCTTTGAGTTAGGATTGATTTATAGACATGATGCATTTCTGATTACATACATTTTTGTGAGCCTGATGTGAATCCTATCCCACCATTGGTTGGATTATCTTCAAGTTTCCACTTTCTTCTTAGTAATTTATTCACTTTGGCTTCACCTTCATAATATATTATGGTGAACCCAATGTGAATCTAAACCTTGTAGGTTTTATTTCACATTTTTCATCATTTTATCATTTCATTTTTATATTGTCTATTTTTCCTCTGTTTACTATAATAGGTCAACCCTATCAAATCTACATAATTTCTAGCTCCTATTTTCTATACTAGGTCAATCTTGTCAACTATGTGTAGTTTCTAGCCCCTGTTTTAGGTACTAGGTCAACCCTATCGATTCTATATAGTTTTTAGATCCAATTTTCTATACTAAATCAGCCTAGTTGACTATGTACCTTTTTATAGATTTTCTTATCTATTGAATTAGTTCTCTATTTCACTCTCTTGGCATTTTTTTCACTTCTCTCAAGCATCATGAAATCCCCTATCATAATCTTCTTAGATAACTTGAATCCATTTAGATGTTATATGGGGTTCTCTTTACTTATCTTTTCCTACCTTTTCTTCTTCTTTTCAGCTATTGGGGGATCTTCTGATGTCCATCCACACATTACTCTAGCCTTTGGGGCATCTTGTGATGCCCACACATATATCATTTTAGACTCTAGGGCATATTGCAATGTTGATCCCTATATCCATTTACCCTTTGGGGCATCATGCGATGCCCACTCTTATTTTCCATTACATGATACCAAACTAATTCAAATTAAAGAAACTTTTTGAGATATAATCTTATCTCTCACATGCTCATATTTGATATAGATGCTAGTGTATGATCCTTCCCTTCTTTTTATGTTTTTTATATGCTATCTATCTAACACTTTTTGTAGGTTACTTACATGGTCTTCTCCCTCTGTATCATTTCTCTCTTTTCACAAACCTTTAGTCTTTCCTATTTTGTCTTTTGGTTTCCCCTTTCTCTCATGAGTTACATTATAAAACTATGGATAGGACCTAATCTTATTCATGATGTACCATAGTCTTCTTTATTTTCATACTCTTTTTACACACTTTTTGGCATCCCTTATAATTCTCTTTTATGAGTTGCATTGTAAGACCATGGATAGGACCTGGGCTTCCTCATAAAATACCATATTTCTTATCCTATTTATTTTTTTCACATTCTTTTTAGCACCCTCATGGGTTTCTATTTTATGAGTTGTAGTGTAAGACCATTGATAGGACCTGGACTTCCTCATAAAATTACCATCATGTCATTCCCTTTCTAGAATTTGTTTTACAATAGTTACAAGTTTTTGATCCTTGTTCTCAACTTTAGCTTTTATTTCTTTTGATAGATGGAATTTGTATAACAATCTATGTTAGCATGTTTTCTCCACTTGCCTTATTCATAAGATAAGGAATCACACTTTATTGTCATTATATCCTTTTTTCACCATTTGTCACATTTTTTTTTCAAATTGAAGTAATTCAACTTCTTCCATGTGTCACTCCTATTGATTTCCTTTCCTTTCACTCCACATTGGATAGAACAAGGTCGAAGTCAAGATAACACTTTTATTTCACCTAAATTTAAAAGAATCTTAGACCCCATGATTTTTTGAAGTTCTCTCTTAGAAACCAAGTCTCAAGTATTCAAATGAAAGTCATCTTTAATACCCATGTTTGGTTTTCCAAATCCATATGAAGGAGGAATAGAAAAAGCCATCAAGAAAGTTAAAAGCCAAATCATATGAAACAAAAGGTAACCATATATAAAAGGCAACATAAAAATCTCAAAGTATAAATTCACACCAAAATATGTGATTACAAGCACATCTCCTATCTCTAATCAAAGCTCAAACTCCACAGTTGGATGCACATAAATCCAAGGTCCATTGGGGTGTGGTAGGCTAGTACATTATAATAGGATAATTCAATAAAATCTATGGTGCTACCTAATTTCTCATGCAATCACCCAATATTCACAATATATTGAAGGCTTTGTAAGGAGTCCCGAAGAATGGGGAACATGTTGTGGGAAGGAAGGTCCATTTTAATTTTCATATATATAGCCTTCATGAAATGATATATATAATTCATTTTTTAATTTAAGACTTATGTAACTAAGAGAAGTTATTCAAATTCCTTAAGTTCAAAATTCCCCTTGTTTTGATAAACCTAATTTGAGTGTCTTGACTTAGATAAAGAGTTCTTCTACCTTGATTTTTCCTTGATTTTATCCTCTACCCATATCATTTCCCCCCTTGATAGGAAAATTGTGATTCTAAATTTGTTTTCCCTTATTATCTATTCCTTTCTTATTCACCTCTTAAAAACATGATAGCACTACTTTGTTTTAGTTTTATCTATCCTTAGAGTAAAATAACTGTTTCTATGCAAAATTGCTTTCTACATTCAAAGAAGAAATAAGAAACTAAGAGATGGTCAAGGCTAGAAGATACCTGATAAGTTGTGCGCACCGAAATCAGACGTTGGAAGATTCTCCTCTTTGGCTGTGGAGGAATGACACTTGAAAAGAAGAAAAGGCTGAAACATAGAAAAATGTTAGTCAAAGATATGGTGGGCTGTCAGGCGAACGCCCGATCCCGGAAGTACGAAGACTTCCTAGAAGGATATCAACCCACTGATAAAAAAGTAGAATATTGGACGAAAGTAGATAATAAAAGATAAAATGACAAAAATAAATGACAGAAAATAAAAATGCGTACCTGATATGTAGCACTGTTTTGCACAGTTGCCGACGTCGGTCTCTGTGGTGCCGACGTCGGTTAGGAAAGGTGCCGGCGTCGGTCAAACTGCCGGCGTCGGTCGGGGTAGTGACCGGCGTCGGTCGGGGCAGGTTCTGGACAGAGTCTGGATGAGTTGCAGAAGGTCTGGGAGAGTCGGGATAGGTTCTTGACAGGGTCTGATGGAGTCGAGACAGGGTCTGATAGAATCGAGATAAGGTCAGGACAGGGTCTGGGCAAGGTAAGGTCAGGTTTGGATAGAGTCTGGGGGTTTTAGTCGAGTCTGGACAGAGTTATGGATTCGGATAGTGGGTAGGGATGTAAAGGAGAGATGCAGAACTTGGGTCTGTGGTTTGAAGATTCGGGATGACAAAAATAATGAACAAATAATAACCAAGAAGAAATAAAACAAACAAAGTAAATACTTACCTGCCAGAAGACGTGATGAAAGCCATAGTTGAAGTTGTCTGTGCAGTGCCGGATTGAAACGAATGCAGATTGGTTGATGCTGGAGTTGGTTGATCGTGAGAGTGTTGATTGCCACAGTCTGTGGATGTCAGAATTCAGAGGTCGATTGATTGATTGATCAGGTTGATTCGAAAAATGGTTGATTAGCCTTCGAGATTGATCGGCAGACGCTGATGAAGGCCAGGGACGGTTCGAGAGACGGTTCGATAACCATTCGGGAAACCGAATGATAACTGATAACGGATAATGGTAAGGTGACCGACATCGGCAGGATTGCCGACGTCGGCCGATAAGTGACCGACGTCGGTGACATCAGCCGGGAAAAGACCGTCGTCGGCAGATGCACAATGGGGATAGAGTCTAGCTTTAGCTCTGTGCTCATTTTTACATGCTGCCAGGGTCAAGGTTGGTGGAACAAGTGATCGACAAGGGTTAAATAGGTGAAGAAGAATAAGACGGGGAATGACCAGGGGAGTCGACATGATTTTGGTGTCTACATTTGCCCCTTTTTGTCTTGTTGGTTATTTTGGACAAACTACAAGACAAAAACAGGAGTGATTGCCCCAAGTGAGGGATAAGGTTGATTTCATCTTGTTGGTTTTTCGAATGAACTACAAGACAAAAATAGGAAGCAGAATGCCCCGAGTATGGATAAGGTATTCCCCCTCAAAGCAAGAGTCGAGGGAAGGGAACCGGGAATCGGGTGTTGATTTGACAAAGAGTGGATGAAAAAGGGGTGAGGGTGAATGCTGCAAAAGTCGTGATTGCGCGCATACCACTGCACAAGATGGTCAGGCCAAAGTGTCACAGGTCAAGGGTCGAGGAGTGCCAAAATTGAAATAATCGGGCCCCAGCATTTAGTCGTCTGCTGATCGGGTTATGCAATCTAAGCTGAAGCTCCAAATGGGTCATCGCGTTCTAGGTATCCCAGGCTCAGGAAGTGCTCCTAGAAACATGAAAAAGGCACAAGTAGGGCGGATCAACCGGTTTGCGATCCTATACTTGTGAGGGTCCAAAAAGGTCTTGCACAATTTTGCTAACCAGTCATGAGGTAGCATACATGCAAAAACAACCAAGGCAACAGTGTCTTGGAAGTGGTTGAGGTTGGAGGAGATAGGCATGATCTCTAATGGTTAGTGGTCGAGGGGAGGAATGGATGAAAGGATGTGGCTGAGCTAACCCCAGAAGACCCCATGTCAACTGAGTGCTGCCTACATAGCCCTGGTGATAGGGCCTCAGGCCAATGTAGTTCTCCTGAGAAGGGAGGGAGGGTCAAAGGGATAAAATGGGTCGTGGTCAAGGGCAAGGTTATGGTTAAAAGAAGGAAAGAAGGTTTGTCCATCAGAGAGATGAACAAACGAGAATGGTCGAGCTAACCCCAGAAGACAGTCGTGTCATCTGAGTGCTGCCTACATAGCCCCTGTGGAAGGGCCTCAGACCAATGTAGTTCAGACAAAGGGTCTGAGTGGTAGACAGGTGGTTAAAATGGTCAATAGATTGGTCTTGGTTATGATGAAATGATGAGGGAAGAAGAGATGTTGCAGCCTTTTCCAAATGGTGTATTCTGCAACATTGGTTAAGGGGTTTTTCATCCCTAGCAATATTCCATATTCATGATGGAGGTATGCTAAAAATGAATTGAGGTTTATTTATGCTTCAACAAGTATTGGTTTATGCTGAACATAAATTGTGGCAGGTCGATACTTTCTGTGTATTGGTGTCCATAGAAACTAGGGTGAATAGGGTAGGTCATGTTGATGGTCTGAAAAGAGAGTTGAGGTGAGTCGATTGACAAGTGATGAAGGTGAATGTGACCAAAGTGTAGAAGAAGTGAAAAGCATATTGCTCTTTCATTGACAAGGACCAAAAAGATAGGATAGATAGGGGTTATGAGAACCAAGAGCCCCAGTCATGCGTGACGTCGTTGACCATAGTGATGTTAGAGCGGTAATCGAATCACTTAGACATTAAAGTGAGCTTGAAGTCCCTTGAGCAGGTGATAGGAGGAGGAAAGAGGGTAACCCATTTTAAGAGCAGAGATAACTTTGCCCCTTTTTATAGGAGACCCTGAGACAACTATAAGTCAAGTCCATGACTCAATTTTTTTTTTTTTTTTTTTGGCGCAGACTGATCAATGCGGGAAGCCTGCATGGAGATGTCATTTGCTTGGTGGTCAGTTTGTGAAGCTGATCAATGCGGGAAGCTTCTAAAATAGTGTTGTTTATTGCCAAATTATTCATAGCCATCCTTCGAGGGAGTAGTCTAGATTTTTGTTTAGTATAAAGGCTTTTGAATAGCTGTCCTTCGAGGGAGCAGTCTATTAATTACAGAAATGATAGTACAACTGTCCTTCGAGGGAGCAGTCTACCTTTTGATGTTGATATTGATATAGTGACCATGGATATTGTGACATCTTGATTTTTTTTTATAGAAATGTGAGTCATGGACAAGATTATAGAAGGTAAAGGGCTCCCTTTTATTAGGACAAAGCATCCATACATCATAAAAGGGTTATAGGAATTGTTGAGAGGAATAAGGTTGAAAGGAAGTAGGATTTAAGAGGATGGGGATTGCTCAAGGGACGAGCTCAAGTTAAGTGTCAAGTGGATGAGTACTTGACTAGCAGTAAAATGGTCGCAGATGAAAGGCATAAAAGGGCTCAGGGCCTGATAAGTCCCTGGTGTATGCTTGTGTGTGATAAGGTCCGAGTCAATTAGGAGCAAACTTGCCCCATTTGCCTCTTTCTAGATTGGTCAGGTGTTGATTGATGAGTGGATGTGAAGTTGGTTGATATGGTTGCTGATTGGTTGAGACAGGTTGAATGTTTTGATAAAAAGGTTGGTTGAATGTTTGGTTGAGATTTGGTCATTTGATAGTTGGTCAATGGTTGGTCAAGGGTTAACTGGTTGGTATTTGGTCTTTGGTTGGGTCGAATGTTTGGTTGAGGTCGGGTTAAATGTTTGGTTGTTGGTCTGGTTGAGGCTAAGTTGACAGAGTGATTGATATGTGGTCGAGACTGGGTTGGAAGGTTGGTCGAGGCGTGGATAAAGGTTAAATTCCCCCAGCGGCTAGGGAGAATGTTTGACAGATTGGTTAAGGTCGATTGAGGTTTAGTGGTTAGATTGATAGTGTTGATTTCAAATAAGGGGGTTAAAGGTGGTGAAGGGACCCTAGTCTGGCGTGGAGATCCTGATTTAGGTGATGAGGTTGGAGAAGCATGGGTCGGTGTTGATAATTTGTCAGAGGGATGGTCAAGAGGATCCTTGACAAGAAGGGAATCCTTTTTCCAGTGGTGACGAATGACAACTTTAAGAGCACAACGCTCGGTGTCATGTCTCGGAGTGTGATGATAATGACAGAATTTAGAGTTGTCGAACCAAGATGGTCTTGATCTGAGAGTTGATGAGTGGGGTGGTATTGAAGGTTTGTTGATAATGTGGTCGAAAAGAAAGGTGTCGTTCCCAAGACATTGGCGAATGGCAACCTTGAGGGCACAACAATGCTCCGTGTCATGCCCAGGCATGCGATGATACGCACAAACCTGAGTGTTGTCGAACCAGGGGGGTTTTGGTCTGAGAGATTGATATGGTCTAAGTGGCGGGAGATAGATACGAGAGGACTGCAACAATTGCCGTAACAGCAAGGCATAAGAACCTGCTAACGGGTCTAAGTGTTTTGTTACAGTGAGGCTTAGTGATTTTGATTTGAGGGGCGTAAGAGATGTTGATCGATGGTTTGGAGGAGGTATAAATCTGACGGGTTGAAGAAGTAATGGAGGCGACTTACCTCTATGAAGTATGGGAGTGGGAAGCACTCTGAGTAAAGTGGATGGATGTGGGCCCAAGATTGAAGGTAATGACAAAGGTGGGGAAGTATGCTTCCGGTGTTGTTTAGAAGCCTTCTTTGGTTTGAGTTGAGGGCCACCTTTATGCGAGGCGAGATTAGATGTGGGGCGAACACCAAGAGGTTTAATCTCTTTGGGCATGATGGACGCCTGCGCGGGTTTGGACTTAGATGTAGACAGTTTTTCTCTCGATGGAGAAGGGATTGAAGGTGTGGGCTCTTTAAGAGGAAAGAGCGCCAGAGTAGTCATGGCTTCTGTGTGTGGTTGGGGAGTCAAAAAGGTGTGATCATCTACTGGTGTTGATGTGGTCAAAGTGTCCTCCAATATGAGAGAAGTTGATGGAAGACAAGTAGGAGAAGAAAGTTCTTCAACATGTGGAGGAGGTATAGGGGAAGGAGGGTCTTCCACCTATGAAAGAGATTGGTCAGGGATAAGAGAAAAGATAGTGTTGACCGTGTTTATATCATGGTCTTGAGGGTCATTAGTCGAAGTCTGGACATTGTTTTGAGTAGGCAGATGATTAGGAAAAGGTTGTTTGAGGATGTCAAGGTTTTGGTTGGGTGGTGCGTTCGGGTTATCCAAGATGAGATCCCCCTTGTCGAGCATGTCCTGTACGATGTTTTTGAAAGTTTGACAGTGATCCGTGTCATGGCCTTTGACACGGTGATAGTTGCAAAAGTGATTTTCCCTGTACCATGCAGGGATAGGTGTTGAGGGGTCAAATTGATGTGGTCAGATTGAAGGGAGATTGAGGACCCCCTTCTTGACGAGTTTATCCAAGACAGAGGCATATGACTCCCCAATTGGAGTGAATTGACGCTGTATGGATTGATGTTTTAAATGTTTATTGATGTATTCTAATGTTGAAGATGATGGTCGGTTGGTTATTGTTGAAGATGATGGTCTGAAGATGACAGTGTTTGCCGACCCCTTGGATTGAGAGTGGGCAGAAGAAGATCTGGAAGAAGAATGGTCATTGGTTCTTGTGTTGGTGTTACGCAATTTGACCTTATCTTCTTCAATGGCGCGGAGTTCAAGCTTTTGGGCCATGGTGAAGGCCTCGTCGAAAGTGTGGAATGTTTGAACCTGCAAGGTGGATGAGATGTGACTGACACAGGCTCAGGAAAAGAGCTCAATGAGCTCAGGTTGAGGCAAGGAGAAGGAGAGTTGGTTAATCAAGCCTCTCCAATGGGCGACAAAATTGACTATTGATTCGTCGTCAAATTGCCTAATAGAGTAAAGGTCTGTGATCGAGATTTGTTTAGTGATATTGATTGAGAAATGGTCAACGAATAGTTAGGCAAGTTGAATGAATGAAAAGATAGAATGTCTGGCAAGAGAACTATACCAGTCAAGGGCAGAGCCAGAAAGAGACATAGGAAACGTGCGTAGAAGTAATGCATCGTCGTGGGCGGTAAGGTAACAAGCATGTCTGAATGCCCGTAAGTGTTGTTGTGGGTCTTCCTTACTCTAAAAGTGAGTGAATTTAGGAAGCTCCCAATGATTGGGGTATGGTCGAATAGGGACAGAAGGATGGATGGGCTCGTTGTAAATCTGGTCATATGAAGAGACATTACTTGAACCGGAGATAGAAGCTTCGAGACTGGACATTTTATCCATCAGCATCTTGATGACATCTGCTGACGAATTGGTGGACAGAGTGTCCCCTAGGTTATAAGGCACTTGAAAAGGGCTAGAAGAGGCGTACGACATAGTCGGTTGTACCAGTAAGGGCACAACGTATGGATGACTAGTCGCAGGGATAGAAGTGGAGGCAAAAGGTGGTTGGGTTATGAAGGTCGAAGGTATAAGTTGACTGGGCACAACCAAAGGTGGTTGTGTGACGACATTGACAAAAGGCGAGGTAGGCACTCCTGCGTATATGGGCGCAAGAGTGTGTGGGGTCGAGACAATCATGTTCTGGTATGATGTAGAACTTGGTTGAATTGCAGGTGGTTGAAGGGGTAACAAAACCCCGGTGGAGGTTGGTCTAAAAATAGACGAGGAGGCCAAACTTTGTGTATAGGCCATGGTCGAGTTAACGGTTGAGGTGAAAGGCTGAGTCATAAAAAGTTGGGTGGTGAACGGTGTTGATGTCGTCACCACGTCACCTGAAAGGTCCCGCATTGGGTTTCGTGCGAGATAGTTTTGGAGGGCTATGGTATTGAGGTCCAAGAATCGTGCAAAATCTTGGTCCCCTTCTGAGATGATAGGCGTCTGGGTTGGAGATGGTATGGTAGGAGTTCTTTCAGTTTCTGAGTAGAAATCCATTATAGGATTGTTTATAGACGGGGTAGGTGAAAGTGGTTGACGTCTAGCATGGTCAAGAAGAGCCTTGGTTTAACTACGAGTTAGAACCATTCAAGGCAAGAAAGAACGTCCTCACAAACTCAAACAAGCAGATAAGAATGAAAAAGATGAAGACACAAGTAGATCCTAAAACCCTAGGAGTAAATTATTAGGATTATAGTGGCTTATGCCTTAGAATGTGTGTAGAGGAAGATTGGCTTTGTGAGTCGGGTCCTAGAAGAAGCAGTCTATGGATGGTTTTGGGTTTTGTTATGGTGCTGAAAAATCTATGTTAGCTTCCGTACAGGCCTAGTGCTAAGGAGCAAGCTCCCCTCACTTCATGATTCCAGTGGTTAGCTGGTTTCACTTAGCCAAAATATACTTCCACTAGAGTTTATCCTCCGCCAAAGAACGGAGTGGGCTTCCCCCTTGGTGATGAAATCCAAGTAGGGTCACCGGGACAGGTAAGGTATCCGCTGGGGGATGAAATCCCAGTCGGGCCTTGTCTCAGGTAAGTTAAAATGTTTGTTTTGTGCAGGGGGTTTGGTCGTGTAACATCAAGTGATCTAGATTAATTCAATATGTGGTTTAATTACTATGTGTGGTCTAAAAGATGCAGGCAAATAGAAATGAATGCAAAGTGTTTTAATGCCCAAGTCGAAATGTTTGTTCGTATGAAGACGAATGGAGAAAGAGTCGAAGAATATGAGTTTTAGCTAGTCTAGAAGTGTAAGAAAGAAAGAAATGTTCGTTTTAGTCCTGCTTATGATGTCGTTTAAGAAGAGATGAAAGGAGGCGAAAAGGAAGGAACCTAATGCACCTATATGAACGAAAGAAAGAAAGAACCCAAGGAGGACCTTAAGGTCCCACCGGGCATGCCAGAATGTTTCTATGCAAAATTGCTTTCTACATTCAAAGAAGAAATAAGAAACTAAGAGATGGTCAAGGCTAGAAGATACCTGATAAGTTGTGCACACCGAAATCAGACGTTGGAAGATTCTCCTCTTTGGCTATGGAGGAATGACACTTGCAAAGAAGAAAAGGCTGAAACACAAAAAAATGTTAGTCAAAGATATGGTGAGCTGTTAGGCGAACGCCCGATCCTGAAAGTACGAAGACTTCCTAGAAGGATATCAACCCACTGATAAAAAAGTAGAATATTGGATGAAAGTAGATAATAAAAGATAAAATGACAGAAATAAATGAAAAAAATAAAAATGCGTACCTGATATGCAGCACTGTTCTACACAGTCGCCGGTGTCGGTCTCTGTGGTGCCGACGTCGGTTAGGAAAGGTGCCAGCGTCGGTCAAACTGTCGGCGTCGGTCGGGGTAGTGACCGGCGTCGGTCGGGGCAGGTTCTAGACAGAGTCTGGATGAGTTGCAGAAGGTCTGGGAGAGTCAGGACAGGTTCTTGATAGGGTCTGATGGAGTCGAGACAGGGTCTGATAGAATCGAGATAAGGTCAGGACAGGGTCTGGGCAAGGTAAGGTCGGGTTTGGACAGAGTCTGGGGGTTTTAGTCGAGTCTGGACAGAGTTATGGATTCGGATAGTGGGCAGGGATGTAAAGGAGAGATGCAGAACTTGGGTCTATGGTTTGAAGATTCGAGATGACAGAAATAATGAACAAATAATAACCAAGAAGAAATAAAACAAACAGAGTAAATACTTACCTGCTAGAAGACGTGATGAAAGCCATAGTTAAAGTTGTCTGTGTAGTGCCGGATTGAAATGAATGCAGATTGGTTGATGCTGGAGTTGGTTGATCATGAGAGTGTTGATTGCCACAGTCTGTGGATGTCAGAATTTGGAGGTCGATTGATTGATTGATCGGGTTGATTCGAAAAATGGTTGATTAGCCTTCGGGATTGATCGGTGGACGCTGATGAAGGCCAGGGACGGTTCGAGAGACGGTTCGATAACCATTCGGGAAATCGAATGACAACTGATAATGGATAATGGTAAGGTGACCGATGTCGGCAGGATTGCCGATGTCGGCCGATAAGTGACCGACGTCGGCGACATCGGCCGGGAAAAGACTGTCGTCGGCAGATTTACAATGGGGATAGAGTCTAGCTTTAGCTCTGTGCTCATTTTTACATGCTGCCAGGGTCAAGGTTGGTGGAACAAGTGATCGACAAGGGTTAAATAGGTGAAGAAGAATAAGACGGGGAATGACCAGGGGAGTTGACACGATTTCGGTGTCTACAATAACATGTTTGAGTAACTATGGATTACTTTCTTTATACCATAAAATTATATTCCTAGACTTGTTTTGACCTTTTTACCATTTGTAATTATTTTAATACCCTTATATTATGGGCACCTAGGTCTATACCATTTTCCATTGTTGAGTGAGATAAGGCTTGTCACTTTTCACTTGGAAATGTTGTTTTCCATTTTTATGCACCTTTTTCCATTGTTGAGTGAGATAAGGATTGTTACTACTCACTCATCAATTTTTACCATTTTGTTTTGCACTTGTCCATTGTTACTTAATTAAGGATTGTTACTAATTTTACATCTGATGTTTGATTGCCATCCTTTTTGACATGTATAATTGGTTTGTCTTGGTAATATTGCCTTTATTACTTGAGGTTTAATTGTTTGAGTTTTTCAGTCTTTAGTAACCTTGGATTTTTAGTTTCCTAATTTACTCATATTTTTTACTTTGTCATTTGATCTAACATATCACTTATGACCCCAACTTACCAAATTTCCAAGTACATCCCATCTACATAACACCAATTATCTTGGATTTCCTACATTTGTTTGTTTTTACTCCTTTGTTTTGTATTCTTGAGTTTTTTGAAAGTAGAATCTACGCCATACATAATCAAAACTAATAACAAAATAGACAACCATATAGAAATAAAGGTATGTCAAGGTATGCATAACATTTAATTATTAGTTATTTTATGCTTTAACATACTAAAAAAAAGATTAGCATCAGTGTTATGTGTTCCTATGTTCTTTCTCAAAGCACCATCCCCTATTTCACCTTAATGACACATGATGAGCTTCAAGTAGGGCATATTTATACACATAATATTTTCAAATTATATCAAATATTGATGCTTTACATCTTGTAGGAACCCATTGAGAATTAATCTTTATGAGTGCACACCTTAAAGGGTATACCAAGAAAGGGGTGGATAGACTATTAGTGCTTTAGAGGATTGTTATCCCTTATTACCACATTATTACCAATCTAAATATCTCCTAAAACCACTCCTTAAGCTATTACTCCTCTTTTGCATAGTCTTCTAGTATTTTCCACTTCCATCCCTCTTTTCCTCACCTTAAGTCCATTTTATCAGTCAACTATAATAGGTCAACTAGGTCAACCCTATATAGTTTTGAGTGATTTTCACTTAGGAACTAGTTTAGCCTTTGGCCAACATAGTTCATGACCTAGTGAGTAATTTTTTGAAATTGTGTTAGGTCAACTGGGTCGACCCTGTTGACTGAGATTTTTAGAAGGGTTCAAAGGTTAAATCCACCTATATATATAAGATAATTTCATCATTATTTCAATATGAAATCAAGAGTTATTATTCATTTGTGATTATTTACAATCTACTCTTCCACCATTCTACTTGAGGAGTCTTATCTTAGGTTTTCTACTTAGAGAATATAGTCTTATGGATAAGTATTGGATGCTTTGTCATTTCTTAGTGATCCTTACAAACTAGAATAACTTATTGTAAAGCCCTTTTGGCTAAGGGAGAGATTAAGTTTTGATGGGTTCATCATTTACGTAAGTATTATCTAACTTTGCTCCTCTCTTTAGTAGATAAAATTAGCATAAGTATTGGCTTTAAGTAATATTACTCTATCTATTACATGTATTAGGGTCTTACTCATACATAGATTAATTGAGATTATATTATACATGTTTTGATTATTTACTGACCCCTCATGTTGTGCCACAGGCTTTGGTGAACACTAGATTAGATTTGCTTTACTTGTTATTAGTTTAGTGAGATATCAAAACATAGTACTCCCTTAGGGTTAATGCATTATTGTGCATGATTGGAGGATTTAGAATCCTCCCCAACATAGTGTATTATAGTAAGAGATCCCCTAATCAGGTTTAGTAGATCCTCATATTGGTCATGTTTCTACTTAACAAATGTGTCCTAAATCAAAAGTGTATGGTATGATTTATCTTCTCTGAGTTAGGATTTATTTATAGACGTGATGTATTTATAATTGTATAAACTCAGTGGCAATCAGGTTGGAATAATTTCAAGGGTTGTTGTCATTGAAATTTGAAGGACCCTCACCTGATGATCTAGTTTATACCATTATTCTTTCTCACTAAATAGAAGAATATGAAAATGTCAGTGGACTCATTAAGTCTTATAGTTTGAGCCTAAGCTCTGATACCACATGTTACAACCCTTCAATTTGTACTTAGAATAATGAGATATTTGTTTTAAAAACTAATTACTTAACATTCATTACATAGATAAATACTTAACAACTTATCTGAATAATACCTAAAAATGATAACTATTCCAAATTCAAATACCAAAATGCAGTATAAATTATTTCAATTGTAAGGAAAGTAAATACATTAGGACTCAACCATGGTTGGTTTAATAATAGAACAAATAATATTATAGTATATATAAATATATTACAATTATATTTATTTCAATCATTAATCCTTAATACAATCAATAGATACCAATCTCTTCAGATCTCAAGTCGAACCAACTCTTCTATCATTGATAATCTCAAGTGTAGTCTCTAAGGAAAAACTATAGTGGGGAGGGAGAACATCATCTGAGTATTTTTCCACACCAACCATAGACCATCAATCCCTTACATAATCCCCTATTGAGGAATGTTCCTCCCTTTATGGATAGGTAGATAGAACGGTATAGAAATCTAGATGGACATGCTAGTACCCTGTATGCTATAATATTTCTATTACATGACGTGTATCATTAATAAAATAGTTTCTAACATGATAATGCATAACATGTAAATCACACATATGAAATGACAATGTCTATCTAACATTACTTTGGATAAAGTTTTCAAATAACATACGATCACCCAAATCGATAAATTTCATAACACACCACTTGATCAGATTATTACATGTAGAATTGGTGGAGCTATCTAGGCTAGTGAAGTCTATCTCACTACCTAATTAGCATCACCAATGCATAATATAATATATAAACATATAACATATTATAAAACTTAAAGATTCATTCAAATTATTCCTATTAGTAGAAATAAAAACATATTAAGTATGGAAATAATCTTAATCTTACATTTTGTCCATCAAATGCATATAATGAATCTAAAACATGTTATTATTACATTTATAACACTATTTAATAAAGCACAGTTCATACAATATCATACCATTTGGGTATAATTTAAATAAGGACTATAATTGCATACATGTCAAAAGTAACATACTGGTTAATTATCAAATAATAGATTTAATCAAAATATTTCTAATAGTTGTATAAACAAGCTATTTTATGGAAATATATAAAATATATACATTTAATCCTTGCAATGGTATGAAATGAATCCTTATTCACTTAATTCATAAAGAATACCATTGATCAAATACTACATTAATAGAAACATGTCATTCTATAATATCCCATGACATTACTTTCAAACTTAATATTAAATAATGTAAAATTAAGCTTATTCAATATCAAGTGATTTAGTATTCAATAATATTTACACTTTCAATTGTCACAACAATTAATCAAATATATTTGATATATAGCCCTGATGACTCAATAACCCATAAAAACCCATTTAAACTTATAGTTAACAATAAGGGAGTGCATATTGATATATGTTTTTTCACATACTATAAATAAAATGGTCCATTATAAAATAGACCATTTATCTAGTATACTTAGTATACACAACTATTAGCTTCAAGACTCTATGCCAAGCCAATTAATATGACCAGTTGCTTTCAAAATCATGATACTTAACCAAGGGCATACTCTACACAAGTTTGGTGTATAACAAGTATATGGTTTAAATAAATAGCAGTCAATAAAATAAGCAAAAATATCTTTACAAGCTAAACACCATTCATATATTTAAGACACTGTCTAAAAAAACTATAATGATGTTTGCATATATATAATGCAATCTATAAATTATAAAGTTGTTTATATATATATATATATATATATATATATATATATATATATATATATATATATATATATATATGAAATATATAATTTATAAATGTTGCTTGTATATATGAAACAAAATCTATAATTTATAACGTTATTTATTAAAACTCTTTCAATAATATAATGTTATTCATCTATGAATAATGTACGTAATAATTTAGTGTTATTTGTCTATGTATGATGTAGTCATAAAATATAATGTTGCTCATGAATAATACACATTCTATAAATTTTAGACTCCACCCACACAAATATTAAAATGTAGTCTAGAAATTTTATGCTCTACCCACATAAATATTCAAATGCATTCTACATTTATTCCAAATAAAATTAATAAAGGACACAATCCATATTCCTATAATTATGATTCCATATATATACATCTCTCATATATATATTTAATAATGGAACTAAAATTCTCTTTGAATCTAATCAAGATGCAGCCTATACATATTTAATTTAGACACTGTCAGTTATATATTATTCATTTCCAACATATACTTCTTGAAAATAGATTCCTATATAAAAGTCAAAATTTAATTTCTCATCTTTAGTGTAGTCTTCAGATTTGTTGATAAATAATAATGTCTATTCTCCAAATCCTCCTACCTCTTATATCTCCCAAATATGCCTTCATCTCTCCTTTTCCATATCCCCTTTAATTTTTATTAGACTGAATTTATAAAACTCCCCCTAGTTTTGTCATTGCCCCTTTATTTGCATGTTCTTCTTCTCCTAGAATGTTATCCAAGTGTGGCATCTTTTCTCTCCTCTCAAATTCATTATTCTATATTTATCTCCTCAAAATTTGTAGTCTTACCTCACCTTTAACTTTATTTAATTTATTTGAAAACATATAATCTATTTATTAAATATCATTATGCCACATTTCCAAGTTATCTCAAATATAAGTTTAGATCAACTTAACTCTAGTTTAGTACTTTAAAATAGTTCAAGCTCTTTGAAAGTAATTAAAATAAAGGCAGTTGTTTATTTATTTAATACATACATACATACATACATACATGTGTACCTACATACATATAAGTATATAATTACTATATACATATGTCTTACTTATATTGATATCTTGAATATCAATAATTAGTGAGCTAAATGTTCAAATATATTTTTAAAGACATTATACTAGTTTATACATATATAGCAATTAAATTTTTATTTTATTGATTTATTCTTGAAAATATAGACAATTATAAGTAAGGAAATCTTATGTAATCTTATGCATATCAAGAACTAAATCAACTTACAAAATACAATCACAAACAAGAGTTCCATTACTATGCACTAACATTTAAAACATGTTATACATATAAAATTTTCAATCTATTGTGTGTGTAGGGTCACTAACAATTCCTCAGTCATCCCCCAATCATCCCATCTAATCTATCCTCTCTAATCATCCTCTCCCTCATCATGTTCTTAGGGTAGGATCAATCTTGCATCCACCTCATAACAAGTAGGTAGTTAGTCTGAGTCATCATATATATCAAGTAATGATGTAAAACCAACAAATAAACATCTATAATTTATAAAATAAAAAATTACAATTATCACATCATGTATACTAATCAACAATATCATTTTCCCATAATAGTATATGTCATTTAAATCAAAGAAATAATAATAAGATAATAACTATATTAATCCATGGATTCAAAGGTTATAAATCAGAGGTGAAATTAGGATGTAACAACCTTCTTATCATGGTTGGCCCCATAGTAAACCAAAAAATCATACATGTGGTTGTCTTTGAACTAACTTATAACATCCTTTTTGGATGACCATAGATATATGAGATGCAAGATGTACCCTTCACTCTCTACTAGTGTTTAAAATTTCCACACTCAAGGATAGAAGTCATCATTCCCAATGATCCACAATTCACCCATAGTTATCAAGCAAAGGACAGACTTGATCAAGATGCTTTATATTTACTTGGCATCAAAAGTGCCCCTATGTTGATCCCAAGTCCAATAAATATATTCACCCTGATGAATTTCCATCCATGTTTTCAAATCTACTCATATCCACTACATAAAAATCATTTCCAAGGGATGTGGAGAATAAAAATACCACACATTTAATGTTGGTGATCTCCCTTTGTCATTCCATATCTATGGGCATCCCACCATGCAAGATGTTAAGATAACTACCCATTAGTTTGGATCAATGTCATTTTACAAGTCAGGATTATTGTCAAAATAACATCTTGAAAAATTAGATAATTCTTGGTTGAAAAAAGAAGGATTTATTTCTTTCTTCCAAGATCCATAATAACCTAAGGCAAATCAAATGTGTTAAAACATGAATTTCAAAGGAAAATGTCTTGTTTTTCATTATCAAGACATCTTCAATCCTACCATGGTTAAGAAACATAAATTATGTCATGGACTGGGGTACAAATCAATAGTTGAGGATCAATATGATGTTCTTTCTAACACCTCTTCAAAATCAAGAGAATTCTCACCTGAAAATGATGTTAAAACAAATTCTAGAATCTATAACGACTTAGTTGATACCAATATTTTTTTAGATGTCTCCATTTATATAACTAATTTAGACATTAGTCAATAGAAGGACATATATATTTATCTATTTTAGAATGATAATGTCATAACAAACATTATGGGACTTTAAGAGGATCTCTCAGCATATGGCTATTAGGAAGGATTTGATTTAGCTCTAGATCTTGTCTTATAGTGACCCTTAGTGACCTTATTTTGATTCTCCTAGTTTTCGTAGACACTAAAGTTGGGCCTCCTAGTGTCTTCTATGAGGATGTTTACCATTATCCACTCATATACCTCACCAATCTATCCCTTTACCTTCATCCATCATAGATCCCTTCCTTCCCCCTAAAGGTCACTTTATCACATTATAAACATGGATAAATAGGATAATGCATCATTGGACTCTTTTCAAATAAATATATCATGTGCCAAATATATTAGGATCCATGATAATAATCCAAAAATCAAGCATAATACTCAAGTCAACTTTGATCCAATAATAATTTTAAGGCCAAATTAGTCAAATGATTAACCAAATTAAAGTCCATTATGGAAAAAGTTAAGTCATAATAATAATCAACAAAGGAAAATCATATTCCTTTGGTGAAACCTTCCTTAAGGCACTAGGGGTGGTCAAAATATAATCAAATTATAAATCCAAAAAGACTCAAAAATGTGGCCAACAATATTCCAAATACTCAAATCAAAGATAAAATATTGGATCCCTTAAAATATCTTGTCATATGACACAAATCAAGGACAACCTAGAAAGCATCTCTGATGGTGTGTGAAACTACTACTCTTTATCCCTCATCACCCATCATACCTTTACATTCCATACCATATTTTAAAATCCACATCTTTCTAGGAAGCATCATCTCTTATAAAGGCTATGAAGAGACTTTAGTGGAGATGTATGGAGAAATAAAAATCAAAATTTAAGAAATTACATTATGGTTATCTATGATTAGCCTCACTAAATAATCAACACTATCAAAATTATCATCTCACACATTCCCAAAATGATGAGATAACATCTAGTACACATCCTTGAACACTATTGTACATCTTCTTATTAAAACAATAAACTTCATCCAATGGTGAAAACTAGGTTTTGGCACCTTGGATAAGTATAGTGATGAAAATTGATTTCTTATGTCACTTATGATAATCCTTCATCTACAAGTGCATCATTTATAAAACCTCAAGTAATTTGAGGCACCTTCTCCATCTCATTCAACCAATTTATTTATCCCATACCTCATCCACTTTCCCTTGACCTTGGTCGTAAAGTCATATATGTAGCATGCTTTTAGAGAAGAATATTGAATGACTTCTTGATAGGAATAAATTTAAAAAGTCAATAGGGGTAAGAACAAAATACCATTGGATAGTATTCATATCTTCCCTTACTTTCCCCCATCACTTATCCATTATACTTCATATCAAATAAATACTCATTAAGTCCTCATGTCTTTGTTACCCCATATGGATTTCCTTTTTACACTTAAATAGTCCACATAAGCATATATCCTTAAGCACTTACCTTATGATTACACCACCTAGATTCACCTACATAATTCCCATATTCATCATCCCTACATCCCCATGTCTCTCAGAACTATTCAATACATATTTATGGTGCATGTATTTTCACTTAGGGGAAACATCAGTAATGGCATGGGTACAATAGTATCCTAGTTTATTCACCCTATTCCCATTTTAAGTATTGAATACCTAATTAAGGCATAACATTATTTTTAATGATTTTATATAATTTTGTGTTGTATGTAATTTTTAATTTTTTGTGTGATTGTGTGTTTTTTCTATTTTAGTTATGTCTCTTCATGTTAAGTCATTTTATGATCTTGTGTTTTATCTTTCTCTTGTATTTTTATGTCTTATATTATCATTTGTGTATTAATATAATGTTATTATGTCCCCTTGGTCATATCAATACCATTGGCACATCCATCAAAATGTCACTTGTACATTTTGTGTTTTATTTTGTATCCAGTACTTCATGCATTATGGAAAAAGGTCATCATGGTCACATATATCATGGTGAATAATACCTAGTGCTACATTAAAATAGATGGATTTTACATATGTATCAAGACCATGGAAGCATAAAATACCCAATATAAATCACATAAATAACTAAATCACATCAAAATCATATATCCAATTAGCTCAATCTAAGTCAATCATCAATCTAAGTAGGGTTTTTTTTAGTGGTGAATATTCGTTAATTCACAAATATTCATTTTTTAGGATTTTGGTTTTGATGATTTTTTAGGGTCAACAGATGGGACCAGATCACCAAAATTTTAGGGATATATTTTTTGGGGATCAGCTCACCAACCGTTTATAGTAATATATAAGATTACACATAAATTCACTAGATATATATAGTAGATCCCCTAAGATACCAGCCCACATAACAAGAAAAACCAAAATTAGAGGAGAACAAAACCAAATGAAAGTAACGAATGAAGAAAATTAATGACAATAATTAATAATAGAACCATTCATCTATGCCATTTAGATGCACCATTTGGCTTTACCATTCAACTCAGGCAATTGACTAGGCCATTTAATTGTGTCATTCAACTACACCATTTGACTATGCCATTTGGTTGTACCATTTGGCTATTTCATTTAAATCTACCATTCATCTAGGTCATTTAGTTTCACTGTTCATCTATGTCATTTGGCTAGGTCATTCGACTTTGTCATTCAGCTATGTCATTTGGCTAAGTTATTCAGTTGCATTTTTCATCTATGTTATTAGGTTGTGTCATTCATGGTTTGAATTTTTTTTTCATCTTTGTCATTTATATGTGGCATTTTAATATGTCATTTAGTTGTGTCATTTAGTTCTATTATTTGACTTTGTCATTTGGTTCAAACATTAAAATCCATTAGTTAATTCAATCATTTGAATTTATTATTTTACTTAGGGACTATATCAAGAAAAACATCGATGTAAAAATTCACCATCACCCACAGATGATTTTACATACCAATAAATCAAATTTTCATAGATTCACCAAATATTTCCAATAGGTTTTCCATAAGGACCTCATAAAATGAACCTTGAATCCAAGTCAATCATTTACCTAATCAACTCAATCTGAGTCAAACCATCTATCTAATAGTCATCATAATCAATAATTATCCCATAATATCCTAATTCATCTCCTTGGGTCATATTTGGGTCATCCTTTTCATCCTAATATCTGCATCTAATAATTTATCATCATCTAACTCCCCTCTCTAGATATTTACATCAAAATGAGGTTCATAGGACTATGTATGTAGTTCTTAGTCACATGGGGTGTCTAAGGTCAACATGGTCACAATCACGTTAACAAATATATAACATAAAACATCAAATAATTTACTCAAGTCATTCATCATATGTGTAATCATCCAAATTAACATCTATGCCAAATTTAACACCTCTAACAATCCATCATCATCATCCTCTAATATATCATATCATCTCATAATCACACACTCCCTTCCAAGGAAAACTACATTGGCCTAAGGTCCCTTCAAAGACCACAATAAAATGAAAAATAAAAATCTTGGATTATGTAACGATCTTGATTAAAAATTAAAAATGAAAATATAAAATCTAATTTTGGATAACCCTATACACTAACTCCACATTCAATTTGAATGCTAAACATTCATTACCATCATCCTTCAATATGTCTACCAACTTTGTCAATTCTCAATTATTGAATATCAAAACTATTATATCATTCCACTTACCAAATAAGGGTTCCTTTTATGACATTCTAAACAAAAATCAAGGGTTAGAAAACATAGTAAGTTAGCATAGGTACCAACTTCATTACCTTTCTTGGCCAACTTTTATAATTGCATTTTTAACTTTTCCCTAATTTTTTACAAACTCAACCATATAATATTACCATATAATATTAAATGACCTAAAAAATATATTAATAAATAATACCCAAACCTAATAAGCCTTTGAAATTAACTTTAATTGTTCAAATAAAGTCATGTCCGATATATCAAACAAATAAACTATATACATCTAATTATTTTTGCTCCTTTGTCAGTTCTAATATCATCTAATATCATGTTAACTCTATCCATAAATTATATTAATTAATTCATAATTTATCCTAATATCACATTACCAATCCCTTTTAGTCACTAGAGTAATAATTTATTATGTTTTTCATATCATACACTAACTTTACCCTCATATCATGATAATTAATTACATTATTACACCCTTATTGTATCACACTTAACCTACTAATACATCATTACATTATTTTTGAATTTGAATTCCAAAACTCACCTACCCCACTAAAGTCTCCTAAAAATATTTCCATAGATATCCCACCTAACCTTCATTAACTAGCCTAAACACATATAAAACCCTCTAATACTCTCCTTGAGATCCACACCATGCATAGACCTCCACACCACCCCCTTCAAGGACTTTTAATTCCTTATTCATTATTATCAAATCCTCCCTATTAATTTTATATTCATATAATATTTCTCCACCATTGATCCTCTTCTAACATGGATCAAATCTAGCCATTTATTTCCTCTACCACCTCCTATTTAAACTTACACACCCCCATACAACTAATAATTAACAATTTTGTGGGAATAATATTATCAACTTATCTATTATCCATTTTCAAGCCAACATATATCCTCCATTATTGTAACAAGTCTTGATCCAATCAAGTAATTAAACATTCATTAAATGAGTCTTATACTTTATCATTTTGGGGCACATCATTCCCATTTGGATGTATATTGAGCTGCAAGATTTAGGTAAAAGTATATACTTCAATTGTTATTATGCTTTTCTTTATATCTACCTTGCCCAATCAGAATTTTGTTGCTAATTGGTTTAGTTATAGGTAAAAATATCCATTTTGATTTCAATTTTATTGGCTTCAATTTGTCTTCATCACATAAACAACTATTATATTTCAAGTTATTCAAGCACATTATTTCCAATGCATAAATACAATGTAAGCAAATGTATCCTAACAAATATGATATTGCTTGAATTAACTAAACCTAATGTTTATTCCAACATTTATTAAGGTTGATAATCCATATAAAAGTTAAAAATAAACATTAATATAACATATTATCAATGTAAATCCTAAAATTTTAACCATTACAAGCTAATATTTATGGCAAGGAAATTAAATGAATTAACAAGATTTCAACCACTACAACCAGTATCATATCCAAATGGTATTATTTTTCATTGAGTATTAATGTCTAGGATTAGGTTTATATTTAGGGTTAAAATTTTATATTAGGATAAAATTATAATAATAATCGTAAACCAAGCCAAGATGAAATAGGGAATCAAAAATGTCATAAAACAATAAAGTGACAAAATCAATCCTGAATCTATATTTAAGATTATTAGTCTATGTTATTCCCACTACATAATTATATGGGTATGATCATTTAAAAATAATTGTGAATTTATTATGACTAGTCTTAGTTATACATTGAAACTTTATTGTTGGATATAGATAACATTATGCACATAGAATTGATCAAAAAATTAAGAAACCAATATTAAGATGGATATTTTAATTGATTTCAACCTATATTAACTCATTATCATAAATAAAATTCAAAAGAGAAGGGGCAAAGAGAAAAAAATCTTGTTGATATTGAAAATGTCTTTATGATTTTAGATTGAGCACACCCACTAAAATTGATCCTTGGTTGAGCCAGACATAACATAACTTAAATCCAAGGATGGCATGAGAGTTTAAGAAGCTGAGTAGATAAGAGGGATAGACCATGGAAACCATATACATGCATAAGAGGTGTATTTAAACACTTAACAATATTTTAAATATAAATATATACATTTTGATTAATAGTATTGGGTGATTAAAATAATTCAAGTGTAAGTAAATAATTTCATAATAACTTGACCAAAATAAGAGCGAGGGAAATACTATCATAGAAAGCAATACAAATCATAAGGAATAGAAAATTTTTGGGTTCATAGTGTAGTTTTTAGTCCATAATAAAGGTCTCAGCCCCACCCATGACTGCCATCTCAACCCACTAATGGGGTAGTACAAACATTCATTATTGATTGAGGAAGTTTAGTTGAGGGTCTTGATTCTCTAAAAGATATGAAATCATGCCCATGTTTTGTAGTTAGAGGTCATGCCACTATTCTTACATCACTAGCTAACTACTTTGGGATCCACCATCCCATTAAGCTTTTTCCATTTGTCAACTTTTCATTGGTTTGGAGATATTTTATGTATTTCCTTCATTATTACACCAATTTGGGCTTATATTTTATACTTTATGATTTTTTAAATGGTTTAGACTCCTTGATGAGGACACACATTCAAATCAATCACTCAGATTGAAATATGAACCCTGCAAGATCAAAAAGAATGGTTAAGCATAAATTATTTGAAGAAATGACAAAGTGAGAGCATTAAAAAGATTGAATCATAAAAAGATAATCCATAACCAATTTAGATCAAATGTGAAAAAAAAAATTCACCATTAGGACATAAACATTCACATAAATTAGATTTTGATTCAAACACAAGCCCCTCCCTATGTATAAAGTACATACATAACCATCACTAATTTAGACTAATCATTTTAAAATGGAACAATGTCATTATGAAGCCTACCTAGCCTATGTAAATTTGACATTTAATCAACCAACATCCTTTTCAAGCCTTATAAAGTTTTGACACTTGGTAAGACCATTAATTTTAAGTCTATATAATACTACATGGTACATTATTATTGGCCTGGAGTCCTAGGGTTTATAGTTTGATGATGGGCATATACCCATAAATTTTAATCTCAAGGGAATATTGAAATAATTAAGGTTCCACATGATATTAACTCATAAAATTGGGTTTATGGTATAGGAACATGGAATGATACCATATGGCATCATTATCCTCTAAGATAACTATTGTACCGATCTCATCCCCATGATCCTAGGCTCTTAGGATGTCACCATGTCATGAATTCTTGGGCCATTAGCATCACAAGACTATTATTTTTTAATTTAGTTTCTATGGTTATAATCTCTTATGACATCACCATGTAGTTTCCTCTCAAGTCCTTAGGCCCAGGGGACTATTTCATGCTGATTAATCCCCTACCAAACTGGGTTACTAGAATCATGCCACATGGCATGATATTAGGGCCTAGGGAAACTTTTACTTAGAAACTTTTGGGTTAGCCTAGAAATTTTAAATGATTTAATAGTGACACATGGAAGGGCTTGGTAGGAGTTTAAAGACACAAGAAAATAAAGGATATATCTAAGACATCAATATGAGATTTTTATATATGATTGACTTGACTTGGCAAGATTGGAATTAGCATATTTTTAGGTCACTCGAGTCAATTAAACCAACTGAGAGCTCCAAAAAAAATCATTATATTTAGGCATGAATATAACTTGAGTATATTTTTGAATATATTTTTACTTAAAATGTATATTCAACAATGTTTAAAAAGTGATCAATAGAATTAAATAGCTAATATTATCATGGATATTCATATTGTTTTCAGCCTAGATCAGCTCATTATTATAAATAAAATGAAAAATAGAAGGGATAAATAGATTAAAAGCTTGATTACATTTAAAATGTCTTTACAATATCTGATTGAGTACACCCATACAAACTAATCCTTGGTTGAGCCAAAATTATCACAAATTCAACTCAAGGATGGTGTTAGAGTTTGGGAAGCTAACTAGATAAGAGAAAAAGACCATGACCAACTTATATATGTGCATGAGATGGGTTTAAACTCTTAAAAACTTTTTAAATATCAAGATATGCATTTTGATTAATAGTATTGGGTGATTATAATCATTCAAGTGTAAGGAAATAATTCCATAATAACCATACTAAAATAAGATAGAGGGAAAGATTCTCTTAAAAAGTAGTAAAATTCATAAAGAAGAGAAGTGTATGAGTTCACAATGTAGTTTTTAGTCCAAAATGAACTAGCCAGGTGCAACATTCTTTAATCGTAAAAATTATAGCCTTAAGAAAGGCTTCTGAAGAAAACATATATACATGAGGGTACCAACCCCTCCCTTGACTACCATCTCAACCCACTAATGGGGTGGTTACAAACATTCATTTTTGATCAAGGAAATGTAATTGAGGATTCTAATTATTTGAAAAATATGAAATCATGCCCATATTTGTAGTTAGAGACCATGCCTTTATTCTTTCATCACAAAATAACTACTTTTGGATCCACCATCCTGTTCAAAATTTTCCATATGTCACTTTATCTTTGGTTTGGAGCTATATTATATATCTCATTTGTTATTTCACCAATTTAAGCTTTTATTTTATAATCTATGCTTTGCCTGAGGGTTAAAACTCCTTGATGAGGACACACATACAAATAACAACTCAAATTAAACTATGAACCCTTTAGGATCAAATGAAATGCTTAAGCATAAATCCTATAAATAAAGGACAAAGTGAGAGAATTAAAATGATTGAATCACAAAAATAGAATCCATAACCAATTTAGATCATTAGGACATAGACATTCCCATCAATCAAATTTTGATTCAAGCATAGGCCCATGCCTACATACAAAGTACATATAGATCCATCACTAATTCAGACCAAGCATTTTAGAATGAAATAATATCATTATGAAGCCTACCCAACCTATGAAAATTGGAATTTAATTGACAAACATCCTCCTCAAGCCTTTGATAATTTTGACACTTAGGATAGCCAACAATTTTAAGTTTCTCAATTGACATGTGGAATGTTCTTATTAGCCCAAATGCCTAGGGTTTATGATTTTATGATAGGTAAATGCCTATTAATTTTAAGCTCAATGTAATACTAGCATCATCAATGTGCCATGAAATAGTCCCTCGTAAAGCTAGGTTTATGGTTCAAAAACATGGGATAATTCTATTTGGTATAATCCCAAAGAGTTATGCCTCTGATCAAGTTATTTTATCAATATCATCCCCATGATCTTGGGCTCTTGGTATGTCACCATGTAGTGACCTCTAAAGCCCTCAAGCTCACTAGATTATTATAATATTATTGAATTATTTATGGTCCTATGCTTCTAGGATGTCACCTTGTGGTGACATATCAAGCCCTTGGGGCCATGGGAATATTACATGTTGATTAATCTACCTCCAAGATGGGTAATCAGGATCACTCCACATGGCACAATATTGGGGATTGATATAACTTATAAAATATTTATATTGGACCAAAACTTTGAAATTATTTGATAGTGACACATGGAAGGGTTTGGGGGAATCAAAATACTCATGAGAAAATAAAAGAAAATCTAAAGTATCAATCTCAGATTTTAGACATGGTTAAATTAGTTTAGATGAATTAGACTTAGCATATTTTGAGCTCACTCAAGTCAATTGGGTATATTTAGAGATGGATAAAACTTTATTAGATATAGGCAAGACCAAAACTCGATTATACCCTAAAGGCTAAAGGTGGATGCATTATTTAAATACAAATGAACTTCTCCCTAAGGAAAGTTCCAAGGTAGTCATAAGCCTTCTCAAAGGAAAAATATGTGGATTCCATGCCAAATGATCTAATTTATACTTGGGATAATTATAATGTTAAGGGGGTAAACCATGGAAATTCCCACAAGGATAATTCGTTGGCCAAAAGCTAAATAATATAGCACCTCAGGGCAAAGCATCCAAATAAGGGAAGGCCAAATAACTAAACTTGGCCTATTAAAAGTTTAATAAAATAAAGAGGGTCTAATTTTTTATAGTGAAAATGGGATGTGTTTTGAAAGAAACAATAAATGGAAACCCTTATTAGGAGGTACCCCTAAGTGTCTCAAGAATTTATAATCTCAAGTTTTCATCTAAATAAAAGAATTAACTATAGTTCACAGTAAAATAAAAATGATAAATCATGAGATTGAGGTCCAACACATGACCTACTAAGCTTAAATTATGCCTAAATACCATTGGTGTGTGAGCTATGTGAATATTTCAATTATCTTACATGCACATAAAAGCAATTAGATTTGCCCATATGAAAATAACTTCTAAAAGGGGACAATTTTTTTTAATTTGGCTTAAGGTGAAATGGCATGCACATTTCTCTTTTTTCATCCAAGCATTCATATCCTAGATGGAGATACCTTTGGTCCCTTCCAAAGGCCTTGATCCACCACCAACTAGGTCACAAACCTATGGTGGAGGTTACCAAGATCACACTTTTAAGGAAAATTTTGAGATTTCACATTTTAGTTTTACTTATTTTGAAATATATTTTACTTTTCCATTTGTGGAGGATTGGGGACCAAGCTATGGATTCAAGGGAAAATCAAGAAGATCATGATAAATAAGGCAAATTATATTCAAAGCAATGTTGCATTCTTCTTTTAGATATTTTATTTAATTTATTTGATGGCCTTTAAACAAGAAAAGAGGCCTTTCTAAATCCATGTGTTCTATTTCAAATCATTGTCTTTCAACATTATAAAAATACAAGGATAAACAACAATTTGCACATGCATTCAAACAAGAATTTTCAAACTAATGCATATGAGTATCATTGGTGCTACTTACATAAAAGCCACTAATTTATAGAATGGTGAAAAATTAGAGGAACCTTTAGGTTAAAATAATAGGTTCAACTCAAAACCCAATGCCATACAACTGAATCAATCACTAAAAATTCAAAGAAAATAGATAGAAAACAATGAAAGTAAACCTAAATTAAAATAAGGGACATGAAAAAAAGTAAACTTGTAAATTACAAAGAAATAAAAAAGTATTTACAAGGTTTTCCAAGCCAATTCAAGCCTAAATTAGTGTTCTAGGAATTTTCCATTAACAAGCAACGGGACATCCTCACTAGTTAGATACCTTAGGTGAAACACATTCTCACTGAGAATTTTAGAGATTAGATAGGGACAAAACCATAAGGCATCAAATTTTCTATGATGTCCCTTTTATCCATGAGCCTTATCCCATATAAAGACAAGGTCTGAGACCCAAAATTCTTTTGATTTTTATTGTTGGTCAAACCAATGTTTGACAATCCCTTGGTGTTTATTGAAGTGCAGTAAGGTTGCATCACATTTTTCATCCAAGTTCATAAGATTCAAGAGACAAACCTCTACCTAGTCATTTATTCCCAAATAATTGGCCATAAATTGTGAGGTAAGAGTCCTTAAATTAATTTAGAAAACAAGGTGTTGGCGATAAACCAATTGGTAAAGAGAAGTGCCTAAAGAAACTTTAGTTATAATCCTATTATCCCACAATGTAAATTTCAAGATGTTATTCCAATTTCTAAGATTATTTTATATCATCCTCTTAATTATATTTATCAAATTCTTGTTAGTGGATTCAACTAGTCTATTTCCTTTTGGATAATAATTAGATGACAATTTTATGATTACCTAGTGAACATATGCCCATTACAAGAGTTTCAAGGAGGAAAAAGTGGGTCCATTATCACTTACTAGTTCATAAAGCATACTAAACCTCGTGATGGTGTGCGCCTCCAAGGATTGGATGACTACATTAATTATGTAATTATTGAATGGTTGAGTTTTAGTCTAGCAAGTGTAATAGTATGTGGCTGTGAGAATGAATTTATGGCCTATGGATTAATTCTCATTGATTTATCCCACAAAATCCAATCCCCATTTTGAAAATGGTCAGTTTTCTACTACTAAAAACATAGGCATTACTAGGGTACATTCCATATGCATAGTTATTTGGCATACATGGTAGTTTCAAATATGTGAATGTGCATATTTGAATAGATATGGCCAATAATAGTCTACTCTAGATATCTAGTTGGTTGTGGTATCACTTGAACCATGCCCAATCCTATATTTTCCATGAAAGTAACTAAGCATGCATGCTTTTTCATCTTTATTAAGATACCGTAGATAAATGCAATGGTTTTTACTTCTATGAAGAATGCCACCTTTGATCATAAATTGGTTTCTCTTCAAGATTAATGCCATTCTTTGCATAGAATTAAAAATATCAAGGAATTCATTATTAAGAATATAATGGACTACATCCTAGTACCAATCATCATTGGTCATTTATTCAATATTATACTATTGTAAAGTGATTTATGGATCTTATTCTACCATAGGTTTACTAAGTCTTTGTCCTATCAAAATAATCATTGATTTAAGTTTAAGGTCAAATTATTGAAGGATAGTCATCCACTTGCCTCTTCATTCATCTAATTCATTTTACATTAACATGGCTTTGACTATTGGATTAGGCACAACATCAAATAATTTATTAAATAATAGGTAATGATGAAATCCATTGACATTCTTGATTAACACAAAGGCCTACTTATCCATAATATTGTATCTCAATTCCACATTACTCAAAGGGGAGATCATAAATGAAATAACTTGTTCATCCCCAACCCCTTTTCTTTTTGTCAAAATAGTAGTATTCAAATGACATTAAGTGAAAGATTAAATGTATAATATTTTAGTGTAATTAGAGATGATCAACGTTGGTGTACACACAATTACCTCTTTAATATTGATGAAAGTGGTATGCACTTCACTTGTCCATTTTATTTTAGAATCCTTCTTGAGCATGTTATTTAAAGGTTTAACTATCTTTACAAATCTAAATATGAACTTCCTCACAAAGTTAGTCTTGACAAAAATGATTTCATCCCCTTCTTCATGTTAGGAAATGGGATTTATAGGATAGATTGAATTCTCTCAGGTCTATTGATACACCCCACTCAAAAATGATATGGCATAATAGCTTCACTTTAGTGACCCCAAATATACACTTCTTTGGGTTTAATGAGTGATCCACACCATGGGTCCCAAGACTAGGTGTATGGGGGACAACAATGTTTGGTTGTGTAAAGTGAATGCATGGAGAGTATTCAAATATAATAATAAAACACACATTTGATGGATCAAAAGTCTTACTTATAGGAAAATCAACTTATATTCATAAATGGAAGATTATAGAAAATAAAGTATGATAGTTATACTGCATGTGTATACAAAGTAGATGTATGGAGTAATCTCTCTATGTTACAACTACACAATAACTTCAACCCAACTTACTAAGGTCAGATGTGTATGTTACATATTAGACATACATGATACAAAAGAAATATTAATTCTTACATAACTCCAAGGAGAGTATTTGAATCTTCCTATCATGTGGTAGTTGGAAATGGTCTGAACATTTAATGTCCAGGCTATCTTCAATGATTCTTAATGTCATGATCCTCAGTTGGTGGCTAATAGCTAGTTGGACTACTTGTTGTGCCACATGATCAAGGCATATCTAGTTGTGGTTTTGTTTAAGTCAAGCCCAAAGGAGATATTGAGTACATGATTAGATTCCCATGGAGTGTATGGGGATATTTAATGAGGAGTACATAGTGCAATATGCAAGCTATGATCTGAGGTGATCATTGTACAAAATTATACAAGCAGGCATAGGACTTGTGCATAAAATTATTGTTGACATTTTGGCCTCACAAGGACAAATTTCTACCCCTTATATTAAAAAAATTTAATGACGATTATTCTAGCTTGTTCATAGTGATATCCCACCTGATCATGTCTTTTTAGTCCTATTTTAGCCTTGGTAGTATAGATGAGAGGTGTCACTAGTATGTCATAAGTTATATTTGTGTATACTTTGTGTCATAAATGTCTTGAGTCTTTTAGTGAGATGATAATGGCCATTGTGATCTTGGATTGAATCAAGAGAGCTAACTATCAAGAAGTCCTAAAAAGTCCAAATGAGTGATTTTATCCATTTTTTAGGAATTTAAGGATCTTGAGGTTTGGTTAATATGTTGAACATTATTTTAAAGTCACAACATGAAAGATTATTAGTAAGCTCAAAATAATTATCCATGATTTATTAATTTAATCCTTTTAAACGTTCACCACCCCCCACCTTAAGCACCATATACCCCTCAAACCACTTTATGTGATTTTATTTGCCTTGTAAAACCTTAGAAAATGGAAGTGTTTTGATCAAATTTCATTGAATAGGTCTTGAGAGGTTCTATTCTAGTCATATTGCCATGACTTATACATTTCATAGCCTTAAAGTTCCATTTGAAGACTTATTTCCACCTCCCACTAGCCACATGGGCCCCACATGTGCCAAACATATGTCCTTATGACTCCTTATGTTGACCATAATTTTGAAAATTTTAATTTTACCTTTTATTTCCCTCCCTCTACCCTAAAATGGTAGTTCTAGCTTAGAAACATGCATAAAATGGTGTTTTTAGGTGCATTTGGTGAGTTTTAAAGGATGGAACAATTAGTCCATATAAGGGAGGAGTTAGGTACTATATAGGATTTTAATGTAGAGATATGGAAGAATTTTCAAGGCCAAAAAGTGTATAATAAGTACAAAACCATTGATCCTTCTCCATTGGCTTCTTTGGTAGGTTTAGACAAATTCTCAGGTTTATTCTTAGGCCATACGAAGGAGAGAGAATGGAGGTCCTAGATCTTGGCCTTAGGAAGTACACTCATTTATATTCCATCCATTGCAATTTTTTCCTAGATTGACCCCCTAAAATTTATGAACATTCATTTATAACTTATGGAATATGTACACCATCGTTATCTGCACAGGCCAATTTCAACAGAATGGTTTTGGTGGGTTGTTGACTTGTATTATCAAACTAATGATTGATCAAGTTTTGAATAATATTTTCATGTAATTTTTTATGTTTTACTCACATGTTTGGTCTCATATAACTATAAAACATTAAATACTAGCTCCTATGTGTAGTCTATAGGTAGGTTTGTGCAATGGACAGGGGTTGAATGTCCTCAATCAAAGTTTTTGGCTAAGTTGGAGAGTGGCTGGAGTGTTTAATATTACCTCATGCCTCCTTGATCAGGTTTGAGTTCCATTAGCCTCATGTCATCTAAAAATATCTCAATAAGAAAAGGGATTATGCATACTTGAAAACCATTGTATGATGAGCACTATGTATGGCTTAGTGGCATCTACAAAGCTTCAAATACAACTCAGAAACATGGAAGGAGGCATTAAATTGATAATGGATCATCATAATACCCTTATGAACAAGCCTATGAACCTCCATGATAGCCTTAAGGTCTTATACACCATCCTCCTCACCTCCAATATCACTTAATCAGTTTTAGTAGAGTTTAAGGTTTCTTGCAAAAACTAAGGTTACTTAGAGTGTCATAGGTTTTACTTGTGGACTGTGTATACCCCTTTTAAGCTTCATAAGTGTTATATTTTATTAAACATGTGTGTGAGGGTATAAAATATTTATAATAATTGTCTTTAAATTTTTCCCACACTTCATCCATACTATTTTCATACCTTTCAGTCTCATGGTGGTCCCCAAGCCATCATATTGTGTTTTACCCCTATTTTGATGCTCATACCCACATTTCACCCCATAGTCACCTTTATCCAACCATACACCCTTAATTCCTAGTATAAGACATTACAATAGACCTAAATACCCATGTTAACCCTCAATTACAATGATTTTATGGAAAGGTTAGAACTTTCTAGATCATATACCCTACTAAGGAGGTAAATAACCACCTATAGTCAACCTTTTTGAGCTTGTAGTGCAAGAGTCTCTAAGAACATGATAAGTGAACCATCCATGGGCATACAAGGTGGTATGATCTACTAAATTAATTCATCTAAGTAGTGAAATATAACATAAGAGAATATCACCATAGACTTCAAATGTCTCTAAGCACTTTACTCACTCACAAATTCATCTCACAAACCCCTATACATAATCAACTATACAAGTGCATGCCTACAACAATGTTGATATATTTGGAGGACCACATCTTACTTTTGGTTAGATTTAGTGTTCATATAAGAAGGGGAAAGATTCAAACTAAGCCATAAATAAATTATCACTCATCCAATAAATCAAAAGGACATCAAACACAAGAGAACACCTATAGGAAGGTAAGAGGAGGTTGTACTATGTTCAAATTCATGTAGAAGTAAAGGGTAGAATGATTACTCAAAGGATTTAAGGCTTGTCCCACAAAAAACATAAGTATATATTTGGTTATTAGTCCCTTAATGTCTGTAAAAAATGGTTTAATCCTTGATAAATAATAACATGATGGCCCACGCATGCCCATTATGTCTCAATAGGCCTAAATAGGCATGTATATAGAAGGTTATTTCAACCACATGCTTAAAGGTTGCTCATGGAGATGAAAATATCTAAAGAGGACATTATAAAGATGAATGATAATGTGAGGAAAGTAATAATATATTTTATATGGATGAAAACACCCTACTCCCTCACAAACTCACCTCACAACCCCCTGTAGATAGTCTGCAAGCATATGAATGCCTATAACCCTGTTAGTACATAATGAAGGAACAAATATTTCCTATTATGAGGGTAAAAATTAATTCATGTAAAAAAATTAAAATTGAGGAAGAGGTAAAAATTCCATTGGTCACTCCATCCAAGAAATCAAAGGTATAGTTAACACAAACTTGATGACACTCAAGTTTCTTTAGGCATGGACCTTGAGATAGAGAAAAAGGATGATATAAAAGGGAAGAGATGTTTAAAATGTATATATTAGGGTGTATATAAAACTTAAACCCACTATTTAAACCATATCACCATGAAAACCTAAGTAAATAAGGACAAGAACCCTACTCAGAACTCTTAATACTCAACCATGCACTCAATGGGTAGACTATAGCTAGTTTAAACAAAACAAAATGTTTAAAGTATTTGTAGGCACAATTAGGACCTAAAAAAAGGTATGAATGGTAATTTTAACTATTCAAAGGCATCAATACTCCCATTTGGTAAAAACAAATATTGGGTATACCCACTAATTTTTCTTAGACCAAGCCCTATTTGTGACAATCAATCTAGGGGCTAGATGAATGAATCTATGTCTTAGAGGGATTACAGATTGTTTGGGGTCCATAATTTTTTTTTTAATAATTAATAATGGTGATAAATGTTCTCATATCTCCATTAAAATTTTTATAATTCACATCTATAGCCAAGTGCCTCAAAGATAGACCAAGAAGGTAGGCCATAAGCCTAATCTCAGACCCTACTGTCATCTTAAGATTTCTCCAAACTCTTGAAACAAGTTTTATGGTAAATGAGTGGTGTATGAGTATGTTTAATATCCTAAAAAATATTTTTCAAGTCTAAATAAGTGAATAAATGGTCATAGCATCTCCAAAACCCTACTCAAGCCAATGAACCTCAACACAGTCAATTTGAAGCCAAACTTCAAATATTCACCCACTCCAGCACATAGGTGCTTAGTAAAAAATATATTAGGTAAGTTTAGTTATCCCTATGAAATAATAATCCATGAATTATTGGTTGGAATTTAGGTGCTAATATCTATGAATGATCCTTAAGAAAATAACTTGTCAAAACTAGTTTGTAGATAAACCGAGTGCCACCTTCCAATGATCCTCACTCCACACATTATTTTCATGGTACCACAAGATATTCATGGGATATGATGAGATTAATGAGCTATAGGTTCATGTTCATTGGTCTTGGATTGGACATCCTTATGCTATGAACTATCACTAAGACTCCTAAGCACTCATGAACCTCTGTAAAACCTTAGGCATATCCAGTTTTAGAATTCTTGATATCTTAGCATCCTAGCATTATAAAATAGTCTAAAAAACACTTGGAATGTTGAGATAACTTATATGAGAACTATTTCATGGGTTTTAGTCCTATGGAATCTATATGGAATGCTAAAAAATTGTACTTTTCCAAGACAATGTGTAGAAATAAGGGTATAGATATATTTGGAATTATTCCAATCACTAGAAGGGAAATTTTAAGACTTTTTTCATCTTATAAAATCATAATATGTCCAAGGATACACTTGGAAGGTCTCTGTAACTCATTTCAAACTACCAGTCTATAAATGTTAGAGAAAAGTGGACCAGTCAACTAGGGGAAGTGAAATTTGAAGTTTCTAATGCTTATATAAGCCTATATCATGGTTGATGATGTTGTTTAAAGAATAATATTGATCCATACATAGGTTATTTATGGTATTTTATAGGTTTAATGTCATCCAACTCTAACATAATCAATTAATTAGGCCTAATATGTCTAATTGGCCTATCTAGTCAATAAGAAGGTTGAATGTGGGAATAGAAGGCTAATGAAGAAACTTAATAAAGGGTATAATGTCTATTAACTGATGGTTTGAATGGGGAAAATGCATTTTTAATATCCATTATGAAGGTGGAGGTAGTTTTAAATCTTGGCACATGGAAAAGACTATTGGGCTACTTGATGCCTCTTGAGAGGCCTAATCACACCCACGTATGCCATATATCTAACATTGGGAGAAGTGATGAAATATTTTGGGAATTGTTAAGCATTTTAAAAGAATAATTTAAGATATCTTGGCCCCATCACCTCATTATAATTAAAAAAGGAGCCATTAAGGAAGAACAACACATGGGAGAGTTGAAGAAAGTTTGTATAACTAATGTAACTATAATATTGAGTGGTCCTTGATAACTTATGACCTCTTTATATAACATCTATGCCACATTCCCATTTATTTCTCTCTTATTCTACTATTTATTTTGGGATTTAATACTTTTATTATATCACTCAACTAGTATGAGGAAACTCTACCTAACCTTGAACTCTATAAGACCTCTTAAACTGTTAATAGATTGTTATAAATTCTCTTTGATTAGCTTCTAATGTGTGAATGATTGTAAAATATGATTAAGTGGTCTAATTCCCCTTCCACAAATCCAATGCCTTGACCTAGATGCTATCATGTGTTATTTGTAAGTTTTGTAGTTTATTAGAATGTTGATTAAGTTTAAGAGTGGAGATATGATTGTAAGAGTCTAAAACTACATCTTCCTCTTAGTGTCCTAAGAATTTAGTCATCAAGATGAAGCTCTACATGGAATATTGATGCCTATAAAATATTGAATATGGTGGTTCAATTCTATGCTTAGTACATCAGTGTTATTTGAGTTCAAGTTGAGTGGTTAGAATTATCATCTTGGTGTATCACCACTTTAGAGTAGGTTTAATTTTTATGCAAAATCTCCTCCTTTTTCATCCCAATAGGATTAGGTCTTATAATGAGTGATCAAGTGAGAAAATCAGGGGAGCTAGGCCCATAAAATCTAGAGTTTTGACCTAATCAGTAGGTAACCCATAGCCTATAGGCCACTCCCATGTTAGTCTAGGTTTGAGGTGGATGTGAATAGTATTCCTCAAGAAGGGTGTAACCTAGTTACCTATTAGTTATAGCACACCAAGTGGGACAAGCTTAAAGTGCCTTAAAGAATGATTTAGTAGCCTTGAAAGACATATCAAAGCTAAAAACATATAGTAGTAACATCTACAGTTAGGATTCATAACAAAGTTCATGGTAAGTCATCACCTCAAGGTTAAGAAAGATTATCATTCAAAGTTTCATTGTTATACATGTACTTAGTGAGGATTCATGGGTGTATATGGGGAATAATTATTTTATTCACTCCCTTATGATCAGCCCATGACCCATTCCAACTTCATCATGATTACTACCCACACTATTATGACCCTTATCAGTCTTATATTTACCCTTGCCAATCCTATGATGAGTCTCCCTATTGCCAAGACTACCAACCCTACTAAGAGTCTCATCTACCTCCTTGGTAGTCTAATTACCCATCTAATGAGTCATGGTAGCATCATGAAATTCTTGACCAGACCACTCATGTTTCAATTCAATAAATATCTAGACATAAATAGACCTATTGGACTATGAGAGATATATGGTGAGCATTGACACATTGAAAGTTTATGGACAAGAGATCCCCAAGCATGCAATTGAGGGGCTTATATTACAATATGAAAAAAGAGACTATTAATTTTTCATTAAGGATGGTCATTAAAGGGGCAATAATGATATGTTAAATATATAAGGTCTAATTTCCAAAGTTAAAGATAGATTGGTAGTGTATGGAGGGAAATAGGCTCACCAACACCAACATTATTCCCCCTCCTTCAACCAATGTTAGTTTTGTGTTGAGTTGACCATCACCCCTCAAAATCTTCAAAAAATTGAGTATCAAATCCCTCAAAATCCTTCACAATCCCTAGCAACCTTTCCGTCATGAAAATCTATCCAAAATAGAGTGTAAAGAGAAGAAAATGTATGCACTAAAAGAGCTAGTTGTCATGAGCAGATCCTTAAGAAATCAAGGCTTGATTTTGAAGCCTACCTTGCCAATAAAATTGAGGTTTTAGACAATAATTTATATTAGATATTGGAAGATGAAAAATCAACACTATCTCAACTAAGGACACCTCCTTTCATACCCCAAACTATAGTACACTCAACACAAGAAACTCTTAAGCCTAAGTTTCCATCTTGGAACCTATTGTTGTAGTCAAGGGGGAGAAAATATCAGCCAATAAAATCTGAGATCATTCAAGAATATAAGTCATTCCCTTTATGGAAATCCATCAAAAATAATGTGCATAAGGAGGAGATGATGGTTGTTGAGAACAAGTAGTTAAATATAAAAAAATATGTCATATATCTCATCTCTCTTAAAGTCACTCCAAGAATCTCCTATGCCACTCATTGAGAGAGATCCTATCCTTTAAGAGGTAGTAAAATAAAATTATATTAAAGTGATAGCTTATGATGATGAATTATTAGAGATTTAAGATGATCTTATCATTGGAACAACCCTTGGCAATGAAGGATACCATTCAAATTTCAAAGATGTAGAAGAAGATGGGTAACAAGTACTGGATGAACCACAAGATAAAGATGCTTCTATTAGACAAGATGAATGTGGCTTCTAGGATCTTTTTGATGACTTGGCAACTACCCTTCATCATGGTAGTCTTCCATAGCATGTATTAGTTATAATAGAAACTTGCAGACCAACCCATGAGGATAGAGAACAAAGAAAATCTGAGAGCTTTCAAATTCATCAAGTGTTGGTTGAAGATGGAGTTTCAAAGGATCTATAAGAAACACTAATGAGATCATATTTATAGCTCCAAATGATTTTTTATACATTAGCATCTCATGTAAAGGTTCATCAAATGATCAAAACCTAATGTAAGTGATGGAGAGGCCTACTTCAAGGCATTAACTAGTTAATGTATTCATTTTTTGGCTTTAATCAAATGACATTTAACACTAAACATGACTTACAAAATAATATAATCTAGTAGCTAGGTGAGATTGGGATTTGAAAAGGGAGAGATTTCCATCACATATACAAATTAATCTAACATTTACACACATACCAGAATAATAAATCTGAAAATAGTATTTTATTCATCTCAAGAGGTTACAAAGATCAAATTTGAGTAGAGTCTAGTCATGCCCAAGAGAAGGATTATCAAGTTATTTTCAAGGCTTAGAAGCTTGTATTTATATAAAAAAGGATTGGAGAGAGAAAGAACTGAGCAAATAAAAATAATTAAATTAGAATCAACCACTTTTGATGGATTAGAATTCTTGAGGATGCTGAGTCATGATCTTATCAAGAAGGAGAAAACTTTAAAGCTTTTCAAAAGAATTAAATGCTTTGTAATCCTTATTCAATCACCAAGTCATTATCTCAAGATTCCATGCTAACTCTAATTGATCTATCATAAGAAAAATCCTTGATGCCTTAAAACTGATAGAGATACTTGGTATATTTTGAGTGGCTAGATATACCTATTTATATCACAATATTTAAGCATAGATCTCTTTATAGATTGAAAACTAATCATATTATTGGTTTTCCTGTAGCTTAATGCTTGGTCTTATTTCAAAAACAAAATGTTGAATTTTGACTGAAATAGGTCTAAAATACCTATTCTATCTCCACATAGCTCAAATAATGATGCTTGATCTCTAAAATGTGACCTTGGTTCAATCCTGGATTACCTTCAAGATTGGTTCCTATGTATTTGCTTGTCTTGGTTGAAAACTACCTCATCATCCTTCAAACTGAGTCTCATCACTTTGACTATCTCACATCATCATATCTCATGGTATGAATGAATGCAGCTCATTGATCTATAACTTGGCCTAGTGACTCTTTGACCTTATTCACTCCATTGATCTACCTATGCATTGATGCCTACAAGACATCAATTTCTTGCCCAGACCCATGCACTTATGACACTTGTCCTTGACTCATTAGCTCCTTGGATTCATTGGCTTCTTGACCATTTATGTACTATTTGATTTTGATAAGTGATTAAATATGAACCCTTAGATCTACCTAAAACCCATTACTTGAAACCCAATGGCTCTTTATTATGTCTTAAAATTAACATTTGCACCAACATCATTTGATGTTTTGAAAAACATCAATTTTAAGCTCATATGATTTTTTTCCTGAGATTTATTTTTACTTTCACATGAACATAAATGACATCTTGTAGAATTTATTTTATGTCTCATAGACTATCAAATTTAATAACTGATGAATTTTTGATTGAGTTTAAACTTGAATTTTGTGTGAATGTCTTCATCTATTGGGTCAACTTTGAAGGCTTGGATTTCAAATAAAAAAATAATCATGAAGGCACAAAACTTGTAGGGGATGATCTAGGCACTAAGAAAAACATGTCCATGTAACTTGAGGGCTTGCAAGGATTTATGAGAAAAGAAATTAAATACATATGTTAGTTGGCTAGTTCATTTCTGAGTGATGTCTTGATGACTATCTAGCTCCCTATTCTTGTTTTTTTGATATTTTTATTGATCTTTGGATGCTCAAATGAACTTCTATCACATATGAAAACTTGTCCATGACCTAAACTGAAAGATTACCTATGCAAAATTATTTGGATCTTCCATTTACTCTATAGACTTATTTCTCTAAGATCAATAGAATTACACTTTAAGCTTGCTTAAAGTGTTTCAAAAGTGTTCCAAGAAAAATGATCTTTCTCTTTTATCATTGGATCCTTCTCTCAATCAAAAACATTGCTCAGTATTTGAAAGATCTATATGTAGGCCAAAAATAGCCAATAGGTAGTTGTCTTGTTATTTTAGTTTCTTGCCTTATTTATGCCTAGGTGTTAGGTGTGTTTTTTAGAGCTAGGTGTTATCTCTTAGTTTATCTTTGTGTGTCTTATTGCTTTTGTAGTCCAAGAAGTGTCTTTGAGTACTAGATCAGTTGGAAAGTCCATCAAAGTGGTGCTCAAGTCATATTACCTTATTTGAGTCATCATGTCATCACTTTCATGAAAAAATCTGGGTTCTCTTGACTAGTAAGCTAGTCACCCCTCAAAGTCACCATAAATGTTGACATTTTGGCCTCACAAGGCCAAATGTCAACCCATAATGTTAAAAAAAATTAATTACAACTATTCATGTATTCATTAAAAGTTGTTGACTGAGTTGGAGAGTTGGTGGAGTGTTTCATGTTCCCTCATGCCTCCTTGATTACATTAAAGGTAAAATGGCTTATTGTCATCTTAGAATATCTCAAGAAGAAAAGGGCTTATTCATACTTGAAGACCACTATATGGTGAGCATTATGTATGGCTTAGTGGCATCTACAGAGCTTTAAATACAACTCAATAACATGGAAGGAGGTGTTGAATTGATAATATATCATCATCATACTATTTTGAACAAGATTCTAGACCTACATGACAGACTTAAAGTCTTATAAACCATCCTCCTCACCTCCAAGCTCACTCAGTAAATTTTAATAGAGTTTAATGTTTTTTTCAAAAATTAAGGTTACTTGGAGTGTCTTAGGTTTCAATTTTGGATTGTGTATACCCCTTTTCTACCTCCCAAGAGATATATTTATTTATACATGTGTGTGATTTCATAAAATATTTATAATTATTACCATGGAAGGTTTAACACACTCTATTCCACACTATTTTCATACCTTGACATCTCATGTTGTTCCTTACTACCATTATATTGTGTTTTACCCTTGTTTCAATATTTATACCCACATTTCACACTAAATTCACCTTTATCCATCCATCCACCTTTCATTCCTAGTAAAAGCCATGTTAATAGAACTAAATAAACCTAGGAACCTCAAGGATATTAATTATATGGAATTTTATATCTTTGTAGATCATATACCCCACTAAGAAGACAAATATCCACCTACAACTAGCCTTTTTGAGCTTACAGTGCAAGAGTCTCTAAGAACATGATGAGTGAACCATCCATGGGCATATAAGGTGGTATGACATATTGAATTCATGCCTATAATTAATTCAATACAAGATAATATAATATCACCAAAGACTTCAAATGTCTCTAAGCACTTTACTCACTCGTAGACTCTTGTACATAGTCAACTATGCAAGTGCATGCCTAAAATAGTGTTGATGTATTTTTAGGACCATGTATTTTTTGTGGTGAGAGGTAGTGTTCATAAAATAATGTTAAATATTCACACTAAGGTATATATAAATTATTACTCATTCAATAAATTAAAATGACATCAAGCACAAGAAATCACCTACAAGTAAGAGGAGGTTAGACTATGTTCAAATTCATGTAGAAGTAAGGGGTGGCATTATTACTAATAAGATTTAAGGCTTGTAAAAATAATTCCATAAGTATAAATTGGATGATTAGGCCCTCAATTTATATTAAAAATTCTTTAATCCTTGAGAAATAAGAAGCTTGATGGCCCACATAGGCCTATTAGGGCTCAATAGGCCTAAATAAACATATATGCAGAAGGTCATTTCAAACACATGCTTAAAGGTTGATCATAGGGATGTAAATTAATAAAAATTACATTAGAGATATGAAGGATAATGTGAGTCAATTCATATGATGTTTCATATGGCTCAAAACACCATAATCCCTCAGGAACTCACCTCACAACCCCCTGTAGATAATTTGTAGGCATATGAATGCCTATAACCCTATTAGTACATATTGAAGGAACACCTCTTACCTATGATGAGGGGAAGAATAAATTCATGGAAAATGTAAGATTAAAACTAAGGAATAGTTTAAAATTATGTTGGTCACTCCATCCAAGAAAGCAAAGGTATAGTCAGCATGAACTTGATAACACTCATGTTTCTTTAGGCATGGACCTTGAGCTAGAGAAAAGGGATGGTATAAAAGGGAAGATATGTTTAGAATCGATATATTAGGTTGTATGTCACACTTAAAAACACTATTAAAACTTTATAACCATGATAACCTAAGGAAATAAGGACAAGAACCCTGCTCAGAACTCTTAATACTCAACCATGTAGTCAATGGGCAGACTATAGCTAGTTTGGATAAAATGACTATTTAAAGTATCTATAGGCATAAATAAGACCTAAAAATTGGTATGAAGAGTAATTTTCACTGGTAAAATTCATTAATACTCCCATTTGGGCAAGATAAATAGTGATTATACCTAATAATTTATCTTAGACCAAGCCCTATCTGTGATAATTAGTCTGGGGGCTAAATGAATGAATCTATGTCTTTGAGGGCTTGAAAAAAATTTAGGGTCCATATAATATTTTTTAATAGTGAAATATGGTGATAAATTTCATTATATATCCTCCAAAAAATTTATAATTCATAGCTACATTCATGTGACTCAAGGAGAGACTAAGCAGGCAAGCCTTAATCCTAATCTCAAACCTTGCTACCATCTTAAGGTTTCTCCAAATTCTTGATACAAGTTTTATGTAAATGGGGAGTGTATTAATATTTTTAAGACCATAAAAAGGAGTTTTCAAGTGAAAATAAGTGAAAAAGGGTCAGATCATCTCCAAAACCCTGCTTGAGCCAATGAACCTCAACATAATTAATTCAAAGCCCAAATTCAAATGTTCACCCACTCCACCACATAGGTGCTCAAGAAAAAAAATATTAGGGAAGTTTAAGTCTCCATATAAAATAATAATCCATGAAGGATTCATTTTAATTTTTGGGATAATCTATATATATAATACTTACGAAAATAACTTGTCAAAACTAGTCTGTAGACAACCTGAGTGCCACCTTCTAATGCTCCTCACTCCATACACTCTCTGCATGGGACCCCAAGTTATTCATGGGAGATAAGGAGGTAAATTCACTAAATTTTATGTTCATTGGTCCTATCTTGGATGTTTGTATTCTATGAATTATCACTAAGACTCTTAAGCACTCATAAACCTCTCTAAAACCCTAGGCCAACCGAATTTTAAGAATATTGATATCTTAACATCTTATCACCATAGAATGGTATAAAAACACCTAAAATGTCTAGATAAATTAGAGGATAACATGTTCATGGGTTTTATTCATATGAAATATGTATGAAATTCTCATAAAATTATAGTTTTCCAAGATAATGTACAAAAGGAAGGGTGAAAATCTATTTGAAATGATTACAATCACCAGAGGGGAAATTTTAAGATTTTTTCAGTTTTTCAATTCATAATATGTTGAAGGATACACCTCGAAAGGTATTTGTAACTCATTTCAAAATTTCTAGTCTATAAATACTAGAGGAAAATGGACCAATCAACTAGGAGAAGTGAAATTTCAAGTGCCTAATGCCTATATAAGCTTATATCATGGTTGATGATGTGGTATTATGAATAATACTCATCCATAAATAGGTCCTTGATGGTATCTTTTAGGTTTCATGATAGCCAACGCTCACATAGTCAATTAATTAGGCCTAATAGGTCTAATTGGCCTATTTGGTCAACAAGAAGTTTGAAGGTGGGTATATAAGTATAATTAAGAGAGTTAATAAAGGGTATAATTCCTAGTAAATAATGGTTTAAATGGGTCAAATGCATTTTCAATAGCCATTATGAAGGTGGAGGCAGTTTCAAATCTTGGCACATGAATAATGATTAGTGGGCTACTCAATGCCTCTTAAGAGGCCTAATCACACCCATATACGACATGTAACTACCATTGAGAGAAGTGATGGAACATTTTGAGAATGTTCAATCCTTTGAAAAGGATAACTAAATATGACTCAGCCCAATCACCTCACTAGAATGCCAAAAGGAGCCATTAAGGAAGATCAATGCATGGGAGAGATGAAGAAAGTTTGAGTAAATAATGTAACTATAATATTGAGTAGACATTGGTCATTAATAACATATTTATCTTAGATCCACACCACATTCCCATCTCTTTCTCTCCTTTTTTCCCATTTATTTAGGGCTTTAAGCCTTGTATTGTATCCCTCAGGTTGGTATGAGCAAAATCTACCTAACCTTTACTCTGTGAGACTTATTAAACTATTAATAGATTATTCCAACTTCTATTTGATTAAATTCTAGTGTGTGTTTTATTATTTGATATGATTAAGTGGTCTAATTTCCCTTCTGTAGGTCTAATGTCTTTGCCTAAATGCTAAAAAGTGTTCTTTATAGGTTGTGTAGTGTGTTATAATGTTTATGATTAAGTTTAAGAGTGGAGATTTGATTGTAAGAGTATGAAAAAGACCTTCTTCTTAGTGCCCTCAGAATTTAGTCATCAAGATGAACCTCTACATGAAATATTGATGCCAAAAAGCTATTGGAGATAGAGTTTCAATTCTATGCTTAGTCCATCAGTGTTATTTAAGTTTAAGTTGAGTGGATGGAACTATCATCTTGGTGTATCACCACTTTAGAGTAGGTTTCATTTATGCAATATCTCTTCCCTTTTTATCCCAATATGATTTGGTCTTATAAAGAGAGATCAAGTGAGAAAATTAGGGGATCTAGGCCCATAAAATCTAGATTTTTGGCCTAATCGATAGGTAACCCATAGCCTATAGGCCACTCCCATTTTAGTCTAGGTTTGAGGTAGATATGAATAGTCTTCCTCAATAAGGGTGCATCTTAGTTACCTAACAGTTGTTAGTAAACTTAGGTAAAAATAGTGCACAAGGATGTAGAGGAGTGTAATAACTGTGCAGAATAAAAAATGAGGAGTGTGTTCACTTGTGTAGAGGTTTCACATAGAACATTCACATTTTATTGAAGAGAAATTTTCTCCATTGTATTGGTGTGTAGATAATAAAAGTACACTCCAAGTTACTGAGAAGTCTACCACTTAGCTTAATCATCATATTGTCAGACCTTAACTAGTCATAAATTTTAATGTGTCATGGTAGGTGCATGTGTTTATCACTTTGATGATGTGATCATTCTATATAGGGCATAAGTGTTTGAGATACAAATAAAAAGGATGTTTTGTCATTGTGGACTCAAGAAGTGGAGTCTATGGATTGAGAAGTTCCACATTGAAGACTGGGCACATGCTCAAGTATGGAGGTAGATCAAGAACAAGGCATTCTCACTAGTTATATATAGAATGGTATAGGGACCATAGCATAGAGGCTTGATATTCTAGTGTAAAATTTTGAAGCATTAATTATTAAGGTAAATCTAAACTTTATCACCAACTCATAATGTGTGATGTGTGTGATGTACATCATAACACTCCTTATACTTGGCACATGTGCAAGAGAGATTTTATAGTACCTATTGATGAATAGATTAGATGTGTCATAGAAACTTCTCAACTTTGTCCACTTCTCATTATTATGTCTATGATTTAGTTCCAGTTGGTATGTGATAGTATATGTTTATGTGTACCTAAGGTTGAAACCCAATACATGTTTGGAATTGATTGTGGCCCATAAAGCTATGCATTTATCTATTGTAGGGTTTTTGAATGTATAAGAGATTGTCATCCCAAGTGTGAGTATGTGTATGATTGTACATGTATATAACATGAAGAAGTGTGTGATTAACCACTTTGGTTTGGTCATATATCTTTAGATGAAAATATATTGACTAATCTAACTATGTAATCATCAAGTCCCATAATGCTTACCAAAAGTGACTCAAAAAATGTGGATACCAATTAAATATGATGGATGTTGGAAGCCCAAAATGAACCTAAACATGGTTTAAGAAATATTTCAAAGTGATAGTTGTGTCAATGTATTTTTACAAGTGATCATGATATCCATCTTGGAAAACCTATCCACTACAATGAACACAACATCATGCTAGCATCTCATTATAGATTGCCTATTCATGAAATCCATGCTAATAGATTCCCATGGTCTAGATGTAATCGATCAAAGTGTGTAAAGTCTTATCTTCTTATTCATGGGATTGGCAATGTAATAAGGAATTCAAGACTTGATTTTTCATTCCACATCTATGTGCATGTGCATTTAGTATAAGTTCAACTGCAATATAGGTTGAGTCTTTGTCATGCTAAAGTGTCCTCAAGTCTTAGCATAGTGTGCCTCCTAAATGAGTCAATAGTGAGGTGCACCATTAAGAACATAGAGATGTTAGAGCTTGTAGATAATCTAGTCAAAAAAAATTAACTCATGAACTTATTTACCTAATGATAGGTTGGTGTAAGTCAATACAAAGTCTTGGTCAATTGAGTAGAGGGATACCTAATCTTTGAAGTTATGGTCATGCATGTTCATCACTATGATGAGTGCATGAATAGGTAGTCAACTAAGACAATCTACTTTATTATTGTCCTTGCATTTATTTTTATTGATCACAAGGTTGAATTGTTATAGGTAAGTCATCCATTCTATGTGCCACATGTAGAGTAAAAATGTACTCTATGTTGCATTCTATTTTTTAGTCATGCACCACAAAATTTTGTTTTCACATTCTTTGGTCCAAGATGGCAAAGTCATGAAATAGAGCATAGGCTCTATTTTCCTTTTGATTCATTTTTACCTAAGTGTTGAAGTCGAGTAGAAGTTGACAACTGTCATCGATCGAGGTATCCTTTCTCAAGGAAACTACCAAGTGTCATTGTCTGAGGCACCTTTCATATTTTCTATAAGTTGGTCAAAATGTGCCATACATCTCACAGTGACAAATCAGAATGTGCCAAGTGTCAGCATCCATGGTTACATAGCGACACCCATGTTTTATCTCTTTACAGTAGAAGGATTTCAAAAGGCTAAGTATCAAGATGAGGTAGAAAGTGCCAAGTGGAAATCATAGAAGGCTCTAGATTGTTTTTGTAAAAGAAAGCAAAAGTCACCATGTGTCAGCATCTGAAATAAAGAAGTTCAATGCCTTAGTTCAATAAGGTAGTTCAATGCCTTGGTTTAACATTTTTGGTTTAATGCCTCGAGTTATGTGTAAATGATGCATAGTGTTGAACCATTGAACCGTTGAACCATTGAACCATTTTAGTTCAAAGTGTAGTTCAAAGGATCATCCCAAAGACCAAAGGACAAGTGCCCTTTCGAGGGGCAAGTGAGGCACAACTAAACCATTCAAGTGGAGGCTCCCAAGTGTCATCAACTAAGCCCCTTTCTACTCCATTCTTAGAAGTAGTGGAAGATGCCACCTATCTTCTCAGAAGCAATAGAGACCACCACGTGTCGACATATGGAAGATTCTTTTTTGAGTTTCATTACCGAATAAAGACTGTGGTGGGTCTTGGGTTTTATTTCTAAATTTTGTAGAATCTTCCAAGTGTCACTATCTGTAGGAGCCTAGCATGCATCTTGAACACTCCCATAATATAGCAAAAAGTAGCAGAGATTGCCACGTGTCATTTGTTGAAGAGAAGTGAAGGTTACCACCTGTCCCCATGCCCCTTTTAAAGGTTGCTCAAGAAAGAAATGTGGTGAGTCTTATTTCTTTAAGTCATTGAGCATTAGAGAAGAAGATTGTGATAGGTGTCAAAGGTAGGATGTTATTGAGCAGAATATAGTAAGAATATAAGGAAAGTAGAAAGTGCCACATGTATTCGATAAAGATGTGGAAAGCACCAAGTGTCATTCTCTGGTGTCTCCTAAGAAATAAGCAAATTTGTGAGAAATTGACTAAGTGTCCTCTTCTATTTCAACAAAATAGAGGGTCTTATATAGACACTTCCAGCTCAGTTAGAGTTTAGTTTGGGCCATAAATTTAGGAATGCGTGATCAATCTAGAGGGAAACTCAACAGGAGTTATTTGTAGTAGATGGAGTAGTTCACTGGGTAGATTTTTAGGACTAGAAAACATTGAAAGCACTGTCTGTTTGTCCCCTATGAGATAAAGGCAGAATAGAATTGTGTGGGAAAGGAGGTAATGGAATGAGAAATCTGGGGCTATAAAGAGGAATACATGGATCACCAGAAGGAATCAAAAGAGAAAAGGAGAGAATTTTTTGAGAAAATTATTGAAAAGAGTTTTAGGCTTTCTAGAGTGGTGATTAGGAATATCATTTGCCTTTATTCTATTTTCTTAAGTTGTAAAGCTTATGTAACTATGCATGTTTTTGTGCCTTTTATATGGCTAATGAATTAATGAGAAGACAAAGTATTGTGCCTTTGTTGATGTTTCCTATTTCATTGCAAAAGTAGTCTAAGCCGTGAGCCTCTACTTCTATTATTTCTATCTTTTACATTGATCATGCCTCATCTGCTCTTTAATGTAATCGAATCTTACATATAGTTTCACTGTGCTTAGGATAAAGGATCAAAATTACACTCAGGCACATCACCATAGTTAGATTTTCTTTCTTTGCATTTGCATTCATGTTTAAATTTCCTATCCCTTTTCCCCAAACACTTGATATAAATAAGAGACCAGCTCCTAAAAATATGGAGGTTGTTTCAAGTCACATGTCCCACATCTTGAAACTTCCCATTGTTGGTGTTTGAAACAAAAGCACAATTTTAAACATCAACAATTTTTGGCATGCCCAATGGGACCAGTCTTGAAGTTTCTTTCAAGACTGTATGAACTAGAGAGCTACAAAGAGTCAGAGCTATGGACCAATAACCAGATCACAATCTACTACAAATCTAGGTATTCATTTTCCACCTTTGGTAACAAGTCCAAGAAGAAGAGCTAACTAGTTTGTACCAATACCAAGAGCAAATATGAGAGCCCCTATACCCCCAAGAAATTATGCAAGTTGGAACACTGGTAGTCTCTTAATCCTCCCAACACCACTAGCCATTTGGGATCCTATCCTAGTGAATGCCTTAAAAGCATTGCCCAAATTCAGTGGGCAAGACTTTAAAACACTTGGGGAACATCTTCAAGATGTATCAGATGCCTGTGCTATACATGTTGTCACACAACAAAATGTGGCCATAAGATTATTAGCAGCTTATTTTAAAGGGGAGGCTCTAGAATGGTATCGGTATTTGACCCCAAATACCATATCTACATGGGATCATCTTGGAGATCTGTTCTTTGAAAGATTTGCAGAGAAGGGTGATAAGTCTTCTTTGTTACAACAGTTAATTACCATTCAAAGGTGACCACAAGAAGCCATGACTAACTGTAATTCCAAATTTCAAAAGACTTGGGATAGAATCCCTATTATAGCTAGACCATTAATAGGTAAGGCCATAGTGTTTTATCTTAAGGCTTTGAATTCAGATATATCTGTTATGATTTATTCACTTGGAGGACACACTTTGCCAGAGGCTTATGAATATGTGGTTAGAGCTGAGAATCATTTAATAGATGATGGAAAGTTACCTCCAAGGCCTCCCATGCCCATGTTCCTAGAAATTTCCTTGCCATTACCTCAAGAAGTTCCTAAATCTGTAAGCCCACCTGTGTCTATGTACACTTACCCTCAACCATCTACGAAAGAACCTATCCCTGCTCAGTCATCTGAGATGGATGATATCAAGAATATCCTAAGGACATTTTTCAATGAGATGATCAATATAAAAGATAGCATAATACTTTTTCTAAACCTCCATATCAAGGCTATCAAGGAAATAGATTTTCATCTCAACCAAACCAATATCAGGGTCCTCCAAGACAAACTAACCATCAACTAGCAAATCAATTAGTTGCAGTTCCCACACCCTCATAGACTATTCCTCCCAACTCAAATAGGGAGATGGCTATAGGGAAAAATAATTATGTGGATGATACTAATGCTTGGTGTTTCCCTTGCAATGATGCTTATACACCTAGAGATTGTCCTAGGGGTAATCTACAACAAAATGTGGTAGAGCAAAGAAGAATGGATGGTTAGTTTGCAAGTTCCAGTGACAATCAAGCCTACCAATCTCCTGGCATGCAGAATTTAGTCCTAGTGGCTCAGATGCAAGGAATGTCCTTACAAAAAGAGGAAGAAATAGCCCCAGAACATGCTTTGTCCTCATGGGTGGAAGATGAAGAATTAGTTTTCTTAAACGAAGCATCTACCTCCCAAAAACTAGTGGTGTAATCTAATTATTACATCAGATCAAAGAGAAGGATGGTGGAATAGCCTGAGATTGTAAATAGTCAAGTCATGAATAATCCTCCATTTCAAGGACAAAGAAACACTTCTGTCAGACAAGAAGTGCCTCAGCTGATGCAAAATCAAGGGACTCCTACCCAAATTTAGGAAAAGACAAGATATCCTTATGTTCAAAGAACTCAGTCTTTGGGATCGATAAATGTAGTGGATTAATTAAAGAAGACTCCAGCACAAGTATCAATATGGGATATATTGGCTATTCCTAAATAGAAGACACTACTACAAGAAGCTATGCAAGGCCAAGTAATGCCCAAAGGTATTGTTACCAAAGAAGGACCTACTGGAAAAGAAAAGCTCAAAAATATAGTCCATCTGCAGACAACAGCCCTAGTAAATAATATAGCAGAGGTAAGCAAATCCAAACTAGATCCCTTCTATTTAACTTTAATAGTTGGCAAGAAACTATTACATAATGCAATGATTGATTCAGGGGCTAGTTTCGTAGTAATGCCCAAACAGATAGTTGATGCTTTAGGAATTAAGTATGAACCACTCACTAAAGGAGTCATACAGCTAGATGACAAAGTAGTACAAACCATAGGGATAATCAAACAACTCCAATTACAATTATATGCTTGTCCAAATATAATTGTAAATCAAGATGTAGTACTGATAGATATACCTCCTATTTTTGTCTTATGTTTGTCAAGAGACTTTACAACCAAAATAGGGGGATATATGTACCTTGATTGGTCTCATCTCATTTTAAGAACCCAATATGGTTCAAAGATGAAGATATTTTCTGAACCATTACATAAATATCACATCACTAATGAGCCCACTGCAAAGTTAGAGGCAACCCATGCCATGATGAATAAAGAAGAGAAGCTCTTTGTCAAAGGGCTAGGAGAATGGATTGGGTATAATCAAGAAGAAGAAATGATCATTTATTAGCTATGATGTAAAGTGACCCATTTGGAAATTACGAATCCATTGGTCTGGGCACTTACATTATACTTGATGAGGATCATAGAATTCCAAATGTTCTAGAGGAAGAAAAGTCAAAAGATACCTCTTTTATTAATCCTTGGGTCTCTTATGAATTTTAGATTCCTATTGAGAAATCACAGTCATATATTTTGACCCCTGATGAAGAAGAAATAATCTCTAAATTTCTTCTTACTTTTCAAGATGATGAGGAAGAGCATGGACAATTCCTAGACCATGATTTAAATGATTTGCTTGAAATCATTGAGTCTGGTTATATCATTTTTCAAGATAGCTGTGAACTAGTTATAGATAAGCAGAATGACATTGAACTTCAATTGCATGCACAAAATTATTACAAAATTTTAGAATTTTCCTTTCAAAATATTGGTAATTTTGAAGTTATTAAGGAGGATGGTCATGCAGTAGAACTAGAGTTTGAAGCAGAAGGAATTAATTCATTAATTGATTTCCTAGTAAGACATGCCAATGTCAAGAGTAGATATTCGATGAGCTTCCAAGAAAAAGAAGAGTCTATATATGTCAAAAGCATGTTTGACTCAGACTCACTTGAATATAGGAAAATCAATGAGGCATACACCGAAGGCAATTCACCAAAGCCATACCTAATTTGATCACTTGTATGGAAACATAAGCTAGCTTGTAGTGAGAGAAAATTTAGAAATTTTGCTTTTGATCTAGGGGAGATAAAGATGCTTCATTAATGTAGATAGGTAGTTTCCCTTTCCATTTTTTTCTATTTTCTTGCTTTGTTTTCCCATTGTTGTTTTCCCACTTTTATTTTAAATAAGTGTTCTTTGAACACATTGTCGACGGTTCAAAAACTTTTCAAATTCTTTAAATCCTTGACACATTGAATGTTTCCCCAAATCTTTAAAAATCTCCAATGTACCTTGTGCTGCCACTTGCATAACGTGTTTATCTTGTTGTCCCAAGAAGATTGAGTAGGATGTGCTAACGGTTTTCTGAGTTTAATGCCATTTTGAGACTTGATAGGTCAATAAATAGCTCTTAGCAAGAGTTAAAGTTTACAAGTTCTCAAAGATTCTTACACCCGCACAGAAAATATCCTGCTACTTGCATTTTTGTGCTTAGTAAATTTGTTTGAATGAGAGTGTTTTTGTTTGCAAAGGGTTCATACCAGTTACCATAGAGAGGACATACAAATGGAAGGAGCATCATCTTCACAACAAGGAGCTAGGATTTATGAATCCCTTGATAGGTTTCTGAAAAGTAAATCATATGCTTCAGTTGTCGCACAACCATTAAAATCCTATCCAAGGATTAGAATTCTAGAGGTTGGTTAGGCAAGTGACCTAGCAAACGTAAAGGATTATGCATATTGAATCATGGACCCAATATTGCAAAGAACCAATAGTAAAAACCTTAGAGAAGGTGCACATCAAAGGTGCCTTTAGATGGCCAGAGCAGGGCAGTATGAGACATTTGAAATGAGGATATGGACCTCATAACTAGCACAGTTCCTTGTCCCAACTATGCATCCATGCCCCGACTTGGTTGAATTATGCACAGACTGGCTCCATGCACCCTCATGCACCATTCAGTAGGGTCCTTTCATGGTGCAAATCACACCACAGGCTATCATAGATATATTATCCCTACACCATGATAATACAACAAAATTTCCCACTATTGTTAAAATGCAAAGGATGTGGGCTAACATCAACACCTAGTTAAGGTTCTTAAGAGCTAAATTGAAAATGGGTGATGATAACACTACTGTGGCCACACTCCTTACAGCCATAGGCTGATTCACACAAGTCAGCCAAGACACATTGTCCATGATGGCTTTCATCTTTGGCATGAAAGATGATATGGCAGTTTATGTAGAGCAAATGGCTATCCTCTTTAGGTTGAAGACCGTCAACAAGACCTAAGAGTATCGGCTTGACTTCTCGAAACAAATTGTGTCCTTGATGGTAGAACAATTGGCTCATTTTAGATCAAAAGGAGTGTTCAGGTATTCTTCCTATTTGTTCCACCTCATGATTTTCTAGAACTCTGATCTCTTTTCCCAATATATGCATCTTAACATGTATGACCCAGATTTTGATCTCTAAAGGACCATTCCTGTGTCTGCATGGACACACAATTTGTCAAAGACTAGTGACTCGTATAAGTTCTGGGAGTTATTTGTCACTCCTGCCTTTTGTCATCTCAGTCCTAAACCAATTATGAATAGATTATTCCTCAATTTTTCAAATCTTCTGGTCAGTTGTCCAATCCCTTGTGATTTCTATTTTGGATCACACCATACCATTATAAGAGTTCATGGTTTTTGTGGGGAACCAATGTTGCTACCAAAGACGCTAACTCTTAGGTTAGCATTTTTAGAGGTCACCAAGAAAGTGTCAATAGTGGAAAATGATTATGGTTCTAGGAAATGGAAGAGAAAGAAGTATGATCTCTCATGGATGGCAGGTAACATAGTTTTAGAAGCTAGGGATGCTGAAATTTTGCTACTTCAAAAGCTAGCCTTTCTAGGGTTCTTGTTAATTGAAGACAAGTGGGTATGCGACCCAAATGGTTACATAGCTTCCTAGATAAAGAGTAACAGGGGTGCAACCAAGATTTCACATGATGGCTGCCCTTTTTGGGAGACCAGGAGAAACCCTATAGAAGATGCTCCTAATTTTTATGTTGAGTTAACAAATTTGCCCCCTCTACAAAATAGACCATGGGAAACTTTCTACGTTAAGCAGAGAGATTGTGATCCCAAAGTAAAAATGACTTCTAGCTTGAGATGAGCATTGAAGAATAAAGATCGGGATGTGAAAAAGATAGAAGCCTATTGGAAGTATAGGCAGGAAATTTCTCAAACTACCCATTCTTTCAGGAACATGGACATAGATGAAAGATGGGAAGAACTATGGGATGAGTGTCATCTCTCCCCTACATCTATCCAAGAGATAGATAATTTGCCTACACTAGGTGAAGGATAGGAAGCTAGGGCTGGGTCAAGCTAGGAGTCACAAGCCTCATTGAAAGAAGCAAAAATATAGCTGGAAGAAGAGACACCCAAGAAATGGAAGAGGGTACAGTTTCAATTAATTTTAGAGGAAGATACAAACACCTCACAGTGCCAATTACAGGGTACTATAATTGCTCATCAAGTAAGTACTACTCCTCCCTCTCCTTCTCAGCCTATTTCTTCCCCTATCACTTCTACCTCTCCCATTTCTCACTTCATCCCATCAGTGCCACCTTAGACCTTAACATTACCCTATTTCTCCCCTTCTTCTCCCAAGAGACCTTTCCCTCAAATTTCCCATAGCCAACAATTGGCTATTAAATATGGTCTACCATAGGGACATCCTTTTGTAGGTGGGCACATCACCTCTCCTTCCACCTTCTAGACCCAAGCAGATGCTGCTAAGAAGGAAAGGGAAGCCCAAAGGGAGAAGAAGAAGATCAAGGAGAATAAAACTTTGGCTACACCCCATTTGCGGTCATAATTTGACCCTATCCAACAATAATTGATGGTGACTCATTTGTCACCAAATGTAATAAAGCCAATGGAGCAAATGCAACTAAAAGATTACATGATGAATGTTGTGGCCATTGACATGTCACTCTTCACGCCATAGGACAAAGTTGAGCTACTAATTGAATCTAATTTTGCAGTTACTAAAGATTATTTGAAGATATCAAGAAGGCTATAGAAGATGGAAGCTAAGCTAGCAAAGGAAAAGGAAAACTATGACAGTCTGACCTCAGAAATCAATAGCAAAAATAATGAGATAGAGAATCTGAATAAATAGTTGCAAAATATTGTTTGTCTTCAAACTCGTTGGGCAGTTTAGGCCCAAAATGATTCTTTAAAGGTAGAGCTCACACAGGTAAAGAATGTGATAACAACCCTTAGGCATGAAAAGGTAGCACTATAAGGAAAGTGTGAGGAACACCTGTTGCAGGTTACCCAATTACAACAAAATTTGCTAGCTGAATAGAATAACATCATGGTCATAATAGCCCAATTTCTCTCAGAGCAATAGAGAGTAGCACAATTGACACTAGAGTTGGCCAATAGGCTAAAGAGTGTTAGAGTATTAAGTCTGGTAAGGGAGCTATATGAATCCATGTGGAAGAGAATCTCTTCAAAGATTATTTAGCTTAGGCCATCTCTCACCTTTCTACTAAATGCATAGAAATTATGCAAAAAGGTGGACAGTTCAGTTGTAAATACTCTGGCTACAGTCTTTGAGAAAGTAACAGACTCAAAAACATTGCTGCAAAAGCTTTATAATGTAATAGATACAACATTGTCAGTAGTAGGAATCAATGACAGAATGGTCTCTGCTAAGCGAGTAAATGAGGTTCTCAGTTGCAATTCCATACCTAACAGTTGCAAGGAGCTTTTGGATGTCATGAAGGAAGGAATCAATGAGATGAAGCAACATGTTGAAGATCTAGTATAATTAGATCTTCCTTCTCCATTTTTTGATGATGATACCATGTTGATGGTAGAAGAAATTGAACTATTATTGTTGGCCAGATAGAATGATCAAACAATTTTCTAGGATCTAAGGGACGATTCATTAGTCCCTAAAGTAGAATCTATTTTGGTTCCTATTTCCCAGCTCAAATTCAAATTGAAGGCTACTGTTCAAATTTTGTAAAACTTTTCACACAAGGATATCATTAACCTTGATTTAGCCTTTAATGAATTGCAAAATAAGCAAGGGTTATTTGATGAAGAGTGGTCTGCCTACCAGACAATATTGTTGAAGTTGTGATTTTGAAATTTTGATTTAGCGAGAGTCGTGGTTTCTTTTTGAGTAGGCTCAAAATTCCTCAGGGTTGCCAGTAACTGTAGAGTAAAAATTTACTCTATGTTGCATTCTATTTTTCAATTACGTGCTACAAAATTTTTCTTTCGCATTCTTTGGTCCAAGATGGTGAAGTTGTGAAATAAAGCACAGGCTCTATTTTCCTTTTGATTCATTTTTGCCTAAGTGTTGAAGTCAAGCATAAGTTGACAAGTGTCATTGACTGAGGCATCCTTTCTCAAGGATACTGCCAAGTGTCATTGTTCGAGGCACCTTTCATATTTTTTATGAGTTAGTCAGAATGTGCCATGCATCTCACAGTGACTTAATGAAATAAGCCAAGTGTTAGCATCCATGGTTACATATCAGCACCCACATTTTATCTCTTTACAGCGGAAGGATTTCAAAAGGCTAAGTATCAAGATGAGGTGGAAAGTGCCAAGTGGCAATTGCAAAAGGCTCTAGATTGCTTTTGTAAAAGAAAGTGGAAGTCACCACATGTCAGTATCCAAAATAAGGTAGTTCAATGCTTTGGTTCAATAAGGTGGTTTAATGCCTTGGTTCAACATTTTTGGTTCAATGCCTTGAGTTATGTGTAAATGGCATGCAGTGTTGAACTATTGAACTGTTGAACCATTGAACCATTTTTGGTTCAAAGGGAAATTCACAGGATCATCCCAAAAACCAAAGGACAAGTGCCCTTTTAGGGGGCAAGTGAGGTGCAATCAAACCATTCAAGAAGAGGCCGCCAAGTGTCATCAATTGAGCCCCTTTTTACTCCATTCTTAGAAGCAGTGGAAGATGCCACGTATCTTCTCAGAAGTAGTGGAGACTACCACGCATCGACATCCAAAAGATATTTTTCAATCTTCATTGACGAATAAAGACTATGGTGGGTCCTGAGTTTAATTTCTGAAGTTTGTGGAAGCTACCAAGGGTCACCATCTATAAGATCCTAGCATGCATCCTGAACACTCCCACAATATAGAAAAAAGTAGCAGAGATTGCCACGTGTCACTTTTTGAAGAGAAGTGGAGGTTGCCACCTATCCCCATGCCCCTTTTAAAGGTTGCTCAGGAAAGAAATGATGTGAGTCTTATTTATTTAAGTCATTAAGTATCAGAGAAGTGCATTGCGAAAGGTGTCAAAGGTGAGACATTCCTGAGTAGAATATAGTAAGAATATAAGGAAAGCAAAAAGTGTTGTATGTCTTCGATAAAGATGCAAAAAGTGCCAAGTGTCATTCTCTAGTGTCTCCTAAGAAATAAGCAAATTTTTAGGAAATTGACTAAGTGTCCTCTTCCATTTCAACAGAACAGAGGGTCCTGTATAGACACTTCTAGCTTAGTTAGAGTTCAGTTTGGGCCATAAATTTGGGAATGCATGATCAATCTAGAGGGAAACTTAGCAGAAGTAATTTCTAGTAGATGGAGCATTTCACTAGGTAGATTTTTGGGGCTGGCAAACATTGAAAGCACCATTTGTTTGTCCCCTATGAGATAAAGGTAGAATAGAATTATGCGGGAAAGGAGGTGATGGAATGAGAAATTCAGGGCTATAAAGAGGAGTGCAGGGATCACCAAAAGGAATCAAAAGAGAAAAGGAGAGAATTTTCTAAGAAAATTATTGAAAAGAGTTTTAGGCTTTCTAGAGTGGTGATTAGGAATATCATTTGCCTTTATTCTATTTTCTTAAGTTGTAAAGCTTATGTAACTGTGCATGTTTTTGTGCCTTTTATATGGCTGACAAATTAATGAGAAGACAAAGTTTTGTGCCTTTATTGATGTTTCTTATTTCATTGCAAAAGTAGTCTAAGCTATGAGCCTCTACTTCTATTGTTTCTATCTTTTACATTGATCGTGCCTCATCTGCTCTTTAATGTAATCGAATCATACATATAGTTTCACTATGCTTAGGATAGAGGATCAAAATTACACTTAGGCGCATTGCCATAGTTAGATTTTCTTTCTTTGCATTTGCATTTTTGTTTAAATTTCCTATCCCTTTTCCACAAACACTTGATATAAAGAAGAGAGCAACTTCTTAAAAATATGGAGGTTGTTTCAAGTCGCATGTCCCACATCTTGAAACATCCCATTGTTGGTGTTTGAAATAAAAGCACAATTTTAAACATTAACACCACACATTCTCTATCTTATTTTGCATCCATACGAACTGAAGTGGCTAATGATCTAAATGAATAATTATCTCCTTACCCATAATGTATTTTCACCATTGCTTGATTACTTACAAAATAGCATACAATTATTTTTCATAGGTGGAGTACCTTTTTAACATGTCATTGAACATCTCTAAGTGATATGTAACCAAATGTCCATGTTGCGTGAGCACTACGCTAAGTGTGTAATCAAATGTATTAGTGTGAATTTCAAATGATTTCACAATTTTGAGAATTATGAGAATAGATATTGCACAAAGGAGATTATTGAGTGCCTCAAAATTTCATTTTTTTGCATGAGTCCAATCAAACTTGGCTTTTACTTGTTTTATTTGGTTGAGAGCCTAAGATATGTGTGAGAAACCAAGGACAAACCTAAAATAATAGTTATCAATTACAAGAAAACTCCTCAATTCGATGAGATTGCGTAGAGTAAGATAATATTATATCACCTTGATTTTTCTAGCTCTACATGGATACCTATGTGATAAATGATGTAGTCAAAGTACTAGGTCTATGTAGAACCAAATGTACACGTTGATAAGTTGTATTATAACTTGTGTTGATGCAAAGAGTCAAAGATATACAATATATGCTACATATGATCCTCCCAAGTCTTTCTAAATATGATAATGTCAAACAAAAAAAGCTATAAAAATAGACACAAAAACAAAAATGCCACTGTCAAGTGTAAAAATGACACTATCAAAAATAAAGATGCCATTAATGTAAAAAATCCATTATCAACTTTAAAAATTACCCACAATGAGTGAAAATGACAAAAAAATATTTTATAAATGCCAAAACCTATAGAAACACACATAAATCAAAAAAGCTACCATCAAGTGCAAAAAACACCACTATGGAGTGTATAAATTCTAACACACAAAAGAAAAAAATGTTGTTATGTAGAAAAATGAAATTTTGACATGGAGAATGAAAAACATGATGAATAGACGGTTAGAATGTTATTAAAACTGATATAAAAATAAATTAAATCCTTTAGAATATTAACAAAAATCAACAAAAATCTTAAAACCCTACAAATATAATAGTATGAAGGAGGTCTCACTAGGTGTGCCATAAATGTATATATGTAATTAAGAGTTTTAAATAAATAACAACAAAATAGTTCTTATTTTAAATCAAATGCAACCTTAGATTAAGAAATTAAAGATATAAAAACTACCTACACTTACCAAGTGGATATATCCCTTATTGAATGTATTTGTTCATAATTTTATAGATTTTAGTTTCTCAAAGGACCATCTAATAATCTATCAGCATGTACTTGTGAAGAATAATAGATTGATTACAAATAGACAGAGATTTTCCATATTTTTCATAGATTTTCCTAGTTGTGAGAATGAAGGATGAATGGTGATTTTATATGTTTTTGAATGGGAGAATGAATGGTTGATATTAACTTGATTTATTTTGAAACTATGAGTTTGGATGGATGAGATTAAATCACTTAATCTAAGGCTTATATAATTTGATTTTCTTCAAAATTGATTGATTTATTATTTATTTACTTTATTTATTTATTTTTTTGGATGTTCAAGCATAAATCAAGGATTTAACTAATTGCATGTATTAATGAGTGGATATGATTGATTCTTTAAGAGGATTCAACATGGGGTGATGACATGGAGTTTAACATGGGTGACAATAATTATTTATTTATTCTAAATGTGTTCATGAAATTATTTAGGAATCAATTAACTAATTAATAATGATTAATTATCTAATTATCCATGGGGTGCAAATAGGAATTGATTAACTTAATTAATAATGAATAAATAGTTAATTATTCATGGAGTTATGTAGAGGGATTAAATGGGTTTGATTAATTAACATGGTGGTGTTAGTAAAAATTAGTTAGGATGCATCAAAAATATAATTAAGTGATTGAATTAAGGTGAATAAGTCTAATGAATTAATTAACATGGTGGTTGTGTCTACACTCTCTCAATAAGGAAATAAGGGAGGATGTTCAAAAATTCCCTTATCAATCTTATGAAAAAGCACTTGAAAGTAATTTGAGAATTAATCAAGGGGCCATCGATAATGGTTGCATAACCTATGGAACTAATAGATGACTAGTCATTTTAAACCAAAATAATAGGGGTTACCAAAACACAAACCAATGAAAACCCAAAAGTCAAGGCCCTAAGGTTATAAACATAAATTGAAACATTATTATAGAGGGTGTGATGGATCAAAACAAGAGACCAAATGCTATGAAAAATAATCTAGATCAACACATGCAAAACAACAACAATAATAATAACAACAATGTAGGTGTGATAAAATAGAATCCTTAACCTAAATTTCATGTGGTTAATTTTATCCATTCCCCACCCCATAACATGTAGTTTCAAAATCCAAATCAAAACCATTTTTAACATGTTGACCATTACCCATAATATCAAAACCAACCATTTCATCAAGGCAATAACCCACAACATTTTCTTTAACAAAACTAGAATAAAAAAGCCTAGGGATTATGATCCCAATCTTTACAATATATTCCATAAATTCATTGGTAATGATACTTGTGCTTACAGGGAATATAGAAACTAAATACAAAGATTCCTTGAGGATAAATGAAAAACATGTAGACATGTCCATAGGGAATGCTAATGAAAATCTACTAACTCAACCAACTAGACCTATGGAACCTCAAAATGTCAACTTACACATATACTAGAACCCATTTCCTTACCACTAGTAATGCATCACCTAGAACTATCCATAGGGTAACTAAACCAACCAACCTCCACCAAATGAGATCTATTAGTGTAGACCTTTTCCCACTATGGTTTTACCTACATTGTCAATTAGCTTACTTAGGTTAATAATAGGTCATTAGAGGAAATGCACTTTAAGTAATTTTATAATTGTGAGTTAAGTTAATTACATTTTTGGGTGACCTAATTCCTCACTATATAATGCACCTTCTTATGTACTTTTTGGCTAATGCTCATTAATGCAACTTTTTGTTGTGAAGACAAGCTTATTTTTCTTGTGAGTTATTCTTTAGATTTCACTACTCCATACAGATTTAGCCTTGTGCATTCAACCCTATCCATTTGATCCTCAATTATGACCCACTCTAACATGGTATCATAGTTATTCTAGTAGACAAATCCATTGATTTTTTTTTGAGATCTTACATTCTTGTTAGTTTGAGATTTTCATTTATTTCAATTTTAGAAGGTTTGAAGGGGTTTATTATAAATATATGCACATATAAATACTCAATATATTTTAGTGAAAACAAATAGTTCCATTAGGTTTAGGTGGAAAAACTTAGGAATGGCTGTAAACATGACCTAGTTTCATGACAGTCCATTTTAAACCATTTTTTAGGGTTTTGAGGCTATTTTTTGAATCTACAAAAGACTATAATTTTGAATTAATTTAAATAAAAATCATTTCTAATTTTTATGGATTTATCAAAAAATGAAGTGGGTTTCTATGATATTTTGTAAGATCCATAAATAATCTACATTTTTTGAGGTTTCTTTAACTTAGTGGGATTTTAAATCCTCACAGGTAGTTTTAAAAGTTATTGAACTTTTCTAGATGAAAAATAAGTACTATCAAACATTTACACATTGGTATAAATTTGATTGGTTGTGTACATGATCATTAGATTATGACACTTATAAAATAACCTATCAGGTTTTGACCCTTAAAAAATCACCTATTAGGTTCTTACTCCTATAAAATCACTTTTTAGATTTTGACCCCTACACAATCACCTATCAGGTTCCAACACTTACTCAAACCCCTATTAGGTTCTAACACCTACCAAGGCACACCACAGGTTTTAACTCCTACTCATGCATTCTTTATGACTCCACCATTTTCTCAAAATAGTTTTAGGTTGTGACACCTATAAAAACATTTAGTTTCTACCCACTTTGTTTTTATGCACCCAAAATAGGTCTTAACCCCTAGTCACATGGGAGTTAAGACCTTAGTTACTTCTAACCAAAAATCTATTAACTTTTTATACAAAATGGAATATTTTTTTTTTTTTTTGGGTGTAATTTGATTCTATAAAAAAATTCAACATTTTCACACCTAAAAAATTTCAAAATTTGTAAAGTGGAGATTGCCCTTGCCATCCAAAACTTCAAACATGCACAATTTTTAGCCTGTTGATCCTTTTGAGGTTCCATTTTTTTAAAAGTGTAAATTTTTTTGACATACATGCACTGATAATATTCTCATGCCTTGTTAATTTTAACCTTTATAGATTCATGGGTTTACATTTTCCTAGTCTTTTAACACATGTAGTTTATCACACACTTCCTTTCTACACCATGGATCTAAGTTATGTTACGATCTTACACCATTCAACTATCACGAGTGTAAAGTAAAAGTGAAAATCCTCTTTAGGATTAAAGTCTTACATTGAATCATGATGGGTACAAAAAAATAACTGACATATGGGACATAAAAGGTAAAGTGGTACAACAAAAATGAAAAATCTTATGATCTTCCATGTCTATCTATGTCTCCTGACTTGCTCTTTCATATTGAATCTACCACTACTCCTAATGAAGTATAGTCCATATTGGAAAAAAAATTTAGGAATAAAGACATAATGAGAGGTCATGAGTTAGAGAATGATCTCATCAGTTTGAGCCCACATGATTTTGATATTATACAAGATTTATTCACAAAGTTTAAATCACTCAGATTATAGTTGAAATTATGTGGAATTGATAAAAGGACTATCAATTGATTCTTTCAATCATTTCCAAGTTGGGATCTAACTATTCTATCTTCATTTCTACCTTTCATGCCACCAAGCATGCCATTGGAGCTACATGGATCATGTCATCCTTATATGGATTTGCTACTAGCTTGAATTAATATCAATATAAGCTCATTCAAATTGGTACAATAAAATCATATAAATTACATGTATCAATTATGAGTCATGATAACTAGAAGTATTTTGGCAACAAGGAAAATAAATAGAACAATAAAGACCTAGAGTAAAGAAAGGGTTATAAATATGATGCGAAGTATAAATCATCAAAATATTCCTCCTCTTCAAGGTGGAAACCTAAGAAAGAGTGACTAATATGTGGATACTACAATAATTCTAAGCATGATGAATCTAAATGCATGAAGAATCAGATTGACCAACTGACAAAAACTACTTGAGAAGCACAACATCAGTGTCTCTAAGTGTCTAATTAGAATTCATCAGCATAAGAGTCTTCTAAGGCCAAAAAAAATAATAAGGGAAAAGATAAGGAAAAAACACTTATTAAAGTTACATCCCAACCTTCCACATGGGTTATTGATTATGGTGCATCGCACCACAAGGCTTTATTAGAGGACATGTTCTTATCGCTAGAGCCTTTTTTATGCCTTATATCTGATTGGGTGATGATAATTTCATATAAGTTAGTGGGATTGGATCTATTTAATTTAATTATGGGATAATTAATGATGTTATATATGTTCCATCTTTATTTATCAATCCCTTATTTTTTTGTCAAATCACTCACATTAGTTTGGGTAATAAAGTTGAGTTCACACTCAATTTCATAGTTATTAGGAAAGTAGACAATGACTCCATTGTTGAATTTAGGAAAGTAGATCACCAATGATGATTTTATAATTTCTCACATTTTGCTCATATTCAACCCTTTAATACACTACTTACTTAATCATATTGAGTGAGTAAATTATGGCATGAGCGATTCAACCATCTCGAATATCACTACATGGAGTAACTCAATCATCAAGACATGGTTTCAAGGTTACCACAATTCAAGTTTTATGATAGAGTTTACCAATGTTGCATAGTTGGTAAGCATATTGAGGAAAATTATGATCAGGTAAAATCATGAAGAGCTAAACAAATATTAGATATTGTCTATAGTGACATTGCTAGTCCATTTCCAAAACCTTCATTCAATAGTAAAAATTACATGATTACTTTCATCAATGAATTTTCAAGGTACACTTGGGTGTATTTTTTTAAGTATAAATCTAAGGTATTTGACCATTTTTAGGACTTCAAGGTGCTTATAGGAAAATATTTAGGTAAATCCATTAATATTTTATGCATCGATAATAGTGGTATGTTAGTAACCATTTTGAGTAATTATATACATTAAAAGGGGTTGAAAAATAGTGTATAATTCCATATAGTCCTTATTATAATGGTATTATAGAGTTCAAGAACAATTCCTTAAAGGAAATGTCTAATTGTACACTACTCTCCAAGTCTCTTTCACCTTAGTATTGGGCCAAGGTGATGGGTGTCGTTATTCCCTTCATTTAATCAACTCTCTGTTGATGTCATATTCAACCAGGGGTGTGTCTAAAGCTATATGCAACAAGAAGAATTTTAGTGATTTAGTAATTAATTGTAGGTATTTGTAATTTTGTTTTATTTTGGGGAATATTTAATGTCTTAAAGACTTATTATTTTAAAACCTTATTGGAATCAAACTATGAAATTCTGCTAGAAGTAAACACACATTACAGAAATGAATTACTAAAAATAAACACACTTTGCAAAAATGAATTTGCTAGAAATAAACACACTTTGTAGAAATGAATTTGCTAAAAATAAACACACTTTTGCAGAATAAATTAGATTTCTGAAAATGAACAAACTTTATAGAATTAAACACACAATTTAGAATGCTTGGAAAATGATTGCAAAGGAATGAGAACTTAATCTAGAACACCTACAGGGACAAATATACAACAAATTTTAACTTAATGAATTGAAAGTTTTTATAAATTTAATATATCTACCTATTTGCTTTTGAAAATAAAATATAAATACAATAAAAAATGAAGATCCTAGTTCTTGGAGGAGTGGGCCCTTGCTCCGACTAGAAACAGGATTGAACAACTTAATTCTCTTTCTAAATAGAAATGGCTATTTTATTGATAAAATGTTCTGCATTACAAAAATGTACCAGATATGTATAGATCAATCTATATCTATCCTTATTCTTATATTCTTTAATTATTACCATTATTCCAATATTCTTCTAGGTCTGTATATATATTCTTCTTCTTGTGGTGCATTGATGGTTGTAACTATTTCACGGATATGATGGAATTGAATCGTGACTAGAATAGATGCTGAATTAAAACATGGCTAGATGTACAATTGTGTGATAAGTGTCTTGGATCTACAAGTATGGAAATCAAAAGTCTACTCCTAATTAATAGGATCATTGATTTGATAGATTGCTAACCATTTGGAATATATCTTTATCAGTTCTAGAACTTTAGAAGAGTTTTGAAACTAAAGGAAATCATTCCAAGTCTAACCGTGAAAGCTCTAGAGCTTATCTGCAGGAGTTCCAAAACTAATTCTAATAATTCCAAAACTAAATATAGAGTTTCAGAACTAAGTCCAAAAGTTTTGGAACTAAGTTTGAAAATTTTAGAACTAAATCTAAAAGTTTCAGAACTAAGTTTGAAAGTTTCAGAACTAAGTGATAGAACTTGTAATAGCATAGTGGAGTTTTGGAACTAAGTTGTATTGATTCCAATGCTTCCAAAAACATGAAATCTGCTTCATATTTGTTCTTTAGTCTGATGATGACCTATTTTATTACAAAATTTGAATTTTACAAAACACATTATTAGGAATTATAGAGCTTGTAAACATTAGAATCACAATCAACAAAAGATGGAGAATTACATCCTAACTCATATCAGATCAAATAAAAGCCACAAAATGTAGTCAAACTTAATAGAAAGAGAGAGTAAGATGAGGTCATTTATTGTATATCTAATGAGCATATCCTTGCCTCATCATTTACCCCAAACTTACTTGTTTTTAAGTCCCTTTATAAACTTTACTCTTCAAATTTTGGATTTTATATTCTACATTCCATTTGATTGCTTAGATAAAATGGCTGGAACTAAATATTCCAATGCTTTGATTCAGAGGTGCTATACCCTACTCCTACTTCTAATTTTCTCTTCCATTCCTCAAATTGAGTGGGATATTGAGGTTCTCTATTTTGCCAAGGAGATATGGGGGTGAGAGGTAGAGGTAGCTTTGTATGCATTCCTATCCATATGCACTTGTGAGCTTCATTGATCTAAGGAATTATTGTGCATAAATATTTTTCCCTTTCTAGACTCCAAATCAAATTTAAAGGGGATATTACTTCCCTTCTTTTCAATCCCATTGAGATAAATTCCCATCTTTTCAAACATGCATCATAAATATTATCAAAAAAATTCTTTTCATAAAAGGTGAAGGCATTAATGCTTTTTTGTAAATTGGCAAGATAAGGTTCCTTAAACCTTTTATCAAATGCATGGGATCTAAAATTTGCAGCAAAGGTGGATGGGTTTCCATAATGAATTCTCATACAAAGACTAGATGAACTAGTCTTTAACAAATGCTCTGACTCCATCTCTTTCCATGCAATCTAATTTTGAAGAAAGAAACAAATGCATTAAGCTGGATTTCTCCTACATGTAAATTGATCATAAAACCTAAATTATTTTCCAGCATGAAATTACAGAGATAAAATTCATAGAGAAGATTTTTCTATTTTGCATTGGCTAAGGAATAGGTTGCTGAGAAATCAACTTCATCTTTTATTTCATGCGGAAGGCCACATATTATCCTTACCAACTGCCAGCGAATGAATTATTCCTTTGAAAACATACTATATGCATGAGAAGGTCTTCTGCATGCAAGCAGTTTCTCACTCATCATGCAAACCATTTATATTTTCATAAGATATTTATATTTATCTTTTTCCTCCTTATAAAGTTTTTCTTCCCATTCCTTCCTTGCTTTCTTTTCTTCCTCTATTTTTCTTTTCAATTCCTTATTGGATGTTTTGAATACACTAACTTATTTTCATGTATCATCCCATAACTGCTTGAGTGGTAGATAAGTCAAATTAGTTTGTGCAAAGACTGTTGACATAGTAGTCTATCTCTTAGAAATTTTACATTCTTCCTCTTTCTCCATCAGCTGCCTTTTAATCTCTACTAATTCCTCCATCTTGGTTGTGAACTAGTTTGTTAATTATTTAAGGAGAATTTCTCTTTGTTCTAATTTAAGTTTGATGAAATAGATCCTTTTCCTTGATAATGAGCTCTACTCTAGACAAAAATAGATCCTGTTTAACCTATTAATTTTCTTCTTTTTCTAAAATTTCTTGGGGAGTTAAGTATTCTTCTTCCACCAAAGGGGATTCCCCCTTCATTTTCTAAGATGCATGTTCATCTTCTTCATGTGATGGTTCTACTAACTCACCCATTTCTTAGAAAACTTGCTCATCAAATCTTTCATCTTATTTTTATTTTTCTATTTGGCTTGGTCCAAGAAGAGTCATAGTTGCGCTGCCCAAAATATCAGCAACTTCAGTTTCCATCCCTTCTTGTTCTTCCATCTCCTCTAGAATTTATTTAGACATTTATGACTTCTCCTTCTTTGAGGAGCCTCAAAATATGTATAAATTGGTCTCCTCTTAGAGCTTATTCTAATTTTCACCTCTTTCTTAGGCCTAGGTGAATCGTCACTATGAAAGATAGGTATTAGTTCTCCTATAGCTTTTGCAGAAGAAGAAATTTATTGAGAAGGCATAGTAGGGTCTGTAGTTTTATCTCTTCTTCTAGATCTTTTTTTGGTATTTCCTCTCCTCCTAGTTCTTTCTTTTCCTTAGTAGTGGTATCAGTTTCCAAATGAATTGAAGGGGCAGGAGGAGTTGGTATTACTCTTTTGAAAATACCAGGATTCTACCTAAACTTGCCAAGAAAATTTTCCCACATTTATTCCCCATTTTTATTTGAAAGGAAATGGTGTTGGCATACTAAATGCACTAACCCATGATGTCTAATTATTCCTACACCCCAAGAATACCTCTGGGCCATTGTATGGATGGAGTCAAAAAGAAACCCTGAAAGGTTTACTATATATTCTAGTTTTTTGGCTCCATATCTAAGGTATATAAGGATTTTCAGGACTTCTCTTCCTACTGACCCAAATTGCCCATCACAGGTTAAATACTTAACAATCCAAAATACTACTCTATCAAAGGGTTTGGGTAAGCTAGCCTTTCTAACTCCTTTGATTATTATTTTTGTGTTGTAAATATACTAGGGTTCAGCTTCCCCCTCTTTCAATAGGGTTTCAACTAGGTCTTTTAATGTCCCTTTGATAGGGTTTGGGACATGCACCATTGGTACTCTAGATATCTCACTTATTACATTCATAGAAAAAGGAATGAAAACTTTCCTAATCTTTGTCCTTGTTTTCTCTAAATTGATAACAAATTCTCTTATCAATTCATCGTTATATTTGGGGAATTTCTTCAAAAACTCCAACCATCCTACCTATTGAAAGATAGTTTCCACTTCTTTATTTTCAAGGAGCTGGGTATCATCCTCTGGTTCTAACTTCTTTTTAATCCCCATGATTCATTCTTCTTTAATCTTATGTAGGTTAGCTGAAGAACTCTTCTCTTAGCAGTGAAACTGATGACTTTGGTTGCAGAACTAGTGAATTTAGCTATGAAACTACTATACTTAGCTACGGAACTGATGAATTTAGCTATGAAATTGACAAATTTAATTTATTGTATCTCTCTTAAAGTTTTTTTCAGCTATTTTCTACTTTTTTGATTCAATAATAATAATAATGACTCTTTATAACTATGCCACCAATTTATTCCATCAATATCCTTCTTATGATTTCTCATTTTTAATCATGATGTAAAATAGATGACTCATCATACTAATCTTTTAAATCAAGTCTAATCACACATGTGAACTTTTAATTTAACCTTTAACAAGTTAAAAACATAATTACCATCCTTAATGATATAATCTCTCCGTCATGATGACTCATCATTCTTAAAAAAAGTGAAATAAAAAGGAAAATGGTTAGAAAATAGTTAGAATTCCAAATAAGTTTTTATTTTATATTAGCCATTTATTTGAGAATATCAACCACCATCACTGGTTTTCAATTGATCTTTGAGAGATTTATTTTATTTTTATTTTTTTAGGGAAGAGAACACCATTTACTAGTTTTCATTCTCTTCCTTTTATTCTGGATTTATTCATCTAATTATTTGATCATTTTGGAAGAACCGAGTTCTTCCATATGATTAAATTCTTTGTTTGCTTCAATCTGCTTCAAAAATTCATCCTTAGTAGGAGGCTTCCTATAAACTTTTAGCTTGTATTCATTGACCAAGAGTGTTCTTCTGCTACCATCAATGGGAAGTAACTGGATAGAACCATTGTCAAATATCTACTTAATCTGATAAGGTCCCAACCATCTGGTTCTCAACTTACCTTTGAATTGTTGGTACTTAGAATCAAATAGCAATGTCCAGTCTCCTAATTTGAATTGGCTTTCCTTGATATGTGAATCATGCCATTGCTTCCTTTGATCTTGGATTATCTCTGTCTGGTGAAGTGATTCCATTCTCAATTCATCTAACTCATTGAGTTGAAGGATTCTCTCCTTTTGAGCTACATCTAGTTCAATTCCTCCCATAACTGTTGTCCTCAATGTTTGTAGTTCAAACTCAATAGGATACAAGGGCTTTTTCCCATAGACTAACTCATATGGTGAAAACCCTATTGTGGTTTTCCAAGTTGTATTGTAAGCCTAGACAACTTTAGTTAGTCTCTTTACCCAATCTCTTCTTCCTGCTTCAACTATTTTAGTGAGGATGTTTTCTAATTCTCTATTTATTACTTCAACTTGTCCATTTTCTTATGGGTGATAGGGAGATGACTTCCTATGATTGATCTGATAATACATTGTGAAAGCCTGGATCATATTGGACATAAATTATGGTCCTTAGTCTGAAACTAAGCTTCTTGGTGTTCCAAATTTTACCATAATTATGTGCCAAAGGAAATCAACAACTACTTATTTAGTGGCATTTGTTAAATCTTGCACTTCTGTCCACTTTGTCACATAATACACATAAGAATGTGCTCTTTTGCCTATGAAGGAGGATTAAAGGGTCCAAAAAAATCCAATCCCCATCTCTCAAATGGTTCAATCACTACTTGAGGTTGTAGATGCATTTCATTGGTAAAGGTTGGCTATCCCATCCTTTGGCAAGGATCACACCACCCAATATATATCTTCACATCTTTGTATAGAGATGGCCAATAGTAACTAGTGCTAAGTATCTTGTGAGCTGTTCTTTTCACTAAATAGTGTCCTCCACTTGGTTCATCATGACATGTCCAAAGGATGTCAAAGATTTGATCTTCTCTTACACACTTGCATAAAACCAAAGGAAGGCTACATTTAAATAGCATTCCATTGAACCATTTGAATTGTGCACTAGTTTTGATTAACTTCTTTATTTGTTTTTTAGTGAAAGAAGGAAGAAACTTCACTATTTCAAGATAATTTTCCATGTCAGCAAACCATGGTGTATCAACTGAAATAACAAACAAGTGTTCATCTATAAAGTTGCCCTTCATTGGATCCTTCTCCCCTATAGTGGTCAGTCTTGACAAAAAATCAGCTACCACATTAGATTTACCTGGATTGTCCACAATGGTAATATCAAATTCTTGTAGAAGTAATAACCATCTAATTATTCTACCTCCAACCACTAGTTTGTTCATTAAATATTTAATTATTGAGTGATCTATATGTACAAATATTTTATATCCTATAATGTAATGTCTAAATTTATTAATTGCATAAATCACAGCCAAAAATTATTTTTCAGTGGTAGTGTAATTTCTTTCAGTGGGAGTAAGATTTTTACTAAGATATTAAATAACATACATTTTTCCTTCTTCATCTTTATATCCCAAAACTGTACCAATTGAGTTATTTGAGGCACCAGTTTGGATGTGAAAAGGTTTCTCCCAATTAGGTCCTCTTAATATTGGGGAAATTACTAATTTCTCTTTAATTTATTCAAAAGCAAGTTGACACTTTTCATCCCAAAGAAATTCACAGTCCTTGGTAAGCAACTTAAACATGGGGGTAGTAATTTTACTAAAATCCCTAATAAAGCACCTATAGTATCTAGCATGCCCTAAAAATGACTTGATATCTTTGGGGGTTTGGGGAATAGACAAGTCTGAAATAATCTTAATTTTTTTTTGGTCAACATGAATTCCTCTCTTTGAAATATGGTGTCATAATACAATCCCTTCATCAATCATCATCAAAAAATTCTCATGACTAAGAGACAAGTGATGTTTTTCACATCTTGTTAATACTCTATCCAAATTTTTCAAGGCATCATTAAATGTATCTCCATGCATAGTAAATTCATCCATGTATACCTCTACACAGTCATTTTTTAGGTCTACAAAAATTGCTAATACAGCTCTTTGAAAGGTTGTTGGAGAATTACATAGTATAAATGGCAATACCCTGTAAGCAAAGGTACCTCATGGATAAGTAAATGTAGTTTTGTCCTGATCCTTAATAGTAACTCGTATTTGATTGTATCTACTGAATCCATCTAAGAAGGAAAAGTACTATTTACCTGAAAGGTTGTCTAAGACTTGATCTATGAATGGTAAGGGAAAATAATCTCTTAGGGTGGCTTTGTTCAATTCCCTATATTCAACACAAATTATCCATTTTCCATTCTTTTTAGCGACAATTACAAGAGGAGAAACCCATTGGCTAACTGAGATAGGGTAGATAGAACCTACTTGTAATAGTTTTTCAATTTCTTATTTGACTATATCCCTTAAGGCTAGATTAATCCTTCTCTGAGGTTGTCTAATTGGTCTAATATTTTTAGTATAAATGTGATGGGTGCAGATACTTGGATGGATTCCCTTCATGTCTCTATAGTCCCAAGCAAAAGCTTTAGTATGATCCTTCAAAACATCAAACAATTTGGCTTCTTCATCATTCTTTAACTAGATATTAATATTCAAAATTTTACCTAATTGAATCTCAACATGTTTGGTTCCAGTATATGATGAACTAATTTTTTGAAAGGGTTCCATTAAGGTGTTTAGTGGACATGCATATGGTAACAACATATGATATGTAACAACATCTCCAAAAGTTCCTTGAGACAAAATGCTAGACAAAGGATAGCAAGAAGAGTTATGATACTTATCTTGTTGTAGGTCAAACTCCTCGTTACTACTATTTTTCAAAAATTCTTCATCATCTCCTAATATCTATAAATCTGAGGCTACAGATCCTTCCTCTCCCCAAGAGAAATCTCATTCTTCTTGAGTGAAATTATCTTCATTTGTAGGGAATTATTGTTGGTGGGTTCCAAAACTAACTGTGATGATTCCAAAACTAATTGTGATGTTTCTAGAATAAATTCTATAGGTTTTAGAACTAATCCCATAAGTTTTGGAACTAATCTCAACTACTCCAATGACAATTGGTGTACATTCAATGGAGGATTAACCATATCTTCTATTTCTCATACATGATCATGCAATGTTATCATATCCAAAGAAGATAGATTTTGCTCATTAATATCAAGATTATCAACCCATAATTCCTCTTGATTATTAATAAATGGTCATGTAGACGGATATAATGAAATTTGCTTAGAATTATTACCATTTGAAATAGTCATATCACCTAACCTGCAATCAATTAAGGTAGTAACTATAGCTAACCATGGTCTACCCAAAATAATGGGATAAAAAAGTGTTTTACCTTTTGGCTGCAATATAAGGAAGTCAACTAGATATTCCCATGACTCCACCATTACTTCCACATCTTCAATAACTCCTAGTTTTGCTATAGACTGATTTGCCATCTACAATATGGTGTTAGTAGGTTGTATGCCTATTAATGGTAATGTTTTCAAAGTGTCCACTATCATTACATTGATAGCTTCTCCCAAATCAATGAAAATGTTATGTATATATTTATTCCCTATAGAGACAAAAATAACAGGGCTTCCAAGATCTCCATATTTGGGAAGTAGGAGTTTTCCTGCTAATAAATCAACAAATTTCCCATCTACCTTAATAATCCTAGGGTACTACTTCTTTCTTCCAAGTTTTTTAAAACATAATAGTTTGATTAACTTATTCAACTCTGGAATATCCTTGATTACTTGTAATAATGGTATTTCAATATTCAATCTTCTTATTTCCTGCACCAATTCATATTCCTTAATTTATATGGCTTCCTTAAATCTTTTTGGAAATGGAATCTCAGTAGAGTTTCATTTTGGTTCCTTATCTTTTTATTTTCATCTTCCTTAGGTGTAATCGGACTAAGGGTTTCAGCTTCTTCTATCATCTTAGTGATTATAACAATTGGATTGCTAACTATTTTTCCAAATCTAGTTTGAATGTCTTTATAATCCATTTCAGATATTTTTGGGAGAAATCTACCCTTGGAGTCTCTTGGTTTACTCATAAATTTTGTGATAACTTAGGGAAGATTTCTTCAATTACTAAATGTATGATTGTTGCTCTTGTTGACACCTAATTATAAAATTCCAACTAGTGGTTTTTGGCAATGGTGCCAAAAATGATAGGTGTCATTATTCCCTTCATTTAATCAACTCTCTGTTGATCTCATATTCAACCAGGGGTATGTCTAAAGCTATATGCAATAATAAAAATCTTAGTGATTTAGTAATTGATTAAAGGTATTTGTATTTTTTTTGTTTTGGGGGATCTTTAATGTCTTAAGGACTTCTTGGTTAAAACCTTATTGGAATCAAACTATGAAAATCTTCTAGAAGTAATAACAGATTACAGAAATGAATTGCTGTAAATAAACACACTTTATAGAAATGAAGTTGCTAGAAATAAACACACTTTATAGAAATGAATTTACTAGAAATATACACACTTTTTCATAATGAAATAAATTGCTAAAAATGAACAAACTTTATAAAATTAAACATAGAATTTAGAATTCTTGAAAAATGATTGCAAAGAAATGAGAACTTAATCTAGAACACCTATAGGGACAAATCTACAACAAATTTTAACTTAAGGAATTGAAAGTATTTATAAATTTAATAGATCTACCTATTTTATTTTGAAAATAAAATATAAATACCAACAAAAATGAAGATCCTAGTTCTTGGAGGAGTGGGCCCTTGTTTGCCTAGAAACAGGATTGAACAACTTAATTCTCTCTCAAAATAGAAATGGCTATTTTATTGATAAAATGTTCTGAATTACAAAAATGGACTAGATCTATACAGATTAATCTATATCTATCCTTATTCTTATATTCTTCAATTATTACCATTATTAATATATTCTTCTAGGTATTTATATATATTCTTCTTCTTGTGGTGCATTTTGATGGCTATAACTATTTCACAGATATGATGGAATTGAATCATGCCTAGAATAGATGCTAAATTAAAATATGGCTAGATGTATAGCAATGTGATAAGTGTCTTGGATCTATAAGTATGGAAATTGAAAGTCTACTCCTGATTAATATGATCATTGATTTGACATATTTCTAGCCATTTGGAATAGATATTTATTAGTTCTAGAACTTTGGAAGAGTTTTGAAACTAAAGGAAATTATTCCATGTCTAACCATGAAAGTTTTAGAGCTTATCTACAGGAGTTCTAGAACTAATTCCAATAATTCTAGAACTAAATATAGAGTTCTAGAACTAAGTCCAAAAGTTTCATAACTATGTTTGAAAATTTTAGAACTAAATCTTAAAGTTCTGGAACTAAGTTTGAAAGTTCCAAAACTAAGTGATAGAACTTGTAATAGCATGGTGGTGTTCCGAAACTAAGCTGTATTGATTCTAATGCTTCCAAAAACATTCAATCCACTTCATATTTGTTCTTCAGCCTAATGATGACCTATTTTATTATAAAACTTGAATTTTCCAAAACACTTTGTTAGGAATTACAAAGCTTTTAAATGTTAGAATCACATTCAAAAAAAGATGGACAATTACATCCTAACTCATATCAGATCAAATAAAAGTCATAAAATGTAGTCAAACTTAATACAAAGAGAGAATAAGATGAGGTCATTTATTGTACATTTAACAGGCATATCTTGGCCTCATCACAAGGCCATCAACTATGCATGTTATATCCAAAACTATGTTCCTCATAAAACATTAAAGGGACTCACTCCTTTTGAATCTTGAAGTGTTAAAAAACCCACTTTGAAGCACTTATAAATGTTTAAATCTCTTGTTATGGCTCACATTCTAAAGAAGAAACATAAGGCAATGGAACCTCATATTCAACCTTGCATCTTCCTTGGATATCCTGAGGGTGTTAAGGGGTAAAAGCTTCTCCATCTGACCACTCATGAATTTTTTATTGATAGGAGTGTTCACTTTCAATAGGGTCCTCAAGATTATGCATAAGACACTCCTCCCTCTTCCTTAGATACATTGGGATTTGATGACAATTTTGATGATTTAGATTCACCTTAACAACTTCATCATGATCTAGATTCTTTTAGTTCTAATGATGAGAGTAGTGATGAGGATTCCCCTACTCATCCCAAAATATCTTTAGAGGATGAGGAATATCCTCCTAACTCTCCAAGCACTATTTTTCTTTGGGATAGACCAACAGTTCAAAGTGTTGGCAAATGGGTTCAAGATGCATTAGATACCAGATAAACTCATTCATAACTACTGAATACCCCACATGATTTCATTGCATCTACTTTTGATCTATATTTATTTCATAAGACATCAGGCACTCTTGAGTGGGATATTATTATGGAAAAGGAACATGGTTCCTTGATGAGGAACAACACTTGGGATTTAGTCCTTCTTCCTAAGGGAAGAATTTTTTTTTGATGTAGGTGGATCTACAAAACAAAATTTACAAAAGATGGATTTATAGATAAGTTAAAAGCATGTTTGGCATTAAAGGGTTTCTATCAGGTACTTGGCATTGATTATACCTAGACATTCACCCCAATTTAGAAAATGAACTCAATCCAACTCACTCTCACCATTATCATAGCAAACTACTATGATGTTCATTAGATGGATGTGAAGAGTGCATTTATTCATGATGACATCAAATAATAAATATACATGGAGGAACCCCAAGTATTTGTGAAAGATTCTTCCTTATTTTTCAAACTTTGAAAATATATCTATGGACTCAAAAAAGCTATTTGAGCTTGGTATGCCAATATGGACTCCTTGCTTATTTTAGTTGGGTTCACTAGATTCGATTATGATCTAAATGTATATATTTTGTCGTAGGATGATTCATTATTGATTTTAGTTCTCTACATGAATGAACTATTGATCATAGGGAGTTATTCATCCACTATAATAGTAGTAAAAAATGCTTTGACTAATGGGTTATCAATGATTGACTTGGTCTTGATGTATGACTTCCTCACGATTGAAATTTCTTAGTCTGACTCCAAGATCACTATTGCATAATCTAAGTATGCTCTTGATTTTCTTGCATAATTTAACATGGTTGACTAGAATTAATTTTTAAATCATTTTGTATCTATTGTGAATCTTGAGTCTAATTGTCCATCTTCTTTGGATGATTCTACATCATATCAACCACTTTTTGGTAGTCTCATCTACCTTATGCATACTAGACCTGATATTTCATATGCACTAGGCATGGTCTCTAAATTCATGTAAGAACCACATGAGTTGTGTTAGAAAAAAATAAGAGGATTATCCACTACATTCATGGTACTTTTAGTTTTTTGATTCACTATGCAATAGGCATCTACATCTATTTTATTAGTTATATGGATTTAGATTGAGCTAGAAATATTTAGAATTATAAGTCTACTTCAGGATATAGTTTCTCCCTTAGTTTAGGTCTGATTAGTTGGTAAATAAATAAGCATAATGCTATTGCTTTATCTTATATATAGGTAAAATATAGAGGAGATGTTAATTATTCCATTGAGGCTATTTTACATCAAGGGATTCTCACTAATTTTGGCATCTACTTTCGACAACCAATAATTATCTTTTATGACATCCAAATCATGATCTATATTTTTAATAATTTGATCTTTCATAAATGGACCAATCATATCAATATTCACATACATTTAATTTGGGAACTCATCCATGATCAATTCATTGATCTCTACTATATCTAGACAATAGACCAAATTATTGATATATTCACCAAACCATTCACTAAGAAAAAATATTTTCATTTGCTTGTTATTCTTGGGGTTCAAAAAACTCCATATTATTAAGCTTTTAGGGGATCATATCTATAATTATATATCTCATCAAGATTCTGTGTGGGGACCTAATTATTCTACCCACATAATCTATGTTTATTGGGGGTGTTAGTGTAGGAGTTTTCCCACTATATGGTTTCACCTGAACAGTCTAATTAACTTACTTAGGTTAATAATAGTTAATTAGGGGAAATGAAATTTAAGCCATTTTATATTTGTGAGTTGAGTTAATTACCTTTTTGGGTGACCTAATTCCTCACCATATAATGTACCTTCCTATGTAGTTTTTTGGCTAATGCTCATTATTATAAATTTTTGTTATGAAGACAAGCTTATTCCTCTTGTGAGTTTTTCTTCAAGTTTCACTACTCCATATATATTTAGCCTCATAAATTTGACCCTATCTATTTGATCCTTAATTATATCCCACTCTAATAGGATCCATGATGTCAAAATTTCTAATTTTGGATTGATGAGCCATGATGTGGCACCCCAATTGGGGCCTCAAGGTAAAAATTGAATGTTAGGAGTTTTACGATTAGAAATATGTGAATACACAAACATCACTACTCACACACAAGATTATGAACCTAAAACTCCCCATTTTACAAGTATTTTATAGATGGACATAAACTGTAAGTCTATGGGAAACTATAGCTTAGTTTATGACCTTATAAAGATATTTTCCCACATTTATTTCACAGACATGCTCAATAACTCTCATACCCATAATTTTGCATTTATTGATAACTTAAGATTGGTTACTTAGTGTTACACTTTTGCCCCTAGCCTAGATTAACCACATTGATTTGGAAAAACTCAAGAGACATTGGCTACTTTTTGATCTTAGGAGTCTTCCCCTAGACATCAATATGGCTAGGGGGATCGAGATTTATTTTTACAATTATAAATTTATAACAATTATGTAAATAAATAAATGTTTGATGATGAGTTGGATGTTATAATTTTCCATTTATCCATAAAATTTTTATGGAAAAACCAATTACTCCACCACCTATAATACCTTGAGAGGATATGATAACTTTAAGTCTACCTCCATTAGGACTATCGTGATTTTTATGACTCTAGGCCATAACACCATTATGATAGAGTTTTAGATGATCAAAATGGATATGCACTACAATATAATCCTTAAAAGACCATGGTTTCACCAAATTAATGTGGTCCCTTCGAATTTATTCCTATAGATCAGGTTCCTTCATCTTGAGAAGGTTTTCGTTGCTCAAGGGGATCCTAAACCCTTTTATGTGACCCAAGCCAAATTTAATAAGAATTTTGGTCTCCATGTTGAATATCAGCTGCCTAATAATGGTGTGTTGAATACCACACCTTAAAAAAAAGATAAGGAATTTATAACAACCTTGTGTGTTTCCTAAAGAGTGGTTCTAAAATTCTAAAAGCCTCAATTGAGGGAAAAGGGGTAAAAAAAAATTTTTGAGGGAGGAAACTCCCATGACAATGCCAACCATCTCAACCAAGTCAATAGATGAAGTCATAACTATTATATAAAATTATTAGCCTATCAAAATACCATTTGATCCTTATATGATTGGAACTTATATCCCTCATAGGCATTTTAGTATATAGGATCTCAACTCTACTACCAAAGTCCACCATGTTGACATTTTGGAAGTCCTGGGGCATGAGGATAATCCCCAAATAGAGCCTGGTGATCCATATTTTCAATGAAATATATATACACATAATATTTTCAAACTTTATCAATTACTAACATTGTCTATCTTACAAGAACCCATCAAGTCCCAATCTCTTTGAGTGCATGCCCTAAGGGGTACATAGGGAAATGGGTGGGCAAACCATTAATGCTTTACATGATTGTTTTCCCTTTTTTATACTTTTAATCTACACAATTGTCTCATAAAAACCATTCCAATAATCTGAACCTCCTATTTTGCACCTTCCACTAGTCTTTTACCACCTTCATTAGCTTTTCCCTAACCTAAAACCCTTTTTTCATAGTTTATATTACATAGTCAGCCACATTGACCTTGTATTATTATTAATAAAAATTATTAGGGTTTAGATCATCCCCTGGCCAACCTATTCCATGACCTAGTTTGCTTTTGTCAATTATGAAACTAGTGTTAACAACCCAAGTTTCACCCTTTAAAGGGTATTGTTCAATCTTGCTTCAAACTTGGACTAACATGGGAATGTCCTAAAGGCTATGGGTGACCTTATCATTAGACCAAACCTCTAGATTATGGGTATATATCCCTTGGTACATCACTTGTGGATTAGAATCACTAAAACCTACTGACTGGGGTGAAAAGAGATAGAAAGTGAATAAAATAAACATAATCTAAGGGGTGATGATGCATGAATATTGCTTATCTACTCAAATTGAACTCCTAAAGACAATAATCAATTAATCATAGACTAAAAGACTATCTTCAAGGCTCTTATGCAATAGTGTTTTACATAAAGGTTATGATGAAAGACTCCAACTTGGAGGTGATGAGTGGAAGGTTTATCTTAAGGCACTTCCAACCAGGTTACACTCTAAACATGATCACCAACCTTTGGCAATTCATATAACCTATATAAGATTAATTATTAAAATATAGGTGTGGTAAGGACATACCAAGGGAATATTTATACCACTTAATCACTAAAAATAATAATATACACACTATAAGTAAATCATGGAGAATTTTCAACAATTTATTCATAAGTCTAATAGGTTCATCAAGTACAAAACTAGGGAGAGTTTCCTCATACCTAGGTGAGGGATATAAATCAAGGCCTTAAGTCCTAAATATATAGTATAATGGGAAATAAAGGATAGGTATAATGGTTTTTAATCATAGATGAGAGGTCATAAATGATAATAATAAACTCCATTTATAGTTACATCAACAAAACAATCCTCATAAGTCCTTCTCCATGCATTGGTCTCTTCAATGACCCCTTAGACATTGAAGTGGGGTAATGGAGGTTGTAGATAACTTGTTTTATTCCTTTAAAATCATGAACATGATGGATAATGGTCAATCACTTCTATTATGATAGTTACATAATGTAATTGAGGTGTAGTTAGCCTCCATGAGGCATTGAGCAGCCCATTAGTCTTCTCATGCATATTGATTAAATTTAATATTACCTTTAGTCCTTCATAATGGCTATGAAGAGTGTCTATATTTCCATTAAAATAAATTTTATGGTGTAATAAATCTTTAATAACTCCTCCAAAAGTCTCTCTATGCCATTCTTTAACTTTGCCTATTGAACAAGTAGGTCAACTAGGCTACAAGGCCTAGTTACATAGTGTTTGTGCTTGAATGGTCATGGAAAACCTGTGAGACCTTGAGAACATGTTTATGAGTTATTTTAATTATTGAACCTATGTACCATATCATGACATCACCATTTTTTATAATCTCACACTTATAAACTTTCCAAACTAGGTGACTAGGTCACCTTCTCTTTCACATCTACGAACTGACTATTTGGAGGAGATGTATAGGGGCATTTCAATGAAGAATTTTTGACATATTAATATTTTAAAATATATAAAAAGTCTAATAACTTCACCTCCAATTATTTTCATCTAATTAAACTACACTATACCTTATTTTTTTCTCAATTTCTTAAAAAGGTTTTTTTTTTTGATAGATTTGTATAGTTTCTATAAAACGTAATACCTATTAAGTGTAGATCCCTTTGGGGCTATCACATGAACATGGGGGTATATTTTGGGGGATTATAGAGCTCCAAGAATGTGTTGATCATATTTTCCCCCATTTCACCTTTTGTAGAACCTTGCTTGCATGTGATTGGAACATTCCTAGTATTTCCTAATTTCTATGTCTTCCATATTTTGTGGAGTTAGTTGTTAGATGACTATTTTCCATGTTGACTTCCTTGTTCTTAGGGAGTTAGTTATTTATTTGAAAATGTAATGACTTCCTTATTTCAAGGAGATTTTTTTCATCACATATCATTGTAATATGTTCCCTTTGAAGGAGGAGAGATGAGGACGGTGAGTTCCTCCTTAGGTGGATTTGTGGATAAGTTTTTTTAGGTGGAGGAGAGATGTTACCTAGTGGATAATTCTTATCTTGGATAAGCATTACACAATCATCCTTGTTTGATATATTTTTACTCATTTATAATATATACAGGTATAGTGTGACTGTTCAGAGTGATGTGAATTTTTGTAGGGTGTTGTTTTTGAGAAACAAAATCAAAGTACTTTTTTTTTTTCAAAGTGTAGGTGTTTATTTACAAGGTGTGGTATAACATCTTGTGAGATATAGTATTTTGTAGGTGAAACATAACATATGTGAAAAAAAAATTGTAGGATATATTCCATCTCTATGAGATTTTATTTGTAATCTTGTTTATATATTTTATTAAGGACTTTCTTGGTGGATGTATCCCACATTGGGTGAACCAAGGTAGATTTATGTTATGGTTTTATTGTTGATTTTATTCTTTCCTTATTGCTTTCATTTAACTATGATTTTAGGAATTAATTATATGATTTAATTTTATAATTTAAAATTTAAAATATGGTATGTGATTTTATGGTGAATTAAATCTAATTTAGATTTTTTTTATTCCTAACAACTAGTATAAGAGCTTTGGTGGTGTTTTTATTGAAGTGGTAAATCACAAGAAGGGTTATTATCTTAAGTGGGAGATATGGGATAAGAAATCACATTCAAGGTTGATAAATTTTATGGTAAGAATTTTAGTTTATGTAAAATTAAAATGGAATATTACTTATATCATAAGAAAATTTATTTCCCCTTAGAGGAGAAAGGAGAACAAATTGTAAGTCTGAGTGATGTGAATTGGTCATTACTTGACGAGAAGGCATTGGGATCCATATGGTTATGTCTTGCATATTTTGTTTCATTTAACATTTTAGATGATAAATCTATAAAGGATCTCATGGAAAAACTTGAAAAGTTGTATGAGAAACCCTCTACTTCAAATAAAAAATTTATTATAAAAAGATTGTTTAATATGAAAATGTCTGAGAATGGTTATATTGCTAGTCATCTAAATGATTACAATATGGCTTTAAGTATGCTCACTTATATTGTAATTAATTTTGAAGATGAATTTATAGATTTGATAATTTTATGTTCTTTGCCTGATAGTTTGGATAGCTTGGTTATGGTTGTGAGTAATGCAATCCATGCTATGGGAAGCTTAAATTTTGAAGATATTGTAGATGTGATTCTTAGCAAGGAAATGCAAAGAAAGAGTATTGATGAATCATCTTTAAGGATTGATTTGTCTATTGAAACTAGAGGGAAGCAAAAGGATAAGAGCAATGGCAACCATGGAAAGTCAAAGGGTAGATCTAGATCTAGATCCAAGATGATATGTTGGCATTGTGGGAAGAGTGGACACTCAAAGAAGGATTATTGGTCACTTTAGGATAAAAACACCAACAAGGAAGAAATAAATGAGGTAAATGTGACATCAGGTAAATCATGTGAGGATGCCTTAATTCTTTCTATGGATAATTTTTATGAGACTTGGGTATTAGATTCAAGGGATTCTTTTCATACCACCCCACATAGGCATTATTTTATTGATTATGTTCAAGAGAATTTAGGACATGTTTATCTTGGTGATGATGAACCATGTGAGATAACAAGGAAAGGTTATGTTTAGGTTAAAAGTTATAATGGGAACACATGTCTACTTAAGGATGTCAGACATGTGCCTATGTTAAGATGAAATTTGGTTTCAGTGGGGCAATTAAGCAGTGAGGGTTGTTTGGTAATTTTTAATATAAGTCTTAGAACATTACCAAAGGTTCTCTTGTGGTTTAAATAGGTAAGAAAGTTTGTATTTATATTTTAATAGTAGTGTTGATTATTTTTATTTAGTTGCTCTAGATGTAAATACAACTATGTGGTACTATAGGCTCGGTCATATAAGCCATAAGGGCATAGAGATCTTAAAATACAAGTTACATGGATTAAAATTTATTGATTTAGACCTATGTGAGGATTTTGTGTACCAAAAAAATAAGTGATTTAATTTCCAAAAAGTTAGACCCATAAAAAAAGATTACAATTAGAGTTGGTGCATTCAAATGTATGGGGACTAGATTAGGTATCTTCTATTGGTGGTGCCATTTTCTATGTCACTTTTATTGATGATGCCACTAAAAAGTTTAGGTTTATTACATTAAAAATAAATCTAATGTGTTTGACACTTTTAAGAAGTGGAAATACTTGGTTAAGAATGAAATAGATCTCAATTTGAAATGTCTTAGATTAGATAATAAAGGTGAGTATTGTAGTAATGTTTTTTTTTTATTATTGTTCTAACAATAGAATCCATAGGCAAAGGATCATTTTAATAACTCAATAGTAGAATGGGGTATCTAAAATGATGAACAAAATAATAATGGAATGTGCTAGGAACATGAGGTTACATGTAGGGTTGCCTTTATAGTTTTGGGTAGAAGCAGTTAGCACGACAATTTATTTGATTGATAGAGAACCTTTTATGCTTTTGGATGGAGGCATTCTTGAACAATATTGGTCTAGTAAGAATGTTAACTATTATTTTCTTATAGTATTTAGATGTGAGGCTTTTAATCTTATTAAGAAAGAGGATAGGACCAATTTAGAGGAAAAATTAAAAAAAATACACATTTGTTAGATATGGTGAAGATGACTTTGGTTTTTGTCTATAGAGCATTAATTATAAGAAAATATTTTAGTCTAGAGATATAGTCTTTAATGAAAAATTCAAGTATAAGAATAAGTTATAGGAATCAGAATAGGAATAGAAAGAGTACACAGTATTGGATGACATTGTGGATGGCAAACTATCTAATGAATCGATCTAGGAACCTTCTACATAAGGACCCCAAAATCCTATGGTAAGAAGGTCTTATAGGGTAAGAAGAGCACCTAAATGTTTTTCACCTTCTTTGAATTATTTGTTACTCACTAACAATGGATAACTAGAGTGTTATGATGAAGTAATACAGGTAGATGATAGGATGAAATGGGAGCAAGCCATGGATGAGGATCATAGATCTCTCATGGAGAACCAAACATGGGATTTGGTAAGGCTACCAAAGGGAAAGAGTATATTTCCAAACAAGTGGATCTCTAAAATAAAAGAAGAGGATAAAGAGATAAAAAGGTATAAGGCCATAATGGTGGTCAAGGGGTTTACACAAAAATTAGGTATTGATTTTGATGAGATTTTTTATCCTATAGTAAAAATGACTTCTATTAGGACTATTCTTGGTTTAGTTGAAGTTGATGATTTGTACTTAGAAAAGTTAGATGTGAAAACTACTTTTCTTCATGGTGATTTAGATGAAGATTTGTCTATGAAGCAACAATAGGGATATGAGGTCAAAGGGAAGGAGAAATATGTGTACAGATTAAAGAAAAGATTGTATGGCCTAAAATAAGCTCCATGGCAATAGTATAAGAAATTTGATTATTTTATGTTGGAACAAGGTTATCAAAGGTGTAATTCTGAACAAGGTTATATTTTTCTTGTATTTGGATGACATATTAGTTTTAGGAAAGAACATACAATATATTCATATACTTAAGAAATAACTTAGTGACTCCTTTTCTATGAAGGATTTGGGTATGGTGAAGAAAATACTGGGTATAAGGATTACTCATGATAGGAAGGAGAGGAAGCTGATTTTATCCTAATTAGAGTACGTGAAGAAAGTCTTAGAAAGGTTTAGCATGTTAGTTGTTAAATCTATTGGTACTCCTTTAGCAAGCCACTTTAGATTATCAAAGGAGTAGTGTCCCAAGATGGAGGTTAAAAATATTAAGATGTCCAAGGTACCTTACACATTGATAGTTGGTGTTTTGATGTATGCCATGGTTTGTACTAGGTCAGATATTTTTCAAGTAGTGGGAGTTGTGAGTAGGTATATGAGTGATCCCAGTTATGAGCATTGACAAGCAGTGAAATGGATTCTTTGGTATTTGGGAGGAACCATGGATGTTACATTATGTTATGGAATATCAAATACCACTTTTCATGGTTATGTGAACTTGAATATGGTAGGGGATATTAATATTAAGAGGAATACGATAGTATATATATTTACTATTGGAGATATAGTAGATAGTTGGATTTCTAGGATATAAAAGGTTATGAGATTTTCAACCATAGAGGTGACCAAGGAGATGATTTGGTTATATGATTTGTTTCAAGAGCTGGGGCATGAGTAGGAAGCTGGGAGATTACATAGTGATAGTCATAGTGTTATTCATTTGGCAAAGAACTCCAATTTCCACTCAAGGATGAAACACATTCAGTTACATTATCACTTCATCAATAAAACTTTGGAGGACAAATTGGTGAAGCTAGAGAAGATTCATACTAGGTATAATCCTACATATATGATGATAAAGGTGGTCACATTAGACAAGTTGAGACTATGTTCAGATTTGTTTAGCCTTAGTGGTCATGAAGTAGTGATAGATTTTGTTAAGGAGAAATGGTCTCCAAGTGGGAGAATTTTGAGTGTGGAGCCCTTTGGGATGATCACATGACAATGGGGATATATTTTGGGGGCTTAGAGAGCTCCACAAATGTGGGGAGTGCATTTTTTCCCCACTCCACCTTTTTTAAAATGTTGCTTCCATTTGAGTGGAATATTCCTAGTATTTTCTAATTTCTATGTCTTCCATATCTTGTGGAGTTAGTTGTTAGATGAATATTTTCCATATTTAATTCCTTTTTATTAAGGATTTAGTTGATTATTTCAAAAGGTAATGACTTACTTATTTCAAGGAGCTGGTTGTCATCACATGTCATTGTAAAATGTGCCCTTTAGAGGAGGAGAGATGAGGATGGCTAGTTCTTCCTTAGGTGGGCTTGTGGGTAAGATTTTTTAGGAGGAAGGGAGGTGTTACCTAGTGGATAATGCTTATCTTGGATAATCATTGTGAAATTCTCCTTTTTTGGTAGATTTTTCCTCATTTTTTATATATACAAGTGTGGTGTGACTATTTAGAGTGATGTGAATTTTTGCAGGGTGTGGCATTTGAGAGACAAAGTTAAAGTGCAAATGTTTTTCCAAAGTTTAGGTGTTTATTTATAAGGTGTATTATAACATATTGTGATAAAATATTTTTTAGGTGCAAGTGTAACATAGCATATCATATTTGTAGCATTTTATACATGACATATTTTATCTCTATGAGAGGTTCTTTGTAATCCTGTTTACAAATATTATTGAGGGATTTCTTGGTTGATGTAGCCCACATTGGGAAAACCACGGTATATCTATGTTATGGTTTTATTTCTAATTTTATTATCTCCTTATTTCTTTCATTTAACTATGATTTGATGAATTTATTCCATGATGCAATTTAGTGCATAATTAAATTTGTTTTCACATTTAAAATATGGTTATGTGATTTTATGGTGAATTAAATTTGGTTTATATTGATTATATTTTAAATTACATCTATTAATTCATAATGGATATGATTAATTCATATATTTATCTTAGTATCATCATCATGGTGTAATAAATCTTTACTAACTGGTTTAAAAGCCTCTTTGCACTATTCTTCAACTTTCCCTGTTGACCAAGTAGGTCTAGTAGACCACTAGGTTTAATTACATAGTGTTTGTGCTTGAATGGTCATGGAAAACATGTATGAGACCTTGAGAGCATGTGCCTAAGTGAGTTTCAGTCCTGAACCTATGTCCCATATCATGACATGTCCCTTTTTTATTAGCTCACACTTTTAAACTTGCCAAAATAGGTGACCAAGTCACCTTCTCTTTCACATCTATGGATTGACTATTTGGAGGAGACTTGAAGGGGCATTTCCTAGAAGATTTTTTGAAATATTAATATTTTAAAAGATATAACAAGTCTCAAACCTTCACCTTCAATGATTTTCAACTGCTTAAACTACCCTATACCTTATTTTCTACTGAATTTCTTAAAAAGGTACTCTTTTTTTATAGATCTGTATAGTTTCTATACAACCTAGTACCATGACCAAGGTATCCTCTAAGTGTACCAAGTGTTTCAAGTTTTTATTAGGCCATTTATGATTTTTTGAGTGCAAAAAACATCACTTTTCCCATGTCAGGTTTGCCTTAGAGTTTAAGGAGGGATTTAGAGGTCTAACATCTTAAGGAGGGTTCATAAAGGTCAGACCTCCAATCCCAAACTTATGGTCATATATTTTTATTCCATTGACCCCCCTAAAATTCTTTAAAATTTTAGGATCCCATGTAGTTGGTGTGGAGAGATATAAGTGTAGTTTGATGGACCTTGAACTCATTACAAGCCATCTAGACCTGTATGTAATCTTATCAATAATTTATAAACATGGGCTCCTTAATCCAACATAATATTCCATTGATGTTTATTCCATAGGGGTGCCTAACTTCCCTAGGAGAATTTTCCTTGATTCCCTCTATGATAAAATATCCAATTGTTTGAATATGCAACTTGATTTGACTGCCTGGGACTATGTAAGTTGAGCTAGGCTTAAAGATTTAAATGTCCTTTATTTTGCATTATCGTAAATCAAACACTTGATTCAGGACCTTAAACATTTTATTAAACTTATTATTGATCTTGGATTCTAATTGGAAGGGTCTGAGTGTTCTTAAATGTGATGTGGGGTTTTTAGGCCTTAAGAATGGCTTCTAGGCCTAGAAGGCTTAAACTAGGTCTCTTGATTTAGAGGTACTTGTAGGTGTTTAGGATTATAAATAATCATGATACCTTATTTATTACCTATTCCCATCCTCTATAACTATCTTAAACTTCCCATATTCCAAATTTGTCTTCACTTTCCCATGAGATTGCCTTAGGGTCTTACTCTTAACCTTATTACTTAACAATGGTATAGGGTCTGAGTAGGATCTTATACTATTCAATAGCAATGATGGAGTTTTTTAAAACCTTGTAACATACCCCCAAGTACCTTAAACATGATTAGGTTCATGTCTTTCATCAAATTTATTCTTGTATATTCTCATACAACACTCCTAGGGTTTGGCAAAACTCATGCCTATGTAGCCTTAGTGACTCAGTTTAGTGCCCCTTCTACCTTAGTTGATGATTAAAAAATTTACATACCTTGGTTGTGTTTTTATCACTATCCTCTTAGGATTTTTATATGCTTAACTATCCTTCAAAAAAGTGGAAGCTTCTAGCTCAGGTATCAGCATGTTTAGGCCTATTTATGCCTAATAGGTCTATTTAGATTATTGGATTGTTTAGGCCTATATATTAGTGTGTAAAAACTTAAATAGATTTAGGGTAAAATGAGAGACTCATTTTCTCATACTTATGCTTCTTCAGACCTTTATAAATCCCTCTGACTATGTAAATGTCTTAATTCATGTACATAGGCATGTATGTCTCAATCTTAGGCCTATTTAGGTCCTCAACATCTCCCTTTTCGAAGTCTGGGACTATTTCCACTTAAGACTCTTAACTTTTCTTCCTTACACAATTTTTTAGGTGTTATAAACACTCAAATGACCTCATAATCATGCATAAACCATTTTGAGTAGCATACACATGCATGTTTGGGCCCAATTAGGCCTAACATGTATGTTTCAATCATAACATTTTCAATGTCTATTAAGGTTAAGCCAGTTCCATAGAAATACTAAGAATATCATAATACAAGTAAAATCCCCCCATTTCTAATATATTTCAATAGTCACCTTTATATTCTCTTAGATTTTCATTAGCCTTTTGAAAGCACAATCATCTTTAGTTTATGTGTATAGGACTGTTCTAGGTTTGCCTAAGCCTAATAGGCATGTATAAGCCATTAGGCTCCTTCACTTCAATTTTTGAAACATACTAATGGGGATCACACTAAGGTCATTAAGAATCAGTTATATATACCCTATCCTTATTCACATATTTCATTCCTTTACAAGGATTCAAAACTTGACCTTTATTGTTCATAACCCTACCTATAGATGTGTTTGATCAATTGGCTATAAACATGAACCCTTATTTTTTATCAATTATTCATCTCATTCACTGACCCTCCATTGCTATTTTAGTGAGATAACTATGTTACTAACCCCCTTTATCACCTTATTTACCCTCAAAGTAGGGGTTCTTACTCAAATATTTCCTCACTTACAATCAGCTTATAAATTCCATCTCTAGGCCTAGATTGTATGTGCTTGCTATGTACCTAGGGATATGATATATTAATCTATATGGGTTGATGGAGATGCCAACATGTGGCACACATCCCCTTAGTTAGTTATATGGGTATAATACATTAGGATAATAGAGTAACTTATGGAATTAGTACATTGGGTAATGGTCAGCCTACATTGGGATTAAGAGGTTACCCATCCATGGGTTAGATAGATGTCTATATATAGGAGATGATTATCATAGTAAAGATATCAAATAAGCATTGAGTCTTTTATTGTAAGAGGATATTGGAGGTTATCCCCTTGAAGAGACATCATGGATTTATTCCTTCCTAAAGGAGTATTATATGGTGTTTCCCTACCTTAAAGGTTTTTCTACATATATTTAATATTTTAATCATATCAAGATCATATCAAGTGGTATCAGAGCTTCAATTTGGGCAATTTGTGTGGAGTGAAACCCTAGTTTTTTTGAATCACCAATATATGTTGATTTGTTGTGAATCTTTCCACAATTTTTTTAATGGATATGGAGAATATTTTAAATAAGTCACAAAAAAAATCAAGATTTTTTTATTAGTTTTGAGGGAGTTATTACTATTTTAAGTTTTATAATAATTTCACTATATATTCTGATATATAATGAATTTTTATTAAAAAAATTTAATAGAGATTTAAGAAAGTATAAGAGAAGCATAATCAAAATTTCAGAATTTTTGGAGTTGTTTTGAGTTATTTTTTGGGATTTTATAGTTTTTCATATATTCAATCTACAGGTCGAAATTTGTGACATTTTTTCACAAAATTTTGACTGAGGTTCCAATATCATAAGAGGATGATACAACAAAAAATTTAGACTTTTTGAATAAGTTTTTATGATTTATTGACATCTTAGGGTTTCATGAACCCTAATTTTTTTTGTAGATCATGAAGTTGCAAAAAATTTTAGGGGAAGATGATGTTGATGCTAGAGAATGGTGGCTCAATTTTAAGGAGAATAATACTAAGAAAATTTGATATAAAATAGAATTATCTCTTTCTTTATCTGGGCTTGCACAACATTGGTTGTTTAATCAATTGAGCTTTGCGTAACAATATTCTTCATGGGAAGTAATGGAACAAATCTTCCTAGATCGATGGGATATAAAAGAAAAAGATGATGTAGAAGAGGAAGAAATTGATGATGATGATGATGATGATGATGATGATGAAGGGTTCAAACAATTTATCTCCAAATAAATCTAATTCAATTTTTCAATTTCATGGATGCATTCAAAAGAAGAAGGTGGTTGTGTCCATAAACCCTACTAGTAAGTATAACTTCGTTAACATTAATTTGGCCAAGCATCTACATGTTCAAGCAAATAATATCAAGGAGGTTCAAGTAGATGGTAATAATATTTCAATGTTTGAAGATTTAAAGATCATTATGGAAAAATATATTTTGCATTAAGATTTTTATGCTTTGGATATGGATGATGTGGATAAATTTCCTAGATATCCATGGTTAGAGACTTTGGGAACAATGAATATTAATGTTTAAAAAAAGTTCATAAAGTTTTGGTATAGGAAAAAAAATATCACTTTACAAGATATCATAGTGAAAAGGGCACCAATAACAATCTAGGTAGATCATGAGAATGAGATTGAAATAGGTGATGAAGAGCATGATAAAGATTCAGATGATATAGATAAAGACACACTACAAATAGAAATGAACACTTCATCTACTAAAGAGACAAAGAAGGAAAAGGTCGAAGAAGTAGAAGCAAAGGTGGATAAGGTGAAAATATTGGAAAAATTTGAGGTATATATACACCCACATCATCATGAGAGAAAACAATGATGGAACTAGATGAGGAAGTGTCATAACAACAATCATTTTGTCTATACAAAAAATAAAATTTCCAATCATTATGGATATGCATGGAATCCAAATAAAAAATACTATGGAACATGGAATAAATGGGGAAATCACTATGATTATTCATGGAAGAATACCTACTATGGTCATGGTTGGAATCAGAGTAGCGCAGCAAAACATGGTACATGGAATAAAAAGAGGAATAATTATGCTTGGACACCAAAGCAGTATCATTATGATCATGAACGAAATCAAAGGAGCATAATGGAATTTGGAAACAAGCTTGGAGAGATATCACCTACCAAGATCACATGTGGATGGCTAGATGACCGAGATTGGAGATAAGTGTGCAATGATTTGAAGCACACTCATTATTTGGTTTCTTCCTATGTTTTAGGGATGAAACATGTCAAGGAAGTAATTTTATGTACCTAGGAATATGATATATTAATGTATATAGGTTGATAGAGATGCCAAAATGTGGCACACATCCCCGTTATTTAGCTATATGGGTACAATATATTAGGATAATGGAGTAACTTATGGAATTAGTACATTGGGTAATGGTCAGCCTACATTGGGATTAAGAGGTTACCCATCCTTGGGTTAGATAGATGTCTATATATAGGATATGATTATCATGGTAAAGATATCAAGTAAGTATTGAGTCTTTTATTGTAAGAGGATATTGGAGGTTGTCCCCTTGAAGAGACATTGTGGAGTTATTCCTTCCTAAAGGAGTATTATATGGTGTTTCCCTACCTTAAGGGTACTTTTGTATATATTTAATATTTGAATCATATAAAGATCATATCAGTGCTCCTCTTTGACGAAGGATTGGTTTTTTTTGTTTTTGAATGGGATTAAATATCATTGGACTTCTCACTATTATTTTGTCCTTCATAATCTTGTTAAACCTCAAAAATCGTCAGCATCTTCTCAACATTCCTTAAGTTTGTTATCACAATCTTAAGCATGTTCTAAGGGTTTGACTGAGCTAGCATATTTGAGGTGGTTAAGGGTGTTGATCCTATTTATGACTTTTTTTTCCATTTTAATTTTTTATATGACTCCTCGCTAAGGTATCTCAACCTTATATACCCCATCCTAACAACTAATTTCTTTTCTTTAGCTTGCACAAGGTTTGTAGGTAGCTATGAAGTTTGTTTGATAGGAATTGGGAATAAGAGTTATTTGAGTAGAGGGGAGTGAGTGATAGGAAGTGATGGACATGGGGTAGATTATGATTAAAACATAGGACTAATGTTTATTTTGAATCAACTTAAAGACCTTCTACAATTAACCTATTTTCTTCATGACAAGGAGGTCACACATTACTCAAAATAGTCACAATAAAGTAGGGATTCAAGGGTTTCTTGCCCTGATGGTGGCTTACATGAGTTCTTGGGAAGTAATAAGAGGTTTTAAAGGCCTTAATTAACTCATATTAAAACCTAAAAACACCAACACTTCCATACTCATGCACTAGAAGTTCTTGCAATCTAAGAAACCAAACTATGGTCTGCAAATGTACGAAACCTAGAGATTTTATTGATCTCACTTAGTGTGTTTTATTTTGTGTTCTTTAGAACACACACCAAGTGATTATTTGAAAAAAAACTTCAAATATCCATTAAAATCATTGCACTTATTTACCCTTACACATATGAAGAAGGTAATTAAAGTGAGCAGATTAATAGCTATTATTCATAAAGTATAGACTATGAATTTGAATAAAATTAAATGGATAATAATGTCAAGGGACCCCTATATTTCCCAAAATTTTCATATCTTTATCTTCTCTCTCCTACCCATACCATCCATAAACCTAAATGCTTTCCTGGGATGCCAAAAAACTCAGTGAGGAGAAAAGGTCAGTTTTGGTCTATTTGACATTCTATGATCATGAAACTTCTCCCAAACATATGATATGATCCCACATGTAACCTATGAATTCCCTCTATATGAACTTGATCATAAAAGTTTGTACAACATGCTAAAACACCTTAAAAACTCTCTTTTTCCTACATTTTCTCCATATTTTTATCCTTAAATCACCACCCGAGGGAAGAGGGAGGGAAAACATGAGTTAATTAACATTTAAAACATGAGCCATATTTTTGCATGTGTGGGTCCCATTTGACTAGTGGGAGATGGATATGCGCTTTAAAATGGATCTCCAAGGATATGAAATGCCTTGTGATGGCTTATAATGAGAATGGGACATTTTTAAAACCTTTCTAAATAATGAAACACTAGAATATTCCCCTTTTAAATTTTTTTATAAGTAATATAGACTCATATGAGGTGTTTAAAGGGTGATTTTTTGCTTTAAAAGGGATACTCAAGGTTTGAAACAATCTTGAACAAATAGGCCATAAATAATGACTTTAAACACATTACAAGGCTCCACATTATGAACCAAATGATGCTTAGACAACCTACATGTTAATAGTAAAGCTCTCTCTCATATTTAAATGACCCAAATGGGTTTAAAACTTATGAATAATAGAGGTCTCAACCTTTTCAAAATACATCAACTTTTTCGTGGATCCTCAATCCTATCAACATGCTTAAGACCACTTACTGGACCTCACAAAACATCTTGACACTCTCTTACTCACTTAAGGGTCATCATGACTGTTATCAAATCACCAATATATCTTAACATAGGTATGACATATGAGGATAATTTCAATATAATCTAATGCAATATGAGGCCTTGATCAATGTTAACAATGTTCAAGCTGAGACCAACTAAGACATCACTTATGCATGAGATCACCATGTGTAGGCCTAGGTGGGTGCCATGTAAAGTTTTTAGCTTTAGGGGTTGTAATTTGTCTTAGAAGTCCAAATTACCAACATTTTTGGCAACTCATAGGGGTGACCAAACTGCTAGTTAGGAGAACCCACTCACTTTTCATGATAATGACATACTTCAAACATGACAACATGGTTTGGATGACTACCCTCATAGACTTCCAAATAGATTTAAAAATTTATGACAATCTTAGGAATATATAAATAATAGGACACAACAAATACAGCCAAATAAATAACACCTAAACCTAATAAAAACTAAGGCAAGACACCAAAACAACAACAATAATAAACTAAACTTGTGTGACCACTTACTAGAACAAGACAATAAACATTATAACAACTAACATGATATTGACTTATTTCCTCTAGGACCAAAATGGAAACTTGTTTGATAACTATGACACTATGAGATTTGAATGTTAAGTCTCGATTTAAGTCCACTCAGACATAACTTATTGTATGAGGATTCCCACTTGCATCTGGAGGAATTGGCATGTTTATGGCCTATTGGGAGAGTAACTAGACCTTCTAGATCTATCCCAAGGTGCATGGGTTGGATAGGTGAGTCAATCAACTAATCATACTCATTCCAGACTTGTTTTCCTTGCCTTATTAATGTCAAATTTTCTCTAGTCATGATCTATTCTTGATTTATTATGATTTCATGTAGTGATTGCCTTGACAACTCAACTGCTAGGCTTTAATTAGTGTCTTCATTATATTCTATTTGATATGGTATTTTTTCAAGGCCTTCAACCCATTAGGAAGTGTTCAAACATTGTTTCCACATGTCATTAGGCTCTCTTTGATTCTTCCTATAAGACTTAGGATGAGTAGTTACCATAGCGTTCTTTTCAATACCTTTCTCAAAATATTCATGGGGCAGAGTTGGATTATCTAAACTAAAATAAAAGTTCTCAAAGTATTCCCAAAATTCCATATCTTCATGGTAAATTTAAAGTACATGGGATTCCATACCATTCTTACCATTCACTTGTGAAATACTATGTTTATCATGTTCTATTATAACTTTGTCATCTTCATCCTTTATGGAGAATGGTATCTCATCAATCCATTCAAGATCTAGCTCATCTTGTCTTGGTGTTTCCAAACCAACATTACCTTATTGAATCTCTAAAACATTAATATTACCTTAATTTAAAACCTCAAACTCTTGTCTTACTCCATCATTCCAATTTATCATGCTAAGTTCTTCTATTTCACCTAAGAAATCATGGTATAACTTGTAGACACTTGAAAATTACACAGTTTTATATGTCAAAGCACTTAGAACCCCTACTTGACTCTGAGGCTAGTTAACCATTTAGTTGACTTAGCCCATTTATCAATTTTCTAACTTAACCTTTTTAAATCACCCCCTTTTTAACCCATTTTCATCTAGACCTAAACCATCAATGGTTAGCTTAATCATCGATGGTTTTCCTAACTATCGATGGTCAGGTCTCCATACTTACTTTCAAGCTTTAAAGCATTACCAACTATATGAGATACATATGGCACATTTAACAACTTCTATTTTTTGATGAAAACTAGCTTTAAAGCATCATAATTAGAAAATTTATCCTCTACCTAATTAGTAATCTCCTCCTAAAAATTTAGTAACTTCATCCTATAAAAGGACATAAGTAAGAGAAGAAATGGGTAGAAATCCAATAATTTGCATCCAAGTTATTTTTCATCCAGGTATCCAACATCTCTTCAACAAGCAAGCAACATAAATTAAGACCCAAAACTTTATTGGTATCACTTTTGAAGTCCAAATTACTATCACTCTAGCCAAATTACTTTAGCCTTCCACTAACAAGTTATAGGTATCTATTGTTTGTTTTCTTTAATTTATATTACATTTCTAACCTCCCTGCTCTATCAAACCCATTAGTATCTTATTTTCCATTCCCCTCATCCATAACAAACTTATATTTTCCTAATTACCCAATCTACAATCTTTTTTATGATCATTTCTAGAATCACATAGGTAATCACCAATAGTTAGCTCAACCATCGATGGTCATTTCAACCTTTGACGGTCACCCAACCATCGATGGTTATCCTAACTATCGATGGTTCTTCTGATCACTAATGGTCACTATGGTAGAAAATAATATCAAGTTATTTTCACCCCCTTGACCCTAGCCAAACCTTGTTTTTTGTTTTCCTACCTATTCATAAAGACCTTTTTGATTTTATTAACCTGACCCCAACTATCTTAGCATGAGTATTGACCCACTTTTTCTATATTTAGTGTTTTTGGTTTAACAATAAATTTACTTTTATCTCATCTTACATGCATTTACTTTCTAGTTATTGAATGTGAGTATTCTTTATTTTCATTTATATCAACTTAAATGTTATAAATAGTGGATTGGCAACCTCCTAATAAGCTCGTGCTTCTTGGATCTAGCTTATGCTAGGAAGTCCACTCAACTATCCATCTAACAACACCATTTTTTAGTGTCTTTCTTATCTATAGGTTTTTATTTCCAAGCCAAAGAGGATTTCTCACCATCATCTAGATCATGCACACACTTTTACTAGGTATCTTTCTACACACCCTATTACTAGTTTCATTACTTACTTCCAAATTAAGAAATGAGTGAAAATTAACTAAAACATTTTGGCATGCCTGATGGGACCTAGAATACATTTTTCTCACTTTATTATATGTTCATCAAATAAAATATGAAATTTCTTTCTGGGCTTAAAATAAACCTTTTGCATACATTGATTGCTTGATTGTTTTAGTTCACCTAGTAACTTAAAAACAAATTAATTAATCATAGTTTTCACTATTGTTAACATACACTTATCCAAACCACATAAATAATTAACACATCAAAACATACCTGAGATAAGCCCTAACTAGGATTTCATCACCTAGCGGTAAACCTTACCCTTTCTTGGCATCCTAATTGGAGGTCATTACCAAGGGGAGACCTAACTCAACTCTTTGGTTGAGTATAAACTTTGAGATTCAATATATTTTGGCTAAACACTCAACACCCCTATCACTATATGTGTGAAGCGAGGGGGTAGGCCCCAATACTAAGCCATGTACTAAAAATCAATACAAATTTCTCTCTTGAGAACCTAAACATAACCTAAAGCCAACCTTAAATTTCCTTTTTAGTACCTGATCTATGAACCAATTTTTTCTTCACACTTTCTAAGGTATAAGCCAAAAGTGATTTAAAAACAACCCTAGGTTGTTAAATTCACTTTAGTGTATGTTTTATTTCCTTGAGTTATTTTCTTTTGCTTGCTCTTTGTTTGAGGTATGAGTCTCATAATTTTATCTCTTATTACCTCTCATGGTCTTTAATAGATAGTAGTTGAGGAATCAAAACAACCAGAAACCACCTTCTTCTTCTTCCTCCATAGAGTATACCTCTTATGCTGAGGGTTCCCCTCTTTTTGTTTCCCTCCTATCAATCCTCCAATCATTACCAAGGGTGATCTAGATTTTACCACCTTCCTTGATAACAACACTATGATCCTTTAACATTTCCTAAACACCTTACCTAATTGTATTCCTTTTATTTTGGTTCCTCCTATGGATCCTCCCTATGCTATGCCTCCCCATATTCTAGTGGATACCACCTCAACTCAACTTATGCTCACCCAAGATTATTCTTTATCCAATATACCACCTACTAACACTCACCAAAATCCATCCAAGATCCCAACTAATGATCAAACACCTATTACCCCAACCAATACCTCTAACATTGGATCAACCTTACCTTTTGTCACTTATATGCCCTCCACCATGGGGGTATCCTCTACCCCGATTTATACCATTTCCCTTAGTTAAACCAACACACCAACTTCTACCCCACTTTAGAGTTTGAAACCATACTTCAAACCCTCCCACCTATTAGCACTAGAGTTATCACCCATCAACAACCAACTAGCACTTTTATACCCCCAACCCAATCTACATCCATACCACCATCCACTAACCCAAATATACCTCTAACCCAACCCATATAACCCCCCATTAGGTACCCATTACATCTTACCCATATCTTTCTAACCCATAAGGATATATATCACCTTCCACCTAATCGTTTATGCCAATCAACCCTTATGTGGCACCATCCTAACCTCTTATGACCACTTACCAATATATGGCTTCTTCAACACCCTCTATCACTTATCCATACATTATGCCACCCAACCTTAACAAATCTTACCACCTAATTATGTAGCTTCCCAACCATAAGTGGACTTGGTCCAGATGTTAATGGATAAAATTACCAACCTAGAATCAACTATCTATAGGTCTCATAACCTTTTATCTTATGATTAAATCTATAATGAACCCATTCAACCATCAGTTCCTATCCATACTTATCCTCCTCATTTTGAATTACTTAAGTTTTCCAAATTCTATGGTAAGGAGGACCCCCAATAACATTTTTAATCATTTTATTATTCTTTTTATTTGATCACATATGATTATGCTCTCCTCCTTTGTACCTTCCCTATGTCTTTATCAAGACCAGCCCTTGACTAATATAGTTCCCTCACCAAGCACTCCATATTTTCATTCTCCCAACTTGCCCAAACCATTTTATATTATTTCTCAATAAATATATCTAAAAAGGTTTCTATTACCAACCTTTATTCTATTAGGTAATTTGATGATGAATCAAATACTGGTTTCTTAGCAAGATGGAGAGGTCTCATCAACCAACTTAATTTTTAACTACCCCAACCTAAGTTGATTGAGCTCTTTTATCAAGGTTTTTCCAAACATATTACCCCCACTCTTCAAGTTCAAACTTTCAAAACTTTTGATGAGGCATTCACCATGGAACATAAAATTGAAAGCTAAGCCATTGATGAAGGTAAACTAAAATTGTGAAACAAGAATTGTAGCTTTAAATCCAATGATCCTCCACCAAAACTACTAACCAATCCAAATAAAAATCATCTACAAATAAAGTTGTACTAAAAATTGATCCACCACCAACTATCAACCAACCCCATCAAACCAATTCTTCCAACTACTCCTACCAATAAAACCAAAACCAAAACTAAGCTCCTCAAAAATTATATACTCCTATAGGGGAGTCTTATGATTTATTTTTGGAAAATTTTCTCAAAGAAAACTTCATCCAACTTCCACCTATCAAACCACCCCAATAATTTTATTCTTCTCACTCTATGCCTAGATGGTACAACAATGATGACCATTGTGCCTTTCACCAAGTTATTGGAAATGACATCAATAGATGTGTTACCTTCAAAATACTTGTCTAAAGATTAATAGATAGTGGAGAACTTGTATTTGATAATCCTAATGCACCTCCTAATCAGTCACTTGACATCTTTCAAAAACCTTTTCCCAATCATGAACCTTTTCCCAATCATGCTCCTTCTACCCATCACCATGACAAATAACCAAAATCATCTCACTCACATGAGGCAAAAACCATCAACATTATTATTAGTGAGCCCATTGTTGAGGAGACCACTACTTCAACCACTTCTTCCTCTATTTCATTTATGAAAGTAGTGGACTCACCTTCTATTCCTTTGGATACCTAAATTAATGAATCAACCACCCCTCTCTCTTCACCTAATGAGACCTTTGATTTATCTACCTCTCCTTTTATGGAAACACCAAAGGAGGAAAACTTTACATTAACCACTTATTCTTCTTCCACTCCACCCGTTGAAGTGGTAGAAATGCCCTCCATTCCCTTTGATACCCAAACAAAGGAAGAAACCATGTTTTTTATTACACTTAAAGACACCATACCTACCCACCCCCCCCCCCCCATCATATAAAAATCCATTCCCTCTTTGGAAACCATCTAACAAGAAAAAATTACCTCATCCACCCAACCACTAATTTTGGAATGTCCCATCAAGAACAAAGATGAATGAGCCATCCCCTCTTCTCCACCTAAGGGATTAATTTTTTAAACCAATTACCAAGGAGCCAAACCCATCTACAAGCCTGATTATAGACTAATCCAAAGTCTAGAGTTCACTTCTCAGCCCAACTTTGATAGAGCTACCTTTTGGCATCATCTTGGGCTTCCTTACCAAAATAAGTATGAATCATCAACTTCCCTTGAATCCACCCTTAAACCCATTATTACCTCTCTATCAAACACTCATTCTTCCAAAACCATAGGAAAACCATCTCAACCACCTCCATCTTACATTTCCAAATCACCTTATGCCTCTCTCATTAAACCTATCAAGAATTTAAAAATCCTTCCCACACCTAGTCAAACTCACCACTCTTTAAAGTTGGATTAACTCCACCTAGTCTACCAGAGAAACCCCCAACTAAACCAATCAAGAAGGTAGAGTTGCCCAAACCTCAACCTCAAACTAGACCCATACCACCTCCTTCCCATTTGAATTTAATATTAGGACCCCATTCCTCTACCATCCTAATTACATATTATTCCTCTAGTAAGCCATCCCCTTTTTATTTACCTAAACCTACACCCATTAAATCATCTAATTCCCCATCATTCTTAACCAACATATCTACCTCTACTTTCCCACCTATATCTAAACCCTCAAAATATACATATTTAACCTCTAGATCATTTACCCCTAAGTTAAACATAACTAAACAATTCCAACTACCAGCCAAGGCCGTTCCATCACCTACAACTTATAAGGTGAAAATTACCTCTAAGAAGGCTCCCATTCCTAAACATATAAACCTATCACCTCCAACACCTTTGAATTAATCTTATTCAACTATCCTATAAAGTTTGTTACAAAATTATTCCATTAGTTTACCACCTATCAAGCCATTTTATCCTTCTAATACCAAACCCTCCTAGTTCAATGATAACTTAATCTATGAATACCATAAGGCACCCAAACATGACATAGAGAATTGACAAGATCTCCAAGTACTTGCTCATAGACTATATGATGAGGATGATCTATTATCAAATGAACCTCTCTTACCCCCATTACCAATCATACCATCAACTCAACCTACCCAACCTTTTCCTACTCCCCCACTCTCATCCAAGAGTGAGGAGGAGGAACCAAAGCAACCACAAAACTTGGTAAATCCCTTGATCCACATTATTAATATGGTTACCTACTTACAGGCCCAATAGAAGGATAAGGGAAAATCCAAAGTCTCCATTTATTGGACATACCCTTGAACCCCTCAACCCTCTAACCAACCACAAAAACTTACACCTTCACCTATGCCACCACCAAAACCCATTTTGGGACCCTCTCCCTCTAACCCATCTGAATCTATCCAATGTATCATGTTGAAATAACTTCACCGGAAAATAGCGAAAATGAGCCTTTATGAACTAATCAACACATTACCTCACCATCATAAAGCAATGATATAGGATCTACAACATATAGAGGTTTAACAAAAAGATCCGAAACTTATTTTACCCTTTATTGGAGCCCTCCAACTTTTTACACTCATCACTTTTTAGGATTCTTAAATACCTCATGTTCATTCAAAGAATTTTGATCCTCCCCTCTTTATCATTGCATACATCAATCACACCCATGTTAAAAGGGTGATGATTGATGGAAGGGATAGCATCAACATTATCTCCTTCTATGATTATGACCAACTTATGCTATCCAAAAACATCATGTTAGAAAACACAGTGGTTCTTCAATCCTTTAATGATACCATGGCCACAACCTTGGGGACAATTTTCCTTCATATCCACTTACGACCTCGTACCATTACTAAACTATTTTACATTATAGAGGGAAATTTCCAATATAACGTGTTACTCAAATTCCCTTGGATCCATTTCATAAGTTCTCTCCCTTTCACCTTGCATCGACATGTTAAATTTGAGCACAAAGGTCAAATTGTTATCATCAATGTTAACCTTGGTCCTTTTGCCTCCTTTAATATGACATATTAGTATAATGATGTTTTTATTCCTCCCTCATCCACCTCACCATTAACAACTAACAACACTACATTATCATTAGCCAAAACCTATAACACTCCCATCCACAACCATGATGAAGCTTCCACTAGCTCATCAATCCCTTCTTCATAGACTTTCATAAAGGACCCTTTAGAATATATGTTCCAATGTCTCTTGCATGGGGAGTATCATATTTTAGAATTGGATGCTTTCCCTACTACCTAAGAGTATGGGAACCTCAAACATGAACCTTCCTATGATCCTAACATTGACACCATTATCCCTTTTGAGCTCCCCAACAATCAAACAAATTTTTATTATAGGGGACATCATTAGCCACTTCTTTCTCCTACCACTATGTCATCCATCCAACCATTCACCTCTGACTTTTCTTAACTCAACAAAATAGCCTTTGTCAAAGCTTACCTTTAGAGATGTGCTTAGAATGGGTTTGGTTTCAACCTTTATGAATAGGTACCTCATTAGTTACCCATCATTAAAACTCAAAAAACTTGTGAGTTATTCAGATTTGGGTTCTTACCACCAAAAGAACACACCTCACCAAAACCCATCACCACCATTGATGATGAGTATGTCCCATATTCACCAACCCCATCTCCTTTGATGTCTAAAGACTTTGATATCATCCCATCCAACATTTTTTAATCAAATCCATTAGTCTAGGCTCCTTGATCTATCTGAAGTAGGACCAAACTAAAACCCTTCCTCTCATCCATCCTAAAATGATAAAGAGGTATTTTCCTACAGTTAACATCATCCAACATCAAGATGATGATTGCATTCTCAACTACCTTAGTATAGAGGATTCTTATATTCATAAATCCCTTCTTCCTAAGAACCAAACCATGCTGAATGAATCCACTATCAATGTCAACTTGGGTACTCATGATAACCCTCGTATAATCAAAATCGACCAATCCTTAAATTACATGGAGCAAGAAGATTACCTTTTATTCCTTTGTGACCATAGCATAGCATTTTCTTGTTCATATCAAGATATTCCTAGAATTGACCCTTTTATTTACCTCCATAACATTATCACCCATCCTGAGGTTAAGCTAGTATGGTAAAAGCTTCATAGGATACATCCTCACATCACCCTTCTTATCAAAGAACTTTAGCATCTCTTATTCATGGACTTTATCCAACCCATTAATTATCCACAATAGGTTTATAACATCGTTCCCATTACCAAACCCACAGGGGGACTTTGCCTCTGTATTGACTTTCATGACCTTAACCTTGCTTCCCCAAAAGATGATTTTCATTTACCCAACATCGACCAACTTGTTTATCTTATAGTTGGCCATGAAATGTTATCTCTCATGGATATTTTCTTGAGATATAATCAAAGATTGATTACCCCCAAATATCACATTAAACTTCCTTTATCACCCCATGGGGGACCTTTTATTATAGGGTCATGTCATTTGGTCTAAAAAATGATGGATTAACCTATCAACAAGTCATGACGTATATTTTCCACAATCTCATCCATAAAATTATAGAAGACTATGTGGATGATCTCGTTGGGAAATCCAAGCACCAAAAAAATCACCTCACCATTCTCAAAATCATCTTCAACTAACTAATCCATTATCATGTTAGGCTCAACCCTAAGAAATGCATTTTTGGGGTCTTATCTAAAAAAATACTAGGCTTTATTATCTCCCTTCAAGTAATCAAAATTGACCCTAGTCTGATCAATCTTAGAAATTCCTCCTACTAATATTAAGCAACTTTGCATCTTGTAGGGGAAGCTCCAATCGATCCATTACTTCATTTCTTATCTATTAGATAAAAACCCTTTTACCATCTCCTCAAGAAAGGAACCTCCTTTAAATGGACCAAGAACTATCAACAAGCATTTGATTCAATCAAATATTACCTTATCTATCCACTTATCCTCATCCCTCCTAAATAATACCAGCCCTTATACCTTTAGATATCCACCATGGATCATTCCTTAGGGGCAATGCTTGTTCATCATGATGAACAGAACAAAGAAAAATCCATATAATACATTAGCTGCACACTTATAGAGTACAAAACTCAGTATACCCATCCTAAGAATCTTTACCTCACCTTAGTCTTTATGGCCTCCAAACTTCATCACTACCTTCTTAATCATAAAACCTTTGTTATCACTAACACTGACCCCATCAAATACATGCACTCTAAGCCATATCAAAACCAGCATATGGCTAAGTGGCTCATGCTCCTAGATGAATTCAATATTGAGTTCCATCAACAAAAATATATTAAAGGGAAAGTCATCATTGATAAATTAGATGAATTTCATCTACTTGATAACCAACTACTTCTTCTTACTTTTCTAGATGAGTCCATTACAACTCTTTCTCAAGCAAAACCCACCTACCAAATGACCATGTTTTTTGATGGCTCTAAATTCCAACATGGTGGGGGTGCTAGATTCATCCTCATTCCCCTTAATGGTGGACCTCTTTTAATTTACTTTAAACTTGACTTCAAATTCACCAAAAATATGGTTGAATATGAAGCCCTGGTCATAAGTCTCCAAACTCAGGCATTGGGAATCAAAATAATTAGTATCTTTGGTGATTCCCAAATTATGATCAACTAGGTCAACTAACCCTACCAATGTAAAAATAATGTCCTATTGAATTATAAACAACTTGTAGATGTACTCTTAGCATCTTTCAATCATTACCTTATCTAGTCAATGCCTCAATCTACTAATAAATTTATAGACACAATGGCTTCTCTTATTTCCCAAATCCCATCTCAACCTATCAAATCTAAATTATTTATCACAATCCATCAATTTATCACACTTTCATATATCAGTTCTAACCTTCTTACCATTTTTAGTGTGGAAGCATCTCCTTCTAACATTTGGTATGACCAAATTTTTAACTACCTTAACCTCAGCATTGTTCCTCCCAACCTTTCAAAGAATGCTCAAAGAGATTTTACTTAGAGTACCTCTTGTTACACCATAATAAGTGGAATCCTTTACAAATGTGTATCTGATGGTTTCCTTCTCCATTACCTTCATAGTCATGAAGATTCCCATGCTATCAAGGAAACACATGATGGAATCTGTAGGGGATATTTTAGTGGCCTAGTTGTCATTAAACATATCCTTTGCCTTGGCTATTATTAGCCTACCCTCAATCAAGATTGTTATGATTATGTAAATAAGTGTGCCAAATGTCAATAGAAGCTAATTTACATCACTCACCTACCCATGACCTTTGTGTGTCCAAAGATAATTGGCCCTTTTCACAATAGGGTCTCGATCTTATTGGGGAAATCAATCCTCATTCTTCACAAAGACATCAATCCATCAGTATCACTACTAAATATTTCACCAAGTGGATGGAAGCCATTCCTCTTATCTCAACCAAAGCCAAAAATATCATTGATCTCATCACTCACCATATCATCTGTCACTTTGGCATTCTTCATAAGATCACTAATAATGGAAAATCCTTTAAAAACAAAAAAGTCAAAGGTCTATACAATGCTTTTAGAATCAAGTTAAGCTTTTCCTCACCCTATTATCCAAAATAAAATGGATAGGTAGAATCCTCTAACAAAATCCTCAACAAAATGTTGACCAAATTAATAAGTGCTTCAAGTCATGATTGGCATTTACACTTTCCCTTCACTTTATGGGCCTATCGCACTAACATTCAAACCTCTACAAGTGCTACCCCTTTCTCTCTAATCTTTAGAGAAAAGGTATTCTTTCCTCTCAAAGTCCAGATTTTTTCTCTTCACATATATTTACATTACATCATTTTTTAGAGTGATTCTCATCAAGAACACCTTGCACATCTTGAACTACTAGATAAACATTGCCTCATACCCCTCAATCATCTTCATGTTTATCAATAATGAATCAAGTGTGCTTACAAAAAGCATATGAGAGAGAAATAATTCAATGTAAGAGACCTCATCCTTAAGTGAAACCAACATGTAACTGATATGGAGAAAAGAAAAAGAGGCATTTTTTTTTAAAAATTGGCTTGGACCCTACATCATAACCCATAAGTATGGATCAGGAGCTTATCATTTATCTTATATTGAAGGTAAAATATAACTTAAGCCTCTCAATGTTTTGCATATTCATCCCTTTTATTGTTAAAATAAGGATCAAACTCATCTTTTTATCTAACTCAAGCTCATACCTTGGTTTACAATATTTTCACTTCCTTTGTACCTTCACCCTATTCCACTTGAGGACATTTGATTACAATATAGAACCATGTGATTATCCATCATAGTTATAACCTAATCCTAAGCATGGATACCATAACTCTACCCATGGCATGGTTATCATGGATACTTTTTATCTCTATTTATATGGAATCCCATGATCATTTATCCTTCAAACCACTTTTTCTCATCCATCATTAACCTTTGTGCTAAAAGTCTTGCCTCCATAAAGGTATAAATTTAAGCCTAAATATACTTATCCATTTATAAAACTAACATTCAAAAAACAAATTGGGATACCAAAATATCACTTAGGTCCATATTTCTAGCATTACATACTGCTCCTTGGAAGGACAACTTCCCAACAGCTAAATTGCTTAAAGATAGACTACTCCTTTGAAGGACAACTATAAAAATTCAAATTTAGACCACTCCCTTAAAGGATGGCTAACTCAAATTTGTCAAAATAATAATTTGAAGCCTCCCACATTGATCATCTTCACCCCTTTATCCAAAATAAAAAAATATGAACAAGGTGGGGCATATATCAAAATCAAAGTGAGTTATCCTAAAAGGGCTACAATTAGCTCTTTCATATATATTTAATAGACTTCCTGCATTTATTAGTCTACCCATTATATTAAGGCATGGAATTGTCTATTATAGTTCTGAGGTCACCTAGAGAAGGGGAAAACTAACCCATATCAGGTTACCTTTTCACCTCTTTTACCATTTAACCATCTACCTATCACCTACCTTCCCTTCACTCCCTATCTAAAATCAAGGGACTAAGAGCTTACTTGATTCAAAGTAATCAAGACACCCTCTTTTTTAATCATAACATGATCATGTTAAGCACTCAATAGGCTTATGTTCACTAAGCTCAATCCAACTATGGTTTTTTTTATTGAGTCCTTGCCAACCAAAACGTATCATGCTTTTTTCTTACCCTTTATTTGTTAGTTCACGTGGACATATGTCTAATGACTTTTTAATCTTTTTAGATTTTATGTGTCATTAACACCTAATTTATGTGTTTTCATTATACCCATATCATAAACATTCAATACCACATTTTCATCACAACACTATGAACTATATCCCATCTTTGCATTCAAACATCCAACATATCATAAATCACCTTATCAAAATAAATAATCAGAACCATCCTATTTACCCCCATGAACAAGCCTCATGACATACCTCATATATAATCACAATAAATAATCAAAACCATCATGTCATCTCTTATACACAAAACATCAGCTTATACCATCCACATAAGCCATGTCATCAAACCATATACATTATAATAAAACTACATCATAATCATGGAATAACCATTTCTGCACACACACACACACACACACACACACACATACACACACACACACACACACACACACACACACACACACACACACACACACACACACACACACACACACACACACACACACACACACACACACACACACACACACACACACACACACACACACACACACACAGATACATACATACATATATTGTCATCATTCCATCAAGATCTCTACATTGAATAATCTATCATAAACATGAAGTAACCATGATCATATATACCTAAAAATATCTATCTCATATCCATAAATCATATCATAAACAAAATCATTCTACCACACTCAATATCCATATTTGATCATATATATATATATATATATATATATATCCATTGCACAAAACATATATATCCATGAACAAAATCACACATAGCATAATTAAATCAATCATCTACTTATCTAAAATAATACATATGTAAACTAATGTCATCATTTATAAACATCATCATCATAACATCGTGATCATAAATTTGTCCATGAAATCCATCATTATAATACATCATAGCCATCATATGAGAAAAACATCAACAAAAATCAATCTACATATTGAGAGTCATCATCACCTCATCATCATAATCATAAAACATCTATAAACATTAGAACATAATCAAATCATGTCATCAATATAATCAAACGTCAGCATGTCATCTTTCCATAATCAATACACATCTATAAACATTAGAACATAATCATCATGTCATCCATACACTCACATGTCAATATGTCATCCATATAATAAACATATAATCATCATATACATAAATAAGGAAATACATGTCATAATATATCCATGTCTCTCTCACTCATGTACATCTCACATCATTGGCATGTAGGCCAAAATCAAAATAATATCCATCTATTATAATAAAACTCAAGCCCCTAGGGCACCACTCCCACTCACTCCATCAGCACCTACACCCACACCCATACTTGTACCTGCACTACCATTTGGTGGTGGTCCCCTTGATACCCCTTCCTAACCAACTATGGAGGCCCACTATCCTAGAGTAGATATTAAAAGACCCCCTACCAAGTTGAACCTATACTGTCCATATCTCATCTCCAATGGCAAGTATGCTAGCACTATCACCTCATAATATCTCAGCTCTTCAATAGTGGCTAAGTACCATGTCCTTGAAATTATATTAGGTGGTACTCCTACTAATGTTATGGTTGTTCCTATCCTCTATCTCAGTGAATCTCTCTCTTGAGTCACTAACCCAGGAGAGATCCTCACCTTATCTTTCTCTCCCATCAAAGTGGTAATCTGACCCTATATAATGGCCACGTATCCCTATAAGCTTGTAATCTAGGCCTTTATCACTACTAATACCACTTCCACCTATCCATCCTATGATATTACCCAATAAGGTCCACATCCATAGGCTAATAACCATCATCACCCCATCTAAATTCAACTATTATATATCTGGCCTGGTACCCAGCCATATATCCATCTCCAATACCCACATCATCAATGGTGGCTCTAGTTGGAAACTCCTCATAGTCTAACATGACATCCTATGTCTGTGGCTTTGGGAATTGAAACTAAATGTCCTCCAACTTATATATAGGGACATCTAATGGGATCCCCTAAACAAGTCTAAACTATCTCTACGCTTTCTCAAATGGGATAGGCTTTGTCTCCCCATCTCGTCTCCTCAAAATCAAGCACCAAATTTGTAAGGATAATGTGTGATAGCTATACCTAGGCAACCTAAGCCAACCTACATATGGCCTTCATACTATATCAACTACCACCAACCCCTCCAAGGCATCCCTAAACTAGTCAATATCTTAGCCACCACCACTAGCACCTATCAGTGTATAGTTACCTCTCCATTTGGTGAAACTAATTAGAAATTACTCCTAGCTAAATCTATCCTAGAGTTCCCCCATGGGCCTCAGTACTTGAATGTGATCATATACCAAGCAATGAAGAACAAACCTAACATTGATCCCACATTACCTATGTGTTCTAAACGCCTAGATATCCTTGTAGATCTACACTAATAACACTAGGGCCCATCCAAACATGGTCATCCCTAAAAGCATCTCTATCAACACCCCTAACAATAGGTATTGAAATTGGTTTCTACTCAAATTAGGTAATGTAAAGTAGGATATGGACATCATCATCATCATCATCATCATCATCATCATCATCATCATCATCATAATCATCATCATCATTGTGAGCAATCATTTATTAACTAGAGCCCTCTATTACAAATGTTTATAGCTAAATCCCCTAAGTGAAAATAAGCATGTACTTGATATGTCCTATACATCAAGTCCATATGATAATTAATCTCCTTACTCTCTATATGCTAGATAGGCTCCCCCTAAATGGGTAGCCATGTGATACATTGAATGTCCTCCAAGATAATCATCATCTCCCCCATCAATAAAAAAATGTGTTTATGGTTGGCTCACATCTCTCGATGAGGGACAGTCAAACCCACATCTTATAGTGGGTATCGATAGTAAATCATTATGCTTAATCTGATTATCCCCATATGTCTCCACTCCTCTATGGTCATCACATCTCATACCACAAAAAATATCTGAGGAACCTAGTCCCTCACTTGAATCCACTCACATGTCAACATAACAATCAAATTAGTAATGCATGATTAGTTCTCCATGTCTGGTTAAGTGTCACCCTAAACATATCACAACCCAACCCAATTACATCTCCCCTACTTACCTCTCACACAAACTTATACCTCTCATTAACACCTACTTAAACCCTATTCACTTCTATTGGATACCCTCTACCTACCAACCCTTCCTATCTAAAATTTTCAACATAAACTTCTAACAATTATTAAATACCCTCCAACCATAATATTTATTAAACCTCCAACCACCAACAATTTCATAAAACTTTACAAACACTTTGGGTTTCCAACCTTTCAAAAATTCAACCAACCCCCATATTTTATCAAAACTTTCCTTATATTCCTCAAGCCATTGATGGTACCCTTTTGGACATTTTACCCTTAGTGCCCCACTACTAACGGTTGAATTGAATCATTGATGATCACTATGTGTGACTAATGATGACACAACTCAAACCCTAAACCTCCAAAAACCTTTACCAAATCACCTAAAACCCCCCAATTTCTCTACCTAAAACTATTTACACATTAATTTCTACCTAACACACCCTTCTCCTATCTAATTCATCTACACTTTGGCTTAATTCCACAAACCCTAAAAACTAGGGCATCCTCACACCCAGTTCAAAACCCCACCCATATCTTTCACCACTAACTATAATGTACCTTACACTATGTTATCAATTTTAAGATAAATCATACCTCATTCTATGATCATTGATGTGGTTAAATCCCTCATACTACCATTTGGCCACATCCTCATCCATCCTCCATCGAATCATCACTTAAATCAATCTTGCACACACAATTCACCAATCAATCAACTTCACCTCAGTAGGCAAATGCAAGAAGATAAAATGCATCAATCACCCAAAGTAAAAATTGAAAAAAGTAAAATGGTAAAAATTAATTAACATTTTACTTTTTATATTCTATATTTTGAGGGTTTATTTGACCATCGATGGTCAGGGTGATGATCGATGGTCAACCTTAACCATCAATGTTTAGGGCCCCATATTATTTTACCAATATTTTATTACCTCACCTAGGTGTTTCCCTTTTATTAGACTCCCTTTTATCCCCCAACCTAACCACTTGACCCTTCATAGCTTTCCCTTTTTTGACCACCAACCTATTTGACCACATCCACCTCAACATTGGCCATTTTTGACCCAAATTTTCACATATTTAATGACAACCTTGCCTTGATCATTTTGACCTCATTGACTAGCCTTTTTATGTTGAACTTTTAAACTTTTCACCACTTCATGCACAACTAGACCATTTATGTTGTTTTTTGGGAGCACTTCCTACCCTAAATACCTACATGTAATGCTAACCCTGTCTAGATGACTTGATAGGCATGACCTGATTATCTTGACTAATGTTGTGGACTAGTTACCCTATCATCTATCTCCCTAGAACTCAACCTTATTTTAATCAACATTGATAACCTTAGTCTCTATGTGATATTTATTATTATACTTAGTCACATTTTATACATGTGTTTGTATTTCTAATACCTGACCATCTTGTGTCACCCACCTTACGACTATCTCTTTACCATTTATCAGACCTTGACTTGATTTCACTTTCACATCATCAACTCCTATTTTGAGGGGGAATACCTCCTCCCATACTTAGGGCAATTATACCATGACCAATAACATGTTTATTTTTATTTTGTATCTTATTAATCCAAAGCTACATAATAAAATGGGATAAAATGTAGACACTCAAAAATTACATAGTTTAGATGTCAAAGCACTTGGAACCACTGCCTAACTCTAAGTCTAGTTGAACATTTAGTTGAACTAGCCCATTTACAAATTATCTAACTTAACCTTTTAAAATCACCCCTTTTTAACCCATTTTCCTTTAGATCTTGATTGTCAATGGTCAGCCTAACCATCGACAGTTAGCGTAACCATTGACAGTCAAGTTTCTAAGCCTATTTTAAATCTTTAAAGCATTACTAGCTATATGAGATAAGCATGGCACATTTATCAACTTTTGATTTGTGATTTAAGCTATAATTAGAGAATCATAATTATCAAATTTCTCCTCTACCTAATTAGTAACTTCCTCCTACACATTTATTAACTTCATCCTATAAAATGAGAGTAGGAGAAGAAAGGGGATAAATTTAGCAATTTGCATCTAAATTATCTTACATCTAGGTATCCAACATTCCTTTAGAAAATAAGTAGAATCAATAGAGACTTGAACCTCTATTGGTATCACTTTCAAAGGCCAAATTACTCTCACTCTAGCTAAATTGATTCAACCTTCCACCAATAAGTTATAGGTATCTCTTACTTTTTTTTATTTATATTCCATTTCTAACCTCCCTAACCCATCAGACACATCAATATCTTATTTTCCATTCCCCTCATCTATAATAGACCTTAGTTTTCCCAATTACCCAATCTATAATCCTTTTTTGATCATTTCTAGAATCACACAGGTAATTATTAATAGTTAGTTCAATCACCGATGGTCACCTCAACCATCAATGGTCACCCAACCACCGACAGTTAGCCCAACTATTGACAGTTCACCCAACCATCGATGGACACTATGGTATAAAATAACATCAAGTTATTTTCACCACCTTGACCCCAACCAGACCATGTTTTCTATGTTACTTCCTGTTCATAGAGACCTTTCAAAAATTTTGAACCTGACCCCAACTATCTTAGCATGAGTATTGACCCATTATTTCTATATTTAGTGTTTTTGGTTTAACATTAAATTTACTTTCATCTCATCATATATGCATTTACTTTATAGTTATTGAATGTTAGTATTATTTATTTGCATTTATATCAATTTAATTTTTATTAATAGTACATTAACAACCTTCTAATAAGCTTGCACTTCTTGGATCTAGCTCATGCTAAGTAGTCTAATCAACCATCCATCTAACAACCCCCATTTTAAGTGTCTTTCTTATTTTTAGATTATTCCTTTGAATTTAAATAGGATTTCTCACCATCGTCTAGATCATGCATGCATATTTACCAAGTATCTTTCTACACACCCTATTACTAGTTTCATTACTTGCTTACAAAGTAATAAATGAGCAAAAATTAACTGAAAGACAATTGTTTCCAATGATTTTATAATTAATTTAAGATGTTATCAACTTTAATAATGGTCTCATGTGAGTTTTTTTCATGACTATATCCTAGAGGAGGATTTTCATGTGTTTTTTCTACATCCACTTCATTATTATGGTATTATGACTGTTTCACACCATCCATCTTCCCCTCATGCTCAAATTCTGATCTATTGGGATGAATAGGGGTACCAATAAGGATATTTTCATCATATAAGTTTAAGTTATCCTCTTAAATATATTATTTAAACTTAGATACATCTACAACATGATCCAACTCTTGAAAGAGTGTCACCTCACTAATTAGCCTTGATAGATTGTTTCCCACACTTGGATGCTAAAAATATGAATTTAGTGCACTTGGTATCTCTTCACAAAAGGAGAGGGTGGGAGGAATGGATACCTCATTATATTTTTTTATGTCTACTAAAGTTATCTTCCAACTTTGAGCTTTAGGAGTATAAACCTTAGATACCACACTCTTCTTCTTACATTCTTTAATTTCCTTGTCAAACTTGAAATTACCTTGGTCCTCATGAAGGGCTGATGGGGAACTTGGATAACTTGATACATCTTATGAACTAGTATCCATACCATTTTATTCTTCTTAACTTTGAATATGCATGGGATAAGGTTCTCTTTCAAGCGAAGGCATAACATAGTCTAGTGTTCTAGGCCATGAAGGCTTCTAAACTAAAGATATTGCATGCTCTTGAGAAGGCATGGGTGGATCTTGAAGGGGATATAAAACACATGGATGATAATTAGGGGTAGGAGGATGAATGAAATATATAATTGAGGTGTTTGGTGTGTAAAATTCAATATGAAACTTGGAGAATGATATAGACCTAATTTTGACTCCTACACCATACTTGTTAATGCTTGGATTTGTACCCTTGATAAGATGCTCAGATATCCTCACCCAAGAAGCAAAACAGAATCATCTCTCTTGTTGTGGGTGATAATTTCTTTGAGATGAATCTCTAGATTGTGGGTTAACTCCCCTTGATGCACCTTTAAATCTCTCTCTAATCTATCAATTGTGTATGAAAAGAGTTTAGGAAAAAAACTAAGAAAATAAAATGGTGATGCACTAATATTTGATATCCTTTTAATTGACTGAAACCACTACTTTAAAGATAAAATAAAGTGTTTTCTTAAACAAAAATCATAACTCAAGAACCATTGCTACATCAATATGTCATATTCTAGATCCAAGAAGGTATGCAAATTTAATGAATGGAATGAATGATTCAAAAAAGGAAATAATCATGAACCACTTATATGATATCTCAACACTTAATAAAGAATACTAGCAAAGACCTATAACAATATCCTTTCTATAAATTGATATACCATCAAGAATATAAGCTATAAAAGACAATATTTCACTAGGATAAACCAACAATGATTCAATAATTATTTAATATTACAACATATGAGAGGAAATCATACTTGTGTATTTATCCAAGAGTTCTTTGAGTACAAATATGGCTAGAGTTTCCCCAATAACTAGTGGAGGATCTTGAAATGAGCTTTGAAAATGCACATATATAGCCTTCAAGAGGTGGATAAATCAAAGGAAGTTCAACGATCACTTGGACATATGTCATCTTGAAATAAATAGTTGCATGCATGTGAGAGAGAGGTGGATGAGTTATGCCATATCACAACTGAATAGATGCACCAGTTACCATTCATTATGACTTATTAGAATCATCAATTATGTTTCATTGCAACTACACAGAAGCAAAAATTATGATTCATCATTTTTTATCTCTTTTCCATCTTTAGGTTCCCACACTTTTATTTTAACTCTAATGGATTCCTTGCATCTTGAGATTGAAATTTTGTGGGTTGTCACTCCTTAGGCATTGTCTTCAGACATTTTCCTTGAGGTCATTTCTTTGGAAAACTTATTCATAGCTATTTTTTTATGTTTATTTCCTTAAACTTTTATCTTCATTATTTTCCTTCAACATTTTTATTTATTCATTTCCTTCAGAATTTTTTTTTGAAGGAATTCTTCCTATTTATTTCCTCAAGTAAATATTTCAAAAGAATTATTTCAAACAATTTATCTGAAAGAATTCTTTTGGACTTGTCTATCTCCTTCTTCAAACTTTTCTGTATGGACCTTTCTTTTAGACAATTTGTCCAAAAGTATTGTCCATGAGCTAATTATCCACTTTGATTTATGAAAATTCCTTTAGCTTATTTAAATACACCCTTCTAAATAGAAAGAACCCATCAAAACTTTGTAAATGGACCATTTCTTTAGTAATTAACCCTTTAGAATTTTTACAATGGTCCTTCAGCTTATGTAAAGTCCACTTACCCTTAAAAACTTTGAAATGTCCCTTCAAGATGTTTCAAAGTGTCCCCTCCACCTTTCTCCAAGTGACCCTTGGGGATTTTGTGAATAACCTTCTTGAAGGGAAAGAACCCTTAGGGAAACATGTAAAGGACCCTTCAGTGCTTTTGAAATGGAATTTTTAAAAAGAAAAGAGCCCTTCAAAAAAATTTCCATGGTCCTTTGAAAATATTGAAATGGTACTCTTAGTTTGAAAACATCCTTCAGAAAAGTTGTAACATACCCTTCGAAAAGATGAAAATGGACAATTTTCTTGACAAAAGACACCCTTCAAAAAAGTGAAAGTGCCCTTCATAAAAGTGAAAGTGCTCTTTAGAAAAGTGAAATGTGTCCTTTTTGGCTTGAAGATATCTTTCAGAGAAATTATAAAGTACATTCAAAAAACTTATACAGAAAATTTATCTTAAATAATTTGGCACTTTGTCTGTGGGAGATTTATTTCAAACAAAAAATCTAAAAGAATTCATTACTTAACGAAATGAAAAGACCAAAATAAATACTCTTAAGGAAAATACTCAGACAAAAAGTATGAAATAATTCAAAAAAGTCTTACAACAAGATCAAACAAAATTTTTGAAAAGAAAAGACTTGTGCATTTGTTGCATTTTTTGTCAAAGAACACTTCTTTCAAAGAAAAGCTAAGTGTTGGACTTGGCCAAAATAAATAGACTTAGATGATTATTTACAACTAAGGGTGCCCAATTTTGGCTTGAAAGGCCAAAATTTGGTCAACAAATTGGTAAATCATAGAGGTAGTATGCCTGGTATACTAACCAGACTAGTAGCTTTATCCAACTAAGGGCCAATAGAGTCAATGGATTCTTGAAGCTAACTAACAAATATTTTTCCAAAACAAAACATAAGGAAACACACCACATAAAAAAAACAAGACCAAACAAAGATAACACAAAACCAAACAAGGGCAAACTCACACATGTGCATACGCACTTAGGAAACACATGAAAAATAGGAAAATATATACAATAGAAATAAGAGAACTATTAATAATAATGCTTTAGATATATCCCATTGGTTTGGATATACAACTCCTCTCCATCCAAATTTGAGAGTTGAAAATAATTGTGTTATTTGCACTATGTTATCACATATGGGCCACTCCACAAAGCATCAAAATTTGTAGTCTTCTAGGTTTCGCCCTATGTTCTTCCCATTTCAAGATAATGTATCCTTCCTTGAAGCTTCTTAGCATGGAATTCTTGTCAAAATACTTCTTTATTTATTTTTGGTGAGTAGTCATGGTGTGCATAGCTTGAACTCTTATCTCCTCAAGCTCCATCAACTCAAATAATCTAACCTCCATGCTATCATTCTCCATCAATTATAGCTAATAGGTAAGATCTAAAGCTAATAACTCAAGTGAGATAGGAGATCTAGCTTCCCTTCCATACACAAGTGTGTATGGTGAGTTCTTAATCACTCTCTTTGGAGTGATCCTATTAGCCCAAAGGGATATCTTTAGCTTGGTATGCCAAGTCCTTTGATTCTCCTTCATAGTCCTCTTTGTGATCCTAAGAAAATTCTTGTTTATAGACTCAGCTAGTCCATTCCCTTGGAGGTAGTAGTTGGAGGAAGTGTTGAGATAGATACCATGCTTCAAAGCCCATTCACTTGTTCTTATTCTTGGGAAAGCCAAGGAATTATATAAGATAATTCTTGAAGGAGATCCAAACCTAGTTATTATACCTTCATAAAAATCTAGGACTAAACTTTCATTATCCTTGTTAAGAGCTACAACATCCACCCATCTTGTAAAATACTCAGTGGCTATCAATACCCACTTGTGACTAGCACTAGAAGGAGGATTGATTAGGCCTATAAAATCAAAAACCCATTGCATAAAATTTTTCTCAACCTAGATTGGGTGAATAGGAAAGGTAACTAGCTTTTATTTTCCATCAAAGAGAGCACACTTCTTGCATTTCCTTACCCAATCATGGGTGTCTTTGAACAAGCTAGGCCAAAAGTATCTATCCATCATTATCTTGGTAGCTATGGTTATAAGAGTAAAGTGACCACCATCTGGTCCATCATGGAACTCATGTAACAATTTGTCAATCTAATCTAAATCAATACATCTCAACAACACACCTTAAAAGACATTCCTAAATAGTACTTCATTAATAAGTACATAAGGAATGGATTTCATCCTAAAATACCTTCTCTTGGAATTATTAAGACTTTATGGATACTCACCAGTTTGAAGGAAATGAATCATGTCTTATGTCCAACTCCTCATGGATGAAGGTATAACTATTATAAGGTCATCATGGAGTGCCAAAAAAACCACCCTTTGTTCTTTCAGGTCTGAAGCAAGATGCTCACATAATCCTTTTCCTTTCACTAACTTGGTTTTTTTGATTTTTTCATCATACTCCATCACTTTGGTGATCTAACCTTCTCTTTTCTCATTCAAATCTCTGCTCACCAGAAAGTCTTTCACACCAGAATGAGTTAGAAAAATGTGAATATTATTATTAGATATCATATGCCTAAACTTCTTCAATCTTCTTATAACTGAAAGCACTTATTTCTCAACATATGTGTACCTTATCTCATATCCTTCCAAACCTTGACTAAAGAAGGATATAAACTATTCAAAACTTTCATCATTAGCTTGGGTGAGAATTTTATAGATTGCCTCTTCATTCCCAAAAGTATATAGGTTGAAATCTTTAGAGAAGTCTAAACTTGTAAGAGTAAGAGCTTGGGCAATGTCTTGTTTGATCTCTTCAAAACTTTCTTTCCTCCTTCCCATCCAAGTGAATGTCTCATCCTTCCTTATCGTGGAGGTTAAGGGCTTGACCAGGTTAGAAAAATTAGGAATAAACCTCCTAATGAAATTTATTTTACCAAAGAAGCTTTGTAGACCCTTCTTATATTTAGGCAAAGATAATGCCAAGATGGCATTCACCCTTTTCAGATCAATAGATAGACCTTTCTTAGAAACAATATGGCCTAAGAGTTTGCCTTTATGAATAAAAAACACACACTTATTTGGGTTTAAAGAGATCCCAAATTCTCTACACCTAACAAAAATCTACCTCAGGTGCTTCAAATGATCTTTTGCTTCCTTGGAGAATACTGTCACGTCATCCAAATAAACCAATACAATGTCATTGATCAGTCCTTGAAAGCCATATCCATTGCACATTGAAAAGAAGATCTAGAATTTCAAAATACAAATGGCATATTCCTATAGGCATATGTGCCCCATTTTGTGGTAAATTTTGTTTTATATTGGCCACTTTCTTTTACTAATATCTGGTTATACCCAAAATAACCATCTAGGAGAGAACCTCTCACTACCTACCACCACTTGAAGAATTTGGTCCATAGAAGGGAGGGGATAATGATCTCTCAAAAATACTATGTTCAAGTCCTTAAAGTACACACACAAATTTATCTCCCCATTCTTATTTCTAATAGGTACTAAGTTGGCTAACCAAGAAGAATGCTTGATTGGAAAGATGATTTTGGACTCAATCAGCGTGGTGAGTTCTTTTCTCATGAGGGGTTCAATCTTGGGATTGATTGGCCTTTATATTTTATTAGTGGGTTTGTCATTTTCATCTATCTCTATGGTGTTTTTAGACAAGCTTGGATCAAAACCCTTCAAATCACTATACTCTCATGCAAAAATATCACCAGACTCTTTGCATAGTTTAATGAAATCATGTTTCTATTGACTAGTGCATAGCTTTCTAAGTTCAAGAGATTTATCCTTGAAGATATCTATCCTTTCATAATTATTTTTCTTGGTTTAAATTCTTACCTTATCCTTCTTTATCTGGTCATCCTCATTGAATATGATTTCAAGAGTCACTAGGCCTTTGGGAAGCTTGTTAGACTTCAGTTGGATGATCTGCCTTCCATATTTTTGTTGTAGCTTAGATTAATTCTTGGAAGAAAACTCAACCTATTCTTGTAGAAAAAGTGATATTTTTTTGTCATTATAAAATACCTACCAATTGGTGATGTTATCTAGTATGGATGGTCTTATAGTCACCTTCAGATGGGGATGGTTTTTGTCTTCCTTTATACCCTTTGGAACATCAAATCGAGCACCATCAGATGCCAACCTATCAGCATGTTTATTATTTTACCTTGGAATATATCTAATGTTAAAATCCATGAAATCTTATACAAGGTCCAAAACTCTTAGTTTATAGGATTTGAGCGAGGAGTTCTTGGTTAAATTCTACCCTCTAACTTGATTCTCAACAATTTCACTATCTCTATATACTTGTAGTTCTTTAATTCATATTTTCTTTGCCCATTCCAAGAATGTATAAGGGCCTCATATTGTACCATATTAAAATTTCAAGAGAATTGAAATATTAAGGCTAAAAAATACCTTTCTTTTGAAGGTGAAACTCGCATAGCTCCACCACCTACCCCCATCTTGCTTCTGGACCCATAAAAGAAGAGCTACCACAAGCCATTTACATACTCACATGGATTCATCAAATTAGGAATGAAAGAGGAATTTCCATGCATGTAATAGACTTAAATACTATATTATTCAATAAATGTGTAAGTATCATGCTCATAGTTGTCATCTCCCCACTCATCTAGGATTAAATCATAAATTCCCTTAAGGGAAGATGATGGAGATTGGTCAATGTGAAGTTCATCCTCATCAATGATAACATAGTTAAAATTTTACACCTTGAGTTAATATGGTTCTAAGTGATTTATATGATTATTTTTTGACTCAATATTCACCTTAGTGCCATAATTTATCCTAAACAACATGTAGGACCAATTGGCTACCAAATATTTACCTATCTTGGATGTAAAATTCCTTGATAAGCAAATAGAAAAATAGGGAGGTAAACTTAATAATATCACATCATGGGGAATTGAAAAATTATTACAAGAATTAATAGTCAAATTCAAACCTTTCACTACCCCCAAAGCCTTGGCTAGTGATCCATCCAATTACAAAACTCCTTTAGTCATTGGCTCATACTTGAGGCCTAACTTATTTGCTATACATTTTAGAATAAATGATGTGCTTGATCCACTTTCTATGATGAAATTATGAACCAATAAATAATAAATTATTATATATAGGTAAAAATGAGGAGTATTCTCATCTTTCTTCACTTGACCATCTATGGATTGAGTTCCATTGACCAAAATGACATTGTCATTTCTAGATGGGCCAGCCTGCTTACCCAATCCATGTAATTCCTTTTTAAGTCTTTATTTTTTCCCTAGTAATTTTATAGAGTCCCAAAATTAAATATTCATATGAATATTATTCATTTTTTCTACCAAATTAATGTAAGGATTACTCACTTTGGGGTTCTCTTTATGGACATTGGCACCCTGTGATCTAGCTTGTGAAGGTAGAGTTGTAGTAGTTGGCCTAAAATTTGAAATCCTATAATTTTATTATGATTTATGAGATTAATTATGCCCAATTACCATCTAAAATACTATATGATTCAAAATATTTCTTTTATTGGTTCCTTGAGCTTCATCAATAACCCTCCTTTTAGACCTAGTGTTGGAGGCAACACTGGTATTTTGATTTCTTGGATTCCCCACATAATTAATGGCACAAAAATCACCCTCTAAATGATTAATGAGATTGGAATAAAATTTATACTAAATATTCTCCATATTTAATTGCATTGTAATCTCAAAATTTGAGAATTGAGATGTTTTTTCAACTTGTGTAGTCATGCCTTGATTTTGCATCTCATGAGCATAAGTAATTTGTTCTTGAATATACTCAAAAGGTAGATAATTGGTATGTTATTAGAACAAATTATTTTTAGTGTTGAAAATGGATTTATAATATGAAGGAGCACTAGGATTATAAATTTTATAAGGCTTGACATGGGAAATTTGGCCTTATTCTTGTGTATTACCTTGAAAAGGAGGTCTGTTGTTTTGTCCAAACTGATTATAGGATTGATATGGATTATATCCCTAGGCTTGTTACCTTTTGAAAGAAACCAACTCATTAATCACACTTTGGAGCAAAGTTTTAAACTTATGGATTTCATTGGTAGGGTTTATGGCAAATTTTTCTTGACCAAGACAAGGAGCTAAAGTGGGCAATCAACTTTGACTAGGAGAATGCAAATCAAGGAACAGTGGCATTAGAGGTCTTAGAGCTATCTTTACCACTTAGATAAGACAATTTTAAGAATTTATGGCTATTTCATAGGTATAAATCAATGTGTTTCCACCCATGGATTGAATCATCATGTCAATTTCACTATTTAATGATTTCAAGTAGTACAAAAATGCATAGTTTGTGATTGGCCTCACAAGAATTCGGATTCTATCCCAAGTTTTTTGGCACCTAGTATTAAAATATTGCATGAATTCATGTGGTTCCCTTTTTATTATGGTCAATTAATTATCTAGAGATAGGTGATCACTCTTTTCTCCAAACTTATCAGTCAATAGAGTCCCCGACTCACCCCATGAGCCAATAAAATTTACAAGTAGGGTCCCATAGCAGACCAAAACTTTTCCTTTAAAATACAAGGCCAAAAACCTAATATCTACATTTTATTAGGTAATATTATGGAAATTACAAATATTTTCTATATTTTTGTGTGCTCAATGGTATTAATTAGACCATCTCCATTAAAATATGGGACACGTTTGAGGGCAGATCCTAGAATTTGATCATATTAGGCAAGATGCAAGGGACATGCCTTAGTGAAATGCACTACATGTTGTCTTATATCCATTTGGAAATGACCACTATTCATATTAGGAATGGAATGTAACACAAACTTGGAACATTTAAACACAAAATCTCTTTTGTAAGGATGAGTGTTGACAAACCTAGACTTTTTGGTGGAATATGGAGGTAGTTTCACAAACTCAAGAGGTACACCTTTAGTAGTAGATCTAGTGGTCACATTAGGCATGGAAAAATAGGATTGATCATCAACCAATGACTTAAATTCTTTAATGGAGTCACTAGGTATTGAATGTATATGTTTCTTTCAATCTCAACTATGCAAGACCAACACCAATCTTGAACAATCTTGTAGGACTTAGAGGTACCACCAAGCATGCAAAAAACTATTGACACTTGGATTTACACCCTTAAGAAAATGATCAGATCTCCTCACCCAAGTAGCAAAATTGAATCATCTCTCTTGCTATTGGTGATAATTTCTTTGAGATGAATCTCTAGATTAAGGGATAGTTCCCCTTGATGCACCTTCAAATATCTCTCTAATATATCAATTATGTATGAAAATATTTTAGGAAAACAACTAAGAAAACAAAACAGTGAGGCACCAATATTTGATATCCTTCTAATTGATTGAAACCAATACTTTAAAGAGAGAAAAAAATGTTTTATTGCATAGAAATCACAACTCAAGAACCATTGCTACATCAATATTTCATATGATAGATCCAAGAAGGTAGGTGAATTTAAGGAAGGGAATGAATGATTTAGAAAATGAAACAATCATGAACCACTTCAATGATATCTCAGCACTTAAGAAAGAATACTAGTAAAGACATGTAACAATCTCCTTTTTATAAATTGATAGACCATCAAGAGTACAAGATATAAAAGACAATATTTCAATAGGATAGACTAACAATGATTAATAATTATTCAATATTACAACATATGAGAGGAAATAACACTTGTGTATTTCTCCAAGAGTTTTTCAAGTACAAATATAGCCAAAGTTTCCCCAATAACTAGTAGAGGATCTTGAAATGAGCTAAGAAAATGCACATATATAGCCTTCAAGAGGTGGAGAAATCAAATTAAGTTCAAGGGTCACTTAGAAATCTATCATCTTGAAAGAAATAGTTACATGCATGCAAGAGATAGGTGGACAAGTTATGCCATGTCACAAATGAATAGATGCACCAGTTACCATTCATTACAATTTATTAGAAGCATTAGTTGTGTTTCATTATAACTAAATAGAATCATCAATTATGATTCATCATTTTTTATCTCTTTTCCATATTTAGGTTCCCAAACTTTTTTTTTAACTCTAAAGGCTATTCCTTGTAGCTTGAGATTGACATCCTACAGGTTGTCACTCCTCAGGCACTTTCTTCAAACTTTTTCCCTAAGGTCATTTCTTTGGATAAAATTCTCATGGCTATTTATTTTTGTTTATTTCCTTAGACTTTTATCTTCATTATTTTCCTTTGGAATTTTTGTTTATTCATTTTTTTCAGATAAAAATTTCAAAGGAATTCTTCCTATTTATTTCCTTGGGTAAATCTTCCAAAAGAATTCTTTTAGATAATTTATTTGAAAGAATTCTTTAAAACTTGTCTATCTCCTTCTTTGGACTTTTTTGTATGGACCTTTCTTTCAAAAAAAAAATTCAAAATTATTGTCCATGGGCAAATTGTCCACTTTGCTTTATGAAAAGTCCTTCAGTTTATTGAAATGCACCTTTCCAAAAGGAAATAACCCTTCAGATCTTTGCAAATGGGCCATTTCTTCAATAATAAACACTTTGGATTTTTTTCAATGGTCCTTTAGCTTATGTAAATGCCACCTACTCTTCAATTATTTGAAATGTCACTTCAGGCTTTTGCAAAGTGTCCCCTCAGCCTTTCTCCATGGGATCCTTAGGGTTTTTGTGAAGAACCTTCCCTAAGGGAAAGAACCCTTCAATAAACCTATAAAATACCCTTAAATTCTTTTTAAATGGATTTTTTTAGGGGAAAGTAGCCATTTAAAAAAGTTTTCATGGTCCTTTGAGAAGATTAAAATGGTACTCTTAGCCTAAAAAGATCCTTTGGAAAAGTTGTAATATACCCTTTGAAAAGATGAAAATGGACAATTTTATTGACAAAAGACACCCTTCAGAAAAGTGAAAGTGACCTTCAAAAAAGTGAAAGTGCCCTTAAGAAAATTGAAACTTCCCTTCAAAAAATTTGTCATGGTCATTTTAGGCTCGAAGATATCTTTTAGATAAATTGTAAATTACCTTTAGAAAACTTGTGTGAATAATTTGTCTGAAAGAATTCAATGCGTTATCTTTGAGAGATTTATTATGGACAAAAAGTTTAAAATAATTCATTACTTATCCAAATAAAAAGCTCAAAATAAATAATCTTAAATAAAATACTCAAAAAAAAAGTCCAAAAGAATTTGGCAAAGGCTTACAACAAAGATCAAACAAACTTTCTAAAAAGAAAAGACTTGTGCATTTGTTGTGGTTCTTGTCAAATAACACTTCTTTTGAAGAAAATTTAAGTGTTGGACTTGGCCAAAAGAAATAGACTAAGATAAAAAAAATTAAATAGGAGTGCCTAATTTTGGCCTAAAAGGCCAAAATTTGGTCAATAGGTGCTTTGTTGATGAACAATGGATTGGTGTTCAACTTCCCTATACTGCCTAAGGTATTCCTTTAATTTATCTCTTTCATCCTTTAGCTTTTTAATCTCTAAACTCAAATCATCATTTATTGGTTTATGTTAAATATAATGAACATAATGAGTTGCCATGATTAGTCAGGAGGATGATAAGGTTTCCAAGGAGGTGGATGAGGTTCCTGATGAGGTTGATAATCTTGGTAGTAAAGAGGTTCATTATGGGGCTGAGAAGGGTTAGCATAAGAGTGATATGGATCATAATGCAGTTAATGTGGGTCATAGGGATGTTGATAATGAGTTGAATGATAGATTTTTTCTCCATAGACAAGTATAAATTTTCATGAATCATATGCATAAAAATGTGAATTATGAATAATAACCTTTCTTACCCTTGTAATGGTGTCTTTATGATTCCTTATAGTATAAAATATGATTGGAAATCCATTTCCCAAGTGCTTAAAACTCTTTGAGATGATTTAAATGCTACAAGTGAGTCTCTAATGATTGAATCTTGTCTTATAGGGCATGTCATAACTGTTAGCAACCCAAGTTACACCCTCTAAATGAAATTTATCAATTCTTCTTCAAATTTGGACTAACATGGGAATGGCCTAAAGGTTATGGGTGACCTTATCATTATAATATACTTATAGATTAGGGGAATAGCTCTCATGATATATCACTTATGGCTTAGAATCACTAAAACCTATTTATTGGGGTGAAAAGGGATATAAAGTGCATAAAATAAACCTAATCTAAGGGGTGGTGATACACCAATATTGATTATCCAATCAAATTAAAATCCTAATGACACTAATAAACTAATCATGGACTAAAAGAATATCTCCAAGGCTCCTATGTAATATTTTTTTACATCAAGGTCATGATGAATGACTCCAACCTGGAGGTGATGATTGGAAGGTCTATCTTGTGCCACTTCCAACAAGGTTACACTCCAAACATGATAACCAACCTTCAAAACTTCATATAACCTACATAAGTAGCTTATCATCATATAGGTGTGGCAAGTACATAAAAAGGGAAGATTTATAAAACTTAAGAACATAAAAATCAGCATATACACATTATAAACCAATCCTAGAGAAGATGCAATAATTTATTCATCAATCTAATAGGTTCATCAAGTATAAAACTAGGCAAAGTTTCCTCATACCCAAGTGAGGGATAAAAATAAAGGCCTTAAGGCCTAAATATATAGAATAATGGAAATAAAGGAGAGGAATAATGGTGTGGATTTATATATGAGAGGTCATAAATGGCCATAATCAACTCCATCTATAGCTACATTACCATAATAGTCCTCATAAGCCCTACATGTGTTAGTACTTTCAATGAATCCTTATATGTTGAGGTGGGGTAATGGAGGCTATAAATAACCTATTTTATTCCTTTCAAATCATTAAAATGCATCATAAATTTCAATCACTCCTCTTTTGGTAGTTACATAGTAGAATTGAGGTGTAATTAGCCTTGATGAGGCATTGAGTAGCCCATTAGTCCTCTCATGTATATTGATTAGATTTGAAACTACCTCTATTACTCCATAATGGCTATTAAGAGTGCATATATTTCCCTTAGAATCAGTTTCCTGGTGTAATAAATGTGTACTAACTCTACTAAAAGCCTCTCTATGCCATTTTTCAACTTTCCTTGTTGACCAAGTATGTCTAGTAGGCCACTAGGCTTGATTACATAGTGTTTGTGCTTGAATGGTCATGGAAAACCTATATGAGACATTAATAACATGTTCATAAGTTATTTTTAGTCTTGAACCTATGTCCCATATCTTGATATGGCCCTTTTTTATTAGTTCATACTTGCAAACTTACCAAACTAGGTGACTAGGTCACCTTCTCTTTTACATATGTAGACTGGTTATTTAGAGGAGACTTACATAGGAATTTAAAAGAATAATTTTGAACATATTAAGATTTTAGAAGATATAACAAGTCTCAAAACTTCACCTCCAACGATTTTCAACTCCTTAAACTACCCTATACATTTTTTCTACCTAGTTTATTAAAAAAGTACTATTTTTTGATAGATCTATATAGTTTTCATACAACTTAGTACCATGACCAGGGTATCCTATAATTATAACAAGTTTTTCAAGTGTTTATCAAGACATTTAAGATTTTTTGAGTAAAAAAAAATCAATATTCCGAAGTTGGGTCTACCTTAGGGTTTAAGCAATGTTTTGGAGGTTTATCATCTTAACGATGGTTCATAACTATTAGACCTCCAATCATAAAATTATGGTCATGTATTTTTATTAAATAAAACCCCATAAAATTCTTTAAAATATTAATATCCCATGAATCTTGTGTGGAGAGATATAAATTCAAGTTGGTGGACCTTAAACTCCTTACAAGCCTTCTGCACCTATATGTAGTCTTACCAATGATTCATAAACCTAGTTTCCTTAATCCAATGCACTCTTACATTTATTTTTAGTCCATATGGGCTCCCATATTTCCATAGGATAATTTTAATTGAGTCCCTATATGATGAAATATACAAGTGTTTGAAGATGCAGCTTGAGTTGACTGCCTAGGACTATGTAAGTCAAGTTAGGATTAAAGACTAAAATGGCATGTCCTTTGTAATATCCTTCCTAAAACACTTTACTTAGGTATTGTACCATATTATTAAACTTATTAATTATATTTTATTCTTATTTTAAGGGTCTTAGAGTGATTTAATGTGATGTGGAGTTTCTAGGACTTAAGAATGCCTTTAAGGCATAGAAGGCTTGAACTGAGTCTATTGAATCAGAGGTACCTATAGGTTTTTGGGATTATAAATCATCATAATACCTTATTTATCACCTATTACCATCCTATAAAAATTTATTCAACTACCCATACTCCAACTCTATCTTCACTTTCCCATGAGACTTCCTTATGGTCTTACTACCAGCGTAATTGCTCAATAGGGTTTGAGTAGGATCTTCCACTATTCAATAGCAATGATGGATTTTATGAATAACATGAAACATACCCCCAAGGACATAAAACATGCTTATGTTCATGTCTTTCATCAAAAATGTTCTTGCATATTCTTATACAATAGTCATAGGGTTTGGCAAAAATCATGCCTATGTAGTCTTAGGGGCTCAGTTTAATGCTCCTTCTACCCTAGTTAATAATCTCAACATTAAAGTATCTTGGTTTTTTTATATCACTCCCCTCTTATGATGTTCTATTCTTAATTATCCTTTAAAAAAATGGAGTCTTTTAGTTCAAGTACAAGCCTATTTAGGCCTATTTAAGCCTAATAGATTTGTGTAGATTGTTGGATTATTTCCCTCTAGGGACTAAGATATATTGGTGTAGAAATACTAAAATTGATTTATGGGACAATAAGAGACTCATTTTATCATCATTTTTATTATTCAGACCTTTATCAATCCATCTGAATATGTAGATGTCTTAATTCATGTACATAGACATATATGTCTCAATCTTAGGCCTATTTAGGTCCTCAACATCTCCATTTTCTAATTTTGGGACTATTTCCACTTGAGGCTCTTAAAATGTCTTCCTTAACCAGTTTTTTAGGTGTTATCAACACTTATATGACCTTATCATCATGCATAATACCTTTTGAGTAGCATACGTAGGCTTGTATAGGTCCAATTAGGCCTAATAGGCATGTTCCAATCATTATGTTTTCAATTTATACTAGGATTAATCTAGATCCATGGGAATAATGATAATATTAAAAAACAAGTAAAATCCCCCATTTTAATAATATCTCTAAATAGTCACATTAATATACTCTTAGATTTCCATTATCCTTCTAAATGCATAATTATCCTTAGTTCATGTGTATAGGATTGTTCTAAGTCTACCTAGGCCTAATAGGCCATTTAGGCTCTTTCACTTCAAGATTTGAAACATAAAGATGGGGATCACATTAATGTCATTAATAATAAATCATATAGACTATATCCTTAGTCACATATTTCATTTCTTTGTAGGGTTTTAAAACTTGACCTTTATTGTTCATAACTCTATCTATAGATGTGTTTGATCAGGTGAATGCAAACATGAACCCTTCCTTTTTTTTATCAGTTGATCATCTCCTTAAATTAACCTCCATTTATTTTTGAGTGATATTAATATGTTTTTGACACCATTTATCATCTTATTTACCCTCAAAACAGGTTTTCTTGTACAAATCTTTCCTCACTTATAGTCACCCTGTAGATTGCATTTCTAGGCCTAGACTATATGTGCTCCTCTTTGAGGAAGGATTGGTTTTTTATTGTTTATTTAAGGTTATAACATATAATTTGGATTTTAATTTTTATTTTGTCCTTAAAAATATCCTCAAACCTCAAAAAACATCAATATCTTCTCAATATTCCTTAAGTTTGTTGTCACAATCATGAGCACATTCTAAGGGTTTAACTGATTTGGCATCTTTAAGATGGTTAAGAGTGTTGATCCTATTTTTTAACCTTATTTACATTTCCATTTTTATGATAGGCTGATATTACTCCTCAATGAGGTCTCTCAACCTTTTATAACCCATCCTAATAGCTAATTTCTTCTCATTAGCTTGCACAAGGTTTGTAGGTAGTTATGAAAATTATTTGATAGGAATTAGAAATGAGAGTGGCCTAAGAAGAGGGGAGTTAGTGATATGAAGTGAGGTAAATGGGTTATATTATGAATAAAACATATTACTGATGTGTATTTTGAAATAACTTAATGACCTTCTATAACTACCCTATTTTCTTCATGTCAAAGAAGACACACATTACTCATCACAGTCGCAATAAAGTAGGGCCTAAAGGGTTACCTAGATTGATGGTGGATATTATGAGTGCTTGGGAAGGTATAGAAGTTATTAAAGGCCTCAATTAACTCATCATATAACCTAAAAACACCAACACTTCCATATTCATGCACCAAAAGTTCTTACAACTTGAGAAACCAACTTGTAGTCTACAAATGGAGGAAATATAGAGTTTTACTTGCTCTCACACCCCCACATGTGTTAACCATGGGTGGAGGGTGATGGAGATGTTCTATTAGGACTCAATAACATATCAAGTGATTATTTTCAATAACACCTCAAATATACATCAAAATAATTGCACTTCTTTACTCCTACACAGATGAAAAAGGTCATTGGAGTAACCATATTATTAGTTCTTATTCATAAAGTATGGACTATGATTTTTTTTTTAAATTCCATGGATAATAATTTAAATTTACCCCATTCCATTCCCCAAATTTTTATATCATGATCTTCTCTCTCTTGCTCATACCATTCACAAACTTGAATGCTTTCTTGTTCTACCAAAGAACTATGTGGGGAGAGAAGGTTAGTTTTTCGCCTGTTTAACATTATATAATTATGAAACTTCTCCTAGAAATATGATATGATCCCACCAAAAAAAAATCACTTCCCTTTATATATACTGGACATTACAAGTCCATACATGCTAAAACACCTAAAAACTCTCATTTTCTTATGTTTTCTCCATATTCTGATCTTGACCCACCATTTAAGGGAAGAGGGAGGTAAAACATGAGTTAATTAACATTTTAAATTGGTTTTATGGTTTTGGGGAAGATGAATATGCATATTTTGGCATGTTTTGGGCCCATTTAGCTAGTGGGAGGTGGATATGAGCTTTAAAAAGGACCTTCAAGGATATGAAACACCTAGGGATGGCTTATAATGAGAATGGAACCTTTTCAAAACCTTTCTAAACAATGAAACACTAGAATATTCCCATTTTCAAATTTTTTTATAAGGCATATAGACTCATATGAGGTGTTTGAAAGATGATTTGGTGCTTTGAAAGTGTTATTCAATAAAAGGCTCCAAGGCTCCACACTATGAAAGAAATGAAGTTTGAACACCATACATGTTGCTAGTAAGGCTCTCTCTAATCTTGAAATGAGCCAAATAGGTTTAAAAATTATGAATAATAGAGGTCTCAACCTTTTCAAAATACATCAACTTCTGCTAAGGATCCTCAAACCTATCAACATGTATAAGAACACTTATTAGACCTCAGAAAACATCCTAACACTCTCTTAGTCACTAAAGGGTCATCATAACTACTATCACATCACCAATAGATCTTAACATAGCTATGACATATGATGATCATTGAAACAAAATATAACATAATATGAGACCTTAATTAATGTTAACAATATTCAAGTTGAGACCAACTAAGAAATCACTTATGCATGAGATCACCATGTATAGGCTTGGGTGGGTACCATGAAATTTTTTTGGTCATAGGGGTTGGCATTTGGCCTATGAGGTCAAATTTACAATAACTAGGTGGATAGAGTCAACCTTGTTGGTGTAAACTTTTATAAGGGTTCAATGTTAGATCCACCTATATAAAAACATTTATTTTAACATTATATAAGAATAAGAAAATAATACGTAAGATATATTATGCATTTGCTTATCCACCGTTATACTTGAGGATCAAGCTTAGGGTTTCATACTTTCTATTGGAGACATGTATCTTGTCTTATGGATAAGTCTTTTCAATGCATCGATAGGTTGTGTATCCTAAATATTATTTATCCTTGTCATCCTTACATATCATAATAACCTCTTGTGAATAACCTTGGCCAATGGAGATATTGAGGATTGGTGGGTTTGTATTTAAAGGTAAGTATTCCTAACTTTGTTCGTCATTTGTAAGAATAGATAGATATATTTTTGTACTTATATTTTATGCATTAGGATTTTGTATACATTGATGTGAGTATGTGTCTTCTATGAATGTTTAATTTTATTATTTATTACCCCCACTTTGTGCTACAAGCTTTGGTGAGCACTAGATTAGACTTTTACATTACTTGTTATTAGTTTAGTGAATATGAAAACATAGGACCTAATTAATTTTATTGCATAGTTTGGCTTGACTAAAGGCTTTGGAACCCTCCCTAGTAATTTTATTATGGTAAGATATCCATTGGCTAGGTCTAGCAGATCCATCTTGGTCATGACCCTAAATGTCTAATATATCCCCAATAAGAAGTGTAAGTAGGATTTATCTTCTTCGAGATAGGATTTATTTATAGACCATTTGCATTTTTCATTACATAAATTTTGGTGAAATTGATATGAGTCTAACCCTTATATGTTTTATTTCATGCTTTCATTTCTATCATCTTATTATTTTTCTATATTTTTGATACTTTATCGAACTAGTCAGTATAGTTATAACTTTTTTTACAAAAAATTAACACATAGTCACATTAAAATTACTATGTTATTTTTATGTAGGTCTTCATTATAAATAGGTTACTATATTGAATAGGTTGACATATTACTCTTCTTTAGTCCCAAATAAGATCACAAGGTCAAATAGGTTGACTATGTCATTTTATTTTCTCTACTAGCATTCAGATCAACAAACTAGGTCTAATAGGTTGACTTAGTCTCTTTGCCAAAATCCAAGATAACAAACTAGGTTGAAGAGGTTGACTTAGTCTCTCTACTAGCATCCACATCAATAAACTAATTCAAATAGGTCAACTTAGTTTACATTATTTGAAAGTGGCATTTAAAGCACTTCAACATAAAATTTGTAATCCTAATCATCTTCCAACCCACCAAGGTTCCTCTTTTTCTCTCTATCACTTTAGTACTTCATTTTATTTTTATTCTATGCTAGTTAGTAGTCCTTAAAACTGTAACCCTATAATAAACTAAGTCAACCTAGTTGACTTAGCTCTTTAGCCTGTCTTTTATCTAAAACACTGAGTCAACCTATTTGAATCTATTATTAAAAACTTTTGATTATATAGAATAGTATAGACCTAATTGACTCTATTCTATATTATTTACATATATTTTCATCTAAATTGACTCTGTACTATTCTAAATTTTGGAATTAACAACTATTTTCTAGTAATTAATTTGCACTTTCAATCTAAGTTGTTTACATGATTAGATTAATTCGCATAGTCTAAATAGTTGGTTTTAAAAATTATCATTTAGTTACACTATTTTTCTCTTTTTCACACATACCAAATCACATAATATTCAAAATGAATTTAATAGTTTCTTCCCAAGGCCTACTTACTTGGATTTCATAACCAAAGGGGAAGCCAACTTGGTTTTCTAGCTAAGTATAAATATGTGGTTAATGTTATATATTGGTAATGTACCCAACACCCTTATTTTTGTAATATTGTGAAGTTATGGGTAGGCCCCAATACCAAGCCAATACCATTGTCAACACAGATCCCTTTTAGCCTAAACATCCTGAAACCATCCATAGATTACTTTCTATTTCCTTATTTTTAGCTAAATAGTTTATCACACTTAAAACAAAACTTTATAAATAATATAATAACACTTAGGATGACCACTTAGTTAGCATTTAATTTTTATTTTATTGCTTTCTCTTTGATCATTGTGTGTTGTATTGTAAAACCTTACATTGGATAACATTGGTATAAGGATTTATGTTGTGTGACCCAATTGGATCACTCACATTGATCCAATTATTTATGTGTTTGATTTCATTTATTTTTTCAATTATATTTCAAAACTTTTCCTTATTTTAGTACACAATCATTTTATTCATTACAATCTCTTATAAACTATGTTTTGTAGACACCTAAAACTAGACACAACTAGATTTCAACTGAATTTCATATCGATTCCTACCAATTATTGCAAATTAAGCCTAGGAATAATTAAACATCCCAAATTTATTTTCACATCATTCATTAAACCTCATAATCATGTTGAAACATCCCTAATTGGGGTATACTATTTTATGAAATAATAACTTCTCATAGATTCATCCATAATCACCTTGCAGCATCACAACAATTAATTTGGCCAATAGACCTATTAAGTGGGGCACTTATACACTTAAATAAAATATTTAAATGATAAAAAGATAATCATAATCAATTAAAAAATTAAATAATATTAAATTCATAGTTTAATTATCCATTTGAAATTAATTAATATCTAAAAAAGAAATTCAAAAATTCAAAATATCCTATCTTTTCATCATTTCCTTTATGAGTTATCAAGCTCTTTGAAAATATCATAGAATATATAATTTTAGTTCCATGCCTATTAATTGAAAATAATAATTACTTGATAACTATTAACTCTACTGGAGTTAGTTCTAACTCACCTAAGTTTAGTTTGAACCCATTCTAAGCCTAAACTCACCCTTAACTCACCTTGGGTGAGAGCTAATTCCCAAGGATATGAATACAAGGCCATGCCTATTAAACCATAAGCTATTTTGGCACAAAGTTATTATGTAAAAATTACTTCAAAGCCTTGATAAAAGTAGTGTTATAATGCCTAAATGCCTAGCCAGTAGTTTTATAATGCCCAAATCTTAAGCCAAGAAACATCACAAGCCATGGGTCTAAGGAGACAAGGAGATAAACAACCTCCATTATCAAAGACTTCTTGATTCACAAGTTGACAAAAGACACTCAAAAAATCCATTTGGAGATCCTAAGGAAGGTAAAAGAGTTATTTTATTTTATGTTTTTATTGTGCTTTCATTTAGTGTTTGTTACTAAGCTCTCCCTAGTATCTAGGCTAGGAGTGTAAGTGTTAGTGTGTTTTATTTGGGTTTTATTGCTTGAACTAACATAGTACTAACCTCCTTTTTTGGATTCTTATGATTCACATAATGACATTCCTAATGGGACCCACACCCCATGAATTTGTTCTTAAGGCCTTTAAGAGCATTCTACTAATGATTTTCATGTAAAAAATTGAGATTGGTGATCAAAATAGGTGAAAATTGGAGGCTAAGGGACATTTTTTTGGAAGTCATGAGGTTGTCTTATGCAGTCATGGTTTTGATCTCTAGAGTTGTAATATTGCAACAATATCATAACTCACACAGTCATAGTTTTGTTTTTATTTTTATGATTTTGTGGCTAACTATCATTGTTTTATTAATTTTTTTTTCCTATAGGGATTTTTGCAAAATTATAATATTATAACTCTAATAGTCATGAAATCACAATAGCATAACTTCATAAGTTATAATATTTCCAAACAATTAGTGATATTGCATTTTAGGTGCTAGCAGTTAGGTTGACCATTTAGGATTGAGTTACAATAGCATTATTCCCATATTAGTGATATTTCCTTTATTTTAGTGGTTTTGCACTTAGAGTAGTGATTTTGCATTATGTGCTTTATTTTACATTAAGTTAAGATATTGTGCTAATAGTCATGATTTTATAAAGTGAGTTATGGTTTTACTCTATGGTTTATGGTTTTGCATTGTTTGTAAACCCAAGATCAATATTTGAGAAGTTATTTATTCATCCATGAAGTTATTCTAAGCACAAGGACATTCTAACATGTTTTTCAGGACCCAAAGGCCAAAAGGAAACATTTAAAACACATATAACTTACAATTTTTACATTTTAAATTGGTGTTTTAATAAATAAAAATTTAAATCATTATAATTTTATTTGAATCTTTCAACAAAAAATACCAAGGGGAAAAATTTTCACAACATGCTTCATTTTGGTGCAATAAAATGAGCTTTTACACTTAGTTACATACTCCTACAAGTCGTTTGTTTTTATTATTGATTTTTGAAAGTTGTTTATTTTAGAAAAATGCTTGATGTGTGTATGTTCTCCCTCCATCCACTTTAGGGAACTCAGGTGACTAAAAACACTCATTCTTTATCTCAGTCACTTTAGTCTAAAAGTATGGAAAGAACATTGTTAAGGCCCTCCCCAAATTCATATGGTTTGGGTGACCCAAATGTGACCCTAAATTATTTTCACTTATCTTTTATTTTTGATACATTTTGGATTGTGATCGGAGTTCATCACCTCCTCATGGGTTCTCTAGGAAAATGTTGACATGGGAATTCATCTCTTAGCATCATTTTAAGCCCACTCCATAATAAGGTATATAAATTGAGGGTGACCCACTAGGATGCTTGTTTGATTGGTTAAGCAAGCTCTATTAGTGATACTTAACCTCAGACTATATGGTTAATTTGGACATTATACTACACTAAGAAAATAATAGATGTATTGGTTATAAAAAATACAATACCTTTTCATAACAAGCTAATTGATGCAAATCTAATTGATGTGAACATATCTTGTGTTAGCTATACTTGGGAACATCTAGAAACATGTCAAAATTGATAGTTTAGAATAACCCCACTTGTCATGGACATATTTTTCATGCAAGGAGAGTAGCCCAAAGTTCCATGTCATAGTATAAAATCTTAAGAAAGGAGGGGGCCTAAAAATCCTACTTTTCATGCACTATTACTTTTTGGATTAATAATTAAAATCCTTTCAACAATGAGTACATTGATGAAAATTGACATTATTATGCAACCTTGTCTATTTTAGGATTTAGGATGTTACACTTACATTTTTATGTCATTTTATCCTCTTATTACATGGTCTTGAGTTAAACTATCTATTTTTTTGTTTTATGAAGTCAAAATGAGTCTTGTTATGCATCACTCATTTGTTGAGGATGTGTTATGATACCCACTTGGCACTATACTTTTGCCTTAATCTTTTGAAAAAAATTATCTATATGTGTCACTTGATTTAAAAGGGTGTCATTATGCTACCCAATTTATTTCACATCTTTGTACCTTTAAGTCTTGAAATAAACCATTTGTCACATGTTTAGAGTGTGATAATGTCATTACATTGCTTAAATCATTTCAAAGAATTATTTTGTATAATATCATCTATTGAGAGGTGGGGGGTGAATCATTACCCTTAAAATAATCATTCAATTTCACCTATCATTCATGAAGCATTCATTTAAACATATACATCAACCAATGCATAAATAAGCATACACATAAGAAAACAACATATGAACACAAGATATATATGGGAAACCCTCATGGGGGATAAAAACCAATAAAAAACATATTTTAATATAGTACTATAATCAATGAATCAAGATTTAGTGAGGAACCAACACCATAAGGAGCACCAACTCAACTAGTCCTTTAGCAAACACCAACTTACAAGGAGGCATCAACCCTTTAGGTAAATCAGTACCAACTCAACTACCTAGAACCTCTGATCACCTTTGGACACCATTTTCTCACTCAAATTATGATTATCACCTTATTTTTCTCTTCACTCTCTTTTATCTCTCTCAAACAACCTTCTAGGATTCCTCGCTCAATATGCCTCTTACTAGGATTATTAGGTCAACTAACCTTGAAAACCACATATATAGACTTATTTAAATTCTCATAATATTATATTTACCCTATTATAATTGTATTCAATACCTCCTAATACTTATCAATTTTCCCTTTTATTTGCTCATAGGTCTCATCTTTGTTGCACACACAATTAGGCCTATTATGCCTTGTATAAATGCAAGTCACTAGATCATATACTCTCTTAGTCAGCCAAAGCATTTTAAAAATATAGATAAATCCCAAAATATAAATAAGAACACATTATACATAGGAATAAATCATAATTATGTTAATTTTAGGTCGGTCAAGCACATGTATACCTCTTTCTTCTTTTAGGCCTATTAGAGACCTAATTGCAACTAGGTCTCTTCTTTCCACAAAACAACTTGAACTTCTATGGTCTAGATGTCCCTCACTATAGAAATAAAACATTTTAAAAACTTATATTGAAACATAAACTAACCTTATCCATTATCAAGAAGTCATAAATTCCTTGCTCACACCTTGAAAGCATAATTAGGCCTTAAAGACCTATTAGGCCTAATTACCTCAAAAACACTATCTTCAAAGATAAAACTCATACAGTCTATAGAAACATATTCTAGGAATAAACCATACATTTATGGAAAATTTGTGACCTCAAGGTCATCATAAAACTCAATATATTCCATCACTTAGGTTTTAAAGACTCAAAAACACCTCATCAAAAAGGTCACTCAAAACTATCAATTTGCTCAAAACCCAATCATTAGCAATTTGACCTTAAAAATCAGTATGGGCACTTTTGAACACTCCATATGAATTTATATTTTTTAGGAATTAAAATAATATAAAATTTATTTAAATCACCATAAAATCACATAACCATTAAATCACCATAAAATCACATAACCATATTTTAAATGTGAAATCAAATTTAATTATGCACTAACATACATCACAGAAACAATTCCTCAAATCATAGCTAAATGAAAGCATAAATGGAGAGAACAAAATAGCCATAAAACCATAACATAGATCTACCATGGTTCACCTAATTTGGGCTACATCCACCAAGAAATTCCTTAATAAAATTTATAATCAAAATAAGATTACAAAGAACCTCTCATAGAGATAAGCCTACAAAAAATATTGCACATATACTATGTTATAATTTCACCTGCACCTACACAATATTGTATCTCACAAGATTTTATACCACACCCTATAAATAAACACTTGAAATTTTAAAAAACATCTTCACTTTTAATTTGTCTCTCAAAAGCCACACCCTACAAAAATTCACATCTGTGTAGATAAACTCAGCACTCTGAATAGTCACACCACACCTGTATATATAACAAATGAAAGAAAATCCACCAAAAAAGGAGAAAATAACCATGTTTATCCAAGATAAGCATTATCCACCATGTGAAAACTCTCCTCCATCTAATAAATCTCATTCATAAGCCCACCTAAGGATGAACTCACCATTTTTATCTCTCCTCTTCCAAAAAACACATTTTCCAAAGACATGTGATCGCAACCAACTCCTTGAAACAAGGAAGTCATTCCATTTTCCAATAAACAACTAACTCCCTAAGATCAAGGAAGTCAACATGGAAATAGACATTTGACAACTAATTCCACAAAACATGGAATACATAGAAATTAAAAATACGAGGAATATTCCATTCACATGTGGATCAAGGTTCCACAAAAGGTGGAGTGGGGAAAAATGCACCCCTGCATTTGTGGATCTCTCTAGGCCCCCAAAATATATCCCCATGGTCATGTTATAGCCCCAAAGGGATCCACACTCAATAAAATCCCATTTGTATAACATTTCTCCTAAACATAATCTATCACTGCTCCATGACCACTAAGGCCAACCAAATCTAAACATAGTCTTAACTTGTCCAATATGATTACTTTGGTCATCATATCTGCAAGATTATCGCTAGTATGAATATTCTCTAGATTCACAAATTTATCCTTCCAAAGTAGTCCTAATGAAGTGATAATTTAAGTAAATGTGTTTCATCCTCAAGTGGAAAGTGAAGTTCTTTGCCAAATGAATAACACTTTAACTATCACTGTGTAGTCTCCCAAATTCATGCTCATGCCCCAACTCTTGAAACAACTCCTATAACCAAATCATCTCCTTTTTAGCCTCTGTGGTAGCAACATACTCTAACTCTATGGTTGACAAAGCCACAACCTTTTATATCATGGAAATCCAACTAACCATTGTATCTCCAATAGTAAATATATGACCTATCATACTCCTCTTGATATCAATATCCCCTACCATATCTAAGTCCACATAACCAAACAAAGTGATATCTAATCCACCATAACATAATGAAAAATCCATGGTTCTTCTCAAATATTAAAGAATCCATTTCACTACTTGCCAATGCTCATAACCAGGATCACTCATATACCTTCTCACAACTCCCACTACTTGAGTAATATCTAGCCTAGTACAAACCATGGCATACATCAAGTTATCAACCACCGATGAGTAAAGTACCTTGGGCATCTTAAGCTTTTTATCTTCCATCTTGGGACACTACTCCTTTGATAATCTAAAGTGGCATGCTAAATAAGTACCATTAGATTGAGTATCCAACATGCTAAACATTTCCAAGACTTTATTTAAATATTCTGATTGGGATAAAATCAGCTTCCTCTCCTTTATATCATGATTAATCTTCATACCAAGGATTTGCTTCATCACACCCAAATCCTTCATATAAAATGTGTCACTAATTTATTTTTTGAGCATATGCATATGTTGTATGTTATTTCCTAAAACTAACATGTCATCCATAGACAAGCATAATATAATAAAGGAACCATCATCAAAAGGTTTGATGTAAACATAATGGTTTGAATTACACCTTTCATATTCTTGTTCCCACATAAAACAATCAAATTTCTTATACCATTGTCATGGATCTTATTTTAGTCCATACAAGCTCTTCTTTAGTTTTTACACATAGTTCTCCTTCCCTTTGAATTCATATCCCTTTGGTTGCTTCATATACGACTTTTCATCCAAATCACCATGAAGAAAATTAGTTTTCACCTCTAACTATTCTAAGTGTAAATCCTCAACTAAAACTAAACCAAAAATAGTCCTAATAGAAGTCATTTTTACAATAAGAGAAAAAATTCATCAAAATCAATACTTAATTTTTTTCAAAAACCCTTGACCACCATCTTAGCCTTATACCTTTTTCTCCCTTAATCTTCTTTTTTTATTTTGAATATCAACTTATTTGGAAATGCACTCTTTCCCTTGGGTATTTGATGAGTTTAAAATATGGCTCATTATTGACATGTTATTTGTAAATCTTAGATTGTTAGATAGCTACTACATGGAAAATAGATATTTGTCTTGTTTATATTCAACTAAAGACTAAACCTTTACTTTGTCATTAATGTCTAATACATAGCATGTTTTAGTAATTTTTTTTGTGAAGAATGCTCAGGAAGAAGACACAGGTGATGTATAATAAATGTGCAATTTTGATCTCTATCTAGTAGAACTATGGACTCAAAAGGCTTGTTTTTACAGACTCTATACGCTTGTTTCTATAGACTCTGTAGGCTTGTTTCTATGGAATATACAAGCTCATTTCTATGGACTCCACAAGTTCATTCCTCTTGACTCTATAGGGTCAATTCTAAGAATTCTTTGAGGATGAAGCTACAAATAGTGAAGTTGTTAGCCAAATAGGATAAGAGAGAATCATTCTAGCTAGAATCAATAAGGAAAATAACTGCCTATTATTTTTTAGGATTTAATTTTGATAAAATTGTATATAATTAGATCTTAGGACTATTATAGGATAGGATATCAATTTCATTAGAATAATTGGATCTCTTAGAAATCTAATCTCCTATATTTGGATGAATGGATCAACCAAGGAATCCTATTTCTTTGCATCCTATTTTGAATTGATTATATTTGTATAAAATGTAATAATTAGATATAGAATAAGAGATGATAGAGAGAAGATAATAGAGGAAAATATTTGTATGGTCATATTACAAGTTTTATACAAATTGTAATCATTTCATTTTGATTAATTATCACTTCAGTTTCTAGCATTGATTAATCTTTGTTCTTGAGTCTGAGAGGAGTAAGGGCCCACTCTCCTTGGAACCAGGAACTATGTAGGGTATTTATGCTATGTTCTATTAACTCATTGTTATAATTAATTGGAATCTTGTTAATATTTAGATTTATTCATAAAAAAATCAAAATAAATTCATAGTTTAAAAAAGCATTTTCTTATTCCAAAATCATTTCCTTTCTAAGCAAAGTGTTCTTTCTTTTACAGCAAACATGTGAAGCAAATTTTCTTTTGTTACTAAAGAGTGTGATTTTACTTTCCACACAAGCATAAATAGGAGTGTGATTTTTACTTTTACTAAAAGAGTGGATTGATTTGATTTCTTATCTTTCAACAAAAGAGTGAATCACATAGTTTAGGATACATTTCTTTCTTTAGTCAAAGTCAGAATAGGATCATCAAAACACCCCCATAAGTAGACTTATAGATCTACCATCCTATACCTTACTGTAGATAGCTTTGGACACTAGCCCTGGTTGATAAGACATCAATTGAATATTGATTAAATAAGGAGTTAAATGACACTCATCATTTTTGGCACCATTTCCAGGGATCACAAGGTGTTAGTAAGGTAATAATTATTGGTCTAGAGTGAAATATAGAAAAATTGTAAAATCCCAAAACAATTCAATAAATTGATGTACCATCCTAGAGATTTTAAAGGATGATTCATCCCAAAGTTTCCACCAATAACACAAGTGGAAACTCCTTCAACATCTCTAAGTAATGAACCAGAAGTTACAAGTGAAACCTATTTGCAAGAATCTTCTAAAAATTGGAGAGAAACCAGGCCATTGCCACAAGCAAGCCCCATAGGACAAATTCTTCAAGATCAATCTCTTGCAAGAAGACACTATTTAGAAGTTACCAAGGATTTAGAAGAAACATTTCAAAAATCTATAACTGAAGAAAATTTTGAGAATTTTGAACAACCCATAACTAATACCACAAATATTTAGTGGGAAGATCATCCCAAATTTGAAACATCATTAGAAGAAGAAATGGATCTCCAACAAAATCAACAACTTGCACAACTAGGAAGGACTTTCTCCTTTCCTATTTTTGTAGATCCTAATGATCAAACCCCCATGAAAAATATTTCACCAGCTAATCTACCAAATTTTTGGGGAATATCTATAGAAGATCCTGATCAATTCATGTTTACGTTTAAGGTGCTATGTCAAACCTATGATTACACAATAGATATCTAGAAATTAAAACTATTTCCCTCTACACTTAAAGATGCAGCTATGAGATGGCTCATGGGTTAACCTAGTCATTCTATTAGAATATGGGATGACATGGAAATTGAATTCTTGAACAAATACCAAGATTACTACCAAGTGCAAGAAAGAAAAGAGGATTTCTTCAAAATCAAATAGAATGAGGATGAATCTTTAGAGGATTATTTGGATAGATTCATGTTCACTCATAAAAGAAGAAATTATCCACTCACTGAAGACATTCAAAAATTGGTTTTCTTGAAATGATTGGATGAAGATACTATAGATGAAAATGAGTTAGCTTTCAACCAGATTTCTGAGCTTTGTACCAACTACTCTCGAATGAAACCTAGAATTAGGAAAGGAATATTTGGAAAATCTAATGAAGTGGGTAAGCTAATGGAAGAATTTGCTAATCTAAAGATAGATATATTAGTTACACTAAATAGTACTTTAGATGGCCTTCAAGCTAAGGTAAATGCAATAAAACCCTTAGCAATCTACTATCTTAAGTGTAGACAAAAACATGCCCTTAGAGACCACCCCCTAGATAGAACCGATGTTTCATCATGTGAGATCTATGACATAATAGATCATGATACCAAGCATTGTACCCTTTTACCTATTTTAAAGAATCAAATGAAAACATAAGTCCAGTCCACTGGAGAAGTAAATTATATTTAGAGATAAAACTTTGCCCCATAAAACTAGGCTCAAGGACAGTTTAATGCAAGAAATCTAGTTAATCCATAGATGGCACCATGGAATGTTTCAGTTCCTTCACTAATTTTTAATCAACCCCAAATTCCATCAATTCAAAATCCATGGGTAGGATAAGATTGGATGCCAACACCCCCATTGATCGTGCCATAGCCACAATAACAATAAACATACCATAGCAGCAATAGATGCCATAGCCATATCAACAATGGAATCAGTAATGAAATCCATAGTCATAATTCACCCAAATAAGAAGACCACTTCAATAGAAAACTATTATGCCACCCCCAATTATTCAGAAATAAGGACAAATCAATCGACCCTCAATGCCTATACAACCAATAGCAAATCTAAAAAATAAACAATCAGAACCTATTTATGTTAATGAATAGGAAGAAAAAATCAATGTTGGATCTATTGAGTATTTGAACATACATTTAAAATCAAAGAAAACTATAAAAAAACCTCTAGTTCTCATTTCTAAGATACTTGATGAAAATGAAAAAATAGAATCATCTCAATTAAACACTGGAGAGGCCAAAATCAAAATGAGTCTTGAAGCAAACAAAGAAAAAACTACTACCCCAATATTTACTTTTCCCAAAATATTAAAATAAATTGATATTAAACCAGAATCAAACTTGGTCCATGAGTTGCAAAATATCAATATTGAGGTACCCCTACTACAAGCTATTAGGGATATACATAAATTAAATAAGATCATCAAAATCTTTTGTATCAAGACACCTGGGAGAAAATCAAAATATCCAAGAACCATTCATGTTGATGGAAAAGTTATTGATTTATTAAAAATAAAACTATTAGTTTCAAAATATGTAGATCTAAGAAGCCCAGTGATCACAGTCATAATCAGAGGTAAAGAAATTCCTAACATCTTGGTAGATTTGGGAGCAAAAATTAATACTATGATAATGGATACTCTCCATACATTATCTCTTATGAAAATGCAACCCACAACAACCATTCTTCAAATGGTAGACCATTCTATAACTAAACTAGAAGGGACTATAGAAAATGTTGAAGTATTAATAGAGTCTTGGGAATATCTAGTAGATTTCATGGTCCTGCAACCTAAAACAAGGAATCTAGGGTATCCCATAATCCTAGGTAGACCATAGTTGGCTACTGTAGTAGCATTAATTGATTATAGGTTAGGATACATGACCATTTCTAATGGGTTAAATTCCAAATGCATCTCTTTGTATCCTCTTGCAAAACCATCAACAAATTGCATACAAGAACTTTAGGTGGATGAATCAAAAAACACATTAAATAACATTTCCTCATTAGCTTTGATCACAGTTAAAAAACACTTGGAAGAATTGAATAGAGACATATACCTAAAATCTATGGACTCTACCAGTCCAAAATCTATAGACTCTACCAATCTAAAATCTATGGACTCTACCAGTCTAGAAACTATGGACTGCCTTAGTTTAGGATTCTTGGGTCAAACAAAATATTATGAAACCTCTACTTCTAATTATATTTTTTCTTCACCATAAGATCATGAATTGATTCAAGAAAGTGTGTGAAAATTTGTAGAACAACCACAAACTCATTTCTTAGATGCATTCCATTATTATTTAGCAAGACTGATTCCTCCTAGAAAAAAGTTTGTTGATAATGTAACCATATTTCATAAGCTACTTCTGTAGACACCAATATTGTGTCGACTCCCCTTGGTCCCTTACACACTTTATTAAACTAAAATAAACTACTTATTTTAAATTATTGACATCACCTAGACACCTCACCTTGGACACCTCACCTTAGACACCTCGTCCTAAGACCATTTCCTACCCTATGAGTCACCCTAAGACTAAGTCATCCAAATCCTAACTACCCATGACTTATTCTCACTCCCTAATAACCTCCTAACTAACTCTCATGCCTAATAAACCCATCTTTTGACCATTCTCTAATGGCAAATGCACTTGGCAGATGGAGGAATGGGCAAAGGGCTAAAATAGCCCTTTTACCCATTCTCTAGCCACCGACATCAGTCAACTGTTGGTCGATGCTGGTGGTATCACCAACATCGGTTACATAAATTGAGTTCTAAAATTGAGTTAGCCCTCCCAGACTCTTGGATATCGATGCGCACGCTCTGAGACTAAGCATCATAATTTGATTATCAATCTCTAGGCTACAAAAACTCTGTAGAGTCACTCCAGACATTGGATTGAAAATATTATACGAGGACTTCGACATCAGCCGAAATAGGAATAAGCATCCTAACACCCTCGGGTATTCACCAAAAAGCTAAGTATTCTTCTATCTCATTTCAGTAATTTAGAATATATTAGTAATTAGTTTCTATTTACTATTTCTAAATACTATCAACCAGACCTGATTTCTTTCATGGAGAGGTTGAAAAGCCTTTCTCTTATTCTTATCCTCTTCTCATACCTATCCTCAACCTTTGCCCCTTCTTAGACCCTATGCACTATCCTGCAACCCTACACAAACCTTTAAGCTTCCAGACTCTTCTATCGACGACAGACATAACTCTAAAATCCGTCCAAGGCCCATTGCCCCTACCGACATCGGCAGCATAACTGACATCGACACTATTGACCAACTAACCTTGGCAGGACTACTAATGTCGGCAACTATGATAGACTAATTACAGAGAATAGGTATGAGTTATCTTTATTTTTCTTAGTCTTTTACCATTTCTTTTTATAAAAAACTCTTTTTATAAATAGTAGACTATCATCCCTTATGGAGCTTTACACTTTTGGGACTGAGCGCCTAGCTTGGCAGTCCACCATATCTTATTCTAACATTTTGTATGTTTAAGTCTTATTATTATCTATAGGTGTCTTCCTCCATAGCCAAAGAGGAGCTCCTACAATGCTTGGATATGGTGCACAACTTAATCTAGGTATCAATCAAACCCCTGACCTTTAATCTTTAGTTTCTTCTTTCTTTTGAATGTAATTAGCAAAAACATAGAGAAACATTTTGGCATGCCTAGTGGGACCCTGGAGTTTTCCTTGGGTTCATTTTTATATAAAAAAAAATCATATAGTTGCATTAGGAAAATATTCTCTTCTTGCATCTTTCTTATATATCTTTATTTTGAAATTAAATCATAAATGAAAGTTAAAAAGAATCTTTCTTTTTCTTCTTGTAACTTCTTTCCTACATCTTAGAGTAGTGAAAATTCATACTCTTAACCTTTTCTCTAATTGTTTGCATTTGAACAAAATATTTCAATTTGGGTAAAAAACTATTGCATTTCATTCCTGCTTGAATGCATATTTAGCTCACTTAGTAATTAAAAACGCATTATGAATAAATCATAGTGCACGAATGTTACACAACCAGACCACAAGCACATCAAATTAAACATTTAAACATACTTGAGACAAGGCCCGTCTAGGATTTCATCACCTAGCGGATACCTTACCCTTCCTGGCATTCCTACTTGGACTTCACTACCAAGGGGAGGACCCACTCTGTTCTCTGGCAGAGTATAAACTATAGGCAAAGTATATATTGGCTAAGCAGCCCAGCTTGGCTCTGGGGTCGTGAAGTGAAGGGAGCAAGCCCCAGCATCAGGCCACATACTGAACCTAACACAGATTTTTGAGCACCAAAACATAACCTGAAACCAACCATAGACTTCCTCTTTAGGACCCATTCTAAAAGCCCAATTCCCAAACATATTCTTATAAGGCATAAGCCACCACAACTCTAAAATTTATTCTTAGGAATTTAACATTTTAGAGGTTGCTTCCATCATCTATATTGCTATTTTTATCTAATTTTTTGAGCTAGTAAGGTCGCATCATTCTAAGGTCTAAAAAAAACTCATAATTTCTCTTTCTTTCAAAAAAATATCAGTTTTCTATGTTTTTGGAATTACATAGAAACTGACATTGGTTTTTACACCGACATCGGCAACTCATCTTCACCACCATCATTTATCCCACTGACCTTGGCAACATTTTATAACTGACATCAGTTAGTAAACCGACGTTGATCACTATCAAAAAAATTTATTTCCAAACAACAAGCTTAAAACTCAACTTTTTTCCTGTTAAACACAAATTTTGGTTTTTTGAAACTAAAACATAGTTTTTAGAACCTAAACCCCTTTTGCCTTGGATGGTTTTGACACGTAGTCAAGCCAAAACTCTTATTGACCACACAAGGCAACAATAACTTCCACCTTCGCCCTTCACACCAAGTCGTCTAATGGAGTATACTTTAGACACTGAGTATACTCCTATCCAACTTACCCCAAATCAACCTCCTATTGTTCCTGCAAGGGATCAAGACATTGAGAGATTCCTTGACCTCAATGTCAAGGCTCTCCAACACTATCTCGCAAGAATCCAAATGTAAGATCCTTTAGGTAACCCTATTTATGGGATGCCAACTTCCTTGGTTAAAATGGCAATAATATCAATAGCCTCCATTACCCAATCTATGGTTACTCAGGACATTGCCTCAACTAGTAACCCAACCATGGCTAATGTTCAAGATTTGGCCTCTCCTTCTATTTCTAGACCTACCTCCATTGGGGTTTCCATACCTGCTCAACCACAAATAATTCAACCAAATTCTACACCATTCCAAAACTTGATTGTCTCTATCCCACCCACTCTTGCACCCATAAATAGAAGAGTGACTACATATCCTTTAACTAGTGTCGCCACCATCCAACCACCCTTGGCGGCATCTAGTCAAATTGTGCCCTCCAACTTCATGGCATAAGCCCCCTTAACCTCAATATTAGTCCCTATGATGAATTACCAATATGTTGCACCTACACAAATGCAACCAAGTACATCATACGCCCCTCCCAACGCCTTCCAAGTACCCTATAACCTAGGGGATAGCCCTCATGCCAATCCATCTACCGATCTAATAAAGATGCTGATGGATAAGATGTCCAGCCTTGAGACATCTATTTCAAGTTCAAGGAGTGTTCTTTCTTATGAACAAATCTGTAATGAACCTATTCATCCTTCGGTCCCTATTCGACCATATCCTAGCCAGTGGGAACTCCCAAAATTTACTCACTTTCAGAGTAAAGAGGACCCACAACAACATCTATGAGTGTTTATACATGATTGCTACCTCATAGCGCATAATGATGCATTATTACTTCGCACATTCCTTATGTCACTTTTTGGTGCCACCCTTGACTGGTATAGCTCCATTACCATTCATTCTCTCTTTTCCTTCATTCAACTCACCCAACTATTTCTTGACTATTTTTCAATCAACATCACCAAGAAGGTCTCCATCACAGACCTATATTCTATTAGACAATTCGACGATGAATCAATAGCTGACTTTGTTGCCTATTGGAGAGGTTTGATCAACCAACTCTCCTTTTCATTACCTCAACCTGAGCTCATTGAGCTCTTTTCAAGAGCATGTGCCAAGCACATCTCATCCACTTTACAGGTTCAAACATTCCACACATTTGATGAAGCTTTCACCATGGCTCGAAAGCTTGAACTCCATGCTATCGAAGAAGATAAGGTCAAATTGCATTTTAAAAATACCAATGCAAAATCCAATGACCCTTCTTCTTCCAAACCTTCTTCTTCCCACTCCAAGTCTAAGAGATCAGCAAATGCTGTAGTCCTTAGGTCACAATCTTCTACCACAACTAACCAGTCTGAACCCTCCACATCACAAAGCATCATAAGACAATTCCAATAATGATATGTATAGTGTCAATACACTCCAATAGGAGAATTATATGCTTTCGTGTTAGATAAATTAGTAAAGTAGGGAGTCCTCAACCTCCCTCAAATCTGACCTGTCCAATTTAACCCCTCACAAGCCATCCCTACATGGTATAGGGAAAATGACTTTTGTAATTATCATCAAGTCAAAGGTCATGACACAGACAATTGCAAAACCCTCAAGAATGTTATTCAAGACATGTTAGACAAAGGGGACCTTGTTTTGGATAACCCTAATGCGCCAGCTAACCAAAACATAAATATCTTTAGGCAACCATTCCCTAACCATCCCCCAAGTCAAAACAATGTTCAGACCATGGCTGATGACCCTCAAGAACACAACATATACATGGTCAATACAGTCTTTCTTGTCATTCCTAACCAACCTCTCCTATAGTCTGAAGAGGTTAGTCAAATCATTTCTCCACCATGGGTAGAAGAGCCTATTTTACCCATATCACCCCCACGACATCAAACACCTCCTCCACACATACTTTTACCTTGTGAGGAACCCATATTACCTATTCTTCTTTCCCCGGCCTTCCCTCTTCTTCTACCATTGGAATAAGTTACCATTCATACCCCACATCCTCATGAAAGAGGCACCATAATCCCTCTACTTCCCCCTTTAGAGGAGTCTTCCTCTCCTATTTGTCCTCTACCCATGGAGGACAGTCCTCCATCCACCCCTCTTTCACACATAGGAGAGTCTACTTTCACCTCTCCCATATTAGAGGATGCTTTGATGGCACCAACGCCAGTGGCCTCACCCTCATCCTTTTTATCACCAATAGAGAATCATACTTTCCACATTCTTAGACCACATGTGAAGGCACAATCATCCCTGTGATGTATCCTCTCGAAGAGCCAAACTCTCCAATCCCTTCTCCATAGAGAGAAGAACTTGTCATTTCACCCACTTCAGCTGAGGAAGATTCGGTAACAGTTTTCTCTCACCTTTGGCCTGAGATCGCTGCATCTAACACATTTTTGCTCTCATGATCACCTAAATCCTCCAATGGACTGACTATAAGACCTCGCATAACGTCACCAAAACCCTTCTCATGATTGGCAAAAAAATTAGGATTTCTCCATTCTAGGAACCTAAAACATGAGGTGCTATGGAAGTGACTTAAGGCTCCTTATCTTACACATCCTACTTCATCCATTACTGCCAATCCTTCCATGACAATTCACTCTAAAGTCTCTAACAAGAATCAAGCTTTCACTTCTAATTCATCAGAAGCTCAACCTTCCATGTCTAAAGTCAAACCCTCACAAGCGTCCACCATGTCAAAATAGATTAAATCTCTCAGTGTTTGTCTGGTATCAAACCTTACTCACCCACAAGTGAAGGTAGATTTGAACCTTGCCCTACACAATAGTGGTCCTCATACCACACTAAAGAAGGGTGCTAAACCATGTCAGAGAATGCCTCTCCCACCTTCACCATTACCCTCTATCTTGGGTCCACATCCTTCTACTTTAATAGGAGTGCTCCCCATACCAACACCTCATAAAAACAAACTACATCCATTACTCCCTCTATCCATCAAAAACATACTTCCTCCAAAAAATTTGACACCTCTCACTAAGAAAGTGTCATCTACACGTGTGGCCACACCACCAACTAAAAAGGTGGTATGAAAAACTCCCCCTACAACTCCTAAATAGAAGTTGTCAACCCCTACTACAACAACAAGCACATACCCATTATTGGGGTCCTATGATTCATTGTTATGCTGATTGTTACAATCTTCTAGCATTGTTCTCCCACTCATTAAGCCATACCAACCTTTCAGATCAAAACCATCTTGGTTCGACGACACTAAAATCTATGCTTATCATCACACACCTAGGCATGATACTAAGCATTGTTACGCTCTTAAGGTTGTCATTTTCCAACACCTAAAAAAGGGTACCCTTCTCATTAAGAATGCCTTTGACAAACTACTGACACCATCCCATGCCTCCCAAACCTCCTCACCTTCATCAGGATCCCATCATCAAACTATGGTCCCTCTACCACCTTCTCCCCCTATATTTGAAATCAACACCATTAATGTGGCCACCAGGTCCCACACTCTAAAGGATAAAGGAAAAGAGAAGGTTTCTATCCATTGGACATATCAATTCATCAAGCCTCCTCAACCACTGAAACCCAAGATTCACCAAACATCTCAACCAACATCTTCTGGGGCAATTCGTGACTACATGGTGAAACAACTTCACCAAACCCCTATGAAGATGTCTTCATATGACCTAATTCAAAGCTCTCTACAACATCACCAAGCCTTAATCAAAGCTTTATAGGTAGTGGAGGTCCAACCTAAAGACCCCCAACCATTGGCTACTCTAGTCAAATCATTACCTACCATTGCCTCCGTCACCTTCAGTAATTCTAAAATTCCAGACTACAACTTGGAAGATCAAGATCTTGCCTTTTCAAACTAAGCCTATCACAAAATCTTCATAGGATGCATCCTAGCATCTCACTCCTTGTTAAAGAGGAGCTTCAACATCTTCACTCTGTCTCATTTATCTAACCCATTGATTATCTTCAATGGGTGTCAAACATTGTCCCTATCACAAAAGCAATTGGGGGAATTTAAATTTGTATTGACTACCTGACCTCAACCTAGCTTGCCCAAAGGATGACTTTCCTTTGCCAAGCATTGACCAAACCATGCCTATAACAAAAGTCTAAAAAAGTGAGATTTCAAAATCAAAGATCTCGTCCTTAAAGAAAACCAACACGTGACCAATATGGAAAGAAGGAAACGAGGCAAGTTTGCTCCTAATTGGCTCTGACCTTATATCATAACACACAAGTATGGATTAGGTACTTATTGTCTGTCTTCTCTCAAAGGCTAGCCAGAACCTAAGCCCCTTAATGCATTACATCTGTGACCATTCTACTGTTACTCAAGTAATCATTCACTTGATGTTTAACTTGAGCTTGTCCCTTGAGAAATCCCCATTATCCTCATTCCTATTCCTATCAACCCTTTTCCCCTACAAACATTAGTTAATTTTTTTTAAAGCATTGATGCTTTGTCCTAATAAAAGGGAAACCCCTAAACCTCTATAGTCTAGTCCAGACTAAAACTTTAGTCAACAAACAAAACAAAAAAACATAAAATTGGGATGCCTAACAAAATATATAAACGTCATAAACTATAAATGTAGACTGCTCCCTCGAAGGATAGTTGCATCATTGCTATAATTAATAGATTTCTCCCTTGAAGGACAGCTATTCAATGAACTCAAACATACAAAGTAAACTATAGACCATTCCCTCAAAGGATGGATATGCCCAAATTTTGCTATAAACAGCACCCTCTCAGAAGCTTCCCGCACCGATCAGCTTCACATGACCACAAAACAAGACAACATCCCCAAGTAGACTTCCCACATTGATCAGTCTATAAAAAAAATGACTGACAAACTATTAAGTCATAGACTTGCCTATAGTCATTCTCAGGGTCACCTATAAAAGGGGAAAAGTTATCCCTACTAAAAAAGGGTTACACTATCCTCACATCTCACATAATCACACCTATTACCCCAACATACTCAAGGGACTTTGAGCTCACTTAACGTTAAGTGATTCGAGTACTTCTCTAGCACAAACCAATGGTTAATGATGTAATGCATGAATGGGGATTTTGTTTCCAAAAACCCTGTCTATGCTATCATTATGGTCCTTGTCAATGAAAGAGCAAAATGCCTTTCACTTCTTACACACCTTAGTCACATACAACCAAATCATTTTTCAAACCAAACCAAACCAAACCAAACTAAAACATTTTCTAACCAATAACACAACATCATGTAATTTGTGTTATCTAAATTATCATAACCATTCACATTAGTTTCTACGGAAAAAAATACACATGGAAACTAACAACCAAACACAATATATGTTAAGCATATACCATCACCAATATGGGAAAGTGCTGAAGCATAAATAAAATCATTTCATTTTTAGCATACGTCCATCACCAATATGGAAAATTGTTAGGAATGAAAAACCACATAACCTATGTTACAGCATACACCATCACACAATATGGAAAAGGCTGTAACATCATCATACACTCATTTCATTTTTAGCATACACCATCACCAATATGGAAAATTTCTAAGGATGAAAAACCACATAACTTATGTTATAGCATACACCATCACACAATATAGAAAAAGCTGTAACATCATCATACACTCATCATTTCAAACCTAACCAAAACAACTATCAACCAAATGCAATTTATGTCAAGCATATACCATCACCAATAGGGAAACTTGCTGAAGCGTAAATAAACTCATTTCATTTTTAGCATACACCATCATGAATATGGAACATTGCTAGGGATGAAAAACCACATCACACTATGTTACAGGATATACCATCACATAATATGGAAAATACTATAACATCATCATACACTCATCATTTCAAACATAACCAAACCAACCAACAACCTCTTTGACTCCATTTTCCCCTTTTCAAAGAACTACATTGGCCTGAGGCCCTTGCATGGGCTATGTAGGTAGCACTCAATTGACATGGGGTCTTCTGAGGTTAGCTCAGTCATTCGTTCGTTCATCTACTTGATGGACCAACCATATAACCTTTAACCATGACTTAACCTAGTCAAACCCAATCCATAACCTACCCTCTTCTTCCCTTTTGGGGAGAACTACATTGGCCTGAGGCCCTTGCATGGGCTATGTAGGTAGCACTCAGTTGACATGGGGTCTTCTGAGGTTATCTCAGCCATTCGTTCATTCATCTACCTGATGGACCAACCATATAACCTTTAACTATGACCTAACCTAGTCAAACCCAATCCATAAAATATTCTCTTCTTCCATTTTGGAGAGAACTACATTGGCCTGAGGCCCTCGCATGGGCTATGTAGGCAACACTCAGTTGACATGGGGTCTTTTGAGGTTAGCTCAGCCATTCATTTATTCATCTACCTAATGGACCAACCATATAACCTTTAACCATGACTTAACCTAGTCAAACCCAATCCATAACCTACCCTCTTCTTCCCTTTTGGGGAGAACTACATGGGCCTGAGGACCTTAAAATAGGGGCTATGTAGGCAGCACTCAGTTGACATGGGGTCTTCTGAGGTTAGCTCATCCATTCATTCATCTGTCTACCTAATGGACCAACTATCCCAAACTGTCCAAAATCATGACCAAACAACCAGCCCTGACACTATAGAAGTCACCTTAGACTTCTCATGGGGCACATTAGAGATCACATACATCTCCCTAACCACAACAAACAACATTTGAATCACTTATATCTCAGCCCAACTCAACCAATGACCTTGGAGATCATGACTATCTCCTCAGACCATGACCACTTTTGAGACAACTTTGCCTTGGTTGTTTTGATTGCATATATGCTACCTCAAAAATAGTTAGCAAATTGTACGCACCCCACATTATGACCCTCACAGATATTGTTAGATCACGACCAAGTTGATCCCTAATATTTGTGACATTTTCATGTTTTCTAGGAGCACTTTTTAGCCTGGATACTTGGAACATGACGACCATTAGAGCTACAACTTTGATCGTTTAACCCAATCAGCTATGACTAAAAAGTTGGGGACTGGTTACTTCAATTTTAGTGCTCCTCGACCTTGCCTTTGAAAATTTTACCTACCTATCAAGTGAAGTGGTATACGTGCAATCTCAACTATTTCAGCGTTCACACTCCAACTTCACTCTACCCATCCACTGCATATCAAATCGGCACCTGACTTCAGATTATCCTCTCTCAATTCCCACTTTGAGGGGGGATACCTTATCCCATACCTAGGGCAACCAACATCTATTTTTGTCTTGCAGTCCATCAAGATAAACCACAAGACAAAAAAGGGAAAATGTAGACACCAATATTGTGTCGACTCCACTTGGTCCCTTACACACTTTATTAATTTAAAATAAACTACTTATTTTAAATTAATGACATCACCTAGACACCTCACCTTGGACACCTTGCCCTAAGACCATTTCCTACCCTATGAGTCACCCTAAGACTAAGTCATCCAAATCCTAACTACCCATGACTTATTCTCACTCCCTAATAACCTCCTAACTAACTCTTGTGCCTAATAAACCCATCTTTTGACCATTCTCTAATGGAAAATGCACTTGGCAGATCGAGGAATGGGCAAAGGGCTAAAAATAGCCCTTTTACCCATTCTCTAGCCACTGACGTCGGTCAACTATCGGCCAACACCGGCAGTATCACCGATGTCGGTTACATAAACCAAGTTCTAACATTGAGTTAGCCCTCTTACTCCCCTTGGAATCTTGGATATCGACATGCATGCTCTAAGACTAAGCATCATAATTTGATTATTGCTCTCCAGGCTACAGAAACTCTATAAAAGTCACTCCAAACATTGGATTGAAAATATTGTACAAGGACTTCGACATCAGTCGCAACAAGAATAAACATCCTGACACCTTCAGGTCTTCACCAAAAAGCTAAGTATTCTTCTATCTCATTTCAGTAATTTAGAATACATTAGTAATTAGTTTCTATTTACTATTTCTAAATACTATCAATTAGACCTGATTTCTTTTGTGGAGACGCTGAAAAGCCTTTCTCTTATTCTTATCCTCTTCTCATACCTATCCCCGACCTTTGCCCCTTCTCAGACCCTATTCACTATCTTGCAACCATACACAAACCTTTAAGCTTCCAGACTCTTCTATCAACCACAAATATAACTCTAAAACCCATCCAAGGCCCATTGCCCCTACCGACATTAGCAGCATAACCGACATCGGCACTATTGACCGACCTCGGCAGGACTACTCACACTGGCAACTGTGACAAATTGATTGCAGAGAATAGGTACGAGTTATCTTTATTTCTCTTTCTTAGTCTTTCACCATTTCTTTTTATAAAACACTCTTTTTTATAAATAGTGGACTTTCATCCCTTACGGAGCTTTACGCTTCTGGAACTGAGTGCCTAGCTTGGCAGTCCACCATATCTTATTCTAACATTTTATGTGTTTAAGTCTTATTCTTATCTACAGATGTCTTCCTCTATAGCCAAAGAGGAGCTCCTACAATGCTTGGATACGGTGCACAACTTAATTCGAGTATCAATCAAACCCCTAACCTTTAATCTTTAGTTTCTTCTTTCTTCTGAATGTAATTAGCAAAAACATAGAGAAACAACTTCCTCATCCATGTTTTTTGAACTCATTGATTAGTGAGTTCAAGAAAATAGAATCCAACTACCTAGGTACAAAACCAATCATGGTATTACCTAAAAAGATTTTGAACATCAATAGTTAGTTAACAAATGAAGAGGAAGATCAACTCTTTGAAGTATTGAATATACATACCAAGGATTTTACTTGGGATTATACCAAAATGAAGGTCATTCACCCCAGTATATGCACTCATCACATTTACATAGAATCTGTCAAACTGGTTAGACAACCACAAAGAAGAATAAACCCAATATTAAAGGAGATAGTCAAAATAGAAATCCAAAAGTTGCTAGAAGTTGGGTTTATTTACCCCATCTTAGATAACCAATGGGTTTCACCTCTGGTAATTGTGCCTAATAAAAATGGAAAGTTAAGGGTATGTGTAGATTATAGAGAACTGAAAAAAGTAACACTAAGAGGTTACTTTCTTTTACCTTTCATTGATCAAGTTCTTGATAACTTGGCAAGAAAGAGATATTTGTCTTTCCTAGATGGGTTTAGTGGGTATAACTAGATAATGGTAACAGTTAAAGATCAAGGTAAAACCACATTTACATACCCTTGGGAAACTTTTTCTTATCGATTACTTCAATTTGGACTCTGTAATGCTCTAGTAACCTTCCAAAGAGTAGTTCTAGCAATATTCTCTGACCTTACAAATGATTGTGTTGAAGTCTATATGGATGATTGCACTATTTATGGTGGAACTTATGAAGAGACTCTTACCAACTTGGAAAGAGTATTTCTCATATGTGAAGAACATCAATTATATTTGAGCCATGATAAATTTTTATTGATGATGGATGAAGGAATAGTCCTGGGACACCATATTTCTGCAAAAGGCATTCAAGTAGACCCAAAGAAAGTTGAAATAATCTCTAACTTACCCATCCCACAAACATAAACTAAAATTAAGAGTTTTTTGGGACATGTTGGTTACTATATATGTTTCATAGATAAGTTTAGCCAAATAGTTGCCCCTATGTTTTCCTTACTTATAAAAGATAGTACATTCAAATGGAGTGATAGTTGTTAGTAGGCCTTTGAGACCATCAAAGCTAAACTTGTTACTGCTCCAGTATTGAGAGGACCAGATTGGACTAAGTCTTTCCATAAATACACTGATGATTCCAATATAACACTAGGAGTAGTCCTTGGATAAAAGGATGAAGAGGGTAACATGTATGCTATATATTATATTACCAAAAACATGACACCTACTGAGAGAAATTACACCATAACTAAGAGCGAATTCCTAGCTATAGTCTATGCAATTAACAAATTCACCCTACATAATAGGCTATAAGGTATTTGTCTATATAGACCATTCAGATATTAGATATCTTACCAATAAAGTAATTGTCGGAGGTAGGATTATTAGATGGTCGTTGCTCTTACAAGAATTTGATGTTATTATTATAGATAAACTAGGGAAGTCTAGTGTGGTGGCTGATTTCTTGTCAAGAATGAACACTACAGGTGAAGAAGAACTAGTGGAAGATGACTTTCTAGATGAACAACTATTTTTTATTTTATCAAAATCTCTATGGTTTGCTGATATATCTAATTACTTAACCATGTGGAAGTTTCTTCTACAATTTTCACAAAAAGAAAAGAAATGTTTAATCAAATAAAGTTTTTTTTTAAAATGGATTAATGGAATGTTATTTAAACTTGGACCTGACCATGTGTTTTGTAGGTGTGTGAAAAATGGTGAAGCTTATGATATCATCAGATCTTGTCATGATAAGCTAGGAGGATGTTATTACTTAGCTCAAAGAACCATACATAAAATCCTAGGAGCAGGATAATATTGGTCTCATCTTCATCAACAAGTAAAAAGATATGTCAGACACTATGATGCTTGTTAGAGAATTGGATAACCTACTCTTTTAATAGAGATACCTATGAACCCTCATCTTTAATTGGTTTTAGAACCATTTGAGAAATGGGGAATTGATTGTATAGGTCCTGTAGATCCTCCTTCTAGAGGAAAATAATATCTCCTAGTATGTACAGACTATGTGACCAAGTGGGCAGAAATGGAAGCATTGACTCATGTGAGAGAAGAGATGGTAGCTAATTTATTATATTTTAAAATCATGCAAAGATTTGGTGCTCTAAGGGAGATAGTCTCAGATCAAGGACCATAGTTCATGTCAAACATGATAAATCACTTCATGCAAGTATATCAAACTCAACACAAAAAAACATCTCCATACCATCCATAGGATAATGGGCAAGTTGAAGTTACTAAGAGAGAACTGTAAACCATTTTAACCCAAGTTGTTAACTCCAATAGAAAAGATTGGATAGATAAGGTACCAGAAGCTTTATGGGCCTATAATACTACTTGGAAAACAATAAATATATTTTCACCTTATGAATTGGTTTATGGTAAGAAGCCTTTATTCTCTATTGAATTTGAATTGCAAACTTTGAAAATAACTTTAGAAGTAGGAATTGAATTAGAAGAAATACAAAAAGAAAGAATCCTAAAGATTAATCAACTTGATGAGATAAGGATGGAAGCACTACAAAGAAATAAATTGGTACAACATCAAATAAAAGTTTGGCATGATTCACAGATCAAGAAATGGAAGTTTCAAAAAGGAGATTGGACACTATTGTTTGATTCCAAATTTCAACAGTTTAAAGGAAAACTACAAATGAGGTGGTTGGGACCTTATCAGATTGAGGAAGTCTTTGAAAATAGTTATTTTAAGCTAATACCTATTGATGAAAGTAGAAGAGCTCTGTTAGTCAATCGACATAGATTGAAGCTCTATCAAAAACCTCTCAATAAATAAAAATTTGTTCAAAAGATAAAAGATCAAGTAGCCTTTCTAGAAGACTCTACTTCTTCTAGAGAAACTATTTCAAAGTACTTATTCTGAAGGGCTCTGCTTATTCCAGTGAATAAGATCCTTGATGATCCAACATAAAAAAATTAAATTAAAAAAAAAACTTAAAACTTTCAATAGTGAAAATCCTTCCAGGGTCACTATTGACAATGCATGCCCAAAAAACTAGCTTGTTAGTTGGCTATGCATTTCAAAAATGCCTTTGGCTAGAAAACCAAAAATGGCTTGCCAAAGGGCAAAAACAAAATTTATAAGAAAAAAATAGAGAATCTCATCATATCACTATGATTGGTCATCTCTATGCAATAAACTAATCCATGCAAACTTATTTATGCAGGACACATGGTGAGTAAAGGATACATCTAAGGTCAAAGTAAGTAAGACATATATTTTATTTATCTATGTTTAGTTAAATAATTATCTTCTATTTAATTAAGACTTATTATACAGAGATGACCCAAATTTAAATCTTCCAAAATAGAATGACATGACACATGCCATAATGAAAAAGCATGCAACTGAGCTGCCAAAAGTGAATGGATAAGTGTGTATCTTTTAATCAATTGAGTCATAAATTATGATAATGATGAGATTTCATAAAAAGGGGTTTTAAATTAAGTAATGAATCGCTATCATTGTCAAAGTGACATGTCATCATTTCACCCAACTTGTATTAATGAGACAAAATGTTTGGCACACTCCATAGAAATATATGGTGCCTAACTGTATTAAGTCATCATATCAAAGTATGAACTCATGTAGTGTAGCATTTCATATGAACCATTTCATTTCTATAGACTTTAATAGAATCTAGTCAATTGATCCTCCATGATTGTTGCCTACCAATTCTCAGTGACTATTGCCTACCGATTTCAACAAAAGACTGGTCTACACCTCAATCAGAGTTAAGGGAATAGAGTTGACTATAAATCTATATAAAAATGGGATAGAAGATGAGATAAGAGCAAAATAATATAGAAAAGTTTCATAAAGACAAAGCTTTTGTGGCAGTGTTTAAAGCTAATGGCTCGCTACCTTTCATTGAAAAGTTCTAGGGTTTTGATGAAACAATGGTAAGTGAATTCATCACTAATCTCACCCCTACATTTTTAATTGTGAAAGGTATTATTATTCCTATTAAAACTCAAGTTATAAGCCAAATTATACAAGTTCCAGAAGAGGAAATGAGAACTACAGGTAGAATCTCATTTAGTGATTTAATAAGTTAGTTTCATCATAATGAGTAGACTAGGACTTCATGTCTAGTAGATTCCAAGGGAAAATCAAAAGAGATTAGTATAAATTCACTTCTTGAACCCTGGAAATCTATAGCCAAGTGGGTACTCAAGTATATCATTTGTGAGGGGCAACACAGTCTTTTAGGGGGAGATGACATGAACATTTTAATACATCTTAAACATGAGAGACAAAACTCTTAGTAAAAAATTAACCTCCCATCCTTCATATATGGTGCTCTGCAAGTTATGTCTACAACCCCTAATGCTACTCTTATGCATCATGGCTGTATTCATCTCATTATCCAACATCACTTCCTTCAACAAGGACAAGAGGACTAAGAAGAATTTTGGAATAGTATAGCACAACAAATTCTATATTTTCCTGCACAAAAAACCCTAAATTAACCATAGGAACACTCATCTCCACCTACTGCATCGGCTAAGAAAACAATGCCTAGGAAGAAATCATAGACTGTAGTCTCAACAAAAATTCCTTCTTCTTCTTCTTCTTCTTCAAGAAGAATCACAAGGTCTCAAATTCCTGAAGTTTCAAGTTCTCTACAAGAACCTCATGAATCTTTAGTACAATCAATTCCCATTTTAGGAAGAAGAAAATTGAGATAAAAAGTTGCTACAAAACTTGAGAAGATCGAGGGTTTGATGGTTGAGAAGGAAAGCCAACTGAGTGTAGCTCATAGAGTGACTAAAAGAAGGAGAAGGCTCATTCTGACTGATGGAGATGAATAAGAGGCTGTAGACATTCTAGAAAGTTTTAAAATGCTATCTCATTCCCACATACATTAAAATATCCTTGTACCTATAGATATTGAAGAAATTCCTTCCAAAAGGAAATCTTCAATCATAATGGAGGAGCCAATTCTAGTGTAAGAGCCGCACATGGTAGAGGAATCAAGTATGGCAAAAAAACCACATGTTTCAGTTGAAATTGTAATGGATAAAGGGAAAACTTTATGTACCAATGAGAAAGGTGAATCATCTAATCTAAATGATCATGTTATATAGTTAGCTTTGTAGCTTTCTCAAGCTCAAGTTCTTAAACAACAAAAAACAATTGACATTGCTGACTTGATCAGTCAATTATAGAACAAGGATCATCTCAACTCATTTTTGGTGAAAAAATTAGATATAGCATCTATTGATCATGTAGTAGAAGTACACAGATTAGAGGAAACAATAAAGGAACATGAAAGTGAATAAATAGATATATGGATAAATGTATAAAATTTGAAGAAGGAAAATAGGAGATTATAGAGTTTGATAAACTCTTCCAAAGCACCTAATGTTGCACTTCCTCCTCCTAAGGTATTTGTTGACCATGGTTGTCAAACAAGTGATATAGGTATTCCTCCCTTAAAAATACTACATCTAATTGAAGAATAATATTATATACTTAAATAGAAAAACAAAGATGCAATTTATTCAAACAAACTCTTAGAAACTGAAAAGAAAGAGTTAGAAGCTAAGGTCCAAAATTTAGAATAAAATTTGTAGGATGCATGAAAATTAGGGGAATATCTTTTATCATGTAATAATCCTTCTCCTACATATAATTTGTTTTTATTTAAACAATTTTACATATGGCAAATTTTGAGGATCTCTTGTCATCTTCCTTACAAAATTTTACAGCTAACAACATTTTTAGAAATTTTCTATAGTGGTGAACCTAATCAGCAAGATTTTCTTTATGAGTTTTATTTGCATGATTTTATTCTAGGAGACCATGAGAATAATAAGTTTTTAATAAACATTCATGTAGGATAAGTTCAATTGAGGGCATTACATTCTACATTCAAAAATCAAATAGTATGGAAAAGCAGATTTGAGGACTATACAAATCATGCTAAGACTATGGGATTATGTGTTAGACCAGCCCTTCCTATTCCCTAATTGATCAAATATAATTTTAACTTTTCTATGTTAAATTGAGGTTAAAATGCATTATTTATAGGTTTTATATGATTGTGATGTTTATTTTGATTTATTTTCAAGACAGATTTTTGTTTTAGTGGTGGTTGTAAGTGTAAATAGATGGGACCAACTTTTAGTGCCTCTTAAAAGATGAGAGGTCATGTCCCCAAATAACTTAATATGGAGTATGAGGAGAGCATCCTCAATTATGGAGATATTAATAGAGGTAATAAACTCTAGGGGAGAATAGAAATAGATTGGCATGAGATATAGACCCCATTTGCTAATCATACCTATTCCAAGATGGCAGAGTTGGGCTCCACAATCAGAAGAGAAATTCAATATATGGAAAAAAATAATTAAAGAGCATCAGGGGTTTACAATAAATTTATACAAGCATATAACATATGAATTTGATGAATATGATTTGAGTCAGAATGTGGAAAGTAGAAGCCAGAGCTATGAATGCTAATAAATGATTGCAATGGGACTTCTAAAAGGTAAAGCTTCAGAGAGATGATGAGCTCAGAATATGGCTCCTTATTGACATGTTATTTCTCTCAATTCATCTCTTAAAGGATATTATCTTATGCAAATCTTAGATTTTTAGATAGTTATTACATGGAAAATAGATATTTGTCTTGTTTATATTGAACCAAAGACTAAAACTTTACTTTGTCATTAATTTCTAATACATATCATGTTTTATTTATTTTTGTTGTGAAAAATTCTCAATAAGAAGACACAAGAGATGTATAGTGAATGTACAATTTTGATATCCATTCAATAGAATTACGGAATCAGCAGGCTTGTTTCTATATAATCTGTAGGCTTGTTTCTATGGACTCTGCAGGCTTGTTTCTATGGACTCCATAGGCTTATTTCTACGGACTCCACAAGATTGTTTCTATGAACTCCATAGGTTCATTCCTCCTAACTCTGTAGATTCAATTCTAAGAATTTTGTGAGGATGAATCTATAAATGGGGAAGCTGGTGGCTAGATAGGATAAGAGAGAATCATTCCAGCTGAAATCAAATAAGGAAAATAACTACCTACTATTTTGTAAGGTTTTATTTTGATAAAATTGTATATAATTTGATCTTAGGACTATTATAGGATAGGATATCTATTTCATCAAAATAATTAGATCTCTTGGAAATCCAATCTCCTATCTTTGGATGAATGGATCGACCAAGGAATCCTATTTTTTTGCATCCTATTTTAAGTTGATTATATTAGTATAAAATGTAATAATTAGATATAGAATAAGAGATGATAAAGAATATATAATAGAGAAAAATATTTGTATGAGCATATTACAAGTTTTAGCTAGATTGCAATCATTTTAGTTTTATGAATTATCACTTTAGTTTCTAGCATTGATTAATCTTTGTTCCTGAGTCTGAGAGGAGCAAGGGCCCACTCTCCTTAGAACCAAAAACTGTGTATGGTATTTATGTTATGATCTATTAACTTCTTGTTATAATTAATTAGAATCTTGTTAATATTTACATTTATTCATAAAAACATCAAAATAAATTCATAGTTTTAAAAAGCATTTTATTATTCCAAAATCATTTCCTTTCTAAGCAAAGTTTTCTTTCTTTTATAGTAGACGTGTGAAGCAAATTTCCTTTTGTTAGTGAAGAGTGTGATTTTAATTTCCATGCAAGCATAAATAGGAGTGTGATTTTTACTTTCAATAAAAGAGTAGATTGATTTGATTTCTTCCTTTTCATCAAAAGAGTGAATCACGTAGTTTAGGATACATTTCTTTCTTTAGTCAAAGTTAGAATAGGAACATCAAAACACCTCCATAAGTAGACTTCTAGATCTACCATCCTATACCTTACTATAGTTAGCTTTGGACACTAGCCCTGGATGATAAGACATCAATTGAATATTGATTAAATGAGGAGTTAAATGACACTCATCAGTAGCCTTACCAAATCCCATATTTGATTCTCTATGAGATATTTATGCTCCTCATCCATGGCTTGCTCCCATTTCATCCTAGCATCTACCTACATTTCTTCCTCATAACACTTTGGTTCTCTTTTGTCATTGAGTAACAAATAATTCAAAGAAGGAGAAATTTTTTTAGGTTATCTTCTTACCCTAGAAGGCCTTCTTACCATAAGAGTTTGGTGTCCTTGTGTAGAAGGTTCCTAAACTAATTCATTAGATACTTTACCATCTGCAATGTCATCTAATACTCTATACTCTTTTTATTCATGTTATTGTTCCTACAACTGATTCTTATACATGACTTTTTCATTAAAGACTACATCTCTAGACCAAAATATTTTCTTATCTTTAATGCTCCATAAATGGAAACTAAAGTCATCCTTACCATATCCTAAAAATATGCATTTTTCTAATTTTGCCTCTAACTTGGTCCTATCCTCTTTCTTAATGAGATCAAAAGCCTCACATCCAAAGACTCTAAGAAAATAATAATCAAAATTCTTATTAGACCAAGCTTGTTCATGAATTCCAAAGGCATAGAAGGTCCTTTGTTAATCAAATAAACTATCATGCTAACTACTTCTACCCAAAACTATAAAGCCAACCCTACATATAACCTCATGTTCGTAGCATGTTCCATTATTATTTTATTCATCCTTTTAGATACCTCATTTTATTATGGAGTTCTTGGAATTATCCTTTGCCTACAGATTCCATTATTAAAACAATAATCAAATAAATCATTACTATAATACTCACCTCCATTATCTAATCTGAGACATTTCAACTTGAGACCTTTCATTCTCAACCAAGGCTTTCCACTTCTTAAAAGTTTCAAATACATTATATTTATTTTTAATATAATAAACCCAAACATTTCTAGTTGCATCATCATTAAAAGTGACATAATAATTAGAACTGCCAATAGAAGGTACTTGAGTTAGTCCTCATACATCTGAATGTACCAACTCTAACTTATGCTCTTTATTTATGAGTCTAAATTTTAAGAACTTAACTTAGTTTTGATTTTCATACACACAATCCTTAAAGAAGTCTAAATCAATATATTTTAATCTAGACAACTTTTATTTTAAGATTCCCATGACCTTATGGCTCATATGATTGAGCCTATAGTGCCACATAGTTATATTTCCATCTATAACAACTAAATCATAATAATCAACATTACTAGTCAAATATAAACTACCAAACTTCTTACCTCTCAAAACCACAAGAGCACCTTTAGTAACTTTCCAAGAATCTATAGTAAACATTATCGAACAACCCTTACTACCTAATTACCCCACTAAAATCAAATTCCATCTCAACATAGGCACATGTCTAACATCTTTAAGTAGACACATGTTTTTATTATTAATTTTAACCTAAACATAGCCTCTCACTACTATCTCACATGGTTCATCAACACCAAGATAAATATGTCCTAAATTCTCTTGAACATAATCAGTAAAATAATGCTTATGTGAGGTGGCATGAAAAAAAGCCCCTAAATCTAATACCCAAGACTTAAATAAATTATCCATAGAAATAGTTAAGGCATCTTGACATGATTTACCTGATGTCACATTTACCACATTAATTTCTTTTTTGTTGACATTCTTATCCTAAAGTTACCAGCAATCCTTCTTTGATTTTCCAATCTTCCTACAATGCTAGTATATCATCTTCGATCTAGATCTAGATTTATATCTACCCTTTGAATTTACACAATTGATTTTGCTCTTATCCTTTTGCTTGCATCTATTTTAAATAGACAAATCATTACTTCAAGATGATTCATTAGTGCTTTTCCTTTGCATTTCCTCACTAAGAATCACACCTACAACATCCTCAAAATTTAAGCTTCCCTTCGTAGAGACTACATTACTCATAGCCATAACCAAGCTATTCAAACTATTAGGCAAAGAACACAAAATTAACAAAGCTCTAACATCATCATCAAAAATAATTCCAATAGAAGTGAGTATAATTACAACTATATTAAAATCGTTTAAATGACTAGAAATAGAACCATTCTTAGACATTTTCATATTAAATAATCTTTTCAAAAGAAAATTTTTATTTGAAGCAGTGGGTTTCTCATATAACTTTCCAATTTTGTCCATGAGATCATTTGTAATTTTCTCATCTGAAATGTTAAATGAATAAAAATATGTAAGGCATAACCATATGGATCCCAATGCCTTCCTACCAAGTAATGACCAATCTACATCACTCATACTTACAGGTTGTTCTCATTTCCCCTCCAAGGAGAGATGAAGCTCCTTCTAATACAAGTAATCTTCCATTTGCATTTTCCATAAACAAAAATTCTTACCATCAAATTTCTCAACCCTAAATCTAATCTCTTCTCCCATAACTCCCACTCAAGCTAATAACCCTTCTTATGATTTACCACTTCAATAAAACATAACACCAAAGCTTTGATACCAGATGTCAGGAATTAAAATAATCTAAACTAGATTTAAATTACCATAAAATCACATAACTAAATTTTAAATGTGAAATCAGATTTGACTATGCACTAACATGCATCATGAAAATAACCTTAAATCATAATTAAATGAAATCATAAATAGAGAGAATAAAATATCAATAAAACCATAACATAGATCTACCATGGTTCACCCAATGTGGGCTACATCCACCAAGAAAGTCTTCAATAAAATTTATAATCAAACAAGATTACAAAGAACCTCTCACAGAGATAGAATATCTACTATAGAAAATTGTACACATATGATATGTTTCACTTTCACCTACACCTACATAATACTATATCTCATTAGCTGATATACCACACCTTATAAATAAACATCTGTACTTTTAAAAAACATCTACACTTCGACTTTATCTCTCAAAATCCACACTTTAGAAAAAATCACATTTTTATAAATAAACTCATCACTCTAAATAGTCACACCACACTTGTAGATATAAAAAATGAAGGAAAATGCACCAAATAAGGAGAAACTCACCATGCTTATCTAAGATAAGCATTATCCACCATGTGACAACTCTCCTCCACCTAAGCAAGCTCATCCATAATCTTACCTAAGGAGGAACTGATCATGTTTATATCTTCTCTTCTAAAAATCAAATTTTCTAAAGACATGTGATCACAACCAACTCCTTGAAACAAGGAAGTCATTACATTTTCCAATAAATAACTAACTCCTTAAGATCAAGGAAGTCAACATGAAAATAGGCATCTAAGAACTAATTCCAAAAAACATGGAATACATAAAAATTAGAAATAAAATGAATATTCCACTAAAATTTGGATCAAGGTTTCATAAAATTTGGAGTGGAGAAAATTTTTCTCCCCACATTTGTGGAGCTCTCTAGGCCCCCAAAATATATCCCCATAGTCATGTGATAGCCCCAAAGGGCTCCACAAACAACAATAAATTTTGAGAGTTATATGAATTAGTATGGGCACTTTTCAACACTCCATATGAATTTATAAGATCCCATGGCATCTATATAACATCACCACTTAGGATATAATGGTTCATGGATAACTCTTCACTCAACTTACTCAAGTCTATCAAAACAACTTAAAAACTTGTCATGCATACTTAGACCTCAAACACTTGAGATATAACTTCGCATGAATAATAAAGCATCAACATGATATAATTATATATTTATAACACTATAATATGCTTTAAACACTTCTAAACTAGACATAATAACATAGGAACATCAATCTTACTAATACATAGAAAATTGCCTAAGACCCTAAAAATATAGTCCTTATGAATGATATTTTTAACTTCTTATACTAAATATCAACATTATATATATATATATATATATATATATATATATATATATATATCATTTATAGGTCATATATATCCCAAAAAAAATCAACATGTGAACTATATACATTGAATCCTATTATAGAGTCTCAAATTCTTCACTCAATCTTACATACCCAAAACTTTCATTATGTCTTGAAGACCAATCATAGTTATTATGAATTTCAGTGCTTGTGTGGGAATTTTTATGAACTCATAATTCATGTAAATTATCCTAAAATATAATTAGATTACTCTCATATATAAATATATCATGGTTTCAAGACAATATTAGTCTTGCAGATTAATCTCTCAACTTTACATCTTCACTATCTCACCTTCACTAAATGGGTCATCTTGTGAACAATATTTTAAACATTTTCATTGACCTCCAAAACATATAAAAAATATTTACATGTTTTATATGTATTAAAAAATAAACCCATGCATTTGGATCCATCCCTAATCCATGACAACCCATCCCTAATCTCATTCTCACTTCTACCTAGTTTTTCTCATTATCTTCACTTTTGGAATTTTTAGTGATAAGCCAACTTCCATGACTAATTTAGTATATTTGAATTATGTAAAGCTATAAAAACCCATCATGGGAAATAAGTATAAATCACAATATTCAACCTCCATCCATTGTACAACTTTCACTTAGTCAACCCTACTTCCTGTACAAAATTTTTTAGAAATAAGGGATCTATTGTAGCTTCCACTCACTCATCTGATAGACCAATTCCACCTAGAGGTACTTGGGAGAGTATTATAGATTATAAAATCATAAAACATGGCATCCAATCTATTTCAAGACATTTCCATCAATATCTTCCATATTAGGTCACTATAAGGGTTTTAGGAGGGTTTTAGATCAGTTTCCATTTTTAATGTTTGTTCATAAAACTCTACCCCTAAAACCAAATCTTAATACTTGTAAATAATTATTAGGAAAATTTTACATCTCTCCCAAAGAGCTTATATTCCCATTCAATAGTCACACATGCTAATAAGCATGATAAAATCCTTCTCGAGTTTACAACACCTAATTCTAGCACTTGAGAGACCTCAAATCCAATTTGTATGCTTTCTTCTTCAACTCAAGACCTAAAACTTCACCAAATTACTTGAAGTAACCTGTTATACCTCAAACCATGCTCACATGAGATCAAAAACATCCAAATATAATCATGATGCATCATCATGCCACCAAGGGTCTTAAGACAAGGTTTATGTGATGTAGAGCTCTTCATCTATACTCTACATATAAAAATCTATGATTCCTATTAGAAAACCATATTCATACAATATTTACAAAATTCTCATTGCAATCATCTCTTTAATGTGTTTTTCATTAATCCTTAGTCCATTCCATCAGTTTCTCATGATACTATCTTGTATTTGCCTTCTCTTGATGATTTATTGTCTTCTAGTTCTGTAAATATGTTTCAAGAATCCACATATGTCATACAATACCTTTTCATTCTCACTTGACTCAGCTCATACAAACTTCTCATAATACAGAATTGTAGAAATGCCTATTAAGAAATTAATAATGGATTTAGATACTCTATCTCACTTTTCAAGTTTTCACATAGTTTTGGTTCTATTTTTTTATTTCCTTTCATACCCTTCTTGTTATGTTTAGCCTATTAGGTCTAACAAGCCCTATTTACACTCAGACCCATTAGCTTACTATTAGTTATTTTAGACTCTTATTTAATTTATGGACACACAATCACATCTAGCTCATACACTACAATTCATATTCCAATAAGAACCTTAAAATATCTTTATACATTCTTATCACAAATTTTTTGAGTGTTCATCAGTGGGATCACCTTATATAGTTGTATTCTTATCAACACCTTAGCACATAATTTATACTTTATGGCACAGGCTTGAGGAAGGATAAAATAGAATCTTGGATCTCTACTTGGTTTCAATAGATGATGATTTCACATTGAGGTATATATAACCATTCTATGCTCTCATAATGGTAAGAAACCTCTAAAATAACTATGCCTCTCACAATGGTTAGAAACCTCTAAAATAATTTATGTTCAATACTTTAATTAACTACTTCTTCAAACTATGATTATATTTACATGACTTAAAATCTACATGCAATCATTCATTACAATTGATAATTATAAATAATAAAAAATAATAATAAAAACCTTTAAACTCATTTTAAGTATATTGCATGCTCTTGTTTATTCAACCTATTCAAACTACTTCTCAGTGCATGTGTAAATTCACTCACCTTTGATAAAAAATGTCATTACTTGAAACATTATTAAGTTATAATTTCCTTCTTATCAATAATACCAAATTAATAAAAATGATTTATCATACGTCATTTTAAGAATGGAAAAATTTTCATCCATATGTATATTAAGACCCTACTCACGTAAATGCAACTTAGTCCTACTTCCTTCTTACACACATCACTCAAGAATTACATCCATTCTTTTGTGAATGACTTTTAAAGGCTATATATAGATGTCATTTATCTAAAAAACATATATAATACAAAAATAAAGCATGTTATTTAATCTATATTTTTTTAAATCGATCAGCCCAAATATTTTGTATCATATAACCAAGGCTCGAATCATACTAAAATATAAACATACAATCTTTCCATCAAGATTCCTTCCACAATACATAATTAACAACTATCACTAAATCATGTACTTATTTTTCTTTGAATTGACATAAAATTCACTTTAGTATATTATCAATCAGTGACACATTGTTACCAAATATTCGTACCATGACACCACATTTTTAGTCCTTTCAATCACAATGAAACGTAATTGCTAAAACATAGATTACACACTAAAAAAGATTTATAATTCAATTATCATAACCAAAATAAAAAATTATATTTTGTTCCTCTTGGGGGTTCTTATACATATTCATTTGAACCCATCCCCATTCTCTCCATCTCGAATAATTTAAAAACACCAACCAAAAAATAATCTATCTAAAAAGACTCCAAACAAAAATAAAACATAACTAACTTTTTATAAATACTTCTTCTCATGTACATTGAAGGTGATAACTAACAAGATGACTCAACACATGATCCATGTATGATAACCTTGAAATGGTATAACTTTAGACTTGTGCGTTATTATTCTAGACTCAAATTTTAAATTGATGACTCCCTAAAGATTCTAACTTATACAAACACACCCAAAATGACTCCTATAATCTATAATGACTCAAAAATGGACTAGTATATATAGAGGTAGTGATGCTCATGCATCATACTACCAAGGAGCAAAAAAAATTTCCATGAAATTTATAAGTGATGTTGCCTTTAAAATACTTTGCAACATGCTTCTCCAAGTGCACATCCAGCTGGGTCCCAAGGCCTATTTGAGATACCTAGGCCTTTGTGATGCTTGCTCTTGTTGGTTCCTCTTTGCTCCACTCCTCTCTATATTATTTCTATTTTCTTTAGTTCTCTCTTTCTTCTCATTTTTAAATCATGTTCTTATGCTTTGATATCCACTTCATAATCATCTTCAGCTTTTTATTATTTTCTTGCATCTAACCTGCACATGGAACACACAAATCAATAAAAATAGTTTGTTGTTTGTCCTCTTAGAAATCTCTATCTTACTTAATATTTCTTATTTTATCCATGATTTCTTCTACAAATTTATTTTTTTCATTATCCACCTTATCATTATACAAATCACTCTCCAAATATTATATCTCTTTCTCTAACTACTCAGCACTTTCACATGCAAACTGAAAATTTGATTCCTCTTTTCCCTTCATGTTTTCAATGAGGCTCTCCAGTTGATCCATTTATTTTTTTTGGTCACTTTATTCACCTATGTGGTTAAAACCTTTATTTGGTTCAATTTATTTCTCATTCTACCAAAACTTATGTATTTCCTTCTTCAATTGCTTGCATATCATCCTCTTCTTTTTTATCTCTTCTCTCATGGTTTACATTTTCCTTCTTCTCATTAGTAGTTTGATTGGCCACTTGAGTGGCTTCTTCCTCATTACCCATCCAACATTTTGGCTTCTAATTTCACTTATATATTCTATCATGACCAATATCATATCTATATTCTACCTTATCTCAGCCATCTCTATTCTCTACTTGGTGTCAACTTGCACCATCTTCTTCTTGTGGTAGTTTCTCTCATTAAATATGTCATGTTTATTCTTACCTTTATCTTTCCTCATCTCTTTGAATATTTTTATCAACTCCTTGGCCTCACCTAGACCTATACCTCTTTCTGACAATCCTTCACTCACTTGCCACAGATTTACCATTCACTTAGTCGATCTCTCTCTCTTGACCTCAATTGGGTCTCTTTTATTATCCTCACCTAGGACTCCTCTTGTCCTACGTAGAGGACTCTTTTCTCTTTATTCTCACATATGAGCTCTTCTTTGTGATTTCTCAATATATTTTCTCAATCATCAAGCCACAATAAGTTGTAGGGCTGATACCATCTTCTCTTAACCTTCATGCTTACTTCAACACATCAAATAAAAACTCAAAATCAAAATAGAATAAGAAAGTACCTTATCATGCTTGTTATTATCCTTTCTCTTCACAAATAATCTTTAGGATCTAATACCGAAATTATGTAAATCTCTTCATATATACTCTTAATATAAAAATATCTTATACCTATTAGTGAACCATATTCATGCAATATTTAAAAACTTCTCATTGCAATCAACTCTTTATTTTATTTATCATTAATCCTCAGTCCATTCCATTAGTTTCTCATGACAATCTCTTGTATTTTCCTTCTCTTGATGATTTACTATCTTATAGTTCCATAAATATGTTTCAAAAGTCCACATATGTCATACAATACCTATGCATACTCACTTGACTCAGCTCATATAAACTTCTCACAATATGAGATAGTACAAATGCTTATTAAGAAAATAATAATGGATTTTGATACTCTCTCTCACTTTTCATGTTTCCACATAATTTTAGACTTTATTTCTATTATTTTATTTAATTCCATACCCTTATTATTTCTATTTTTGTCCTATTATGTCTAACAAGCCATGTTTACACTCAGGCCCACTAGCTTACTGTTAGGTCTTTTAGACTCTTCTTTAATCTATGGACACATAGTCACCTCTAGTTCATACACTAGAATCCATATTCCAACAAGAACCTCAAAATCTCTTTATACATGCTTATCACAAATTTTTTGAGTGTTCATCAGTGGGATCACCTTATACAGTCATATTTTTATCAATGCCTTAGCACAAAATTTATAATTTATGACACAGGCCTGAGGAAGGACAAAATTATATTTTACTCTCTACTTGGTTTCAGTAGATGATGATTGCACTTTGAGGTATATATAACCATTTTAAACTTATTACAGTGGTTATAAACCTCTAAAACAACTATGCCTCTCATAATGGTTAGAAACCTCTAAAATAACTATGCCTCTCACAATGGTTAGAAACCTTTAAAATAATTTTTATTCAATACTTCAATCAACTACTTATTCAAACTATGCTTATATTTACATGACTCAAAATCTACATGGAACCATTCATTACAATTTTTAATTATAAATAATAAACAATCTTAATAAAAACCTTGAAACTTACACTATGTATATTGCATGCTCTTATTCGTTCAACCTGTTCAAACTACTTCTTGATGCATGTGTAAATTCACTCAACTTTGACAAAAAATGTCATTACGTGAAACATTATAAACTTATAATTTAGTTATTATCAAGAATACCATATTAATACAAATGAGTTGTCATATGTCATTATAAGAATGGAAATATGCTCTTCTATATTTATATTGAGACCCTACTCACATAAATACAACTCAGTCTTGCTTCATTATTACATTAGTCACTCAGGAATCGCACCCATTTTTTTGTGAATAAATTTTAGAGGCTATATACAGACATCGTTTATCTACAAAACATATACAATACATAAATAAAACATATTATTTATTCTATATTTTTTTGAATCAATCAACCCAAATATTTCATATCATATAACCCAAGGCTCAAATCATACTAACATATAAACATACAATCTTTTGGTCAAGATTCCTTCTACAATACACAATTAACAACCAAACACTAAATCATGTACTTTTATGTCTTTAAATTGACATAAAATTCACTTTAGTATGTTATCAATTAGTGACAAATTATTACCAAATATTTGTACCATGACACCACATTTTTAGTCCTTCCAATCACAATGAAACTTAACTGTTGAAACACAAATTACACACTAAAAAAGATTTAGAATTCAATTATCATAACCAAAAAAAGAAACTTATCTTTTGTTCCTCTTGGGGGTTATTTTACATATTCATTCAAACTCATCCCCATTCTCTCCATCTTGAATGATTCAAAAACACCAACCAAAAAACAATCTATCAAAAACACTCTAAACAAAAATAAAACATAACTAACTTTTTGTAAATACTTCTTCTCATGTACATTGAGGGTGATAACTAGCAAGATGCCTCAACACATGATCTATTTATGCTAACCTTGACATGGTATAACCTTACACATGTATGTTATTATCTAGACTTAAATTTTACATTGATGACTCCCTAGGGATTCTAACTTATACAAACACACCCAAAATGACTCCTACAATCTATAATGACTCAAAAGTGGATTATTATATACAAAGGTCATGATGCTCTTGCATCACTATGAGAAGATCACTAAAGAAGAACTTACCCTTTGGCTCACTCTAAGATTCATATGAATGACTCAACACCTTTATCACAAGCTCTAATACTACATTGCATAATTTCAAGCTCATACACATCTATATCATCATCATCATCATGCCTTTATAATCCATATTCATGCTCAAGAACTATTACATCACACTAACCTACTAGGCACCATACCACTTTGAGATTTTTAATACAACTTCTATAGATCACTACTCACCTCTAAACATCTAAGATAGGATCCATAACATCTCTCATCATTATCCTTTAACCAAGTATCTTTATACCATATAGGTCACTACCCAAGACTCAAATAGCCTTCTTAAACACACAAGACATGAAGACAATCTCTCTCTCTAAACTCATGAAGTTCTGAATATCTTCACCAAAGATATGAAACTTACACTACCTCCAATAACTATGCATACATGTATTCACATATTTCACCATACCTCACTATGCTTCACAAGACACTCTATTGGATCACTCAAAGAAACACTAGCTATCTCAAATATTCAACCTCATACCAATAACCATAGCCACCTTCTTGTGAACCAACACTTGACCTCAAACTTCATCTGACATTAATGACCTTAGGCATATAACATCAAAGACAATTCTCACCTTACTAATCCTTATTGACATTAATGATAGAACTAAAATAAATGATATCAATGATAAATTTTTAAAATATCCCCCTTTCTCATTGATGGAAAACCATATTGATGGCAAACCACAAATGAACTAATCATTCTCAAACAATACTACTCACAACAAGTTTCTTCTCTCTCAAACTAAATAATTTCATCAAAAACTTTCTCCCACAATAATTTTGACCATCAAGAACTTTATCCCCCTTTGAAATTAATTACAAAGGGTCATACACACTCACACAAGGTCATCCACACATAGTCCACTAATCCTTGGACCTGACCACTCTTAGAGATATCAAGCTTCCCCTTTGTCCATACATATTTCTTAATGCTTTTTCTCATTTGTGATATCAAATAATAATAAACAAAACATGCTTATAGAACCTTTGAAACAAGTCAAACATACTCCCCCTTATTCTATGCACACCATAGAATCATAGCAATTGAAGTGAACATACCTCTAACTAAAATGCTCCATATGACCTCTTCAACCATTATACAATATACAAGATCTACATCTTGACCTTTGATGATTTATATGACCAATTACACTTAATGTTTCTACCTTAAACCATCCAACCTCATATCATGACCACATAATTAACAAAGAACTACTCCTTGACTCTTTGCTCACATGATTCATGCCCATATCTCATATTATACTCAAGAGACCTGAGTTAGCTCCCCCTAAATCCATTCTTCACCTCTTCTATATGCCTTTATGATAAACACACTATCATTCATATGAGAAACACTCTACCTTACATAACTTCATATCTCCTAATAGTTCCTTACACCAATCCTCAATAGAATCATGCTTACACAACTTCTCATCATGCTTCAATAGACCTAGTAGGGTGTAGGAGTAGGTTTAGGTGCAAAAATAAACCAAATAATCATTAGGAATATAGAATCTAGATCAATATTAATGAAATAAATATGGAAATAAAATGTAAAAAACACAACATAATAGAGACATAGATTTAATGTGGTTCACCCAATATGGGCTACATCCATATAAAAATAACCAATCCTTCTTATTATTTAGTCAAAAAAATGAAAGGAAAAACCTATAATATATACATATATATATATATATATATATATATATATATATATATATATATTAATATCCTCTCCACTCACACATATTATTCCATCATGATTAAAATGCCTTCATATCAAAGGAGGGTTTAATATTAGGCTAAAAATCCAAAAACATAATTTATACCATTAGATCTATGACCTAATAGTGAATGGTCTAGATTTACTATGAAATTACAATATATTCCCCCTAACACCTCCCCTATCAATAACTAAGAATTATAATAAGATCAGACTCCACCATCCAACAATCTTGTACTTGGAGACTAATTTCTACAACTCTTCCTTAGACTTTTCTTTGAATTTTAACCCTAGCATGTTTCTCATCTTCCCTGTTATCCTTAAAGACCTATTGAATTTGAAAAACTCTCCAAATTCTCCTTTGTGATTACTTTCATTAGTATATCTAAATTATTTTGACTTATATGGATATTTTTCAATTTTAATTGACCATCCTCCAAAATTGAATGAATGAAGTGATACCTGAGTTGTATATGTTTGGTTCTTAAATGGAATGCCAAGTTATTTTCTAAATGAATTGTACTTTGGCTATTACTGAATAACCTACAATAATTTTTATTATGCCTCAAATATTCCATAAACTATTGCATCTATATAATCTTCTTGCTTACTTCTATAGCTATAACATATTCTGCTTCTATAGTTGACAAAGTAACTATCTTTTGTAATTTTGAAATCCAACTAACTACTATATCACTAACAATTAAAACATAACCTATGGTGCTCCTCCTACCATCTAAATCTATAGTCATGTTTACATCAATATATATGTATAAGGTAACATATAAACCTTTATATCACAATCCTCTATTAGTTGTCCCTCTCAAGTACTCGAGAATTCACTTGACTGCATATCAATGCTCCTTTCCTAGATTATTCATAAACGTATTGATGACTCCCACTGCATGAGAAATATATGGTCTCGTGCACACCATAGCATACATTAAACTTACAACTGGTGAATCATAGGGTACTTTAGACATATAATTTATTTCTTCCTACATTTTAATACACTGCTCTTTACTTAATTTGAAGTGCCCTCCTAAAGGTGTACTCACTAGTTTTTCATCTTGCATATTTAACCTGACTAACACCTTCTTGCTGTATTTTCCTTGAGATAATGTCAAATTTCTATTTTCCTTTCTCTTATTATTCTCATAACAAGGATTTAGTTTTCAACACCCAAATCCTTCATTGCAAGTGAAACTACTAGTTTTATTTTGAGCTCATTTATATCATGCATGTTAGACCCTATAATAAGCATGCCATCTACACACAATAATAAGATAATATAACTACCATTATATAATCTCTTAAAGTAAACATAGTGATACAAATGACATCTTCTATAACCTTTTTATATCATAAACATGTCAAATTTCAAATACCACTATCTTGGAGCTTTATTTAGGCCATACAAACTCTTCTTCAACCTGCACACCATTTTATCCTTACTTTGATTTCATATCCATATGGCTACTCCATATATATTTCCTCATCCAAGTCACCATGAAGGAAAGCCATCTTCACATCTAACTATTCAAGGTGTAAATCTTCTACTACTACCAAGCTTAAAACAATTCTTATAGAAGTCATTTTAACTACTGGAGAAAATATTTTATCAAAATCTATACCTTTCTTTTGTACAAACCCATTTACAAGTCTGGACTTATACCTCTTTTTTGCCCCATATTCTTCCTTCAACCTTTAAACCCATTTATTTTGAAATGCTCTTTTACATATAGACAACTAAACCAAATCCCAAATTTGGTTATGTAACAAGGAGTTCATCTCCTCTTTCATGCCTTGCTCTCACTTATTTCTAATTTCTACCTACATTGCTTCTTCATAGCTTTCTAGCTCACCACCATCAATCAATAATAAATAATAAATTGAAGGAGAGTATCTTTCAGGGATTCTACTTACTCTGGTATATCTTCTAACTATAGTTTCAAGAGTTTTAGGTACTTTTTATTCTTTTATTTGTTACACATTCTAATTTCTAGCACTTTTGGAATTTCATTTCCACTAATTTCATCAAGTTCTTCACATTCAATATTTTGATTTTCTTGTTTTTTTCCCTGCAAATGATCTTTGTACATGACATTCTCATTAAAGATCATATCTCTACCCCTTATGATTTTATGGTTTTCAAAATCCCAAAAATGGTAACCACAATCATTAGCTCCATATCCAATAAAAGTACATTGATTGGATTTTGCTTTAAGCTTGGTTCTATTTTCTTTATCAATATGGACAAATGCTTCACAATCAAAAGTCTTTAAAAAGGAATAATCTACCTTTTTACCTATCCATGATTATTTTGGAATTCCACCATACAAAGGAATTGAAGACCTTCTATTTATTAAATAAATATCAGTATCCACATCATCTACCCAAAATTGTAAGGGCAACCTTGCATATAATCTCATGCTCCTTACACACTCCATTATTGTCTTGTTTATTCTATAATGGTGTTCTTGGAGCCTCTTCTCTATATGAATCTCATGGTATGGACAATAATTATCAAATTCCTTGCTATAGTATTCACTTTCATTGTCTGATCTGACACACTTCAACTTATTTCCTATCTCATTCTCAACCAAAGCTTTCCATTTCTTAAAAGTATCAAATACATCATATTTTTTTTATATGCAATAAACCAAAGTTTTTCTAGTTGCATCATCAATAAAAGTAACATAATAATAAAATCCAATGAAAGGATGATATCTGAGCTGATCTCCATCTATATGTATGTATAAGATCTAACTTTTCATCCTTTTTCATTTTCCCAACTCTAAGAAATCTGACACTTTTTTGTTTTCCATACACACAATGCTCATAGAAATCCAAATCAAGCTTCTTCAAATCTGGCAACAAATTCCTTGAGAGGAGAACTTACATCCCCTTCTCATTTATGTGCCCAAGTCTGTGGTGCCATAATTTTGTATTCACTTTTATAGAATTTAAAGCAATAAAAGAGTCAACATTACCATTAGATAGATATAATGTACTTACCTTATCTCTTTTTATTATTACTAGTGATCTTTTAGTGACCTTCCATGAATGTTATGCAAATGTAACTATGCAGCCCTCACTTCCCAATTGCCCTATTGAAATTAGATTTCTTCTCAACTCAGGAACATGCCTCACCTCTTTTGTCAACCATTTTTTTCCATTTTTTTATTTTATCTATATATCACCCTTTCCTACAATTTTATAGGGTTCACCATCACCCAAATAAACCTATACAAAATCACGTTGAACATAGTCTTGAAAATATTTATTATGGGGTGTAACATGAAATAAATTCCCTAAATCTAACACCTAAGAATCATTAATATTATCTAAAAAAGGATTAAATAATTTTTTAACACATCACCTGCTATATTTTCTTCTTGATTTTTATCCTGTTGTCCATCTCCTTATTTTCCTTTTCAAAACCAATAATCTTTCTTCAAGTGTCCTTTCTTCCCACAAATCTAGTACACCAATGTTCCTCTAGATTTGGATATACCCTTTTTACAATTCTCATTATTTCTTAGGACCTTTCCTCTATCTTTTTGTCTTCCCCTATTATCCATAGTCAAATCATTACCTAATGTCTCACATGTTCTTTTCCATCACATTTTCTCACTAAGAATAACACCAATAACATCATCAAACTTTAAAGTATTTGAACTAGAGAAACAATTACTCATAGCCATGACCAATCCATTCCAAATTTCTATTAATGAGCACATAATCAAAAGAGCCCTAAATTCATCATCAAAATTTACTCCTATAGAGATTAACTAATTTTTTACCATATTAAATTCATTTAAATGATCAGTGACATACCCACCTTTTGATATTTATAGATTAAATAAATGCTCCATAAGAAATAACTTATTGGAGGATGAGGGTTTTTTATACACTCTATCTAATGCATCTATGACATCCATTATCTTTTCTTTCAAAATATTAAAGGCTATCGATGATGTCAGGTACATACGTATTGTTCTTAGTGTCTTTCTATCAAGAACCTCCCAATATTCATCCTTCATATTTGTTGGTTTTTTTGTTATTTTTCCCAATGGTATGAAAAGATCCTTCTGATATAGATAGTCTTCCATTTTCATCTTCCATAGCTAGTAATTTGGGCCATTGAATTTTTTGACCTTAAACTTGCCTTCTTTTGTCATTGCTCCCACTTGAACTAGGAACCCTCTTTTTTTGTGAGTTTATCTACCAAATAAACCTTTGGCTCTGATACCAATTGTTAGGAATATATAACATAGAATGATATTAATGAAATAAAGATATAAATAAAATGTATAAAACCTAAAACAATTGAGACATAAATTAAACATGGCTCACCCCATATGGGCTACATCTATATAGAAATAACCAGTCTTTCTTATTATTCAATCCCAAAAAAGAAGGGAAAAACCAACAATACATCCACTACAATATCCTCTCCAGCCACACATAGTATGTTTTCATGATGACAATGCCCTCATATCAAAGGAGGGTTACATATTATGGAAAAAAAAGCTAAAGACATAATTTCTACCATTAGATCTATGACCTAATAGTGAATGATCTAGATTTATTATGAAATTATAATATTTCACAATGTATTTTTAACAAAATTTTGCTTCGAGGGTGTTTCCCATGAACCCCTAATAGGGGTGGCTTCTAATTAGTTTTCCTCCCCCTAAACCCCCATGGAAACCATATTAGGGGGGCATTGCACTCCCCCCCCCCCGCCACCCCCCTATTAGGAACCAGGTATTATAATAAGATCAAGCTCCACCATCCAACATTAACACCTTCCTTCTAACATACTAGATGACCATGTAGACTAGCTTAGAATGCCTCTAATGACCTCAAAAAATCCTTTAAACATATTAAATCCTTCAACCTATATTCTTATTGTCCCATCATGCAATCTTCTATACAAACTTCAACCATGACCTAGATCATATAAGCAACTAAACTTCTTAGTTATCTTTAAATTATCTCTTTTTGGACTTAAACTAATGCAAACACCTTTTTCCATTCCTCTTCATGTACCATGGTATCTATTTGATGATATACATACATTATCTACCTCTAAATTGATCATCCATACCTTTATTTCAATAACCACCTTAAAATATAAGCCTTCACATGCTTCTTATTGTCTAAAGAGCATCTCCTTGAAGCCTAAATAGAGACACCCCACTTCGTAGGGTTCTAAAATAACATGAACCTAAGAGACCCCCAATTCTTTAATCCACTTTAATCAACCATATTGAAATTTTTAGATTGGTATCCTTTCTTTAGGATTCTCTTGGTTTTGATTGGCCCCTTGGGGTTGCTGTCTACATCATCCTTCTTCTCTTTGATTGTCAATTTATCTTCTAATACACCATCAATAGATGTTGATAGTACATGATTTTGGTGCTTATTCACATCTGATCCTTATTCTAATATAAACAAATCATTCTTAATGATAGGCTCAATTTAATTAACACTAACTACCTTTGGTATCCACAGCTTTTTATGGGCATCAATCATCTGGCTATGACTAAAGGGTTTATCCACTCTGATCTTATAAAAACTTACAATATGACCAACATGTTGACAAATAAATCAAACAACATTACTCACACATTTTACTTGAGGTTAGTTCTAATCCATTTTTTAAAAAAAATTCTCCCCCTATAATCCCTTTTTTTATGCCCAAACTGATAACAGGTGAAATAATAACCATAAAATGAATTAGAATACCTTGTTGCATTGAGCTGCCTATTTGGATTAACCTTTTCTTATTTTCCTTCATGTTAACCTTCTTATTTTTATTAATATGATCTACATTCTTCTTGTTTTTAGATGACTTGTCATGCTCTTTCTCAATCTTTCTCATCTTGTCCATGAGATGCTTATGCTCAACCTTCAAGGAGCCAAACTTGGTCTTCAACTGATCACACTCAACTTTTTTTGACCTTAAAATTACATTGACAATATCTAATAGATCTTTGACATATTTGATGGTCTTTTCATATTCTTTGGACTCTATGGATGTTTTATTATTCAAGGCACAGATTTTTTACTCAATATCCTTGACCACATATTTTCACTCTAAAATCTCTTTCCTTAGTTGCTTAGCCATCTTGTGCCTCTAGGATCACCTTCTAGCTATCAGGCATGCTCCAAAGGATTAGGATATGATAATAATTTTTTTAGGTACATACACTAAGAGGGGGTGAATCAATTCCACTAAAATAATAGTTAAATTTAGATTGTCATTTTTGAAGCATTCATTCAAACATATACATCAAAAAATGCATAAACAAGCATCCACATAAGCATACAACATATGAACACAAGATATATGTGGGGAACCCTCATGGTGGATAAAACCAATAAAACATATATTTTAATATATTTATATATGAAATTAATCAACATTTAGTGAGTCACCAACCCCATAAGGAGCACCAACCCCTCACTAGTCAAGCACCAACTCAACTAGTTGTTTAGTAAGCACTAACTTACAAGGAGGCACCAACCCCCTAGGTAACTAAGAACAAAATTAGACACCTAGAACCTATAATCACATTTAGACACATTTTTCTCACTCAAATAATTATTATCACTTTATTTTTCTCTTCACGCTCTTCTATCTCTCTTAAACAAACTTCTAGGCTTCCTCACTCAATATGCCTCTTATTAGGCTTATTAGGTCGACTGACCTTGACAACCACATGAAGAAACTTAGTTAAACATTCATCATAGTCTATCTCCCATATTAATATTGTATTTATAACCTCATACTACTTCACAATATTCTCTTTTATTCTCTCATAGGTCTCATCTCTATTGCACACACAACTAGGCCTATTATGCCTTATATAAATACAAGTCACTAGCTCACATACTCTCTTAGTTAGCCAAAGCATATTAATAATATAGGTAAATCCCATAATATTAATAATAAAAAATTACACATAGTAATAAATCATATTTAGATCAATTTTAGATTGGTCAAGCACATTTAGACCTCATTCTTCTTTTAGGCCTACTAGAGACATAATTGCAACTAGGTCTACCCTTTTCATGGAATAACTTGAACCTATGTGGCCTACATGGACCTCATCAAAGGAATAAAAACTTTAATAAAATTATATAAAAACCTAAAATAATATTATTTACTGTTATTAATTCATAAATCCTTTTCTCACAACTTGAAAGCACAATTAGGCCTGAAAGACCTATTAGGCCTAATTACCTCAAAAACATTGTCTTCAAATATGAAGCTCATATAGACTATAGAAACATATTCTAGGCCAAAAAAATAGATTTATGTAAACTTAATAATATAATTTAAATCATAAAACTCATTATAATTCATCACTCAATCTCCAAAGAATCAATAACACCTCATCAAAATGCTCACTCCAAACTACCAATTTGCTCAAAACCTAATCATTAGCATTTTGACCTCAAAAATTAGTATGGGAAATTTAAAACACTAAATATGAATGTATAATATCCATATAATATATATAAAATCACCACATTCTTTGTATATCCTTCTTAGGATATAATGGTTTAGGAATAACTCTTCACTTAGCTTACTCAAGTATGTCAAAACACCTTAGAAACCAGTCATGCATACTTGGACCTCCAACACTTAAGATAAAACTTCCCATGAATAATAAATAATAAAAATGATATAATTATATCTTTAAAACACCATAATATTATTTAAACACTTATAAACTAGGCATAATGACACAGGAACATCAATCTTACTAACACACAAAAATTGCCAAAGACCCTAAAAACATAGTCCTGATGAATATATTTTTTAACTTATTATAATAAACATTAAATTTATATAAATCATATAAATTTAATATATATACATAAAAACATAAAAAATTACAGTAGATACATTTAATAATATCATAGAGTCTCAAACTTTTCACTCCATCTTGCATACCTACAACCGTCATTTTGTCTTGAGGATCAGTCACGGTGATTATGACTTTTAGTACTTGTGTGGGAACTTTTATGTAATATTTATTATTTTAATGATAATAAGAGATAATTATGTAACTCTCATAGATAAATATATCATTTTTTAGTGACAATATTATTCTTGCATACCAATCTCTCAACTGTACATATTCACTATCTCGCCTTCACTAGATAGGTCATCTTGGAAAAACATGTTTTCAACATTTTCATTGACATCCACAACATATAATAAATATTTAAATGTCTTATATTTATTTAAAAATAACCCCATACATTTTTACCCATACCTAATCCATGGCAACCCATCCCTAATCTCATTCTCACTTATGCCTAGTTTTTCTCACTGTCTTCACTATTGGAATTTTTAGCAATGGACCAACTTCCATGACCATTTTAGTATATTTTAAGTCAATAAAATAATTATAAACCACCATTATCATAAATTATAAGTCAAAATATTCAACCTCCTTCCATTTTACAACTCTGACTTAGTCAACTCTGCCTATTATATAAACTTTTTGATAAACAAGGTATTTTTTATTGCTTCCACTTACTCATCTGATAGACCAATGCCAAATAAAGGTACTTGGGAGAGCCCTATAAATTATAAAATAATAAAAATAGGTTATCCAATCCATTTTTATCCATTTCCATAAAGATATTCCATATCAGGTCACTATAAGGGTTTTAGGAGGGTTTTAGACCAGTTTCCATTCTTAATGTTTGTTCATAAAACTTTATCCCTAGAAATAATTATTAATACTTGTAAAGAATTAATAGGCCCATTTTAAATCTCTCCTAAAGATATTATCTTCCAGTGTAATAGTCACACATGCTAAAAATCATGAGAAAATACTTCAAAGGTCCCTAACACCTCATTTTATCACTTAAGAGACCTCAAATCCACTTTTTATGATTTATTCTTCAACTCAAGACCTTAAAATTCACCACCATACTTTCAAAAACATATAAAACCTCAAACCATGATCACATGATCTCATAATCCTTCAAACTTGACCATGATGCCTCATCATGCCACCTCAGGTCTTAAGACAAGGTCTATGAGAAAACCACTAAAGAAGAACTTACCCCTTTAACTTACTCTTAGAGCCATATGACTAACTCAACAAATTTCTCATAATATATAACATTTAATTTCATAATTTCAAGTTCATACACATCCATATCACCACCATCATGCCTTTATAATCTATATTCATGCTCAAGAACTAGTTCATCACATAGACCTACTAGGCACCATACTAATTTGAGATCTTTAAGATGCATTTTATAGCTCACTACTCACCTCCAAACATATGAGATAGGATCAAAAACATCTCCCATCATTATCCTTTGACCAATTCTCCTTATACCATATAGGTCACTACCCAATACTAAACTAGCCTTCTTGAACACACAGGACATGAAGATAATCTCACTCTATAACCTCATGAATCTCTAAAGATATTCACAAAAGATATGAAACTTAAACTACTTCAAACAACTCCAAATACATGTATTCACTTATTTCACCATACCTCACTATGATTCACAAGACACTCCATTGGATCACTCAAAGCCACACTAGCAAGCTCAAATATTCAACCTCATACCAATGACCATAGCCACCTTGTTGTGAACCAAAACTTGACATCAAACTTCCTTTGACATTAATGACCTCAAGAATATGACATCAAATACAACTCCAACCTTATTTATCCTTCTTGAAATTAATGATAGTACTCAAACACATGACATCAATGACAAATTTCAAAAATCTTCCCCTTTGTCATTTATTGCAAACCACATAATGGTAAACCATAAATTAACTAATCATTCTCAAACAATACTACTCATAACAATATTCTTCTCTCTCAAACTAAATAATTTCATCAATAACTTTCTCCCATATGAATTTGGACCGTCAAGAACTTTCTCCCCCTTTGACATTAATGACAAAGGGTCATACACACTCTCAAAAGGTTATCCTCACATAGTCCACTGATCCTTGGACCTAACCACTCTCAGAGCTAGCAAGCTCCCCCTTTGTCTATACATACTTCTCAATGCTTGTTCTCATTTGGGCTCTCAAATCATTTTAAATAAACATGCTTCTTATACCTTTGAAATAACTCACACATACTCCCCCTTATTCTATGCACACCTTAGAATCATACCAATTAAAGTGAACATATATCTAACTGAACTACTCCATATGACCTCTTTAACCATTTTATATGATACAAGATCTACATCTTGGCCTTTGATGACTAATATGACCAATAAGTCTTTATATATTTTCCATAGACCATACAACCTCAGATCATTACCACATAATCAAAAAATAACTACTCCTTGACTCTTTTCTCATAAGATTCATGCCTATATCTCATATTATACTCAAGGGACCTAAGTTAGCTCCCCCTAATTCCATGCTTCACCTCTATTATATGCATTTATGATAAACACACTATCATCCATATGAGCCACACTTTACCTTACCTAAATTTATATATCCCAAATAAATATTTACACCAATAATTAATAGAATCGTGCATACATAAATTACCATCATGATTCAATAAACTTAGTAGGGTCTAGGACTAGGTCTAGGTGCATACCTAAACCAAGTGATGCATTCCTTATAATATACTAACTAACCATGTAGACCACCTTGGAATGCCTCTAATGACCTCAATAACACTTCAAACATATTAAATCATTTAACCTATCTTCCCATTATCCCATCATGCAGTCCTCTATGAAAACCTAAACCATGACGTAAATCATACAAATAACTAGACTTCTTAGTTTTCTTAAAATTCTCTCTTTCTATATTTATACTGATGAAAACACCTACTTTCATTCCTCTTCATGGACCATGGTATCTTTTTGATGATATACATACATGAGCTACCTTTGAACTAATAATCCATACCTTTATTTCAACAACCACCTCAAAATAGAAGCCTTCACATGCTTATTATTGGCTATAGAGCGTCTCCTTGAAGCTTAGATAAAGACACCCCACTTCATTGGGTTATAGAACAACATAAACTCAAGAGACCCCCAATTCTCTAATCCATTTCTTTTAACCATATTGTAATTATGAGATTGATTGTCTTTCTTTAGGATCTATACCTAGTGCCAAATTCCTTTTGTGTCTAAATTCCTTTTTGAAACTAAAGCCACATGTTCATTTTTTATCTTTACTTGGTGTCGTTATGTTGTTCATTCTTGTCTATCTTATTGTTTATTCAAAGAGCCTAGTTTTCTTAAGTTAAGTTTTTAATTAACCTTTATAAATTCAAATCCAAACATTGATTTTTTTCTACCTATGGCTTGTATAATTTTGGCTTAGACATTGATCTTTCTCTTTTGGGTTGTGTAACTTGGGTTTATTTATTTATTTACTTTGAAAACTATTTGTTTGTGCCTAGATTTGGGATAAATATCCTATCTTCCACATGCCTAGAGTTTCATGCCTTATACCAATTAACTAAGTTCATGTTTAAAGTCAAATGCCTAGTTTATGCTAAAGTGTTTCGTATTTTTTAGATTAAATATCTCATCTCATTTTGTTTAAAGTCTAGATTTTGTGCCTTTTCCAAAAGACCTAGCATATGCCTATTTTGAGCCTAGCTTTTGTGCCTTCTCTAAAAGACCTATAAATTTTTATTTTCTTTATATTATACTTGTTTGAAAAACTTTGTGCTTAGATATTGGCATTTAAATTTTTATTCATCCACATGAAGTTTTTGTGTAAGACATTTGACATTAGACTATTTTGTAATAAGTTTTATCATAGACCTTTTGGAGATACAACTCCACTTTTAGACATCATAGACTATTAAAGGAATGTCATAGACCTAAGTTAGTCTAACTTGGTCTAAAAGTGGAGCTATATCTCCAAAAGTTCCATGCTAAAACTTATTACAAAATAGTCTAATGTCAAATGTCTTACACAAAAACTTCATGTGGATGAATAAAAATTTAAATGCCAATATCTAAGCACAAAGTGTTTCAAACAAGTCTCATATAAAGAAAATAAAAATTTATAGGTCTTTTAGAGAAGGCACAAAAGCTAGGCTCAAAATAGGCATATGTTAGGTCTTTTGGAAAAGGCACAAAATCTAGAATTTAAACAAAATGAGATGAGAGATTTAATCTAACAAATATGAAACACTTTAGCATAAACTAGGCATTTGACTTTAAGCATGAACTTAGTTAATTGGTATAAGGCATGAAACTCTAGGCATGTGGAAGATAGGATATTTTTCCAAAATCTAAAACCATTTATCCTTTGGACATTATTTTAAGAGTTTTTATAACTCTAAGCCTTTTTGTGAAAAAATCATCATTGATTTGAATATGTCTCACTATACTCATAGTGGATCTATGTACGATATGGGATATGATAATGTGGTTTCATAAAAAGACTTTGTTAAAGACCCTTATGATGACATTATACTTTGTGAGATGGATCCTAATTTACCTTACAACACTCAATCAGGGGGAAAAATCTAGGTTCCTTTAGTTGACTATTTGATCAACACACCTCCATACTCAGAGCAAGACCAAGAACACCTGGTACAGTACCTTACTAGTATATCATTAGCTATGGAACAAGCTCAATAAGTATACTATGTTATGATCCCATTGACATATGATCCATATTTATCTGATCATCACATGCTTAAAAATAAGGATGAAGTTTTAATCAGATCCATAGAGGTAGGGGATAAGTTTCTAGTAGACTTCCCAAAAAAAATCCCAAGTCTAGTTAGAGTGCCTTTAGTTATGCCTTATAACTAACCTAATGAACAAGCATCTTTTATGAATACTCAAGCTTTTGTATTGATGTCATATTAGGACCAACATATTCTTGTCATAGGAAAAGGTCTCATGGAGGATCTGTTGATGCCTAAAACTTTTTCTCCATGTAAACAACACTCTATGAGTAGCTTTATAGATGTGGGACTCAAATGTGATATGTAAATCAACCTATAGGGTTTTAGAAGCTAACTCTTCAGATAAAATTAGGGATGAAAAGGGATAAGAAGGAAATGGAAAATAAAATTGAAATAAACTAACTAGGGTTATGTATAAAGATATTAAAATTATTGACCTATAATTAAATAAAATAGCTTGAATCTTTGAACATCATAGACTATTAAAGGAACATATGCATGAAATAACTTATATAATGCAAACAATAACCAATACTATAAAAGTAGATCAAAGAAACAACAAATAGAAATAACTTTCCACTTAGTTTGACATAAAACACCACATCTTCTTCATTATTATGTGGAGAATAAAATACAAAAGGCCTTGAGGGTACAATATATAATATTCAATCCTACCCATGAGGGGCACTTACTAAGGTCATAAAATGAAAAAATATAACTAATGCTACTTCTATTCTAAAACTAAACTATTAAAAATGGCTACTCTCTAATAATAGAAAAAAAATTATTCCTCTACCAACCCCTTATAAAATAAATGAGCCTAGTGTATATAAGCACAACAACCTTATGATTAAATGACACCTAGAACCAGTTACTCACACTCATGATGAAGCCATTACAATTGACTGAGGATCTCCATCTCATAAACATAGTTAACCCTCCCAATCTTGGATATGGTGTAATTTCAATTCCTTATGATTCCTACTATGCTTAGAAGTGTGGTGGTGACACATGTATGCCTCCAAAACTACCTCTAGAATGCTATTTAGGAAAGGGGGACCTAGTCCTCTCATTCAATGACACTAATTAAAGGTTTGATGGGGAATATTTACTTTAGATAAGCACCATGATTCCATGTGTAAATTTCCACTCCATTCTCATTGTAACTACTTGGTGGGTCCCATTTCTAGCCTTATCAACTAATTATGTGATTTAGAGATCTGATAAAGAAAGGTTTACTCTTAAGGAGCATTATGATGCCACATGATGAGCTATCACTACTCCTAGAAAATCCAAGCATTCCTTTGAAATAATTAGTACAAGGTCACCATGTGGAAATATTTTGTTTCTTTATAAATATATGTGGGCCCCACCCACTACTCCATCAACCAATGACATTGCTTAAAGTTTTGACAAAATAAACTTTATTTAGATGAGCACCCAGTTACCACATGGAGATCTATCACTACTCTTAGGTGAATCAAGTACTTATTCATGATAAAAGAGTGTTGGGGTACCACATGGAAGGCTAATGCTTTTCTTAGGGAAGTCAATAACTTTTTTGAGTTGAATAAACATTAGGCCACCACATGGAAGGTTATGGGAAGAAGTTGAGACTTAGACAAAAATAGAAAAAGAGACCTCCAAAAAAAAGGGATCTAGAACACAAATGCAAAACTCACCAATTTCATCCATGAGAAAATTTAACCACTCTAAAATATACAAAACATGGATCACAATCCATAGTTCCTATCAACTTGCAAGGGGAAACTTCCTGTAGATAGAACAACCCAAAATTTTAGTTTCTTAGACCAGTAGAAGAACAATTACAAAAAGGGGCAAGGCTTGTTGAACTTATAATTTTTTAAGAGTATCCTTTAAATTCATCCACTATTCCACCCTCAACTAATTATTATTTTTTAAATCCTTGAAGGCTCTATCCAAATCCATGATCTCCTTAAAAGAGAGGCTGCTCAAATCTTAGACTACTACCAATATCTAAAAATCTAGCTGGGCAAGAGGCTGTAAAATGGTCTCCACCTCAAAGACAATTAGCTCTTGATTGAGAGCCACAAAAATGGTTTGTTCATTCTTTTTTCTCTCCAATAGTTCTTTTATTTTATCCTCTAAACGGACAATATTGTCTATAAGGGATGGGGAAGTGAGTCCCAATTAGACTAGCTATTCGATGTGCCCCTTCATATCCTAAACCAAATTTTTTAAGGAATCTAAGAATGCCTTGAAATTTTTCATCACCTTATTTTATCTCAAAAATTTCATTAAATTTCACCATCATACCTTTGATCAACCACCCCTATTGCTTGTAGCATCCTATCCATTATAGCTATGAATCTTGAACTTTTTGGGGACAAAAAGGCAAAGACCTAGTCTATAGACATGATCACCTAGGATCTCTACCTCTATGAGTCCATGATGAGATTGAGTAATATTTTCAAGTTTGTGGTCATGTTTTTAATCCTATCCTAATAAGATACATATAATTATTAGAACATAAGAAGGATCCCTATGGTTTAAGAGTGTGTGGTGATGTCATTCTTCAATTATAGGATCTCTTATTCCTTGGTTGAGGACTCCTAATCCATCTAATGTTGTAATTGTTGATGTTATTTATTATATTCCAAGAGACTCTAATGGGTTTGTGTAATCTCTAACTCTTTTTATTGCATCTTAGCTTCTACAGTCACCTTTTCTTTCTTTAGGTAATCTATTTCAATGTTTAAATTTGCATCTTAAATTCATAACTAGGCCCTTTTATTGGCTTCCTCTTAGAATCTCTCTTTGGAGATGAAGCTCTATAGGTTAGATCTCATTTTGTTGAGATCCATGAATTTTTCCTTGGCCTTAGTGTTGATGCAGTCTACCACAACTTTCACTCTTGCAAGTTTTATCCAATTTATGGCCTACTTTGATATAGTCATGGTGATGGAATTTTGATTTTCTTTCATCAATTCCACCCTATCATTGGGTCTAACCTAACTGAGGTTGAGACTGATGGTGTACTTAGTATTCCCTTGACTACATATATTCTTGGGGCCTAATTAATTGAGGTACTATGTGTGTAATCATTAGATATTGTTGTATCAATTCAAAAAGTGTCCACCTATGAGGCACTACCAAGGCTTTGGCATTTTTTTCTCTTCTCTTCTCCACTTGTACCTCTTGATATTTTATATATTTTTTTTCTAGTGATGAAACTACTCTTATGACTAAATATTTCCCCCATGAAGGGGGATGCTTGTGGTAGCCTGAAAGGAATGATAACTTTTTATTATGAAGAAATGAATGTTGCTCCTTCAAAGACAAGTGGGTGAATGGTTTGGGTGCATAGAGAAAAATGTGGGAGGCCACAAAGTAGGGTGGAAGTTGATTTTACCATAATAAATGATGATGTGGATGATTAGGGAAAAGGAGTGAGAAATGACACAAGGTAATTGATTGGATGCATGGAGGAAAGTGGCATGAGTAAGGTGATAGGTTGGGCACTGGAGAGTGGTATGAGTTCAGAGGAAACTTTGAAGTGTGAAGAGGGAGTGAAAAATGAAGTAAAATTAGAAAGAAGGGGCTAAGAAAATCATACCTTATTTTGGGAAGGCTCAAGGTAAAGACTAGAAACTTGTGCCTTAGGGAATTTGAGTTGAGATGACCCCACCATGAGATGTGCCAAAGAGGTTCAATGTTACTACGAGGTAGTCAGATATAGGTATAAAGGAAGGGGCCAAGTTGAAGGCCTTTGAACCACCAAAAAATCTTATTCTTTCTCTAGAGGGGCATCATCCTCTGATTAATAAGGAGTAACCCCCTCTTATTCTTCTTCTTTTATAGATAATTATCCTTATTTTATAGCTTCCACCTCATGGTACTCATCCGAAAGGTTTTTAAACTACTCATCAATGTCCAAATCATTAAAATTATACTCTTATTGGCTAATCTCTTGCCTATATTTACAATAGGCATCTATTATTTCCTATCTCCAGTCCCTCTAGATGAGTTGTGCCTTTAAACCCTTTATTATTTTCTTCATTAGGTTGAACTACTAGACTATGTCATAAAAAGACTCCCATAGCTTATGTTTTCTAACAAGATCTTGCACATATCCACATAATACTTGATATCATCCTCCATTGGTGACCTTCACTACTTGAGGTATGGTTGGGGCTCATGATTGACAAGGGAGATGGTATTTAAGGTGGTTGTATGAACTAATGGATCATATTTCCATTTGTCATCAATCTAATCAAGGCCAAGCTCTACAAGTTTTAATGCAAGTAGGTACTCTTATGACCTCTTCACCACCACAATACCCCCTTTTGAAAAGGGGATGTCATATAGGGCCTTCTTCTTGTATCCCATGCTATATATTGTGTCAACTATATTGATCTAGTAAGCCAACTGTAAGTCTAGGGTCCTATCTATGAGTAGGCACAAGAGTTATAATGGCTCCTCCTTGAATCTATGTACCCAAATAAAGGTAAAATGGGCCCTAAAGAACCTATTGACTGTAATTATTCCACCTTTTATCCATGACCTCTAGTTGTATATCATTTTAAAGGTGATGGCCTCCCATCTAAGGTCAATTAAGATCAAGAATAGGAAGGATTATAAAAATTCATAGTAATCTTGTAGGGATGATAGAATGTGGGTCTACGTGATGATGCAGATCACCATGTTAGGGTGAGTGCTCATTTTAATAGAGTTTAAGGTGAAGTATGAAGTGAATAATTGGGATTTATAATACAAGATTAGGTGGAAGAGGAAGGAGGAATACCCAAAGGTATTTAGTGATGATAAGTTTGTCATCTTATTCTATATGACAAAAGTGATGGCATCTATAAAGTCCATCCTATAAACCTTTTCCTTACCATCTTCAAAAGGAATACCATCCCCAATTATAAATCTATGATGTTATCATTTGAGTCTATCCCAAAGATAAATTCCAACATATAAAGGGCATATTTTATGTCCTATATCATAAAGCTTGTGAGAGTGATGGGCAGAAGAAGCAATTAGATATAGTTACTCTAGAGGACTAAATTGATAAAATTTGTCTTATAGACCTTGGCGTACTAGATATTTTATAGGTTCTCTATACTACATACATTGGCATTGGGGTCACTTAGGAATTGGATCATCTCCATTATGGCATTGGCATCATCATCTAATTTTAGGTGGTTTTTACCTATAATAATGCTAGTCTTGACATTATATTTGTCTTTTCATAAGGTGATATTCACTAGGCATGGGTCTGCAAGATGCTCTATGTACTGAGCTACTGTGGAGTTCCAAATCTTATACTTGAATGACTCATAGTCATTGCTCCACACCTTTTTGATTACTCAAGTGTGGGTTCCCTCCCTTAGTCTCTTTAAGTTATTTTCCAATTTGGGATCGAAGATCCCACCTACAAAATCTAGGACTAATAAGGGGTTCTTGAAATGCCCCTTAGTGATACTTTTGACATTTGGCACTTTAGGCTTTATCTAAGTGAAAGTGCAAGCATATTATTTGATTAAATTTTACTATGGGGGAAGGTCACCATGACCACCTAACCCATAGGTTCTCTACTTCAATAGATGTTTTCCATTGTGAGATGAGGATGTAGAAGTCTCCATTTTATAACTCTTTCAAGTAATTGACTTGATCTGAGGAAAATACTATATATCAGTTTCCACTCATGATCATTGCACTCCTTTCTAAATTCTTTTATTTATGCTAGCTCAAATTTTTCTCAAGATGTTCTCCTTGATTATTCACTCAATTTTCCTAGAAAATATTAGGCATTAAAAATGTTTGGCCTGATTGGGAGAGAGATATTTATAGGCTAGCATTTTGAGCATGATCATCATGCCATTTTTGAATTTGGGAACACCATAAATGTTAAGGACATCATGCATACTTGAATAGTACCTCATAAGATATTTTGTGATGATTTTCATGGGGAATCATGTAACATGGATTGTGTATCATTAATAGTGAGGGGAGTGGGGTAGATAACCATCTATTAGAGGATGTTTAAAAATTAGAAGGGCCAAGGTGTGGAAAATTAGTGGTGGGATGCATAAATTGTGTCAATGGCACTTATTATCAAAGGAAAATGATATAAAATGGGGGGGAAAGAAACAAAGAAAGGGAAACATGAAAAATAAAAAGAAACTAACTATATACAAGGGAGAACTATTAAATCAGTTGAAGTGTTTTAAGTTGATTCTATTAACTAGAATCCCTAATGCATTACCCTATTGATTTTCCATTATGTAGAAAGGACCCCTCCATAAGGAATTGAACTTCACATGTTGTCTTGACTTTGCATCCCTTTGGTCATATTTGAGGGCCAAGTCTCCTAGATTAAAGCCTGGGTCTGATGATTTTTTTATCAAACTATCACTTGACTACTTATTATTGGGTGACCTTAGCATCAATTTCTCATTCCCTCACTTCTTGGAGGTTAAGAAATTATACCAAAATAACCTCTATCACTCCATTATATTCCACTTAAATAGCTTTCAAAAGCTATAAAGTGGGAATTTCTATTGATGGGCATTACCACTTCCTTCTCGTATACTAATTCATATGAAGATGTCTTTAAAATTTTCTTGGGAGTAATCTGGTTGGTTCATAGAACCTTCTTGAGATGTATATGACACTCCATTTTATATTATATGCCCATCCTCTTGATTATCCTGATTAGGTTCTTATTTGTTGATTTAGCTAACCCATTCCCTTATGGGTAGTAATTGGATGAAGTCTTTAGGAAAATCCCATTTCAGAGCACAAACTTTGAAATCTTGGAACCAAGGAAAGCCTTTGCATTATCAAAAATGATAATTTTATGAGGGTTAAACTATGTTACTAACTCTTCCAAAAATTTGAGGATCATGTTTTCAATTGCCTCCTTCATCAGGGTTGCCTCGATCCACCTTATGAAGTAATTGATGGCTATAAGTATCTATTTAACACCTACATTGTAAATGGGATTGATCATCTTGATAAAATCCTAATCCTATTATGCAAAAAAATCATTGGTTACATTGGATTTAACAACATGGATGAATCTTTTGATTGCTTGTAAAGAATTGACATTGTGGTGTTTTTTAACTACCTGATGGTAATCAGAGAACATGGTCAACCAATAATATCCTGCATGCATGATTTTTTTCATAATATCTTTATGGAGAAATGCCCACCCAAAGGGGTGAAATGCATATCCCACAAAAAAAAATTGGCTTGGTATTTATCCATGCATTAGAGTATCTCTCTATCAAGATTCATCTTGAAGAGGACTCCCTACACTAGCATATAGCTAACTCCCTATAATCTACAAAATCTTATTTTATTAATAAGGAGATCATCTAGGTATTGGTTGGTCTATATAAAATGGATACTATAGTAATATAGGACCCATTTACTTCATATTGATTCATTAAAACCATTTTTGGTGCATCTTGTTCTTCTGCTAGGGTACCTTTGCATTGAACCAGATATTCACAAAGTCTTCTTCCTCAGATCACTTTGGTTGGCCTAAATTTAACATCATACTCTAGAATTTTAGTAATCTAATTATCCCTATTTTTTTTAATCTCTCCTTTCATTATGTATTTTCTAACATTATAATATGCCACGTATACCATTATCTTACTTCCTGTCACTAGGTTTCTAAGCTTGTTGAGACCTTTGATGATGATGAAGGCTTATTTTTCAATAAAGGCTATATTTTCAATGAAATTATACTTGGTCTCATACCCACACAAGTTCATAAAAAATAAATTAATTAGGTTCTCATTTGTCCCTTATTTTTCCTTTTGGGTTAACACAACTGTTAGGCTATGTTCACTCCCATAAACATACATGATGAAATATTTAGAGAAGTTAGGATTGACTAGTATGAGGGTAGTAGATATCACTTCCTTAATATTTTATAATACTTTTCTCCCTTTTTCGAGTCATTTTAAGGCTTGGTCCTTCTTCAACATCAAATTTATATGTGAAGGTCCCTTATTTTGTAATAAAAGTGGTCTTGTGTTGGTCCTCTTCATTAACCCATACTTGGTTAACCCCAACAATCCATCCAATAGGGAAAACATTTCTGCACCCACTATTATGTAGATTATTTATTCCATAGAAATAAGGGGATAATGATCCTTCAAATATGTTTTATTCTCATCTTGAAAGTCCATGCATAGCCTAATTTTTCCATTCTTCTTCCTCATCAGAACTAGGTTGGCTACCCATGTCAAATGCTTGATTTGGATATATAATTCTTAATTCAATCAATTTTATTAGATCTTGGGCCATAAGGGAATTAATTTTTGGGTTAAATAGCCTTTGATTTTGTCAAATAGGCTTGGATCCCTTAGCTAAATTGATGGTATGATAAATTACCTCATAGTTGTACCCTTTTAGGTTATCATAGCTCCAGATCATTACCACTTTGTATCCATTATAGAGAGACACCATTCAGTCCTTGTCCTCTTAGGGAACCTCTTTCCCAACCTTTAGTTTCTTCATTTTTCTAACATCAAGCTTGGAATAATCACTTTTATCTATAGAAAACTTCCATCTATCATTCCTTGCATCATTAGAATCAAAAAGGTTCTCTAGGGTGATCCACCCCTTCGATAGCTTATTATATTTTAGTTGCATGATCTAATTCCCATAGGTTTCTTTGATCTCTGGCTACAACTACTCCATAAATTTTAATAACTACTAGAGAAACATAACAATTTGGGCATTGTTTTTAAACACTTATTAGTTTTGGTCATTGTTAGGAATCATGGGTCTGATGATCACCCACACTGCTCACTCATTAGTGAACAAATCTATCACCGAATAAAATTGGGAGCTAATCATCACCATTCTATCCACTTCCAAGTTCATGAAATTAGGAGTGATTTGAATATTAAATGCTTCAAATACTTCAATCAAATCCCATATTCAATGGGGGTATGATCTCATGTGGACATTCTTTTAGTTAACTTCTTACTTATCTCATGACTAATTCAGACTCTCTAAATACTTTTAGTTTCTTCATACCCATGTGCTTAGTGAGTTTGAGGCCATGGAATAATGCTTCATATTCAGCTTCATTATTTATGTAGGTGAATTAGAATCAAAAAGCTTATAGGGTATCTTTCCTAGATAGAGACACAAACTAGATGCCTACCCTAGAGCCAATCTTTCATTTACACCATTGAAATATAGGGTCCAAAAATTGGACTCTCCTTTGAGTTATTTGCATTGATCTTCCTTCTTCTTTATGACCTTAGGGATGTCCTGATCTATATCATAGATTACATAGGTCCCAAGGCTAATGGTGTCAAAATTTTTGAAATGATCATTCTCAATGAACTCATTAATTAATACCTCTTATTCTGGGCTCATATTGTCAGCCACTCCTTCCTCTTCAATCATTTATACATAATGCATATATTTCTTATATAAATAAGTGTGTGTTACTTCAAAATTTACAATAGCCTCATCCACTATATGTTTAGGATGCATAGGCTTGGAAAACATATTCAAATATGATCCATATTTGGTCCTCAAGATCAGATGGGACTAATCCAAAGATAAGTATCCACCTATTTTAGAGGTGAAATCTCCTAATAGACATAATCCAAAGATTGTCAGGACTTCAATCACCATAAATTCTTAGGGAACTATTATGATCAAATAAGAGTACAAGGTTAGGGGAATAACTTTGATGAAACTAATGGTTTGAACCTTCTTCTCATCTAATTACATCACCCTTTTGTCTAAGGATCCATACTATAGTTGCAGTGCATCTATAATTTTCTTGGGCATTACCATGGTGTTGGTGTTAGAATCGATCATGGAATTATGCAATAGCTTCTTTCTCATAATTAGAGTCAAATATAATGGGGTAGGTTTCCTATTACTTACCTCTAATTAAGATTTAATTAATGTGGATGGTACATAAGGTTACACACTATTATTGGTTTCCTTTCCTGTATCTTGTGACAGCTCTACAATTAGGATAAATTATGCAAGTTTCTCCTAGTCTTTCAATGATTCTTTCAATAAGTTTTTTTTTTCAATAATAAATAAGATATCCCAAAAGGAAACATTAATGAGAGCTTTATTTAGCTATTTTACTATGTTGTATGACCTTTGTGGTCAGACATCAGGGTCCCTTAATTTATTTTGTGTTATTTTTCTCAATTGTTGGTAAGTTAAAGGTGGTATTTGGGATCCTGGTCCATTTTCAAAACTCATTTTAAGACTTGTGAAGGCTTATTGGGTCTAATTTGGTATCTTATTAGATTGGGTGAAGTAGTATTATTAGACTCATGGGGATTTTAGTGATGGGATATCACTTGCATAAACCACATACTCACCCTTTACCTAGAATAAAAGTACATGCTCTGAGGCTATCTCCTCCTCTTTCTGTAATGATATACACTACATATACACCATTAAGATAACATTCTCAACACATGGGGATTAGTATCCACAGGGTCTTGAATCAAGTTCATTCCCTTACCTTCATTGCTCAAAAACCTTCTACTATAGATTGCCTCTCAAATAATTTTAAGGTGTGTGTGCATCACTACATGGAAAGCAACATGAATTTGAGTTATCCATTAGATTATTTTGGCTAATGACCAACTATCTATTTGCACTTGGTGATACTATTTGTAATGTATCAAGTACTAGAACAATTTGATTCTTGAGTCATGTTTGGTGGTTGGGCACTTGATGATTTAGCCTCTACCTTACTTGGTATTAGTTCTAATTATATGGTGCTCTCTTTTCTTGATAATTTTGGAAAGGAGGTTTCAAGGGCATGGCCTACTACCTTTTGATGTTTATTATCTCATTAGATAAGTTTTGTAAGATGTTCTTCATGTTATTCATCTATATAGCTAGCAAAGCTGAAGAGGATGTTTTTACTTGGATAGGAAGATATACATACATGAAAGGTGATGCCTACAAGGTGATCAAGATTTAATCTTATGGCAACGTCAATATCTTGGGGAACATTGGCATTGGAAACTGAGGGGGAAACTTCTTAGCATCTATCAAGTTATTCTCAGCTCTAACTAGTAGCTCATATGCTTCTGGTATCATCTAGCTTCCAAGATATTGAATCATGATATCTATGTCTGGGTTGAAGGCTTTGATATAAAATATAATATCCATACCTATGGGTGGTCAAGCATCTATTTGGATCCTTTTCTAGGTCTTATCGAACCTAGTATTAAAATTGATAATAACCTCTTGCAAGGCTCTTTTGATAGTGATTACTTATTGAAGGAGAGATGATTGATCTGCTTTCTCATTGAATTACTCAAATGACCTATAAATATCTCACCCTTTTAAAGAGGTGGCTATCAACCTTAAATCTATGTTCTATTATGTGACATAATGCGTAGTACTAACATTTACAACACCTTGAAGATGTTCCACCATACTTTTGAAATATTCCCCTAATAATTTGGGGAGTGTCTTCAATGCATTGGTAGGAATAAGATCCCACATATTTGGGGCTAATGGAGGGATGACTGGGCTACCATTATTTCATGCCTTGAAGTTTCTTGGTGGTCCCTAGATGGCCATCTATTATTGTCATTGTGTTGCACTTGATCCTGTGGTTCTTTGGCAAGTTATAGATACCAAAGGTGGTGATAACAAGCCTAGATTCATTGTTATTTAAAACCTTATAATGGGCCTATGACTCATACACTCTAATTTTTAGTCAATTAAACTAGTAGTTTGGGTCCCACCAAGCATGCTATAAAATAAAACTATTGATGCCCAAATATTTTGCTTTAGGCGAACAACTCTCTATGTGAATATTTACAAATATGGGACTCAAATGTGATCTATAAGGAAACCTTTGGGGTTTTAGAATCTAGCTCTTTAGATTAATTTAGGGATGAAAAGGGACAAGAAGGAAATATAAAATAAAACTAAAATAAACTAACTAGGTTGATGTACTGATATCTTTAAAGTATTGACCTATAATTACATAAAATAGATTGAGTCTTCAAACATCACAGACTATTAAAGGAGAATATGCATGAATTAAAGTATATAATACAAACAAAAACCAATACTATAGAAGTAGATAAAGTAAAAAACAAATAGAAATAACTTTCTACCTTGTTTGACATAGAGCACCACATCTTCTTCATTATTAGGTGAAGAACAAAATATAAAAGGCCTTGAGGGCACAATATACAATATTCAATCCTACCTGTTATTTCCAAAATCAGCTTAGCTCATTTTGGAAGTAACCCCCTACGAAACTTGGCTATTTCATCTTTTGTCTCTCTAAGTTCATTTTTCGATACAAATTCTTTAATTTGTTTTCGTCTTGGCCGGATCGGGGAGTAGTTACTATCCCGTCAAGGCCATTTTTTCCCTTCCCCTTTTCCTTTTTCTCCTCCTTCCAGAGTTGGTCTCCTTTTGTTTTTTCCTATAAGGGCGGCAATTTTCGCCGCCCCTGCATTTTTCCTGCAAGGGCAGTGATTTTTGCCGCCCCTGCAAAAGAGACCGACTACATGTAAGGGCGGCAATTTTTGCTGCCCTTGCATGTCTCAATTTCCATGCAAGGCATTTATGGCTCTATGTGGCGGGTTGTTGGGGTGAGTTTTTCACCCTATATATTCTGATTTGAGCCTCTTTCCTCTCACTGCTTCCTCTCCTCCTCCTACCTCTTTCACCTGAGCTCCCCAAGTGAAATTTCGACACATCAGCTCACGGATCTGACTTCATGAAACGTGCATTTTCCAGGTAGGGTTTGTTTTTCAGATTTATTTCTTTTTGTTCTTCTTTTCTAGTTTAGTTTTTAGTTAATTTTCCTTTTCCCTACCCCTGCCCGTGGTTTTTTCCGTCGCGACCTCATACGGACGGCATTTTTTGCCACCCACGTCTTTGCTAACCCCCGTGCAAAGGCAGTGAAATACACTGCCCTTCCACAATCCTACCTTGCCCAGCGCAGTGGTGGCGATTTTTGCCGCCTCTGGTTTTTTGCAACCCTTGTGCAGAGGCGGCAAAAATCACCGCCTTTGCACTTTGTGAATTCCTGCAAGGGTGGTGATTTTCACCGCCCTTGCATCCTCCCAGCAAGGGTGGTGATTTTTTCCACCCTTGCATCCTTCCCGCAAGGGCGGCAATTTTTTCTACCCTTGAATTTTTGTCTAATTTATGCAAGGGTGGCGATTTTCGCCGCCCCTGCATTTTTCTTCCATTTTTCAGCTAACTCCCAAATTTTCTTCCAATTTGTCCCTTTTGCACTTTTTCTTCCTCATTTTCTACCCCTTTGCTTAACCTAGCCTATTTAAGTGACCTTCAGTAACCCATGTCACTTAAATTGTGCTCTCCCTCTCTTGCTCACTCTCTTTTTATCAATGGCAGTAGCACCTTCAGTGAGCTCCTGTACACCTGCTCCCGTCCAATCAAGATCATCCCCTATGACGGAAGCATCTCCCTCAAAGGCAAAGACAATGAAATACAAATACCAGGGCATCTTCCCACTCACATCAGTCACCTCGAATGTTGATGACATTCGAGATATAGAGATTGGCCATGTGGACATGGATGAATTCCTGGGGTGAACTAAGGCAACCAATCCCAGCACTGGGCTAAAAAGAATTGTTGATAGCAACATCCACCTGGTGGCCGCCTTTCTAGTAGCAGCGCATCATGTAGAATTTGTCCTCCAGTGCATGCACTTTTACAACAAGGAGACCAGATCGGTCTCAGACGCCAACGGCAGCATGATAATTCGGTTAGACCCCGATTTTATCGATAAATCTTTCTTGTGTCCTCCAGCCACCGAAGTGACCCAAATCGATTTCGAAGACACACAGAAGGAGTACGACAAAGACCCCAAAAGGGCAAAGAAGGTCATGAACTATAAATGGCTCAAAACCCTGAGGACCAGTTTATCTAGATGGCCGAAAAGCTTCCCCAGAAGCGATTTCGTCGAGGAGGTTGGCGACTTAATCACCCTCCTCAGTAGAGTACGGGGCCTCCCGTCCTCTTCACAATTTCATGAATGGATGTATCCTTTCATTAAGATCATCCTTCAAGGCAAACAAACCATCTTTTGGGGGGAACAAATCAACAATGCTATCCATGAGCAACTGACCAGGGTACAGACCTCTTTCAAATTCTACATGACCTCTTACCTGGTCTATATAGCTGCTACCATGCGATCTTTCCCAAGTTTGACAATAGAAGGGGATAGAAGGACCACCCCGGTCTACTCATACTATCCACAGCTGATGCTTCAAGGGTCAACATGTCATTTTAGGCGAGTAAATGATGCATTTTTCACCATATTTTTGTGTCTCTTCGATCCTCAATTGGAGTAGAAGAGAATATCAGACGAGGCATGGGTAGTAGTAAATAGTTATGGGTGCATGTTCCTCTAGTTTCCTACCTTTTGCTATCTTTAGGTGGGTTTTTACCAAGGATACCCTTACATTCTCCAAAAATTCCCTTCAGACAGGTTGGTTCTAATGGAGCTTTGTCGACAACTGTCTATCATACACACAAAGCAGATGGAGCTCAAGAGACCCAGTTTCAAGTTCCCTATCCAGATTGGCAGATTTTTAGTTGCTACATCAACTAAAGCCAAGGTCATGGAAATAGAAATGCAAATGGTTACCATCAAACCATTCAAAAGATGGGAGAAATTTGACTACAGGGGAGTCAGAGAGACGATCCAAAGGAAAACCCAGTTTCACGAGCCCATGATTGAAGATATCTGGGTAGACATGAGGACGGCTGATGAGATAAGAAAAATGGACTATTGCCGTCTCATACTTGAACAGATAGAGTACCTCGGGCTCGCAGAGATCCCTTCAGGTTTAATTGATGATGGGAATATCATAAACAACAAATATCTGGTAGAAAAGGTCGCTGATTCCCCTCTCCCTCCAATTAACTGGTCTCAGAAGGAACTGACTTCTCTGAGGAAAAGATTCGAACCAATATTGGCTAACACCAATGATTGGTTAGCAGCCAAAGGGATCACCCTAAAAGAATTCGTCATAGGATCAGAGGCTGAATACCAAGCAGAGTTGAGGAGGAAAGCAGAGAACCGAACAAAGAACAAGGGAGACGTTCCTTCTCCATCTCAGCCTCGCAAACCTAGAATCATTTTTGTCTCCAAAAAGCCTAAACTTGCACAAGAGCCTAAAGTAGCAGCTGAAGGAACTAAAGAACAGAGCCCTGAGGCACAGACATCTCAACCCATGGAGACACAGGATCAACCTTCAGAATGACCAAGTGTTGAGTCTCCGATCTCGCTGGGACAAGCACAGCTGATCTAGAGTGCCTCTCTTTCTCCCCCTCAGTCTCCTGCGGTACCTACTTCTCCTATCTCTCCAATTAGTGTTCCATCTTCCAGAGCCGCTTCCCCTTCCAAGGTTATTTTTGGTGATCTTCAGGGCCCTTCAACAGGTTCTCCCCACTCTTCTAGGTCCATTCCGAGTCTTTCATCTCCATCTTTCAACCTGCCACCAAGCCCTGCACCTGAGCCAGAACCCGTAGTTGATACGGTTTCACTGGTTACTCTAACTACAACCACTGTCACCACCAGTAGTATGGAAGCTGCTACAATGACACCGGCAGAGGTGACTATTGTTGCAACAGGTACTTCTCTCCCACCATGGATGTCTGCTTTCACACTTAAAAGAAAGAAAATGGCCATCTCCCTAGATGAATTCAACTTTGGTAAGATAATACCGATGAAAGAAAAGACTCCTAAAAGGCCAAAAATCCTCTCCAGGGTGGTTGAAGAAAAGGGACAAAAAATTTTAGAAATTGCCAAACCTCCTCAAAATGCAACCCTTGAGGGTTTTGAAATGAGCATTTATTCCCTCTCTCGTGTTGAACTTGGCAAAGTTACTCACGAAGGGGCAAAGAGTGATCTTCAGGCAGTGATGGACATTATGGTCCAAAAGTTTGACAGGGAAAAAGAAATGAAGGATTTTTACATAGCCAAGGCTGAGCTAGTTAATAACAGTAATCAGAAAATTTACTATTCCCCCTGAAACAGTGACTCCAGAGGCCTTTTCTATGGATGATCAGTCATTTAAAAAGCTGAAAAGACCTATTTAAAAGGGAAAGTCATGGAGGAATATATTGAGAGGATGCACAATCAGGGAGTCTCTTTACTATCAGAAGTTGCAAAAAGAACAGGTAAAATGAAGAGATTGAAAACTCAGGTAGACGACTTTGTCTCCCTTATCTCTCAGGAAATTGACGGCTTAGAGAAAGATCTTAGTAGGTGGAAGGAAATGAAGGATCTCAAAAAGAGTACCTTGATAACTATTGGCGTCATCCCCAACAAAGATTCCTATGTTGAGATCAAGGAGTCAATGGTCTTCAGAATTTAGGTACTCAAGGACTTAATTGATGACCTCAAAGTTTTCAAGGAAGCTAGCGAAAAGAGTGACCTGAACCTACTTAACAAGTTAGAAGAGCTGCCATGCAACTTGACCTCCAAGGACCATCAGTTCCTTTCGGTAGAGGAAATGATTCAAAGTTTCAAAAGGATGATCCAGAAGGATTTTGAAGAAGCATCTTTCTCAATGGCTTCAGTGGACAACATTCTAGATGCTCAGTTAACTTTGGAGAATTTGAAATCCAGGTTAACTAGCCATTCTAAAGCCATCACAGCATTGAAAGATGCACTGATCAGAGTGAGAGTTGTCTCCAAAAATGTAGCTATGCCAGACAACATAGGAATTCAGGCATCAATCGCTATGTACGATGCTCATCTGAAGAATTCTGGCAACAAGAATTGACTCTCCATCTCCCCCTTCTCTCTTTTTCTGTCCTTATGCATTTCTGTTTTGTGCAGAATGCATGCAATTTTGTAATATGTAATTACTTGTAAATATTTTGGAAAATATCTAAAAGTCAAAGATGAATCATCTTTGACCAGGATATTTTATTATTTTTTGTTTTTGAGGATTTTCTCCCTATATATAGTGAAGACCTCATTTGTAATGGGTCTTCTAGAAAATTTAATAGCAAACACTACTAAAATTGAAACAACTTTTGAGACTTTGTGCTCAAATTTGTGAATCATATTTTGATGAAATAAATGAGAAGCAGGTTTGTTTCAGACTTTGTGTTGAGATTACCTGTGTGATTTAGGAAATAGTTCTTATGTCTTTTCCTAGAAATATCTTGTTTATTTGATCTTGTAAGCAGTGGGCGTGTTTATATTATCTAAAGGCGTTTCTACAGGATAGAAGATAGACTTTGTGCTACTTTTGTCTTTGAGATTCAGTTATCTTTTGTAGTTTCAGGTGAAGACTTTGTGCTTCACTTTACTCTATGGTTATACTTGTTTCGGATCTATGGGGAAGCTACGGAAGACTTTGTGCTTGCGTGAGCATTCTTGTGACTTTGTTTCTTCAGGTGATCTCTTGCTCTTCATTTGACACCATTCCTGAAAGAAGAGGAATGTTGTTAGCATTAGACCAGGATTTTCCCCCTTTTATCCTTCATACATTACCTCTAAAAAAAGAGGGGTAGATGCTATTAAACCACCCTCATGTGTTATTTTCTACTTAATTATATATCTAGCACGTAAATATTGATAGGGAACCTCCCCTTGATGAGAGGAGAGATTTAATTTGTTTAGATCTAGTAAACCCATACTTTTTAAGGTGGTAAATCTCCCTTATGCTATGGCTGATATCCCCATTTTGTCATCAGTTAGTTGATGACAAAATATTCACCCAACAGTTTTTGGCGACTCCGCTGGGGAATCAAAGGTGCAGTCTGAAACCTCAAGTTCTTTGGAGATGGAAAGGTTCATCCTGATGAGCATATTGTTGCTTTCTCCATAGCATGTGGTGTAATTGGTGTAGAATTTGAGGATGTGGTAGTAAGACTTTTTGTGGAGACTTTGCAAGGTCTGCTGCAGATTGGTTCTATCACTTGCAGGCTAGGTCAGTGACTGACTGGAATACACTAAAGTCCATATTTGAAGCTAGATTTAAACCCACTGAAGATGCACATGCTCTGTTAGCTTAGTTGACACAATTAAAGAAAGAATCTCAGGAGCCCATGAGGGATTTCATAGCCAAATTCAACAAATTGAGAAATCAAATTCCAACTATGGCCCAGCCCACACCGGAAAATCTCAAGTGCTTTTTCATCAACTCACAGTGTCCTGAAGTAAGTTTCCTGTTAAGGCGAGCTGGCCCTATGGACCTAGCCTTGGCTCAATGTTTGGCTACCGAGATTGAAGATGATCTTATCCTGGCAGGCAAAATCAGGAAAGAGTCTAGTAAAAATAAATTCCCTTCATTGGTAGAAAGCTCTCCTACGGGCACTACAGATCCTATGGTGTAAAAATTAACAAATGAACTGATAGCTTTGAAAAGGCAAATTGGCCAAGGGACGTCTGCTCCTACCTATCGAGATGTGCCCAAGAGGACATTCCAGAATCAGCAATATCAAGGTAATGCTATCCGGACCCAAGGACAATCAAACCGTCTACCTCCCCCTTTAGGAAGATTAGCCATCGAAGCAGCGCCTGCCAATTTAGCAGTCAAATACCTAGAGGCAGAGCACAACAACTCCTTTCAACCACAGCTAGACCAACAAAAATATACTAACCTTTTTGATGAACAGGATGAGGAACTAGCTGGCGACTCCAATATTGGTTTCCTGGATTTTCAAGATGAAGCTAGGGATAAAGGAGAAGATTCAGAGGGAACTTATACTATTTTTACCAGATCTCAAAATCAGTCGGCTTCACAAACTGACAAAAGAAAGACACCAGATGGAGAACCCCAGCAAGCAATTTCTATAGCCAGACACAGAACTCCATTACCCCCACAATCAAAAGATCAGGGAACTCCTAAAAAACTAAGTACTCCCAATCACCCGATATCCCCCTTTTCTGCTACTCAAGCCAGTGGGGTACCTGTCAAAGCCTCTGATGATGTAATCTATTCTTCTGTCACAACTTCTTTTCAATCATTTGATATAATTGAGCATGCTAGAAAGACTAAGATTCAGATGACAGAGGTTGAGTATTTGAGATCTAACCCAGAACAGTTTGATAGATTAGCCGAATATGTTAAAAATAAAGCTACCAATGTAGGACAAGATTCTTTGAAAGCTGTTCTTGATCTTCCCAAAGACCAACCAGCCCAAAATAATCTGGTTGTGACTCCTCCTATCGCTCCCAAAAAAATAGAACCTTTCTATGTTTCCCTGCTTATAAATGGTTACAAACTAAGTAATTGTATTATAGACTCCGGGGCTTCAGATAATGTTATGCCTGCCAAAGTGGTAGACTCTCTCAGCCTAACTTTGACCAAAACTTTTGGGAGGTTTTTTTCCATGGAAAACAAACAGGTTCCCCTCCTTGGCCAAATAAAAGATGCCCAATAAGCCTTTGCGGCTTTTCTGAAAAAGTGAATAAAAATGACGGTTCTAGTAGCCGATGTTCCAGCATTTTACGGCATCCTGCTTGGGCAGAATTTCTGTAAAGATGTTGGGGGCAAGTTAAGCATGGACCTATCAGAAGTAAGGATTCCAGTTCAAGGCATCATGAAAAAATTGCTTCCTGAAAAATAAGCCAGGTATGTAGTTACCCGTTCTGCAGCACCTGAAGCTTAGATTTTATTTGAGTCATCAGGCATGGGCACTTATTTCTTATCCACAGACAAGATCCACAGTACATTAAATGAAATTCCTACAGGTGATGATTTGGTTTTGGTTTCAGCTGACGCGAAAAGCAAAATACCCAAGCAAAATGAACACATAAAACAACCCTTTCCCCAAAATGAAAAAAAATTTATTGAAAAAGCAATACCTGATGAGCTATGGACTTTGGAGTTCAACGGCAGTTGCTCTTCTACTGGATCAGGAGCAGGAGTTGTGTTGGTATCCCCTCAGGGAGAGATTACTCCTTTTTCCTACAAATTGTAATTCAACAATACTAACAACACGGCTGAATATGAATCCCTGTTGCTTAGACTACAGGCTGCCAAAGAAAAGGGTGTTAGGAAACACCAAGCTAAAGGAGACACTGAGTTGATAGTCTGTCAAGTAAGGAACCTCTATCAGACCAAGAATGAGAGGTTATGCCATTACCGTAATCTGGTATGGGATCAGATCAAAAATTTTGACGCCTTCAATATCTCTGTCATTCCGAGGGAATTCAATGATCGAGCAGATGCATTGGCTGTCTCTGCCACCCTCGTAATTCCTCACCCAGATTTTAAGGGGGATAAGTATACTATTGAGCTAGTTTTTTGACTCAGTGTACTAGATAATGTCAACCACTGGCAGGTGTTTAATAATGATGATCAAATCATTGCCTTCTTGGAGCAAAAGGATGCTTTCAAACAACTGTGTTTTGAAGGTAGTGAGCCCCAGGAGTGTGGGCTGACCCCTGAAACCCAGGCCAATACAGGTGAAGATTTTCTACAACTCAAGGGGAATAAAATTCCCAAAGGTTTAGTTTCCCTAGAGAAACTATTTGATGACCATGACAGGTTTGTCAAATAACAACGAATAGATTCAAATTCTTCTCAAGATTTTGATCAAGTCAACTTGGGAACCAAGCACGATCCTAAGATGGTAAACATTGGGAAATGTTGTACTTCCAAAGAAAGGTTTGAACTTGCTAGTTTACTCTGTCAATATAGGGATGTGTTGGCCTATTCTTATGATGACTTGAAATCTCTTAGGCCACATGACATCCATCATGACATCCCCCTCAAAGCCAACTCTGTGCCTTACAAATAGAAATCTAGGCAATATAATCCAAAAATCTCAAGTACTATTTTAGCTGAGATACAAAAGATGCTGCTAGATGCTTGGATAATTTTTCCGATACATCACTCAACATGGGCTGCTAACATAATACCCATCAGAAAGAAAAATGGTGAGATTTGAATCTGTGTAGATTTCAGGAACTTGAATCAGTTGTCCTTAAAAGATAACTACCCCCTTCCCATTATGGATCAAGTCTTACAGATGGTAACAGGTTCAGAAATGTTATCAATGCTTGACGGTTTTTCGGGTTATAATCAAGTTGAGGTCGGGAAAGCAGATCAACACAAGACAACGTTCACCACCCCCTGGGGCACTTTCGCTTACTACAGGATGCCATTCAGTCTAATAAATGCAGGTGCCACTTTTCAAAGGGCTATGGATCTCGCTTTCAAAGATGTAATGGGAAAATTCATTGTAGTATACCTAGATGATCTGACGGTATTTTCAAAACAGCATTCCAAGCATGTTTACCATTTGTAAAAGGTACTGGAGCGTTGCCATCAAAATGGCATCTCGTTAAACCCAAAGAAATCCATCTTCGGAGTAACTAAAGGGAAACTTCTCAGACACATAGTGTCCTGAGAAGGCATAAGAATTGATTCAGAAAGAGTTAGCTCCATCTAGGAACTTACTTTGCCTACCAGCAAGACCGCAGTTCATTTTTTCTTTGGAAAAGTGAATTTCCTTAGGAGATTTGTTCCAGAATTTGTCGAGAAAACCCGTCACATTGTCAACATGATGAAGAACAATGCCACATTTAGGTGGACTGCCGAGGGCAAAGCAGCGTTCAAAGAAATTAAAGAAGCAATTGCTCAGGCACCAGTCTTGGTCTGTCCAGACTATACTAAAGGTTTCAAGATATATAGTTATGCCTCTGAGCATACACTATCAGCTATTTTGGTTCAACCCAATTCAGAAAATGCAAAATCTCCGATTTCATTCATGAGTTTCCCACTCAAAAATCATGAATTGAAATATTCCCTTATGGAGAAACATGCATACGCCATGGTCAAGGCTGTCAAGCATTTCAGGTTTTATATCCTAAATTCTCACACCAAAGTTCTCGTGCCAGATACAACAATAAAATCTATTTTGACTCAGCAAGAGTTTGGTACAAAGAGAGGTAACTGGATTGCCAAAACTCAGGAGTTTGATCTAGACATCAAACCAACTAAGCTTGTACGAGGAAGGGGTCTCTGCCAATTGATCGCCAACAACATTCCAGATGAATTAAAAAGTGAAGAACAAGATGTCAAAAGTGGGCTCGTAGTTCTCTTTGTCGCCACTACTGATGAGTGGTATTCTAACATTGCTCATTTCTTAACATATGGCGAGTGTCCTCCTCATCTTTCTTTTAAATAAAAATGGAATGTTAAATTGAAAATAGTTAGTTATGTTCTGTGGGACAATGGTCTTTATAAGAGAAACCTGGACGGGGCATTTCTTCGTTGTGTTGACAAAACTCAACAAGGAAGACTTTTAGAATCTTTCCACAATTTGGCCTGTGGAGGACATTTCTCTGCACCGGTGATGGCACACAAGATTCTACGAGCAAGGTACTATTGGCCCATGCTTTTTCAAGATGCTTACAAATGGGTGTGTAAGTGTGAGCTGTGTCAGCAATTTGTTGGAAAGCCTAAGCTGCCTGCTTTGCCCCTCAAGCCAGTTGTGATCGAAGAACCATTTCAGCAATGGGGTGTTGATTTCATTGGTGCAGTTAACCCGTCTTCAAGTGCCAGACATGATTATGTCCTCACCGTGATGGATTATTTTACTAAATGGGTGGAGGCCATACCAACCAAACATGTTACATCTGAAGTAGTATGCAGCTTCCTCAAAGAAAATATCATCTCCAGGTTTGGGATTCCACTAAAAATTGTGACGGATAATGCGGCCTATTTTTCGTTGCATGAAATCACTCAATTTTGTTTCCATTATGGGATTACCTTGTCTCACACCTCAGATTATTTCCCTCAAGGAAATCGACAATCAGAATCGAGCAACAGAAACTTGGTCACCATTATCAGGAAGTTGGTGGACAACAATCAGAGAACATGGCACAAAGCTTTGTATGATGCTTTATGGGCCAACAGGATAACACCCAAAAGAGATATAGGTATGTCACCTTTCCAACTCCTATATGGATGAAATGCAGAAATTCCCATCACCCTTGAACTACCAGCACTCAAATTAACCAGAGTGATTGAAGACTCAACCTTCGAAAGCTCAGTTGATAAGCGGATCATGTGTCTGACCGAGCTGAACGAACTATGAGTTATGGTGGTAGATTAGATCAAGGAACATCAGGACTAGGTGAAAGCACTTTTTGATAAAAAGGCTAAAGCACGTGAGTTCCAAGTCGAAGATCAAGTCTTGTTATGGGACAAGCGACGTGAACCAAAAGGGATGCACGGCAAATTCGACTCCCTATGGCGGGGTCCGTTCACCATTCACCAGCTCTGTGGTGAGGCCAGCTTTTTGTTGGAGAATAAAGATGGAACACTATTTACACTACCTCACAATGGACATCATCTAAAGCTTTTCAACCCTTGAATCTCAGATGAGTCCATTTGTAACATATGTATAGTTATTATGTTTTGTCTTTTTTTCTTTCTCATTTCTCGCTTGACTCCGTAGCCCAATGGCTTGGATGAAGGCACTTAGGGACTGGATTCTACTTCCGCTAATCATTTTGATTAAATGGAAGTTCCCCAATAGGAGCCAGCTATTGTTTCCAAAATTAGCTTAGCTCATTTTGGAAGCAACCCCCTACGAAACTTGTCCATTTCGTCTTTTGTCTCTCTAAGTTCATTTTTTGATACGAATTCTTTAATTCATTTTCGTCTTGGCCGAATTGGGGAGTAGTTACTATCCCATCAAGGCCATTTTTTCCCTTCCCCTTTTCCTTTTTCTCCTTCCAGAGTTGGTCTCTTTTTGTTTTTTCCTGTAAGGGCGACGATTTTCGCCGCCCCTGCATTTTTCCTGCAAGGGTGGTGATTTTCGCTGCCCTTGCAAAAGAGATCGACTACATGTAAGGGTGGTGATTTTCACCGCCCTTGGATGTCTCAATTTCTATTCAAGGCATTTATGGCCATGCACGGCAGGTTGTTGGGGTGAGTTTTTCACCCTATATATTCTGATTTGAGCCTCTTTCCTCTCACTGCTTCCTCTCCTCCTCCTACCTCTTGCACCTGAGCACCCCAAGTGACATTTCAACACATCAGCTCGCGGATCCAACTTCGTGGCATGCGTGTTTTCTAGGTAGGGTTTGTTTTTCAAATTTATTTCTTTTTGTTCTTCTTTCTAGTTTAGTTTTTAGTTATTTTTCCTTTTCCCTCCCCCTGCCTGCAGTTTTTTTCGCCGCGGCCTCATACGGACGGCATTTTTTGCCACCCACGTCTTTGCTAATCCCCGTGTAAAGGTGGAAAAATACACCGCCCTTCCACAATCCTACCTTGCCCAGCACAATGGTGGCAATTTTTGCCACCTCTGGTTTTTTGCAACCCTTGTGCAGAGGTGGCAAAAATCGCCGCCTTTGCACTTTGTGAATTCCTACAAGGGCGATGATTTTTGCCGCCCTTGCATCCTTCCCACAAGGGCGGCAATTTTTTCCACCCTTGCATCCTTCCCGCAAGGGTAGTGATTTTTGCTGCCCTTGCATCCTTCCCACAAGGGTGGTGATTTTTTCCGCCCTTGCATTTTCATCCAATTTATGCAAGGGCGGTGATTTTTTCCACCCCTGCATTTTTCTTCCATTTTTCAGCTAACTCCTAGATTTTCTTCCGAGTTGTCCCTTTCACACTTTTTCTTCCTCATTTTCTGCCCCTTTGCTTGACCTATCCTATTTAAGTGACCTTCAGTAACCCATGTCACTTAAATTGCACTCTCCCTCTCTCATTCACTCTCTTTTTATCAATGGCAGCAGCACCTTCAGCGAGCTCCTGTACACCTGCTCCCATCCAATCAAGATTGTCCCCTATGACGAAAGCATCTCCCTCAAAGGTGATGATAATGAAATACAAATACCAGGGCATCTTCCCGCTCACATCAGTCACCTCGAATGTTGATGACATTCGATATACAGAGATCGGCCACGTGGACATGGCCAAATTTCTGGGGCAAACTAAGGCAACCAATCCCAGCACTGGGATAAAAAGAATTGTTGATAGCAACATCCACCTGGTGGTCGCCTTCCCAATAGTAGCGCATCATGCAGAGTTTGTCCTCCAGTGTGCACACTTTTACAACAAGGAGACCAGATCGGTCTCAGATGCCAATGGTAGCATGATAATTTGGTTGGACCCCGATTTTATCGACAAAGCTTTCTTGTGTCCTCCAGCCACCGAAGTGACCCAAATCGATTTTGAAGACGCACAGAAGGAGTACGATAGAGACCCCGAAAGGGCAAAGAAGGTCATGAACTATAAATGGCACAAAACCCTGAGGACCAGTCTATTTAGATGGCCAAAAAGCTTCCCCAAAAGTGATTTCATCGAGGAGGTTGGCGACTTAATCACCCTCCTCAGCAGAGTACGGGGCCTCCCGTCCTCTTCACAATTTCATGAATGGATGTAACCTTTCATTAAGATCATCCTTTAAGGCAAACAAACCATCTTTTGGGGGGAACAGATCAGCAATGCTATCCATGAGCAACTGACCAGGGTACAGACCTCTTTCAAATTCTACATGACCTCATACATGGTCTATATAGCTACTGTCATGCGATCTTTCCCAGGTTTGACAACAGAAGGGGATAGAAGGACCACCCTGGTCTACTCATACTATCTACAGCTGATGCTTTAAGGGTCAACATGTCATTTTAGGTAAGTAAATGATGCATTCTTCACCATATTTTTGTGTCTCTTCGATCCTCAGCTGGAGCAAAAGAGAATATCAAATGAGGCATGGGCGGTAGTAAATAGTTATGGGTGCATGTTCCTCCAGTTTCCTACCTTTTGCTATCTTCGAGTGGGTTTTTACCAAGGATACCCTTACATGCTCCCAAAATTCCCTTTGGATAGGTTGGTTCTAATGGAGCTTTGCCGACAACTGTCTATCGTACACACAAAGTAGATGGAGCTCAAGAGACCCAGTTTCAAGTTCCCTATCCAGATTGGTAGATTTTTAGTTGCTACATCAACTAAAGCCAAGGTCATGGAAATAGAAATACAAATGGTTACCATCAAACCATTCAAAAGATGAGAGAAATTTGACTACAGGGGAGTCAAAGAGACGATCCGAAAGAAAACCCAGTTCCACGAGCCCATGATTGAAGATATCTGGGTAGACATGAGGACGGCTGATGAGATAAGAAAAATGGACTATTGCCATCTCACACTTGAACAGATAGAGTACCTTGAGCTCGTAGAGATCCCTTCAGGTTTAATTGATGATGGGAATATCGTAAATAGCATATATCTGGCAAAAAAGGTTGCTGATTCCCCTCTCCCTCCAATTAACTGGTCTCAGAAGGAACTGACTTCTCTGAGGAAAAGATTCAAACCAATATTAGCTAACACCAATGATTGGTTAGTAGCCAAAGGGATCACCATGAAAGAATTCATCACAGGATCAGAGGCTGAATACCAAGCAGAGTTGAGGAGGAAAGTAGAGAACCGAACAAAGAACAAGGGAGACGTTCCTTCTCCATCTCAGCCTCGCAAACCTAGAATCGTTTTTATCTCCAAAAAGCCTAAAACTGCACAAGAGCCTGAAGCAGTAGCTGAAGGAATTAAAGAACAGAGCCCTGAGGCACAGATAGCTCAACCCATGGAGACATAGGATCAACCTTTAGAATGACCAAGTGTTGAGTCTCTGATCTTGCTAGGACAAGCACAGCCGATCCAGAGCACCTCTCTTTCTCCCCCTCAGTCTCCTTCAGTACCTACTTCTCCTATCTCTCCAATCAGTGTTCCATCTTCTGGAGCTGCTTCCCCTTCTAGGGTTATTTTTGGTGATCCTCAGGGCCCTTCAGCAGGTTCTCCCTGCTCTTCTGTGTCCATGCTGAGTCTTTTATCTCCATCTTTCAACCTGCCACCAAACCCTGCACCTGAGCCGAAACTCGTAGTTGATATGGTTTCACCGGTTACTCCAACTACAACCACTGTCACCACCAATAGTATGGAAGCTGCTACAATGACACCGACAGAGGTGACTATTGTTGCAACAGGTATTGCTCTCCTGCCATGGATATCTACTTTCACACCTAAAAGAAAGAAAATGGCCATCTCCCCAGATGAATTCGACTTTGGTTAGATAATACCGGCGAAAGCAAAGACTCCTAAAAGGCCAAAAATCCTCTCCAAGTTGGTCGAAGAAAAGGGGTAAAAAATTCTAGAAATTGCCAAACCTCCTCAGGATGCAGCCCTTGAGGGTTTTGAAATGATCAGTTATTCCCTCTCTCATGTTGAACTTGGCAAAGTTACTCACGAAGGGGCAAAGAGTGATCTTCAAGCAGCGATGGACATTATGGTCCAAAAGTTTGACAGGGAAAAAGAAATGAAGGATTTTTACAAAGCCAAGGCTGAGCAGTTAATAGCAGTAATCAGAAAATTCACTATTCCCCCTAAAATAGCGACTCCAGAGGCCTTTTCTGTGGATGATCCAGTCATTCAGAAAGCCAAAAAGACCTATTTAAAAGGGAAAGTCATGGAGGAATATATTGAGAGGATGCACAATCAGGGAGTCTCTTTACTGTCAAAAGTTGTAGAAAGAATAGGTAAAATGAAGAGATTGAAAACTCAGGTAGATGACTTTGTCTCCCTTATCTCTCAGGAAATTGACGGCTTAGAGAAAGATCTTAGTAGGTGGAAGGAAATGAAGGATCTCAAAAAGAGTACCCTGATAACTATCAGTGTCATCCCCAACAAAGATTCTTATGTTGAGATCAAGGAGTCAATGGTCTTCAGAATTCAGGTACTCAAGGACTTAATTGATGACCTCAAAGCTTTCAAGGAAGCTAGCGAAAAGAGTGACCTGAACCTGCTTAACAAGTTAGAAGAGCTGCCATGCAACTTGACCTCTAAGGACCATCAGTTCCTTCCAGCAGAGAAAATGATTCAAAGTTTCAAAGGGATGATCCAGAAGGATTTTGAAGAAGCATCTTTCTCAATGACTTCAGTGGACAGCATTCTAGATGCTCAGTTAACTTTGGAGAATTTGAAATCCAGGTTAATTGGCCATTCTAAAGCCACCACAGCATTGAAAGATGCACTGATCAGAGTGAGAGTTGTCTCCAAAAATAAAGCTACGCCAGACAACATAGGAATTCAGGCATCAATCGCTATGTACGATGCTCATCTGAAGAAGTCCGGCAGCAAGAATTGACTCTCCATCTCCCCCTTCTCTCTTTTTCTGTCCTTATGCATTTCTGTTTTGTGCAGAATGCATGCAATTTTGTAATATGTAATTACTTGTAAATATTTTGGAAAATATCTAAAAGTCAAAGATGAGACATCTTTGACCAGGATATTTTATATTTTATTATTTTCTATTTTTGAGGATTTTCTCCCTATATATAGTGAAGACCTCATTTGTAATGGGTCTTCTAGAAAATTTAATAGCAAACACTACTGAAATTGAAACAAATTTTGAGACTTTGTGCTCAAATTTGTGAATCATATTTTGATGAAATAAATGAGAAGTAGGTTTGTTTCAGACTTTGTGTTGAGATTACCTGTGTGATTTAGGAAATAGTTCTTATGTCTTTTCCTAGAAATATCTTGTTTATTTGATCTTGTAAGCAGTGGGCGTGTTTATATTATCTAAAGGCGTTTCTACAGGATAGAAGATAGACTTTGTGCTTCACTTTACTCTACGGTTATACTTGTTCTGGATCCATGGGGAAGCTACGGAAGTCTTTGTGCTTGCATGAGCATTCTTGTGACTTTGTTTCTTCAGGTGATCTCTTGCTCTTCGTTTGACACCATTCCTAAAAGAAGAGGAACGTTGTTAGCATTAGACCAAGATTTTCCCCCTTTTATCCTTCATACATTACCTCTGAAAAAAGAGGGGTAGATGTTGTAAAACCACCCTCATGTGTTATTTTCTTCTTAATTATATATCCAGCACGTAAATATTGATAGGGAACCTCCCCTTGATGAGAGGAGAGATTTACTTTGTTTAGATCTGGTAAACCCATACTTTTCAAGGTGGTAAATCTCCCTTATGCTGTGGCTGATATCCCCATTTTGTCATCAGTTAGTTGACGACAAAATATTCACCCAACACTACCCATGAGGGGTACCTACTAAGGTCTTAGAATGAAAAATGCTAATTGCTACTACTTCTATTATAAGACTAAAGTATTATAAATTTATGCTCTTTATTATAGCAAGAAAAATTATTCTTGTACCAGCCCCTTACAGAAGAAAAGTTCCCTGCTTATATAGGTGCAATGGCCTTATGAGGAAATGACACCTATAACTAAGTACTCACACTCATGATGAGGCCATTACAACTGACTAAGTATCTCCTACTCATGAATGTATTCATCCCTCTAAATCCCATATATGGTACAACTACAATGCCTTATGATGCCCATTATGCTTAGAAGAAGCATGATGGTGATATGTGTATGCCTTCAAAAATTCCTCTAGAATGCTATTTAGGAAAGGGAGACCCACTCCTTTCATCCAATGTCACTACTTGATATATGATGGGGAATTTTCGATCTAGATAAGTTACATGATGCCACATGGAAATTTTTACTCCCTTCTTTTTGTAACTACTTGGTGGGTTCCATTCCTAACCTTATCGACCAATCATGTGATTCAAAGCTCTGACAAAGAAAGCTTTGCTCTTGAAGAGAATTGTGACACCATGTCATGATTTATTACTACTCTTAGATAATTTGAGCATTCCTTTGAAAAAATGAGTTTGGAGGCACCACATGGAAAGCCCATATTTCTTTATAACTACTTAGTGGGCCCTACCCACTACTTCATCAACTAATGGCACTGCTTGAAGTTTTGATAAAATAAACCTACTTCAGATGAGCACTTAGTTAATACATGGAGATATATCACTACTCCTAAGCAAACGAAGGACTTTTTCATGATAAATGAGTACTAAGGAACCACTTGAAAGATTGGCACTTCTCCCGAGGAATTAAAGAACTTATTTGAGTTGAAAAAGTGTCAGGCCTCCACATGGAAGGCTATGAGAGGAAGTTGATACTTAACCAAAAATAGAGAAAGGGACCCCTAAAAAAGAGGAAGTCATAACATAAATGTTTAATTCTCCAATTCCATCCATGAGAAAAGCTAATTTCTCTAAAAATATACAAAACATAGATCACAATCCACATGACCACTTTATATAGATACAAATAACATATCAGCCCTAGTTAAACTTAGCACATAATATTAATAACATGTTCATGTCAAATTCTCCACTTATCAAGCTAGATCCTTTAATAAGAGTCTTAATCAAATTGACAGGACAAAAAAATGTGGGTATAGACCCATTCACACAAAGAACTTTAGTTGGAGACATGTTTAATGCCCTATATATTGAATAAGTGTCTACTACTTATATGTAGATGAATGTGCCAAATATAGTGGATAAGATGCAAGTGTCATCCATTCCAGGCCAAAGTGGTTTAAATTCATAAATGACTAGTCTATAATAAGTGCCTTTAGTTAACACCATGATTGGTTTACAATAGAAAGGAGTAGGAACTTCTACCTCCTAACCAAAAAAAAATACCTTTAATCATCAACTAGTTACTTCTTCAAGCATGCAACCCCAAGGATTAAGTAGTCAAGTACCAACTAGTGCCTTACCTTAACAAAATGTGAATTTTACTCCACAACAATAGATGATGAATAAAATCCCAAAATAATGGGCGTAGTCTAATTTACTAATGTCATAGAAATCAAATGCTCTAACATCACAATAAGGGGTAACCAATATTCCACCTCATCAAGTAGTGAAAATTATACCTCTTCAATTGTAGACCAACATAGCTTCATAAACATTGTCTAAACAATAATGTATATCTATTAGGTAGTAATAAATGATGAATATCCAATAATCATCTACATCATAACAAGTGTTCGCATACCAAGAGGTTCTACTACTCCACAAGTACTATCCAGGCAATAATTGCCTTTTATTCTAAATGTGCCATAAATTTAAAGATAGGGCCTTGTTTAAAAATAAGTTCCCCTTAATCATCTATGATTGACTAGTCAATAGTAAGTCCCTACTCAACCTCAGCAAGAGTAGTACTTCACTCAAATCCATATCCTTCTATCTCAACCATAATTCACCCAAAACTAGGCCTATATACTAAATTTGAACTAGAATATCATACCTTAACCCATGAAATTCCAATAATCACATCTTAATTTTTAAATGCATATCCTTAGTTAATTCTCTATCTAAACCAACATTCCATAATAAACCATGACTCCACTATACCCTAATCAAGGTAACCTACCTTTGACCTCCCAACCTCCACCTCAAGACAATGTTCCATCTAGTTTCTTGGCACAAGAACTTTAGGAAATGAAGGATGCAATTACCATCATTCAAGCCAAAAAGAAGACCAAGAATTTCAAGCTGTATGACATGTGTTCTTACCTATTAAACATGGAGTATATGAAAAGACCATTTTCTCCAAGGTTTGAAGCACCCAAATTTGAAAAATACAAGGGTAAAGGAGACCCAAAGGCCCATTTGATATAATTATTTATTATTTTCCAACCAATGCCCTATAGTGATATATACCTCCTACCTTTATTTCTTCAAGGTCTAGCAGGATAGGCTTTGGATTGGTTTCTAAAATTTCCAAAAAACTCAATATCTTATTTTAATGACCTTTTAGACAAGTTTGTGCAACATTTCTCTTACAATATCAAACATGAGATTTCATTGGTAGATTTGACTCAAGACAAACAAAAGTACAATGAAAGTTTTGTAAGTTATCTATAGATATGGACATCACTTGCTAGACATTTCACCCACATATTACTAGATAAATAATTAGCCATTGTGTTTACCAAAAATTTGCACAATGAGATATCCTACCATTTAGAGTTGTAGTGTGCACATACTTTCAAAGAAATCATCGACAAAGGTTTACTGATAAAAAATACCATTATTAACAAAAGGATCATCAAGATTACCTCATTGAATCAAAATCAAACCCATAACTAAGGAAATGGCCAAAATCAAAACTAAAACCAAGTCCAAGTGAAAGCATTAGCACTAGCCCAAGTTAACAATTATCAAAAATCTAATTAATTTAATTGAAACAAGAATGCTATTAGAAATGGGGTAACTGAGTCATAACACAGCCAAATGGCACAAACACCATCTACTCAACCAATGTTTTACATGCAAATTACTCCTCACCAACAACCTATTTATCAAGTGAAGCCTTCATAGTAGCCTAAACTATCTCAACAAATGTAGCAACCTTTTCCTTTTCAAACCCCTCCTCTAAGAAGAAATGTACCTATTCATCGAGTCTTCACTAACCTTGGAGATCCCATTAAATTTATGTTTCATAAGTTATCCACTACTAATTTGATTAGTTAGATGATTCTAAAGCACTATCCTAAAGGTATTCCTTATCCATATTAGTATAGAAAAAATTAATTATGTGAGTACCATCGAGTTAATGGACATAATTTTCACCATTGTGTGCAAATCAAACATCTCATTTAAAATATTTTGGAAAATGGGGAGATAACATTACGTAATAGAGCTTCTACATCTAACAAAACCTAGGTATTTATCAAAATACTTTTCCAAAACATAATAACAACCAATAATAGCAACAATAAAATCCAAAATAGTAGTAACAATAGTATCAACAATCGATAGAACAATAATAATACTAGTAACAATAATAATGTTAGCCAAATAGAAAGAACCAAAGCCAAAATGATGTCAATAATACCCAATAGACTTACCATGTAGTTATACATGACTATAAAAAATTTTTAGGCCATATTATGTGAGTTCACATTTATACCATTTTTATCAATCTAATACCAAGTGCTAATCAAATTGGACCATTCCTAGCCAATTCCAACCAACCAACCTATGTTAGTGATCCTTCCTTGACCTGGGACCATAAATAGGCATACCAAAAATTAGGGATTACTACTTTTTAACCTCATATTAATAACTCATCATTATCCCATGACCACATACAAGTGCACTAAAAATTGAGACTTATCCTATATGGGACCTTATACCATCATTTTCTAGCAACATTGGTCATGTATCTAATCCCAATTATGCAATGACAACTTAGTGGTCATATATTACCATTCCAATCCCACAACCATATACCACTACACCCATTCGACCAACCATTATGACTAGAAATAAGCCATTTACCACTGTAAATGAAAAGACATTTGATATTCTAGAACAACTTCAAAATATGACTACACAAAATTCCATTTTTGATTTGTTGCTTATATCAACTATCCATAAAAATATCTTAACATAGTTCTTTGGCTAATCCTAAGTTCTGAATGACATATCCTCAAATAAATTCCAAGCTTTGGTTGGACATTTAGCCCTAGTCCATCAGTTATCCTTTGACCAAAGTGATATATTGTCCCTTTTCCCTCTTCATAACAATCTATTAGACATTAAATTTTTCATCATATGGCATAAATTGAAGCATGTCCTCATATAAAATGGATTTGGTCTAAATATTGTGTCTTCAAAACTCATCAATTATCTTGGATATACAACAGTCGATCTCCATCTAGAAAAGATCACAATCAAGGCTTATGATAATGAAGAGTGAGAATGACAAGGCACCATCAGCTTCCCAGTTATCATTGGGACTTTGACCCACAATACATTATATGATGTGTTAGACCTAGACCTATCATTCAATTTTATATTGGTTATACCTTAGATACATGAAAGTTGTGAAATACCTTCAACATTACACTAGTGTCTCAAGTTCTCTCATTATGGCATGAAGGTCACTATTCATGGAGATTTACATCCCTATAAACATTGAAAAAAATTGAAGGCTGAGTACGTAAGCTATAACTACCATTTTGGATTGAATCTAGTTCCCCAAAAGGATAAGGGCAAAGAAATACATTTTGATTTTCCAGAGGCCAATTGCATTGACCCAAATACCCTTGATTCATCTTCTCACATGCCACCTCCTAAAATATCTAATAATTTTACCATTACAAATAATGGCCCAAGAGAATATTTGACCCATGATACATTCCACATTATTAGGATTCCATAGAACCCTAAGTCTTATGGAAGACCTAAAGCCAAGCCATATTGCATGGAATGGTAAAGAAAAGGAAAAGTCAAAGTACATAGTCTAGTCCCTACCATTTTCATACCAGCCACTAACCAAGAATAAGGCCCACTTGCAGATGATGAATCTTGGTTATACAATGACAACCTAGCCAATTTCCATAATAATGCCAAATACCCCATTCCTAATATGATCATGGAGAATCATGCCTATGAAAGAAGATGCCTTGGGCTAAATCATCAGGGAATTATTTAGCCAATATCTATGAATTAGTATAAAATAACCTATGGTCTTAGATTTAAATTACTTTGGGGTGACCCCATGTATCTTATTCATGTTCTAACACTAATGACTAGTGATGACAATGTCGATAGTGAAGCAGAGTTTGATCACATCCCTTAAGAAGACTTGGTCAATACCAATCTATTTGACACTCATACCATTTATACCTTTAGATAATTTATTCACCATAATTCTCTTCCTCTATATCACCCTCAACTTATAGCTTGGGACAAATAAGAATCCATAGTGCATGTAGATGAGTTTGAGAATGATGAGGCATTTTGTAATTTTCTAGGCCTAAGAGACAATGTTTCATTGGGAGACCACAAGTAAGGGTTATCAATCAAAATATATCCTACATCCTATTTTGGAGAATGGGTGAACACCCTTAACCATAAATAATTAAATAAAAAATTAAAATCCCAAAGTGAAAACCTCTTTGAGGTGCTTTTAGACTAGGAAAAAGGTAAAGAGAAAAACTAGTCTAGTGGTGAAAACCTATTTCAGGTGCCATTAGATGGGGGTGTTCAACCTTCCTCAAATATAGATCAAAAAACCACCAACATTGAACTTTCCTAAGGGTCTGAGTTCAGTTTAGAGGAAAAACATGCCTTTGACCAAATCATCCAAGAGTTTTCAATAGTATTTATCACATGGCCATACTTACCATTGGGATATTTTGATTCATCTTACCTAAGGGAACTTTAATATCTAGTACAAATAGATGAATTTTCCATTGAAATCTAATTCCAATCATTTCCAACCATTATGGAAGAAGGATCTACTGTCCTTGTGGAGGACACTACAAAAGTCAACATCATGACTCCAAATAACTTGAAATGTATCAAACTAGGTGTGTCCCTCACTGAGGAGGTGTATGAACTAAATTTAGATGTAGAAATGAATTAAAATAATCATAATCTAAGATAAAATTCAAACTATGGTAGAGTAATAAATAAATAAAATAGAAATCATAAACTTTACACTTTGAATGCAAAAGATTTCTCCATTGTGATATACATTCAATTTGATCTTTAAAATATGTGGTGTTCACTCCTCCAATGCAAAGAGATAATAGGTAGAATTTTGGTTCAAAAGGAAGTCTTTGATTCATTTTTTTTTTCATTCGCTTGTGTGTAGATCTTTAATGACTTGATTGTGATTATGATCTCTAGAATTTTTTATCTCAAAATTTTGTGCACACTTGAAAATGGAGATTTATAAGTGTGTTTATAGATGTTTAGAGAAGGATATAATGGTGTAGGATCATTTGAAAATTTTCAATGATCGAAATGATCAATGTTGGCTAATGAGTCCTCACACATGAGGATGAAGACCATTTCAACATGGTTGAGTAAAGAATGGGGTTAGTTAGTTGACTCAGTAAGACTAAGTCAATTTTCTTAAAAACTTATGGGATGAGTCATAAGAGGTGGAGAATTTTTTGGATTTGGTTGGGATGAGAGAGAAAAAGGTGGGATATGTTTTTATGAGATGGTAAATCTATATTTTATTATTTAAAATAAAGATTTAAGTGTACATAATTGACGTATTTAATATTTTAAATTATTCAATTATTTGAATTTGGGAGGAAATGTGATTTATTAATTTAAGAAGAATTATTAAATAGATTTAGGTGCATTTAGACACTAAATAAAATTTATGTGTCTACATTTGTCCCTCTTTTAAATAGTGTTTCAAATCAATACTATTTCAAAGAATAGTAGAAGTAGAGTGTTGATGATATAAAAGGAAAAAACTATCTTAATGAATGAAAATGAGTGTGATGATACCCCCTCGAGGTTTTGTGAAAAAACAAGAATAAACACTTGAAATTGATGAAAAGAAGAATTGGTCAAAATGATGTGGATGAACGATAAATCAATTTATGTCAGAATTGATATCAAATTTGCAAGATGTTGGTTGCCTAAAAAAGGTTGCCCGTAGTTAATTAAAACTAGAATATAGATTTGAAAAATAATAGTTTAACCATTCCAAGAGTTCACACTTATGGTTATTACTAATGACAGAAGGGTCAATTAAGTGGTTGTTGGAATGATATATCCCAAAAATAATAAAATGTGGATCTATAAGTAGAAAAAAAGATATTAAATTTTCAAATGATATTGTGGATTTCACGTTGAGAGATTATTGCAAGATTTTAATTATAAATTCAGAATAAATTGATTTAATGTTTTTATAAATTTGAAAAATGGATAAAAAATGGGCATTATGAAGGGATGAAAATGAGAAAACTATAATCAATAATATAGATACTTATCTCAATACTAATGTTTGTAAAACTGTAGAGGGTATGTGTAAAATTATTTACCCCTAGTTGTTAAATGATAGAGAAGATATTAGAAAAAGTACATTACCCACTTATAGATTTCATGTTTGTATTGTTCTCAGACTTAGGGGTCTCAAAATCAAATTTGGGAATGATATATCCTAATAATGGTAAGCAATAGGTCAAAAAATGAAAAATATAGATTGTCCAATTTATGATAAAGATTTACAAAATTGATATTTTCAAGTATTGATAAGGAGATCTAGTAATTTGATTAAAAGATAATATAAAATATGGATGAAATGGATTGAATGGATGATGATGGCTAAACTGACCCTAGAAACCTTGTGTCTCTAGCCATTACCTACATTATCCACCATGAACAAAGTTTGAGTGGGGATATCATTCCAAATGTAGTTATCCCATTGTGGGAAGAGAAGTAATGATGTAATTTAAGATTGACCCATGGAATTTATTAACATATTTAAGTTAATGATTGTACATTGTGATTGGATGACAGATTGATTTGCCCCCAAAAAATGATATATGTTAGGATTGGATCGAGAATTGATATATTCTAAGATAATTTGAATCCTTTGAGGTGACCTATGAATCAAGGTTTATAAGAATAGATGTGGGAATGATATATCCCATTGAAAAGATGTGATATTAGATAGATTGATTGATTGAATAAGCAATTGATGGGTTGATGGAGAAAGGATGGATATTGTGATTTTGTCAGTCCCAATCAATAAGTATGAGAGATTGAATGGAAAAAATAGGAAATGATTATGGATTATTGATATGAAATCATTAACAAGTAAATAAAGCAACCACATGGATTAATGATGATGGATCAAATTATTGGACAACATTGATAAGATAAGGAAGAATGGAAGAGAGAGATTACACACAAATGCTTCATCTAAGAATATGAGATGGTTTGATAGCTACCTTATGTTTATTTTGTTCTTGCATTGGATTTCTAACAATAATTCCAACTGAGTAAGAGTTGAGCAACCTGAGTTTTGATATTACACATGACAATATGCACCAATGGTATTGAAAACCCATGATGACTATCATGTGATATGCATAAGGAATAATATATTCACAAGGATAAAACTTAGTGCATCATGATATGGAAGATAATAATAACATAATTAATAATGCACATAGTAATCTAGATACAAGAAACAACAATAAAGATAAGATAAAAAGAGATTTTTGCAACAATGAAAATTATGTAAGTAAAATAAACACATAAGTAAACAAACATTGTGGAATTAAGTAAACACCCATGATGTAAAAGAAAGTAAATGACTATACAAGTAGGTAATAAAATGATTAAAATAAGTAAGAAAATGACTAAAATAAGTAAGCAAATGACTTTTTTTTGGATGTTCTTGGATAGAGTAGAACCCTTTGGCATATGCAATTTTTGATAATGTTGAACTATTTGATGAGTAATATGTATAAAGGATGAATAGGGTATGTAACTAAGGATAAGGGATTTTTTGATTATTTTTTGGTTTTTTTTGATATTTTCTAACATTTTGGATTTTGTTGAAGTTTTAATATTTTTGTTTTTTTTTAATATTTATAGGTGTATTTACAAGGAATACCAGCAAAGGAAGAACCATATTCTAGCCTCAAGAGTGAGTGGTAGGGGATGTAAGGAATATATTATATATGGAGTATGGATGAATATGAATGGAATGGAATTAAGATGATAATTCTAGGGAACACAAGATATAAGAACCAAGTTTTTAGTCATCAAAATAACATTATAAATATACACCAAAATGTTTCTAAGAACATGTCTTAATATATTTACACTTCCTTATCAAGGTCAAAATAGGAAGAAGGATGGTTTTATGGTGGAAATGATTGAATGGGTTTCAATGGATTTGGGTTAAAATGTATAAGGATGGGTTTGGATAGGTAAGAGTAGTATATCATGGTGGAACATGAGATTAATATTGATTGGATAGGTAACAGTAGTGTATGATGGTTGAATATGATCTTAGGATGGATTGGATATGCATAGGATGGGTGAGGATGGAGGGATGATCTAGAATGAATAGGATTGGAATGGAATGATCTTACCCCCAAGTGTAGGGTACTTCTAGAAAACTGATTATTTTATGCATGATGCCAAAAATTAGTTTTCATCATGGTACTCACCCAATGTGCCATAGAAATAATTTTCACATTTGGATGATTTTTTTTCTCATTTTCATTCTCTTTCTCATTTTTTTAGCTTTTTATTCTTTTTTTGATTTTTTGCATCTTAATTATAAAAGGGTTTGAGATGCATGATGTTGACCCATATTGATTGTTAAAGTATGTTCTATAGAGATGTATTTAATAACTTCATTTATTTCTAATTTGTCTTCTTCCAAATTTACCAAGATATAGCCATAGCCCCTATGATAGAGGGTATTGCAATACATGGTCAAGTGGAAAGTATGTTGGATGAAGGATGTGTGTTGAGTGCATGCATAATTAAGAGGGATGGAATTATATTAGGGATAAGTATATGGGTCATGATGTAAAGGGTGAATGGGACTAACAATCTCATGTTCAACATGACTAAGAGTAACTTCAAGTTGGATGATTTGAGAATTTAATGCTTCTTCAATGATGTCTTCAATTTGTGATGGGTATCCATCTTGAAAATTTTCTAATACAAAGGATATATTTATTTTCTCATCCATTAGTGCCATATAGAGGTTTTCACCAAAGGATTATTCTTGATTATTTTGATTGGGATTTATATTTGGATTGTCCAGTACAACCTCAAAGAGGTTTTCACTAAGGGACTCATATTTTTGATTTTCTATATTTTTATTTGGATTTTGACTGTAATTTGTATTTTGATCATCTGATAGTGCCTCAAAGAGGTTTTCACAATGGCGTGTGGATTTAAGATTTGGATTATAAGATTAATTTTTATTAAGGTACTCTTGTTATTCCTCATAATATGCAGATGTTTCTTGATGCTCTTGTAGCAGGAGACTAGCTAGGAAGTCTATAATTATTTTATTGTCATGGAAGGAAGTTAAATGTAAGTAAGATTATTGGTCCCAATCAAAAGGTGTAGTATATTAGCTTGTAACATGGAAGGTAGGATTGGTGATTTTTATGAAAGGAGTGATGGTAGCACAATCCTCCTAGAAACTACGAACAAATCATGTTTTGATTATGGATGAAGTTCCCTTAAAAATGACAAAAAGTATCACTAACATCTTTACATTGAATATCAAATGGTTTTTAGATGATGTTATGGGCTCCAATGTTTACTTTGAAATGGATGAGTTAAATAATTCTTTGCTCATGGATTATTTTATCTATAAGTACCTCTATCACTTGGGGTGCATATTGGGGGATGATTGGAAACTAAATAGGTGATAAGGGCTTAGGTTTTTGGCTAATGGGTGAAAGGTTATGTTGGTTGAAGAAGGTTTTATCCAAGATAGGCTCTTTTTCAAAAATGGGATATTGATCAAAGATAGGTTCTTCAATAAAGATAGGCTCTTCATAAAAAATGGATCGTAAACCATTGTTTTCTAAGGTAGGTTGATCAAATACAAATTGATTAAAAATGAATGTGTCAAAAATGGGATCTTGAAAAATGGATGCAATGTTATGACCTTGACTTGGAAGTGGTGTGGCTTGATTAGGCTCAAGGAAGACATCTTGGCATATCCCCAATCTATGATTTTCAAATGTGGATACACTTGGTTCTATCATAATGTAACCTTTGTTAATAAAATCTTGGATATAATGCTTTAGTCTCATACAATGTTTTATAGAATGGCCTTCAATTTTGTGATAATCATAATATTAATTAGGTCTATACCACTCAGGTTTTAGGACATATGGCTCAAAGTATCTGGTGTTTGGAAATATGACTAAGTTTGTAGTTACCAATTTTCAAAATAAGACATCATAAGATTCCCCTAAAGGAGTGGTTTTTTAATTAATAGGCATGGTAATGTTTTTGACAGGTTGGGAGTTTTGAAGTTTTTGTAAGTTTTGGGGTGGAGTGATATTAAATGATATGGGTGATAGAATTGGATTCCCTTTATTAGTGTGATAGGGGATGTTAGAATCAAGGCTATAAATAGTGGAGAGGAGACTTGGTTGATTTTTAAAAATGTGTTTACTAGTTATAAGGTGATGTTGATGTGGAATGTTTTGGGATTCCCTAGTAATGAAGTGAGTTAGAGAGGTAGCTTGATCTTGGAAGGATAAATTTATTTGATTTATGTTGAAGGTGAAAGTATTCAGATTTGGTAGATTTTTGAAGGTTGATGTACTTGAGTCTATTGGGTTTGTAAACAAATTTGAACTCAATGTAGTGTGGTTCAAGTTTAGGAATAGGTTGGATGTAGAACCAAATAGTTGATTTTGATGTATGGGTGTAGGAATTGAAAGATTGATTTGGATGGAAGATACTTAGATTTGAATAAATTTGGGTTTGATTTATGAATGGATTTTTTTTCAAATATATATTTGAAATTGGTGGTGAAGATGAATAAAAAAATTTATTTAGATTGATGCTAAGGTTGGCACTAGATGGATTGGTGAACGCATTTTGATTTGTGATTAGTAGAATTTGAATTTTGGGTAAACATGAATGAGTATTCAAGTTTGAAATTTATTAATTGATGTTTGGATAAAAATTGATTGGGTAGAACCCTAGGTTATAACATGGATTATTTGGATTTGGATTTGGGACTGAATTGATAGAGGGATTATTAAACATAGCCATGTTTCTTGTAATGAGTGACATTTATTAAGGTAAAAACTTGACTCAATAAATAAAAAATAGTTGAAACTAAAACAAAATACCAAAGTAACCAAGAGTTTGATTGTCAACTAGATGCTTTTGAATTTTTAGACAAACTTGGATTTAAGATGTTTAGTACCTTTAAGATTCAAAAAGACATTATTTTGAATCAAAAATAATGCAACACATGGTAAACATATGGAAATAACAAACAAATTTATATTCTAAATAGTTAATAAATTGTAAAAAAAAAGTGAAAAACTAAGATGTTGGTCATGAACAACTATTAGGCCTTCTGATGTCATTGAACCTTCCTTACTCTCAGTTGTGGCCTAATATTTCAAGGCACTAACCATAGAGGATCCTGCCATTCTTATGGCCCATTGAGTCTATTTTTGATGGTGTGTGTAAAGTTGTTTCTCAATGCTAACTACTAAATGATGCACCAAATTCAACTAACAAAATATTTTATCCTAGGCTTAAGATTTAAACAAGTTTATCTAAGGGAAAAACTATGGAAAATTTTGATAAAATAGATGAACACTGTTGGGTCTTGTCTAAAAGTACCCAACACAATTGTAGGGGTCTCAATGTATTGATATTTGGTGATATCAGATTTTGAGTTAGCTATTGAAACCCTAGGTATTGGAGCATGAAATCCCTTCACATCATAGTGTGCTTAAAAAACATAATTGCTTAGGTAATTGAAATAGCTAGATGTTGATTTATATACCCCACCAGTAAATAAGGTTTGGCCTATTACATGGTGGTAAAATCTGTGGTTAATAGACCCCTTAAGAAAAGAAAAAGAAAAGTAAATTCCCATTTATAATTTTTGATTTTTGTAACCAATGTAACACCAAGGAAAGAGCATACATGAATACTACTTGGATAACATAGATAATTTTGAAAATATTTATGATTTTTGAATATCGTTACCAATGTAACACTAAAGAAAGAGAATACATGAATACCACAACCATAAAAAAAATACTAAAATAAAAAGTGATGTAATTATTAATAATTTTGAAAATAAAAACAAAAAACATTAGTAACAAGAAAATTAGCTTTTATTGATTCTTTTTGTTGATCCTCTTTAGCAAGTATTCTGAAAACAAGTTGTTAAAATGTCTGCTTTAGATATAAATGAGGTAACTTGAAATAGAAGTGAAAAACCAAAAAAAAAAAAGTGAAAAACACCTCTCTATTATTAAATTCTTTTTACACAAATAGATTAGAAAATCAAAATTAAAATAAAATTAACATAGGAAAAACATAGAAAGCAAAAAATAAAAAATAAAATGACCCATGATTATAAGATAATTTCATTTCCAAGAGAAATGATTTAGCTACCAATAGTGATGAATTCAATATAGAAATTAATGAATTTTCTTTAGAGGGAAATTATTTCACTACAACAAAATACAATTTCATTGCAAATAATGATAAATTCACTGTAGAAAAAGGCAATTTTTCTATTTTCTGATAAAAATGCTATAGATGGTGACAAAATCACTATTTCCTAACAAAAATTTTGTTAACCTACAAATATAATAGAAAACATAGAGAAATGCAAGAAAATATGATAATTTCACTATTATAGTCTACAATTTCACAAATGAAGCTTTTTAATTCACTATTACACAGAGGCACACACACAACCAAATAGAAAACAACTGATAGCAACCTATAGATTATACCATCACTAAATTAAGAAATATTGAATGTAAAATACGAACATAAATAACAAAAATCAATAAAGAAATGCTGTCTAAGTGCAAAGATGATGATCAAAAGATTAAAAAAGGTGTGGGAAAGGTCCCACTGGGCATGCCAAAAATGTATGAACTAAATTTAGACATAAAAAGAAAAGAAAATAATCCTAATCTAAGATAAAATGAAAACAATTGTAGAGAAACAAATAAATAAAACAACAATCATAAACTTTATGCTTTGAATGCATAAGATTTATCCATTGTGATATACATTTGATTTGCTCTTTAAAATATGTGGGGCTCATTCCTCCAATACAAAGAGATAATGGGTAGAATTTTTATGAAAAATAAATTCTTTGATTAAATTTAATTCACTTATTAGTATATATTTGATTTATATTTTATGATTGTGGTCTCTATATTTTGTGATATCAAGATTTTGTGCACACTTAAAAATAGAGATTTTCAAGTGTATTTATAGATGTTTAGAGAAAGATCCAATGGTGGAGGATCATTTGGAATTTTTCAATGATCCAAATGATCAATGGTTGCTACTGATTCCTCACCCATGAGGATTAATACCATTTCAACATGTTTGAAAAAAGCGTAAGGTTAGTTAGCTAACTTAGCAAAACTAAGTCAATTTGTTTGACAACTCATGGGATGAGTCATAAGAGGTGGAGATTTTTGTGGATTTGGTTGGAATGAGAGATAAAAATGTGAAATATATTTTGAAGAGGTGGTAAATCTAGATTTTACTATTTAAAATAAGGATTTAAGAGTGCATAATTGACTTATTTAATATTTTGAATTATTTAATTATTTAAATTATTCAATTATTTAATTTTGGGAGGAAATGTGATTTATTAATTTAAGAAGAATTATTAAATAGATTTATGTGAATTTAGACACTTATTGAAATTGAGGTGTTTATAAGAGGAATGTGACATTTTTACAACCCTTCTAAGGGAATTTGTTGACATATTTATTTAGGTCTATTCTGACATGCCTAGTTTAGACCCCACCTTGGTTGTACACTACCTTGTTGTACATATTGATGCCAAACCCATGAAAAATAAATTGCATAAGATGCATCCTCACATTATTGTATTATTAAATAAAGAGTTGAAAAAAATCTTAGAAGTGAGATTTATTTGATTGATCAACTATTTAGAGTGGATCTCAAATGTTATGTCAGTTAGTAAGAAGCCAGAAGGAATCAGAATATGCACTAATTTCAAAGATATAAACAAATCATATCCAAAGGATGAATTTATTTTTCCAAACATTAAAATTATAGTTTAATTCACATCTAGGTACAAAATTATTTCACTAGTGGATGGATTTTTAGGATGCAACTAGATCTATATTACACCAGAAGACCAACATAAGATAGTGTTCACGACTCCATGGGGAATGTTTTATTATCAGGTTATGCCATTTGTTCTCAAAAAATTTAGGGACACATACCAAAGAGCCATTACCATCATATTTCATGATATTATGCATGACAATGTTGAATACTATATCGATGACATATTAGAAAAATTGAAGACTAAGGTTGATTATCTAGCAGCACTAAGGAGAATATATGAGAGACTATATGAATACAATGTTAGACTCAATACTAATAAGTTTGTTTTTATATTTACTTCATGAAAATGCCTTGGATTCATTGTCTCATAGAGGCATTGAATTTGATCCATCCAAGGTATAAACCATTACCAACATGCCACCACCTTCCAATTTGAATAACTATGTAGTTTGAAAGGCAAGATTCAGTCGATTAGACACTTCATTTCTTAATTGGCTAACAAATGCCATCCATTTACACACTTAATGAATAAAGGTGTCACATTTCGTTAGAATGATGAATGCCCAAAATTTTTCTAGTGCCTCAAAGATTATCTTGCCATTCCACCTGTTTTGTTTCTACCTATGCCAAGAAAGTTGTTTCTACTATTTCTATCTACCATAGGCAAATCCATAAGGGCACTTCTAACTCAACATCATGATAATGGAAAAGAACATGTTGTGTACTATCTAAACCATATAGTATTTGTGTATGAACATAATTATATGCCCATTGAAAAATCCCATTTGTTATGGTATTTTCAGCTCAAAAACTATGACATTGCATGTTAAACAACAAGACCATGGTTATTTCAAAAGTAGATCCTCTCAAATATCTACTATCCAAAACAACTTTACAAGGCTACATGGCTAAGTGGATCATGAATTTGAGAGAGTTAGAGATAAAATATGTCAACCAAAGGCCAAAAAATGACAAGTACTTAAAAATAAACTTGTTGAAGCTCCTCTTATAAATAAAGAACCTCTAGCATTAGAATTCCTAGATGATTCCACTATAACCATTATTGAAACACCTCTTGAGGAGTAGCACTAGAAGTTATATTTTGATGGATTACTAAAAGCACATGTATCAAGGGCATGCCTATTATTTATTGCACCATAGGGGGATCTTATCCTTAAATCATTTTATATCAGATTTACTTGTATTAATAACATGGCCGAATATGAATCACTCATTTCAAGGTTTCACTAGGAAGTATTATGGAATATTCAGCATCTCAAGGTTTATGGTGAGTCTTATCTAATCATCACTCATGTTATAGACCATTTTTAAACCAAAAATGATAAGTTGGTACCATAAAAAGCCATGATTGACACTCCCAAATAGAAAATTGTTGATGTACAATTTGAACATATACCCAAGATAGTAACAGAATAGAAGATGCCATGGCCACCATTGGTTCTTTGATCTATCATCTAGATAAGGCAAAAGAATATCAATTTCTCATTGAAAATCATCTAGTGTCAATTCATGAATGTTTAACCATCAAAATGATCTATGATATTATTGGTACCATATTTATATGGTATTTAGACATTTTTTCCTATCTTCATGACCATATTATGGCACTAGACCTATCATGAAAATATCGAAAAGCCTTTACCCACCAAGTCACAAGATATAACTTACTTGTACCAACCCTTTATTATCATAGCTTTGATGGAAATTTTCTTAATTATTTAACCTAGATATAATCAACATTAGCTTTATAGGAAGTTCATGAAGGAGTATGTGGATCCCACACAATTGGGGCCATCTTAGCCAAAAATATCTTATATACCAGCTATTATTAGCGAACTATGGATGTAGATGTATCTATTTACATCAAAAAGTGTGACAAATTTTAATGGCATGCCCATCTAATTCATGCCCTAGAAAAAACTCTAAAACTAATGCTTACACCATGGTCATTTGATACTTGGGGCCTCAATATCATTGGGAAGATAAACCCCACCTCATTTAATGTCCATAAACACATCCTCATCGCCATCAAATATTTCACTAATTAAGTTGAAGCTATATGCCTCACTAATGTGACTAAAAAAATTTTACAAAATCATCTTTAACCATCTCATCTATTGTTATTATATTCCATCTGACATTATATCTGATAATGGTAGATAATTTAAAAATAAGGATGTCAAATTATTGTGTGTCAATTACCATATTACTCAACATTTTTCTATAGCTTATTACCCTTGAGGCAATGGACAAGTACAAGCATCTAAAAAAACAATTGTCAACATCCTTAAAAACATTTTAAATGATGTTGGCCATGATTGGCACCTCCAAATATCTTGTTGCCTATGGGAATACCACACTAATTACCATACCCTAATAGGAGCTACTCTATATTCCCTTATTTATGGAACTAAATCTATTCTTCCCATTGAGGTCAAGTTACCTTCTTTGTGCATCTCTTTGAAGCATGTCCTAGATGATGAATACTATAAATTAGCTCACCTATAATATCTAGATTTACTGTATGAAAAATGTATGGCTTTTGTTAATAGCCTAAAAACATACCAAAATAGACTCTTTGGCCACTATAACCGGTGAGTCAAACATAGATAATTTGAGCTTGGTGATCTTGTACTCAAATAAAATCAAAAGAATACCATGACCAAGAAGAAACACAAGGGAAATTTCAAACCTAACTAGGTAGAACCATTTATCATTTCTATAAATTATGTCTCTAAAGCATACAAGCCTGTTACACCATATAGGGATGTACTTGATGAGTCAATGAATATTATACAACTCAACTGTTACTTTGCTTAAGAGATATGAGGTATTGTCTATGAGGACTTTTTTATTGTACCATATTTACATTCTTCTTTATAACATATATTTCCTTTTGACTTAGTATTTTAACCCGCCCTACCCATCCCTTTGACCTTGGTTTTGTTTAATTGATTCCATGAGCACTTTCAAAAAGAAGATTTAGATCACATTTCAATAGTTGATTTAGTATTCTAGATAGAGGATGTATTTTGGATTATTATGATAGTGATTTATTAGTTACATCCTTCATTTATTATTTCATTCCATATATGTGTTATTGATTATAACTGCCTATGGGTAAACTAGAGAACCACCATTGTGCTTCTAAGTATAACCTCCTATGGTCAAATCAATATCATTGACCTATATTATTGGTTCCTAGTTATAACTTCTTATGGGAAAATTAAGAACAAAACCTATTTATCATGCCTTGAAGTACCACCTTGTTATACCCATGTCATACTATGCCATTTGCCTACTTTGACTATTATTTGAGATTTTGCTACTACCTAATCAAATTCTGCCACTATAAGGAGTGACTTGAGGTCCCATATTGGGACTATGTAGCAATGCTCAATTTACATTAAGGTCATCTCTACCACCATTTTCCATGATCTCACCATTTTATGATTTGGAATATTTAGTATCTTGTCATTCTTGATTGATTTGAGATACTTCAAATTTTTTAAAAACATATGTAAAATGATCTATAAAATCCAAAAATATTTCACATTAACCACTTGTTTACCTTAAGGATTTTGGGAACTATATCTAATTTTCAAGAAACCAATTGTTATTTATTTTCCCCATCCTTATTGACCTAACATCCCATGCCTCATCATTTTGCAAGATCATTACCATGTTTGTATACAACACAATCATATTTCTTATCTTCATTTTCTTTAATCCCATTTCTTGGGAGAACCACATTTGGCCTGAATTTTAAGTTATACCTTACATCCATGAAGCCATGTAGGCATAATCCACTTTCCTAGTGTATCTAGAGTTAGCTCAACTACCCCCTTCCTTTTCTTTTATTCCCTCCATTTTGTTTTTTTGTTTTGTTATCTCCTAGAACCTAGGGGCAATGTTTGTCAATTTTTTTGTCCACTGTTTGTGCTAACATTGTACTTACCCATTATTTGTTTTTGTTTCAATTTATTCTCTTTGTTGTATGTTGTTCTTTATTTTCTTGGTCTTTTCTTTTTTTCTTTTTTTGTGTTGCTTGTTTATTTGCTTTATTATTGTGCCTAAAATCAATCTATGTGCATTCAGTAGGTGATTCCTTGTGCATTATTCTTAAATCCATCCATATTCATACATCAACATTATCATCATGGTTTTTATTATTAGTGTATTATTTTTTATTGAGTTTTGGATTGTGTGTCAGTCCTTATGCATATTTTGACTAAGATCACATAGTGTTTTATATCATGATGCCTACCATCATGTGCTATAACAAAAATCAACTTGGAAATTATTACAAGGAATGAGGTCATGATGTTCCTTGGCACCTAAAAAATCATTGATCTACCCACATCATGTCCCACATATAGATTAATTAAATAATGAAAGAATTTTAATCCTTTCTAGTTAAGATGTGCATCTCCATCTAATTGGTTTCCCAAATTCCTCTTTCTCTTTTGTACCACTTTGCCATCCAATTCCCATTATTAAATCAATGATTATAATCACTTCTAGTCAAATCATTTTATCTTGTCCCACTTACACTGCCAATAATTCTAACCACCTTTGGGAAAATCATTGTGTATCATCCCACTCACAGAGCCAGTGATTATAACCACCTATGGGAATATCATGGTGTTTTTATCTATTTAGAGGTTAATGATTATAACCACCTTTGGGCAAATGATTCTCTTTCTTCTTCTCTACTATGGTACATTTTCATTATGATAATGCTTATAAATACCTTTGGATAAACCATTATCTCTATCCACCTAAATAGGGCATGTTTTTATCCTTCTAATGGTTATAGTCATTTGTGGATAAATCATTGTTTTCCCTTTCATGGTTATAACTACCTTCAGGAAAATCATTCTCTTGTTACCCTAATCCTCTTTTCAATGATTATAACCTCCTTTGGGTAAATAATTATATTTTTTATCCCACCTATGTTCATGATTATAACTTCCTATGGGTAATCATCATGTTTGTCTACCTAATTGGAGTAGCTCCATATGCCATTGATTATAACTACCTATAGGAAAATTAGTCTTTTCCACCCCATTTTATCTTTTTTGGTCTCATCATTTCCTTCTTTTGAGGGATATATCACCAACCCCTTTTCCATTCAATCCATCAAGGGGAATCTATAGTTCATCCATTATCATTGAAGTCATAGGCATATATGATCTTTTTATTCTTTGAGAAGATGTTACTATACCTATATATTACAATACATTTTCAAACAAGAGAAAACTATAGACACTTAAAATTGGATACAACTATATTTTGATCAAACTTTTGATTGATTCCTACCAACCTTTGAAAATTAAGTATAGGAATCACTAAACATCCCAATTTTACTTTTGAATTATTCATCAAAGATAGGAATCATGTTGAGACATCCCTAATTGGTGTATCCTATCATACACAATAATAACCTCTCATAGATTCATCCCTAATCACCTTGTGGCATCACAACAATCAATTTGGCATATGGACCTATTAAGTGGGGCACTTGTACACTTAAATCAAATCTTGAAAATGGTAAAAGGCTAATTACAATCAATTAAAAAATTAAACAAGACGAAATGCCTAGTTGAATTATCCATTTGAAATTAATGAATATCTAAAAAAGTAAATTAAAAAATTCAAAATATCATAACCTTTCATCGTTGCCTTTATGAGTTGTCAAGCTCTTTGAAAATATCCTAAAATAACTAATTTGAGAGCCATGCATAGTAATTGAAAATCATAATTAATTGGCAACTTTTAACTCTATTGGAGTTATTTTTAACTCATCTAGGTTTAATTTGAACCCATTCCAAGATTAAACTCAACCTTGACTCACATTAAGTGAGAGTTAATTCCTAAAGATATAAATACAAGGCTATGACTATTGAACCATAATCTATTTTTGTGTAAAGTTATTATGCATAAATGACTTCAAAGCCTTGATAAGAATAGTGTTATAATGCTTAAACACATATAAAGCAGTGTTATAATGCCCAAATCTTAAGCCAAGCAACATCACAATCCATGGTGCTAAGGAGAGAAAGAGCCAAGCAACCTCCATTTTCAAAGACTTATTGATGCACAACATGATTAATCCATTCAGCAAAGCCATTTGGATCTCCCAAGGAAGGTAAAAGAGTTATTGTCTTTTATGTTTTTATTATACTTTCATTTAGTGTTTGTAACTAAGCTCTCCCTAGTATCTAGGCTAGGAGTGTAAGTGTTAGTGTGTTTTATTTGGGTTTTATTGCTTGAACTAACATAATACTAACCTCCCTTATTATATTCCTATGATTCACATATTTCCTCTATCAGTAATACATAGTCAAGTTGTATGGCTATGTATCCCCTTATACCTACTTTATCTCCCTGTCTATAGTACAAAGTCAACCTCTATGACTTTGTACCCCTATCTGATTCTTAAATTATAGTAATAAATAAATATGATTGACCTTGTATCCTTATCAGCTAAGTTTTATACCCTATCTATAGTACATAGTCAACCTATATGCCTTTATAACCTTATTTTCCTCTTAGATTATAAAACATAGTTGACCTAGTCAACTTTGTATCCTTTATTCCTCTTTATTTTTGCATCAAATTCATCTCCCTTAATCATTCTTTCTCATCATGAAATTCCTATTTAAACATAACACTAAGTTAAATTTAATATATATGATGATATTTACCAACCCCAATAGGTTCTCCGATAAGTTGCTTGTGGATCCTACCCTAGATGAAAGTAATGTGCATATAGCCACTAACACTAAAAATTATGGGGCCCCTCCTCATTCTTCTTTAGTTTGCAACCTTATCTTCTCATTAGAAGATCAACTTTAATTAGAGTAAACTTTATAAATTTTCTTCTTCATCAATGATTTTCCTAAATATCAATAAAAATATCCTTATAATATTTACCATCTCATGATAATTGGTCAATCTAAGGAGCCTCATTCACCTTTTCCCATGTACTCACACGGATTTGGGGATACTAGCTTTTTTGATTCTCAACCCATTCTTTCTCTTTTGACCCCTTCTCATACTATGGCATCTTCCTCTCTAGTTTCCTCCACCTACATGCCTATTATCTCTACTAACATGGCAAGTTTTACATCTAGTGGGCCTCTTATAAGACCCACTCTTCTCAATTATTCCACTAGTGCATTATTTGTTACCCACATTAATCATGCCTCTAGTGTTGTGTATTCTCATCTCTCTACTAGTGTATCTTTTTCCACTTAATTAAATCATTCCACTAGTGCCTCAATTACCAATAATTCCTCTTAAGCCACTAATAACACCCATAGTGGTACCCAAGCCACTACTACCAATTCTAATGCTTCACACAATACAAATAACACCACTCAAACCCATAAACTTTTAGTAAAAACTCTTAATCAAATGAATTCTTTTCAATCTAATAATTCTAATAAAATGATGCAAATGTAAGATCATCTCATCCATCTAAAAAATCACCCTCAATAGGTTCCATGGGAACACATAACCAATATTATCCCACCTCCCCTTAGGAATTACCATGGTAATCTTATTCCTCAACCTCCTATTGTTAATAAAATAATCAATCACCTTCAAAATGAGCCTCTTACACCTCAAATTTCTAACATAGATATAGGAGGTATCACCCCTACCATTAGCTATAATGGGTCAACTAATCCTACTATCCAGTCAAAAACATTTAGAATCCTATACAAGATTGGATCAAGTTAAATACTCTTCCCACTACTAATATATTATCAAAAAGTCTCTCTGGTGATGCTTTAGATTTGTATAACCAACTCAAATCTCATTCCATCACTAGTTTGGAAGATTTAGTCAATGTTCTAATTCAAGAGTTTCAAACTAGTGACCTCCCTGAAAATACCTTGGCCCATTCTATTTATTGTAATCAATTTGAGACATAAACCACACAAGCTTTTATCAAATGATGGACGACCTTATCTAAAAAATGTTAACACAATATGGAAAATAATAAACTCTTTCATCTATTTACCAACACTCTTTATCCTAAGTTACAATATTAGGTTTAGAATTTCTCTCCATGCACTTTGAAAGAGGTCATTAACCAAGCTAAGAACCATGATTTCCTCAGGCATCAATATGAGTCATCCCAACTTTCTATGGGTACTCACATATTAATAAAAAATAAAATTCATCGTGCTACCAATGATGGTTTCATTGATTCTTATGATACCATTCATACTATTCAAGCTATTGTTACCAAATAGGTTTTAGATAAAGCTTCCCCTCCCAACCATATCACTAATCCTCATTTATCTTCAATAAATAATATCAATGTTCATAAACATTTATCCTTATCAAAATTACAAAAGTGTCTACAAAGGTCTCTTTCACAAGATCTTGATCCCATTCATCCCATGAAATCCTAGTACAATCCCAATAAATTTTATTGATTTCATGATATTTGGACTCATTCCTATGAAACTTTTAGACAATCACATAATATGGCTATCGATTTTCTCCTTGGTCCCAATTTTGACCATGATTCTATCTTTCATAAACATCAACAAGCCTATGAAATTATCTTTAAATCCCATGAAACACAAACTAAATATCAATATTTGAACCAAGCAAATGCTCATTTGGCAAGCTACAAAGATCATCTTCTAAATCACAAAGAAACCAAATATAAGACTACTCTTTCTACCAATAATGTTAATAGTATTATAGACTCAACTCCTGAAGAGAATGTGGTAAATATGACTAATATGTGAAGGGTACTTACCTTCATTGATCTTCATCCCATCCACACTACTCCATCATCTCCTACTTTTTATTTTATCCAAGAATATTCCCCAATTCAATTAACAAAGTTAGGGCAGGAAGACCTTATACCTTTTGATGAACCAATTCCAACACCTCTTTTGGATAACACTTCCCATACCGTTGCTACCATTACAACATATTTATCCATCATCAATGATACTCAAACTTCTATTAAAAATTCTTACAATTTATCTAAAACCAAATCTACATTAACTACTCCATCTTCTCAAGATAATCAACAAACTTGTCCTCTAATTTAACCTCCTACATCTTATAAAAATAACTTCACATGTACTTTGGCTTCTCCTTTTGAATACCTCCTTCAAAACTATGCACCTCTTTCCAACAGTCCCCTTATGGGTTATGTTGAATGGGATCCTATCATATAAATTACTAATCTCCCATTTCAAATCCTATTTTTAGAACTTATGAGGACTTCTCTGCATCATCATAATCATCTTATGCATCTCTTGTTCAGAACGAACATTCCTCATCCTCCCCTTGTAAGATGCAAATCTACCTTATCCAAATCATAAGATAGTTTTCACAACAATGAAAATATATGTCCATATACATTGATGAAATAATGGAAACATCTCTTTCCCTCAAATTCCCCATTGATTATATGATCCCTAATGAGATTCTACTTCGTGTGGATGATCCTCCCCTTTTTATCAATGTCTAAACTGGTGGTATCTAAGTCAATCATGCATTGATTGATGAGAAATCAAGCACTTATGTTTCCTCTCTTGATTTTATTAAAACCCTTAGATATTTCAAATGTAATATTAAGTCCAAAAATTTCACATGTCAAGGTTATGACCAAAGTCAAGTGCCTCCTTTAGGATATGTGTGGCTTCTTATCACCTTCCCACCTATCACTATTTGAGTGAAGGTGATGATCTTAAAATTTCCTTTATCCTATAACACTCTTCTTGGTAGTCCTTGGACTCATCACATGAGATATGTTGCCTCTTTATATTTCCAATCTGTCAAATTTCCTCAAAATGGAGTGATCTGGGCAACAATTCAGGTGACAATTCGGGTGATAGTTCTACCCTAATTGATGACAAAACTTCTGGGAGCCATAACTTTTACACTGTAGCTTTGATTGACTCCCCATTTGAACCATTGTAAAGATAATAATGAGGAAATTTTTTTGAGGTGGCACAAATCTATACTCAATAGTTTTTCACCCCCCAAAACCTAATGAAAGTTCCAAAAATTTCAATTTTAGTAGTGCAATCTAAAAATAGTAATTCCTCAAATTTTGTATTATTTTAAATCATGGAAGTCAAACCACTTAATATCCCTCAATATTGGTGACCTTCCACATCCTCCTCCTACTTCAAAAATGTGTATAAATGAATATGTAGCCTGAAATGGAAAACATACATCTCTTCCTAGAGATAAGCATATGGTTGTATCTTGAGTAATAAAACATCTCTTATTAGAGAATTCATTGTTACTATGTTATTTTCATGTTGTTGAAATATCTATCAATCAAAAATTTTGAGTTTTAGATCATGGAGAAATATATATGATTAAAGGTGACACTAACCCTTATAATTTTGAATAATTCCAATACCATGGCATATTCAAGATTTCAACCCTTGAACCCTTGTTGAACATTTAATTTCATGAATCTCAAAAGTTTAATTTTCCTATTAACTCCACTCGAGGTTATAATGTTCACCCCAAACTCATTAGGAATATACCACATAACTTCCTAGATTAGGATGATGATGAGCCTAATTAAATCAATCTCAAAATCAAAACCTAAGATCTATCACCTCATCTCATTTCCCAGCTTTCCCCTTTTTTGAAACTATGTTCCCATCAATGACCTAGTGATGATATGCTCATTGTGTTAATTAAGACTTATCACTCTATTCATCATACCACATCATATGATAAGGTCATCCCTACTTATTTCATTGATATTCTTACACTTGACTATGATGATGGCTATACTTTAGATGATCCATTATTAGGAGGTATTATTTAGGCTTGAGATGTTGACATTATTCATTATTGTTCCTCTTTGATTCAATATTTATGTAAATGTTCTATCATTACATCCTATATAATTCCTAATTTTAAAATTTTTCCTCTTGTTCACAAGGTAGTGATGGTACACACACCTCCATTTTATGAAGATCCTCATAAGAGTATGCTTATGGATATGACTAGTCCCTATCACTTTGCTAGATACCACGACCCCTCTAGCCAACTTATCCCTAAGATGAAATCAACTATCCTTTATCCTTTTATGTATCATACCCCTCCCTTAACTAAGCATAGTTCATATCCTATTCTCACTCCCTCTCTAGTTGAGTATATTCTTATTTTAGATCCTATTTCTCCTAAAGTCAAGCCTCACCCAGTCTCTCCACCATCCCCACCTTCCCTTGGTGATGGTTTACTCCCTTTAATATAGCTTTATCCTTTTCCCACTAAATGGTTTGATAAGCCATATTATGATATTCATAAATTTATTGATCATTGAACTAGAGACTATTCATTACACCAACCTTATTCATATTCCATTTCTACTCCCTCTATTATTACACTTGTAAAGTCTACTAAAAAATATAGATGTTGCTTCCATGACACATATAATCATTCATTGACATGATATCATAAGCTATGGAAATATATCGACACCTTATGTCCCACCACCCTCAACCCATAAACAAGGTTATACCTCCCATGAAAGTATTACCTTAATATCTTCTTAAATATGGAGAGGTTTATTACCTCTGGCATCAATATGCTACTAATAATATTGATCATTTCCACATCTTTTGCTATCATCTCAAGGATCACCTCGTGACCATTCTTGCATGTATCACCCTTCTTACCCTAGATCACCCTCACAAAAAGGCTCCCCATTATTCTCCCATGGATACACCACATGTGGCCCCTTCTTCGCCTATAGTTTCTCCACCCATTGTTCCCTCACCCATGGATCCTCCTTCACCTATGGCCATTTCCCCACTAGTGACTCCTTCAATTATGCCCATTATCCATTGGTGACCCCTTCATATCTTGCATCATCCATTCCATTCCTTCACCTAAGCATCCCATGTATGATATTCCTCATCAATATGATCCTTTAGGTATTCCTACATTTTTCATCAAGGAGATTCGATTTGAAGTATTTTCTCAACTTTATTTGAAGATCGATGAGATTTTGGCTGCAATCCGAGTTCAACTTCATATAGACTTATTAGATGTTATGGAAAATGTGTGTAGACAAATATGTCATTATTTATGAACATAAGTATGATGTTATTTCATTTTTTTCTTCTTTTTGTAGTAGACGTGTGTTCTTACTTTACATTTATCTATCTTATACCATTTGACATTATGTCAAATTCTTATCTATCTTACATTATGAATTTTGTTTTGCACTACATGTTGCTTATGATGTCATTTTTATTATTATGTTCTATTATGAATTATTTTTCATGATTACACACTTCATCTTCATAATTTTTTTATATGGTTATCTTGTTCTCTTTCATGGTTGTTTTCTATCTTATCTCTATAAACATAAATAATTATTATTGTGACTTGGTTATATAGACCTTATTCCCTTGAGTCATTCCTTCTTTACCATGTGATTAATTATCTAAAAATTAATCTCATTATAATATCCTTTTATTATTCCACTTTATATCTCCATTTATTCCTCTTATTTCCTTTCACAAACTAAGCATGCATATGGTTGAGACTTGAGATAGCATGTTGGTTCATTGATAATCCTAAATGTTCTAGTCAACCATGTCTTTGGATAATTAGCTTCCTTTAACTAAAGTCTAAATCTCATTCATGTGCATCACTTTATTCTAATCATTGGTCATTCTAAATATATATGGAGGAGGAATATTAAAATCCATAAAAATACAAAAGACAAATCATTTAAACAAAATACAATTATCTAAAAGGTAACATTCAAAATTCTCAAAAGTCAAATCACATTAAAAGATATTATTCTAAGCACATCTCATTTTTTAATCAAATATAAAACTCCAAAATTGGTCTCATGATATATTAAAGTTCCATTGGGGTGTTGTAGGCAAGTAAATTTGAAAAGGAGAATAAAAACAATCTTTTAGTGTTACCTACTTTCTCATGCAAGTACCCAATCTTCACAGTAGACCAATAGCTCTATAATGGGTCTTAAAGATTGGGGAATACATTGTGGGAAGGTAGGTCTATTTTAATTTTCTTGTTAAAAAATCATTATTTAATCTTAGTACCACACTTATTTTCCTACACAACTTTGTGCCTATAGTGAATGGGTATCGTTTGTATATTGATGATCACTAGTCACTTAGTGTCTTTATATGTCCTTAGTATGCCTCATGTTTCCTAAAGTATTATTATAAGATGCCTATGATATGAGTATTACATTACATTTTTCAATCCTTACAATCCTAATATTTCCCCTTGATAAATATTGTTTTTTTCACTGATCACTCCTCCTAGGGATTCCATTTGTGAGCTGTAGTGTAAGACCTTGGATAGGATGAAGTTTTCTTCACAAATTACTAAATTTTCAAATTACCATTATAAACATCCAATTTTAACATATTTTAACCTTTTAACATTATTTCCAACTCATTGGTTATCTCTTTGTGAGTTATAGTGTAAGACCATGGATAGGACCTAGCCTTCCTCACAAAATTTTACAATACCCAAGTTAAAATGAAATTACATGTGTCAAATTTGAAACAAGTCATGATTGAATATGAGTTACACATCATTGACATGCTTCCCATAATTAATTAGTATCTTTTATGATTAGTTCATTAATTTTTCACTTTTATATTCTTATTTTTTTATTGCATATAAGAATCCAACCATTTTTCTTAAGTTTTTCATACTTCCCAACTTGAACTAGTGTGATTAATTTAAGTCCATTTTGCCAATTTTGTTTCTCTTTTATACTTCCCAATGTGATTTAGTATGATTGATTGACTTAATTTATTTTTTAATAACATTCATCTCTCACATGATTTATATGTTATTACATTATTTTCATACTTCCCAACATGATATAATATGTTTTTATTTATTTTAATTTGGTGCCAATTTTTTTTATGGTTTAAAAAAAATTGTCTTCTTGTTTACCACTTTTTGGTTTATTATACTTAGTCATCTTCTATTATTACATGTTTCCCATTGTTAAATACTGTGTGGTGTATTTGATTATGATTAATTATATTTTTATAAAGTCCTTTTTGCTTATTTATTTTTACCATGCATGTGTACTATATAATGCTAGAAAAGAAAACACTCCACATATATTTCCTATAGCATATACAACAAAATTAAAATATATGTGCTAGAAATAAATATATCCATGAATTAAAAACCAAAACCAACATATGAATCATGAGACCAAAATCCAACTATCAAAACAAAACATATCTATATATCATATGTTTTATATAATGGTATAATACATCACTCTAGATTTATGGTTGAGCTCCTTCATGCCTATCTTGAGGGCTAGAAATGATACCCATAAATGCCTCAAACCATCCCCTTTTCAAAGTGAAATTTAATGAGATCGTTAGACATCTCAATGTTGTTACCTATCCCTATAGGTTGGCCACCTAGGTCTATACCTATCTTAGTTAGATCATTGTAGCCATGTGTGCAACTCTTTCCTGAGTCAAGCATGTGTTTATCTTGATCCCACCCCTATTGGTGGATTCAATCCCTCCCCACATGATTATATCTATCTCATGACCTCTTTTACTAGTATAAACTATCTTGCCTGAGATAGGGTAGATGGTACCATATGATCATCTAGTGTGGTGGGGTCGTATGGTGTCATCACCCCATTTAAGATGTCATGGTGTGCTACCATGACTAGGGATCCCCATATGAACTTCTAGATCATATGGTCTAGAAAAAAAATATAGATATATATCAGATTACATATACATCTCAAAATCTATCTATCTACTTACAATCATATACAACGAATATTTTATCTCAAAGATAAATTATTACACCATTTTTTACCTAACCTAGTATCACCAACCACCATCTCCCCATCTGCTCATCCACTAAGCATGGTATCTCCATTGAGATAACCCCCCAAGAACCTCATTCATGGGTTACCTCCCTGTCAAATAAAATCTTTGAATTGCTACCTATGAATTTCATGATCATCTCCTTAATGGTGCTTTTATTGACTAGCTCTTCCCTAGGCTAACTATCAGATCACCTTACATGACCACCCTCATTTGTGTTTGATCACATGACTAGCATATCTATCTATGGTGTACTTTATGAGCTCATTTTTATTCCTAATTTTTTATATATTATGATACCTACTATCCCCCTACATCTACATCTATGCCCTCTCCTCCTCTAACCACCAGCTATCATGCTCGACCAGTCCATGGTCTCACATGCCATGACCTAATCTCTAATATCTTGATTCTCACTCTTCCTCCTCCTCTCCCCCTTAACTCTCTTGCATTTTTTCCCCAAAATTTAGGCACTACTATAAGATCCATTGGGTGTGGGAGTCCAAACTATCTTATTAAGTGTGCCACTAGCTATGGTTCTACCCACTAGATATAATGGCCCATGATTTGTACTTGAGCCAGCCCTGGTGCCATAATCATCTAGTCACGATAAATAGTAAAAATATATATGTATGTATGTCACATAATATATATTTATGTGACTATATATAATTTTGGCACATAGGGTACATCCCACACTACTTGATCCTATCTCCATCTAGTAATCTGAAGTAACCTATCATCGACCATATGGATCAACCCAACTAGTCGATACATCAATAACCTCTCATATATCCATGTGCTCATTAATAGCATTAGTCCCATGATCTTATGCCATTTTAAAAATATCCCATGAATATCATGTATGAGATAGACCTAAATTATAGACCCAAAATCATAGAGCACCCCCTGATCCAAAATAGACTGGCATAAAGCTATCACATATAATAGTAACTTGTCATTTGAATTGTGACACACCACTCATGTTATCACAAGTCCAATAAAATCCTTATAAATATTTAGAATTTTTGAAATATATACATAAAATAATCTCACCCTCAAACTTGGATAGATCTTATCTTATCACATCACCCACCTAGCTAGTGCTCATCTCTCCTCTAGATCATCTGGTATCCTTATGATCACTAGTGTCCCTCTTATACATAGTATAATAAATGAATTAACATTATCTAGTATGATACATACCTATATGGTATCCCCATCCACCACCCATAAAAATGTGTTGGTCAATCATTCCCATGCTATAAGGAACATGATAATGAGATTAATATATAGTGGGATGTGTCTCTTCTCCATAACACCTCCCAGACCTAATGTAACCAATCTCGCTATGTCCACATATGTCAAGTGTTCTATAAAATTTAGTAACCATAAGGCATCGATTAATCACCAAAATATCTAGAACCTCTACAAAAATACAAAAAAATAAAGGATGTATTAGATCTCCATGTCATTCATAATCAAAATACATTCTTATCAAATTTGACAAAAATGAACTATTTTGATTTAGTTTCTTTATTTTCTAGAGAATTGACCTATTAGAAACTAAATTGATCCTATCACTTATCAGGGATACTAGATTGGCCCTATCATAATTTCAACTAAATTTGACTTTTTATGACTAAGTCAGTGATTATCTAATTTACTAGTACTAAGTTAGCCCCTTTCATCCTCTATAGTTCTAAGTCATCCCAATTGTACTAAGTCATCCTTTTCACCTAACCAACTAAGTCAACCACATAATACTAAGTTGGCGTACTAGTTTTTCTTATCTTCTACAAACTACATTGACCTCGTCAACCTTGTTCATTCACTACAATGAATTTTTGACAATTACTATAAATGCCTTGGGGATTTGTTGATCTGACTCCTTCCTACCCAATACCCTATTTAACCCCTAATGTCCTTAAAAATTTCCTAGGGTTCATTTTGGATTCTATATTTTTCCTACTATTCAAATTTATATAAATCACTCAATTTCAAATAAAAATATTCCAAATTTGAAATTTTTAGTTTCTTACCTGTGATGCACTCATTGTGACTACTATGCATCTTCCCCATCTCAGTTATTGTATCCTCACCATTCTAGCTCTCTAGGTTCTCACTCGATTTATCAAAGATCTATTTTTTCAAGAATAGTAAATAATACCAAATGAATTCTTTTTCACCCTATTTATATTTACTACTCTAAAATTATTTACCCTTCAAATATTTATCATTGGATTTATTATTTTCATCATATCTTTGTCTCTACTAAATTTTTTCCAAACTATAAAATGCTCTAGAATCTTGATATCATAGAGAATATTTTCAACTATTGTATGTACATGTTGTAAAAAAAATTATTTTTTGTTGTTTTTCATTAATCTCTATAGGTTCACCTAATATTCTTCATATTGGACACCTTCACATTTTTCACATCTCCTTCTTTAGATACAACACTAAGGTCAGTAAAGGTATATGTTTTTCAATTTTATCATTTCATTTATCTTATTTGTTCCTTAATACACTTTATTCAACTTTAGTATTATGGGTTGTTATGTTCTTTTCTTGAAGAACCATCTCATGTTGTACCTATATGACATGTGATTAGCTTTGAGTGGGACATATTTATACACATAATATTCTCAAAATTTATCAATTATTGATGTTATCTATATTGTAGGAACCCATCGAGTCTCAATCTATCTGACTACATGCCCTAAGGGGCATACCATTAAAAGGAAGGTAGACCATTGGTGCTTCAAAGGATTGTTATCCCTTTTTCCACTTTTTATCTACACAATTGTCTCCTAAAAACCATTCCCCTAAGTTTTCCCTCCTATTTTTGATGTTTTTCTAGTCTTTTACCACCTTCATTAGCCCTTACCTAACGTAAAACCCTTTTTTAAAAATTTACATTACATATTCAACCACATCAACTTTTTATTCTTATTAACACAAATTATTAGGGTTTAGGTCAGCCCATAGCCAATGTAGTCCATAACCTAGTTTATTTTTGTCAATTATGATACTAGGTTGATCAGGTTGACCTTGTCAGCCTAAACTTTTAGAAGGGTTTAGGGTTAGATCCACCTATATAAACACAATCATTTCATCATTTTTAGAAGAAGAGAAGAATAAGTAAGATATATTTTTAATTTGATTATCCACCATTCTACTTGAGGAATAATCTTAGGGTTTCATAATTTATTTGGAGATAAGGATCTTGTCTTGTAGAGAATTCATTTAGATTCATTGTTAGGTTGTGTAGCCTAGAGCTGATTTATCCTTGTCATCATTACATACCATAACAACCTCTTTTGAATCACCTTGGCCAAGGGAAATATTAAGGCTCAGTGGGTTCATCTTCAAATGTGATTATTTCTAACTTTATTCTTCCTTTTTAAGAGTATATAAATATTCATTTGCACTTCTCTTCCATGCATTAGGATTCCATATACATTAATGTGAGTATATTTCTTATGTGCATGTTTAATTTTATTATTTATTACCTCCACTTTGTGCCACAAGCTTTGGTGAGAGCTAGATTAGAATTTTACTTTACTTGCTATTCATTTAGTGAATATGAAAACATAGGACCTAGTTAGGGTTATTATGTAGTTTTGATTGATTGAAGGCTTTGAATGTCTCCCTAGTGAGTTTATTATGGTAAGAGATCCCTTAGATAGGTCTAATAGATCCATCTCGGTCATGACCCTAAATATCTAATGTATATATTGGAAGTAAAAAGAATGAGAGAGGGGGTGAATCAATCTTCAAAACATTTCTTATAAATTTTACTTAAATAATCATGAACTATTCAAACAATCACATATATCTAGCAAGTATAAGTACCTTTCCATATAAGCATGAAACATAAGAACACATCATATATCTGGGAAACTCATAATGGGAAGAAAACCCATTGATTTTTATAAATATAATATATTCCTATAATACAAAAAAAAAATTTAGTGAAGCACCAACTTCACATGGAGTACCAACCCCAACTAGCTAAGCACCAACCTAGCTAGGCTTTAACAAGTATCAACTTACAAGGAGGTACCAATCCCCTAGATGAATCAAAACCAAATAAGCCACTTGAAACATTTTATCACATTTATAACACCTTTTTCTCATACAATATATGATATTCACCTTCTTTAGCTCTTCTCGCTATTTTATCCCTCTCAAACTGCCTTTTAAGATTCTTTGTTCAATTAGGTCTCTTTCAAGACAAATTAGGCCATATGACCTTGATATTCATATACACACACACTATCATATATTCATGATAATTAATTTATACTCATTTTATGGTCTATAATACATTATTCTACTCAATAATGTGTTATATCATTCACATTCTCTCATTCATACTCTAATAGGCCTCAAACTGCTTTATATTTATACAAGTCTCTTGCTCATATCCCTCTTGGTCAGAAAAAGACTTGAATAATTTAATTACCCCTTTAAATATGTCTTATAACACGTTTCATACAAAAATAAATCATTTAAATAGGTTTATCACATCATATAGGACCAAAACATATTTTAGGCCCTAAGGAGACCTAATTCAATTAGGACTTTATTAGCACATATTACCCTTTGATATCTTTAAAACACTTTAAAAATTAACACACAATAGTAAAATATCATATATAAATATAATATACCTTTTATAATCTCATATAGGCTCCATAATACTTTTTAAATCCAATCACCACTTGAAGCACACTATTTGCACTATTCATAATTAGGCCTTTGCATATACAAAGAGTCTATCTTGAAATGTTGAAGATTAAAAAAATAGATAAATAATCACATTAACATAAAATAAATAAATTAACTTATTAAAATAACCATGTGATTTATACTTCATAACTCAAGGTAAAAGGACTCAAACACTTCTCTACAAATAACCCACTAAGAATTGCTAGATACCTCCAAAACCTAGTCATGAACAACTTGATCTTCAAAACCTAAATGAAAACTTCACATAACCAATTATAATTTAAAATATCATTTTAAATATATATACCACTCTAAAATAAAATAATCACAAGGTCTAATTTCAAATATTGGTCTTGTAAACCAATCTTTTTATCTCATTATACACAGTCAAACCAAAACCAGACAAGCCATTTTGGCTTAAACATTTTGATCACTTTCAATGAATATAAAACCTTATAAAAAGAATTTATAAGGCATAAAATTACCCAAAAACATATATATACACTATATACTTTAACTTGGGGCATAGAGTCTAAAACTCATCACTACAACTTGTTTACCCAGAACTCTCAGTTTACCTTAAAGCACAATCATGATGACAATGACCTTTAACACTTATATGACCATTTACGGATACTTATAATGAATTTATATGATCATATGATATTAAAAAAATATTATCATATATAAATATAATATTTTAAAATGGAAATAATGGCCATATAGACCAATCTCATAACCTTATATCTCACTATCTCATCTGAACCAGATAGGTCAACTCGTGAGAAAAATTTTCACTACAACCAATGACCTCCAAAACTTATACCAAAAATTAATATGTCTTATAATTTATAATAAAAGTTTCCATGAACTTTTTTTCATCACTATTTCATGATAACACATCCATAATCAAATTCTCACTGCTACCTAGATTTCTCACTATTTCCAACATTAAGCTTATTAGTGATTGGTTAACATGAATGACCAGTTTAACATACTTAAGGGTTATAACCTATATAATAACTTTCATGTACTGATACATGATTCTAAAAATTAATCCTCCATCCATTTTCATACTTTGACTTGGTCAAATTTGACTACTACGATAAATCTTTGAGGAATGTGCACTTTCTTGTAGGGTTTACTCACACTTGACAACTCAAACACACCTAGATTTTCCTTGGAGAGTTTAATACAACATAAAATATATTTTTTAAGAATGCCAATCCATTCTAATAAATTTTTATCAACATCTTCAACATTGGGTTCTTTTTAGGGTTCTAAGAGGGTTTAAACCTATTTTCATTCTTAATAATCATTTATAAAGCATAGTCTTTCAATCAAAAACCAAATGCTTGGAATTTTGAGATAGGACCATTACCCATATACCATGAATATATTAGGTTCTCATTCAGATTTTTGATGAGCTAATGAGCACAATAAAAACCTTCTCAAGTATAAAACCCTTCATTTTGTGCATGTAAGAGGCCTCAAAATCACTTTTCATGTCTTTTATTATAAACCATGACTTTAAAATTTGTGAAAATTATTGAAAAAACATATAATACCTATGAAAACACTCATATATCCATAATTTCCTTGGAAAAATAATCTCACACCCCATTAGACCATACTCTCTTTCTTTGCTTGATTAGACCTTGACTTGCAAACCAAAATTGAGTTTCATGCCTCTTTCTATGTGTTATCTACCTCACTCACATGTATGTTTAAGAAAAATTATACATACATAAATTCATTTATGAACTCATCTCACCAATCCATCATACTCATACCTTCTCACAAGGTCTCTTCATGTAATGACTAGTGTCATAACTAGGCTTCTCAAGCATTTAAAACTTTACAACTAACCTTGGCACACTTATAAAAGTATCTAAAATTATATTAAATGATCACATAATTTTAAAAAAAAAAAACCTCTCAAAATATTTTTCTTACTTAATTCACCAAACTTCAATATGCACACCTTCTCACAGGGTCTAGGCTAGACTTCTCAAGACACCTTGTACTCAATAACTAGTACTCAAACATGATTTAATGCTTGTTTAACCTGAAACTTGACATAAAATAGTATTAGTATCATTAGGTTGCCTTAGAATTCTCTCTCAATATAGATACATTAGGTTTCTTTCAAATTATTTCTTATCACATGGCTTCCTTGTCACATCAAGCACACAATCTCATACCTCAAAAACTACTCACCATGTATCTTTACCAGATGCATCTTAACATAAATGACATCAACCTTGACATCAATGATAAAACTTCTCAATAAACTCCCCCTTTTTCATTGATGGCATAATGTTCTTCAATATGATCACTCTCATCTCCTCAAATCTAGTCAATCTTCCTTCTTGAACTTTCTCCCCCTTTGACATTAATGTCAAAGGGTCATATACACTACAAATTTTGGAACCACTCATTTTATTTCTTTGGTAACAACACTCATAAACTCTTTTATGCTTGTCAATAACTACACTTGAATCTTATGAACAATATGAATATCTCCCCCTCAAACCAAACACCCACCATTATTTTGCTAATAGAATAGTGTCTCAATGAAGCGTAATGGAGTCACTTATTTGAAATAGATCTAAAATAACACAAACTTAGGAGATTCATAAATATCCATGATCACATAAGATTGAATACCTTTTAGGATTCTATTAGGCTTAATTAGCACCTTAGGCTTGACCTTTTCATCAACTACTTGATCAACAATATGATCAGATATAAGACATTTTTGACTTGATATTACATCTAAAGTGTGATCTATCATAGCAAATAGTCCACTTGGGGTTATAGACTGATCATGACTCATCTTTACTATCTTTGGTTTCCATACATTTATTTTCCTTCTCTATTACACTCTAGTGGTTTTAAACTAATTATTTTAACTTGATGGCCTTCTAACTCTATTAGGATATAATCTTGTAATGTGTCTCACATAATGACAATTGACATCAACCTTGACATAAATGAAAACACTTCTCAACAAACTCCCCCTTTGTCATTGATGTCATAACATTATTCAATATGATCACTCTCATCTCCTCAAATTTGGTCAATCTTCCTTCTTGAACTTTCTCCCCCTTTGACATTAATGTCAAAGGGTCATACACACTACAACTTTTGGAACCACTCATTCTCTTTCTTTGGCAATAACACTCATAAACTCTTTTATGCTTTTCAATAAGTACACTTGGAGATTATGAACAATATGAATATCTCCCCCTCAAACCAAACACCCACAATTATTTTTCTAATAAAATAGTGTCTCAGTGAAGCCTAATGGAGTCACTTATTTCAAAGAGATCTAAAACAACACAAACTTAGGATTTCCCATATCTCCATGCTCAAATAAGATTGAATACCTTTTAAGATTCTATTAGGCTTAATTGGCACCTTAGGCTTGACCTTTTCATCAACTGCTTGATCAATAATATGATCTGATATAAAACATTTTTTACTTGATTTTACATCTAAAGTGTGATCTATCATAGCAAATAGTCCACTTGGGGTTATAGACTGATCATGACTCATCTTTACTATCTTTGGTTTCCATACATTCATTTTCATTCTCTATTTCACTCTAGTAATGTGTCTCATGTAATGAAAATTTTATAAAATAGCCTTATTCAAATCTCTTGACTGATGATTTCTTTTATAATCCCATGCTTAGAGGATCTTCTACACTCCCTTGATTTATGACCAAACTGATTACATGAAAGATAGTAACCATTTAATGAATTAGCATACCTCATAGCATTAGTCTGTTGCATTGCTCTCTTTATGTTGACCTTCTTGTCTTTATTATCCTTATCCTTGAATGGATTTGCCTCTTTTTATGCTTATTTGAAACCAATACCTATATTATCACTTACAAACTTCTAACTACTCAATATGTTATCTAGAGCATCAGTAATCTTTTCAAACTTCATAAAGATATTCAACTTTCTAGATGCTTGATCCAACTCATATTTCAAGTATTCCATGTTAGTTTTATACATGATGCATTCTTCCTCTTTAGATTTTAAGCTTGCAGTGACTATCTCCATCTATACTTCAATCTAATTAATGATATCATCATACTCTTTGAATGTGTTACTTAGTATCTCCTCAAACAAACCAATTTGTTCTTCATAATCCTTGAATAATGATTTTATTTTGTCATTCTTCCTTCTTTGAAAATTTAACTCCTTTAGATCACTCACCAATTCTACCTCAAGGTTCACTTTATCTGATTCTTCATCATCCATAAGGACTTTCCATTTTGAGCAACCCTTATTGTTTGTTTCTATAGCCATGAATAAGGTTTCATTGTTGTCATGTTTATGTTAATTATTGTCATCATAACTCTCAGAAGTGCTTGTGTCACTTACATAAAATGAGTTATTATCCTCTTTGATATATAAAATTCTCATGTTCTTATATGACCATTTCCTACCTTCATACTTCCTAAAAATCATTCTTATTTTTGTCAAGATTATAAACATTATTATCATCTCTAGGATGTTCATCATGCTTAGCCTTATCATTTTTAAGACACTTAGATGCAAAGTGACCCATCTTACCATAGTTTAAACATTTTAAAGGAAAATTACCCTTGTACTTACCAGATCTAAACCTTAATTTCTTAAAAAACATGGTTAGTAGTTCATCATCATCAACATCTAAACATACCTCATCCTTGACCTTATTGGATTTTGACTTCTCATCTTTGAATGTTGATTCCTTCTTGGTATGTCTTCCTTAATTTGGTCTCATCTCATAGGCAGTCAAGATGCCATGAAGCCTATCCATTTCCAACTTGTCCAAATCTCACATCTCTTATACTACAGACATCTTAGAATCAAACTTAGGAGTTAGTGATCTCAATAACTTTTGAAAACTTTATAATCTTTCACTTCTTCTCCCAATCCTCTAATGACATTGATAACTTCATCAACCTTCAATAGTTAAGATTCAATGGTTTCATCTTCATTCATCTTCAAAATTTCAAACTGTCTGTGGTGGGTCTACAACTTAGCCAACTTCACCTTAGTGTCTCCTTAATATATAGTCTTAAATTTGTCCCATATCACTTTAGATGACTCACAATGCATAACCTTTACAAACTCTACCTTTGATAGGCCACATAGAATAGCATTTGTTTCCTTGTAATTGCTTTCACTTTTCTTCTTACCTCCTACATAAATTGGTAGTGTAGGTGGAGTGTATCCATCCATAATTGACTACCATATGTCATGACCATTGATATTAGATATTTCCGCATTCTGATGCTCCAAAAATCATAATTATTCCCATTTAATAATGAATCCTTACTATTATAGAAACCACCTTGAGTTTACTAACTAGCCATCCTCGCTTCTAGGATCTCCTTTAGGATATTAGGCCAACTTAAAGGACCTGATTTGATATTAAATTTTGGAAGAAAAAATACTAAGAGGGGTTGGGGGTAAATAAGTCTTCAAAGCCTTTCTTATAAATTTCACTTAAACAATCAAGAACAATTCAAATAAGCACATATATCTAGTAAGCATAAACACCTATCCATATAAGCATGAAACACAAGAACACATCACATATGTGGAAAAAACTAAAGGGGAATAAAAATAAATTATTTATAAAAATAGAATATAATATTATAATATAAATACCAAATTTAGTGAAATACCAACTTCACATGGAGCACCAACCCCAACTAGTTAAACACCAATCTAGCTAAGCTTTAGAAAGCACCAACATATAAAGAGACACCAACCCCTACATGAATTAACACTACTCAGCCACCTTAAAATTTTTATCACCTTAAAAACACATTTTTTATCATAAAATATATGATGACCACCCTCTTTATATCTTCTCACTATTCTATCCCTCTCAAACTACCTTCTAGGCTTCTTCACTCAATTATGTCTCTTTCAAGATAAATTAGGTCATATGACATTGATATCCATATGAATACACACTACCATATCTTCATTAAAATTCATTTATAATCATTCTATGGTCTAAAATACCTTCTTTTATTCAACAATTCACTATATCATTTGCATTCTCTTATTTATACCCAATAGGCCTAAAACTGCCTTGTATTTATACAAGTCTCTTACTCTTATCCCTCTTGGTCAACCTTATACAATTGTATAATTGAATTAAATTTTAAATAGTTATTATAAAAAAATTCATACATTAATAAATCATTGAAATATGTTGGTCACAACATATATGACCAAAACATCTTTTAGGCTTTAAGGAGACCTAATTTAATTAGGCCTTCATTAGCACACATTACTCTTTAATATCTTTGGAAAATTTTAAAAATACACACATGATATTAAAATATCATATATAAATAAAATATACCTTATATAATCTCATCTATGCTCCATAATACTTTTATATCTAACCACCACTTGAAGCACACCATTTGTATTGTTCATAATTAGGCCTTCTCATACACAAAAAGTCTATCTTGAACTACTAAAGATTAAACATAAATTAGATTAAAAAAACCATGGAAATAAATCATATGAACATAAAACCCATGACCCTAGAAACATTACCATGTGATTTATACTTCATAATTTAGGGTAAAATCACTCAAACACTTCTTTATAAATAGGCCACTCAGAACTGCCAGAACACTTCAAAACCTAATCATTAACAAATTGATCTTGAACACCTAAAATAACTCTTCCCATGAGCACTGATAATTTAAAAATATAATTTTACATATCTATACCACTCTAAAATACAAAAATCACAAGCTATAATTAAAATATTGGTCTTTCAAACCAATCTTTTGATCTCACTATACATAGTCAAACTAGAACCAAAAAAGCCATTTGGCTTTAAAATTTAAATAACTTTAACTTACTACAAAACATTATAAAAAGTATGGATAATACATATAAGCCCCAAAGAACAATAGTACATACCTTAACTCAGGGCATAGAGTCTCAAACTCATCACTGCAACTTGCTTACCTATAATTGCTAATTTACCTTAAAGCGTAGTCATGGTAACAATGACCTTCAACACCTATATGACAATTTAAAGAGAATTTTTATGAATTTATATGATCCTATTATATCATTAGACCATTATTATATATAAATATAATATTATCAAATGTAAATGTTTATCTTTTAAATAAATCTCATAACCTTATATCTCACTATCTCATCTGAACCAGATAGGTCAACTTGTGAGCAAATTTTTCACTATAACCACTAACCTCAAAAAATTATAATAAACATGAAAATGACTTAATATTTGTGATAAATATTTCCATCCAATAAAATTCATTACTATTTCATTATAACATATCCCTAATAAACTTCTCATTACTGCCTAGATTTCTCACTATTTCCACCATTAGGCCTATTAGCGACTAACTAACATGGATGAGCAGCTTAGTGTACTTTAGGGATAAAAACTATACATAAAACTTAATTTACATGAAAAATGTGTCTCAAAATTCATCCTACGTCCATTTTCATATTTTGACTTAGTCAGCTCTAATTGCTACAATAAATCTCTAAGAAATGTACACTTTCTTATAGGGTCTACTCACACACCTAACAATTTAAACACACGTGGATGTGCCTGGAGAGTTTAATACAACATAAAATATTTAAAATGAGCATACCAATCCATTTATTTCACTTTTTATCAACATTATGTCCTTATTATGGTTCTAAGAGGGTTTAAACCCATTTTCATTCTTAACAATCATTCATAAAGCATAGTCCTTCAATCTAAAAATAAATGCCTATAATTTTGATCTAAGACCATTACCCATCTACCATGAATATATTAGGTTCCAATATCAAGGTTTTATAATATAATTATCACAATAAAAAAATTATTGGGTAGAGAGCCCTTCATTTTATGTACTTGAGAGACCTCAAAACCACTTTTCATACATTTTATTGCAAACCATGACTTCAAAATTTTTGAACATACTTGAAAAAATATATCATACCTCTAAAAACACTCATATTTCCATACTTTACTTAGAAATATAATATCATTCCCCATTATCCATACTCTCTCTCTCTCTCTCTCTCTCTCTCTCTCTCTCTCTCTCTCTCTCTCTCTCTCTCTCTCTCTCTCTCTCTCTCTCTCTCTCTCTCTATTTACTTAGACCTTGACCTACCCCATTAGCCATACTCTCTCTCTTTGTTTACTTAGACCTTGATATGCAAACCACATTAGGCCTTAAAACTAACCTTCATGCCTCTTTTCATGTGATATCCACCTAAATAACATGTATTCTCAAGAAAACTTATACATCCATTCATGCCTATGTGCACTCATCTCACCAATCCATCATACTCATACCTTCTCACAAGGTCTCTTCATGCTATGACTAGTGTCATGACTAGGATTCTCAAGTACTTGAAACTTGACAATTGAATTTGAAACACTTATAAAAGTATCTAAACTTCTCTTGCATGATCACATAATTCCAAACAACCTCTCACAATATTTTACTTATTGACTTCACAAAACTTTAATATGCACACCTTCTTCTCACAAGGTCTAGACTAGACTTTTCAAGACACCTTGTACGTAAAATCTTGTACTCAAACATGATTTAATGCTCACTTAACCTAAACATTTACATAAAAAATTATAATAATCATTAGGTTTCTTTAAAATTCTCTTTTAATAGAGAGACATTATGTTACCTTCAAATTCTCTCTTGTCACATGGCTTCTTTGTCACATCAAACACACAAGTTCATACCTCAAAGGCCACTCACCATGCATTTTCACTAGATTCACCTTGACATAAATGACATCAATTAAAACACTTATCAATAATATTACTAATCATAAGTGTAATTAGGATTTATCTTCTTTGATCTAGGATTGATTTATAAATTTGTTGTATTTCCCAATGCATACACAATCAATCAATGCCCTATCACATAGGGTAAATTATATTTTAGATGTTAGAATAGATTATAAAACCATTCATATTTATATTGGAAAAAAAATCACTAAGGGGAGGGTGAATCAGTGTCTTCAAAACAATCATTCAATTACACTTACACATACTTGAACCATTCATATAAATATGAACATCTAGCAAAGCATATGTAACCATATAAGATCATAAAACACATTACATATGTGGGAAACCCTTAGGGGGAATAAAACCCACTAATTTATGAAAATTTAATATAGTCCTATAATCAAAAAAATCACATTTTAGTGAACCACCAACTCCATATAGAGCACCAACCCCAACTAGCTAAGAACCAACCTGGCTAGGCTTTAGCAAACACCAACTTGAAAGAAGGCACTAACCCCCTAGATGACTCAATACTAAATCAGCCACCTAAAACCTTTTATCATATTTATAGCATATTTTTTCTCATATAATATATTAATATCACCTTATTTATCTATTCTCACTCTTTTATCCTTCTCAAATTGCCTGTTAGGCTTCTTTCCTCAACTAGGTCTATTTAAGACAAATTAGGCCATATGAACCTAATATTCATATATATTACCATTTTAAAATATTTATTACATTTTATATACACCCATATAGTGTTATAAAATACCTCCTTCAACTCTTAAATATATTATATCTTTCATTTATCCTCATTACTCCTCTAACAAGCCAATTAGGCCTATTAGGCCTTGTTCTTATACAATCCTCTAGATCACACACCTTTTGGTAATCCAAACACACTTTAAAAAATTAATTACCCTTAAAACATGTCTTATAATATGTTTCATACATGAATAAATAATTAGAATAGGTTGATCATATAATAAAAGACCAAAACCTCTTTTAGGCCTTAAGGAGACCTTATCCAATTAGGTCTTCATTAGTGCACATTACCCTTTGATATTATTAGAACACTTTAAAACTCCATAAATTGAATTAAAAATTCATAATCCAGTCTAATATACCCATAATAATATCATCTTAGGTCCATGACACTTTTTATCTCCAACCACCACTTGAAGCACACCATTAGTACTATTTACATTAGGCCTTCACACACATAGAAAGGTTTGTATTAAACAAATGAAGATAAAATAATATTTATCCACAAAAACATGATGATAAATAATGTAAAAATAACCTAAAAGACATAAAATATTCATCAAGTGTAATATACTCCATCATGTAAGGCATATAGCCTCAAAAACACCTCTATAACTCATTCACTCAAAACTGCCAATTTTCTTCAAAGACAAGTCATGATGACTCAGACCTCCAACACTTATATAGACATATTAAATTAATTATTATTTATTTATATTATATTATTATATCACTATATAATGATCAAATATAAATATAATATAGTCAAATAGAAAATATTGGTCTTGCAAACCAATCTCATGATCTTATTTGAACCAGATGGGTCAACTTATGAGAAATTTTTTCACTATATATATTGACCTTAGAAATTTATAAAAAACATGAAAAATTCTTAAAAATACTAAACAAAATCTCTATGTACATGGTTTCATCAATATTTTATTATAACAAATTCCTAATCATCTTCTCATTGTTGCCTAGGTTTTTCATTGTTTCCACCATTAGGCTTGTTAGCAAATGGCTAACTTGAACGACCAATTTAGCACTATTTAAGGATATAAACTATCCATAAATATTAATGGACATGAAACATGAGTATAAATATTCATTATCCATATATTTTCATACTTTGACTTGGTCAAATCTAACTACTATAGTAAATCTCTGATAAATTAGCACTTTTCTATAGGGTATACTCATACACCTGAAAACTTAATCACACTTGGAGGTACCTAGGAGAGTTGAATACAACTTATAATATATTACCTAAGCATACCAATCCATTATTATCACTTTTGATCAACATCTTTAACAGTGGGTCCTTATTAGGTTTCTAAGAGGGTTTAAACATGTTTTCATTCTTAACAATCATTCATAAAGTATAACCCCTTAATCCAAAAACAAATGCCTATAATTTTTATCTGAGACCCTTCTCCATATACCATGAATATATTATATTCCCATGTAAATGTTTGAATAGCTAATGAGCATAATAAAATCCTTCTCAGTTTGAAAACCCTTCATTTTGTGCACTTGAGAGACCTAAAAACACTTTTTATTACCTTAACCTTCAAACTTTGATCTAAAAATTCATGAATACACTAGGAAAAACCTATAATACATATAAAAAATCTCACCTATGCATGATTTAATTGGAAATTAATCCTCATGAATTTTTAGGCCATGCTCTCACCACCTTGCTTTTTACACTTGAGTCTTCACACCTCATTAGGCCTTAAACTGACCTTCAAACCTATTTTAAAGTTCTCAATACTTTACTCACATTCTCAAACAATGTAAAACATACTTATACAACCTTATCTCATTAGGTCATCATGCCTATTCATCTACAATACCAAGAATCCTATGCACATATCTTATCAAGACACTACTAGTCTCAAACACTTGACAACTTTAAAAATAAAGACGTGACATGCTAAAATTCAAATCACTCCTATAGACATAAGAATATAAACCAATCATATATTACAATCTCATAATCATTGAAAAACTAATCAATATTATCTTCTCATATCTACACTCTTTAATGACCTCATGAGGACTCATGACCATGCCAACTGACCTTCAACACTTTAGTTTTTTAGAACACAATAGTTACTAGAACACCTCTAAGACGTCAATGATAATAAAAATTTTAGTTACATGACATAATCCTTTATAAACACCTCTGACATCAATGACAACATTAATGTCAAACCTCAACAATAATAAAAATGCTCAACAATCTCCCCTTTAGTCATTAATGAAAAAACATATTGCAAACTAATCATACTCATCTCTCCCATTCTAGTATTTCTCCCCCTTTAACGTAAATGAAAAAGTGATATCTAAAACTCCTTGGATCACAGTCCGTGAAACCAAAATAATCAACACACAAGACTATGAGTTTATAAGTCACAATGAAAACATGTTCCCCCTATCTCCATGCATACCTTATTGAAACAACTCACCTACTCTTGGAGTTAATGAACCACCTATTTAGCTCCCCCTAAGTACTTGGATTCTTCAATGATTTATATGGGCAGAAATTACACCCATTTCCTATATTAGGTGTTCAAATTTTACCTTTAGAAGTGGTTTGGTCAAAATGTATGCAATCTAATCCTTTGTAGAAACATATTCAAGTCTGACACTTTATTCACTTAACTTCTCCCTTAGAAAACGATACTTAATGATAATTTACTTAGTTATTGAGTGTATGATAGAATTATTTGAGAATATTATATCTCTTTTTTTGTCACTATAGATAGGGTTAGGACCATAATACTCCACCTTGTAGTATTTTAGGGTTTGTCTTTGTAGACACCTAAATTTGGCCATCGATAACCTCTAACCAAAATTTTGACCAATTTCTACCTAAAGTGTATAATTTGGCCTAAAAACACTAAAATTCATTAAATAAGTTAAAATTTATATATTCAAGTGTTAATTCTATCTAGGGTATCCATAAATGGGGGAATGCAATTTATGGGCCAGCTAACTTTGATCAGATCATTCTGAGTTAAAATGCTAATTTTGCACCTATGTGCTCTAGGTTGCTCTTTCTTATCAAATATCTTACACAAGACATGTGCCTTTGTTATTTTCTATTGATAAAATCCTAAATGGGATAATAAATCCATTGCATCTAACATCACCTTATAATTCTAATCTAGTCAAATTTTGGACCAATAACAAGGCATTTTGATCAATTTAAGTAATTTGTGCACAAATTTATTAAACATGATTCAAAGTTAATTAAACCAAATTAGAGCCTAATCAATAGTTGAATAATTTGTATTGGAAATGAATACTGAATATCTACATCATTAGGTGACTTTATTTCTTGGGAAGACATCCCTAGGCCATAAATGCCACAAACATTAGGATTCATGCCTCCCATGCCTCATCAAATCCCTCCATGCCTCTTAATTATTCCTCTCTCCCAAATATTTATGATCCTATTTATTAATTTTAATTTCAAAATTGGATTAATCCTTAGCCACACATCTCAATCCTAAGATGGATGATGTAGGTTGATTCTGATCAATCTCAAAAATCTATAAATAAGAGGCCTTAACACATCATTTCTAAGCTTAATATATACAAAGTTATAATGCAAGATTGGTTCCAAAATGTTCATGCAACTATCCTTACCAAATTGATTCCAATCTAAGACAAGCCAAAACCAAAGGTGCCAATGAGAGATGGAGGTATCCAAACTTCTATTGACAAGGACTTCATGAGCACATACCAAGCAAGCCAATTAAAGATTACTCTTTAAGCATCAAGGAAGGTAATAAATGTGTGTTTTCTTTCATATTATTTGTGTTTTGTTCATTTTAATTTCTTCACCAAGCTCACCCTAGTAAATAGGCATGAAGATGTTAGTTTAGTGTGTTTTTTATTTGATTTCATTCACTAACATAATACTAATCTCCTCTTTTTAGTAAAATTCCTAGTTCATAGTCTCATCCATAGGAGCTGAGTACAACATGAAAATAATAAAATATATTAAACCTCATAATTATATAATGCTAATTATGGTTTTTTATTTATTATCCATTAAAATAGGCATCCACCTAAGAAGAAATCTCCTCCACTTGCACTCTTCCTATCATCTAGACTTCCTACCCAGTCTGCATCTATATAGGTTGTCAAATTGAACTCATTGATACTTGGATAACACAACCCATACTTCATACTCCCCTTGAGATACTTGAGTATCCTTTTAACTAATTATAGATGATTTTAATTTGGATATGTTTGAAACCTTCCCATAAGACTTACTGCTTGCATGATGTTAGGTCTAGAGGAAGTGGTGTATATCAATCTTCCAATCATTGACCTATATGATGTCTAATTGACCTTTGGAGACTCATCTTCCTTTCTCAACTTACACCTTGTGATCATAGGTGTATTAACTACATTGTAATCTTCCATCTCAAACTTCTTCAATATTTATCTTATGTACTTGGCTTGTGAAATGAATATACCTTTTTTAGATTGAGTGATTTACAACCCAAGAAAGAATGATAGTTCTCCTAACATGGACATCTCAATTTATTTATTTATCACCTATGAAAAGGTATTTGTCATATTCTTATTGTTTCCACCGAATATGATGCCATCCACACAGATAACAACTATCAATTGATGGTCATATTTTGTCTTTATGTATAGATTACTATCTATAACTCCTCTTTTTAATCCTTGATCCAATGGATACTGTAAACATCGAAATCGTGTCTACTCCCTTGGTCGTCCTCTCCTTCTCTCCCCCTTGGTCCTCTTAACCACTCCTAACCTATGTCTTATTAATTTGAAATAATTATCTTATTTTAAGTTAATAATTCTCTCTCCCTTACCACCTCACCACCCTAGGATTCCCTTCTTTGGATTCCCTTCATCCCCCAATGTCCCATTTATGACATATTCCTCATCCTCGCACCCATTTAACCCTTCTCGACCATTTCTTACCCTGCCACTTAAACTTGGCAGTTGGGAAAATGGACAAAAGGCTATTTTTAGCCTTTTTCTTGCCTTCCAGTCACCGACGTCGATCAACTGTCGACCGACGTCAGTGGTATTACCGGCATCAGTTTCCTTCATAATGGTTTTCTGCATCCGTTATCTACCTTTTCACCCTGCTCTTCACCTGAATCTTGAATCTGGCAATCAATCAATCAATCAGCCAACCTTCAGACCTCTCTCTCTCTCACAGAGCTTCTGCACCAGCTACAGCAATAGCAGGGACTCTGCATCAGTCTTCTACAATAAAAATAGGACTTCCACACTAGCAGCTTTAACAACAAGCACAACCAGTCTGCAACATCCCTTCTATAGCAAGAATGAGGTAAGTATCTCTACTATTTTCATTTCAGTATTTTCTTTTAATTCATCTATCATTCAGCCTACTACCCATTTTCAACCTCTCCTACCTAGAGCCCTTCCAGACCTACTCTTCCCAAAGAGGCTGAAAGGCCTCCTCTACCCCTTTGTTCCTTTTTGACATTCTGTCCATTATCCCAGACCTCTGCACAAACTCTCAGACCATTCAACCAGGCCCAAACTCTATCTCAGACCTGTCCACAGACCCATCCACAAACCAAAAACTCAACCAGACCTCATCCAAAGACTACTTCCCAGACCGACGCTGGCTGCATAAACCACTGCCCCCACCGACGTCGGCATACTAACTGACATCAGCAGACCCTGACTAACCGACACCAGTAGGACCACCGATGCCAGCAACTGTGACCAGGCTGATAGCAGCATTTAGGTAAGCATTTGCTTCCATTTCTTTTTCAGTCTTTAATCATTTGTCTTTTATCATTCTGCTTTTTATTAGACATTATTTTTTATCAATCAGTGGGTTGACATCCCTTAATGAAGTCATTATACTTCTGGGATCAAGCTTTCACTTGGCAGCCCACCATCTCCTCATCTAACGCCTTCTTTGTTTTAGTCTCTTTCTTCCACAGGTGTCATCCTCCACAACCAAAGAGTTCTCACGACGTCTGAAAATGGTGTGCACGACTTCATCCAGGTACATACAAGTCTTAGACCATTTCTTTTAGTTTCTTATTCTCTCTTTGAATGTGAAAGCAAAAATCATATAGAAACATTCTGGCACGCCCGGTGGGACCCTAGGGTCTTCCTTGGGTTCTTTTCTTTCTTTTCATATAGGGTGCATTAGGTTTCTCCTTTTCTCCTCTTTCTTCTATCTTCCAAAAGACATCATAAGCAGGATTAAAAAGAACTCTTCTTTCTTTTCTTGCATCTTATACTAGTCAAAATTCATACTCTTCACCCCTTTCTCCATTTGTCTTCATACAAACTAACATTTTGACTTGGGCTTAAAACACACTGCATTTCATTTCTGATTGCTTGCATTTCTTAGTCCACATCTAGTAATTAGACTGCATCATGAATTAATCACACTTATGTTACACAACTGAACCACTTGCACAAATCAAACATCAAACTTACCTGAGACAAGGCCTGACTGGGATTTCATCCCCCAGTGGATACCTTACCCTCCCTGGCAATCTCACTTGGATTTCACCACCAAGGGGAAAGCCCACTCCGTTCTCTGGTAGAGGATAATCTCTAGGGAAGGTATATTTTGGCTAAGCGAGACCAGCTTATCACTGGGCTCGTGAAGTGAGGGGAGCTTGCTCCTTAGCACCAGGCCACATACCGAACCTAACCCAGATTCTTGAGCGCCTAAACAAACCTGAAACCATCCATAGACTACCTCTTTTAGGACCCATTCTTCAAGCCAACCTTCCCAAATATCACTTTAAGGCATAAGCCACAAGATTCTAAAAGTTGATTCTTAGGATTTAACGCTTAGGGTCTACCTGTCTCCATCTATTTTTCTATTCCTATCTGGTTGTTTGAGCTAGTGAGGATGTTCTTCTCCTTTTTTTTTAAGAATCTTCAAATTCACTAATTTTCTAGAAACCATAGTCACTGGCATCAATTTTACCACCGACATCGGCAACCTTTATCACTGGCATCAGTTATCTGACCGATGTCGGCCATCTTTCCTCACCAACATCAATTTTTTAACCGACGTCGGTCACTGTCACAATCTTTTTTTCAAAATAGCAGCCTAAAACTGACCCCTTTTCTACCAAAAACCACATTTTGAGTTTCTAAAACTGAAAAAATATAGTTTCTGAAACCTAAACCTTTTGCCTTGAATGGTTTTGACACGCAGTCAAACCAAGGCTTTTCTTGACCACGTGAGGCATCAACCGCTTCCGTCTTCCCTGTCCATAACTAGTCCTATAATGGAGTTCCACTCGGAGACTAAAATAACTCCTACTCGACCAACCCTGAATCAGACCCCCATTGTCCCTGAAGGGGACCAAGATTTTGAAAGATTCTTGGACCTCAATGTCAAAGCCCTCTAAAACTATCTCACAAGAAACCAAATGCGGGACCTTTCAAGTATAGCGGCAATGACATCGACGTCATCCGCTACCCAACCCATCATGACTCAGCCTATTGTCTCGACCAGTCACTCAACCATGGCTAATACACAAAGTTTGGCCTCCTCATCTATTTTCAAACCTACCTCCATCAGGGTGTCATTACCCCCTCAACTACACACAATTCAACCAAGTTCTACACCATACTAGAACTTGGTTATCTCAACCTTGCCCACTCTTGCACCTATACACACGAGAGTGACAACCTATCCTTTTACCAGTGCCACCACTCAACCACCTCTAGCAGTATCTAGTCAACTTGTGTCCTCCAACTTCATGACGCGAGCCCCTTTGACCATGACATCTATCCCTATGGCGCACTACCCTTATGTTGCACCTACACAAGCGCAACCAAGTACGTCATACACCTCTTCGACCACCTTCTAGGTACCCTACAACCTAGGGGTGCCCCACCTACCAATCCGTCAGCTGACATAATCAAAATACTGATGGATAAAATGTCTAGTCTCGAGACCTCTATTTCTGGTTCAAGCAATGCTCTGTCATATGAGCAAATTTGCAATGAACCCATCCATCCCTCCGTCCTTATCTTACCATACCCCAACCTGTGGGAGCTTACCAAATTTACTCACTTTCAGAGTAAGGAGGACCCACAACAACATCTATGAGCGTTTAGACACACTTGTCATCTCATAACCCATGATGATGCGTTACTTCTACGCACGTTCTCCATGTCACTTTCTGGCCCCGCCCTTGACTGGTATAGCTCTCTTACCAGACATTCTATCTTTTCATTCACCCAACTCACCCAATTATTTCTCGACCATTTTTCTATCAACATCACCAAACAAGTCTCAATCACAGACCTCTATTCCATCAGGCAATTTGATGACGAATCAATAGTCAATTTTGTCACCCATTGGAGAGGCTTGATTAACCAACTCTCCTTCTCCTTGCCTCAACCTGAGATCATTGAGCTCTTTTCTCAAGCATGTGCTAGGCACATCTCTTCTACCTTGCAGATCTAGACATTTTGCACTTTCGATGAAGCTTTCACCATGGCAAGAAAGCTTGAACTCTGTGCCATCGATGAAAATAAGGTCAAATTGCATAATGACAATGCAAAATCTAATGACCCTTCTTCATCCAAACCTTCTTCTGCCCACTCCTAGTCCAAAAGGTTAGGAAACACTGTCATCTTTAGACCATCATCTTCAATAATAACCAACTGACCTCAATTTTCAACATCAGACTACATCAATAAACACTTCCAACGATGATCCATACAATGTCAATACACTCCAATTGGAGAGTCATATGCCTCTGTCTTGGATAAACTTGTCAAGTAGGGGGTCCTCAATCTCCCTTCAATCTGATCACTTCAATTTGACCTCTCAATATCTATCTCTACATGGTACAGGGAAAACAACTTTTGCAACTATCACCATGTCAAAGGCCATGACACAGACAACTGTCAAACCGTCAAAAACATCGTCTAAGACATGCTAGACAAGGGGGATCTTATCCTGGATAACCCAAATGCCCCACCCAACCAACACCTTGAAATCTTCAAATAACCCTTTCATAATCACCCGCCTACTCAAAACTATGTCCAGACCATGACCAATGACCCTCAAGACCATAATATACGCACGGTCGACACTGTCTTTTCTCTTGTCCTTGACCAACATCCTTCACAAGTGGAAGACCCTTCTTCCCCTATTCCTCCTCCATAGGATGAATAACTTTTTTCTCCTATTAGTCCTCCATTGACCTCTCTCATATTGGAGGATGCTTTGATGGCACCCACACCAGCTGCCTCACCCTCATCCTTTTTGTCATCAATGGGGGATCATACATTCCCCACGCCTAGACCACACATCGAGACCATGACCATTCCTACGCTCTATCCAACTACAGAGCCACACTCTCCTATTTCTTCTCCACCAAGAGAAGAACCAGTCTCTTCACCCATTTCAATCGAGAAAGACCCAGTCATGGTTTCCTCTTGTCTTTTGCATGAGATTGCCACATCTCGCTCACCTCCATCCACATCCAAACCTGAACCTGTATCTAACCTCACCTCTTACAATAGTGGCCCTCACCACAAACCAATGAAGGCCATTAAACCACACTAGAGGACTCCTCCCCCACCTTCATCATTACCTTCAATCTTGGGCCCACATCCGTCCACTTTAATAGGAGTGCTTCCTACTCCCATACTTCACAGAGGCAAGTTGCCTCCATTACTCTCTCAACCCATCAGACATATATTTCCTCTAAAACATCCAACACCTATCACCACCAAAGTGCCATCTCCACGTGTGGTTACACCACCCACAAAAATGATGGTACGACCAATGCCTCTTATGCCTCTCAAACCAAAGTCATTAACTCCCACTGCAACAAGACACACATACCCATTAGCAGGTTCTTATGCCCTACTATTATGGCACTTGTTGTAGTCTTCTCACATCAATCTCCTACCTCTTAAACCATATCAATCCCTCAGACCAAAACCACCTTGGTTTGATGACACTCAGATGTGTGTATATCATCACATGCCTGGGCACGACACTGAGCATTATTGTGCCCTCAAGGTTGTCATTCACCAATGCTTAGAGAAAGACACCCTTCTTCTTGACCACATTGTCAACAAACCTTTAGCACCGCCCCACTCATCAACTCTCAGATCAAGACCATCTCGGTTTGACAACTCTAAATTCTGTCATTATCACCACACTCTGGGACATGACACTAAGCGTTGTTGCGATCTTAAAGCTGTCATTCGTTAACACTAAAAAAAAGATTCCCTTCTTATCAAGGATCCTCTTGACCACCCCTTCGACAAATCATCAACACCGAACCATGCTTCTCAAACCTCATCACTTAAATCGGGATCTTCACGCCAGATTATGGTCCCTTCGCCACCTTTAACCCCCTTATTCGACATCAACACAGTCAATCTAGCCACTAAGCCTCAACCGACCTTGACCAATCTATCAAACATTATCCCTAGCCGTTAGAGGAATTCAACTTTCATCTAAGCCTCGACCAACCTTTCAACCCAGTCTTGACCAAATATCAATCAATCTTTTAATCCTAAACCTCGACTAGGCCTCAACTAAGCATCGACCCGACCTCGACCAAACATTCAACCTATCTTTGACCAAATGTTCAAACTGACCTCAATCAAACCTTGATCAAATATCAACCAACTTCTTTAGCATCGACCCCAAACTTCGACCAAACATCAACCAACTCCTTCAACATCAATCAATATGTGACTATTTTGGAACGAAACAAATGGGGCAAGTTTTCTCCCAATTGACTCGGACCTTGCATCATAACACAATCATGGGTCAGGACTTTGTCAGAACTTGAGCCCCTTTATGCCTTGCATCTTCGACCAGTCCACTGTTAGTCAAGTAATTATTCACTTGACGTTTAACTTGAGCTCGATCCCTTGAGCACTCCCCGTCATTGTCATTCCTATTCCTTTCAACCCTCAACCCTGTAAACATCAGTCAACCCTTTTGTCAAGCATGAATACTTTGTCTTAATAAAAGGGAAACCCTCTAAACCTCTATAGTCAAGTCCATGACCAAAAGTCCAATAAAAAAAATTCACAAAATCAAAAAACTATATAAATGGGATGCATATTCCAAGGTCATAAAACTATAAATGTAGACTGCTCCCTCGAAGGATAGCTGCATCATCATTGTTCTATTTACTAGACTACTCCCTTGAAGGATAGTTAGGCCAAAGTCATATCAAAAACATAAAAAGTATAATATAGACCACTCCCTCGAAGGATGGCTATTCCTAAATTTTGCTACATACACAGCACTATCTCTAAAGCTTCCCGCATCGATCAGCTTCATGACATGACCACAAAGCAAGACAACATCCCCCCGCAGGCTTCCCACATCGATCAGTCTGCACCCTCAAAAAAAAATGACTGACAAAACTTTAGAGTCATGGACAAGTCTATAGTCGTTCTTGGGGTCACCTTTAAAAGGGGCAAAGTTGTTCTTGCCAAAAAGGGTTCCCCCTTCCTTCTGATAATCAATCCTATCACCCTAACATACTCAAGGGATTTCAAGCTCACTTAACGTCAAGTGATTCGATTACTTCTCTAACACAACCACTGGTCAATGACGTAATGCATGAATGGGTCTTTTGTTTCTAAACAACCCTTACCTATGCCATCAGTCTGGTCCTTGTCAATGAAAGAGTAATTCACCTTTCACTTTTGACACATCTTGTTCACGCATCCAACCAAATCATTATCTATCCAACTCAACCCAATCTCTTTTTAGACCACTCACATAGTCTATTTCACATAGTTTCTATGGATAACAATACACATGGAAACTATCGACCACACAATTTATGTTAAGCATAAACCATTACTTGCTGAAGCATAAATAGCCTCAATTCATTTTTAGCATACATCCATCACAAATATGGAAAATTGATAGGGATGAAAGACCTCCACCAATGTTACAGAATACACCATTTGGAAATGGCTGTAACATCTTTTTCTCCTCATCATTTCAACACCTGAACACACCAATCATCGACCACTTTGACTCCTAGTCTGAACTACATTGGTCTGAGGCCCTAAGACTAGGGCTATGTAGGCAGCACTCAAATGACACGACTGTCTTCTAAGGTTAGCTCGACCACCCTCGTTTGTTCATCTCCTTGATGGACAAACCATTCTATCCTTTGACCATGACCTTGACCTTGACCAAGACCAATCCATACCTTCGACCCTCTTCCTCCCCTTTCAGGAGAACTACATTGGCCTGAGGCCCTAACCACAGGGGTTATGTAGGCAGCACTCAGTGTTCTGAGGTTAACTCAACCACATTCTTTCATCCATCCATCCACCTCGACCAATGACCATGGAGATCATGCCTATCTCCTTTGACCCTGACCACTTCCAAGATGACTTTGCCTTGGTTGTTTTTGCATGTATGCTACCCCACGACTGGTTAGCAAACTTGTGCGCAGACTATTTTTGACCCTCACAAGTATAGGATCGCAAGTTGGTTGATCCCCACTACTTGTGACATTTTCATGTTTTCTAGGAGCACTTCCTGAGCCCAGGATACTTGGAACATGACGACCATTGGAGCTTCAGCTTAGATTAAATAACCCGATCAGCTACGACCAAATGTTGTAGCCCGATTACTTCAATTTTGTCACTCCTTGACCCTTGACCTGTGACACTTTGACCTGACCATCTCATGAAGTGGTATGCACACAATCATAACTATTGTAGCATTCACACTCACCATTTTTCATCCACTTTCTATCAAATCAGCACCCGATTCTAGGTTCCCTTCCCTCGACTCCTACTTTGAGGGGGAATACCTCATCCATAATCGGGGCAACCAACCCTCTTGTTTTTGTCTTGCAGTTCACTTGAACAACCAACAAGACAAAATCAACCTTATCCCATACCTGGGGCAATCAACTCCTGTTTTTGTCTTGCAGTTTGTCTAGAACAATGAACAAGACAAAAAGGGGCAAATATAGACACCAAAATCATGTCTACTCCCTTGGTCATCCTCCCCTTCTCTCCCCCTTGGTCCTCTTAACCACTCCTAACCTATGTCTTATTAATTTGAAATAATTATCTTATTTTAAGTTAATAATTCTCTCTCCCTTGCCACCTCACCACCCTAGGATGCCCTTCTTTGGATTCCCTTCATCCCCCAGTGTCCCATTTATGACATATTCCTCATCCTCACACCCATTTAACCCTTCTCGACTATTTCTTACCCTGCCACTTAAACCCGACAGTTGGGAAAATGGACGAAAGGCTATTTTTAGCATTTTTCCTGCCTTTTAGCCACCGACATTAGTCAACTATCGACCGACATCAGCGGTATTACCAGCATCAATTTCCTTCATAACGGTTTTTTGCATCTATTATCTACCTTTTTGCCCCTACTCTTCACTTGACTCTTAAATCTAGTAATCAATCAATCAATCGGCCAACCTTTAGACCTCTCTCTCTCTCACAGGGCTTTTGCACTAGCTATAGCAATAGCAGGGACTCTGCATCAGTCTTTTACAACAAAAATAGGACTTCCACACCAACAGCTTCAGCAACAAGCACAACCAGTCTGCAACATCCCTTCTACAATAGGAATGAGGTAAGTATCTTTACTATTTTCATTTCAGTATTTTATTTTAATTCATGTGTCATTCAGCCTACTACCCATTTTCAACCTCTCCTGCCCAGAGCCCTTCCAGACCTGCTCTTCTCAGAGAGGCTGAAAGGCCTCCTCTACCCCTTTGTTCCTTTTTGACATTCTATCCATTATCCCAGACCTCTACACAAACTCTCAGACCATTCAACCAGGCCCAAACTCTATCTCAGACCTATCCACAGACCCATCCACAAACCAAAAACTTGACCAGACCTCGTCTAAAGACTACTTCCCAGACCGATGCTGGCTGCATAGACCACTGCCCCCATTGACATCAGCATACTAACCGACGTCGGCAGACCTTGACTAACCGATGCCAGTAGGACCACCAACGTCAGTGACTGTGACCAGGCCGACAACAGCATTCAGGTAAGCATTTACTTCCATTTCCTTTTCAATCTTTAATCATTTCACTCTTTTATCATTCTAATTTTTATCAGAAATTATTTTTTATCAATCAGTGGGTTGACATCCCTTAAGGAATTCATTATACTTCTGGGATCAAGCTTTCGCTTGGCAACCCACCATCTCCTCATCTAACGCCTTCTTTGTTTTAGTCTCTTTCTTCCACATGTGTCATCCTCCACAACCAAAGAGGAGTTCTCACGACATCTGAAAATAGTGTGCATGACTTCATCTAGGTACATACAAGCCTTAGACCATTTCTTTTAGTTTCTTATTCTCTCTTTGAATGTGAAAGTGAAAATCGTATAGAAACAGATACCTATCTAACATGGCATAACAAGCTCTAATATCTTACTTTAGACCATAATTAACATTTTTCAATTTGAAAAGATATTCCTTATCACCTAATAGTGATAACCCCTTAGGTTTCTCTATGTACACCTCCACTTCAAAATTCCCATTCAAAAAGGTAGATTTGATACCTTAAATCCTTTGAATCCTACATATGCTAGAAATAACCTAATGGCCTTCAATCTTAATACTAATGAAAAGGTCTCCTTAAAGTATACCCATTTAAATTTTTCATATCCCTTTCATACCAATTTATCCTTATTATTAATAACTTCTCCATATTCATTCAACTTGTTTCTAAACACCCATTTTATGCCAATGACATTTTTGTCATTAGGCCTAGGAACTAGTTCCCAAGTCTCATTTTTCCTTATTTATTGTAACTCCTCATTCATATCTCCTATACAAAAAATTTCTTTGATTGATTTTATAATATTCTTAGGTTCAATATTAGATAATAGAAAAACATTATCTTGATTTATATTACTTACCAGTCTTCTCATTGTTTAAATACCTACATTCTTGTTGCTAATGATTTGAGATTCAGGATGATCTCTTTGAATCTATTTTGAGGGGCATTTTAATTCCTATATTTCCCAAACTTCTTCTTCCTCATCAACCTCTATAGTTTCCTCTTAATTCTTGAATTCCATATTCTCTAAAGTGTCCTTTGATTGTGAGTGTGATTTTCTTGTCTCCTTAATCTTCACATTGGTGCTTTCCACTATCTTATGTAACCTCTTGTTATAACATCTATAGGATAATCTCATTGATGAGTATCCTAAGAATATGATTTCATAAAATATAGAATAAAACTTTCTTAAGTCTTCATCATATCTCTTGATGAAACATTTACTCCCAAAAACTCTAAAGTGTTCCACATTAGTAGGTCTACCTTTCCATAGTTCATAAAGAGTCATGTTTCTAGTAGTCCTTATCTATCCTCTATTCAAAATATAGACATCAATGCTTAATACCTCTCTCTAATATCATCAAACAATATATACTCATTTATCATATTTATAGCCATCTCTTTAACTATCATATTCTTTCTTTCCACTACCCCATTTTATTGAGGTGTCCTAGATACTCAGAACTATCTCCTTATTCCATGAACCTTGTAAAAGTCATCAAATTAATTTGACCAGGAATATACTCCTCTATCAGATCTTAGACACTTAATCTTCCCATTCTTCTCATTCTCAATAAGAGCCTTGAATGCCTTTCACTTGTTAAGAGCTTCTAAATTTTATTTCAAAAATGTTACCCAAGTCATTCTTGTGTAGTCATCTATGAGTGATATGAAGTATCCATCTCCTTAAATGCTTTGAATTATTGTAGTCCTATAGAGATCATTGTGTATTAACTCTAATGGTCTTATAGCAGAGTATTCCTTAGACTTGAACATTCTTCTAGTCTATTTACCATGTTGGCATGCCTTAAAAAGTATGATTGTAGGTTTGGTGATCTCAAGCATGTTCTTCATAGAATTCTTAGTGCTTATCTTGACAAGATTGTCAAAGTTTAGGTGACCTAACCTTTTGTGCCATATCTAACTTTCATCCATTTTTATCATAATTTATCTCTCCTTCTTGATCTCATTCAAGAGATATAGATTATTCTCAATCCTCTTTGTATTGGTAATTAGCCTTCCTGATTTGGCTCTCCTTATCTCAAACCCTCTAGCATGAAAGGTTAGTGTGTGTCCTTGATTGCACATTTGAATTACACTAAGCAAGTTATGTTACAAACCTTACAAATACAATACATTTTGTGTCTTGGTATTCCCATTGTCTAAAATTAAGATACCCTTGCCAACTATATTGATAGTTGTGTTGTCTTTAAACCTTACTATTCCTATAGAATTATTATTTAATGAGATGAACTTATTTTTGTCTCCTATCATGTGGCTTGAGAAAACACTATTTATATACCATTTCATGCCTTCATCTTGAATGTGAAAGGAAGTCTAAGCTATCATAGAATATACTTTAGTCTTTTGTTCCTCCTTAGAAAATAGTCCATCTTGACTCTTGGGCTTAACATGATCATTCCTAACTTGTTTTAGCTTCCATACCAATGTTTGTCCCTTATTATGCATTCTATGAGCTTCATAAATCTTATTAAATTTTGAGGGCCCTCTAACTCTATTAGATCAAAATATTGAAATGTTTCCCATATTATAACAACTATAGAAAATAACATTTTTATACTTACCTCTTGATTAATCACTCCTTTTCCCATGGTCCATGATAACTTATGCCTTATTGCATTAGCTTTCTTGATTGATCTTTTAATGTTGGTACTCATGACTTGTTCTGACTTTTCATGCTCTTTCTTAAACTTTCTCATGCACAACCTTCAAAGAATCAATCTTTATCTTCAACTAATAATACTCCACTTCCTTTGATTTAAACCTTGCATTATCACCTTCTACTTGATTACTAATCTAATATCCTTGATAGTCTTATTTTGATGATTCAGATCATCAAGGGCACTTATGAGCTCATATTCAAAGTCTACTTTAGTTTCTCCTTATTCATTGTCATAGTAGACTTATTCATCATACATGTTGTCTTATTTTTTTATCACTATACATCTTTTTCTTCTTAGAATCACCTTAAATTTTTTATAATTGTTTCAAAGGACTAGTGTTGGGAGAATAAAATTAGATAAGAAGGTTGTGCAGGATATTATTTGAATATTCATGTATTATGTTGGTTCCTAGTTATATACCTCTATGATATAGCCTTATGCACTTGAAGTAAATGACAAATAGAAATGAAGAACCCACTAAAATGTCATAGCATCTAGGGAAGGGTTCAGCATCAAGAATGGACCAAACTTGAGAAAATGACTGGGAGGCACCTATAAAGGGTATGGTTATTTCCATGCTACTTTTAGATCTACCTAAACCAAGGTGAGAGGACCTAAAGGGTATCTCACTCATATGGAGATATTTTATAGTTTACCTTCTATGGGAATTTTCAATGCAGACACACAAATCTGACCAGAATAAAACAAAGCTTGCTCAATCCACCTGGGAAGGGTTGTCACACAGAATGAGTAAATGTCTTGAACCAAAAACAAGCTATTAAAGATAGATAAATATTTGATTGAAACCTTCACTTTGACAATAAATTTGGTTGTCAATGAATAAGTGGGAGACTACAACACTGAGGTTTAAAGCACATAAATCAAGTGCATTTAATATATGCAAAGATTAATGCATCTGTAAGGTAAATATTACTTGTGATATACAAATGGCATATTATTTATAGGATAGGACATGGTAAAACCAAGTTATTTTGAATTATGGATAAGGATGTGGATGGATTAACAAATGAGTATGGAGATGTTCATATAATAGCTATTTTACCTTCATTCAATAAATGCTTTTTAGTTCAAAATAGATTACTTGAAATCATGCACAAATGAGCCTCAAAAGTTTACCTACAACACTACAAATAACCATTCAATAACTCCTACCAATTGTATTCATAAACCTAGGAATACCCTTAATAAGGTTATTAATTCCATGTTCTCACATATCAAAATGGAAAGGACTTATACTCTAGATTTGAACCCTAAATGAATACCATAAAGAAGCACACATCAGATATCCAATCCACTAAGAATGTATAATAGGGAATTATATTTCAACAACAAGAAAAATAATGAATCATGAACAAATTACATATATTGGCTAAATCAAAATTGAATAAAATGTGTCTTGAAAATTACATGTCATAACACCATGAAAAACATTTTTATAACAAGGGAGACATTTTGAATGCTCTCAAAGATTACCAATGATTTTACAAGAAGAATCAATTTGGCATCAAAAAATTACATAGGTAGAACTCTCCTAAGATATAGCTTTGTACTCAAAAATTAACTAGCCTCTATAAAGGGATAAACCCCCTTATACAATTTTAGTTAAACTCAGCACACTCCTAAAGATGATGCTCTAGCTGGAAAATTCTTTCTCGAGCCTGGAGTGTGTTGTAATAAATTTGATTCCTCAGACTTGTGCTTGTGCTTGTGCTTCCATGATAATAACAAACATGATACTCCATCATGGTAGAACATTTTTTGTTAGACACATGGGGAATAACCCTCTAAAGGAAAAAATAACCTTTATCTCTTTGAGAAACAAACAAAATATGTCCCTTTCTTATATGCATGATTATTCAAACTAACTTTGAAATGGATGTGCCACTAATAGGCAGAGTAAAAACGTTTTTAGGTGGGAAACAAGAATAAAGAGTAAGAAAGAGATAATAAGTGAAAAGAATATTCTTAACTTGGAAGAAATTGAAATGATTGGTTATGCTCTAGAATCAATATTGATAACCAAATCCTTCACCAACTTGTTATCATAATTGGTATACTTGTCAATCATACAGGCGATATCCTTTTCATCCAGGCTAGCTTGGTATTTGAATTTGACATCAGATTCCTCTATTTAAGTGGCTACCTTTTAAATTATGGCCTATTTTTGCCCAATGAGCACCTTGAGTAGGTCATAATCCTTCTCAAGTGATACTAACTATCTTATTTTATGGACATTAAAAACTTCTTAAGGTGTATCAATGAGGCTTTTTAGAGCACTGTGTATTACCCCTTCTATCAAATCACTTGCACCATCCAAGTTCACCATTTTTCAAAGGTGGCATCTATTTCCTTGGTAGTGGTCTTGAGAGACTACTCTCCTTTTAAATAAAATATTCCCTCCTTGATCACCATCAACTAATTCTTTATTACAAATTGATATTCTCTAGGTTTCTTGTGATCATCTAAAGAGACAATTTTCTCTATCATTACAACATCACTACCCATACTACACATTTCATCTACCTTAAGATAGATCTTCTACCAATTTTTTTTTCATCATAAATAGAAATTTGGGTTTCACAATATTTCCCTTTATCTATTATGTCATCTAAGAATTCTAATGTAGAATGGATGATCTCTTGGCTTGGGTGCTTAGATCTTCTTACCATCCTTTTGTAACCCACCCTCTATATTTTAGCTCATCACCTCAACCAAAATATAGTGACCCCATGTGGAAAAGATGAAGGTCTTAAGTCTTAATGGTAGTGGGAGTACTACCTTTGGATTATTGAATAACTTCTACAAGTATTGGATCATAGCTTGATTTTTCACTTTCAGCTCTTCCATGGTGGCTTTATCTTTGTCAATCCTTTGTGCCACCATGTTAGCTAGAACTTGTGAACTATGCTTCAAATCCTTTTGTGATGGCTCCCTAAGATTATAACTATTAATAGAGTAACTCTATAGGGGAGCATATTTATTTAATGTATTAGGAGGGGGACCAGCTACCTCAACATTTCTTTCCCCTTTATCTATGTAAGTGGTTTTGGAGTAAGTTTTAACCTTCTTAGAGGGCTTATCCTTATTATTTTGAATGATATATAATACATCAATGTCCCCTATTTTACTCATGACATATTCCTTTGTTTTCACTTGCTTCATGACTTAGAGGAGGGGCTTAGTTCAAAAACCCACTGAGGTTATAGACATTATGTAAAGCCTTGACTCAATGCAGGTTGGTGTTAATGAAAAGGTAGCCACATGGAGTGTCATGGGATCAGGTGGTGGGCTCAACACAAATTTCTCAATGTCATCATTACTATCATACTCTTTTCTATCCCCTTTTATTCCATGATTTTCCTCTAATGTTGGCTCTACCTACTTCAAAACTACAAAATCTAACCCTAGCTAGTGGGACTCCATAATAGATTTATTGATGGAGCTCCCATGTGCTATGGTCTGGTTGGAGGGCTTAGCAACCACCTTACCTTATTTATTTATTTGAACCCCCAATTTAGAAAAGTCTATGGTGACCTCCTTACTACATTCAAATAACTCTTGACTGATCATAGCCTTAGGGCCTTTATTATGGACTGGATCATGAACTTTGATGAGAGGAAGGAGACCTTAGGCTACTTCAATGGAAGTATCACTTTTTGAGATATCCTCCTTATCATCTCTATTTTTTTTATCCAACTCTTTATTTTCCTCTAAAAGGGTGGGGGTACCCTTTTACAGGTTTGCTCCCCCATCTCCCTCTACCTTTACACTATCAATGGGGACCTAGTCACCACATTCTGGATCTTTCTCAATTCCCCCATCAAGTCCTTGACTATCCTCACCTTTGTGAACTCTATCATAACCAGGTGACAAGGAGATGACATTTTCAACAAATGCCTTTATATCTAGGGAGGTTACCTCTTTCTCAAGAGGGACTTGGGCATAGATGGTTGCCTCTGCTCCAACCTATACAACTTCATCAAATGATAAAGGGTCATCTAAGGTTAAGGCACCCTCTACAACACTTTTTCTTTCTATCACCAAGTCCTATTATTCTATGGACCGGTCCCATGTCGGGGCCTTTACTAGGGTTTGTGGCCTCTTTCTATGAGTCCTTTGCCTAGTCTTTACCTGGGGAGGGGTGAAGGCACTTTATTTCTTCATTAATTTAGATATTGGTTTGCCTTCATTTGAATATTCCTCCTCACTCATGTCCCTCACTCTTTGGGATATGAGGGTTGGTCCTCTTTTCCCTTCATAAGAATTTCCTTAGAAAGCGGGACTTTGAATGCAACCTCCCTTTTTTTCATAGGTGATTTACTTAGGGGTTATAGACTCTTCTTAACTCTTTTTGACCTTGGTTTCTCTTCTTGGTCTTCCCCTCCTATTTTTCTTGCATATGTCACCAGGGGAGGATGGACTACTACTATTGTGTGGGTGGAGTCTGTGTGATCATAGTTAGGGTAATTATAGGAGTAGCTTCTAAAATAGTTATAATTGTTGGGATTCCCTTTCATAAAATGGAGATGGGGGTAGTGCTAGCCATCATGACCTGCCCTGTAAGAATCTTATCCTAGTTCTCCACCAAGCTTTTTATTTTTTAAAAGGATAACTTGGCCTTGGATCATGCCACTATCATCTTCTTTATGTCCACCAGTTTGGTGAACTCAGTATCCCCAAGCTTACTTTTGCCTTTATTGGTTACTATTGAAGATGGAACTATAGATTCACCATTATATCTTAGGATAAAGGCCTTTAACTCCTTAACATTCTTTAATTATTAAAGATCATAAGTTTCATATGTGTTGAGGTTGACCCCATACTTCTTAAGCCATCTGAAGGTTCTCTTCATAATTTGCACTAATCTCCTAGGGATGGAATCATCCTCTTGAGTACTAAAATTTGGTTGAGTAATGGGTTGGGATTCAATATTATTAGTGTTATACAATGAAGACAATGTTAATTTATCATCCACCACATCTTTGGGGATGGGAACAATGTTGTAGGCTATGACTTCCTACATAGTCAGCCTCATAAATTCCAATTTTTGGACATCTTCCTCTGTGGTATAGTCAGACCAAATATCCTCATACTTGAGAATTATGCAATGTTACATTAATGACTATGTTTATCAACCACTTGATGTTGAAATTGGCTCAAGGTGGCATTTTATCAAGTGCATATGAACTCATTTCCTATTCTAACCCATTTTCCTTAGCCAAAGAAGGACATGAATAAAACCTTATCACCATAGAAAATTTGAAAGGATTGTTTATCTTTTTTTTCTACAATCATTTCATGTGGTGGCACTATTTATCAGCTTAGCTCCATCACTACCAACTTGTCATCCAGGTACCTTGGAAATTTGAGTGGGCATCTAGAATAGCCACTTACCTTGATGTATGTGAATGTTTAAAACTATATATAAGTGGTACCATATTTATCAATTACTTGCTTGGAAATTGTAGATATTTTATTCAAGCTTATTAATGGAAATAAGACACTCATAATTTCATTAAAAAATTAGTTATAAAATTTAAAAAATTGTTCTTGAATCCTTATAGGGTAACCTTTGGATATACCTCATATATTTTCATTCCTAAAAGATTCCTAGTGAGCCCTTAGAAAGTCCTATTATGTGCAAGGTTGTACATAAAATAGGAAGACATATAAAAGGTAACTATAAATGCTTCTTTAGAAAGAATTATATCTTAGAGCTACATCATTTGTATATGCAAGTTGTCACTTAGTATGGAGGCCTAGTCCAACTTTTTATTTCCCTCCAACACGAAGATCATAATTTAAAACATCCATGGCTCAAAAATTTTGGTAGTAGGCATCTCATAAATCCTAGTGGCCATGGCTATGATTTATTGGGGAAAATCATTAAACTCTATTATCTTTAGGCTCTTTGAAATTTTGGAGACTTTTTATCTCCTTTTGGCCACCCAATAAGTATTGATGATATCCTACATATCTTTATCCTTCTTTTCTGCATACTTTTGGCATTCCTCCAAGGAGAGTGAAATGCCTTCTAGCTAGAGAATAATTCCTAAAATGGTACTAAGGGCTGATTGGGTAAAAGAAAATACAACATAATGACCACCATCAACAATAGTCCTTGTGTCTAGTTGGTATGTTTGACTACATGCAATAATGAGTTCTAGGTATGGGGTAGCCAAAGGGAATGCTACTTTAGGTGCAATATAACAAGTGTTGACATTGGAAATTACTTAGGGGGGTCAAGTTATTGTAGAATATTCAATAGATCCCTAAAATCTAACCTCATAACATCAATATCCTTAATTGAATCCAAAATTAAAACAACATTACTTTTTATTATGGTATAAAATGCTGCCATTTTTCCAATTCTTAAATGCAATGTTTCTATACTAGATAAACTCTTCACTCGAATAACCCTTAGTTAGCTCTTAACTCTTTTCAAATAACACAACATGAGGAGCAAATGGGAAAATATTTAATTTAGATGGATAAACACACTAGACTTTGAAAGTTTGTAAAGAATTCATTGCAATCATGTTCTTGTACTACACCTAGATCATACTTAGCTCGGGTACATATAACTCAAAAGCACAAATGCAAGATCTAGATGCAAAGGATGATTTTAGAATAAATACAAATACCTAAGTTATAGTCCCTTGTATCTCAATATTAGGGCTACCATTGATGCACCAAATCCCAATGGCTAATCACCACCTAGTTCTCATTAATTGCTCAAGATTTATTTTAAAAGGAGAGGGAAAATAGAAATGCTCCAAAATTACACCAAATGGTCCTCCTTATAGGGTGTGGAGTGACATGAGTGGGACATGAATTTATGACATCTATTTGGGTCTCCAAGAATGTTTTCACCTTTTCACTTATTATTTTATAGAGGTGTAGAAGTGAAATAAGCTTTGAACCCTCTCAAGGACCAAGAACAACACGTGTCATAATTTTATCTCACAATTTTGGGCATTTGGGCCTTTAGGGTTTTTTGGATTATTCTCACTAAGAAGTAAGTGGGGCATTCTTAAAAATGTGGCCAAAATTGGAAAAAAATTGAGGAGCTACCATGTGGCATCACTTTTTCTTACAAGTTTGGATATTTGGGCCTTAGGGACTTTAAACACCTTGCCTCAAACACAATAAGAGGGGAAATTTTTAGAACAAACCTAAAACATCTAAACCCTTGAGAATCTACCATGTGTCTAATTTAGACATGAGTTTGAACTTCTTCACCACTTTTACCATTTTGCACTAGTTCTCCTTATTTTGGGAAAGGTGCAAGATTTCCCTGACCCCCAACAACACTTATGAAATTTTTTTTAAGATAAATACATGCCTCTAATTTAATTCCTTAGGATATTTCACACCCTTATCTTCTCACCATGAATTATTCTACCATGGGACTTTTAACCAACATTTCATGATTCCTTTGGAACAATCGAGAGTAACCTCCATCTTCAAAAAGTACCCCTTAGGAATTTGCCAATGAGAGAGAGAAAACTTACCATTTGGTGAAATAAAATACATGTACATGACTAATAATGAATATATATTATGATATGTTGATGTTTGAGGCAAACGATTAAAACATTGACACCAATCCAGTTTAGACATGGAAATTTTATTGATAGGAGCCCAATTTCTCTAGTGAAAATCTGGGCACCAGTATAGGCTCTTACTCAAGGATGGGTACCCCCAGTGGGTATACAAATAAAATTAAATTAGTCACCTATCAAATGGACCCTAAAGTTTAAGTCTTTCATCATAAAGTTACAACAGGGTAGCCCAAAATGACTAACAAAGAAAAAGGGAAGGCAAAAATTATACAAACACGGATAACTGGTAGACCACAATGTCAAGAAAGGAAAGCACATTATGTAATTAATTACAAATGCAATCATGGACTCAATCTAGGAAAGGCTTGAGGTGTATGCCATTAATTAGAAATTCTAAAATTTCTCCATCAATATCTCTAAGATAAAATGTATGGTTCCTTATCTAATAATCAATAGTGTAAGGTCACATCCATATGGAATCAAACTTACTATGCTTTCCTTTATCCTCATGCCTGCTATCCTATAATAGAACTAGATTGTCAACTTGAAAGGTTCTTAGGGTGAATTTCTTGTCAAATATATTTTTAATGTGTTCCTTAGAATTTACATGCCTTTATGAGCTTGTCATTGAGATTCATCAAGCATATTGATTTTATCAATTGTATCTTCATAGTGGTTCATTTCCCCTTCATTCTCAACTATTTTTTGCATGAATTGGTAGGTGGGTAGCTATATATTCAAGGGTAAGATAGATTGAGTTCCATAAACCAGCTCAAAAGGGATCTTCCCTATAGATCTCTTTAGAGTTAGCCTGTCTGCCTAGACATCAAGCTTCAACTCCTCACCCCATTTTATTTTGTTAGCATCTAGGGTCCTTTTGATGATTTTTAATAGATTATTATTACTAGACTCACCCACCCATTTACTTACAAATTATGATTGGAGGCATATTTTAGATCAATCCCATATTCTTCACATAATGCAATTAATTATTTGGCTCTAAAGCACATAGCATTATCACATATGACCTTGATTGGCACTCCAAATCAACAAATTATGTTATTCAATAAAAAATTAATGACCACCTGGTGAATTTATATTTTAGTGGGGATTGCTTTAACCCATTTTGTGAAGTATTCAGTAGCCACTAAAATCCATTTGTAACCAACACTTGAATGATCTAATATTTCACCTAAAAAATCCATTTCCCATTACTTGAAAGGTCCTTCAATAGAGACTATTTGTAGGGAAAGTGATCTATATGCCTTCATTCTTCCAAAAAATCATTGAAATTCCTCACATCTTCTTACCATGGCATTAACATCTTAGAATAATGTGGGCCACCAATACTCAGCCCTCAGAATCTTGTGTACAGTGACTTTAGGAGTGAAGTGACCACCACACACACCATTATGGAACTCTGTAAGCACTAAAGAAATCTCATTTTCCACCAAACATCTCAAGAGGACACCATCTAAGTTTCTCCATGCTAGATCATCTTACAATAGAGGATATTTTTAAGCTACTAACTTCAATGTCCTTTTATTTTTGTCTAAATGGGAGGGGAAATTTAGATTATTTAGATAATAGACTATATATTTGTACCATGGAGATTGGTTGTATTTAGACTCAGGGTTTTCAACCACTCTTTCTACATTATTTACTTCTATAGCCTATAAATTTTCTTTAGTCATCAACTTAGCCAAGCCCATACCCCTAACCAACTTAGTAGTTTGTATCTCTAGGTCATATTCTTGAAGCTTGTTTACCCATTGACATATTTTGTTAGTAGGTTCATTTTGAGTCAATATGTCCTTTACTAAAGTATGAGGAACATAGGTCATAATCTTTAAACTCAAAATGTAAGTCTGAACTACTTGACAACCTTCAAAAGGGCAACGGATTATTTTTCCATTATGGTATATCTCAATTCAGATCATTGTAGTGCTTTGTTGAAAAAGGTAATTGGCTACTCATGGCCTTAATCATTATTTTGTAGTAGTACTCCAGTAATAATATGCATGGAGGCAAATGAAAAGATTTGGAAAACATTCCTATAATCTAGATTAGCAATCATAGGGGAAATTTTCAAGGTTGTCATGATATCTTGAAAATATTGGGTGGCCTTCTCTTCCCACTTCATAATTTGATCCATTTTAAGCATATAAGTGATAGGTAGAGTAATCTCTAAAAAGTTAGAAACAAATCTTCTAACAAAATTAATCTAACCAAAGAAAGATTGAATACCTTACTTGGTCTATGGGATGGGTACTTTGTCGCTGGCCTCGACCCTCATAGGATCTATCATAACACCTTTTTTGGATATAATATGTCCCAAAAACTTTGCCTTTTATACCCCAAAGTGGCATTTTATGGGATTGAGATAAATCCCTAACTCTCCACTCTTAACTAGAATTTGTTTCAAATGAACCAAGTGGTCACTTATTCTTATAGAGTACACTATAACATCATCCTAGTACACAATAATGAATTGGTTAATTAATCCAATGAATGCTACATTCATAGTTTTCTAGAAAGTGGCACCTGCATTCATCAAACCAAATGACATTTGAATATACATGTAGGTTCCTCATGGGATAGTGAAATCAGTCTTGGATCTTTTTTATTCCTTTACTACCACCTAGTTCTAATCAAAAAAGCCATCTAGAGTAGATAGTAGCTCAGATTTGGTGATATCTCATATCATGTTATCCATGTTAGGTAATGGATAATTATCGTTTAGAGAATCCTTGTTTAAATTTTTAAAATCAACACAAAGCCATATGTCTTCATTCTTCTTTCTGATAGGGACCAAGTTTGCCACCCAAGATGAATATCTAATGGGTTGAATGATCCCATCATCTCTTAACATCTTCAACTCCTCCTACATCTTAGTGTCTAAGATGGGGTTGATGGGCTGCGACTTCTGGTGAAATGGTTTTGCATTAGGGTGAAGAGGAATAACATGTTGGAACAAATCTCTTGATAATCTTTCAACTCTGAATATGACCATGCTAGGCAATCTTGGTACCTCTTTAATAACATAATAAATTATTTATTCTCTTTTTCACTTAAATGAGTGCCTAGCCAAATCTTCCTTGGTTTTTTTATTTTCCCAATGTTAATCTCAATTACATCCTTTGATATGAAAATGTTCCTAGATTTGACTCTATCAACTCCATCAAAGGTTGCTTCTAGGCTAACCAATCCTCTTGGGATAGTATTAGTCTTCAAATGGATTATTTATTTTCCATACAAGATTTCTTTTCTATCATAGACTTGTACCATAGAGTTCCACTTTGTGATATTTCCTTTAGATTCATTCATAAAGCATATAAACCTCTTTATTTGTTCATCATTATCAAAGACTTACCAATGATCAATGTTATTTGGGATAGAGGGCCTTACCAGCATCTCAACCTCATACTCACAAGGAAGATCCTTATGTTTAACTCTAAATTCTATAGCTATCTTTGTCAGCATATCTACCAAGTGATTAAGTTCTCAAGCATGGTACTAAATATTGTAAGTTTTGAACCATTCTAAGTAGTCTCATACACCATTTTGGTACTATTTCAACCTCTTATGCTTTTTGGTGTCAACAATTTAGACTTATTTTTCCACTATTTCAAAATCTCCCTTGACCATAAACATCTTAAATCCACATTCTCTAGTGATCTAGAGGCCAATTAGGAGTGTTTCATATTCTACAATATTGTTAGTGCTCTCAAAAGCTAATTGAAAAGAATACTTATAAAATTGACCATCAAGGGTATAAAAAACAACCTCAACCCCATTTTTGACACTTGAACATACTACATCAAAATACATGATCCAAATGGATTCTTCATTAGTGATACTAGAGTTGGGATTCATTTCTATGTATTCAACTTTTCTCATAAAACTACCAATGTCTGTATCTAGATATAACACTTCTTTTAATTGATACTTGGGATCCTCTAAAACATGGAAAATTTGTGGCTCATAGTTCAAATGAACCATTTTCCCATATCATGGGATAGTTTCATAGTAAAAATCCATCTAAACACTACCTCCAATACTAGCCACTCATTTTTTAGATAGCAGCATACCCCATTTTGGTGGATAAACCACAACAACAATGTCCATGCTCAGAAATTTTTTGGGGTACTGTGTGAGTTACACCACCAATCCTTTAACTATTCCAATAATAGTTACTTATCTATAATCCATATCAAGGCATCACCCATATCTTGTATTTATCCTTATATAAATCTCATTCAAAATTGCCAATGGCATGATATTACAAGATGCACCAGAGTCAAACATGAAATTGTGGACAACTATCCCATTAATTAGTAAGATGGTGTAGAAAGGATCAACATCCTTTTGACTTGATACCAATGTCATTTATAAGTCTAGTTCCAAGTGGTGTTTAGGAGGCCTTGATTCTCTCTCTCCTCTCTCATAGAGAGTGAGAGGAAGCTTGGCTTTAACAACCGCATTGGTAGTGTTCTTCTTAGTGAATACTAAATAGTCAAAATCTCTCTTCCTATGCTTAGGGATTATAATCAATTCCAAAAATGGTATGGTGACCTTTAACTAACTCAATACATGAATTACATCACAAATACTATACTTTGGCAATGGAGTATCAGTAGGTAGGCTTGTAACTTTCTCATTTAGGATATATCCTTCAAGAATCATGGGAACAGAAACAAGGGGACTAGCACTATTAACTTCACTTTTCAAAGGAGGCTTCTTAGGTTCATCCTTCCTTAAGATACTAGACACTAAATAAGTTCAATTTTTATCCTAATAATTTCTTGGTTTGGTATTATAAGTTACAAATCCAAGCCTAGTTGAACCCTAGGTTTCTTTACTCCCCGTGGTCCCCTTTTCTTTAGTCTCTACTCTAGGGAGAGTAGAATCATTTTATTTTGAAGGAGCACCTTGGTCCTTACTCAAATTTTATTCCTTCTTTTCTTGGGTAATTACATCATTGATCATCAATTATTGATCCTAAATTAATGGAGGGGAGTCTCCATACTTTTCCTTCATCATTGACCTTAGGAACTCAAAATCATGAGCTAGCAACTCATACTCATGCATCATGTTTATTTCATAAATAAAATCTAGAAGAGGTATCCCTACCTTTTCACATGTTGTCCAAAATGGATGATCAATTTTAATACTAATTATCTTTGTTGATGGAAAAATGACCATTATGGCTAGTTCATCAACTTGGAACATAAAAAATTCATATACTAGGATATTGTCAGAACTAGAGACATTTAAGACATTCATAGCATTTTCCTTGAAAGTATAGCTTTTCATATCCAAAAAATTGATCATGTAAATGTCATTTTCATTAGATGTAGCTTCAAATTCATTTGCATCTTGACCACCATCATCAATTGTGTGACAAGAAGGATGAGGAAGGAAGTACTTGTCATACCAGTTGATGTCACAATCAACTGTGTTAATATTTCCACCTCCCCTATTCTAAATTATTTCATGCCTATCATCCCTTGTAAGGACTTTTTCCCTATCATTATTTTTGGCAAGGAAATATGGCCTACCTTGACCCTAATCTTGGGGATGATTCCTTTCATATTTCTTAATGTCCCTTTTGTCATCATGGTTAGTAAGTCCCTACGATAGTCCATTTTCAGCTCTAACCAATTTGTAAGAAATTTCTTTTACTGTAGTGGCCAGAGACTTTACCATTTCCTCTAAGTCTACACTCTTGTGAGAAAATTGAGGCTTCTCAGGATTCACCAATTTGATATCATCACTTTTGTTCAAAGGCTTACCCACATCTTTTATATTATTTTCTATCTAGATAGCCAGATTGAAAGCCATCCTTAAATTCTTGGGAGCCTTGTCTTGAAGATAATAGGTTGCCTTTTTATCAAAAGCATCACAACACTTAATCAGAAAAGTAACACCACTAGGCCTAATATCCTTTGATAGACTCCTTAATACCTTACTAAATATCGAATTGACGTCCTTCACACACTCATTTGGATTCTTCTTTAGTTTCTCAAACTTGACAAGAAGGAATCTAGGATCTATGTTATCACCATATTGCATCCTAAAATCATCAATCATAGCTTTCCATGTGTCTATGGATCCATCAGGGAGGGATTTGAACCATTCTTTAGCCTCATTCTCCAGTGTGTTCACAAAGAGTTTAATACATACATATTCAAGATCTATCTCATAATCCTCAATGATATTTAAAAAGGTTTTCAAATGTTGTTCCCCAAATACTGAATTGTTCCTTTGGAACTTAGGTAGTATATTTAAAACCTTTATAGGGACCTCATTGGGAAAACTAGGCATAAAATTAAAGTTAATAGGCCAAAACCCTGGGATCAAAAAAGGTCTACGTCTATTAGCCAAACCTTCATCAACCTCTACATCAGTATCATTATTAGCATTGGAAAATCTTATCCTCAAGTCATGGTCCTCCATCTCTAAATCTAAAGATGAAGATGAACTAGGGGACAATTGGGAATAAACACTATGTGAAGGACTTGAAGGAGGGGAAATAAAGTGAATCTTTATTAGCCTAATAGGAAGATAAAAATTCATTTATGGAGGAGCTTGACTAGTAGGGAATTCATATTTGTTAGAGGTGCTCGAGTATCCCTCCATGAAAAGGATAGTAGAGAAAAGGGGGGAAATATAATGGGGAACAAACTAATCAAGTCTTACTTGATTTCTTAGGATTTGGCCCATAATAGGCCTCCACACTTGTCTTCTTTTGGATGGGATTTTCAATTCTGGGATAAGTTCTTTTGATGAATTCCTTTGAAATGAAGATCTAGTAACCTCCATCTTTGTAGATCTAAAGAGAATTCTTCAAAATAGAAAAGGGAACATACATGAAGCACTGATCTTCAAACCTTTATACAATGGTGTCACCACTAGTATTAAGACTTATAGACTAGAAAATAAAGCTACATAATAATTCAATGAAATATCACCCCCAAATATTGAAGACAACATCAAGAATATAGAATATTTTATTGAAATAGGGGTGAATATCTTCAATAGATTCATCCAAAAAACTGTAAGGATGTTAATGAAATTAACATGAATATCCCATTATAGCAACATCACAAAGCACTTATAGCTCTCTGCAAGAGTCCTCGATAACACAACTGATAAGAATGATCCCTAACAATAGTGCCAAAAAAGTGTTGATTCCTAGTTTTACACCTCTCTGATCTAGACATGTGAACTTGAAGCAAATGACAAATAGAAGTGAAGAACTCACTAAAATGTCATTATAGCTGAGGAAGGGTTTAGTATCAAGAATAGACTAGACTTGATAAAATGATTGGGAGGCACCTACAAAGGGTATGGTTATTTCCTTGCTACTTTTGGCTCTACTTGAACCAAGGTAAGAGTACCTGTAGGGTAGCTCGCTCATATGGAGAGATTTTATAGTTTAACCTCCATGGGAATTTTTAAGGAAAAGACACACAGAATTGACCAAATCATAACCAATCTTGTTTAATCCACCTGATAAGGGTTGTCACATGGAATGAGTAAATGTCCTAAACCAAAAATAAGATACTAAAGAAAGATAAATATGTGACTGTAACCTTCACTTTGATAATAACTTCAGATGTCAATGAATAAGTGGGAGACTATAGCACTAAGGTTTAAATCACATAGAGCAAATGCATTTCAAATAAGTAAAGCTTCATGCATCTACAAGACAAATAGTACTTATGATATACAAATAGCATATTATCTATAGGGCAGGATAGGGTAAAACTAAGTTAATTTGAATTATGGATAAGGGTGTGGATGGATTAATAAATGAGTATGGAGATGTTCACATAACAACTATGTTACCTTCATTCAACAAATGCTTTTCATTTCAAAATAGATAAGATGAAATCATGAATAAATGACCCTCAAAATTTTACCTAAAACATTATAAATAACTATTCAAGAATTCCTACCAGTTGGATTCATAAACCCAATACTACTCTTAATAAGGCTATCAATTCTATGTTCTCACATATCAAAATGGAAAGGATTTTATACTCTAGATTTGAACCCTAAATTACTACCATAAAGAAGCACACATCAGATAACCAATCCACTAAGCATGTCCAACAATTTTTTTTTATTTCAACAACAAGAAGAAATAATGAATCATGGACAAATTCCATTATTATCTAAATCAAAGCTGAATACAATGCGTCTTGAAAATTACATTTCAGAACACCATGCAAAACATTTTTTTAACAAGGGAGACGTTTTGAATTCTCTTAAAGCTTGCCAATGATTTTATAGGAGGAATCAGTTTGGCATCAAAAAATTACATAGTTAGAACTATCCTAAGCTATAACTTTGTACTCAAAAATTAATTAACCTCTGTAAAAGGATAAACCCCCTTTACTTATACAATTTTATTTAAACTTAGCACATTCACCAATATGCTCCATCTAGAAAATTCTTTCTCAGGCTTGGAGTCTATTGTAACAAAATTGATTCCTCAAACTTGTGTTCATGCTTCTATGATAATAAAAAACATTATACTCCATCATGGTAGAACATTTTTAGTTAAACACATGGGGAATAACCCTGTAAAGGACAAAATAAACTTTGTCTCTTTGCAAAATAAACAAAATACATCCCTTTCTTATATATATGATTATTCATACTAACTTTGAAAGGGATGTACCACAAATGGGTGGATTACGATGATTTTTGGGTGGGAAACAAGAATAAAGATTAAGATAGAGAGAGAGAGAGGAGAAGAAGAGAAAAGAATATTTTTAGCTAGGAAGAAACTGAAATGATTGGTTATGCTCTAGAATTAATATTGATAACTGAATCCTTTGCAAACTTGTTTTTGTAATTGGTATACTTATCAATCATGGAGGTGATATCCTTTTGATCTAGTCCAGCTTAGTATTTGAATTTGACATCAAATTATTCTAGCTAAGTGGCTATCTTTTGAATTATGGCCTATTTTCGCCCAATGAGCACCTTGAGTAGGTCACAATCCTTCTCAAGTGATACTAAATATATTATTTTGTGGGCATCAAAAGCTCCTTGAGGTCTATCAATGAGGCTTTTTAGAGCACTATGTATTTCCCCTTCCATCAAATCACCTACACCATCAAGGTTCACCATTTTTTTAAGGGTAGTGTCTATTTCCTTGGTAGTAGTCTTGAGAGATTGCTCCTCTCTTTTTAAATCAAATATACCCTCCTTAAGAACCGTTAGTTGATGATTTATTACCAATTGATATTCTTTGTGATTTTTTTGATCATTTGAAGAGATAATTTTCTCCATCGTTAAAACATCACTACCCATACTACACATTTCATCTACCTTAAGATGGATCTTCTTCTAGTTTGTATGTCTACATCATAAAGAGACATCTAGGTTTCACAATCTTTCCCCTTATCTATTATGTCATCCAAGCATTTTAATGCTAAATGGATGATCTATTTGGCTTGGGTGCTTGGATATTCTTGCCATTCTTCTCTATCCTACCCTCTACATTTTAGCTCATCACCTTGGCCAAAATCTAGTGACCCCATGGGGAAAAAAGGAAGTTCTAGAGTCTTAATTATAGTGGGAGTTACTACCTTTGGCTTACTTAATAACTTCTACAATTATTTTATCACAGCCTAATTTTTGCCTTTCAGCTCTTCCATGGTGGCTTTATCTTTATCCATTCTTTATGCCACCATGTTATCTAGAACTTGTTAATTATGCTTCAACTCTTATTTTGATGGTTCCTCAAGATTATAACTATAAATTGAGTAACTCTCTAGGGGATCATATTTCTTCAATGCATCAGGAGGGGGAATAGCTACCTCAACCTTTCATTCCCCCTTGTTTGTGTAAGTGGTTATAGAGTAAGTTTTAGCTTTATTAGGGGGTTTATCCTTATGATTTTTAATGGTCCCTATTACATCAATGTCCCTTATTTTTCTCATGACATCTTCCTTTGTTTTCACTTGCTCCATGACCCATAGAAGGGGCTTAGTTTGGAAACTTGCCAAAGTTGTAGACATTGTGGAAAGCCTTGACTCAACACAAGGTGGTGTCAATTAAAAGGTAACCACATGGAGTGTCATAAGCTTGGGTGGTGGGATCAACATGAATTGATTAATGTCATCATAATTTTCATGCTCTCTTCTATCCCCTTTTGTTCCATGATTTTCCTCCAATGTTGGCTCTACCTACTTAAAAACTTCAAATTCTAACCTTGGCTGGTGGGACTCAATGAGCAATTTCTCAATGGAACTCCCCTATGTTATAGTCTATTTAGAAGGCTTGACAACCACCTTGCTTTCTTTATTTGTTTGAACCCTTATGTTAGAAAAGGTTATGGTGACCTCCCTACTACCTTCAAGTAACTCTTCACCGATCACGGCCTTGGGGCCTTTATTATGGACTAGACCATGAACTTTGATGAGAAAGAGACCTTGGGGTACTTTAATGGAAGTAACACTTCCTAATATATCCTCCTTAACATCTCTATTTATTGGATCCAACTCTTTATTTGCCTATGAAATGGTGGGGGTACCATTTGACAAGTTTTATCCCCCATCTCCCTATATCTCTACACTATTAGTGGGGACCTGGTCACCACATTGTGGATCTTTCTCACCTCCCCCATTAGGTCCTTGACTATCCTCACCTTTGTGAAATCTATCCTAACTAGGTGACTGAGGGATGAAATTTTCAATAAATGCCTCTATATCTAAGGAGGCTACCTCTTTCTCAAGAGGGACTTGGGCTTGGATGGTTGCCTCTACTTCAACCTATATAACTTCATCAAATGACAAAGGGTTATCTGAGGTTAAGGCACCCTCTTCATCACCTTTTCTTTCTATCACAAAGATCTATTCTTCTATGGACTGATCCCATGTTGGGGTCTTTACTAGGGTTTGTGGTCTCTCTCTATGAGCCCTTTGCCTAATTTTTACTTGGGGAGGGGTGAAGACCCTTTGTTTCTCCATTTATTTAGATATTGGTCTATGTTTACCTAAATCTTCCTCACTCACATCCCTCTCTCTTTGGTCATATGAGACTCTGTCTTCTTTTCTCTTCATAAGAATTTCCTTAGAGAGCATGGCTTTAAATGCAACCTCCCTTCTCTTCATAGGTGATTTACTTGGGTGTTATAGATTCTTCTTGACTCTTTTCAAACTTGGTTTCTCCTCTTGGTCTTACCCTCCTATTTTTATTGCATATGTCATTGGGGGAGGATGGACTGCTACTTATTGTGCAGGACTATAGCCAAGATAATTGTAAGATCAGCCACTAGAATAGTTAGAATTATTAGGGCTCCCTTTCCAAAAATGGAGATGGGGGTAATGCTAGCCATCATGACCTTCCCTATAATAATCTTGTGCTAGTTCACTACCAAAATTATTTTTTAAAAGGATAACTTGGCCTTGGATCATGCCATTATCTTCTTTTCCACTTCCACCAGTTTGGTGAACTTAATATCCCCAAGCTTTCATTTGCCTTTACTAGTTTCTATTGAATATGGAACCATAGAGTCACCACTGTATCTTGGAAGAAAGGCCTAAAAATCCTTAACTTACCTTAATTTTTTAAGAGCAAGAGTGTCATATGTGTTGAGGTCGATCCCATTTTCCTTGAGCCATTTGAAGGTTCTCTTCATAGTTCACATTAATCTCGTAGGGATGGAATCATCCTCTTGAGTACTAAAATTTGGTTGAGAAATGGGTTGGGATTCAATATTATTGGTGTTTTAAAATGAATAAAATGTTAATTTATCATCCACCATGTCTTTGGGGATGGGATTAATGTTGTAGGCTATGACTTCATACATAGTTAGCCTCATAAATTCCAATTTTTAGACATCTTCCTCCATGGTACAGTTAGACCAAATGTCCTCATACTTGAGACTTATGAAACATTACATTAGTGTCCATGTTTATCAACCACCTAATGTTGAAATTGGGTCAGGGTGAAATTTTATGAAGTGCATATGAACTCATCTCCTATTCCAACCCTTTTGCCTTAGCCATAGAAGGACATGAATAAAACCCTATCACCATCGGATATTTAAAAGGATTGTTTATTTTTTTTTCTACAATCACTTCATATGGTGGCACTATTTATCAGCTTAGCTCCATCACTACCAACTTGTTGTCTAGGTACCTTGGCAATTTGAGTGGGCATCCATAATAGCCACTTACCCTAATGTATGTGAATATTTTTAACTATACATAAGTGGAACCATATTTCTCAATTACTTACTTCACAATAATAGACATTCTATTCAAGATTATTAATTGGAATAACACACTCATCATTTCATTGAAAAATTAGTTATAAAATTTACAAAAATTGTTCTTGAATCCTTCTAGGGTAACCTCTAGATATACATCATATATTTTCAATCCTAAAAGATTCTTGGTGATCCCTTGGAAAGTCATATTGCGTACAAGGTTGTACATCAAATAGGAAGACATATAGAAGGTACCAATAAATTATTCTTTATGAATAATTGTAGCTTAGAGATACATCATCTATATATGCAGGTTATCACTTAATATGGAGGTCTAGTCTAGCATTTTCTTTCCCTCCAACATGCAGATCATAATTGAAAACATACATGACTCAAATTTTTTGACGGTAGGCATCCCATAAATTTTGGTGGCCATGGTAATGACACATTTTGGAAACTCATTAAAATATTTTATCTTCGTGCTCTTGGATATATTAGAGACTTTTTTCCTCCTCTTGGACAGCCAACAAATATTGATGATTTCCTAAATATCTTTGTCCTTCTCTTCTACATAATTTTGGCATTTATCCAAGGAGAGTGAAATGCCTTTTGGCTATGGATGAATTCCTAACATGGCACTGAGTGTTGATGAGGTGAAGGAACATATAATAGAGTGACCACCATAAATAATAGTCTTTGTGTCTGGTTGGTATGCTTGAGCACATGCAATAATGAGTTCTACGTATGGGGTAGCCAAAGGGAATGTTGTTGTGGGTGTAATATAATTGGTGATGACATTATAAATTACTTAAGGGGATAAATTTATTACATAACATTTAATAAGGCCCCAAAATCTAACCCCATAACATTAATATCCTTAATTGAATCCAAAATTGCAATAATATTTCCTTTTATTATAGTAGAAGATGATACCATTTTTCTAATTCTTAAATGTAATGTTTCTATACTAGACAAACTCTTCACTCAAATAACCCTCATCTACCTCTTAAGTCTCTTCAAAAAACACAACATGAGGAGTAAATAGGAAACTTACTATATAATCTAGATGGTTATGCACACTATAGTTTGAAAGTCTGTGAAGAATTTACTGCAATCATGTTTTCACACTATATTTAGCTCAGGTTCATATAAATCAAAAGCAGAAATGAAAGATCTACATACAAAGGGTAATTTTAGAATGAAGATAAATAACTAATTTATATTCCCTTGCATCTCAATATTAGGGATACCATTAATTCACCAAAGCCCAATGACTAATCACCACCTCCTTCTCATTAATTGCTCAAGCCTTATTCGAAAAGGATAGGGAAAACATAAATGTTCCCCAATTGTGCCAAATGGTCCTCCTTGTAGGGCACATAGTGACATGATTAGGACATGCATTTATGATATATTTTTAGGCCTATAGGGATGTTTTCACCTTTTCACTTGTTATTTTTTGGAGTTGTAAAAGTGCAATAAGCTCTTAACGCTCTTAAGGATCAAGAACAACATGTGTCATAGTTTTATCTCAAAATTCTAGGCATTTGGGCCTTTGAGGGTTTTTGGATTATTCCCACCAAGAATTAAGTGGGGAATTCTTCAAAAAGTGGCCGAAATTGAATTTTTTTTGAGGTGCTACCACTTGGCATCACTTTTTCTTACAAGTTTAGATATTCAAGCCTTGGGGACTTTAAACACCTTACCCAAAAATAGTAAGAGGGGTAACTTTTAGAACAAGCCCAGAACATTCGAAGCCTTGAGAATCTTTCATGTGTCCAATTTAGATGTGATTTTAGACTTCTTGGCCACTTTTACCATTTTTCACTAGTTCTCCTTATTCAGGGAAAGGTGAAATATTTCCTCAACCCTCAACAACACTTATGAAAAGTCTCTTGGGATAAATACATGCCTCTCATTCAATTCATCGATCTATTTCACACCCTTGTCTTCTTGCCATGAATTCTCCCACCATAGGGCTTTTAATCAACATTTCATGATTTATTTGGAGTTATCAAGAGTAACCTCCATCTTTAGAAAGTACCCCTCAGGAATTTGGAAAGGAGTGAGAGAACACTTACCATTTGGTGAAAGCAAATACATTTACATGACTAATCATAAATATATATTCTAATCTTTTGATGGGCTATGGTAAGTGATTAAAACATTGACACCCATCTAGTTTGGACATGGGAATTTTACTGACAGGGGGGAAATTACTCTAGTGTAAATTTGGGCACCAACACATTATATATGAAGTTGTCAACTAATGTATTTTATCCTATCTTCTTAGCTTGTGAAAGGATATAAAGTGAACAGTCTCCTCATTTTGGCACCAATGTATGAAGAAGAATATGACTAGTTAGGAACTATAACGACTATAAATATTTATGCTTATATGAAGAAGTGATGACCTCTTACTAAGATCAATATAAATATCAATATAGACTTTTTGGTTTATGGTTACCTATCAAATGACTTATGTTAATCCTTGTGTGTATTATCATGTTTAATTATTTGGTCTTATCTCTCTTAACATAATCAAAATTCTTTGTACACTTAAATAACTCTTGGTTAATCTTATTTTCTTCCCATTACACAATCATTAATTTCTATCATACTTTTGGTAAACATGAATTCACCATACTATCTTGTGTAAACTAATAAAACTTAGCTATCCTCATCCTTAACATGTTCTATTAAATCAATAACCTCTTCTAACAATGGTGTGATGAGCATGTCAACACTCCTTCTAGAGAAAGATATGCTAAGATGGTTACTAAGATAATGAGATATTGAAACCTAGTTAGACCCAAAAATATGGCACTTCGTAGAATAAGAATCCAAAAGGATGGGTCTCACCATGAGTGAAATCATTTAGGAACATATATATGACAAAATATATAAAAATTTTTGTGGTAAAATACATTAATTTCTTCCTAATTGGTTGACAAGACTAGAGTACTACTACTTCCATCCTAGAGTAGAAGAGAATATTACTTTGACTAAAGAAAAGATAGACTAGTTAGTGAAACTGGAAACTAATTGGACAAGAGTGATACACTATTGTGTTACAACCACTATAGATGGATACTTTATTAAGTTCATATTAAAATGATATATATCCTTGAAGTTACACAGGACTATTTCATTTGAGGAATTAGAGAATAAAATTTATAGTGACTACCTTCCCTATTGAAGATGTTGGTGGTGGAAAAGGCCATGGTGCCTATTCCAACAAATATGGAGTAGTCACTTTGGGCATAGGAAGATGTGTGCACATGATTTTGAATTATGGATGGATGACTAAATCTTGATCTTGAATCTATAATGGAGATTCAAGGAAATAAGAGTCAGAAGAAAACTCTAGATTCAAAAAGGGAACTGCAACGATAGAACAAATGGAGCAAATAGATGAATAACAAAGTAGTTGTAAATAGAAATAATAATATTAGTAGAGTAGATGATGATGAAATGTGTATAAGTGATGAGAGATATGATGAGTGAATTTTTAATAAAGATGATGATGTTGTATGCTGATAGAAATAACAAGAAGATGAAAATCGAGTAGAATAAAAGATGTGTGAAGAGGAAGATGAGATTGGTTTAGGAGTAGAACAAATATAACATAGAAGTAGTGCATAGCTATAGTAAAGAGTATTGATAAAATAATAAGAATAATTAAAAATATAAATACAACTTAGTCATAGGTTAAACAAAGGATCAATCATATTAAAGAAAGAAGTCATGAGAAAGGATTATTCATAAGTGTACATGTCCCTGCAGCCCAATCTTACATATCCTAGTAGAAATTTTCAGCCAACTGAGCAAGAGGAGAAGAGTTGAGAAAAACCATTTGTATATAAATTTAACCAGTGGTGCATTAATATTCAAACAAAATTAATTAGGAAGGATTTTAAGTATAGAGGATTTATTGAAGTTGAACAACAACAAGAAGGAATTGTAGACAAGTAGAGTGTGCATGAAAATTCCTTTGATGTGTAGAATAATACATAGGTAGGAACACTTAGGATGTAGTCACATAAAATAATATCTAATCAAAATAATGCACCTATACCAATCACTATGATTAATTAGTTAAGAGGATTCTTAAATTTGCCTATTTATGATGGGTCTACAGACACTGAATAATACCTTTAACTTGTAAAATGAAATGGCAAGTTAAGGGTGTCACCAATGAAAATTTACAAAAGTGAAAATTAATAGGGGATATAACTAAGAGAGCATTGGAGTTCATATACAAAAGAGATGTATAATAGGAAAGTCTTAAAGATGTAATATTGTATCATCCTAGAATTTAAGATTAATAAATGTACTAGCCAGATAATACAGGACTTGAAAGAGATAAGGAAAAAGTTTGGAGAATTGGTATACGACTATGATCATGTATTTTTTTATGTAATAATCAAATTAGAATTCACTTTGATAGATAAAGATAAGGCAACATGGTTCATTGAATGACTATGAGGTAGGATTTGGTTTTCCACTATGTAATCATAATATGAGATAAAAATAGATGCCAAAGCTACTACATTGCATGTAGAATAGATTAAAGATTATGAAGAAGCCCCTACTACTAACTCTAAATTTGAAAACACACAACAGTCTTTCATAAAAAGAATGGAGTGGTATCATGAAATTTAAAAAAAAAACCCAAATTAAACATGTGGTGTACATAGTGTAGAAAAGGACACCACTAAAATGATTGTCCTAAAGTAAAGATGGAATTATACAAACTATGTCAAGTAGTATGGCATGCCATGATATAATATCATCTACTATAACAATATATCAAAAATCCTTAGAATCTAAATTTTAGTTTATACAAATCAACTAATCATGATTATAATAATTATAGAGATTTATAGGAACTTAAAGAGGGTATCTCCAAAAATGTGTTTGTTATTGTAGCATAGAAAATCCCTTTAGTGAATGAAATAATCTCAAGTTTAGAGGTTGAGAGGAATTGTGTGACCCAAATAGGTCCATAATGGATTCTAAGTTCACTACAGTACTAGCCTCATTGCTTGGATAGATAGACCCCTTATTCACCATGATGGACACCCCTATCTCTTCAATACCATTAAGTAGAACCTTGAAGTTCACCCATAAAATAGCCATAATAATCAACTTGGTCTCCTCCAGCTATGCAACAACAATTTAGTATGGGAAATAATAATCAACAGTATCAGTATAGGAATTCTATGCAGCCATAAGGAGGATATTAAGGGTATATCAATAATAGAGGAAGAGGTTAAGGGATTTATAGAGGAGGATACTGAGGTGGTAGAGGAAATAACTATTAGTAGCCTCCCTTGAAATGATATCTATGTGGAGATTACAATCATGTCCAAAGAAATTGCCTAATGAATCTATGCAGACAATCATATTATATACACTATAGATTATCCGATCATCATGATACAAAAGATTGCCCTATTATAGATAAGTAGAGGAAGGACAAATCTATCTAAAATGTAAACATGGTAAGTGTGGAACCTAAATAAAATGTATTTCTAGACAATGTGACATGGAAATAGCATGTATAAAAAGCACTACCTCCACTTGAGATGCCTCAAGATTAGGACATCAGAAAGGTTAGACAAGATAAATACCTAGATCTAAAAAAAGAGTCTTATGAACAAAGATGCATAATTACTAAAAAACATTCAAAAATAGGAAACTACTGATGGTGATGTTATATCAATTGATGCATAAATGTATGGTAAATTTGTGCACATCATATGACAAGATGGAGTTATCACTACACTAATAAATCTACTAAAACTTTTGATTGCTTTGAAATGTGCACAACATGGATAAAAAAAGATAGAAAAATTGCTATGGTATGTCAAGATAAATAAACCATGGGATGTTGACACATGGATTGTTATTGAGGTTGTTGGATATAAAATATCAAATGATATCTTTGATTTTAGTAGCACAGTAAATATGATTCCCAGATTCACATGGGAAGTGATTAGATGACCAAATATTAGCTATAGCCAATAACTATGAGCTTGGTTAACTAAAAAAAATTGATCCTATTGGAAGATTGGAGGATGTTGAGATCAAATTCATAAACCTATCTCTATGAGGAGATTTTGAAGTCATAGACATGATGACTATGGTAATTCACTACCCTACACTGATAGGAAAAAAATAGGTGTATGATGGTTAGATGACTATCAATACATTACATAACCAGCTTGAGTCACATCAATGTGATAAGGTTGTGGTCATTCCCCTCAATAGAGTGCACAAACCATACATAATTATTTTTGAACCAAACTCTCCACATGTTCTATAAGAAACTAGCTGGATGAAGGTCAATACTAAGGAGACTCTAAATTCTCTACAGTCAACACAATGCAACTTCCTATACCAATAAGCCAAACCTCAACTACATTTGCTACTCACTTAGTAATTGAACACATCAAAATAATGAAAACCAAAACTAGTAACTATGAAGTTGATTGTAAAATAGTCTATCATTTAGGACTATACCTCCATGTTTACAAAATCTCCCACTCACTCAAAATTTGATTTATTGTATCAAAATGATGATCATGGGTAGGATTACATAAAACAAACAAGGGAAGGAACTCTGCCCTAGGAATCAGCTTCATCTATTAGTGGTTATTTAGATACTCATATCCTTAACTAGTCCCATAGTGACCATGAACTCCAACCTATGAGTATGGTCTTTGTGCATGAATGTCAACTACTTGTATACTTTGCAATAGAGGACATCAATGATTTTATTTTATATCTACAAGTACTTATTCTAACTACAAATTAGTAGGTTAGTACACTGAACTCTACTTTAAAAGAGTAGTTGCAACCTGGTAGGCAACTCATCAAGATAATCAGATTGAGTGGGATGATGGTTATGAACTCATGATCAGTAGATTTTAACTAACATAATTCATCCACACTAACTAGCCATTATTTCAAGAAGGTGAGTGCCCTAATTTGTATGTGCATAAATGTGTTGAATTTTGTAATGAGTAACATGTGGCACCCAAGTATTGGGTTCACATTTTCCACTATACACTTGCTCTACTACCCAAAACATGGTACATACACCAAGAGTGCAGGAGAGAAACCAAGCACTGGACACAAGTGCAAAGTGATTTCATACAAAATTTTGTCTTTGAAGATGAAAATCCTCTATTTAATAATGCATTATAAAAAATCAAGTAATTTATGTGCTATGGGTGTATAAAAGATGTGAGCACCATAATAAAATCAACTGTGTAGAAAAATATAGCCTTTAATCTTAATTCAACACTTCAAAGGTATAAAACTACTAAGACTGAACAACAATCTTTGATGCACCCTTATCACCAAATCTATGATGAGGTAAAAGATAGGGAAGACTATGATTTTGATGTTAATTTATATTTGAATGATTTAGATCTGAATGGCCTATAGTTTCACTCAAGGACACCAGTGCAGCACTAACTGAAGAAGATAAGTTGTGCAGCATCCAAATTCTAGAGTAGGAAAAACAAAGGAAGACATACGATTTTATGGATGAAGGAAAATTTAATATTTAACAATAGCCTCTTAATAATCACATTGCTAACATCATAATAGTAGAAGTTCCAAAATTGGAAAGCATTGGTGACTATTGGATAGAGACTAAAATTTTGGAAGTCCTACAACATCTAAGGGATTACCAAGATGTTTTTCCCACCAAATTCTTAAAGGTTTTAGGATTCAACCCATCTCTTGGGGAGATGCACATTGAATTTAAGGACTGCACATGACCTATCAAAAAGAGGCCGTATAAACTTAACCCTGTGATGAAGCTAAAGTTAAAGGTAGAATTGGATAGAATTCAAGATGCAAGGATAATCTATCTAGTATAAAAATATGATTGGGTAAGCCGAATGGTAGTTCATCCCAAGAAAATAAGAGAAATCCAAGTATGTGGTAACTACCACATTTTGAATGATGCCTACATAAATGATCCTTTTCCAAAACCATTTACAGATGAAGTTTTGGAGACTATCATAGGACATAAAGTACATTCTTTTATGGATGGGTTCAATGGTAACCATTACATTCCAATCATAGAGGAGGATCCAACCAAAATAAAATTTATAATAGAGTGGGTTTATTTTACATATAAATTCATATCATTTGGCCTAAAGAATGCACCTATAGTGTTCTCACATTTAGTAGTTATACCATTCAAGGATTTCATCCATGATTTCTTGATGATACACTTGGATGATTGGGTAGTATTCTCTCTATTCAAACAACATTTGTCCAAGATACATTTGATGTTAGAATAATTTTGAGCTCTGTGCATCACTTTAAATTTGAATAAATGCTTATTTTTTACACCTATTAGTGTTTTACTCAAATATGTTTATAGTGATAGAATTTTGGTGGATCAGGCTAAAATCATAATAGTCCTAAGTATGCCACCACCTATTAGTTCCATTAAATGTACTCCTTTATTGGACATACATGACACTACTATAAATTTATCAAACACTACATAGTGATATCATCTTCATTGAAATCCTTATTATGAAATAATGATAAGTTTTTATAGACATATGAATGCCAAGTAGCTTTCATTAAGCTAAAATAGTGACTGGTCACTATGCCCATACTTGTTTTCCCAAACTAGACTAAGCCATTTTATGTGCATGTAGATGCTTTGGGCATCATCATTGGTATTATAATTTCATAGCCTGAAGATGGTGCACTTGATCATCCCATCCACTTTGCTAGCCAAAAATTATCTGATGCAAATAAAAATTATATAACCACTGAATGCAAAGAATTGGCCATTATGTTTGCACTTCAAAAATTCCAACATTATCTTTTGGTGACACCATTTGAAGTTTTCACTGACCATCAAGCCCTATATTATCTATTCAATAAACCAATGTTAGGAAGATAAATATCTTGATGGTTGATGTTGTTTCAGGAAGTTCAATTCCATATAAATATAAAACTAGGTAGAGAAAATGTGGGACAAGAAGACTTTTTTGGTGCACACCTCTTCCATGTCTCTATAATTCTTGAAAACTTTGAATCTATTTCCAACTTCCTCAAGAAATGAATCTTCCCTATACACTTTTAGGAATGGGATAAACATTAGTTTGTGATTAGAGCACTACTATACACTATCATTAATGGACTATTATATCACTTGGGAAAGGATAAAGTCCTGTGCAAGGTTGTCCCTGAACATGAACACCATCAACACTTAGAATAAGCTCATCAAGGGGTCATAGTAAGACATTTTATAGGAGAGGCTATAGCAATAAATATTTTATAGAGCATACTATGATGGACAAATTTATTCTAGGATGCACATAGATTTGTGCATCATTGCGATGTCTACCAACGTATGGGAAAACCACTTCAAAAAAATGAGATGTCATTGTAATCCCTATTAGCATAGTATCCATTCAAATAGTGGGGTATTCTACCAAGAAATCACAAAAAATCTAGATACATAATTACTTTAATAGATTATTTCACTAAATGGGTTAAAGTTGCTACCACACCTAGTTGTAGTGTGAAGGATGCAACAAAGTTTTTATATGAAAATATCATTACCAAGTTTGAATATTTGACCAAACTAGTTAGTGATAGAGGAATTAAATTCATCAAAAATACCATAAATTCCTTGATTGAATATTTTATGATTTACCATCATAAAATTACTACCTATCATCTACAGGTGAATGGCCAAGCTAAAGCTTCGACTAAGGTACTAAGGAAAACGCTCACAAAAATCTATGGTGTTTAGTGGGATGACAAGGAAGATTGTATTCCTATGATCCTATTGGCATATTTCACAAATTATAAAAGGGATATAGGATTTACACCATATTATTTTGTGTATGGTTAGAAGTAGTCATGCTAATGGAGTATCTAGTACCCATCATGTGCATCGTTATGGTTATGCACTTAGAAGAGTGGGAATCTATTATTAATTGACTCTTGGAACTAAAGAGGATGGATGAGTTTAGATGAAGAGTAGGATAAACATAAGAAGTGCATAAACAAATTTAGAAAGCATGACATGATAGGAACCTACACCACAAGGAATTTCAAAAAGATCATTTAGTTTTGTTATATGATAGTTCATTTAGAGCACTCCTAGGAAAATTACAAATAAGATGGAAAGGGCCTTACATTATACATGACTTAACATAGCAAGGAATGGTAGTTTTAAGGGATCTATAGGTAACCATATTTTTATGGTGAGTAAATGGTTTTAGGCTTAAGCCTTACCACCAATAGTCTATTGATCTCATTTTAAAAGCTGAGTGGGTGTTGAGTAACACCATGTAGATTCAAATTTTTCTATTTTGCAATTTTTTTATGTGTTTTTTTTCTATTTTTTTTATTGGTAGATGATCTCAGTAATGTTATTTGTGAATTAAATAGACCAAGAATCAAGTACACTAGACATGTGCAAGAATATCCACATGTATAGCCATAAAATTCAAAGAGGAGTGATTGAAAAATATTAAGTTTAGGAAAAAAGCTAAAATATCCCATCAACAAGATATCTATTAGATAATGGTCATCCACTAAAAATTAATGAAAGAACCAAGGGTCAATGGATGTGATCTTCAACAAATTGATATCTAGTCAACATAAATATTTCATACCCCTTGTACGAACACCTAAGGGCATGATGGCATAACTCCACACATGCACCAATGACTAACTACTTTAATTACCATATACAAAATTGATTTGCCACATCCACCATTACATTCAAAAAATGTGGATAGCTAGGCATGGCCTTGATATGGAAGATAAGAGTCATGAAATATATAAAATCTAAGTTTGAACTCCATGTTCGCATTTCATCCTTGAAATAATTTTGAGAGTTGTAGCTATTAAGAGTCAAACCATTTCCTTTGCACATAGCACTTAAATGCATCCAAATTTATTCTCATATAGTTATGGACACCATGCCACTAATCTGAGCCCTCTTTGAATCACAAAATGAAGCCATGGGTGTTGACATGGCACTTCGGTAAACAAAATATAGTGATTAGGAGCCATTCCAATACCTTTGTGAAGCTAAGTAGAAGATCTTTTGTCTAGACCTTATTAATGTTATGCAACTTCTCACTATTGTAATTCCCCATAGATTCCACAACATAGACATTGAGATTCTGCTCTGAATTCCAACCTTTGGTGACATGTGAGAAATTGTTCAAATATTTCTTGGATGATATAATGATGAAGCTATCTATTTGGTTCTGAATGATATGATCATCATCAATACATAATCCATATCCCAAGCATTGGGCATGCTTGTGCATGGAGAATAGTTACTTTCATATAAGACCAAGATGCCAATTATTTTTCAAGAATTTGTAGACCTCTATGTGTGATATAATTGAGTAATCCCTATTGATGAGATCCTAGATGAACTTGTACACATCTTCATCAAGTGCATCACTAGAATATTTTGATAGATGGCCAAGTATACCAAACAGATACCTAAGGGAGTTATGGGCATATCCCATAAGAAGATCTACCAAGGTGAATAATTCAATTGGATATAATACTTTGTACAAGAATTTCTCACCAATATTGACAAGTTCTGCAACACCCCAAGGTAGATCTTCTAGTATTAGTTTTTGATCCTCCTTTGTTTCACATAATGAAAATCTCTCAAAGGGGAAGTGTACCTGCATATAGACTACTGGCCGATGTAGTAGTTCCATAACATCATATAGACATAAGAATGGGAAAAACTTTTATATGAGGGGAATTTCAAAGCATGTGGGAGGAGTGTTTGGACCTCATTTCCACTCACCCTAGAGTTCCACTCGATGTCCTCTAATATTTAGGACAACATGCCAACATCATGATACTTCCTAAGGGATATTTCATAACAATATATGAACTACCATGCTCACATTTCGGACCATTTCCATTTTTCATTAAGGTGGATATGGTGTAGGCCAAGGTGGCCAAGCAAAAAGAGCATGCATCAAGGTGATCAAACCCCTTGAAATCAATACCACCAGGCACATATATTCCTATGATGTAACCATTAAAACCAACATCTAGTTAACAATAGTAGAAGGGGAAGTATAAATTAGACCCTCATTTAGTGTCACCTCCTCTAAAGTACACAAAACATGGCAATGAAACATGGAAGGATGACCTGAAGGTGCCTCAGATAGTTAGTTCCTACAATCTAACAGAGATAGGAACTGATGTAGAGGAGGTCTACCAAGTCATGTTGGAAATCATGGCTGGAGACTATTATGACAAGGAGGAAGAAAAAGAATTATTTTTTTGGAAGGTAGTGTACATAATTAAAATCCACAAGCAAGTTCCACGAGAATTATGGGTGGAACTCCTTACCTATCCACCTTCTATAATTATGGATATAGTCAAAAAGGAGGTGGAGTAACTATGACATAGAATGGAATTCTTCCCACTAATGAATTCTCCAATGTTTGCACCTGATGTCATCTTTACACCCATACCAAAGATTCAACTAGAAAAACTTATGCATAGGCCATGAATGAGATGGGAGATTAGAGTCTTGCCTACACTCAAAAAATGCACATTTGGCTGGCCAACTACTGAGTAAGAAACACAACCTACCCCCAAAATCTTTTAAACTACCACCATGGTGTAGATTGGTCACCATAGGTAGAAAGAAGCAATAGGTTCTAAGTTTGGAGGTATATCCTGAGGACTCCTCACCATCAGTATAGGTGCAAGAAGTTTAATACATTGCACTGGAGTAGAGTACAACTAAAGATTGACATGTTATAAGATAATAAGTTGTTCTCAATACCAAATGAAGATGTAGGAAGGAATAAAATAAGATAAATAAAGAAGAATAAAAACACCATCAAGAAAAACAACAATTTAAGGAAGAAAAGGCCTCCATAAATGCCAAGGATGTAGAGGTAGACTTGTAGAAGTCTTAGGAGATGGCCCTGAAAGCCTAGGAAGCAGTTGCTAGATTACAAAAAGTATAAGAGGAGAAAGATAAGAAGGAAAAACAAGAACAAAAATGGTAAAAATATTTATAATCCTAGGTATAACAATATTTAGAGGAAGTTACCAAGAAGAATGAACACCATCATGAAGCCTTACAACAATAGCAAGCATAGACACAAGCACAAGCTCAGGCACATAAAGAAAGAATAAGAAATAATGAAGAAGGAAGAAGAATAGGAGATAAATAAGAAATAAATAGGAAAAAAAAGATAAAAAGAAATAGGAAGAGGAAGATAAGACAAAGAAAGAGGAAGAGGAAAATAGAAGGAAGTAAAGAAGAAGAAGAAATAAGAATAAAAGGAAGAGAAAAAGAAGATGGGGAAAGAAACTAGGAAGAAGAAACAAGAGAAAGAGGTTAAATAGAAGATGGTTGAGGATGATAAACAATAATATAATTTTTGAATAGAGGCCACAACATAGTATCAAGTACCTGTTATGTTGCAGGCAAAAACTTAATTTCCATAGCTTTTACTAGGAGGTGTATGGCTTTAAAATGTTCTAGTAGTCACTACTCAACACACCACCTTTTCCTTTCCTATGGACACCATACCACACTAGTATATTATATTAATGAGTAGAACATTGACCACTCTTCTGGTCAGGTAGGAGGCATCTTTTTCCTATCCTTGAATAAATAATTTGAGGGAGCCACAACATTTCAAGAATCTATCGCATAATAGGTGGCCTCCTTAGAACAAGAGTAAGAACAAGAAAAGGTCAATAATGTGGAACTTTGATCTTGATTACATGAAGTATAAAAGTTAATTTAAGACATGTTCCCATCCTTAGCTTCTCAAGTCATCAGATAATAAATCATGTCAGATCACTGCAGGCTAATGGCATTGGTAACGAAGCTTACAAAAGACTAGTGCATAATGTAGCAACTCTATGAAATCGACAACTTGGGATATAGTTTGAATATGACACCATGAATTTAAATACTCTAATAGAGGAGTATCAAATTATGTTGAACATCATATCCTTTTAATCATATCAACTTACATGCATTCTTTTAGATTGGAAGTAGCAGCTTGACAATTCCTTGACCAGCTCTAGCATAGACTTTAATGCAACTATCATAACTTGCACAACCTAACTACATCAACCAATAAAACTAAACTTGATCTCTTGAAATCATTCAATTCTCAGGATAACTTTCATGACTAACTTCTCAGCTGGCAATGGGACTTGTGACATAGTGTATTTGTAGGGGAAGAGGCAGAGAGACATATAGAAAAGTTAGACTAATTGAGTGCAAAGATCCAATTGAAGGTCAGTAATATAAGGTTTGACCTAAGTGTTATGTAGAATTAGGACTTGAAGGAACTCATCAAGATTTATGCACCAATTCACATCTTGATTATCATGGTCTAGAAAGTCATGCTTAATTGGGATGCATTCAAGACTAACTTGGCTCCATTCTACAATGAGGTGACTTTGATGCTCAATGTTCTTGTGTACATGCCACCTTCTGAACTTCAAAAATAGATCACATAATGCATGGATACTTAGACAGAGGTCAAGGATCTTGATATCCATACTTATTTCTCATAAACACCACCTCTTACTAGTTGAATACTGTGTAATGTGCATGTTTTTGAAAAAAAATTATAATTTTGAATAACTTTTTACATTGGGGATGACTAGTAAGACAAGCGAGGCTAGGATGGTTGAAAACCTACAAAGGGTGTCCACCTAGTTATTCCATCCTATTAAAAACTTGAAAGGGTGGTAGGTTAGTACATTGCTTAGTTAAAAACCTGAAAGGAAGGCTAAATAGTGCACAAGAGGTGAAAACCAAAAATATTGTCTTGAGCGATTACTATAACTATTGTTGGTTTACCCAAATTTTTAGCTTCTTCCCTTAGTTAAAAAACATATGAACCTATGATGTTATATTAGGATGAGACAACACTTTAAGTCCAATAAAGTGTTGGGAGAATAAAACTAGTAAGAAATTTTTGCATGATATTCTTTGAATATTCATGCATTATTTATGAAGTTGTTAGCTAATGTATTTTGTCATGTCCTCTCAGCTTATGAAAGGATAGAAGGTGAATAGTCTCCTAATTTTGGGCCCAGTGTATGAAGAATAATGTGAATAGTCAAGAATACAATGACTAGAAATATGTACACTTGTATGAATAAGTGATGACCTTTTATTGAGATTAATATAGACTTTTTTATTCATGGTTTCCTATCAAATTTCTTATGTTAAGCCTTGTTTATGTTATCATGTTTTAAGTTTTGGTCTTATTTGTATTAATGTAATATAAATTCTATATAAACTTAAATAACTCTTGGTTAATCTTAGTTTCTTCATATCACACAATCATTCATTTATGTCATGCTTCTAGTAAACATGAATTCATTACACAATCCTATGCAGACTAATAAAACTAGATATCATCATCCTTAGCATGTTTTTTTGAATCAATAACCTCTAATAATAGCCAATATATAATATAAATTATTGTAATAATAAATACTAAGAGGGGGGTGAATCAATGTCTTCAAAACAATCATTCAATTTCACTTAAGCATATATGAACCATTCATACAAATATGAAGATCTAGCAAAGCATATGTAACCATACAAGATCATAAAAACATTACATATGTGAGAAACCCTCAATGGAATAAAATAAAATAATATATACAAATTTAATAGATCCTTATAATACAAAAATCACAATTTAGTGAAGCACCAACTCCACATGGAGCACCAACCCATCTAGGCTTTAGCAAGCACCAACTCACAAAGAGGCACCAAACCCATAGATGACTTAGAAAAAATTTAGCCACATGAAACCTTTGATAATATTCATAACATATTTATTCTCACACAATATATTAAGATCACCTTCTTTATCCCTTCTCACTCTTTTATCCTTCTCAAACTGCCTTCTAGGCTTCTTCATTCGACTAAGTCTCTTCAAGAGAGATTAGGCCATATGACCCTAATATTTAGATACAATACCCTTGTTATATCTTAATTATAGTTTCTATACATCCATATTATATTATACAATACATCCTTTATCTCTTTAATATGTTATATCCTTCATTTGCACTCACTACTCCTCTAACAAGCCAATTAGGCTTATTAGGACTTGTTCTTATACAATCCTATAGATCACACACCTCTTGGTCAAAAAAACACACTTGAATGCATGAATTAACCTTAAAATTTGTCTTATAATATTTTTCATACATTAATCAATCATTAAAATAGGTTGATCACATCATAAAAGACCAAAACCTCTTTTAGGCCTTAAGGAGACCTAATCTATTTAGGCCTTAATTAGTGCACGTTACCCTTTGATCTTCTTGTAAAAAATTAAAACTCCATAAATGTTAGTAAAAATTCATATTCCACTTAAATATACCCTTAATAATCTCATATTATGTCTGTTGTTCCCAAAATTAGCTACGTTCATTTTTGGAACAACCCCTACGAAACTTGTCCATTTCGTGTTTTTATCTCTAAGTTCCTCTTTCGAGGCAAGTTTTTCTTATTCTCATATTTGATCAACTAGCAGAATTTGAGGTTCATGATGTTTCCTTGTTACATTTTCCCAAAAATGTGAAAATCATTACCATCTTGATGCGGCCAGATGACCATTTTCCCCTATTTTTCAGAGTTAGTGTTTTTTGGTGTTTCCATGCAGGGGTGGCATTTTTTGCTGCCACTGCATCTATTTTATGTCTTCTATGCAAACGTGTCATTTTTTTCTACCCTTGCATCCATCATAAAAGATCAGTGAAATTTTTCACCCTTGCATCTTTTGATGCCTTCCATGCAGAAGTGGCAATTTTTGCCACCCCTGCATATCTTTTCAACCTCCCATGCAGAGGCCACAATTTTCACCACCCCTGTACAGCCTCAATTTTTACACATGGAATTTATGGCCATGTGTGTCGAGTGGCTGGGGGTAATTTTCACCCCCATTTAATCTTTTTTCTCCCTCTTTCCAATTCATTCTTCCATTTCTTCTCCTACTCTCTGCCTCTGGACGATCAAGCAAGCAAAAAAAAGTGCATTTTCACCGAATTTGAGCCTCGTTTCATGTTGTTCTTCAAGTAGGGTTTTGTTTTTGTTTTTATTTTGTTTTCCCTCTCTTTTTAAGTTATTTTTATTTCATTTTCTTCTAGGTTTACTTTTTCTTCTCTTCTTCTTCCCCTTCCTCATATTCTCATTTGGCCTCGTCGAAATCTCCCCCTCTTCTTCATTCTTTCCCCATTGCCCATTCAACCATTGTTAGGGTGGAAAATTTTTGCCACCCTTAGAAAATGCGATGGCCATTCTAACCCTATAAGTGCAGTGATTTTTGCTGCCCTCAAATTTTCTCGATTGATGAGTGTAAAGGCAACAAAATTTGTTGCCTTTACAGACCCTTTGCTCTACCATGTGGAACGGTGATGAATTTTGCCACCCTAACACATTCCCCAACTTCCTAATCATGTGAACCAATGGCAATTTTTGCCACTGATTCAATCCAACAACTAAACCATGTGTAAGGGCAGAAATTTTTTCTGCACTTACACGAGACATACAACCTTCTTAATGCATTGGCAGTGATTTTTGCCACTGATACATCCAACCTTCAAACATGCATAGGTGGAAATTTTTTCTACCAATGCATCTTTCCTAACACAATGTGCACAAGCAGAAATTTTTGCCACCTATTCATGAGAAACCTCTTCCACATACAAGGGCGGAAATTTTCGCCACCCATGCATACCTTCTTCCCATTTTTCACTAACTCTGGGAAAATTTTGTTTTTCCCATTTTTAGAGCCCACTCCCCTTTCCTTCCACTTTTTGACCTACTCTCACCTCAGCCCTTTCAATTGCATTTCCCTAGTCACGATCACCCAATGTGTAATTTTTCTGAATTGCCAATTTTCCCCTAATTGCATGATCATGACTCTTATCACAGTTTCTCCTCAAGATCCTTATTCGTCAATGCACTTTTGACAAGGGCTCATCTTAATGACTGAAGTTTCTCTAAATAAGTCAAAGGTGATGAAGTACCAATATCAAGGTGTTTTCCTAATCACCTCGGTCACTTCTAATGTCAATGATATTAGGGACACAGAGATTGGCCATGTAGATATGGCTGAGTTCATAGAGAGAACCAAGGCAAAAAATATGAGCTCTAAAATGAAGAGGATAATTGAGATCAATATCCATCTAGTCTCCTCTTTCCCTATGGCAGTACATTACATAGAGTTCATTCTCCAATGCGCCTAATTCTACAACAAAGAGACTAAATTTGTGTCAAATGCTAGTCACAACGTAGTAATTCGATTGGACTCTGAGTTCATTGATAAAGTTTTCATGTGCCCTCCTACTACTGAAGTATTGAATATTGACTTTGTTAAAGCACAAAAGGAATATGACAAAGATCGTAAAAAAGCAAAGAAGGTGATCAACAATAGATGGCTCAAAACTCCCAGAGCCAACTTATCTAGATGGCCACAGAACTTTCCAAGGAGTGACTTTATAGAGGAAGTTGGTGACTTAATTACTCTTCTCAGTAGGGTACGAGGTTTACCCTCTTCTTCTCAATTTCATGAATGGATGTATCACTTCATCAAGATAATCCTCTAAGGAAAACAAGTCATTTTCTAGGGTGAATAGATCAACAATGCTCTACATGAGCAATTGACAAAGGTGTCTACTACTTTGAATTTTTATATGACTTCGTACCTGGTGTACATTATAGCTTCAATGAGAACCTTTCCAGGTTTGATGTTAGAGGATGATAGAAAAACCACCCCTGTATATCAATATTACCCTTAGCTAACATTAAAGGGCTCGATCCATCACTTTAGGAGGGTAAATGATGTCTTCTTCACAATATTTTTGTATTTTTGACCCTTAATTGGAATAAAAGAGAGTATTAGATGAAGCCTACACTGTTGTTAATGACGTTAACTGTATGTTCTTATAGTTCCCTACTTTTTGCTATCTATGGGTTGGCTTTTTCCAAGGTTATCCCTATATGCTCCCTAGATTTCCTTCAGATAAATTGGTCTTGATGGAGATGGATAGACAAATTATTGTCATGCATAATAAATAGATGGAACTTAAGAGACCAGGTTTTAGGTTCCCCATTAAAATTGACAGGTACTTAGCGTTGACCACTATGAAGGCAAGGGCAATGGAGATTGAAATGCAACTTGTCACCATGAAGCATTTCAAAAGAAGACCCAACTTTGATTATAGAGGTGTCAAAGATGTGATAAGAAGGAAGACTCAATTCCATGAGCCCATGATCGAAGACGTCTGCATAGATTTAAGGACAATAGAAGATATTAAGAAGATGGACTATAGCAGACTGTCTCTAAAACAAATTGAATATCTAGGGCTCACTAATATTCCTCCAAATCTATTAGATGACAGAGATCTAGTCAATAGTAGGTATCTTGTTGAAAAATTCACTAACTCTCCTCTTTCTCTAATCCAATGGTCTCAAAAAGAGTTGATCTCTTTGAGGAGGATATTCGAACCAATATTGGCTAACACCAATGATTGGTTAGCAAATAAAGGGATCACATTAAAAGAATTCATCATGAGATAGGAGGCTAAATTCCAAGAAGAGACAAGGAGGAGAGCAAAAAACAAAATAAAGAATAAGAAAAATGTTTCTTCTCCTTCCAAACCCCACAAGCCTAGGATCATCTTTATATCAAACAGATCAAAGGTTGTCGAGAAAGAGCCAGAGTCAATAGAGATGGGAGTTTAGAAATAAAGCACCCAAGAACAAGCAGCATAATAGATGGAAATAGATGATAGGCCTATAGGTCAATAGGGGATGGAAGCTCAATCCTTACAAGAAGGTGCACAACCAGATACAGGCATTTCTTCTTCTCTATCACCCCACTCACCTGTTACAACTCCATCCATTTCTCCCATCAGTATTCCCTCTTCTAGAGCTGCCTCTCCTTCTAGAGTTATTTTTGGAGACCTTCAAGTGCTTTTGGGGATGCTCTTTGATCATTAGGATCCATCCCCAGTCTGTCATCTCCTTATTTCAACATCAAAGATAGTTCCACCTTTGACCAGTCAGTGATAGGTGTAGTTTTTCCTGATACTACACCTACTACACCCACTACACCTATTGTTCCTATCAGCAGTGCAGGTGTTACCTAAGTGACACCAACTACAGGGATTATTTCTACTGTAAGTACTTCTACTCTCCCACCTTGGTTGTCAGCTTTCACACCCAAAAGGAAAAAGCAAGCTATCTCTCCAGATGACTTTGACATTGGTAAAATAGTGCCAGTGAAAGCTAAGATCCCCAAGAAGCCAAAAATCCTTTCAAAAATGATTGAAGATAAGGGGCAAAAATTCTTGGAGATAGCCAAACTCCCACTGAATGCAACCCTTGAGAATTTTGATATGAGTAGCTACTCCATTTTTCTAGTAGAGTTGGGTAAAATAACTCACAAGGGTGCCAAGAGCGATTTGCAATTCACAATGGATATCATGGTTCAAAAATTTGATAGAGAGAGAGAGATGAAAGATCATTACAAAGCAAAGGTGGAAAACTTGACCACGGTGATCAAGAGATTCTCCTTTGCTCCAAAAGTAGCAACTATAGAGGCTTTCTCTATAGATGATCCTGTAATCTAAAAAGCAGAGAAGACCTATCTAAAGGGAAAAGTACATGAAGATTACCTAAATAAGATGCATGCATAGGGGATTTCCTTATTTACAGAGGTGGTCGAGAAGATAGGTAAAATGAAGAAAATGAGAACAGAGTTAGAAGACCTTATCAATATTATTTCTCAATATATTGATAGCACAAATAAATATCTTAGCAAGTGGATGAAGATGAAAGCACTGAAGAAACGTACCTTAGTATCAATAAGTGTCATTGCCGATAGAGATTCTTATATTGAAATCAAAGAATCACTTATATACAAGATCTGAGTACTTAAGGAACTAATCAGTGACCTCGAATCTTCTAAAGATGTCAGTGAAGAAAACAACACCAGTCTGTTGAACAGATTGGAGGAATTACTTTACAGACTCACCTCTCGAGACAACCAATTCATTTTAGTAGAGGAAATGATTCAAGAATTTAAAAGTATGATCCAAAGGGAATTCAAGGAGAAAGCGTTCTCAATGACTTTTGTGGATAATATTTTAGATAATCAATTAACTCTGGATAATCTGAGAACCAGGTTAACTAGTCATGTAAAATAAATCACAGCAATGAGAGATGCCACACTAAGAGCTAAGGTGGTCTTCAAAAATACTATTGTTCTAGATAGTATCAGGACACAGGCAACCATCACCATGTATGATTCTCATCTGAAGAAGTCTGGCAACAAGATTTGAACTATTCTTCATTTTTCTCATGTACTTTGTAATTGACTTGCGGCATTTTCACATGTACTTTTATAATATGTAATTGCATGCAAAAATTTGGAAAAGCCCTAAAGTCAATGATGACTCATCTTTGCCTAGGTTTTCATTATTTAATTGTTTTTCCAAATTTTAAAGGTTTTTTCCCTATATATAAAGGGAGCCTCTTTTGTAAAGGGATCTAGGGATAATTGAGAGCAAACACTATACCAAAATTGAGATACTTCTTGAGACTTTGATCTCAGCTTGTAAATCATATTTTCTTAAATGAATGAGAAGCAAGTTAGTTTCAGACTTTGTGTTGAAATAATCTGTGTTATTTAGGGGATTGTTCTTATGTTTTTTTTCCTAATAATCTCTCATCTATTTGATTAAATAAGCAAAGTGTATGTGGAAATTATTTGAAGACATTCTGAAGGATATCAGAAAGACTTTGAGCTACTTTTATCCTTTGTGATCTTTTTATTTGTTGTATTTTTAGGTGAAGACTTTGAGATCCACTTTACTCTACTATTACATATGCTTCGAATCAATGAGGGAAGCAATGCAAGACTTTGTGCTTTCATGGTTTCTCATAGACCTAGTTACTACCTAAAAAGATTTTCTGATATTTGTTGAACATCATTTCTGAAAGAAGAGGAATGTTTTCAGTCATCAACCAGGATTTCTCTTTTGCTTTGTGAACATCATCTCTGAAAAAAGAGAGATGGATGGTGTTATCCTACCCTGAGTATTATTTTTTTCTTATATATATATATATCATACAATTAATCTATAGGGAACCTCCCCTTGATGAGAGGAGAGATTTATCTCATTAAGATGTGGTAAACCCACACTTTTTGTTGTATAAATCTTGTTGTATTGTGGTTGATATATCCATTTTGCCATCAGTTAGCTGACGACCAAATATTCACCCAATAGCTTTTGATGACTCTGCTGGGGACCTTACATGCAGTCTGAAGCCTTAAGCTTTAGATTGAAGTAGTTCCTATCCTTATCCATTTACATTTTATATCCATTTTCATTATCCATTTTTTTATATCTATTTCCATTATATAGCCTTATTCATAATCTGATAATTCCACACTCTGCTAGGGACTATGAACATGCATTTTGAAGCCTCAAGCTTTAATTTGAAGCATTTTCAGTCCTTTATCATTTTACACTCTGGCAGATCCATCATACATGTGAAGCCAAAGAGCTCAAGGTATTGTTGATATTGTATTTGAGTTGGTGCAGCAAACCAACTTTGAGATTTCTCCTCCACCATCTTGCCTTCAGCGAACTAGGAGTTTTCTTCCTACCAATGTCAGATCTCCCATACTTGGTGAAGCTTCTAGTCTCAGTACTAGTAAGGTTCTGTCTATATTGACCCCACCAAGATTTTTTATCCTACCATTTAATTGACATATCATGGCAGTCTAAGGCCCTTGGGGCAACTCTTTTGGTCCTCTCAATCTGGCCCCACCTTTACACGAACTACCTTGTAGTTTGAGTAAGAATTTTTCCAAATTTTATGGTGATGGGAAGGTTCATCCTAATGAGCATATTATTGCCTTCTCTATAGCATGTGGTGTGATAGGTGTAGAATACGAAGATGTAGCAGTGAGACTTTTTTTATAAACTTTGTAAGGCACTGCTATGGATTAGTTTTACCACATTCAAGCTCAAACTATAACTGATTGGAATACGCTCAAGGCTAAGTTTGAGGCTAGGTTTAAACCTATTGAAGATGCACATTCCTTGTTGGCTCAGCTTACACAAATGAAGAATTAACTTCATGAGCCTATGAGGGATTTCATAGCAAAATTCAATAAGCTAAGGAACCAAATTCCTATGATCGCTTAGCCAACATCAAAAAAACTCAAGTGCTTTTTCATCAACTCAAAACTTCCTAAAGTAAGTTTCTTGTTGACGCAGGCTAGTCTTATAGATCTCATTATGGCTCAAAATTTGGCTATTGAGATTGAGGATGATCTTATCCTGGTAGGTAAGATTAGTAAAGATTCTAATAAAAATAAAGTTTCTTCATCTACTGAAAGTTCTTTCACAAGCACCACAAATTCTATGGTGCAAAAATTGACAAATGAATTGCTAGCCTTGAAAAGATAAATGGACCAAGGTATATCTTCTCCTTCTTATCGAGATATGCCAAGAAGGACATTTCCCAATTATTCATATCAAGATAATGCTACCAAAAATCAAGGGCAGCCAAATTGTCTGCCTCCCCCACATGGGAAGCTTATCATTAAAGCAGCACCTGCTAATTTAGTAGTTGGTTACCTTGAAGCTAAACATTATTTCTCATTCTAACCTGAGTTGGACCAACAAGATGATGCTAATCTTTTTGTAGAACAAGAAGAAAAATTAGTTGGCGACTCCAATATTGGTTTTTTAGATTATCAAGATGAAGTTAGAAGTAAGTGAGAAGTGTTTGATGGATCCTATGCTATTTTTACTAGATCCCAAAACTAGTCAGCTCAACAAGTTGATAAAGAAAAATTAGGAGAAGAACCTTAGCCAATAGTTTTTATCACTAAATGAGGGACTTCACTATCTTTTCAATCAAAGGACTCAGTGACTAATAAAAAAGTAAGTACCTCAAACCATCCCATACCTTCTACTTCTATCTCTTAGACTAGTGCCACACCTAGTAAAGATTAAGATGATGGGCTTCCTCCCTCTACCTCTAGCTCATTTCAATTATTTGATATAATTGATCATGCCAAAAAGACCAAGATTCAAATGACCAAGATTGAGTACTTGCGAGCCAATATTAAACAGTTTGATAGGTTGGCCGAATACGTGAGAAGTAAGACTACCCCTATAGGACAAGATTTTCCAAAGGAAACTCATGAAACCTCCAAGAATAAATCCACCTAGAATAATCTTTTCACTACTCCTCTAGTTTCTCCCAGGAAAATAGAACCTTTTTATGTTTCCCTATTGATAAATGGTTATAAATTGAGTAATTGCATAATAGACTCTGGAGCTTTTAATAACGTTATGCCTGCCAAGGTAGCAGATTCTCTTGGTCTTACTTTGACTAAGACTTTTAGGAGGTGTTTTTCTATGGAAAATAAGTAAGTCCCACTCCTAGGTCAAATCAAAGATGCCCAATTTGCATTTACGGCTTTTCCAAAGAAAAGAATCAAAATGATGGTCTTGGTGGCCGATGTTCCAGCCTCTTACGACATCCTTCTTGGGTGAAATTTTTACAAAGATGTTGGTGGTGAATTAAGCATGGACCTATCTAAGGAAAGGATCTCAGTCAAAGATTTTATGCAAAGATTGCTCCCTAAGAAGGAATCAAAATACGTGGTCACTCAAATATCAGCACCTGAAGCTCAAATTCTATTTGAGTCTTCAGGCATGGGTAATTACTTTTTATCCATAGAGGAAGTCCATAAGACACCTGATAAAATTCCCAAATGTGTCAACCTAAAAATTGGTTTAGATGGAATAGCAAAAAAATTAATGGAGCACAGTGCAAGTGTAGAAGAATCTCCCCCTCCAAATGAAGAAGAATCTAAAGAAAAATTAGTCCCTGATGAGGTATGGATTCTAGAATTTGATGGTAGTTGTTCCTCTACTAGTTTAGGAGCCAGGATTATGTTGATATCTCCTCAAAGATATATTTTTTTTATTCATATAAGTTATAGTTTAGCAACACCAACAACACAGTGAAGTACAAATCTCTGCTACTTGGATTGAAAGTTGCTCAAGATAAAGGCGCCAAACTTCTTCACGCCAAAGGTGATGCTGAATTGGTGATTTGTTAGGTAAAGAACCTATATCAAACCAAAAATGAGAAATTATGTCACTATTGAAATCTAGCCTAGGATCAAATTGAAAGCTTTGATGCTTTCAACATCTCTACCATACCTAGGGAATTCAATGATCGAGCTAATGCACTAGCTATTTCAGCAACTCTATTGGTCCCTCACCCTAATTTTAAAGGAGACAAGTACACTATTAAACTAGTATTTTAACTAAGTGTGCCTGATAATGCCAACCATTGGTAGGTGTTTAATAATGACAATCAATCATTGCCTTCTTGGAGTAAAAAGATAGCTTCAAATAGCTTCATTTCAATGGCAGTAAACCTCAGAAGCTTGAATCAGCCCCTAAATCAAATGCAAAAGTAGGTGAAGAATTATTGCAACTTAAAAGGAATAAAATCCAAAAAGGCCTGGTTTCCCTTGAGAAGCTATTTGACAAACATGACAGGTTCATTAAACAGTGGCAAAAAGATTCAAGCTCCTCTTAGGAGTTTGATCAAGTAAATTTAGGTACTAAGAAAAATCCCAAAGTGGTGAACATTGGGAAATGTTGCACTCAGAAAGAAAAGTTCAAGTTCACTACTCTGCTCCACCAGTATATAGATGTCCTAGCTTACTCCTATGATGATCTAAAGTTGCTCAAGCTTGAAGAAATCTGCCATGACATTCCTCTCAAAAGTAAATCAATGCCTTACAAGCAAAAATCTAGACAGTACAATGCAAAAATATCAAGTACTATTCTGTTTGAAATACAAAAAATGATAGATGCTAGAATAATTTTTCCAATCCATCATTCCACATGGATTGCAAATATAGTTCTTGTGAGGAAGAAGAAAGGCAAAATTTGCATCTGTGTGGATTTCATAAACTTGAATCAGTCATCTTTAAAGGATAATTATCATCTCCCTATCATGGATCAAGTTCTTCAAACGGTGACCGATTCAGAGATGTTATCAATGATGGACAGCTTCTCATGATATAATCAAGTTGAAGTTGGTAAAGTAGACCAGCATAAAACTACCTTCACCACACCTTGGGGTGCTTTTGCCTATCAAAGAATGCCTTCTGGCCTAATAAATGTTGTTGCCACTTTTCAGAGAGCAATGGACCTTGATTTCAAAGAAGAAATGGGTAAGTTCATTATAGTATACCTATATGATTTAATAGTATTTTTCAAGCATCACCGTGACCATGTGCACCATTTACAATAAGTGATGGAACACTACCGCTAGAATGGAATTTCTCTAAATCCCAAAAAATCTATTTTTAGAGTAACGAAGGGGAAACTTCTCAGAGACATTGTTTCCTGAGAAGGCATAAAGATTGATTCAAAAAGAGTCAAGTCCATCCAGGAGCTTACCCTTCCCACAAGTAGGATTGCAGTTCACTCTTTCTTCAAAAAAGTGAATTTTTTATGAAGGTTCATCCCCGAGTTTGCTAAAAAGACTCACCATATTGTAAACATGATGAAGGGAAAGGCCACTTTCCATTGGATTGAAGAAGGCAAATTGGCATTCTAAGACATCAAGACAGCAATTGCCCATGCCCCAATTCTAGTTTGTCCAGACTGTAACAAGGATTTCACAATGTATAGTTATGCTTCTGAGCATACATTTTTGGCTATTTTAGTTCAACAGAACCAAGGTGTGGAATCTTCTATTTCTTTCATGAGATGTCCTATCAAAGCTCATGAGCTGAAGTATTCAAACATGGAGAAGCATGCTTATGCAGTGGTGAAAGAAGTGAAACATTTCCACTTTTACATCTTGAATTCACACACTACTGCCCTAGTTCCTGACACCATAGTCAAATCCATATTAACTCAGCAGGAGTTTGGAACTAAAAGAGGAAATTGGATTACTAAAATCTAGGAGTTTGATCTAGTCATCAAACTAACGAAGTTGATGTGAGGAAAGGGCCTATGTCAGTTGATTGCTAATAGTAGACCAGAAGAAATAGAGCATGGAGAAGAAGAAATTGAAGACACGCCAAAAGTCCTCTTTATCTCTGCCATGAATGAGTGGTACTCAAATATTTCTCATTTCTTTACTTATGGTGAGTGTCCTACTCACCTATCTTATAAAGAAAGGAGGACTGTCAAGTTAAAGGCTACCAATTTTTTCCTCTAAGACAATGGCCTATACAAGAGGAGCCTTGATGGAGTGTTCTTTCGCTGCATGGATAAAGAGTAATAGAATCAACTTTTGAAGTCTTTCCATGATCTAGCCTATTGAGGACATTTTTTTGCTCCTGTAACTACTCATAAGATTTTGTGAGCCAGGTATTACTGGCCTACTCTCTTTCAAGATGCATACAAATGGGTACGTAGATGTGAATTATGTCAGCAATTCATTGGAAGACCCAAGTTGGCTGCTCTACGTCTTAAACCTATGGTGATAGAAGAACCATTTCAGCAATGGAGAATCGATTTCATTAGTGTTGTAAACCCATATTCAAGTGTTGGACATGATTATGTCCTCATAGCCATAGATTACTTCACCAAGTGGGTGGAATCTATTCCAACCAAGCATGCTACTTGAGAAATAGTGTGCAATTTATTCAAGGAGAACATCATTTTTAGGTTTGGGGTCCCAACCAAGATTGTCACAGATAATGCATCTTTTTTTTATTCTCAAGAGATTACTCAATTCTATTTTTACTATGGGATTACCCTCTCCCACACTTCTGATTATTTTCCACAAGGGAATGGCCAAACAGAATCGAGCAACAAGAATCTGGTGACCATCATCAGGAAGCTGGTGGATGACAACCAACGAACTTGGCACAAAGCATTGGTTGATGCTTTATGGGAAGATAGAGTTACACCCAAAAGGGCAATTGGTATGTCACCTTTTCAACTTCTTTATGGTTTCAATGCTGAGATACCAATCACATTGGAATTGCTAGCATTGAAATTGGCTAAAGCAATCAAAGATTAGACATGTGAAAGCTCCATCAATAAGAGGATCATGTGTTTGATTGAGTTGGATGAGTAGTGAACTATGGTGGTGGACTGAATTGTTGTGCATCAATGTCTAGTAAAGAAGCTCTTTGACAAAAAAGCAAAAAACTGTGATTTCTAGGTTAGAGATCAAGTCTTGTTGTGGGACAAAAGAAGAGAGCCAAAGGGAATGCATGGGAAATTTGACTCCCTCTAGAGGGGCCCTTTTACTATCCATTAGCTCAATGGTGAAAATAGTTTTTTATTGAAGTATCAAGATGGCACACATTTTTCTCTGCCTCATAATGGGTAGCATCTAAAGCACTTAAATTCTTGAAGTATCAGATAAGATCATCTGTACATATGTTTATTTGTATAGTCTTTAGCTCTATTTTCATGCTTTTCATTTTCATTTTTGGCACCTTTCTTTTTTGGCTTGACTCCGTAGCCCAATGGCTTAGACAAAGGAAATTAGAGACTAGTTTCTACTCCCATCGATCAGTTCGATCAATAGAAGTTCCCCAACAGGTGCCATCTATTGTTCCCAAAATTAGTTATGCTCATTTTTGGAACAACCCCTATGAAACTTATCCATTTCATGTTTTTCTCTCTAAGTTCATCTTTCGAGGCAAGTTTTTCTTATTCTTGTGTTTGCTCAACTAGCAGCATTCGAGGTTCATGACGTTCCCTTGTTATGTTTTCCCAAAAATATGAAAATTTTTACCATCTTTATGTAGCCAGATGACCATTTTCCTCTGTTTCTCAGAGTTAGTGTTTTTTAGTGTTTCCATGTAGGGGCAGTATTTTTTGTTGCCACTACATCTGTTTTATGTCTTCTATGCAAAGGAAACATTTTTTACCACCCTTGCATCCATCATGCAAGAGTGGTTAAATTTTTCACCCTTGCATCTTTTGATGCCTTCCATTCAGGAGTGGTGATTTTCACCGCCCCTGCATATCTTTTCAACCTCCCATGCAGAGGCAGCAATTTTCACCACCCCTACATAGCCTTAATTTTTACTTATGGAATTTATGGCTACACACATTGAGTGGTTAGGGGTGATTTTTGCCCCCATTTAATCTTTTTTCTCCCTCTTTCTAATTCATTCTTCCAATCCTTCTCCTGCTCTCTACCTTTGGATGATCAAGAGAGCAAAAGGAAGAACATTTTTGCCAAATTTTAGCTTCGTTTCATGTTGTTCTTCAGGTAGGGTTTTGTTTTTGTTTTTTTTGTTTTCCCTCTCTTTTTAAGTTGTTTTTCTTTCATTTTCTTCTAGGTTTACTTTTTCTTCTCTTCTTCTTCCCCTTCCTCATTTTCCCATTCGGCCTCATCAGAATCTCCCCATCTTCTTTGTTCTTTCCCCATTGCTCGTTCAACCATTGTTAGGGTGGAAAATTTTTGCCACCCTTAGAAAACCTGATGGCCATTCTAACCCCGTAAGGGCAGAAATTTTAACCACCCTCACATTTTCCTGATCGATGAGTGTAAAGGTGACAAAATTCACCACCTTTATAGACCCTTTGCCCTACCATGTGGAAGGGTGGTGAATTTCACCACCCCAACACATTCCCCAACTTCTTGATCATGTGTACCAGTGGCAATTTTTACTATTGATGCAATCTAATAACCAAAACATGTGCAAGAGTGGAAATTTTTTCCACCCTTATATGAGACATCTAACCTTATTAATGCATCAATAGCAATTTTTGCCATCGATACATCCAACCTTCAAACATGCATAGGCAAAAAAATTTGCCGCCAATGCATCTTTCATAGCCTAATGTGCACAGGAAAAAAAAATTTCCACCTATGCACGCGAAACCTCTTCCACATGCAAGGGTGGCAATTTTTGCCACCCATGCATACCTTCTTCTCATTTTTCACTAACTCTGAGAAATTTTCATTTTTCCTATTTTTTAAGCTCACTCCCCTTTCCTTTCACTTTTTGACATGTTCTCACCTTAGCCCTTTCAAGCGTGTTTCCCTAGTCATGATCACCCAACCTGAAATTTTCCCAAATTGCCAATATTTTCCCTAATTGCATGATCATGACTCTTATCACAGTTTCTCCTCAAGATCCTTCTTCGTCAATGCACTTTCAATAAAGGCTTGTCTTGATGACTAAATTTTCTCTAAAGAAGTCAAAGGTGTTGAAGTACCAATATCAAGGTGTTTTCCCAATCACTTAGGTCACTTCTAATGTCGATGACATTAGGGACATAGAGATTGGCCACGTAGATATGGCTGAGTTCATAGAGAGAACCAAGGCAAAAAATCCAAACTTTGAAATGAAGAGGATAATTTAGAGCAATATCCATCTGGTCTCCTCTTTCCCTATGGTGGCACATCACATAGAGTTCATCCTCCAATGCACCCAATTCTATAATAAAGAGACCAAAGCTATGTTAGATGCTAGTGCAACGTAGTAATTTGATTGGACCCCGAGTTCATTGATAAGTTTTCATGTGCCCTCCTACTGAAGTATTGAAGATTGACTTCATCAAAGCACAAAAGGAATATGACAAAGATCCTAAAAAGGTGAAGAAGGTGATCAACAATAGATGGCTACAAACTCGCAGAGCCAACTTATCCAGATGGCCACAAAACTTTTTGAGGAGTGACTTTATAGAGGAAGTTGGTGACTTAATTACTCTTCTCAGTAGGGTATGAGGTTTACCCTCTTCTTCTTAATTTCATGAATGGATGTATCCCTTCATCAAGATAATCTTCCAAGGGAAACAAGTCATTTTTTGGGGTGAATAGATCAGCAGTGCTCTACATAAGCAATTGACAAAGGTGTCAACTACTTTGAAATTCTATATGACTTCATACTTAGTGTACATTTCAGCTTCAATGAGAACCTTCCTAGGTTTGATGTTAGAGGGAGACAGAAAAACCACCCCTATATATCAATATTACCCTTAGCTAACATTAAAGGGATTGATCCATCACTTTAGGAGGGTAAATGATGCCTTCTTCACAGTATTTTTGTTTCTTTTTGACCCTTAATTAGAATAGAAGAGAGTATTAGAAGCCTGGACTTTTGTCAATGACTTCAGCTGTATGTTCTTATAGTTCTCTATTTTTTGCTATCTATGGGTTGGCTTTTTCTAAGGCTATCCCTATATGCTCCCTAGATTTCCTTTAGATAAATTGGTCCTGATGGAGCTGTGTAGACAAATTAATGTCATGCACAATAAATATATGGAACTTAAGAGATTGGGTTTCAGGTTCTCCATTAAACTTGGTAGGTACTCGGTGTTGACTGCTACGAAGGCAAGGGCAATGGAGAATAAAATGTAACTTGTCACCATGAAGCTTTTCAAAAGAAGGCCCAACTTTGATTACAGAGGTGTCAAAGATGTGATCATAAGGAAGACTCAGTTCCATGAGCCCATGATCAAAGACATTTGGGTAGATTTAAGGACAACAGAAGATATTAAGAAGATGGACTATACTATCTCTAGAACAAATCAAATATCTAGGGCTCGCTAATATTCCTCTAAATTTAGTAGATGATAGAGATCTGGTCAATAACAGGTATCTTATTAAACAAGTCTCTAACTCTCCTCTTCCTCCAATATAATGGTCTCAGAAAGAGTTAACCTCTTTTAGGATGAGATTCGAACCAATATTGGCTAACACTTATGATTGGTTAGCAAACAAAGGGATCACATTAAAAGAATTCATCACGGGATCAGAGGTTGAATTCCAAGAAGAGACAAAGAGGAGAGTAGAAAATAGAACAAAGAATAAGAGTGATGTTCCTTCTCCTTCTAGGCCCCATAAGCCTAGGAACATATTTGTATCAAAGAAATCAAAGGTTGTCAAAAAAGAGACAGAGTCAATAGAGATGGGGATTGAGAAATAAAGCACCCAAGAACAAGTAGCATAATAGATGGAAATAGATGATAGGCCTATAGATCAATAGGGGATGGAAGCTCAACCTCTGTAAGAACGTGCACAACCAAATATAGGTATTTCTTCTTCTCTAACCCACTCACCTATTGCAACTCCTTTGCCCATTTCTCCCATCAGTATTCCCTCTTCTGGAGTTGCCTCTCCTTCTAAAGTTATTATTGGTGACCCTCAAGGTGCTTCTGGGGATGCTCTTCGATCATCATGATCCATCCCTAGTCTGTCATCTCCTTCTTTCAACATCAAAAATAGTTCCATCTTTGACCAGTCAATGGCAAGTGTAGTTTTACTTGATACTATGCCTATTACACCCACTACGCTCATTGTTCCCATCAGCAGTGTAGGTACTAGTCCAGTGACACCAACTATAGGGACTGTTGCTACTGTAAGTGCTTTGCTCTCCCATCTTGGTTGTCAACTTTCACACCTAAAATAAAAAAAGCAAGCCATCTCTCCAGATGACTTTGACATTGGTAAAATAGTGCCAGTGTAAGCTAACACCCCCAAAAAGCCAAAAATCTATTCAAAACTTATTGGAGATAAGGGGCACAAATTTGTAGAGATAGCCAAACCCCCACAAGATACAACCCTTGATAATTTTGATATGAGCAGCTACTCCATTTCTTGAGTTGATTTTGGGAAAATAAATGACGAGGGTGCCAAGAGCGATTTGCAATCCGTAATGGATATCATGGTCTAGAAATTTGACAGAGAGAGAGAGATGAAATATCATTACAAAGCAAAGGCAGAATAATTGATCATGATGATCAAGAGATTCTTCTTTGCTCCAAAAGTAGCAACTCCAGAGGCTTTCTCTATAGATGATCCTGTAATCCAAAAAGTAGAGAAGACCTATCTAAAGGGAAAAGTACTTGAAGATTACCTAGATAAGATGCATGCACATGGGATTTCCTTGTTTATAGAGGTGGCCGAGAAGACAGGTAAAATGAATAAAATGAGAACAGAGTTATAAGACCTTATCAATATTATTTCTCAAGATATTGATAGCATAAATAAATATCTTAGCAAGTGGATGGAGATGAAAGAACTGAAGAAACATACCTTAGTATCAATTGGCATCATTGCCAATAGATATTATTTTATTGAAATCAAAGAATCACTGATATACAGGATCTAGGTACTTAAGGAACTGATCAGTGACCTCAAATCTTCCAAGGATGTCAGTGAAGAAAGTGACACCAATCTATTGAATAGATTGGAGAAATTACCTTGCAGGCTCACCTCTCGAGACAACCAATTCATTTCAGCAGAGGAAATGATTCAAGAATTCAAAAATATGATCCGAAGGGAATTCTAAGAGAAAGCATTTTCAATGACTTCTGTTGATAATATTTTAGATAATCAGTTAACTCTAGATAATCTAAGAACTAGGTTAACTAGTCATGTGAAAGTAATCACAATAGTGAGAGATGCCACACTCAGAGCTAAGGTGGTCTTTAAAAATACTATTACACCAGACAGTATCAGGATACAGGTAGCCATCGCCATGTATGATGCTCATCTAAAGAAATCTGGTGATAATAGTTAAACTATTCTTCCATACTTTCTTCTTCATTCTATACATTGTAATTGACTTGGGGCATTTTCACAAGTACTTTTCTAATATGTAATTGTTGAGTTGTGGAGCTAAAAGCTTCACTAATGAGCTAATGTGGAGGTTGTTGGGCTTACATAGTAACCGGCATTGGTCAAAACCAACTGACATCGGTTAGGAGTTGACCAATATTGGTCAGAACCAATTGACATCAGTTAGGGGTTGGCCAGCATTGGTCATCTTTAGATCGACACTGACTTCTGTGCATTTCTAGAATTGCTATTTTTAGATGTGCATTTCTAGCGCTTTTCTATTTTTGGTAGAATAGATTTTAGCCTTTGATTTAAGAGGTGGATCTAATGGTGGCGAATGCATGGCTCATGAAACCCTAGTGTTTTAGTATACTATATAGTAGGGTTAGATCCTCATAGCATGTAGACAATTCAGTAATTGAGTTGATTGTAATCGATTAAGAGAGAGAGAGAGAGAGAACTCTTGAGGGAGAATTCTATACATCTGAGAGGTGTGAGGAGAGAGAGATTTCTTCATTGTATTTCCTTCTGGAAGAGTTTAATATAGATTGGTTATTTCTTGTATCTCTTATTATTTGTTGTTTTTGATTTCTAGTTACTTATTACTTTTGGTTTCAATTCTGTGTTTAGTTGCTTATACAAAAGTAATCAATTATACTGTAAGATCCTAGCAATAATTACATGTAAAAATCTAAAAAAGCCCCAAAGTCAACGATGACTCATCTTTGACTAGGTTTTCATTATTTAAGTCTTTTTTTCTAATTTTGAAGGTTTTTTCCCTATATATATAAAAGAAGCCTCGTTTGTAAATGGATCTAGGGATAATTGAGAGCAAAAACTCTGCCAAAATTGAGATACTTCTTGAGACTTTGATCTCATCTTGTAAATCATATTTTTTTAAATGAATGAGAAGCATGTTAGTTTAAGGATTTGTGTTGAAATAATCTGTGTTATTTAGGGGATTGTTCTTATGTTCTTTTTCATAATAATCTCTCATATGTTTGATTAAATAAGCAAAGTGTATGTAAAAATTATTTAAAGACATTTTGAAGAGTATCAAAAAGACTTTGAGCTCCTTTTATCCTTTGTGATATTTTTATCTATTGTAGTTTTAGGTGAAGACTTTGAGTTCCAATTTACTCTACTATTACGTACTCTTCAGATCAGTGAGGGAAGTAATGAAAGACTTTGTGCTTTCATGGGTTTCTCATAGACCTAGGTACTACCTGAAAAGATTTTTTGCTATTTTTTGAACGTCATTTCTGAAAGAAGAGGAATGTTTTTAGTCATCAACCATGATTTCTCTTTTGCTTTGTGAACATCATCTCTGAAAAAAGAGAGATGGATGGTGTTATCCTACCCTGAGTATTATTTTTTGCTTATATATATATATATATATATATATATATATATATATATATATATATATATATATATATATATATATATATATATATATCATACAAGTAATCTATAGGGAACCTCCCCTTGATGAGAAGAGACATTTATCTCATTAGGATGTGGTAAACCCACACTTTTTGCCATATAAATCTCCTTGTACTATGGTTGATATACCCATTTTTCCATTAGCTAGCTGATGACCTAATATTCACCCAAAAATGTCCATGACACTTTTTATATCCAACCACCAATTGAAGCACACATTAGTACTGTTTACATTAAGCCTTCACACACAAACAGAAAGGTTTGTCTTGAACAACTTAAGATAACATAATATTTATATACACAACCATGAAAATAAATAATACAAATATAACCTAAAATACCTTTAAAACTTCATAAATTGAATTAAACATCATCACATATGGCATAGAGTCTCAAAAACACCTCTACAACTCACTCACTCAGAACTGTCAGTTTTCTTGAAAGACCAGTCATGGTGACTCAAACCTCCAACACCTTTATAGACATATTAAATGACTTTTTACGCATGTAAATGATATTATGAGATCATTCTATCATTTTAAGATATAAATATAATATATTCAAATGGAAAATATTGGTCTTGTAGACTAATCTCATGATCTTATATCTCATTGTCTTATCTGAACCAGATAGGTCAACTTGTGAGACACTTTTTCATTGTATATAGACCTCAAAAAATTATACCAAACATTAAAAATTATTCTTATTATTTGAAAACATACCTATTTATGCATTTTCATCACTCTTTTATGATAACACATTCCTAATCATTTTCTTACTATTACTGGGGTTTTTCATTATTTCCACCATTAGGCATATTGGAAATTGGTTAACTTGAATAATCATTTTATTGCTCTTGAGGGATAGAACCTATCTATAAGCCTTCATGGACATGAAACATGAGTCTTAATATTCATCCTCTACCATTTGCATATTTTGACTTGGTCAACTCTAACTACTACATCAAATCTCTAAGAAATTAACACTTTTCTATAGGGTTTACTCACACACCTAAAAACTCAAACACACCTAGAGGTACCTAGGAGAGTTTAATATAACCTCCAATAGATTACATAAGCATATCAATCCATTATGAGCATGTTTGATCAACATCTTCAACATTAGGTGCTTGTTAGGGTTCTAAGAGGGTTTAAACCTATTTTCATTATTAACAATCGTTTATAAAGCATCGCCCATCAGTCTAAAAATAAATGATTGGAATTTTGAGTTAGGACCTTCCCCATATACCATGAATATTAGGTTCTCATGAAAAAAATTTACAAGCTAATGAGAAAAATAAATTCCTTCTCGGGTTGAGAACCCTTCATTTTGTGCACTCAAGAGACCTAAAAACACTTTTTCTTGCCTTAACCTTCAAAATTTGACCTTAAACTTCATTAATACACCTAGGAAAACCTATCATACATTGAAAAAATCTCACTTATGTATACTTTCCTTGGAAATGGAACCTCATGCCTCATTAGGCCATGCTCTCACCACCTTATTTTCTACACCTGAGTCTTCACCCCTCATTAGGCCTTGAAATGACCTTCAAAAATATTTTCAAGCTATTAATACTTCATTCACATTATCACACAATTTTGAACATCCTTATACAACCTTATCTCATCATGCCATCATGCCTCCTCATTCACAATATTAGGCATCCAATTCACATACCTTCTCAAGACACTACTAGGCTCAAGCACTTGACAACTTTGGAAATAAGGACCTTTCATGCTGACTTTCACATCACTCATGTAGATATAAGAACATATACCAATGATATATTTCACTCTAAAAATCATTTTAATACTAATTAATATTATCTTCTCATAGCTACACTCTTCAATGACCTCATAAAGACCTATGACTTCATGACCATGCCAATTAACCTTTAACACTTTAGCTTGTTACAACACAACACTCAATAGATCACCACTGAGACATCAATTATAATAAAAATTATAGCTACATTACATCATAGTTCATAATCACTATTGACATTAATGTGAAACCTCAACAATAAGAACAATGCTCAACACTTCCCTCTGCCATGTCACTGCTTGAGGAAGGAATTTGTAATTTTACAATGGAACTATAGAAATCAACATTAGTTCTAAATAGGATCCTAAATTTATCAAGATTATATCTGATGAATCATATTTGATCATAATCCTGAATATTTATTCACTTGCACTTCCTATATCTACTTGCACATCATTCAATAAGCTAATTATTATTCATTCTTCATGTTTAAGAAATCAAACTATTAGTTGGCATTGTACTTTCTATATTTAGAATATTTACATAATTTAGTTTTGTATCAGAATATATTTTTAATATAAATTATTTTAATTGACATAATCTTATAATAGTTTATTCCTTAGTTGATTAGGCTATTCTCCTTTTAACTCTTTTCCAAAAAGGGTTAAACATTTTGTGAAACTAACATCTAAGTTCTCTTGCACAAATCCTAGATTTCTTCATGGTTTCAACCTTTTAAGGTTTTAGCTTGTTTCATCTGTTTTATAGATTAATTTTTTGGGCATATTATAGGTTATGTTTATTCTCATTATTTCCATAGCCTTCATGATCTTTCTCTTAGATCATTTCCATGATTTTTTTATAGCATTATGTTTTATCTTACTTTGCTTGTCATGAATGATATAGATATTTTTTATTACTATGATTCAATAACTATCCAACTCTCTACACAAGATATATTAATGTAAAATTTTGTCAAACCATGTAGGACATGGCAACAAGAGCAATCATATCTTCAAGTTTTTCTAAGACCCTCTTTCAAATTTATAGATGGTGATAGCTATCATCCCTCTAATAAGGTCCATGTTATCATTATCCCAAGATATAAGTGAAGTAACCTTATAGTTCCAAAATAAGGTAACCAACGTAACCTTCCTCAAACCCCTCCACCTCCCACATCTCATCTAAATGGTGTGTGTATGCATATTCAATCTGAAATACCTGGGTTTTGTTCTTGTGATGCCTTAAGGATTAAATTATCACTTTGGCATAGTTAATAAAATAGTTACAAAATAAAAATCAATATTAGGTTTCAAATATCACATCATGGGAAAATAATAACACACATAAAAAGAATCCAAAATATGCTAGTGTTAATCTATAGACACTATAAACTTACACCATTTTTATTATGAATAAATGTGTCTTACCCCTTCCCCATCCTTTTTATGTTAATATAGTTTTACCATTTACCATTTTACGTTTCATAATTAATATTATTAATTAATTTTCATATAAGTAACTAAATAACCATCCCTAAATCTAGTAAAATCTCCCTAAGTTTATTAGAGGTAAGTTGTTTTAACTCATTAATAACTTCTCCTTAACCATTCCTCATTAAAAATAACCCTATATTAAATTTAATCCCATGATTTGGATTTGTTGGAACAAACAAGTTAAACTTGGACTATATTGACCCCGATCCCTATAATTATCATCGATCCTATTAGGATAGAAGTTGATTTATACTCAATCCATCCTAAAGTTTAAGGATCCTAAATTTACACACTAGAACATTGGATAAATTACCCTAGAGTATTGTAGACTAATGTCACCCTTGTCTCAACCTATCCTTAATTAGTATAAGGTTAAGAACATCCTTATCAATGAGATAATTTTTTTGTAGCACATGGAGCATTCTTAGATGTAAGTATGTTGTCTATTTGAGTGCATTATGATTACTATGTTGTTTATTTATATTTTGTTTATTACTCTAAATCTATTTAAATAATCAATAACCAGTTCCTAAGCCATTTATAATCTCCTAAATCCCATTTGTAGGTCCTATTCTAAGTTTTTTGTATCCACTATTAGGATTGACAATGATTCCTTATACATATTGACATCAATTTCATAATCAATATTGATTCATAGATAATCAACATCGATCCCTATGTTTTTATTTGTTTTTGTAACCTGATACTACTTTAACAATCCTAAGTGATTCCAATTTGATGTTTCTAAGTCTTAAAATAATGTATTATTATTTGTACATGACCTTGCCTAGCATCATGCATGACATGGTTTCAATCCATGACTTTCCCATAGTTCTTCACTTGTTATTTGATAATTAGAGTGACATCTCCTATGAGTTATGACTTTGAGTGATCGTCTTTGCCTCAACTCTAAAATCCATCATCGAATAACTAGAAGTAATTCAAGAACAAGAATACTTAGTTATAACATATTGGAATGAATACTTTGTTAATATCTATGTAGTATATTTATTTGTTTCATTTTAGTATCATATATTTTTTAATTTTTATCATTATATTATCCACTTGATTACATAAAATAGTGGACTGACATCCCTCTAAGTAATTTTACCACTTCTAGGAATTGATCTTGTATTAGGTAGTCCACTCATCTATCTTATTAATGCAATCTTGTCTAATATCTCTCTTTTGTTTAGGTAGTCCTTCCTAGCCCAAAAAGGAGTTCCCACTTCATTGGATCAATGGTGTGTATCCCCCATCATAGGTATTCCTTTTTAAACCCTATATCATTTCTATTTTTAGTTATTTTATTTTATTATAGAAAAATGAACCAAAAAAAAATTAAAACATTGTGGCACACTTGGTGGGATCCCTAAGGTCTCATATTATTTCTATTTTCATTGTGAAATCATTCATTAGTTACATTTTTTGTGATTGTTTGTTTTCATTCAAAAAAAAGAAAAAAACTAAAATTATTGATTTCCTTTTTAAGGATTAAAAATAATTTCATTTCATCCCCTTTGATTGCTTAGATAATTCACATAGATTAATCTAGGTAGTTCAATATATCATAATAATCAAACTTTCTCACACACAACCAAAATGACATAATCTTATAGCAAGCATCAAAACATTTTCCTATATAAGGTGGACCCTCTTGGATTTTATCACCAAGGGAAAAACTGACTCAGTGTACTGATTGAGTATAAAAATTATGTCAAATAAGTATAAAGGATAAGAACCTAAAACCCTTATCATTGTGGCATGTGAAGTGAGGGGGTAGGCCCAAATACCAATCCATGTATTTCTTTCCAACATAGAATCAAGCCTAAATGTACCTTTGTGTATATAGAGGTTCATATCCTTAAACAAAACCTGGAACCATCTTTAGACTACCATTTATTAGTACCCTTGTTAACCCATTTCCCTATCACATTCTAAATTTAGTTTTTTAAAAAGTAAAAATCTTTTAAGTACTTAGTATTGTGTGCATTTGGTTACACTAAAAATGAGATATTCAACAAGAATATTATATGCCTTTAGTTTTCATTTTTTTATTTCTTTTCGGTGCTATATGGTTTTAATGCAACAACAATCACTAAAACAAACTTAATCTCCTACCTTATCCTCATCTATGGAGAACACATCGAGTCCTCCCACCTCTCATAAATCAATTGGAGAAGTCATTCCCCAATTTTACACAAAGGGATACACATAATTCACTAGCATATTTGATATTAATCCAATTTCCCTTAATCATTACCCTAGTACTTAATCCATATGTATTCTAATTTCCCCTCGAACTTAGTCTTTTGGAAAAAAAATTGTTGTGCCTCTAGAGGGACCTAAAGGGCTTACTACAACTATGGTTTCCTCTCTCAACAATCCTCATCCAACATGTTCCAATACAAACATATCATAACCCTTGAATAATCCACCCCCACTAGTATTTGATAACCCTTCTTCAATCATCACCAAAGTCTAAAATGTTACTATACCTCAACTTATGCTTATTATACCTCTCACTACTTCACCCTATAACTTAGTAATTTCAATCCCTATAACTCTCCCACCCATCAAATCTAGCATAAAAATATCTTCAAAACTAACCTTTACAAGAAACTCCCCTAAGTAAGCCTCTTTAGTAGTACATCCCATTGACTACTCAATACATATCTCCCTTGCAACCCCTTGGATCCACTTACCTTCACTCATCCTCATAATAAAATATACCCTTGCAAGTCCAACAGTGTGTGGTGGCATCCCAACCTATGATAACCATTTCAATTGTTTATCCCTTGTTCCAACCTTTTTCACTCCATTCCCTACCTATCAACACCTACAATAAAATGTCTTAGGGGGCATTCCTTAATATAATACCTAGCCTAAGCTTATGCTCATCCTTATGAATAAGAAGTCAAATATAGAATCCTCTACCTCCAAATAGAAAAATATGCTCATATATGAGCAAATTTACAATGAAACCATTAATCCAACCATCCCTATTAGGCCATATCCCTTGCAGTGGGAGATTTTGAAATTTATGAGATTTTAAAACGAGGAAGATCCTTAGCTACACATTAGATCATTTAGACACACTTGTTATCTCATAGCTCATGATGATGCAATCTTCCTAATGGCATTTCCCATGTCATTTGTTGGATCAGCCTTAGATTGGTATAGTTATATCCCTCAACACTCCTTGCTATCTTTTGGGTAACTAGTCCAAATCCTTTTATAATTATCTCTATTAACATCATAAGGAAAGTGACCATAACCAACCTCTATACCATTAGACAATTCAATGATGAATCCATTATCAATTTCATAACTAGGTGGTGAAGTCTTATACATCAACTTACTTTTTCCCTTCCTCAACTAGAATTAATGGAGTTATTTATGAGATCATGTGCTAATATATCTCATTAACATTATAGGTTGAATTATTTAAGACTTTTGACAAAGTCTTTTCCATGGCCCGTAAACTAGAAATATAAGATTCAGAGGAATGAAAGGTAAAGTTATGTAATAATAACTTCAAACAAGATCCCTCCAAAAGGACTAATAATACCAAAACTAAAGGCACTATAAATGTTGTCTTAAAACTGGCACTTCCACAAATAAAGATCCAATCTAAATCTTCTACCTCCCAAATGCAACCATAAAAACCTTTAACATGGTTTCCTCCTTGACAATAGACACCTTTAGGGCACTTGTATATTTCCAGTTTATACAATCTCTTAAAAACTGATATTATAAAGTTTTCTTTGATTAGACCCCTTAACAATTCTCACCCCAAACCTATTTGGTACAAATAAAATGAATTCTGCAATTATCATAATGTACCTAGTCATAATGTTAATAGGTGTTGGTACTTCAAAGGTCTAGTTCAAAACCTTATCAACCAAGGGGAATTATAGTTAGTTAATCCGATTGCCCATCCTAATCAATCCATATATATCTTTAGATAATATTTCCCCAACCATCCTTCTACATCTAATTTTGTACAAGTAAACTCAATAAACACCTCAAATCATGAGACCCATTTAATAAGCACAATCTAAGATCAACTTCTACCTAAAATACTTAGTAATAATTTTGAATCACCTTTTGAAATAGAAAGGATCCTAGATCTCCTTATAGGAGATGTTTTCCAACCATTTGAACTACTTAGATCTATTCTTAATACTCACTCTAGTTTTCTTGATCTCATTATTTGGGATCCTCTTGAGGAAATATTACCTAAGCTTGTTCAAGGTAGTCAACCAAAAACAAAGGATGAAAACATGGATGTTACTTATTTGGATATCCTATAATATATGCATTATACTCTTTTAATTACTACAACACTTTTACATAGCATACCCATTCCTTCTAACTTACTCCCTCCAGAGATGTCTACTACATTACATCGACCAACTCTAAAACCAGCTTCCCTTATAGCTCAAGATAACATAAATATTTTAAAAATAGAAACTAAGGGAAATGTTTTAGGAAGTATAAATAAAAACCTTGGCATGTCATGAGGTAAATCTTTATAACATACACCAATCAGAATTGAACTCCCTAAAGAGGATATCCTTACTACCTCTGACCAGACTTGAAAAGGGAAAATGGTTTTGCCACCAATTTGAACTAGAGCATCCATATTATGACCTCTTCTTTTTTTAAGACCAAAATCCACCGTTATGGAATCCTTTTCTAAGAAGAATACACCAATACAAAAGGATCTTACCATATTAATAATGCCAATACATAATCCCTTAAATCCTTATTACCCTTATAATCTTGGTGTAAATTTTTATTCCAAGCATAAAGTACCTCTATGGGAAATATTTGAATAATAAATATGAAGAATCAAGACATGAAAGCAAGTGTATCTCCCATGTCAATGCTACGAAAGCTATTAAAAACCTAACCAAGATCTATTATAGGGGTGTTACTCCATGATTATCGAGCAACTCCTTCAAACCTCCCTTATCACACAACCACTTATAAAGCTTGTTAACCCTCATACTAAAAAATTGACATGGTATAGGGAAAACAAGAAATGTGCTTACCATCAAATAGTGGTACATGATACTAAAAGTTGTAATGTGATAAAAGTTGTAGCCCAAGATTTATTAGAAGAGGATGATCTTTTACTAGAAGAATTTGGTCATGATTATCCTCATAGTCAAATTATTAAAGTCATGAACACCCTAAGAACTAGTACATTACTGAGAGGGTTAAAATGAGCTTTAAAAGAAGATAAAACCTCTGATGAAACTTAGTATCAACCACTCTTAAACCCTCTAAACTTAAATGATTCTAAAAAGATAACAAACCCACTATTGTTTCAAATAGATGTAATACACATAACCACTCAATTGTAGATGTAGGTTTATAAAACCCAAAATCACAATAAAACTAAGGTGACTATTACAAAAGATCCTAATTTTTTCATAAAAAATCTTACAATGCCTATCTCAAAACCTAAAGTTTCTATTCTATGGAAAGAACAAAATAATAATTCCTTGAAGTTGATATAAATATTAGTTCTAAAATAATTCCACCAACCCCTGGTCAAGATGTATTTATATGAACTTATCCAAAATTATATACATCATAACCAAGTTATGATATAGGCCTTGAAGACCACCTAGATATAATCATATGAACCTTAGCCTATGTCATCTTTCATTGGATCCTTACAAAAAAAATTGTTTATCACATTTCATGATTTTGAAATATCCCCATTAGAACCCAATGATCAGGGCCCACCATTATTTATCACTACCCAAGTTAATCAAACACAAATCAAAAAATTTATGATTGATAATATATCCAATATAAATATTATCTCCTCACATGGTTTTAGGGAACTCTAGCTACTAGAAACTATTGTATCTCAATCTTTAACTATCATATGAGTGTTTAATGATATGGTTATCCCCACATTAGGTACAGTCATCCTTCTCATCAAAATAGGTATGTGTAACCTCCTAGAGTTATTTTACAAGATAGAGGGTGAATTTAAATATAATATCCTAATAGTACATCCTTGTATATGTGTTATGCATTGTGTTTCCTCCACTTATGTCTTAAATTTAAATATGAAGGTAAAATCCATGTTATCATAATAGATCCACATCTGTTCAAGACTTGAAATTTGGCTTACCATCATAATGATGTCATGATATCCATAAATAACTTGAGTCCATTATTTTCAATGGAAATGTATGCTATCTCTAATATACCTTCATTTTGTATCCTTGATGTAACCTATTTTGACTTGGTATTCTAACAACTCTCTATAGGGGAGTATCTACTATTAACTCTTAGCACCTTATCAACCCCTTAAGAATATGTATGTCTTGAATAATAATGCACTTACCAACCCAACCTAGGAGAAATTATCCCCTTTAGACCTCCTCACCTCAAAACACACTTAACCTATGGAGGAATTGACCTATCCCCCTTATATAGGGAAAGTCAAATGCATACCAAACCATTCGGTCTAAATTATCCTTTCTTGAAAAACCACACTTCATGTAAACTTATCTATAAAAAATTTCTTGGAAAGGATTTGGCCTAGGATGTTATGAACACATACATCATGAGGTTATGATAAATGACCTTATCAAACCACATGAGAAACATGGCCTCGATTTCAAGAAAGCTCCTGAAGCTAATAATGATAGCACTTTGATGTCCCATATCCTTATAGATGTGGATGAAAAAACTCCCTCATTCCCTCTTGGTTTCCATATGATAAATGAAGACACCATTTTCATAATGCCTAACATTTTTTTTATTAGCTACATTCACTTGGAACCACTAACGTATCAAAGCAACAAAGAAACCATATCCCTTCCCCTAAGTTTTTTTGACCTAATAGATGATGATTATTATTTAGTCCATGTAATGGAGTGTCAGGATGATGAATTTATTTTAAATTATTCATGGGTAAGAGATTCATATCTAAATAATATCATACCATTTAAGTCTCCTAGTCTTTTAAATGAGGTCATAATTGATATTAACATAAGGATGCTCGAGGTCCCATGAAATATCAAAGTGAGCCAATACTTATATTCTTAGGAACACCAAGATTTCATAGCATACTTGATAATCATATCCAATATTTTCCTTGGTATTATAGTGATATGCCAAGAATTCACCATGTTATAGTCATCCATAACATTGTTACAATTCCTGAAGCTAAACCAATAAAGTAAAATCTATGTAAGATGCATCCTCAAGTAGTACTTCTTTTCAAGGAAGAATTGAAATGTTTGTTATCCATTAACCTTACCCAACCCATCAATTATCCTTAGTGGGTATATAAAATATTACCTATCACAAATCCCACATGGGGATTGCACCTTTGTACTAACTTTTGTTATCTTAACATTGCTTGTCTAAAAGATGATTTTCCCCTTCCCAATATTGACCACCTCATGGAACTCACTATACAACATAAGATGTTATCACTCATGGATATATTTTATGGTTATAATCAGATCCATATCACCCCATAAGATCAACATAAAACCTATTTTATTACTCCATGGGGTACTTTTTGCTATAAGGTTATCTATTTTGGTTTAAAGAATGTAGGAGCAACTTACCAGTGTGCCATGTTAGGTTGTGGAGCTAAAAGCTTCAACTGTTGCAGACATTGAGGAGGTTGCTAAGTTCTAGGGATACCGGCATCGGTAGTGGGACCGACGTTGGTCATCTATAGTGTAGAATGGCAACCAACATCGGTAGATGTCAGCCAACGTCGGTCACCTCCAGGCAGATAGGGACCGACGTCGATCGCCTATGGCGGTTCCAGAACTATTCGTTGCATGAATAGTTAGTTCATTAAACTGAGTGTTTGCATGTTAAGGACTAATTATAGTCTCGAGCTGTGTGTCTAATTATTGTAAATTAAGAGTCTAAGTTAATTTTTAAGTCTGAGATCTATTTATAGACCCATTGGCATGTATTGTAATGAGTGAAAATAGAGGAAGGCAAGGAAGATCCTTCCAAGTGTAAGATCATTTAAGTTGCAGGTTGTTACAAGCTCATGGGAGAAGATCTACATGGTAAGTAAGATCACTTTGAGATCTACTTGAAGTACTTTGAGTACTTGTGTACTGGCAGGGTTATTACTGACTGGTTGAAGAGGTGAACACCAATTCTGTGTGTGAGTTGTGTGTTGGGACCATTTTTGGTAGGAGAGTGAACTCTTGAAGAAAATTATTGTGTACACTTGAGATGTGAGAAGATTCTGAGAGGTGTGGAGAAGAAGTGGCATCTTCTTTATTGTATTTTATTTTTGGATGAGTATTAATACAAGATTGTGTATTGTCTCTCATATTCTGTGCTATTTGTGAATTCTAGTTACTTGTTCATTCTAGTATAATTCCGTGTTTAGTTGCTAATACAAGGTAATCATATATACTCTTATTGGTGGAGTAAGATCCTAACAGTTGGTATCAGAGCTTTTGGTTGGGTTACTAATAGGTTGAATTAGATCTGGTTAGTGTGTGTTGATTATAGGTTACTCACAAGGGTTTCTGTTTGAGTGGGAGTATAGCAATGGCAGAAGAAAGTAAGCTACGAATGGAGAAGTTTAATGGCAAGAACTATCAATTATGGAGGATACAGATTGAAGATTATCTGTATTAGAAAGATTTTTACTTACCATTGGGTGGGGTTGATTGCAAGCCCCAAGATATGAAGGATGAAGAATGGGAGGTTCTTGTTCAGAAGGCTCTGGGATCTATAAGGTTGAGCCTTGCATTGTCTGTGATTTCCAACTTATCACAGGTGAAGACAACGGTAGAGTTGATGGAATCTTTGGCAAATTTATATGAAAAACCCTCAGCTTTGAATAAGGTATTTCTTATGAAGCAATTATTTAATTTACAAATGTTGGAAGGTGGATCTATACATAGTCATCTTAGTGATTTCCATGGTTTGGTAAACTAGTTAAATTTAGTTAATATTGTTTTTGATGATGAAATTAAGGCTCTCTTAATCTTATGCTCATTACCTAAAAGTTAGGAGAGTTTGGTAATGGCAGTTAGTAATACTGCGTCTGCTTCAAAAATATTAAAAGTGGATGATGTTGTGAGTGTAATCTTGAATGAAGAAATTCACAGGAAAAGCACAGGTGAATCATCAGGGAATGCTTTGAGTGTTGAAAGTAGGGGAAGGCAAAGAGAGAAGATCGAGCATGGGAGATCAAGGTCCAAGATAGGCAGGAGATCTAAGTCTAGGTATGGTAGAATAACCTACTGGAAATGTGGAAAGTAAGGGTACTTAAAGAGAGATTGCAGGTCAGTTGAAGATCAGCATGAAGGACATGAAGAAGCAGATGTTGCAGATTATGTTGCATAGGGTGCTCTGGTATGTTCCTTAGATAAAGTAGAATCTTGGGTTTTAGATTCTGGTGCATCTTTCCATGCATCCCCAAATAGGGAATTTTTTCATGAATATGTCCAGGGAGACTTTGGAGAAATTTATTTAGGGGATGGTAAGCCTTGTCAAATGGTTGGCAAAGGGAAATTGAAGCTATAATTACAGACAGGCAACACATGGGTGTTGAAGGAGGTCATGAATATCCTGATTCTGAAGCAGAGTTTGATTTCTATTGGAAATTTGGGTGATGAGGGTTGCATAGTAACTCTCATAATGGACTCTTGGAAAGTTTCCAAGGGTGCACTTGTTGTAGCAAGAGGTAAGAAAGTAGGTACACTTTATCTATCTACTTGTATTATTGATTCTCTTTCTGGGTTATCTACTTTAGCTATAGATTCAAAGATGTGGCTTAATAGGCTTGGTCACATGAATAAGAAGGAGATGCATGTTCTTGAGTAAAAGGGTATGCTTTCAGATTTGAAAAGCATGAATCAAGATTTCTATATGCAGAAGAAGAAGGTAACATTTTTGAGAAATCTGATATTCGTGACAAGAATAGGAAAGCCTTGGTTTTCAAGGAGAAGATGACGGATAGAGATCAGTCAAAAGCACTAAAGAATTTTGAGCAGAGCAAGGGTGATTTGGACAAGGGTTTGATCCAAAAGGATCTCACAGGTAGAAGTCATTTCTCACAAGAAAAACACAGAGACCGACGTCGGTTAGGTAACTAGCATCAGCATCCAAACAGGGACCGACATCAGCTATGTGTAGCCTGACATCGGTGACTCTAGATAGATAAACACTAGTGTTGGTCAGGGGAAATTGATGTCAATGATGAGGTAGTCACACGAAATTGATGTCGGTCGGGTGCAGATTGAGATGTGATTGGCATCAATCACTGAGATGAATTTTGGGTGGATAACAAGCTGTCAAGGAGTCTCCAGTTCCCATATGGAGGACTTAAAGGGTAAGTAAGCCTCAAATTCATCATTTCCCTTCTTTACACTACTTATTGCTCACTGACGGTTAAGAACCAGGAAGTTACTAAAGAAGCAGAGCAGGTAGATCTAGGAAACAGTGGGAGCTTGGCATGGATGATGAATGTGATTCCTTAGAGAAGAACCAAACGAAAGTTTTGGGTGGAGTTGCCAGCTGGAAGGAAGCACTAAGAGATGAATGGATGTTCAGGATAAAGAAGAGTAGAAATGGATATGTGAGATGGAAGGCCAGGGTATATGGTCTTGAGTAAGCTGCAAGACAATGGAGGTTTAGCCATTGTGTTTCTCTTTACCAGGTTGGATAATATTAGCTACATTATCCTATTACTGTATTGTGTACTTGTAGCAGGGTTACACTTACAAGGAGTTACTGAACTAAAGGTAAAGCTAGTTCAGAAGTATGTCATGAGATATCTAGGAACAACAAGATTCTTTGACATGAGTGTGTTCTAGGGACATGGAAGGTCACAGGTTGACTTTATTTCAGGATGATTGTGTGAGACCGATTAATACACCGATGGTTGGACAGTTCTATGAATAGTGTCTTGATTCAAATAATGAGGTTGAGTACATGTGTACTAAACCTGAGTTTTGCCAAGCAGTGGGAGCTATCAAAAAGTTTGGAGCCAATCCAGGAAAGAAGCACTGGAGGGCAGTTCAGTGGAGTCTCAGGTATCTGAGAGGGACCAGTAGCAAGTCGACATGCTATGCAGGGTCAAGTTCTTTTCTACATGGTTTGTAGATGCGGATGTGGTAGGTGATTTGGATGACTGGAGGTGCACCACAAGTTTTGTGGTGGTTAGTCTTCAAGAGTGATCTTGAAGAGGGATACAAAGCCAAGGGAACAAACTAGATGATGTACAAGTATAGGTACATTTGTAGCTATTTATCTCCAAGTGGGAGATTGTTAGGTTGTGGAGCTAAAAGCTTCAACTATTGCAGACATGGAGGAGGTTGCTGAGTTCCAGGGATATCAGCGTTGGTAGTGAGACTGACATCAGTCATCTATAGTGTAGAATGGAAACCAACATCAGTAAAGGTCAGCCAATGTTAGTCACCTCTAGGCAAATAGGGACCAACATCGGTTGCCTGTGGTGGTTCCAAAACTGTTCATTGCACAGACAGTTAGTTTATTAAACAGAGTGTTTGCATGTTAAGGACTAATTATAGTCTCAAGCTGTGTGTCTAATTATTATAAATTAAGAGTCTAAGTTATTGTTTAAGTCTGGGATCTATTTATAGACCCATTGGCATGTATTGTAATGAGTGCAAATAGAGGAAGGCAAGGAAGATCCTTCCAAGTGTAAGATCATTTGAGTTGCAGGTTGTTGCAAGCTCATGGGAAAAGATCTACATGGTAAGTAAGATCACTTTGAGATCTACTTAAAGTAATCTGAGTACTTGTGTACTGGTAGGGTTATTACTGACTGGTTGAAGAGGTGAACACCAATTTTGTGTGCGAGTTGTGTGTTGGGACCATTTTTGGTAGGAGAGTGAACTCTTGAATAAAATTACTGTGTACACTTGAGGTGTGGGAAGCTTTTGAGAGGTGTGGAGAAGAAGTGGCATCTTCTTTGTTGTATTTTATTTTTGGTTGAGTATTAATACAATATTGTGTATTGTCTCTCATATTCTGTGCTATTTGTGAATTCTAGTTACTTGTTCATTCTGGTATAAGTCCGTGTTTAGTTGCTAATACAAGGTAATCATATATACTCTTATTGGTGGAGTAGGATCCTAACATGCCATGACTTATATTTTCCATGATTCAATTCAAAAAATCATTGAATATTATTTGGATGATCTCATTGGTAAATATAAGTATCAAAAAGATCACCTATCCATACTTCAGAAAATATTTGCTCATTTGATCAAATATCAAGTTCATCTTAACCCTAAAAAGTGTATCTTTGGGGTTTTATCAAGAAAGCTTTTGGATTTTATCATTTCCATTTATGGAATCAAGGTTCATCCTGATAATATTAAATTTATTATCAATATGTTACCTCCTTCCACCCATAAGCAACTTCATAGTTTACAAGGGAAATTTCAATCTACTCACTACTTTATTTCACAATTGTCAGACCAATGTCAACCATTACGTCACCTTCTTAAGAAAGACAACCACTTTGTATGGGATTCAAATTATCAAGTATCCTTTTATACTCTTAATAAGTATATCTTATTTCTCCCTATCCTTATTCCACCAAGAGAGGATAAATCTTTTTATTTGTATATCTTAGCTACAGATCATGCTTTAGGTGTTATGCTTACCCATCGAGATGAGCAACATAAATAGAAAGTAGTTTATTATATAAGTCATACTTTGGTTAAGTATAAAATTAATTGCACACATAGTGAAAAACTATGTTTGGCATTATTATTTGTGGCTTCCATTCTTTGTAATTATTTACTTAATCATAAGACCTATGCAATTACCAATATCAACCCTCTTAACTTCATGCATTCAAAACCCTATCAGAATCATTGAATGACAAGATGGTTTATACTTCTCATCAAGTTTGATCTTAATTTCCTTAACCAAAAGTTAATTAAGGGGAAAATCATTACTGATTAATTAGCTGAGGCACCCTTTTCTAATAAATCTACCATCCATCTATGGATTTCTTGATGATTCTATAGCCTCCACATCCCAAGGAGATCTCGAATATTATATGGCATTGTTCTTTGATGGATCTAAATAAAAATATGGAGGGGGTTATGGATTATTCTAGTACCACCTAAATGCACTCCTATACCCCTATCTTTTAAGCTTGATTTCAACTATATTAATAATATGACAGAATATGAAGCCTTAATTATAGGTCTCCAAATAGCTTTGGCTCTAGGTGTTAAGTCACTTCATATTTTTTAGGACTCTTAGTTGGTAATTGATCAAATAATTGGCATATATTATTGCAATAATAACATCCTCCAGAGGTATAAAATGTTATTAGATAATTAGTTATCCACCCTTAACCATTATGTCATCCAAACCACTCCTCAATTGATGAACAAGTTTGTTGATGCCATGGCTTTTTTGGCCTCCTTTATCCCATATTCCTCTTCAAAATCTAAATTATTTGTCCTTATTCACAAGGTCAATCAACCTTATTATACCAAAACTAATTTTCTTTATATCCATATTATATAGGAAAACCATTTGGATATGTGGTACATGAGATGTTTGATTATTTGTCTAAAGGTATCACTCCTTTAGATTTATCTAAAAATGTTAAGTGTGCTTTTCAATAGTGGAGTTTTACATATGTAATAATAGGGGGTATGATTTATAAGTGGAGGTTAAATGGTATCCTTATCCGTTGTCTCCAAAATTTGGAATCAAATCTCATAATTAAAGAAACTCACAATGAAATATGTGGTGGTCATTTTATTGGTTTAACAATTACCAAGAAGATTATGTGACTAAGTTATTATTATCTCTAAATCTTGCACCCTAGAAGAGGGTTATTCATGCCTCCTTTAGATTTGGGCAATGTTGGGACATGTATATGCCTTTGGGTGTGCCTATAAGTGGAAATGAACCTCTAGGTTGAAAGGGATAGATCCCTATATTAGCTTTTGTGAAATAATACTGTTGAACCAGTTTGTATAAGTGAAAAGAGTCAAAAGTTTACATAAATGAAAATCCTAGTCTAATATGGTGATACACCAAGAATTGTTATCCACATGTATGCCTTATACTTATGCACAATATAGTATAATATAGTCTATAACTCAAGCTCTATAAGATTCCAACATAAGTATTTCAATGTAGAGACAAAATGAATGAGATCACACAAGGTAAATAATTAGAAAAGATAATTTGTATAGTCCACAAAAAAGGTTACACATGTGCAAAATCTCATACAGCTAGAATGCACTCTCCATGACTTGTTAGATCAAATATTTGCTTTAAAACATGAAGGATAGAGAACATAAGGATAAAACATCACTTGTTGTCACTTTGTGTCTCTTGCATGCCAAGGCAAATGTCTAGAACTTAGAAAGAAAATAGACTTATGCTTTTTTTCTCAAAGGCAAGAAAATGGAAAAACATTTTAGTAGGGCTTCACCATACTATCTATGGATGATAAAACAAGAGTCCAAGGGTCTTATTTATAGAAAAATAAGGAGAGAAGAGAGAAATCTTGGGTGCCAAAATAGAAGCCTCCAAAATAGTTTATAGTCACCATCTTGGTGAAATTGATTCCATCTATTCTCTTATTCAATTAGACTTTGTCCTTCTCTTTAATTTTCACTTTTAAAATGACTAGGATCACTAAAAAATCAATGGTGAGATGACCCTCCATAATACATGGCTCAAATTTTTAAAAATTTAATGGATTCTTCCTAAGAGATCCCACATTTTATACTATAGACCTATTTAGGTTTTCCAAGTGACTTTACTTCTAATTACTTATTTAGGTTCTTTGATTGCTTCTACTTGTAAAAGTCATAATAAAATCTCTTTTAAAAACCCAAAAATCATTATCTTTTCATTTTCAAGCTTATTAATTGCTTTTAATTGTAAAAGTCATAAGCAAAGCTCTTTTGAAAACCCAATTTGTACTATCCTTGCTTAAGACCCTATCGGGGTCTCTGAATGGCTTTACTTCCTACTTGAATTCTTTAGAAATGAATTTGACATCTTACGGAACATCATATTTGAATCATAATGGCTAGTTTTCCACCCTAAATTTGATGTCTTGCATCACTTCATGACTTTGAAACCCAACAACTAGTTGACCACCCTGAATTTGATGTCTTACAACACATCATCTTACACCCCAATGGCCAGTTGGTTGTATTAAAATTGACATCCTATGGCACATTATGGGGATCCATCAAGTTTATGTTTTGGGAAATTTTCCCAAAGTAATTCCTTTGAATAATTTGTCTAAAGGAATTATTTTAGGGATTTTGCTTGAAATCCAATGGTTAGTTCCTTCAAGAATTTTTCTCAAAGGACACTTGGGAAAGTGTCCTTTGAAAAAGTTTTGAAGGATACTTGTGAAAAGTATAGGGTCCCTTCAGAAAATTTTGAATGGCATTTCCAAAATAAATGGCCCTTCAAAACTTTTTTGAAGGGCATTTCCAAAGACAAAGTGCCCTTCAAAAAAGTCTAAAGGGTCACTTGGGATGAAAAGTGCCCTTCAAAAAAGTTTGAAGGGACACTTGGGCTAAAAAGTACCCTTAGAAACTTTTTTGAAGGGTCACTATGGAAGAAAAGTGCCCTTTAGATAAGTCTAAAGGGACACTTGGGCTAAAAAGTGCCCTTCAGAACTTTTCCAAAGGGTCACTTGGGAAGAAAAGTGCCCTTTGGAAAATTTTGAAGGGACACTTGGGCTAAAAGGTGCCCTTTAGAACTTTTATGAAGGGTCACTTGGGAAGAAAAGTGCCCTTAAAAAAATTCCAAAGGGACACTTGGGCAAATAAAGTACCATTCAAAAAAGTCTAAAGGGACACTTGGAGGGGAAACATTATCAAGACCATTTTCAGTTTTTTGATTAGTTTTGCTTGTAAAAGTCATAAGACTTATTCTTTGGAAAACCTAAAGTCATGCATCATTGAAAACCTACAAAGCATTGGAAGGATTAATTTAGGTTCATAAACTTGGATTACTTCTACTCATGAAACTTTTATAAGTCGAGTCATTTAGAGAACCCAACTTGGTCTTGATAATGTAATTTAGGTTTATGAGGGGCCAAGACTTGACTTATGGAGAACTTGACATACACTATGGAGCTAAAACACCCTAGCCTCCTTGACATGCAATTTTAGACCTCTAAAATGACCTATTCTTGCAACTATTGTTTGTCTCTACATGAAAATGGTTAAACAAATTATACTTTTGTGAAATTTGGTCAATAGTTATAATTAGCCCACTATGAATTAGGATTGTTGTGAGTGTGTCAATAAATGTGTCAAGTTCCAACAACATGCCAATTTGTCCCATATCCCTACTCATGTATTACAAGTAGCTAGGGACTTTTGGCCTTTGTCCTAATGGGTTTTAAACCTTATAAGGTAGAATAATCCTAAATCCTACCAATGACATAGCTTTATCTTTACTGCTATCAAATATTTCACTAAATGGGTGGAATACATTCCCCTTATTTTGACCAAGGAATATAAGATTATTCATTTCATTAATAATCACATCATATGTCATTTTGGTGTCTCACATAAACTCATTTTAGATAATGGGAAATATTTTCAAATTAAACAAGTCTCAAAGTTGTGTGATTCATTTGGCATTAAGCAAAGCTTTTCATCACCTTATTATCTAAAAGCCAATGGATAAGCCAAAGCATCAAACAAAAACCATATCAATATGTTAACCAAAAAAATTAGTGATGTTAGAAAGGATTGGCATCTTTGCATACCTTATGCTTTGTGGGATTATTGAACTTGTATTCAAACACCTACAAGGGCTATCCCTTTTTCTTTGGTCTATGGTACTAAAGCAGTTCTCCCCTCAGAAGCCCAAATTCGTTCCCTTCAAATATTTCTTAAGGATATCATTTTTGAAAAGGATTACACAAGAATGATTAGCACAGCTGGAACATTTAGATGAGCATCAATCCATAGCCTTTGATCACCTTCATGTATATCAAGAATGAATAAAAAGTGCATATAATCAACATTTAAATGAATGAGAATTTAATATTGATGACCTTGTCCTTAAATAAAACCAACATGTTTTAAATATGGAATGAATTAAATGAGGAAAGTCTGCTCTAAATTGGTTTGGACCCTATATTACCACTCATAAATATGGATTTGGGGCATATCATGTGGCCTTCCTTGATGTAAAATCTAAGCGTAAACCTCTTAATGCATTTCATTTACATATTTTATATTGTTAATGATCCTATTTCAAACACCATTCAACATAAGTTCTCTTAAAATATTATCCCCTTTCTCTAAACATACTTCATAATGATTGAATCATGTGAATTTCCAATAGTATTCCCATTTTATCCTTAAATATGGATACCCTAGTTCTATTCATAGCATGTTATCATGGATCAACCCCACTCAAAACAAAGTGGAGTTTCATATAATTATTTCCTAAATTCCTTCACCTTAAAAGCTTGTTCAAGAGGAATAATGCATTGTCTTGTTCTATGGCTTATGAAAACACCCCAAGTGGCCTTTCAAGAAAATATCAAAATGGAAGACTAATCCCTTGAAGGAAAATTATTATCAAAATAAAGAAAATATAAAAGTTGTAGATTGATCCCTCAAAGGACACCTGATAAAATATATATATGTAAACATGTATACCACTCCCTTGAAGGATGGCTATATGCCTATGATTTAGGAAACTTCTCACATTGATCAGTTTCCTTTTAAAATCAAACCATTTAAAAATATATAAAATCGAAATTATCTCCCATAAAAGCTTCTCGCATTGATCAGTATACATATATCCATGGATTAGCTTAAGGTTAATAGCTTGTATACAAAAAATAACATGTGTATTCCTAGAGAATTAAATTTTTCTCCCAATCCTACATGAATTTATGAATTTAGTTAACAAAAGATTGTTAAGGATTTTCATTAACATTGGATAAAAGGGCATTTATGCAAAAATAACTAGAGGCCTATATTTGGTTAAGATCCAAGCTAATTATGAGTCATGCATCCTTGATCAGTTAATGTAGAAGCCATTTTTATCACAAAATAAAAACATTTAAATTAATGGAAAATCATAGCATAATTCAAAAATCCATAATTAACCATGACATAAAATCTCGTCCATATAATCTAATTAATCAAAAGCGAAAGGCCATATAAACACCATCCATGTAATATAAAATCCATAATACATCATAATTTAGTGCATGATTTAAAATCCATAATCCATCATAAATCCATTAAAACATATACATATAAATCCATAAATAAGATAAAAAATTAAAAGCTACATCACATTATCTAAAAATCATAATCCATGTAAACACCATATAATCCATAAATATCACATACATAAACTCAAATTCCATCTAAACATAATCCAAATCCATAATCACATAACACAAGCTTGTGTCATAAATGTGTGTAATAAATACTCATGAATCTATATATCCAAAAAATTAAATATACATCATAAAAGTGTCAATATATGTATAAAGTCAATCTATATCATCAACCATAAATATAACTACTCAATGAACTAGATTTTGATCAAGCAAATATCCACTCCACCTCCTCCAATATCACCTCCATCTCCTTCCCCATACCTCCTATATCTCCCCTGTGGTATGTTCCCCATGTTATTTATGGTAGTTTTTTTCCATTTTGGAGTCTAACCCTACATCACTATATGACTATCATATCTAGGAACCTCTAGCAATTGATTTGTAATAATCTACTCATAATATCAAAGCTTTTCCAACATATCCTGATATTTGTCCATGATCATGATACCTAGAGGCCCCATCATCTTACCCTATGTTTATCCTCCTATGATGGATCTTTATACTACTACCCTCATATCCCCTAATAATACTTAGAGCCTCTCACACTACTTATGATACCTATCCCATGCTCATCATGCCTCATCATAACTCTATTGTAATGCATCATAGTACCCATGTAACTCTATCAAGCTCACATGTAGGTGGTCTTACTTAAATACAACTCTATAATATTGTGCTTAGGCCACATGCCTCTCTGTTATCACTACCTATATGTTTACATCCCCTTCCCCATCTCTTCTTATGGCCTCCACATCTACCATGTCTACATCTCCCATCTACCATCTCTACTACACCACCCTCTCATGTCCTCCTCCAAGATGATCTGCTCACCATAAGAAGTATGCCTCTATAACTTTGTATCATCCACACATGCTCCCTCTATCTCTTCCTCCACCAAAATCTCTAAATCTATAACATGTGGTTTAGGTAGCTCCCCATCTCAGTCATACCTTATGTATACCTAGGGTGCCTTAAGTATATCATGACATAGCCCAAACTATCATCGTATGTACCCAAACTAGAATACCTCTATAGAGAGGATTACAAGGCAAGTTAGTCAAGCATTAGTTCATTAATAATGAAACATGCATAAATAACTAACTAACCAATCCTATCTATTCCTATGGGAATTACAAAGGATAGAAAGAAACAAATGAAAGAAATTAATACCATATTACCTTCCCAAATGGATTCACCATACCCACGTGGCTCAAAAACATGTTCTCCCTTGATCAAGCATCCTTGTATTGTCAACAATGGTGGTAAGCTCCTCCAATACCTCAACTCCATAAAACCTATGCACTTGATTACAAAATCAATAAATTAGCATATTAATGAAGCTTGCAAACAAAATCAATGATCAAATGTAAAGGATTGTGGAAACAATTTAACACTATAACTTTGAAATATTCAAGCTTTGAAGATATTTGAGCATAATAACCTTGCACCAAAATAGCTTAGAAATGATGTTCATGGCCTCTCTATTTATAGATTTTTGAGATTGGTCAAGATCAACCATGACCGTCCATCTCAAAATTGAGATGTGTGGCCATAGATAATCCTAATATTTGGAATTAAATCCATAAATATCTTCAAGATAAATAAGCATTAAAGGGGCATGGGAGGCATTAACTAGGCATGGGTTACCCATAATCTTGATATTTTATGCACTTATGACTTGATGGATGCCACCCCATAGATGATGTCACTAGGTGATGTAGATAATAAGAATCAATTTTCAAAGATAAATATTCAACAAATCTAATGGAAAATCCACTTAAGCTCTTGATCTAGATTAATTATCCTTAGACAAGTTTAATCAACATTTGTGCAATTATTTGGTCCTCAATTAATCAAAACCGTTAGAAGGTCATATTACTGAGTTGTAATTTGACTCAATAAGAATTAGAAGGCGACGTTAGATGAATTGGAACCATATTCCCATTTAGGATGTTTCCAATATAAAATAACAAAGGTATGTGATGTGTACCAATAAATTAGAATAAAAGAGTGATCCAGAGCACTAAATAGTAAAATTATCATTTTGACTCAAAATAACTTGATCAAAGTTAACTGGCCCATAAATTGCATTTCCCTATTTAGGGATACTTTGACCTAAATTGGTGCTTTTAAACTAAAAGTTTGAACCATTTAGATAATTTTATGGATTTTGACTTAAAATGTGCATTTGAGTGCAATTCGAGTAAGATTGACAATTTCAACACAAATAGTGTTAGGAATTAGATGTCTACATTTTGCCCCTATTTGAGAAGGTGTAGTGAGACATTCCGGTGAAGCAACATCTTTTTAAAGAAAATATTTCTCAAGAATGAATTGGAATAGACCCATGATTTCCCCTTGAGAGGAGATACTAGGATGAAAGAGAAGGATGAACTCTCAAAAAAAGAGAGAAAGTGAGAGATTAACCCATGGAATAGATCACATCCAGATGAGCTAATGATTACACATGTGATTAACATCAATGATAAAAATATAATTAGAAGTATAATAGGCCTTAGAGATAGGGGGAATGGGAAAAATATAATCCATAAATGTAAGGGACACATTGTAAACATACCCAATTTGAGAGTCAAAGCTGCACACTTATGACATTGATCAATCTTGAGACAAGTTGCACACTAAATATTTCCATCATGGCCTTTAATGTGGAGATCTTGGAATTAAAGGAAAAGAGATAATGTTCTACTTTAGGAAGGGAAGCACCACTATAATGGGGTCTCCAAAGAGAATAAGAAGTACTTCAGTAGAGTAGATTTGATTGTGATAAAGTATTTTTGCCCTAGTAGGGTGAATCTTGATCATTGATAAAGAATAAATAATGATTTACCCCTATAGATCTTGAATTTGATTTAGACATGATTCATATGTTGGAACCTAGCATGGGCAATTGGCAAGAAAAAATAGCTCAAGGATATAATTGAAAAGATAGGTTAAAATGAGTAGTCACAAACATACATGTGATGGTGTAATAGATTACAAAGCCATATAAAACTAAGTATATAAGAATTCACAAAGTGATGAGAGAGATGAAAAGAAGAATGAAGATAGCTGAGCTAACCTCAATAAAAATTAAGTGTTGCCTACATAACTCCATGGAATCATGTTCCAACATGAACTTCAGGCCAATGTAGTTCACCCAAGTTTGGGAGAGAATGGAATGAGGAATGATGAAAAATCACCAAGAATTGATTAGACTCATAATGTATGCAAAGAGATGCATGTCTAATCATAGATAAAGAAGCTTGAAATGCATGCTACCTAGAATCCTAATTCCATATCATGAGCCTATGTTTGGCAAAGTGTTCTTGAGAATCATTAGTTGGAGCTTATGTTGACATTAAGATGTTGAGACCTAAGCATAAAGTGATTATTATAACAAAATAAATTAGGCATCATAAGTATGAATAACTTAGGATGACATAAGATTCCAATTACACTAATCTAGTTCAAATGTGAATATCTATAACTAAGGATAATGGTAAAATAATGACCAAAACTAGAGTTATAGTGATTTACATTTAAACATAAAATAAAAAATAAATAAAAAGACAAACATAAATGAACCTAACTTTAAATCAAGATATGATATTAAGTAGGAACAAAATGTTTAAAAATAAAAGTCAGTAATGTCTTAATGACATGAGACCAAGATATGAAAAATCAAGATCCATGTGGACCATCAAGGCATTCTTGAACACAAAAGAGAAAAGCAAAATAAAATTAAAAAAATAAGACACCAACAACAATCAAATAAACAAACTGGTCAAAGAACAACATAATAACATAGGATCAAGATATGGAAAATCAAGATCCATGTGAATCACCAAGATGTTCTGAAACACAAAAGAGATAAGCAAAAATAATCAAGAAAACATAAAACCAATAATGGAGACAAGAAGTAATAAAAGGAGAGAAGGAGAATAAATAAAAGGATAGGTGCAAAAGCATAACAAAACACCAATAAAAACTCAAATAAACACACACAAATAAAAACCAAGTTAGTGCAGTTTAAAGATAAATGTTCATGCATGTGTGGTGGAGGCGTTACTTTCTACCACATCATAACAAATAATAATGACATGATAATTGTTCCCTAATTAAAGAGGAATAATGACAGAAGAAATGGGGGAAGAGATGAAAAGGAAGGCATTGGCCAAGCTGACTCAAGATGTATAAGATAAGTGGACACTACCTACATAGTTTCATGGATGCATGTTCCAACATGAACTTCAGGCCAAGTGTAGTTCTCCCAAGAAATGGAATAGAATAAAAATGATGATCAGACTAGCATGATTAATATTATAAAAGAAATGGAAGATACAACAAATAAATGAGAATATTCTAGCAAACAAGAAGCTGATGAGATGAGAAAGAATGATCTTACAAAATAGAAAGTGTGTGGGATAAGATGAAATGAACTGGTGTTTGTGTGTTTATAAAATGGAAAGAGCATAAGATAAGATGAAATGGTGTTTTTATGCTTGCAAACTGGCAAGAGTGTATAATGGTGGAACGAGAATGTACAAATGTATAGAAGCATGAGATAATGATTTTATTCTTTTGTGGATCATGTTCTAATGTTTTTGGTATTTTCAAAGTATTTTTAATGTTTTTGGTGTTTTTGGGATAAAATATTCATAAGGTGGGACCATCTAGTCGAGGAGATGCATGTCCTAAGAGTAGAGCTTCCAATACGATAGCTAAATTGGTTACAATAGCACTTGCTCACAAATTGGTGAGAGTGAGGCTCTTGATAAAACAAAAAAGAACAACAAATACTTATACTAAGAAGATACATCTATTTACCTATCTAAAGCTACACAAGATGGTCCTGGCTAAACTACTTTGTAGAACTATTTCTAAAGATGTTCATAATGTGCATGAGACATAATTGAGATCATAATTGATCAAGGGACAAAAAGTGTTTAAGCTTATAACATGTCCTAGACAAAACAAAGAATATGTCTCTTAAAGAGATAAATCCATAATGGGAGGAATAATGTGTTTGGAGTGTTAAGGGTTCAAAGCCTTTACTATTGAGAATCATGAAAAGTGGACCAAGGTAGTATAAAATGTGTTCAAGGTAAGATAAAAGGGTGGGATAAAATTAGGATAGCACAAGTTGCTCCCAAGTCAAAGGTCTTATAGAAAATGGTTCAAATCTATTCATGCATAGAACCCCTTAAGGTGTATGATGTTCATGGGTTCTAAAAGTTCTTCACCATTATGTTTAGCCAGTCGATATGCTCTTGATCCATAGTTTGTTGTGAAAATATATGGTCTTAACCAATTAGGCTAAAACTTACCTTTCTTTTTGGGTTTAGCATTCATGTTCTAGTTCTCTTTCAAAAATAAATCACCAATCTCAAATTCTCAATGGAGAATGCATTTGTTGTAGCTTCTTCACAATCTATTATAATAAGCTTACAAGTTTTCTAGGGTAGCCAAATGCTTACCATCAAGAAGTTCTAGTTCTTATAGTTGTGAGGCTCTATAGTCTTCATCATATTTAATGTGTTCCAGTGATATTATTAATGATGGGATCTCAATCTCAATCAGGATGATCACTTTAGTGCCAAAATCAAGGGAGTATGGAGTATCTCCAATTAGGGTGTGATGATTGGTTTTATAAGCCTAGAGGGTAGGAAAAAGTTGCAAATGCCAATTATGGCCAGCATCATTGACAATATTTTTTAAGATGGATATAATGGTTTTGTTTGATGCCTCAACTTGTCCATTTCCTTACGAGCTATATGGAGTGCATTTCTTGTGCTTGATCTTGAATTTTTCACAAAGATATTTCACATCTTGGTTCACAAAGGATCCACCATTATCAGATATAATATGAGTTGGGATACCATATCAATAGATGATATGGTAATGAATGAATTTGGCTATTTGATTCCTAGTAATATAAGTGAGAATATTGGCCTCAATCCACTTGTTAAAGTACTTAGTTATAGTCAAAATGTGCTTATGGCCATCTGAAGATGTTGGGTTAATTTTTCCAATGAGACTGAGACCCCATGTTGAGAATGGTCATGGTGTTGTAATCAGTTGTAATGGAAAGGAAGGTGTATGTATCAATTTACCATGTTGCTAATAAGGAACACACTTCTTTACATAATTACAAGCATTTGTCTCCATTTTGGGCCAATAATACCCTATTTTGAGAAGTTTCTTTACTAAGACTACACCATTGGTATGGGCCCCACACATTCCTTCATGAACCTCCTTTAGTGTTAGCTTGGATTCTCCCAAAGATAAACAACAAAGAAGCATTCTATCATATCCTTTTTGATAAAGCATGTTTCCAAGGAGGATGTAACATGTTAAGCGATGAATGAATAATTTTTGTTGGTTGTTGGAAAGGTTGGCAAGAAATACATGGCTATAAAAATAGTTATAAAAATCTTGGTACCATGGTAACTCAAGTGATAGATTAGGATCAGAAATGGTGCATATCCTCTCTAAATTTGATAGAATATGTGCTAGCTGAAGAAGATTTTCAATCAAGAACTGATACTCTTTATCATTATCATGCATTTGAATCATGGAACTAATTATTTCTATGGCATTGGTAGATCTATTGTTGACTCGTAGAACTTTCTCAAACTATAGAGATTTAAAATGTTTTTTAAGGTTATTAATAACTTTCTTATAAGGGATAAGCTTATCATCTCTTATTTGATACTGATTAGTTGTCTGATTTATGATTAGCTACAAATCACTGTAGACTTTTAAGCTTTGAATATCCCATTGTATGGCAAGATAGAGCCTTGTAACTAATGCCTCATATTCATCCATATTATTTGTAAACTGATATTGTATATGGAATGCTTTGGGGATTAAATCCCCATATGGCGTGATCAATAATATGTTAGCTCTAGATCCTTGGGATGTGAAGGATCCATAAAAATAGAGCATCCACTATTCAAGTTCTTGTGATGCTTGTTATATCATCATGATGTAATCATCTAAAAGGTCAAAGTTGAGAGGTTGAATGGTCGTAATAGGAGCTTTTGCAAGTTGGTCAGCAAAAACTTGCCCTTTGATTACCTTTTGATTCTGGTACTCAATATCAAACTCACTGAGAAGCATAATCCATTTAACCATGCATCCTTGAAGAGCTACTTTAGATAAAAGGAACTCGAGAGGATCTATCTTGGTGATAACAATAGTTTTGTTATTTAGCATATAATGTCAAAACTTCTAAGTGGCAAACACCATAGCTAATCATGCCTTCTTAATAGGCATATAATTATGTTCATAGGCTATCAATATGTGGCTTAAATAATAAACTACATGTTCCTTACCATGATCATCATGTTGAGCCAAAAGTGCCCCTAGTACATGTTATGTGGCTAATATATAAAGAAGTAGTGGCCTTCCTTGTGTTGGAGGTCGTAAGACTGGTGGATTGGCCAAGTATGTTTTAAGTTTTGCAAATGACATATAAAAATATTCATCCCACTGAAATGCTACCCCTTTATTTAATATATGGGTAAATGGGTGGCACTTATCTGCCAATTGAGAAATGAACCTGCATATAGATTGGATCTTGCCTTATAGACCTCACAACTATTTAAGATTATTTGGTGGAGGCATTTCCATAATAGCGGTGACCTTTACAAGGTCGACCTCAATCCCTCATTGTGATACAATTAACCCTATCAATTTTCCTGATGTGACTCCAAAAACACATTTTTTAGGATTCAAACAAACTTCATATGCACAAAGCCTCTCAAACATTATTTATAGAATGCCAAGATATTCCACTCTTTTTCTTTATTTTACTATTATATCATCAACATAGTCCTTGATAATGTCATGCACCATGTCATGGAATATGATAGTCATTACACACTGATATGTGGCTCCAACATTCTTCAAACCAAATGGCATGACTTGGTAACAAAATGCCCCCATAGAGTGGTGAATGCAATCTTATGCTAATCTTCAGGGGCTATCTTGATCTGATTGTAACCAAAAAATCCATCCATTAAGGATAACATCTCATACCTAGTAATTGAGTCAAAATTCATTTCAATCTTGGGCAGAGGAAAATCATCTTTGGGGCATGCTTTATTGATATCATGAAAATTAGTAAAAACATGTATGTCAGGGGTCTTTTTACTTACTAGAACTATGTTAGAAATATATTTAGAGTAATCCAGTGGTCTGATAAAATTGGCTCCTAACAACTTTTTTAACTTGGCCTTAACTAAAAGGGTGATGCATGGATGCATCTTTCTCAACTTTTACTTGATTGGTTTAGCATCAAGGTGAATAACAAGATGATGCACAATTAAATATAGATCTAGGCTTGGCATATCATAATATTTCCATGAAAATATGTTTATATAATCCTTAAGAATGGATGTAATATGTTCACATTCTGCTTCAGTAAGGGAAGCTCCAAGATAAACAATTTTTGGATCCTCATGGGTTCCCAAATTCACTTCTATTATTCTTTCCATAAGGAGTGTGGATCCATCCTCTAAAATTGTAGATAATGTATGGTTATGATCATCTTCTACTACTACATATTCTTGTTATTCCTCCCAAAGATCTAGATAATATGAAGAATCAGAGTCTACCTTCTTAGGTAAAGGACAATTGGTAAAGACCTATAGAAACTCAGAGAAAGATGCTCAAATATTTGATTTTGTTTTGAAGAGATGCTTTTACTAGCTATGGAACTTGGGCTAGATAGACTTTCTATGTCCTAAAGGGATGAGCAAACTTTCCCACCTGGGAGTGCCTAAAACAAGTTTTCACTCAAAGGCTTATCTTTTTCTTAACTTATTCCCTGATGAAAAAGTGCCTCAAAGAGGTTTTCACCTGAAGATCTTAATGTTTATTCTTTATTATGACCAAGAAAGTTTGCCTACTCTCCAAAGTAGGTAAAAAAATTTAATGAAAAATCAAAACCCTGCTTATGATCCATAATGGGGAAGGCATCTCATAGGCCTATGTATTCTACAATCGATACTTCATTTTAGAACTCATCAAGGCATATGACCAATTTTTTCTAATCCAAATCTATGATTTTAGGATGGCAAAGGCATAGGTTACAGTGAGGGTTTGCTTTAGGATAAGAAGCACCAATGGTAAAGATAGAATGTCCTACTTTAGGAAGGGAAGCACCACTAGGATGGGTTTTTGATTTAGGATGGGAAGCTCTAATAGTAAATATATTATGTCCTACTTCAGGAAGGGACTCATCACTAGGATGTATTTCTTCTTTAAGATGGGAAGCTCCAATAGGTGTTATGGTAAATATGGCATTTAAATCAAATAAATTTGAATCAGCAAGCTCATTGAAAAGGCTATAATGGGATGTTATGTTACTGTTAGGAGTCTTGTTACTAGTCACTTCAGAAGAGTCACTACCAGATGTTATGATGTCATCCTCTGGTGGTTTAAATTTGAGACCATGATTCCAATTGGTATGGGTTCTAAATTCCTTGCACCTATGGGCTAATGCCTTTCCCTGTATAGTCAAGATGATCCATTATCTTGTTAGGGATGGGATACTTTGGATTATAAAAACAATCGGTGAGGCCTTTATAATATAACCAATATCCCTTAGTAAAGGCCTCTCGATCTTTCTTTGGTGCAATTACAGGTAAAAAAACCATAGGAGGTTTTGGTTGCTTCTTTTTTGGTTACCAAATATGATCAGGTCTATTAGGAGTCTAGGAATTTTTAGGCTTACCAAATGTTTTAGGGGATTTTAGTAATTTTTCAATATGGAGGACATATTTAGATGGTACATGGAAATGCTTGTATCTTTAATAATCACCTATTTGGCTAGAGCTATAGGAAATGGATCAATTGAAGTGGAGGCTAGATCACCAGAGTCTATATAATTAGATGGAGATGGATGAGAAATGATGGATTTATTCTTCTTTATAATGAATTCATAACCTGGGAAATATTCATAATTATGAAACTCTACTTTAAGATGTTTGTAGTATTGGTATGGCTGCTAATCAATGGAAATAGTAACCTCAATCCCATCATGGAGAAACTTAAGGCATTAGTGAAGAGTAGATAGAACTGCCTATACTTCATATATCTAAGGATGACCAAGAAGTATGTTATAAGGAAGCTCAATATCCATAATATGGAATAATGTGTGATGAAAAATAGACCCAACCATGATTGGTGACCAAATTGTACTGGATGACTCCCTCTCAGCATTGTCGTAAGCCTTGATTGTAATAGTCTCTATTTGAATGTCTTTGTCCATGTAACCTAATCATTTCACTAATTTAAGATATATGATGTTTATCCTTGAACCATTATCTATAAGAACCAACTTGATCTTGTGATTTGTAATGATTATCTCAATGTGTAGTGGATTATTGTGGTTTAAGCCAAGGGTGGACATGTTCTTTTGATCAAATGTAATTTTTTGAAATGAAGACAAGTGTCCAACTCGGTTCTGGAACTAATCAAGGTTTATATCATTAGGCACAATAGAATCTTGTAAAAGTTTGTTAAAGATGGTTCTATGGACATCAGATGTCTGCAAGAGTTCTAATATAGAAATTTGCACAGGGGTTCTATATAATTGATCTATTATACTATAAGGCCTTTGAATTATGGATTGAACTAGTTTAATCTTTGTTGGGATAGTATTTGGCTTTGGAACCATTGACATAATGTTCTCATTGGGTTTATGGAAAGAAGTGGGTGAAGGGCCCTGGATAGTAACTTATGGGTGTCTAGTTGTAACTACATAACCTAAAGGTGGAAAGGAGTCATTATAATTAGAAGAGTGAGGTAAAGGGCCTTAGATGGTGACCTGTAGGTGATTAATATTTTTGTGACAACTCTGGGTTAGTGAGGAGCCTTTATAATTAGAAGAATGGTATTGTTGTTCAAGATTAATAACCTATGCAAATGGAATAACAACATGATGATGTAAACTTGACATGGTATTATTAGGGGGAGAGGGTGTTGACCCTATAATGATGGGTCTTTTGTTGTGAGGAACTTGAGATTGGCCACATGGTGTTACAATAATAGTGGTAATGTGGGTTGCATAAATGCATCCCATAGTGTTATTATAGTCATAAGGTACATTTTTATAAGCCACATTATTAGTGTGGGCATTATGATCTTGATTATGCTCATTATGATTCTAACCTTGTTGTTGGTTTTGATTCTACCTCTGTCCTTTTGATTGTTCCTTGGTAGTGGTGGATCATGTCAAGGAATGGTGTCATTATGGATTCCCGTATCCTAATTTGTGTCCTGATTAAGGGCCAACTTAATTCCTAGCTCACCATTTTCAATAAATTCCTCAATAATATGTCACAATTGAATGCAATGATATGTACCATGACTAGCAACATGATAAAAGTTACACCATTCTTTCTCTTTGTAACAGTTTGGTTTTGGCTGATCTTAAGGAAATGACCTTGATACTAGCCATATAATTAATTAGCTACAATGATCTTTTATAATACTATTTCAATTGGTTCTCCTAACTTTATAAAGGATCTAAAATTGTTATGAAATGTCCTTTGTGGAGGTTGTCATTGCAAATTATTGGGGGAGTTAATTATACATTTGAAGGAGGCACAGTCTGTACCATCCGTACATGTCTTGTTTTTTTCACCCCCTTTCCAACCATGTTCTTATTTTTTCTAAAGACCTTAGGCTTATCTTGCATAACTATTTGATCTAGTGATTTAGTCTGATTAGATGCTTGACCTTGCACAAAATATTAACAAGGCCTCTAATAATAAGAGCCTTCTCAATCTGCACTCCTTTGTCAATAATTTCCTCAAATGAGTTATCACAAGCTAATCATAGATTATGCACAACTTCAGGATGTAAATTATATGCAAAGATATTAGCTAACTATTTATCTAGTAGATTATGTTGAAAGTGGCCTACCAATGCTCTCCACCTTTGTAGATATGCAACAAAACTTTCACCATCATGCCACTTGGCTTTGTATAAGTTAACAATGGTCAATTCATGTTCTATGTTATATGATAAATGGTTAACAAACTTTTATGATAAGTCATTCCAATCTGCAACTGATCCCTTGGGTATTTTAAGTAACCAATCAAGATCTTGTCTCGCTAAACTTTATGGAAATAGTCATAGTAAGTACTCACTACTACAAGCAACCTCTTGACATAAGATGAAGAATGCTTGTATGTGCTCTCATGGATCTCTTTTCCCTTTATATTTTTCAAATTTGGGTGCCTCAAAATGAGGTGGGAAGGGGTTTTGGAGAATATATAAGTTGAATGGATATTGGAATATCTCATAAAATTTTTACTTTTTCACTCTATTATTCATTTCCAATCTTTAGACAATTTCCTTCATAGAATTTTATTCTTGTATATTTGGTGCATTTATGGATTGGATAAGATATTATTGGGGTGGAATGTGCCCCTGGTTTTGTTGTTTTTGGGGTGGAATGTGCCCTTAGTTTTGTTGTTGTTGGGGTGGAATGTGTTCCTAATTTTATGTGGATCTACAGGGAGCGTATACCTTTTGATCCATGATTTAGTTTTGATTTGTTGCTTGAGTTGAGAATATTGGCTATTGATTCTTGGATTGTAAAACATTCCCTAAATTTGGTTGTTTTGTACTTTGCTAATTTTGGAAGTTTCTATGTTTATTTACCAATATTTTGGTTGGTTGAAAATAACAAGCCAAATTATCTTGAGGGATTTCCTCAATTCAAACTGAATGTTTGGGTTTTTGAGTTTGTAAATTAATAAGAGGTTCTTGATGATTGAAAAATGTATGTTTTGTATCAAATGGAACACTTTGTAAGGTCTCTTATGACTTTAACTATTCATTTAGATTACCTTGATATACTATGGTAATGTTCTCATCCAATACTTATTGTGTACTTCTAAACATATCTTCATGTTCTTTTGAAGCATTATTGCGAATTGAAGTGGAAACTAGGGAATCTGTTAAGTCTACGATAAGCTGATCTGCATATCATTGACTTATTATCTTGATCTTAGCTAGAAGATCTAGATTTATGGGTTTTAAATCTATTTGTATTTATTTCCCTTTATTAGATGAATAAAGTATGTCTATTTGTGCAAAAGATTTCTCTTGTCATCATTGTTCTCCTTCTCTAAGGTATGCAATTTTTTTATAGGAAAATCAGAAGGTAGTCTAGTATTTGATTCTATCAATCTAAGAAGGGATTCATCTCGATCTTTTTGGGGTTGATATTCATTGTAATCATCTTCAAATCCTATTGTTGTGGGGATATCATAAAAAATAATGAGGTTATCTTGACCATCATAAAATTTCTCATCTTCATAAATAATGTCATAAGAGGCCCCACTACAAGTGAACCTTTAAGTCATGTCTAAAAATAGTTATTCTGAGTGTTTGACTAACTTTGGACCAATATTTGACAACCAATAAAAGTATGATTTGGCTCTCTCTTAAAAAAATAACCAAGGTACCAGTGAGACTATAAAGGAGGGTGGTTTGAAACCATGCACAATATAGAATATTTGGTTCAAGATTTTACCCAACCTTTGGTAAAGTTGAAATCATATAGATTGGGAGTGAGGTAACTCAGAGACCCAAGGTGAAAACTAGTACACCAAAGCCTAGATCTTTGTGATACACCCACACTACAAAAGCTAGCTTCAAATTTAACAAGTTGACCCTAGAATTTTAGAGGAAAGCTCTCTAGATTACGAAGAAGACAAAATGAACTAAGCAACTCAAGATGTAAAAACATATGTGAATCACTAAGTATAAAGCTAGGACTAAATAGGTAGCACAACATCACCACATGATTCTAGTACGATAAAATATGTTATAGGACCTAAAGTGTGAGTAATACGTAAGATGACATGAGTCCACCAAGATGATAATGTGATTTTGAGTCTTAATAAATGACCTTCAATCCAAATAGAAAATTAAACCCAAGTTAAAACAAGCTTAGTACACAAATGGTGAACCCACTTTGACGCACCAACACTTAGAACTCAAAAAGGTTCAATTTCAAATGTGGATTATAAATGAAGGATTTAAATAAATTGGGTAAAATATCTAGACTCAATTGGGCAACATGACTGCACCAAAGTGGATGACATGACACAGAAGGTTTTGATAATAATTTGAATAAGGAAAAGATGAATTTTCCATTTGGATAGTGTAATGCCTCCCTTGCTCAAGAAAATTGAGGACAACGTGTTTTAGTTAAGTTTATTGAGTTAACAAGTAATTTTAGACATAAATCAAGACCAAGTAAGCTAATGACAAAAAACAAACTTCTTAAGTCTAAACTGACAAGGTTTGGCAAAGTGGGGTCTACTAAACTAGTAAAGTTTCGATTGTTCTAGGGGAATCAATTACACAATGACTTTCACATAAAATGATGCAAAAGACAAGCACAAAAATTAGGTGACCATGACATTGGCTAGTTGTGAAAAGGTTTAGTCCTTTTTACAACCACTAGATCCTATTATTCGCTCAGTGTAGTGTGATGTCCAAATTTAGATATATCCTGTGTGCAGCTCCAAAGGAGTCAAATAAATTCAATGTCGGGAGGTGAAACCCTAGGTTAAAACCTCACTAAAGAACCCATGGGAGGTAATGGCACCCCCCTCATAAGCCAAGTTTGCATGAAAATAAAGAAATCATAAAATAGAAAAACTTTAGGGTCATTTTCAAGATCATCCAAACTTTGGTGAGTTTTACGGGAGTGTTTTACGCAAAATTATTTCTAAGCCTTGGACTAGGCTATTTGCAATAGGAATGGAACTTTTGATTCCAAGGGTTCCCTATAGGGGACAAATGGAAGAGCATACATGCAACATTCCTCTTTTTTCCAAACAAAACCTAAGTAAACAACTATTACAAATAAGAATTAACAAGTGTGTTCAATTTTAAACCCAAATGAAATATTTGGTGGTGTTCAATTGACCCCTTGGTCTTAGTTACAAAAATTTGAAAACATTCACCAAAAAATCTAAATTATTTGTTAAACACCCAAAACAAAGTTCTAATTTATTTTTAAGCATGAAAGAGGTGATTTAAACATGTTTTTATTAAAGGAAAAGCTTATTCCTATAGAAAAAAATATCAGCTTGTCCTTTAGCTTTGAAGCTCTTTTTAGCTTAGAATAATGAATTTTGAAAAAGTGGCTCTCAAGCTGTGTTTTTGGAAAAAACATAGTGATCAACATCAGTTATTACCACCAAATTCAGTTACTCTAGCTAATCGAGATCTGGCTGATGTAATTTTTTCTGACTGATGTTGATCAAGTCAGTAATTGATGTTGATATTTCCTACTGACATCGGTTACTATGTAAATAATGTGGCAATTAAAAATGGAAAAATAAAGTTATAAAATCAATTTGCAAGAGTTTTAAAGGCTTAAATAATATTTCAGAGTTGTAAAAGGATCTCCTTCAGGTGTAGGATGCATCTAGTCCCACTGGGCATGCCAAGATGTAGATAAGATTACAAAGCAAGTTAGTCAAGCATTAGTCCATAAATAGTGAAACATGCATAAAGAACTAACTGACTAATCCTATCTATTCCTATGGGAATTACAAAGGATAGCAAGAAATAAATGAAAGAAAGCAACACCATATTACCTTCCCAAATGGATTCACCATACCCATGTGGCTCAAAAACATGTTCTCCCTTGATCAATCATCCTTGTCTTTATCAACAATGGTGGTAAGCTCCTCTAATACCTCAAGAAAACTCCATAAAACCTAAGCTCTTGATTATAAATCACTAAATTATCCTATCAATGAAGCTTGCAAACAAAATCAATGATCAAATGTAAAGGATTGTGGAAAAAGTTTAACACTATAACATTGCAATATTCAAGCTTTGAAGATATTTGAGCATAATAACCTTGCACCAAAATAGCTTAAAATTGATGTTCATGGCCTCTCTATTTATAGATTTTTTAGATTGGCAAGATCAACCATGACCATCCATCTCAAGAATGAGATGTGTAGCCATGGATAATCCTAATATTTGGAATTAAATCCATAAATATCTTCAAGATAAATAAGCATTAAAGAGGCATGGGAGGCATTAACTAGGCATGAGTGATCCATAATCCTAATATTGTATGCACTTATGGCTTGATGGATGCCACTCCATAGATGATGTCACTAGGTGATGTAGATAATAAGAATCAATTTTCAAAAATAAATTTTCAACAACTCTCATGTAAAATCCACTTAAGCTCTTGATCTAGATGAATTATCCTTAAACAAGGTTAATCAACATTTGTGCAATTATTTGGTCCATAATTAATCAAAATGGTTAGAAGGTCATATTACTAAGTTGTAATTTGACTCGAGAAGAATTAGAAGGTGATGTTAGATGCATTGGAACCATATTCCCATTTAGGATGTTGTCAATATAAAATAACAAAGGTATGTGATGTATACCAATGAATTAGAATAAAAGAGTGATCCAAAGCACTAAATGGAAAAATGATCATTTTGACTCGAAATGATCTGATCAAAGTTAGCTGGCCCATAAATTGTATTGCCCTATTTAGGGATACTTTGACCTAAATTGGCACTTTTAAGCAATAAGTTCCAAACATTTAGTACATTTTATGGATTTTGACTTAAAATGTGCATTTGAGTGTAATTTGAGTAAGATTGACAATTTAAACATAAATGGTGTTAGGAATTGGATGTCTACAACCTTTATATGATTTGTGTGTTACCTCCATAGCCACCTCACTTTTTACCCTTCCATCAACTCCATCTCCATCCTCGGACATGCTATAACCTTGATGTATGGCCTATATATCACCTTATCCTCCTCTAACTTCTCTGAAACTTGTCTATAGTACTCCAAGTCATGAACTCTCCCATCCCCATATAGATAGGAAAAGCCATCCCTCCATCATAAAAACCCAACAATGAATGCAAACTGATGCCATCCTATCTATGATATCCATTGTGGGTGCACTACCTGGATGTGTTCATACACCCAACACTATAGAAAATAAGCCACATCTAGCCTAAATTGTCTCTATGTCCTCCATCCTCAGAGATTCATGTATATCTATGGTAGTATTATAGGAGCCCACACAAATATTATCCAATGCTCCCACATGTTTACTAACACAACTATCAAGCTCTATGAGAACATCCCTCTACCAAATTCAAGTAATGAATAGTAGGAGATGGCCAACAACATCATCATTAGTCATTGCATGTCTCCTATCCTTGTCCTGATCATATAGTACCTCAAAACTAAAACCTCCTCACTATAAATACAATATCTATAACATCATCTCTCATTTAACCTTATCAATGTTGATGCTCATTCTCTCTCATCCATCAACATAATCTCTACTCCTTGAACTGATAATTATAGTATCCTATAGATATCCTCTAGAGTCAAGGTCATCTCTCTAGTTGGTAAATAGAAGGTCCTTATAGATGGATCTTATCACTCTAGTAGTACCACAAGAATATTCTAGTCTCAGTGAGCTCAATGATAGTGGTGTAGTCCTCCTAAACCTACCACCTCAAGTTGTTCCCAATCTGCATCTCCCATCACTTCTCATATTTGATCTAGTAATGGTGGCACTTGATCTCACATAGTCAATAGTATGTGTGCCTACAATCCCATAAACCCCTTAGATTTATTTAGTTCCCTAGCTACTAATCCTATCCATTAAGTTTTCTTTACCTCTAGGAATTGATATTGACCTTTAAAATATTGATGATGATTGGTACCTGATCATCATTGATTATCTGATTAACATTGATCTATAACTGATTAATAGTTGATCACTAGTGAATTAGTATCAATCCACTATGGATTTATGTTTACCCCTTCTAACCCTATCACTATTAAAAACTAACTAAAACTAGATAAAAATTTTAAAAAAAAAAAATTAAAAATATTTTACCCCTACTTCATTGTGTGATCATCATTTTCGTCGACCAGTCTCACTCACCTCTATCATGTATATTTTGCTAAAACATGTAGATAGGTGTTAATTTTTTGGCTCTAGATCACATGTTATCAATTTCAAAATGAGCTTTGAGTCCATTCAATGGCCTATTTATATCCCTCTAGGGTCAACATTGATTGTTTTGTGATCAACATCAATTCTCTTCCAATCGCTATCAATCCATTAGATCAATGTTGATTTGGTCCATCTTAGCTCTCTTTTATTACTTACAAAATTTTCACATCCTTATAGCCCTATTTTAAGGCTACTTAAGTTATCCTTTGTTATAACTATCCTATCCTTTGTTACCCAGCATTACTAGTTTATGGACTTAGACCCCCTGATGGTCCCATAGCCTTTGAGAGGTCTACATTTCATTTTAGTGTCTATCCCCTGTGGATCCTGAACATGTACCTCATCTAGATTTCAAGTGTCTCTAAGTAACATAAATTTACCAAACACATCGGATGTTTTGGTCAGCCCATCTTAGCCTTTGCCCTCTTTACTACTTTCGATAGAGCCTGCATGTTCATAGTTACAAAAATCCATTAGTTATTTGCCTTAGGGCATTCCTATTTAGATATCCTATATCTTTTTAGTGAAGCATTGTACTTCATACTTATCCTTGCATCTTTGATGTTCATTTGATATCTATCTTCCATTAACACCTCATTTTCAAACCCATATCCACCTCATAATCTTTCACTATCTCTTAGTTTGAAGGGGAATACCTCCTCACATAAACTTGGGACATTGTACCCATCCTAGTTTTTGTAGTGCAACAGGTTATCAAAAACTACTCAACAAAAAGGGGAAAATATAGACACTATAAATTTACACTATTTTTATTACAAATAAATCTATCTTAGCCCTTCCCCATCCTTTTTACACTAGTTAATATAGTTTTACCATTTACTATCTTACATTGTGTAATTAGTCTTATCAATTACTTTTTATCTAAGTAACTAATTGCCTTCTCTAAATCTAATAAAATATCCCTAATTTTAGTGGAGGTAATTTTTTTTAATTCTTTAACAACTTGTCCATAATTGAGCCTCATTAAAAAAAGTTCTAGACTAAGTTTAATCCTATGATTTGGAGTTATTAGAACAAACATGTTAAACTTGGAATAGATTAACATAAATCCCTATGATCATCATCAATCTTGTTTGGATTGACATCAATTTATAATCAATCCATCCTTAGGCTGAAGGATCCTAAATTTTCATATTAGAATGCTGAATAAATTACTCTAGAGTATTGTGAAAGAATGTCACCCCTATCTTAGCCTATCCTCAATCAGTACAAGGTTAAGCACATCCATGTCAATGAGATAATTTTATATAGCACAAGAAGCATTTTTAGAGGTAAGTATATATTTTGTTTGAGTACATTTTGATTACTATGTTGTCTATTTATATTTTATTTGCTAATCTGAATCTATTTAGATAATCAGTAACCAGTCCTTAAGCCATTTAGAATATCTGAAAACCCAACTATAGGCCCCAATTTCAGTTTTATGTATCCAATTAGAGGATCGATGATAATTCCTTGTATGGATCAACATCTATTTCATAATTGATACCAATTCTGAGACAATCAACATCAATTCTTATGTTTTTATTTCTATCAACAACCCAAGACTAGTTTATCAGTCCTAAGTGATTCTAGTTTGTTGTTTCTAAGTATTAAAATCATGTATTATTTTATTTAGTGACCTTACCTAATATTAGACATGACATGGTTTCAATCCATGAATTACACATAGTTCCTCACCCACTATATTTTTATCAGAGTGATATTTCTTTTGAGTTAGAACTTTACATAATTGTCATTGCCCCAACTCTAGAAGCCATCACTAAAAAACTAAAAGTAATTCAAGAACAATAAGACTTAGTTATAGCATATTGGAATGAACACTTTGATAATATCTAAGAAATATATTTATTTGTTTCATTTTATTATCATATCTTATCACATGTTTTGTAATTTTTATCATTATATTAGCCACTTGATTGCATAACACATTGGATAAACATCCCTCTAAGGAAGTGTACCACTCAATGGAACTGATCTTATATAAGGCAATCCACTCATCTATCTTATTAATCAATCTTGTCCAAGCTGTCTCTTGTGTGCAAGTAGTCCTTCCTAGCCCAAAAAGGATTTGCCACCTCATTGGATCAACGGTGCACATCCTCCATCACATGTATTCCTCTTTAAACCCTATATCATTTCTATTTTTAGTAAACTAATTTTATTAAATAAAAATAAACCAAAAAAAATACTAAAACATAATCATGTGTTTGCATCTTCACCTAATAATTTTGTGTCTAATAAGCATTCCCATCAATATTGAAAGTAAAAATATAATACTTATACACTAGTAATGCAAAAATTGAACAAAAGGATACTAAAATCTAAAATTAAATTATGATAGAAATGCTTTGAAAAAAAAAGTGATAAAATTACCTTTTATACATCCTCTAATAAAATCAAAATCCTATTATGCATATCATAGAATGCATGGGCATCATACATATTTTTGTTTTGCCTTGAAGAATGTAATACAAAATATTGTTGATAGTGTTTATCATATCATTGATAATCAATCAATAAACCCACTCACATTATGAGTGTGTCTTCTACAACACAAGTGCAAAAGAACATGTATGGGTACCAAAGGATATCTCAAAGCAAAAATAGTTGAAAATGAAAAACTTAGAGAAAGAAAAGATTCAAAAGGAACAATTAGAGAAATAAAATAATCAATAGGAAAAAATGGAGCAAATAATTTTATAACTAGATTAAGAAATCAAAGCATAAATCACATCTTTTCCTATTATTCAAACAAAGATACATGACTATTCTCTAGTACATACTGAGATACAACATTTTGATGATGATGAACATACTCAAGAAAAACAAACTTTCAAGAAGGAAACTCTAATCTATGGTGAAATTGGTTTTTCATACACATATGCTAAAAATGGTGTATCACAAGTTCAATAATAACCTAATAAGTTAGGATTTTCCTATGCTACCTATGGTTATGCAAAATACGATTGGAATGACACAATTAACATGTACGATGAATATGGAAATATAATTGATGGTTATGACACACCTGATAAAGGGCCTACGTAGAGAAATCATTTTGATGAAATATTTGGATAATAGTATCACTTTTCTCTTATATTTATCTTCTTTTCTAATCATACTAAAATTCAAAAAATTCAAAAATAATCAATAAAGTATAAAAACATTCACATAAATCAAAAAAACTTTGCATTTACATGTTTACTAGATTTTGCATACATGTATTTTACTTTATGTTGGTAGATAAAATATCACTTCCTTTCTATACACACATATGTTTCATGGGTATTTGATGTGATACATGCATACACTAGATACATGATACATGTACATACATATATTGGACCTTGCTTCCACCTACATGACACATTATATTGGGGGCATGTGCTTCATTGTTCACAATTGATATAGGTTAAATTATTTTATGATCACTTTACATTAGCATATTCATCTTATATACAAATGCTTACACATTTCTATACTCATGCTTACATATTACATAGTATGCTAATTATGTTATGCTACCATAAATTTTGATAACACAGAATGTAGGAGCTAGTATGATATGCTTATGTTGGCTACTTATATTTCACTTATTCATCTTATCATGTGGCTTACTTGATTTTATTTATTTTTATACCTTATATTGATTGTGGAACATTTGAACATGTTAATTTTTTTTGCCACAATTTCACTGAGTGTTGTTTTTTTAGTGTGCAAACATTTGAACATGTCCTCCCCTTGAATGTGTGGCATTTGAACATGCCCCTTGTTTTCAATCTCCTTAGACCCCTTTCAGTGACATTGAGTGTTCTTATGTATGTGATTGACTATTTTTTGAGCTCATGCTTATACTTATAGATGTTTTCGTGAGCCATACCATTCATCTTAGGGATTGTTGTGATTAGATATTAGGAGATTCATTTATACATCTACTTAGACATGATACCACTATATGCTTATTTATTATATGATTGGTACAAATATAACTTGGCTATCTCATCCTTTTGAGATAGGTGGCTATCATGTTGCATTTCCCTTACCTCAAAAGTAGGGGTATATCATTGGGGTCATGTCATAGAGACATGAGTCCACATACACACAGTTGGTAAAATTGGAAAATTTTGATATAATTAACATTTAGTTTAGTCAAATTGAGAATCAAGAATAAGGTATTAGGTTGAGTTTAGGTTCAGATTTATGGTATAATCAATCATCTACCCATAGAGGTATATGGTCACATATATGAGATAGATGAGATATTATCTATATCACTCTGAAATCCCAACTAATAAATGATAGAAGGTCTGATATCCTTAAGTTGAGTGTTGTTAATGTAAGTTAAGTACCAACTATAGATATTATCCCCCTAGAGTAGAGATACATAGGATGATGGTTCATGATTAGGGCTAGAGCAAGGTATGGGGTTGGGTCCATATCCAATATATAGTTGTAGTACTTCATGGTAAGCTCTAAATTCTAAATAAAATGAATGCCACTCTACCCTATGTATAGGATGAAGTGAATAGAGATGGATGGCCCTCCCTCTCTATTTATAGGTCATTAGTGCATATCATATAAAAATGGCACTCAAATGACCCCAGACACCCCTCTATATTCTATGGGTAAATGGGAGAGGAAGCCTGAATGTTCATATATGGCATTGGCCCTGAACTTGATTATGATATACATTTGGGATAATTTTTTATGCAATTGGCACTAATTTTCACAGATTTGAGAAAGAGTTTTTCATATATATGATAGATATTATACATAGTTTATAGTCAAAAGTTACATTTTGACATAAACTTTAGTAGGATACATACTAGAGGTGCATATGCCATGAAAATATTCCAAATCAAAAATATATATTCAAATTATAAATACATTTATCTACCTACCTCACCAATATGCATCAATTGAGATTTTATATGTTTGTATAAATTATCTCCCTTGAGTAGTGAAATCGATAATCAGTGCCCTTGGTGGACTTGTCACTACTCCCATTTGTAGGTTCATATGGCTATACCATTTAACCTGGGTGAGATAGGATAGATTGGATAGATTATGTATACATTTGAGTTGTGAAATTGAGATTCAATGATCTCAATAGCCTTGGCACAAATCACCCATTCACCAAAATTAGGGCCATGATCACCCTCCAATTTGAATATTCACATCTCCAACGTTCAGTTGTGAACTGCTCTCCAATGCTTCAATAAGGAAGCATCATTACTAAAGGAAAACTACCAAGGGGAAATATGGTTACATCAACACACATGTGTTCTCCTTTCTTACTCTCTTTTCTTTCAAGCATCTAAATTATTTCAGATTTTTTAATTTTATACACTAGTTACACTGTAACATTTTCTTGGTTTCTGATAACATGCATAAACAAATCAAATAGGGATCTAGTCAAAGCAAGGTATGCTGTACACACTACACTATGCAATTCTTCTCCTTTAAAATATTAATTCCATTATTATGCATTAATAGATTAAAAGTGGGGAAATGTAGATGTTAAATCTAGATTTTATATGATAAATTAGTTTTGTACACTTGAAAAATATCAATCATGGTTCAACCCTTTAGTTCAAGGCCTTTCACTGCCAAAAGGCTCACATTCACCATCTCATTGTGCCTAAATGATTATCTTATAGTCTAACCTTGATATTCTAATTATTCAGATCACTTATAGCCCAAACTATCCTTAAAATTTGATATATATCTTACAATGTTAGTTACATATTTTTAGCAATTATCTATCCTCTGGGACACTACCATCTAGATTAAGACACTAGCATTGATACTAGTGTCCCAAGTCTAAAACTATTATTTGAAACCTACAAATAATTAGATTTGTAAATATTTTGACATGTATGGGTTGGCCTATTTGTCTTAATTAACCTTTCTATGAGATAATTTCAAAAGGTGTGGTATAAATACAAATCAAAGACCACTCATTATCATCCATCACACATCTATGTTATACCAATAAAAATCACCTCTCAAGCTTTAAAAGTTTCCTTATTCTTCCATATTTCCACATCAATCATAGAAACAATCTTCTTACAAGTTTGAAGCATTGAAAGAGTAGCCCATGAAAATTATTTGTCAAGTTACAAGTTAAATCATTACATGCACTCACATATGGCATATTTTACAATTGTTCACACATATGACCACATAAGGGGGGAGAACTACATTGGTTTGAGGCCGTCTTAGAAGTATATAGCTATGTACCCAATGTTCATTGATAAAGGGGTCTTTGAGGTTAGCTTGACTTTACTTAAGCCCACTAACCCCTATTTTTCAAGGTTACATGTCCTAATTGGAGGACCTAGGGTTTTGAGCTACACATGATATTTATAACTTATCTATACAATTTGAACAAATAATCTTTAAGGTGATAATGAATATTAATAAGGGTGGGTGGAATTTATATAAAACTACTTGTATTATGTATGGGATAGGAGTGTCAGTTTTCATATATAAGTGTCGACACTAGTGTCCCTATTTTAACAATAGTGTCGAGGCTGACAGAGAGTTGATTTTTAAAATCTAACGAATCATAGTTGAGCATCATCCTAATTGTTTCTATACTTACACATCCCATATCTACTTGTGCATCATTTTGTAATTTAAGTCTTATTCATTCTTCATGTTTAAGCAATCAAATTACTATTTGACATTGTACGTTCTATATTTAGCAATTTTTCATAATTCAACACTGTATCATAATATATTGTGAATCTAAATTATTTAATTTGCCTGCTTTTAGATTAATCTATTCCTTAGCTGATTAGGTTATTCTCCTTTTAACTCTTTTCCAAAAGGGTTAAATAATAGACATTAATATTTAAAATTAAAATTATTCATTGGGTCCAACATTAACAAGTAAAATTAAATATATACATGGGTAACAAATATAATGTTGAAAGTAACACTCACTTATCAAACCATTCATATGAAAATTTGGGCCAAGGAAAAATATTAACCATAAAACTTTGCTTAAATGATTCACAACATAAAATGTATATAACTTCAAAGACTAGAATGGTATGAACTTACAAAAAATAAATATTAGGGATATAAAATATTCATAATGGGAAATGACGAGCAATTAGGAAAAACTAATTGCTAAGGATTGGAGACCTTCAGAAACCCCTAACTAAAAATCTTATAGCTCATTACATACATCCCTAACAAGAGATGGTGGGTCATGATCATGCCACATGCACAAATCTAGACGACACTTATTATCATCATACATATGACATAAGTCGATTGAATCTTATTAGATGCATTTTGGATCATCTGCGACCTCTTGATTGACAATTCATATCTTATTGGTGGGGGATAATACTTATGTTCAAGCCCAAATTTTTTCTATCCCTTTTAGCCATGCCTTCAATTGAATCTTTTGACCACATCATGGAAGAATCTTTGATTCATTATTCTTTAACCAATTATTCATGCCATGTGTCTTCCTCGACCAATCGAGGATTCTACTCTTCCATATTTCAACAAGGTGCTTTGAACCATTATATCAGATCAAGTTGAGATATCCACAACAAAAGGATGCTTATGTCATTGAAAAGCCTTGCCAAAACCTTGAGAACAACAATGGTTGTGTCAAGATCATTGGATTTTTTAATCGCAGTATATCCACTTACAGTTTCATGCCATTGATCTAAATGGATCAACCACTGAGGGAAAATCAAGAAACTTTTCATCTCATATTAGTTCTTAGATTTTTGAACTGTCCATTTTACCAAGGTGGCATATGATCAATTGGTTTGATACACACCTTCATTTAATTACCCTCACATTTACTTCAAGGAAATAGCCCCACCACAATGCATATTTTAAGGTTCTCACCCTTGTTTCATTAGTTTTATGCCAACAAGGCATCATCTTTAGATAGGTGTTGTTCGATCAAAGGGTATCAATAATAGACAACGGACTTGGAGGCTTTTAGACTTTGTGAGTGTTTATTCTCATCCAGTCTGCTAAAGTGGCATCCTCGATCATAAGATGCAGAGGACACTTTTATTGATATAAATTATTATATAATATTTGAGGTTCCGTCTACGTTATAATTATACGTCAAAAAGATCAACACTTTAACAAATACCTAAAAATAAAATTTAACTTAACAAAAAAATTGCTTTTATACACTACAACATTATAATATATATTTTAATTTATAAGATTTAATGAGCTATAAAACCAACATAACTGTTTTTTTATTAATTGTAGATGGCGTTTTGTACACTTTATCAATAAAGAACAAAAATGTGTTTTTTTAATCCAAAAAAATCACTAAATGCTCTACCGGGCTCTCCATTATATAAATGAAGAAAGAAAAATGATATTTATAAGTAACGGAAATGCCAAAATAATATTTAAAGATTAATAACAAGTCAAACAACTTTATTACTTTGCCAACTTTGACGTTGAAAGAGAATAATATGTCAAACCCCTTTTATTATTAATTGTTGGATTGTCCTTGTCCCCCACAATTTGGGATGAATGGACACCATTCCATCCTTAGATTTTTGTCAGCCATTATATTTTCCCTTTACTTAGCTCTGAAAATTCAATCCATCTCTTTATGGAAAGGAGAAAAACAGAACCTGCATTGCCTCCCCCTAATAATAAGCATACACTTTGCAATGTCAATGCGGACTTCAATGCATTGACTTTTGTGTGGTATCTTCCTTTCCTCTCCTTTTGTGTGGTATTATCATATTAATTATACTATAATTTTTGTAGTAATATTGGGTTTTTGGCCATTCTAAGGTTTTTTATTATTCTTTCAGGGAGGTGTATAGAAAATTTGTGGGATAGTTTTTTAAATGTTATTAGTTTTTAAGATTATTTTAGTAAATTTTTTATTAGATAAGGTAAACGTTTTTAATCGGAGTTGTAAATTAGTTTTGGAATATAAAAGGGGGCTCAATCCTCGATCACATGAAGACGTGAAAATAATAAAGAAACAGAAAATTATTATAGACGACAATACTTTTTTCACTAGAAGAATATGGCATTATTAAAGAAGGACAAGGTAAAACAACGGGTTGCCAATCCTTTGCCTATTGGCAACAACAAATCCAAAAAAGAAAATAATATTCCTCAGTGAGACTTCAGTGAATCTGATATGAAGAAGATCAGAAAAATGAAACAATAACGACATAACTCTTTGTTGCATGCTAGGCCCTGTCTTCTATCACGCCTTGAAAGAAGATCATTGTCTACTGGGATTCTTCTCTCGTTGGTTCTTTTGCCTCCAACCTCAACCTTTCTGTCTTAGAGTGTTTGCCTTTCTTCTTTATGATAGAACTTACATCAACTTTGAGTTTCTCGGCATGCTTAGGCAGAGGGATAACAATAGGAGAGAGAGGGGATGACACACATGATATGTGGGCAGCAAGAAAGGAACAACCCAAGGATTTGAATTTTGTGGCTCTTGTTTATTATATTTTTGGAACTTATTTTTAAAGGTCAATGGAAATATAAAATACATAAAACCTGGAGTTTTTATTATTTTAGTGATTTAGGTATCTTTTATAATTTTTTTTTATAATTGTTTCGATAAAATACATAAAATCTATAAATTTTATTATCTTGGTGATTTGGGTTTCATGACTTTTTATTATATTTTTAAAATTTGTAAATGAATAGTGAATATCTCACTTCTTAATTTTTTAACAGTTATCTTCCATAATTTAATAAAATACATGAAACCTAAATATTTTAAAAGTTAATTCCTTTGACTTAATGTTTTTAAAATATTAAAAGTTTTATTTTATTTTTATAAATAATTTTTAATCAAAATGAATATATTAAACAATCTTATTTTTTTAAAAAGTGTTAGTATGTTAACTCTTTTATAAGGTTCTCACGTAATGACCCTCCTCAGATATTGAAAAGGAGCCATCAAGTTAAATTAATTATATATAATTAATTGATATTTTAAAAAAAAAAAAGGTTCGTTGACTTTTCTAGCATGATAAGAAGAATAAAGGTTCCTAAGGGTGAAAAAATATATATATATATTGAGTGGCTCGGTCCTTTATGGTCGACTAATGGCAATAAAAATTGTTGCGTTTCTTTATGAAAGATAAATTTGGAAATTAGTGGAGTGTATTATATGATAAGACAACACTAATAGAAATGGAATAAGTAGAAAAAGAATATGATAAAGCACTCATATAACCGTTCTAAAGGTTAATCATCATTATTATTAGATACCCAGTTTAAGATTCACCGAATAAGATCCTTTATGCCTATGATCTCAAATGTTTATATTATGATGTCTATATTGTTGTATGATCTTAAATGTTTATAATGTCTTTTTTATTTATTGGAAATCGTTTTGGAGGAGTTTTCTTTTGTATGTTTAAAGGTATTATGGAATTATTTAATTATATAGAATGTCGATATCTTTGTTTTTATTTTGGAAATAAATATATATGTAAATTATTGAGTTTTTTTGACTACGCAGTGATGAGAAAGGGATATTTGCGTCATCAAAATTATCCAATATACGATCATGGTCTTAATTGTTTGACTCTTTGTATCAGGTATCTAAAGAGATTTATACCTTGACGAATTGATATAAGTAACCATCATCCTCACCAATTGGACTACAACCCTTTCAATTGTTATATATATAGGAAAATAATCAGAGGTTTTTTTATGATTGTATGTCTGAAAGTATTACATGGAATCACTGAATTACAAGAAATGTCGACACCTCTGTTTATATTTTGAAAATAAACATATAACAGATTTACAATGATGAGTAAGTATATATTTAAATTACTAAGCTCTTTTGGTTAAGCAGCGACGAGTAAGGGACATCCACATTGTCAAAATCACCTAGAGCACGATTATGGTTTTAACTATTTGACTCTTCGTATTGGGTATATAAAGAGATTTATACCTTAGTGGATTAATATAAGTAACCATCATCCTCACCAGTTGGACTACAACCCTTTCGATTGTGTGTGTGTGTGTGTGTACATATATATATATATATATATATATATATATATATATATATATATATATATATATATATATATATACATATATGTATATATACATATATATATATATATGAAAGATATATTTGTCTCCTCTTTCTAATTTTAATTAATTAATCAATTTATTGATTTAGAAACTTGAATATGAGATCAGTGAAATGTATATAATTAAAAATTATAACAAATTAAAAAATATTTTAAAAAATTTAAATGAGGAAGTCTTTTTATATCAAATTAATGTTTGGTTTAGGAGTGACTTAAGAAATAATATTCACCTTTATATAATGTATTTTATCTTTTGAGTTCATTTTTTTGATTGTATGTGTGATGGTATTACATAGAATCACTGGATTATATAAAATGTCGATATTTCTGTTCATATCTTAAAAATAAATATATGGCAGATTTACAATACATTTAAATTGAAGTGAGTTTTTTTGGCGAAGCACCCATGAGCAAAGGGTATCCATGCCATCAAAATTATCCAATGTATGATCATGGCCTCAATAGCTTGATTCTTCATATTGAGAATCTAAAAGAATTTATAATTTGGTAGATGGATATAAGTAACCATCATTCTCACCCATTGAAGTACAATCTTGATATCTTAAATTATTTTTTTCTTTTAATAATTATGTATAATATATCATTTTTAATATTCATCAATTAAAAATACATATTCTTGAAAATTATAAGAAAAATAAAAATATTTAAAATATATAAATTAAAAATAATTAAAAATAAATCCTATTTTCTTTTAACATGTTTATTATATAATACATTTTAACATAATGAGAATATCTTTATATTTATAACAATGTTTATGATAGTTTGGAATTTATGTTTATAGTTTTTTATATTTAAAAGCTTTTAGAAATTGAATTTTTAAAACAAATAAATTAATTTTGATGATAATTTGGTTAAGATAATTTCAAAATTATTGTGATAGTTGAATTTATTAAATAAAAGTTAAAAAATAGACTTTGTACAAATGGATTTAAAAAGTTAGTAGAGGTTCCTAAAACATCAGAACATGTTAAGGATGAGGATAGCTATGAGATATTTTATGTGTGCAGAACAATTTATCATAAAATATATGAAATTGGATGACAAAAATGTAAGATGCATTAATTATTCTACATTATTGAGTAGTTTAAGAACAACCAATATTGTATAAATTGAAATAATGCATTTAAAATAGTTTAGATATAAAGTAATCAAAACATTACACATGAGAGTGCACACAAGGAACATAACAAGAAATCATACAGGGAACCATAACCAGATAATATCTATTGATCTCTTCTTAAAGCAGAATCCTCTTCTTCTTAAAAATAAAAGTATAGTTGTTTTCAATCTATAATTGTTCATCTGTTTCTTGTACTTGGCACTAAAAGTGGAGTCTCTTCATATTCTAGCTAATTAAAATTCATAAAGATAAGACAAAATAGGCTAAACAATGACAAAATGAGTGTATAACGCATGAATATCAGACATATATCTTATGCATCTTTATAATCCACATTCTTCTACCAACACTTTCCTAGCCATAAAATGTTGTCTCATCCCAAAATAATGTCATAGGATGTCTGAGAATAAACAAGTTATAGGGAGTTGAAGAAATGGTTGGACCAGTAAAAGTCATAATAATCATTCAAGGTGCCATGTCTGGTTTTCCCCTCTTACATACTACTTAGCCACCCTTTCAGGGTTTTAACTAAGTAGCGTACCAACCTACTACCCTTTGTGGGTTTTCAATAGGCTGACATAACTAAGTGGTTGCCCTTTGTGGGTTTTCAACCAACCTAACCCCACTTATCTTACTAAGTTTTCCCCAATACAAAATTTTCAAAATTTTTACTATGTGTAGTACTTAACTCAAAGGTGGTGGCATGGATGCAGATAAAGGTTGAACAGAAGAGTTTTTAGACTAGGATTGAGAAACCTTGCATCATGTAATGATCCCCTAGAGCTATGAAAGTGGCCTATAGGAAAGTGTATTCATAATATGCATAATTAAGGTGGTGAAAGGAGTCAGATCTATTTTATATGCATTCTAATCTAACATCACTTCTTTTATCAAATGCAGTAGGGTGCATAATGGATGTTGATAGCTAATGATCTGCTTCATTTCTTCATCATCAATGATGCTCAATGAATCCTTGGTGTTCGCAACCCTTATTTGAATCTCTCCACTCAACTACTCCATCTTGTCTATATGTCTTTAAACTTAGAGGTTGGCAAAAGAGCTATGTAATAGTTGGGTTTGACATTCTAGAAAGTTATTGTACACATGATCCCTAACATTTAATGATTTTTGGAGTGCTCCATCCATATCCTCCATATTTTTAGTTTGGATTACCATGGTTGCTTTAGTTGTGGTGACATTTACAAACTCTACGTTAGAACTAGCTAATGTAGTATCCAACTGTCGCTTCCAATCAAGCAAGTTGTGTGCAACCTGTTGGGCTTGAACTACGATAACATTGAGCATACCTTGGTATTCCAAAAAAATGATGAGTTTTTTAGCCTCTACCTTGACATCCTGGCCCAATGTTCCTAATATATATAGTTTTTACGTTATGCACCAATCTTTTGTTAACTCAAAAACAAGTGTCTTGAGTCTAAAGTGGTTAGACATTACTTGGTCCTTGATTTCTCAAGTGAGAAAATTTGGATAAGTATCCTAGATGAGTTTTACATCTTCCTACAATTGGGTCTACAACTTGATGTATTTGGCCTTAGTTTGATCATCCTCCTCCTTTAACAAGGTGGCCTTCTATTCGATAGATTCTTGGAATACTACAATGCCCTCCAACTATTTCATCAATGATAACCTAGAAAAATCCAATGATGTTTCCTAGTAAAGTGGGAAGTCTACCAAAGTTCTTGTGGTAACTAAAGGATCAGGTTGAGGCATGGTCATAATTAGAAGAGAAAGGTGGTGCATTGATCACCCACAATTGGAATGTTTTAAAGCTAGACTCATCCTAAAAGCAAGGCTAGTTGTTGTTCACTTGTTATAGCTACAAATTTGTCTTGTTCTTGCACTAGCTACTTTGACCCATTTTATTGATATTGTTCAGACACTTTTCTTTATATTATACCTTGGCATCTTCTTCAGTCTTTAGTTGTTGTGTAGTGTCTTCATCTTGTTTTCTCTTTTCTTCCTCCTTTGCTTTTTGGTTTAGATCCTCTTAGCTTTATTTTTATATTCTTATTCCTCTACTTTCTTCTTTTATTTTTCCTCTAAATGTTATTTCTACGCACACTATTATTCCTTTTTTTTCTCTTCAAACATAGCAGCCTTGTCTTGTTTGGCCTTAACCTACACATGTGCCTCTAGATCAACTTGTGCATTGGCTACACACACTTGTTTTTCCTATGCTTGAGCCTACTATTTATGTAAGACTTCAACTTCTTCTTTTTTCTTCCTCTTAGCTTCATCGACTTCCTTTTAGGTGAGAGTGACATCCTCTAAAGCCTTCTTTGTTTGTGCTTCTACATCTTCTTAGTGTTTATCTTCTTCTCCAATGGCATTGACTAAGAGCACAACCTATTTATTCCTCTACTCTTTATCCATTTTTTTTGGTGTACCTCCTATGCTTGATTTAATGCATCGATAACTTATGGTGCCTTCCTTACTTCCTTGATAGCCTATTGGCATCGATCTTCTGAGTCATGGTCCTTTTGTTTGGCCTTGACTTCCTTAGATTAGCAGTGTGCTTGTTCAACTTACTTCTATTGGGATTATTACTTCTATTGCTTCTTTTCTTCTTGACATACTTGTCATTCTATTTCATGAACTACTTCCTCCCATGAAGCCTTTTGCTCTTCACCTGTTGGTTGATCTAGTATTAACTCTTTGATATCAAGGTCTTATTATGTGGGTGGTGAATCACTTAAATAGACAACAGAGTTGGAAATAGATGTTTTCTTTTTCCCCAAAGTAACTAGCTTGCATTTGGTTGGTAGTGAAGTCGAGGAAGGAGAATGCTACACTTCTTGCACAATGGATGCCCTACCAAATGTGCATTCTTATAGAGTAAGAGAAATCTTAGCCCCTTGTCATGTCCTAGGTTTGCACACTAGAGTCTCCTATGGAATTTTAGGTAGTGGAATAAATATGTCGATGAATGTGAAAGTGGTGGAAGGTTTCTCCTTGATGAGTTTGGCCATTTTATGAATTTGTTTAGCCTTTTCATGCATGGTGTTAATAAAGATGGATACTGAGCATGGTGGTATTTCTACCCAGAGACTTAGAGTTGCCTTATTATGCACTTGAATTGTGGGAAATACCTTCCAAAATAACTCCTTCTCCTCTTTCTCATATAGGTCACCTACTATATCTTCAAGCATTACCTCATACACTTCCTGCTTTTTAGTCCCCATCTAAGGTAGGTCATAATTCCTTAAGAACTATGGTACCCTAGGGTCATTCATCCATGTTATTATACTCTTCATCTTATGCTTTAGTGGAAGTGATGGTGATTGTTCTTTGAAGAGATTGTGTTTTCCTTTTTGCTATTTCAAGGTTATGGATTTTGGTTTTAGCTATGTTGAAGAAACTACTACACCAGGGGGTATGGTTTGATGAGGTATTGCCCACCTATTTTCATATGATTTTTACTTAACAACCTCAACCTATGCCATGGCCATGGTAACAAAATATGGTAGGGGTCCAAATGGAAATCTAGGTAGCTCATGCATATGAATCAATATGCCTTTTGGAATTAAAATAACATGTTGTTCTAAGTACTATATGACATTTGATGACACTCATGGGTGTGTAAAAATAAGATCCAAACACTCATCCAACTATTTATTAAACTTTCCCTCATGATTTAGGGTTCCATGCTTAGGTATCCATATCAAATTATGAAATTATTGCACTAGCCAATAGTCAATGTTTAGGTGCACCTCTCTTTCAGGGGACTTCTATTGAGTGAAATAGAGTAGAAAGATAAAAAATTGGTACCAGAAGTTCTACTTGGAATTTATGCAACACTTATCGATATTTTTAAGTAGCTCTTATAAAAATTACTTAGTCCAGTTAAACTATTCATTGTAGTGGATCATGCGATGTGCAATGTCAACCATTCCTTTGGGGATTTACTTTGTAGACTTGGTGGTCTACCATAATCTGCATGTGATGGACTCAACCAAGATGCACACTAGTTCGTCTTAGATATCTTTAATTAGAATTCCTCTAGACCCATAGACATATACATCTCTGAGTTCCTAAAAGATAATAGGATTTATTGACTTGTACGGAGCAAGAGAATCATCCCACATAGACATGGACAAATCTTTAACTGTTACTTTAGTGTTGATGATGATAGTGATATCTAGGTTGATGTAAATGCTCCCATGATTGTAGTGATCATTAATAATTTTCAAAATCTCCCCCAAATCACTAAAGGTAGGTAGCCAAAGCAAGCACTTGATGTCTATGTCCTAGAAATGATGTGGGGATACAAGAGCAATTGGTTGGACAACATCTACTAGATATGGTTAGAAAAGTTTTTGTTTTACAACTCAAAGGTAATCAAATGGATCTAATCATTATATTTAGTCTACCAAAATGCAATATTGATGCCCATTACTTCCTTTTGGGCATCTGTTAAATTTTTGATGAGTTGTGAATGATCCATGGTATCTGAATACTAAAAATTAGAAACTTTTTACTTTTTACACTAGATAAGTTGGCTCAAATGTAGAACTTCAACTCATAAAATGGTTACAAGTATGAAATCCATACTCAATTTGCAACCTTTTGCCTTTATAGATTATGTGCCTCTTAATTTTTGCATAAATGTCATGCTAAGATATCCCTTCAATATCAATTTAAATGTTGATGTGGTAAATCTTATCTGATCTAACAATAAATGCAATTAGTTGTTGACACATGCATTAAGATATGCCATTATATTCTTTATTATCTGTACTAGGGTACATATTGATGATGTTGACCAACCATCAATTTGGTGAATGTTATATCAATCAAACCTCACTTAGACATTAACTTTTTGGAACGACCATTATACTACTGAGATCTTGACTGATGTGATTTGACCATATATTTCCCAAACTTAATTACTTTCTTTTTCTTCTGTTGACATCAATAATGATGTACCAAAATTCTAAACATGGGTGTCACACACTATAATTTTTATCATGGTTACAAAATATGGTGAAGAGATCATATAAAATATAAACACACACACATACATAAGAAACCATACAAAAATGGGAAATCCTAATCTACTTAGTGTTATTCAACACCCACTCTTTTAGTAGAAAGAGATCAATTAAGACTATTGGTAGTAGGGCTTAAGCCTATAACCATTTACCCACACTGGAAGAATATTTCCCTGAAGATCTCTCAAAATAATAGTTCCTTACTATGATATTTCATGTATAATATAAGGCCCTTTCCACCTAATCTATATTTTACCCCAAAATGATTTGAAGGGACTATCATATAACAAAACTGGTTGATCTTTGTAGAATTCCTTATGTCATAGGTTCCTATCATGCCATGCTTTCTAACTCTACTTATGAAATTCTTATGTCCAATATGCTTTGCATCGATACTCATCTATTTGATTCAATTTAAGAAGCATGTTTATGAGGGACTCATGATACCCTAGTCTCATAACCATTGTAATAGATATATTAGGTACTAAATATTCCATAGGTATTACTGCTTCAATCCCATAGACCAATTGAAATGGAGTAAAACCTATAGCCCTCTTATAGTGCATTCGATAAGTCCAAAGAATCACAAGAATGTTTTCTTCCTAATAATCTCTCTTGACATCACAAATCTTTGTCAGCATATTGCCCAACACTTTATTATAAGCTTAACTTATTCATTAGCTTGTGGATGGTACACAATACTTTTATCATGGGAAATCATGAATTTTTTAGTAAGAGCTTTTATAATATTATTCAGCAAGTGTGTCCCTTGATCACTAATGAGCTTGATGGGGCATCGAAACCATGTGATAATATTCTCATAAAATAACTTTATTATATCTTTCACCCCACAGCTAGGTCTCACAATAGCTTGAACCAATTTGGTAAAGTAATCTCTCATAATGATAATATACTGAGCTTTGTTACATTTACTTACAAGATTTATAGGTCCTAAAAAATTGATGCCTCATTGTTAATAGGTTATTTAGCTAACAAAGGTTTCAAGGGAATTTCATCCTTCTAGTGTGGCTTACCCATTCATTGACATACATCACAATGATGTGCTACTCTATGCACATCCTAAAAACCATAATCCACTTTGTAATTATTTTTGTGTAGTAGCTTCTCTAGTAGAATGACCTCCTACTATTCCTTAGTGTGCTTCCTGTAAGAGATTCACATGTTTATGTTCTAGAACTAACTTACACAGTACTTCATCCTTTCCTAAATGATACAAGAGTCCATTTATAATAGTATATGACAAATCTCTGGTGACAAACTATTTCTTTTCTCTTTCTTGGTAGTACACATGGAATACCCCTTGTTTTAGGAAATTAACAATTTATTCAAAATTCTTAGGTATTGTAGAAACTCAAGATAAATGGACATTGAGAGAATCTTCTTTTAGTTCTTCTAGCTCTTCCCCATTCATGATGTGACTAGGATGATTCAACCCAAAATTTTCTCTACTTGGATTGATGTTAATGTGAAATTAGTATTCTTGAAAGAGCATCAACCATATTGAAATTCATCCTTCGAGCATAGGCTTATTGATAAGATAGCGTAGAGATTGATGATCTATGAAAAATTTAAATGGTGTCACAAGAATATAATGTCTAAATTTAAATGGTGTCGCAAGAATATAATGTCTAAATTTATATGGTGTGAACACTATAGCTAGTGATTTCATTTCATTTATCATGTAATTCATTTTTTCATCAAACAAATTTTGGCTTGGAAAATGTATGGGGTGGTATAGTCCACCATCTCCTAGTTCTATAATCATAACATCATCTGTGATACTAGAAGCATCAACATGCACATGAAGGGGCTTACTATAATCTAGAAAGACTAGAATAGGCACAGTGACTAATCTCTGCTTCAGTTCTATGAAAGTTTCTTGACACTCAGAGGTCAAGACAAAATTTTTACCTTTGCACAACAAATAATCCAATGGGGAAGAAATGGTTGCATATCCCTTAATGAACTTCTGATAGTAACCTATGTGACAAAGAAAGGAACACACTTCCATTGAGATGAATGGTGGGGGAATACTAATAATGAATGTAATTTTGGCCTAGTCCACTAAAATCCCTTTATTGCACATCACATGACCTAATAGGACACCAAAATGTGTAAAAAATAAGAACTTTTTCAAATTTAGGGAAATAGAGAGATCTAGGCAACATTCTAGCATGAGGCACAACTTGGACAAGTGATATTTAAACAAAGATAAGACTACCCAATCATCTAGATATACTTCTAAGGAGTCATGAATGAAATCCTTAAAGGCAATCACCATTGCTTTAGAAAAAATTATAGGTGTGTTCTTGAGGCCAAAAGGCATTATCTTGTATGCAAAGGATCTCCATTCTATGGTAAAAGTTGTTTTAGATCTATCTTCTTCTATGATGGGTATTTGATGATACCCACTGAACCCATATGTGAAGGATTAAACTTCATGACTTATGACAAATTCCAAAACTTCATATTTGAATGGAATTGAAAATAGATCATTCACACATGCATCAATAAAAAAATGATAGTCATCACATACTCTTATCTCCCCTATTTTCTTTGGATACACTACCATGGGACTAACCCAATCTGCCTTCTCTACATGATAGATTATACTTGCTCCCTCCAATTCAACATTCAAATTCAATTTCATGTTTAGATTTATCTTATACAACCTTTTCTTTATGGGTAGTGTGCACTCCTTGAGATCGATATGCATTTCACCTAGGGAAGGATATACTCCTTTGAATTCTAAAAAATTTATGGGAAACATGCCTTGATAATCCCACAGTAGTTACATAACTTATGAAAATTTGGATTCAATCCAATAGTCACCCATATGTGCCAATTTAGGAATATCCTCATTTTCAATGTTTTTGACATGCTTTTTAATAGGTTGATGATAAATATTATGCTTTTCCTCATCAACAAATTCTCACAACATTCATTTCCCTACCTACTTTGGAATCTTATGTTGTGTAACTTTTCTTCTCTATTGGGTCCTATGACTAGATCCTTTAATGGTTATATTGGCCATTAAGGTTCAAACAAATTAGTCAAATCAATATCACCATCAATATCTAAATATTTAGTTTCTTCTTCATCATCCTTTATTCAGTGGCATGGATGCATAAGAGATTGTTCTTCCATCTTGGTAGCTTTCTATCTTTATAGTGTCTTACTCAGATCATAGGTTGTGTTCTTCTACATAATAGACTCTATCATGGTAATTAAATCCTCTATGCACCCATGGCATAATAAATGTTTTATTTTCATCAACGCATTATGAACCAAATAATTCTCATTTTCAAACACAAAAGTCTATATGAAGTCACTCTGCACTTGTGCCCAATGCTTTGTCTCACTCCTACATTCTTGATGCATATACTAAGCTAATGGTAAAGGGGAAAGTGTGTAATGAAAGATATAAATCTATTACTTAGGTGCCACATGTTCTTCAATCCAAACATACACACTTTTATGGCTATGGATTTCAGGGCACTCACCTTCCTAGAAGAAAGGCCAATTGCTTTTGATTTCTTGTAGTAGTTAAAATATGCTAATCATGAGTTCCCACACATCATCCCAATCAAAATGATCATTTATATTAATTGTCCACCATGTCACTACAAATCCCTTCTAAGCATAAATAAATATACTAACCCATTGATTGATCGTAGGCACATGAACTTGTAGGCGCATAATGAATTGATGAATATCCTCAATCATAAAGTACATAGGTAGTTATCTTTCATTGGCAAAGACCATTCTCATACGTTAGACTTCATGATCACCATGAGTCTAGTTGAGTAGATACGTATCTAAGTCTCCACTTATAGACAAATCTATTTCCCAAGGTAAGGTGCCTTCTTTGGTCAGCTCCATATAATACTACATATGATCATTTTATTGATAGAAATTATTTATTTATGAGTGATTAGATAATTTAGCAGACATGGATGCACAATCTTATATGACAAAATAAGGTGCCAATGGATGAGTAATCACTAGTTTAGACTTCCAATGCTTAGATGTCTTCAATTATTTAGTGATTAAATACCGCACCTAAGGTTTATTATGCCCATATAATAAATTACACTCAACTATGTGCAAAGCTTATGGGTTCCCCTTAGGGTTTACCTTCATTCAATTGGTTTTTTGTGTAACATAAGGAGACTCTAGTTTAGTTGGAAAGATGTAGGGTTTTTGTACCTTATTTAGAGGAATGATTACAATCTTATCTTCTTGATTTGCCTCTAACTAATTTTACATAGTATTAATAGTCATCCAACCATCATATGTCCATTTCTTGTCAATCAGCATAGGATAATTAATTTATGTTGTCTTTATATTGATGGCTTCAAAGTCACATCATAGGCTCAATTATGTGACTCTTATCTAAACATGTTCTAACTAGCCAATGTGTTTAACTATTCTATAGTCTACTAAACTCAGAGTCATTGGGCTGTAACTAAGAACTAGCCATCCAATCACCTCCCATGTAGACCTAGGGATCATGTTAACTGTGCTACCAAAATCAAAGATAACATTTAGAATTTCATATCCTATAAATTCAATCTCTATTCACACATCTACATCCCATGGCTTCTTTTTTTTTACATACCTACATTTTTTTTGTCTTTTATTACCCTCACTATGCATATTCTAGTAAATTATGTAGTAGATTTGTAATGCTATGGGATATATCTTCATTGTGTAGTGTACTTGGCATATTAAATAGATCTATCAGCACATTAATAAATCTATCTTATCATATAATGTGTACCATCTGACCATACATTTAGGCATCTATTGCTATAGCATATCCTTCAGTAATGGCTTGATGTTGAATATTCTTTAACATCTACACAACCTCATACATCAGTTCCTTTTCTACAGCTAGATCTGGGTATTTGTCCTATGGCACTTTTTGGATTCCCTATTCCTGAAGCATTTTGATAGGAGGCAATCCTCTATCTATGTAATGGTGTCTAGTAATGATGTTTAGAAATGCATCCTCCTTAGGCTTCACATTCACCATGTTAACATTCCTATCAACCTTTTCTTTTCTTTTATTTTCTAAAATATGATAGTATTTTGTCTCATGTTGCTCATATACCTTGTAATATGTGTAGTAAGACTATCTTTGGGGATTCAAAGGATAATTACATTGCATATGGTTATACTCTCCACATAAGTAACATTTTAAAGGATGGTGTTGATAATTATCTCCTCTAACACCTTGATAACCCCCTATGTATCCACCCCTCAATCCTCATTTATTCAACTAATAGCCTCTTCTATAACCTCCTTATTGTTGTATTATATTCTAGTTCTGATGTTACTAGGTATTATCTCTAATCACATATTATTGTTACACAACTAGAGGAGTCCAACTATTTTGTTGTTGTTACATCATTGTCACATTCCAAGGTGCTGAGTATTGGTATTGTGGTGATGGTGGTGTTCAACTTGATGGAGGAGTGCATGTAATTAGACCTTGAGGTTGGTACTGAGGCAAGATATGAATCCATTGTAGACCTATTTGGTTCATACAAAAATTATTGACCTTTAAGACATGACTTTTTTGTTTTATTGAGAACACTTACATTGTAGTGATGACAAATACATTCTTTGTAATATTTTATTTTAGCTCCTACAAATCCCTACAATTATTTTCATCATGATTGTGAAATTTATAAAAATTACAATACAAACTTTATGGGCTTGTTACACACTATTGCAAGAGATGGCATTGCATTGTTATGTGTCCCACTATTTTATAAATTTCACAAAACTCTATCTTAATCTTAGGATAATCATTCCTATGATGTCCTTCTTTCCCACACTCCATGCACTATAGATTTATCTTAGGCTTATATGCTTCATGATATTGTTCCATCCTCTTTATAAAATCTCGAAATGTATTTTCAATCTTAGAAGTTTCTATAATAACTTCTCTATAATTTTTAATTTTACTCCACCCAGATAGTAGCAACTCTAGCATCTACCTTAGTAGAAAATTGAGTCTACACTATAACAAACCTGATCTTGGAGCGTAGTTCTTTGACAAACCATGTAACTTTATCTTTATATTCTAGGGAAAACTCCATGTTATTCATAACATCTAAGAGACTGAGATCATAATCATAGATTGATTTTATTGACTTCTTCCTAATCTCTTTTAGATTTTGAATAGTTTGACTTGTACATTTCTTCATTTTAAATTTTACAATAAGCCACTCCTTAACATGATATATATTTGATCGATCGATTTCTCTATGGTATATAAACTCAAGTGATCTTCCATTTAGTTCCCTAATTAGTTTACACTTAATTATAGCCTCATTGGTAATACCCTTAGATTATCATTCCATCTCACATGTTAGTAAGTATTTCTTAGGGTCCATAGACCCATCATATGGTGTTAGGTCTATAAATGCTCCTAAAGTAACAATATTATAAATTGGTGTTGAGGGAATTTGTTGCATCATTGCTACAGTGGGAGGTTACATTTTATGTAATATTACCTACACACTAATAAGATTTACCTATGCAATGGGAGAGTTTTTTTATACACTCTGATTTTATGTATTTTTTGGTTTTCTCTACTCAGTTTCAATGAACCCTATAGCCTTCAAATCCTTATGAATTGAGGCTATTTTAATTTTAGTACCCCATCGATGTACTTGCTCTAAAAATGGACCTTCCCAAATACTATATACATATCCTTCTAGTTGAAATTTTTATCGGAATATAATTAATTGGGTTGTGGGGATGTGTACTTTTCTAGTGAATGATTTTTTCTTGCAACTTCTTTTTCCATGCTTGATCCTATAATTACTCTAAAACTTTGTCCTACTTATTTGATTATTAATTAATGTCCTTATTATGGTAATACCTATTATTATAGCTACACACCACATCTATTAAGTAATTGATCTACCTCTACACTATTATCATCTTCATATTCGAACATCTCCTCTTATTTCTCTTCATCACTTCTTTATTTTTTCCAGCATTCGTCTTCTTCTTTCATCTCATATTTCTTCATTCTTAAATATTTCTTCTCATTCATCACTTCTTCCTAATCATTCTTCAACTATTTTAATTTTACTCTTAACTCTACTCATAGCTACCTAGGTATTTTTCTATTTACCCTATCTATTAAGTTATCTTAACTCATGTACTAAATCCAAACTCTTCTTCTAAATCTTCTTCCCTTATGTCTCCATTCTAGATTTAGGTCTAAGCTTTATCTTCTCATTTTTTCATTATTTACTATCATGTCTCACACACCCTTATATGTCCTAAGTGACTACTCCATATTGGTTAGAGTAGGCACAATGGACTTATCCACAGATAGGTAGTTGCTATAAAATTTTCCCTTGAATTCCTTTGATGAATAAGTCTTTTGTAGCTTCAAAAGTTATGTATCCTTGCACTACAAACTCAATTATATATTCATATACTGTAGTATCAACATAAAGATCTATTACTCTTATCTAGTCAGTTTTTAATCTCTACAACCGGTCTATTTTGTCTTTAGTCTAGATTATAGTTTCTTCCATCCTTGGTTTAAATCAATAATATTCAAACCATGATAACTAGCTAGCTATCAATTCAAGAAACTCACATTAGAGGATTTCATAAATTTCTCCATAAATATGCTCTTAAATGATCTCTTGAATTGTAAGACCTGTCCTTGATTCTTCTTTTATGAAATTACATATCCTTTGGTCTAACCATATCTCAATATCTCTCTACCCTAGTAACCATCTTAGCATAATTTCCTCTAAAAAGAGTTTACATGCTCACCACACCATTTTTAGCAAAGATTACTGAAGCATTAAAACATGTTAAGGATGAGGATAGATGGGAGATAATTCATGTACATAGAATAGTTTATCATAAAATAGAAGAAATTGGATGACAAAATTGTAAGATGCATTAATTATTCTACATTATTGAGTAATTTAAGAGCCACTATTGTACAAACTAAAATAATTCATTCAAAATAGTTTAGACAAAAAGTAACCAAGACATTACACACAAAATTATATGCAAGAAACATAACAATCAATCATACAAGTAAACATAACCAAATAATCTCTATTGATCTCTTCTAAAAGTGGAACCCTCTTATTTTTACAAATAAAAATATATATAGACGTTTCTAATCTATGACTGTTCATCTTCTTCTCGTACTTGGTACCAAAAGTAGAGTCTTTTCATATTATAGCTTATTACAACTCATGAAGATAAGAAAAAATAAACTATACAATGATAAAATGAGTGCATAATATATAAATATGAGATAAATATCCTACACAGCTTTGCAATCCACGTTCTTCTATCAACATAAAAATAATTATATTGTCTATACATTTCATTAAGTCTTATATTAAGTTTAAAAAGATATTAGATGTAGTTTTTCATTTATTAAGGGTACTTAATTTTAAATATTCATGAAAAGTAAAAAGATAAATAAAAATAAAAAAATAAAGATAATACTATTTTTTTTAATAAAAAAATTAAAATTAAACTAATTTGTCTATATATTTTTATAATTTTTATACATTAATTTAATTTAAAAAATTATTAAAAATAATTATCATTAAACTATAAAAAAAATAGAATAATCGTAATATTAAATAAAAATATATAATATTAAATAAAAATATTAATCTTTATAATTTATATTTCTAATATATATGAAAAATATAATAAAATATTTTGCAATCTAATATATATTATTAAAAAATAATTACAAATTATAAAACGTGCTCTTCTTTACATTATAAAATTATATTGGGAGAATAATGGAGATGGTGAATTTAATTTCAAAATTTATTCGATCTTCAAATGTTATCCTCTTTAATAATCTAAAATTAATAAAACAATTATTAAAAAAAATAAATTAGGAGGGAAGAATGTAGGAGAATGAGAATAATCAAATGATATATTAGAAGGGAAGAATGTAGGAGAATAAAATAATCAAAGATATTAAAGTTTTGATAAAATTATTTTGAATTTGTAATAACATATATTTTGTTATTATAAAATGTGTAACTTTTCTCTTTGTTATATATTTTAATATAATATTTATTTTTTAAAATTTAAAATAAAATTAATCTTTTTTTAATATATAAATAGATGATGGGGAAAGTTATAATTTTAATAATAAGTTTTCCTTTTAAAATAAATATCTTTAAATAAATTAAATTTATGAAAGCATTTAATATGGAGTATTGTGTTGAATATCATTGGTGTCTACAATGACAATGACAACATAGATAATAATAAAGAATTTTGAATCTGGATGTGGGTGGGAAACTATAGGGGAAGAGGGAGGTGACAAGGAGGATGCAAATCAGGGTCGTAATAGTTTAGGAAGTGTTAGGTGGAAGTTTGCATCTATTTTGAGAAAGACTTCAAACCATTTTTTTGCTACTCATCAGGGAGGAAAGTTAGGATAGTGATTGTAATGGTAGATTGGGGTTCAACTATGGGTGAAATGGTGAGAGATGTCTTAGAAGGAGGTAGAATGGCTGGTGGTCAAGGCCTATGTCCTCCCTTTGACCATCCCTAGGATGGTAGAACAACAACATTCATTTGCCATGGGTCGATGGTTTAGTTTGATTTTTGGCTACATCACCTCAAATACTTGACCAAACATTTTGCTTTGGTGTGTTTTCTTTGTTGGTGGAGAATTTCTCTCTACTTGGAGAAAACATGGTGCTTTTTTTCCCAACCTGTGACCTTTAGTCCTTGGTAAGGACCCATGTTAGCACACTACCCAAATTCTTGGGTGCTGGTGGGGTATTTTTGACATGTTTTTAGTTAGAATAACTCTAGGGTCTTGCATGGGTATGGATATTTACGAATCAGGGGAGGCTATTGGTCTTCCTCTTGTACCTCAATTATTCTTGGATTGGATTTTTTCTATGGTCCTTACATGCAGTGGATAATGGAGGATTCCACCCTAGGATTTCTTTTTGGGGTTTGTTTGGTGTTAGAGGATTCCACCCCTAATATTCTACTAGTTTACTATTTTTATTTGACATGGATACCCATTTATGGGCCCTTGACAAGGTGGATGTTAGAGGATCCCTACCTAGTATTGCAAGTTTTTGGGTTTGCTTTAAAGTGATTTATTCTATGGAAGGTTGGCCTTGGGGTTTAGATGGACCCTTCTCTATTACAGCCCTCTTGTATTGTTCAAAAGTGGATGTTAGAGGAGTCCATGCTTGGTCTCTTCAAAAAATGTTTTGGCTATGTGGTGGTTGGGTAGAAGACTCAGATGATAGAGGAACTTCTTTTCTAAAAGTTCCTTTGCCTAGCAGTGTCCTCAGGAATGACATGGTGAAGAGTGTCAACCCTTTCAACTTCACTATTTTGAAGAATTTTGGTGTCCTCAAGGTTACAAGATCCTTAAAACCCTAGTTGTGGGTACCTTAAAACCCTTATTGCTTTGATTTGTTAAAATCATGGATATTTTTGGGAAAATTAGTCCTCTTGTTGTGACTCAGCTATTCAAAAGCTATGTGGATGGCCTAGGAGGTGGAAGACCTCCCTTTTTTAATGAATTTTGTTATGTAATTTGATTCTTATTTTTCTCTTCTAGGCTATGAATCTTAGTGGGAAGGTAAATCCACTTGATATAACTTTATTTTATGTTGGCTGAGCTAAAAACCTTGGTGGTAAAAGACCCCCCTCTCTGGTGGTTATTCTCATGTGCATTACCCTTAGAGAAGTCACAATGAAAGGTGACCATATTTTGAGATTCATTTTATAGAAACACCTTTGTGTACTATAGGTTATGGGACCCTTAAAACCCCTGGTTGTGAGAATCCATATAACCCTCAATGTTCTTTCATCTTGCCTTGGTCATGGGGCCTTTACTCTGCTTGTTAAAGGTTGAGGTAGACTTTAAACCTTCATTTTCTCTTGTCTTGTCTTGGTCATGTGACCTTTACTCCACTTGTTAAAGGTTAAGGGAGCCTCTAAACCCTATTTTTTGTACTCATAGGTTACAAGATCCTTAAAAGCCCTAGTTGTGGGAATCCTTAAAACCCTCACATTCTCTAGTCTCACCTAGCTAGTGGGTACCTCTACTTAACTTGTTGTTGGTTAGAGGAGTCAAACCCTTGATGCTATGATTAATAGTTAGGGTGATCCACTACCCTCTTTTTTGTACCTAGATGTGGGTCCAGTTGTCAAAACCCTCACTCTCTAAGTTCATAACTCCAGTTTCAAAAGCATTTTTACCATACCAATTAAAAAAATATGGATCATTGTATTATATATTACAAATTTTTAATATTTTAAACATTATAATTTGTTAGCTTATTTTTTGTATATATAAAGAATGAAATATTATATAATATTATATCACATAAATATTTTTAAAATATTAATTGCATAGTTATTTTATATTATTTTGACATTCCCTTGTCTCTCATTTAAAAAAAAATGTATCACATACATGTGTATTTAGTTCCAACATGCCTCTAACTTATATAACAAAATTATTACATCCCCAATCACAATACCTTGCCTCTCATGTTTATCATATTTGTGTAGATTATTAATTTATTATAGTGTAAAAGAGGACATATAAACTAAGTGAAATTGATGGATTGTAATCTGAATTTCTAAAGAATGCAGCCATATATAAAACCTAATAAACTAATTGAGGTTGATGGATTGTAATTTAAATTTCTAAAGAATGCAACTTACGCACTTTATTTTCCCATTACCGATTCATTTAATGAAGTAGTAATCCATGTATTTCCTTCATCTCTATCTTTCCCTTCTACAAGTTTGGTGACCCCCTTAACACTGATAATTATAGGACTTGTGATTGGTCACACACTTTCCAAGCTTTATGTTGTTATTTTAGATGCGTACATCTCCTCCTTTGTGGATATGTTTAAGTGTTGTGTTTATAGTCAAGATAAACTCATATATTTCTATTAAACCATTGACCACATTCTCACTTTATAATATATCTATTTCAATTTATTTCCTTCATTTCTTAGTTCTAAAAGTAGATAAAAGAAAGTGAGTGTTAGGGTGTGTGGATGAATACCTAGTATAATGAGTGCATTGATCCATTTGAATGTGGGAACTCCTCTTTAGCTAGGGAGGATAACCTGTAGATCACAAGAAAACTAGAAGAGAATTTTGTTAGATGGTAGGTTGAGTGGATTGCCTAGTGTATGCTAGATCTAAAAAGCACAAGGCTTTCTAGGGGGCTGTTAATCCACTTTTAAGATAATTAAGTTAAAAATTATATAATAAATATACTTACATTTAAATGATAAGAAAGTAGATATGCAATAAGATAAATAATGTACATGATAAAATACATGATGCATAAGTGTACTAAGGTTAGGTCCAGAGAATTAAAGTAGAGTTTGCAGACAAGTCAAAAATAAAAATAGGGGTTTGATTGGCTGAAAGGAGAAGAAAATAACAATCTATTATTTTATCTAACAGTGACTGTCATTAGTTAGGGTGACCAAAAATGGTTGGATTTTACTGGTGATGGTTAGGTAACCAGCAATAATTGCTCTAACCAATGATGGTTGTAACAATCATTGACAATTTCTTATGAGTACGTGTGGATAATTAAATGGGTGGTAGAGATGAGGTAACTGAGGGGTAAAAGGAGGGATATGGGATCTATGGGTAAGGAAGGGTATGCAGATATATTTGTCAAGATATAAAACTCAAATTATAGAGTAAAATACCAAAACAAGTAAATGATACCTATATGATGCTAGATGGAGCGATAACCAAAGCCTAAAGGAAGTTGAATAGCATAATAATATTCCTAACTTCAAAAGTCATGTGGACAGAGATTTGTGGTCTTAGATGCATGTACAAAGATAATAAGAGAATTTGGATACCAATTTTTTTTCCTAAACCCCTCCAATATCCTTGCATTTATAGCAAAAACTTGCTAAGTGAGGAGGGGAGTTTTGAGGGAAAGTTGTTAAGTTGGGAGGATAAAGATGCATGTTTTCATTCATTTTTTAAAATCAAGTTTTAAATCAAGTTTTCATTTTGGAGGATGATATTCTCGAACAATGCTGGTAATGTTTTTAAAGCTTAAGGCAAGGTTTATGACCATAATTGTCGATAGTTAGGGCCAACCATCGATGGTTACCCTAACCGGCGATGGTCAAGGGGTCATGAGTAAATGGGTGAAAAGGGCCTAACTTAAGTGATATGTTTATAGGGTGTTTTGACATAATGAAGTCATAAATAGGTGATAATAGGCCAGGTGGGGTCTATAGGTCAAGATGACATTGAAAACTATTGTTGTGCAATTTTCAAGTGTCTACACTATCATTTAGGAAGCCCATCATAAAGGTAAACATGACTTTTTTATTAATTTTTAAAAATAATTTTATAATGTTCTTAGACATCTCTTCTTTGAAAGGTTATGAAATTTGGGTCTAAGTGATATTGTTATTTAAGAAGTATTGAGATTGTATAAAATATTCAAAAGATATATATGTACAACACATGACATCTCTCTGACTATCTATAACATTATTAGAGTTAATTAGGGTTGTCTAAGCTCCCCTCACTCATTTTGGATTGTACATTGATGAGTTATAAAAATTAATTTTAGATAATCTTCCTAGAATCAATATGGGTCATTACAATATATAGTTACCCCATTGTTTTAATTTGACTTTGATATTATATTTATCTTATTCATAGCTAATGGTTTGCACACTCATTTAGATAAATTGATATTTTTTCTAAAATAAAATGTTACACGTCATTAATTTAAAAAAAAAAAACAAACATCATGATATTCTCTTGTAAAATGAGTCAATCTCATCCATTCATCTTCTAAGGTGAGATAAACTCATATAGATCTTCCTACATATATGTTGGGGTCTCATTTACAGTTCATAGACATGAATTCAAACTTATTGGTGAGATAACACTTTTAATTTATACTGCTATAGACACTCAAATATTATCATTAAGTACTTAAAAATGTTTAATCTTGACATCCTTACCTTATTTGATCTATTTTCCATTCAATTAGCTTCTAATATATATGAAAACCTTCATTATTATAATCATTATCTTGCAACTAGCTGAAAACATAATTTAAACATCCCTATTCTACCTATAAAATTTTATTAGCTAAATCCCAAAAATATCCAACTTTTTGGGATAAGATCACATTAGGTCAAATAGGGACATATCTTATCCTTTTCCACTATTGTGGCCTCATCTCCCACACTCTAAAAATTATGTTTAATATTTTAAAACAGTTTATATTTTCCTTCACTCAATTTTATAAAAGCTGGTTAATGAAAATATTTCAAATCTACTACTATATAAACACATCAAGGTCATTCAATACACATATAATAATCACTTAGAAATTCTACTACACATTGAGCAAAAAGTCACTAATACTTCAAATTCAAGATATAATTTATTCTAGTAGTCATAGGCCAAGTCTGAAGCTATTTTATTACAGGTCAAGGGCATCCATCATTAAGCATTCAAGTCAATTTCCTAGTAACATCTATATAGTGCAAATACCAAGATTCACATACTCACTCTAGGAGGGATAACTACATCAACCTGAGGCCATTTTGGGTTGTGTAGGAAAAATTTAGATTATGTAAGGTTTTCTAAGGATAGCTTGGTTATTCCCCTTGCATGAATCCCCCTATTATATTTGATATCCATTCGGTTTGTGTGTAGGAACTAGGGTTTATTATTTCAAATATTTAAGTGCATTAAATCATCATTTGTAGACAATAAATAAACCCTCTTACATAGGCACAAGTGCCCATACAATAAAATCACCTACATAATGAACATATGCATAAACATAATCAATAGATAAGGCTGTAGTGTGTCCTTATCCACCCTAGCATGACCTTGTCCCAATTCATTGTAGGATTCTATTTTTAGGCATGACACACTTCAAAGGTCCTTCTAGTCAACTCCACATCAATGATCTACCTGAAAAATTAGCACAAGTCAGATTTGGGTTAGGTTACATTTTCTATTAGAAAATTATTATTTATACCTCATTTTAATTTTTGTATTTTATTGTATCTTACATTTAAGTTCTATATATTCAGTAATCTAAATCAATATTTTAATCATTTATTATTTATTACATTTTATTTCTAAATAAAAATAACCATTAAACATTATTGTGAACCTATAATTTTCTTAGAACATTATTTGTTGTTTGCTTGATTTTTGTCCTAGGATTTCATATATATTTCTATAAATTCTTGACACTGAAAGAAATAAACTTCAAAATTTGGATATAAATTTGACACCATAATTTATTATTCTTCAACCTTGGATCATAATCCAACACTAAATAAATTTCTTTGTCTCTTCAAATAACATCTGACAATGAAGAATTGATTTCAATATTGAGTTGAGTTTTTGTTGATCTCTATACACTAATATCTTTTAAATTTTATTTTATCTTTATTATCTATTGCTTATTGTTTATTTTTAGAAATTATGTTTTGACAAGTTGTAAAACTACATTAAGAGTTGTCATTTTTGGCTAAGCGGTGACATGTTTTAATGACACCATGAAGTGAAAGATACTCTCCCAATACCCAGGACCTATACAATGATATACATGTATTTTAGTTTACTCGTACCTAGGGTACCTTTTTTACACCATAGGAAGCCTCTTTAGCCATTTGATTTGTGGTGAACTTCAGAGGAGCCTATCACCCATGGAATTTACTCTCGTCATACCCTCAGAGATAAGATAGTGGGTTACAAGAACATTTTCCATATATAACTAGTGATATGAAACATTGAGTTTACACTAATCTACAAATGATCAAGTATATTTGAGATCCCACATAATCATTCAAATTATTTCCTAGATCACCCTTTATACCTTGATTTTATTCTTGTATTGTATTCATAATGAGATCAATAAATGAATGTATCTTTCATATGCTACCTAGGATTATACAATTAATTACCATATCTTATATTAATTTTGAACATGATATTAATTATGTTTTTAGATGGATTCAATGCCAATTTAATAGATAATATATACTAAACAAGACCCAATCACATGGCTTTCCTATTTAAAATTGTTTCCCTATGTAGATGTTAAATCTAGATTATTTATGATAAATAAGTCTTGTAAACTTGAGAAATACTACTCATGGGTTGTTATTTTAATTCTTTAGAACTATAAGAATATTTATCCTATGACTTATTTATCAATATGGAAGAATATAACAACTTTGTAAGTTTGTGAGTTGTTTTTTCTTTGTATCAAATAAATGTGTCATTTATTTATACTTGATGATAATAAGTGGCCTTTGATTTATATTTATACCACACATTTTTAAATTATATCATGGGAGGTTAATTAAGACAAATATGCCAACCCATACATGTTGAAAGATTTGAAATTTTGATCATTTGTAGGATTCAGAGACTAGTGTTAGACCTAGGACACTAGTGTCAATGTTAGTGTCCTAACCCAGGCTATAGTGTCATGAAGGATAGAGAATTGTTGAACATATGTAACTATAATAAATTCAATTAAATAATTTATATTTATAATATATTGTGCTACAATGTTAAATTATTGAAATATGCTAAATATATTAAGTATAATGCCAAATAGTAATTTGATTGCTTAAACATGAATAAGAGATAATACTTAGCTTATTGAATGGTGCACAAATAGATCTAGGAATTGAAAGTGTAGAATTAATTAAAATGATGATCAAATATGATTCATCAAGTTATATAAATCAACTCTCTATTATCTTAGACACTACCATCAAAAATAGGGACACTAACATCAATGATTCTCTCTAGAAACTGATGCTTCCATCATGTATGGAATACATGCCCTTTTCTAAAAAATTTCTATGTCATTAACTTATACTTCATCTAGGGATACATGTGGCCAACTTGTGTCTTACATATATTTTGTAGTATCTTATTGCATGTCTCTATATTCTTAGTATGATTGACCTATGGAATAACAATGGATAAACAAAGTATATACAAGAGCTAGTGGTTAGTATTTTATCATCATATTCTCCTTATGTGGTGTAGAGAGAGACTATTTTAGTTTTAGGTGATGAAAATCATGATTCATGAGTATCTTGATGGGGGTTCATATGGTAAATACCCACATTACCTATAATATTCATGTCTTTGTCACATAGCTCTCTTGTCCTTCTTTGATTCTAACTACTATTCATCTTTATGACACCTAGTTCATGTTTAAGAATCTCCAGATCTAGTCTTGTAGGATTATTAATTGATCTTAAATAGTCCTTGATTATCTTATTTTCTCAAGATCTATAATTTTTATGCTCTTCATGATTGGACTGTATTGATCTTCTTGGTTTTCACTATAGGGGATCTTTTCTTCACTTAAACTAAGTACAATTTGCCAAACACTTCACTTGGATTCAAGAGACCTATAATCAGGGCACTTCCTAAGTAGAAGTCTATGGTGTTCTTAAAACCATGTCTATACACAATGTTTTAAAACTTTATCAATTACTAATGCTTTTTATCGTATAGGAACTATCAAGTCTTAATCTCTCTAAGTGAATGCCTTAAAGGGTGCACCAAGAAAGGGGTGGGTAGACCATTGGTGCTTCATAATATTATTGTCCCCTATACCACCACTTGAAACAAAAAAAAACCTCTTTTATATATTTCCTCAAACTTTGACACCTCTCTTACACACTCCTCTAAGTAATTCACCACCTCAAACATCCCCTACCTTAGCCAAAACCTCTTTTCGACATTTACTGAGTAAATTCAGCTTGGGTTGACCCTTTACTTAAAATATATGAGCATGTTACAAGATTAGGTCAGCCTCAGCTGACCCAATATGGGAACTAACTAATTTATTAATTAAAAAAATAGGGTTGATTGGGCTAACTATGTTGGCTAAAATTTTGGAAGAGTTTAGGGTTAGATATGACTATATAAACACATCTTTTATCCACTTCATAGAGAGAGATAGAGTTAATAATTTATTTATGCATATGATTATCCACCATTCTAATTGAAGATCCATTTCTTAGGGTTTCACTACTACACTTGGAGAGAATAATATTTTCTTATAGGAGAAGCCTTTTTGATGAATAGTAAAAGTCATGTAGCCTAGAGATGACCTATCTTTGTTATCCTTACTAACCACAACAACCTCTTACAAAGCACCTTGGCCAAGGGAAAGATTGGGGGTTGATAGGTTCATATTCAAGCTAAGTATTCCTAACTCTTGATCCTATTTATTAAGTAGATAGATTTGAATTAGTATTACCTCTATAATGACTTGAGTGGAGTTATTCTATGCATGTTTACTTTTATGATTATTACCCCTATTTTGTGCCACATGATCTAGTGAGCACTAAGTTAAATGTAATTTACTTTATCATTTACTTGTGGTAAGAAAACATAGGATATAGCTAACATTATCACATTGTATTGATTGTTTAGAGGCTTTAGAACCCTCTCTAGTGATATTGCATGGTAAGGGACCCCTTAGTTAGGTCTAATGGATCCATAGTAGTCATGAACCTAATTGTCTAAATGTACAAACAAGCAAAAGGGCTAATGTAATTTATCTTCTCCAAGATAGGATTGATTTTTAGATTATCTTTACTTTCCCTTGAATACATTATGGTGAACTTGACATGAAACTAACCCTTGCAGGTTTTCCTTCACACCTTCATTATTATCATCTATTATATATTTTTATTTTTATAGTAATGGATCAAATATATTGATACAGTCTAACATTCTATATGAAAGTTTAACATAGTCTCTATGATCAAATCTACATTTCTTTGTGTAGTAGGTAACTAGAATGATTAGCTTGACTCAGTTCACTTTTATACATATAGGTTTTCAAACTCCATCGGCCCAATCAACTCTATTAGCAGGATAAAAATCATCTAAAAAACATATTATAAAAACAACCTTAACATCTTCAAAAAAATTATTAGGTTCATTCTTACCTTCTTATTCATTTCTTTTTTTTGTTTAAAGTCCTATTTTTCATATTTTTAGTCTATAAAATTGTAACCTTATAGTAAACTAGGTCAACTAGATCAACATAGTTATATAACTTAATTTCCTACCTAGAAGATTGTCAATTCATTCAACTGTGTTCTTCTAGTTCTTGATTCAATATATAGCATCAACCCTATCGATTATGTTCTATATTATTTGCATACATGGTCATATAAATTGATCATATACTCTTCAAACAAAGGAATTCACTTATCTTGTTAGTAATTAATTCAATTTTTATTTTTTGTTGCTTACTTTCTTAGAGTAATACATATAGACTAAATATGAAGTTTTTTAATTTATCTGTTTAGTCACACTATTTTTATTTTTCACACACTTCCAAACCACATAACATTAAAAAACATTAAATAGATTCTACCCAAGGTATACCTAATTAGATTTCATCACCAAGAGGGAAGCCGACTTGGTTTTCTAGACATGTATAAATATGTGGTTGATGGTATATATTGGCAAAACACTCAACACCTTTATTGTTGCAATATTATGAAGTGAGGGGGTAGGACTCAATACCAAGCCATTACCATTGCCAATATATATCTCATTCATCCTTAACTACTTGAAACTATCTTTAGATTGCTTTTCTAGCTCTTTATTATATCCAACTCATTATCACACTTATTTAAAAAATTATTATAATTTGAAACATCTAGGAATGACCATTTAGATTATCATTTTTTTTTTCTTACTCTGATAATTGTATGTTATACTGTAAATCTTGTATCAACCAGCGTTGGTACGAGGCTAGTGTTGTGTGCAACAACTACATTGATACACATGTTTTTATCTTTATTTCAATTATTCTACATAATAATACTAGATCATCTACGATCATAATTTTAAAAACCTATCCCTACCTTTAGAACATAATTGATTTACTTGATTGTGTTTCATACAATCTCTATTTTCCCAAAAAAACATCGTCACTTTGTTCGATCTAGTCTCTTATAGACTATTTATTCTATTTCCCTTTAACATATAGTCAACTTATTTGACTGTGTGTCTTTCAGACACTCAATTTATCATATGTAGAACATAGTTGACCAATTTGACTATGTATTTTATAAACTACTTTATTTATTGTCCTACAAGATAATATCAACTAGTCTGACCGTGTATTCTACTAGTTAATATTCATTTTTACCAACACCTTAATTTCCCTCGTTCATCATGAATTTATTATTTAAGGATAATACATAATTGAATCAATAAAACATGATGAGTTTTACCAACCCTAATAGGTTCTCTAAGACACATCTTGTGGCACTCAATATGGATTAAAGTAATATCCATGTTACCACTCACACCGCAAACTATGAGAATCCTCCCTGTTCTTCCTCAAAACTTATCCCTTTATTCTATTTAGAATATGAGCATGATATTTAATACACAATGTAAATATTCTTCTACATCAATGAAAAACCTCAACATAGAGGAAAATATCCTACAACCATCTTTAATCTCATGATGGGACCTCATATAAGAGAACCCCATTCACCCTCCCCTACCTTTTACCAAAAAATTGGGAGAACTCCTTTCTTTGCATACCAATATTTCCCCTATATAATGTCTCATTCCCACACCATGACATCATATTCTATATCTTCTTCAACCTCTATGCCAAGTATTTCTACCAACATGGTAGGTTTTAATTCTAGTGGGGCCCTTCAAAACACCCACATCCTTAACCATGTTATCAATGCTTATTTTTATACCAATGCTTCTTTTTCTACCAATTCTACTCATGTTACTAGTGAGGCATATACTTCTACCTCATCACACACTCATATTTCATCACAAGCTACTAATGCCTTCCATAATACTAATGCATCACATTCTATGTCTACTAATAAAAAATCTACTCAAATTAATTAACTTTTCTTATAAATGCTTAACCAAATGCATAGTTTTCAAACCAATAATGCAAATCAGATGATACAAATGTAGAATCATCTCATACATATCCAAAACTAACCTCACTAGGTTTCATGGGGAGCATAAAATCCTAATGCCCCTACCCCCCCTTAGGTATTCCCATAGTAACATCATACCAAAATTGCCACTTATCAATATAACCATCAAACATTTAAAAAATGAACCTCTAGTACCTTGAATTACAAACATTAATATAAGAGGTATCACCCCCACCATCGCCTATAATGGATCTACCATTCCTACCTTGCATCTAAAAACATTTGTTAACCTTTATAACTATTTGATTAAGCTTAATACCTTTGATACTACCAAATTATTGGATAAAATTTTCTCAAGAGATGTTTTATATTGGTACAATCAATTAAAAACCCACTCTATCACTAGCCTAGAAGACTTGGTCAACTCACTAGTCCAAGAATTCCAAACTAGTGATCTTCCAAAAAAAAACTTATCCCATTTTATAAATTACAAACAAATCAAAAATAAAATGGCAAAAGTATTCATCAAATGATGGAAAAACTTGTCTAACAAATGTGAGCATAATATAGAGGATGACAACCTATTCCACCTTTTTACCAATACTCTCCACCCTAAATTACAATATCACGTTAGGAATCTCTCTCCAAAAACATTAGAAGAATATCTTGACCAATCCAAATGATAAGACTTGCTCATGTATTAATTTGAACCACCTCAACCTAGAATGTGCACTCGCATGCTCATCAAAAATAAAAATCATCATGCAACCAATGATGGTGTTATAGACACTTACTACACTATACATACCATCCAAGCTATTGCTCCAAATAACACCATGGAGCATGCTCCTCCCCCTACTCACAATTATAATCCTACTCCAAAAATTTCTCACTAAAACCACACTAATGTGCACAAACCATTATCCCTAGCATAAATTCAAAAATGTCTTCCAATACCTCTACCATGAGATCTTGATCCCACTCATCCTATGAAATAATAGTATGATCCAAATAAACTATGTTGGTTTCATGAAAGTTTGGACCATTATCATGAAACTTGTAGACCACTAAGAAATCTTGCCATAGATTTTCTTCTTAGTCTTAACTTTGATCATGACTCTTTTATCTGACAATGTCAACAAGCTTATGACATAGATTTTAAATTTCATGAAATAAAAAATAAAAATCAAGCTTTAAATCAAGCTAATGCTCATTTAGTTATCTACAATGATCCCCTTCCTACCACCAAGATAACATTGAACAACCTACTTATACTAATAACAACATTGAAAGTCTTATTGACCTTAACACCAATGATGAAAATGTGGTTAATATGATTAATATGAGAAGATTATTTGTTTTTATTGACTCAAATCCAACACCTACACATTACACCTCTCAACCATTCCACATAATTTAATATACTTCACCATCCCACCTCATGGAATTTTGGCAAGAGGAACCATTACCCATACAAGCATAAATTATAACTACACAACTTGATTATAACTCTCATACCATCTATAATATTCCCTAAATTTCACACTAAAAGATGACATACTTAAAATTTTCAATAGTATTTATTCAACCCAACAACAAGAAATACCTCAACCCACCACCACATCACCTAAATTAACTCAACCCACTTGTAACCAACATAAACTAACCATACCCTATCAACATAAGTTTAATTATACCTCCATCCCTCTTTCTGAAGAGATATTAAAATGCTATGCACCTATATATAACAATACTCCCATGGGTTATGATGAATGGGATCCTATTGCATAACTTTACCATCTCCCATATCAAATACATTTCTTAGAACTAATTATAACTTCTCCCCATAATTAAAACTACCTAATGCAATTTTTGTTCAAAATGAACATCCCTCATCCTCATATTATAGGATACAAAGCTTCCTTATTTGGATTTGAAGATAGTATACTTCAATAATGTAAAGATATTTCCATCCATATTGATGAAACAATGGACACTTCTCTCTCAGTTAAATTCCCTATCACTTCTATGATTCCTTGTGAGATATTACTTTAAGTGGATGATCCTCCTTTATTAATTAGCATCCAAATAGGTAATATCCAAGTTAAGCATGATTTAATTAATGAATTTTTAGGCACTTATGTTTCCTCCCTTGAATTTATTAAGACACTTGGATATTATGAATGCAACCTTAAATCTACATTTAGTACATGTCAAGGCTATGATATAAGGCAAATGCCTCATCTAGGTTATGTTTGGCTTCCCATTACCATTCCTCCTATTACCATTCATGTGAAATATTGATCTTTAACTTTCCACTTTCTTGCAATATCTTTCTCAGTCAACCTTGGACTCATCATATGAGAGCAATCCACTCATCTGCATGCCAATGTGTCAAATCCCTCATAATAGAGATATCTAAAAAATTCAAGGGGACATAAATCCTTGGAACTTTCAACAATTCCAAGAATGAAGTGTCTTTAAAATACCCACCCTTGAACCCTTACCTAATGCATCATTTTAGGAATCCCAACACTTCAACTATCCAGTAAAATCCACTCAAGGTTATAATGGTCACCTAAATTAATTGGGAATATTCCACCTAACCTCTTAGACCATGATGGTGAGTCAGATGAGGTCAACCTAAAAATCAAAATCTCTGATCTTTTCCCTCATATCATTGCCCAACTTCCTACTCTTCAAACTTAATCCTATTACCTACCTTATGATGACATACCCATTACCTTAACCAAAATTTGACACTCCATTCAACATGATTCCTCAAACAAAAAAAATCATTCTTACATGCACCATCGACTTGCATACAACCAACTATGACAACAATTATACTTTAGATGATCCATTTTTAACCATATTCATTCAAGCTATAAATGATAATGTTTTTTTATATCACTCTTATTTATTTCATTGTTTTCATTCCTATTCTAACATTCATTCTCTTATAGCACCTATTATTATTATTTCCACTATTCTTCATAGGATAGAGATGGAACACTCACATAGTACATCTCCAATCATAGTAGATCCCCTTAGGAGTATGATCATAGATCATAAGTACCTAAATATTTTACCAAATACCATGACCCTTACAATCTAATTATTTTATAGATGCTAACCACTATGCTTAGACCCACTACATAACTAGATTTACCTAGTGATGAGCCTAGTCCAGTTTCTGCTCTAGTTCCCCCATTCCTTGGTGATGTCCTTATTCCCTTACCATAAGTTAATCCCTTGCTTGCATAATGGGTAGATCAACCCTATTTTGATACTCATAGAGTTTTTAATAATTTTATTAAATATTTCCATTTATATCAATATCCCTAGGATTCTCCTTACACACCTTCAATTAGTATACCCTCAAAGTCTACTAATAGATGTATTTGTTATTTTCATAGGATAAATACCTATTATTATACACACTACTAAAAAATTAGGTAATGAATCTACAAATTATGCCTGTCCATTACCCAACCCAAAGATAAAGCCATACCTCCTCCCAAGCTATTACAAAAATATATCCATAAATATATGGAAGTATAATGTCTTTGGAACCAATGTGGTACACATCATACCAATCGATGTTGAATGCTCTAGAAACATCTTCATGATTTTTCATAGTTAACATTAGAACTAATTATTCCTCCTCCTAGAGGTCACCTCTACAAGAAGGCTCCTCTTTTTTTGTTGGTTGCACCTTCTTCTAGCTCCATAGATATCATTCCCATTAACACATCAATTCCTTGCCTTGAGTATCCCACATAGGAAATGGCATAGGAGAATTACTCTTCATCTGTTACATCCACCTTTTTAGTTTAGATGATATGGAAGGAAGTCTTTGCATAAATTTTTATGAAGAATGATGAGACTTTGGCTAATGTTATTATTCAGCTTTACATAGATGTTTTAGATGTTATGGTTAATATTTGTGGTCAAATATATCAATATTTGTGAACACAACATAGTGTTATTACATATTGTTCTATTTTATGATTTGGATTGGATTTGTGATCCATTTATATATCTCTTATATTATGGACTATGTGTCAAATTTTGTTTCACTTATATATTTTACATGGACTATTATATTATGGTTTATGTGTTTTTATGTGGTTTCATTATCTTTCACTTTTTCTTATGGCTTATTATCACTATTTTTATGAATGTAAAACTTATGTTTATGATTTCACTTCTTTCATGGAATCTTTTACTTTCTCTATAATGAATGTTTGCTATCTTTTATACTCAAATCAAATAATTATTATTATGACTTGGTTATACAAACTTAAATCCCTTAGTATTTTTTCCTACCATTTGATCAATTAGCCAACAAGACTTCTCATTATACTACTACTATACATATGGTTGAAACTTGATATTACATATTGGTCTTATTATGAACCCATGATATCTCTTCTCTTTACTTTCTTAGTTTAGTAGTTGCTATGGATGCATATGCTTTGTAAGCCATCGTGTGAGCATTTTATTTTATCACACATTCATGAAAAGTAGTATTTACTTAGATTAGAATTCATATATAAGTGTTGAGGCTAATGAAAGCATCTATGAATTATTTGTATTGAGTTTGCTCAAAGGAGGTTACCCCCTCAAAGTGGCCTATGATGAGTATAATCCATTTAGTACTTTTGCTCATTTTATAATTCTATTATTTCATGCATTGTTACTGACTTGTTTTAGGAGGATCCTCTCATTTGGTATTAGATCACTTTCTAGGGCCAGTTTTCTCCTTCAGAAAGTCTTCACTTTGTTCTTCTGCATAATTCCTTTAAATAATTTTTTTAAAATAAATATATTCTATTAGATAATTTATTTAATTATTTTTTCTATAACATAATAATCTATATTAGATCAGGGTAAAAACCTAACTGCATAACTATGGGAAGTGCTTAGGCGAAAGCCCTAAAACTCTTTGTGAGAAGTACCACAAGAACCCCAAAGTAGATAGCTCATTGAGAGGACTTGCCATAAAAATGGCCAATGGCCCCTTCCTAATTGAGTAGTTCCCATCTGTGAGGAAAACTAAGAGCTATTGCTTAAAGGTAAATCTATGGATAGAAATTTTTTAGAGAGTGGTACTCACTTAGACAACATTGGTGGCCAAAATGATATCATTAAACCCTTTGTTAGCCACTAAAATTTGGGGCCCATATCTATCAATTCAACATATTACCAGTAGATTATTAGAAAACTATAGTATTAAATATTTAGTAGAGTATCAATAGCCTTGCCATACCAGTTTTAGCATATTACGAGTAGAGTATCAAATAATCACCATATCAAATTTGTAGACTTGTTTCAACATATTTCCAATAGACGTATTTTATAGAAAACAATAACTAGAAATATAAACAACAATTAAAAAATATATTAAAATCCCCTTTACCCCTTCTATTTTTGCCTAAATTCAAAACATTCTTTACTAAATGTGTCTTAACTCTAGTTTTCCTATCCATTGCAAAAAAACAATTTATTATTCAGGTCATAGTAGTAACTCAAATAGGATCAAAAAACATTGAGGGTAGAACTACCACCCTTAAGACCCACAACAAAGATCTTGATGAAAAAATTCTCAACATCAATCTTCAACATACCACCATGAAAAACAAATGACATCCATAATCTTCTTTAGACACTGCATTTTATTCTTATAACAATTATCATGGGCTAAAGCTTAATTTTCCTTGATTCAATGATGTAGATCCAACTGGATGGATCTATCAGGCAGAACAATATTTTAGTCTACATAATAATTTTGATGCCAACAAGGTATCACTTGCATCCTTTCACTTGGAATTTGAATCCCTTCAATGGTATCATTGGTATACCAAGCCTCATGATGAACCCATATGGACTGATTTTTGCACCCTCATTTGTAATGGTTTAGCCCTATTGCTTTTTATGAATTCAATGGAGCACTCACTAAACTTCACCAAATATCAAACTATGGGAGAATATCAAATAGAATTTGAAAAAATAGCTAATACATAGAGGGATTATCTAATGAATTCTTTAAGAATTACTTTGTTAGTGGACTGAAGGATGTAATTCAATCTGAGGTTAAAATGTTCTATCCCAACTTGATGATGGAAGACTTAGGGTAAGATAATAGGTAGATGATAAGATCATAGCTTGACATCTATTCAAATCTAATTTTTCTCCCTTCAAAAATATAGCTCCATAATGATCTTAAACAATGGCAACCCCTAGAACCACTCATATCAAGCATTTGACTAAAGTAGATATGTAAGCTCATCGAGAAAAAAGATTATGTTATAACTAGGATGATCAATTCACTCAAGGACATTGATGTGTCGATAAAAATATCTACCTATTGGATGTGGAATCTCCACCCATAACTAAAGATTACAAGATGTTTAGGATATAACAAATGATCTAAAATAAGCTCAATTGATTATGGAGCTTGATTCTTAAGAAGACCAATTAGAGATCTCTCTACATGCCTTAGCAAGAGTCACTACCCTAAAAACCATATGGGTTAGGGGTTACTTTAAGAATATCCCTATCACAATACTAATTAATTTAGGTAGCACTCATACTTCATTAACCATAGATCACCAAATTGGATGATTATTTTATCCATCCTTGCTCCAAATTTGAAGTCATGATTGCCAATGAGGGAACATTATCTTACAAAGGGAAGTGTCACAATATGCATATCTATATTAGAGATTATAAATTATGCTCCACCATGTTTGCCTTGCCCTTAGGCAGATGTGATGTTGTTTTGGGAGCATAGTGGTTACACACACTTGGACCCATCTTATGGGATTTTGTTGAACTTTGGATGCAACTTTTAGACAAAGAGAAAAAACACACATTGAAAGTGTGAACTAAGAATTTTACTCAAGAAAGGTGATTAGTATTGTGTTAGTCCCAAAATTAAAAACAAAATAACAAAAACATCCTAACTAGCATACATCTCTAGGCCTAGTTACTAGGGGGAGCTTAGTTAACAAAACAAAATAGAAAGCACAACTAAAATTCAAAAGACAACCTTTTTTCACCTTCCTTGGATGTTCCAATATTCTTGTTGTAGTAGCTTTCTCAGCTTTGTGCTCATGAAGTCTACATTAATGGAAGCTTGGCTACCTCCATCTCTCCTTGGCACCTTATGTGGCTTTGGCTTGGTTTGGCTTGGCTCAATATTCTAGAATTATAACACTAATTTTAATGAAGCTTTAGAATCAATTTAGAATTATAACTTTGGCATTTGAAAGCTTAACAATTCATGTGGTAAGGAATCCTATTTATAGATTTTGTAAAATGGCTAGAATCAACCTAAACCATCCATCTTAAAATTAAGATGTGTGGTTAAGGATTAATCCAATTATGTAATTAAAATACATAAATAATTTTATTGATATTTTCAATAGAGGTGAATTTAAGAGGCATGGGAGGCATTGATGAGGCATGGGGTGGCTTAATTCAGATATTTATGGCATTTATGGCCTATAAATGTCTTCCCAAGAAATGATGCCACCTAATGATGTAGTTAATAAAAATTAATTTCCAAAAATAAATATTCAACAAATCTCATGGAAAATTAACTTAAGAACTTGATTTGTTCTAATTAGATCTAGGCATGATTAAGCTTTTTGATGCAAACCCTTGGTAATTTATGCACAAACTAATCAAATTAATCAGAATGTCTTATTATTGGCTTGAAATTTGATTGGATTAAAATTAGGATGTGATGTTAGATTCATTGGATCCATTATACAATTAAGGATGATGCCAAAACCAAATAAAAAAGGCACATGTTTTGTGTAAGAGATTTGATAGAAAATAATAATCAAGGGCACCTAGGTGTAAAATTAGCATTTTGACTCGAAATGATCTGATCAATGTTAGCTAGCCCATAAATTACATTACCCCATTTAATGACACTCTAGCCAAAATTAGCACTTGAATACATTAGTTTCAAATCTTTTAATGTGCTTTTATGTTTTTAGGCTAAATTATGCATTTTGGTGGAAATGGGTCAAAAGCCTGATTGAAGGTTATCAGTGGCCAAACTTAGGTGTCTATAGTTTGCCCCTATTTTGAAATATGTTGTAAACCATAGGCAAAGAAATGTCTTCTAAAATAATGAGAGATGGATGAAGAAAAAGAAAATGATGGTTGAATAAAAAGCTCCAAAGAGTGTTTGGAAAGCATATGATGATGTCCCCTTGAGGGAGTGGCCATCACATTTGTTGATGGATGGTCCCTTGAAAATAAGTAAGAAGAAAGGTGGAATTAACCCATGGTTTAGATTAATCCAAATGAGAAAATGCTTGCATGTATTCATTTAAAAAGATTACTGATTTGCCCAAAGGCAGTTATAATTAGGTGATAAAAGTTAAAATAATGATTTGCCCATAGGTGGTTATAATCATTAAGAGGACTTGGATTGGTTAAAGATGATTGTGCCTTAGTTAGGGCTGATTAGAAAGTATAAATCAAAGATATAACCTAGAATATAGATTAAATATGATTGGGTGCAAAGTGATGAAAGAGATGAATAAAAGAATAATATTTGATCAATAGAAAAATTTTAGTTGTAGCTACCAATGAGGAGATGCTCATATTTATTAGCAATGATATAATTAGAATGGCCAATGGGTTAATTTTATCAAGGGTGGGATGGAAGGATTTGTTAAGGTGTCAAGGAAATACTTCTATGGCTCTTGTTGACACTGGAGATTGCACCCGGTGGCAGGAAAATAGGTTCCTGCCTTCTCCCCGTAACATGGAAACTCCTCTCTTGCTTGTGGGATGGTGAAGAAGGAGAGGAGAGTCTCTAGGTATGGGCTAGTTCCCTCTGATGTATCTTGTTTGTTTCAGGCAGTGCAAAAATATAGATACATAGATATACTTGGGGGGATGAAAAGGGAGAAGAAAATATAGGAAAACAAACAGCCTACTCTAAAGAGGTGATACACCAAAATAAAGGTTGACCTTCCACATCCACTCTCAAAATCAAAAGAAATGCAAATATACTCTACACATCTGGCAGAAGAACCAGGCTGCTAAGACTAATAGGGAGGCTATAATGGAAAATACATAACAGAGGTTTACCAAGGTGCTATGGAATGTACACTTATAAGCAACTTCCTCTGTTCTATCCTTCTCAAATATTGCTCTTCTCCTTTCAACTACAGAACCGGTGCTTTATAGATGGCTGGTCTGTTGGCATTACCTGTGAAAGCATCGAAGATAATGACTAAACACAAATAATACTCATGGCATACACAACAAATCTATCCAAGATGGAGGCAAAAACTATATTTTATTAATTCAGGTGGAGAATTTGCAGAGCTGTGCTCTTTTCAAAATTGGAGAAGATTCTTAAAAATGACCAAGTCTGCGTATTTATATGGAAAGAGCCAAAAGGAGTCTCATTGGCCTTTTCTTGCAAGTGGCAGCTTGAGTCTTCATTGGGAAGAGAGAAAACACTATAGATGACATCATAAGTCTACTGGGACCATGCTTGTTGCCTCATTTTGTGTGCTGGTCTACTCTTCTACCCGTTGGGTGGTCCTTTTTTTGTGTTCTGCGGGCCCTTTTTTGCTACCTGATGTTGTGAGCGGCAATTTTACCACCCAATGTCATGGATTGCATGCGGCAATTTTGTCGACATTGGCCAATTGGCTGTCATGCATGGCAATTTTGTCGACGTCGGCCGAGTATGCTACCGAGTGCGGCAATTTTGCCAACGTCGGCCGAGTTCGTGGCCTTTTCCTCTGCTTGTGTTATGAGCAGTAATTTTGCTGCTAACTGCATCTATTTGCGATCTCTTTTTACCTGCCGGTGTTGTGGGCAACAATTTTGCTACTAACTGCATTGTTCTTGTAAACGTCTGCCCTCTTTTTGCCTTAGTGTTAAGTGCCTTGGCTTTTTCCTCTCCCCTTTTGTGAATGTTTGAAGACTCTACCTTATGCTACCGTGAACGCCAACGAATGAGGCCAATGAGATAATACTTTGAAACGAAGCTGTTGAACCCTGAAGGTGGACCTTGCAACCCAAAATTAACTGGCCATGCAAAGCGAGTGCAGAAGGTGATCGAGATTTTGCCTATGGGCAAAATTGGTCAACAAATTGGTGACTCTTAGGGGAAGCATGCCTGCTATGTTTAGGACCTAGTTTCCTTTGAATATCCATTGGGTGTAGAGTCAGATGTAGCTTGAAAGAATTAATAACAGCCCAAAAGATCCCAGGATCAAAAATACAAAATTTACCCCCATACGTAAAGGGAAACACACAAAACTAAAAACAACTAACTGTGTAAACTGTACTTAGGGAAAATAGGAAAGAAAATAAGGGAAACTATGTACAACCGAACCAAAAATTAGTGGCAATGCTTCAGATGTATCCTATTGACTGGGATACACAATTCTTTACCATTCAATTTGGAGAGCTAGAACGTGTTATACTGCTTGCAATGAGTAATCATGTAAGGACCGCTCCAGAGGGCATCAAATTTTGCATGTTTTCTGGGCTTAGCTCTATCTTCATCCCATTTTAAGACAATGTCTCCTTCAACAAAATTTTTTGACGAAGACTTCTTGTCAAAATTTCTTTTCACTTGCTGTTGGCAACTGATCATAGAGACCATGGCCCGATTCCTCACCTCTTGGAGCTCCATTAGTTCACACAATCTGACCTCCATGCTGCTTCCTTCTTCTAACTATAGCTGATGGGCAAGATCTAATGCTGGTAGTTCAAGTGAGATGGGAAGCCTAGCTTCCTTCCCATATACAAGCGTATATGGAGAATTTTTGATTGATCTCTTCGGAGTGATCCGATCAGCCCATAGAGCCGTCTTCAACTTGGCATGCCAAGTTCTCTGATTTTCTTCCATGGTCCTCTTTATAATTTTGATTAAATTTTTATTAGTGGACTCAGCTAGCCCATTCCCCTGTGGGTAGTAATTTGACGAAGTGCTGAGGTATATACCATACCTTAGCGCCCATTAACTAGTTTTGGCTCCCAAGAAAGCCAAGGCATTATCTGAAATTATAGTGGCTGGGACCCCAAAACATGTCACTAAGTCCTTATAGAAATCTAGGACTGTGCTTTCATTCACTTCCTTCAAAGTAATAACTTCCACCCACCTAGTGAAATAATCCATAGCAGTCAGGACCCATTTGTGTCTGGCACTAGAGGGAGGATTGATCATTCCTATGAAATCCAGGCCCCACTGCATGAATGGTTGTTCAACTTGAATGGGCTGTAGGGGCATGGTAGCCAATCACTGCTTTCCATCAAAAAGTGCACACTTCTATCACTTCCTTACCCAGGCATGGGTATCCTTGAAGAGAGTGGGCTAGAAATAGCTAGCTCTCATTATTTTTACTGCTGTGGTCTTAGGGGCGAAATGGCCGCCTGCTGGCCCATTGTGAAACTCAGCCAATACCTTGTCAGCCTGACTGGGGTCAATGCATTTAAGAGAACCCCAGTGAGATCCTTCCTAAATAATACTCCATCAATCAAAACATAAGGAAGGGACTGAAGTTTAAAATACCTTATTTCGGTCCTACTGAGACCCTGTGGACATTTTCCCATAAAAAGGAAATGCCTCATGTCCAGCGTCTAATATCTTATGACAGTTGGTTCCTCTGTAGTGGCTGCATCATGGATCAGCAAGCTATCTTCACCCTTTTGTCTCAAATTTGTAGCTAGCTATTCACACAGGCCCCTTCCTCTTACCAACTTGGAAATTTTGATGTCTATGTCATACTCCATCACTTTGGTGATCCATCCCGCTCTTTTCTTATTTAAGTCTTGATTGGTCAAGAAATCCTTGATGCCAGGATGTGGAACCATGAGATGGATCTTGCTATTTGACAACATATATCTAAATTTCTTCAGGCTGCGCACTACTGCCAAGACTTGCTTCTCTACATAGGTGTACATGATTTCGATGTCCTCTAACCCTTGGCTGAAGAAGGCGAGTGGTTGCTCGAGGTCATCACTATTTGCTTGAGTAAGCATAGTATATATCACTTCTCCATTATTGAAGGTATAGAGATTGAGGTCTTTATTGAAGTCATGGCTAATTAGAGCAGGAGCTTGGGTCAAAGCTTGTTTGATAGCTTCAAAGCTATCTTTTTTTGGCGTTGTCCACTTGAATTCTTTACCCTTTCTTAGCATAGAGGTTAGGGGTTTGACTATTTCAGCAAATTTTGGAATGAACCTCTGAATGAAATTTATTCAGCCAAAGAAACTCTGCAGGCCTTTCTTGTGCTTTGGTAGGGACATCTCTAGAATGGAGTAGACTCTCTCGAGGTCAATAGATAAACCTTCCTTGGACACAATGTGGCCAAGAAGTTTCCCCTCATGAATAGTAAATACACATTTATTTGGATTTAGGGAGATGCCAAATTCCCTACACCTCTCAAAAATCTACCTGAGGTGTTTCATGTGCTGGCCCACCTCCTTGGAGAAAACTATTATATCATCAAGGTACACCAGCACGTTCTTATTTATCAAACCACTAAAAGCCATGTCCATGGCTCGTTGGAAGGTAGCACCGGCATTGGATAGCCTGAAAGGCATCTTTTAGTAAGCAAACATTCCCCATTTAGTGGTGAAGGCTATTTTGTATTCGTCATAGCCTCGCACCAGAATCTGATTATATCCTGAATAACCATCCAGGAGGGAGAAACGTTTGGAACCAGTTACCTTTTAGAGGATCTGCTCCATGTTCGAAAGGGGATAATGATCCTTTAAAGAGACTTTATTAAGGTCTCTGAAGTCGACGCACAACCTGATTTCTCCATTTTTCTTTCTAATTGGAACCAAATTGGCCAACCATGAGGAATGTTTGATCAGAAATATAATGCCAGACTCAATCAACTTGACCAATTCTTTTTGCATAAGGAGTTCGATCATCAGATTAACAGGCCTCTATTTTTGTGTGACTAGTTTTGCACCTTCCTCTAGTTCAATGGTGTGTTGGGCAAGTCTTGGATCGAAGCCTTTCAAGTCACTATAATTCCAGGCGAAGACGTCAGCAAACTCCTGACATAGCAGAATGAAAGCTTGCCTTTCTTAAAACGTGCAGACCTTACCAAGTGCCAGCAACTTGTCCTTGAAGATTTCAACTTTTTCATAATTCTCCTCTTTGGTAGTGATGCATACTTTGTCATCTCTTAGTTGGTCTTCTGCGTTGAAAATACTTTCAAGTGTGACCAAACCCTTAGGGAGTTTATTATTCTTCAATTGAATAATCTGATTTCCATATTACTGCTACAATTTCGCTTGATTATGGACTGCGAACTCAACTTCTTCCTGCAGGAAGAGAGCTATCTGTTGGTCACTTTTGAAGACCTACCAATTCGCAACATTGTCTAGAATTGAAGGCCGAATCACCAATCTTAAATGGCGTGAACCACAATCCTTGCTTATCTCTTTTGAAACATCAAATTGGGCACCAACAGCTGCCAGCCTGTCGGCCTGCTTATTCTATTCCTTGGGAATCAAGGTAATGTTAAGAGCAAGGAAATCCTCCATCAAGTCCCAGACTCTGTGCTTGTAAGACTTCAACAAGGAGTTCTTGGTCAGGTTCAGGCCTCTTATTTGGTTCACAATTAGTTTACTGTCCCCCAAAATTTGCAACTTCCTGATCCCTCTCTTTCTTGCCCACTCAAGTCCATGAATCAAAGACTCATATTCTGCAACATTACATGTGCAAGAGAACTAGAAACAAAAATTTGAAAAGTAACTTTCTTTAGAAGGGGAAACTAACATTGCCCCACCACCAGTGCCCAGTTTACTTCTAGAACCGTTGAAGTACAGCTACCACAGGCCAAGGTCTTCTTTGTTCTCCTTCATTATATTGGGCATGATGGCACCCTCTTCATGCAAGTAATAGATGCTAAGGTCTACTTCTTCAATAAACTTATAAGGATCATGCTCAAATTTATCGCTTCCCCACTCATCCAAGAGTAGATCTGTGACCCCTTCAAGAGTAAAAGATGAAGATTTGTCTGTCTGAGACTCTTTTGGATCTATGATAGTGTAACTGACATTCACTACCTTGGGTGAATATGGATCTAGGTGGTATTTATAGAGTGGCTTAGATTTGATTTTCACTTTGGTCCCATACTTGGTTCTGAAAACTAGATATGACCAATTCGCCATTAGATAGCCACCTATCTTAGATGTAAAGTCCCTAGACAAACAGATTGCAAAATATGGAGGAACATCTGCTACCACTATATCATGGGGAATTGAGAATGTCGGGCATACATGCAATGTTAAAATCAACCCTTTCAGGATTATGATTGTCTTTGTAGGCATCCCATCTAGTTGCAAGACTCCTTTGTTCATTGCTTTATACTTTAATCCCATCTTATCAGCAATGCACTTGGGCATTACTGAAGTGCTGGCCCCACTGTCGATTATGCAATTTTGTACTAAGAAATCCCCTATGATCAAAGATACATAAAAGGGGGGAGTCTTTTCTTCTTTCTTTACCTGATCTGAAGTAGAACGCTGCCCATTCATCATTAAGACGTTATTAGTGTCTGCTGGGACGGCCTGTCAATCTAGTTCATGCAATTCTTTCTCCAATACCTCCTTCTATCTTGGAAGAGACAATGAATCCCATAGAGAAATGCTCACATGCAATTTCTTCATTTGATCAACTATATTCACTTGGGGGCTAATTCCCTTCGTGCTTTCCTTTGGGCTGATCCCGACTGGAGCTGTAGACTGAGGAGCTAGAGGTGCAGACGATTGACTAGAAATTGGGGACCTTTGAAAAGGGTGTGGTGGAAGATTCGTTACTTCTTGAGGGGAAGCTTGCACTTCTCCAATTGCTCTTCTTTTAAATCTCGTGTTGGCCACAACGTAATCAACCTAATTGCTTGCAACACCCCCATGATTAATTGCATAGAGCTTGCCCTCTTCATGATTTATCAGGGTAGAATCCGGCTGAGTTTGATTGTTACTCGTGCTGGGTAGAGGTGGAAACTCAAAAAATTGGGAATGGTTAGTAGCCTAGTTTTCTAAATTTTGGAAAAAATTCATCATGTCATTTGTATGGACAACTTGCTCTTGACCATGTCCCATGGTCAAACAACCTGGCTGCTCCTGCACTAGATTGTTCTGAGTAGGCACCATGGCTTTAGATGACGAAGAGGGGCCTAAGTTATAATTTTGATAAGGCCTGATCTGAATGAGCTAACCTTGTCCTTGATTATAGCCTTGAAAAGGGTTTCTAGGTGCTTGACCATAATGTTGATATCCCAGATTTGGCTTATTATTTTGAGCTTGTTGCCTTTTAAGAGCTACAAGTTCATTTGACATGTTTTGTAATAGGCTTTTAACCTCATGTAGTCCATTTGATGGGACATCAGCTAGCTTCTCAATGGTGGGCAGGGGAGCAATGGTGGGAACAATGGTTTATATAGGGGGCAGCATCTCTGGGAAAAGTGGCATGTTGGGTCTAGGAGTGATCTTTTTGGCTTGTACCAAGTAATTCTTGGCTGCTATGGCAATGTCATAAGTAGCTGGTAGTATATGTCCTCCCATAGATTGGATCATCACATCAATATCACTATTTAATGCTTATAAATAGTACAAGAAAGCGTAGCTGGGAGTCAGCCTTACCAAGATGGGAATTCTATCCCAAGTCTTTTGAAACCACGTGTTGAAGTCTTACATATACTTATGTGGAGCTCTCTTTATAGTCATCAGCTGCTTAGCAAGAGAGAGGCCGTCACTTTTTTCCCCAAAATAACCATTTAAATGGGTGCCCAATTCATTCTAGGAATGTATGGAATTCACAGGCAAGGTGTCGTACCAATCAAGAGCTTTCCCTTTCAGAGACAAAGCTAGCAATTTGATGGCAATGTTTTCTTCTGTTATATTGTGAATATTGCAAAGGCTGGCAATATTCTTGATATGCTCAACAACTGTAATAGGTCCCACTCCATCAAAAGAAGGTACATTCTTTAGAGCTATTCTTGGAAGTGGATCATAGCGTGGGAGGTTTAAAGGGCTCTCACCGCAAAAAGCTGCAAAAGGCAAAGCCATGGCTGAAACGGGCTATAACTGTGGCTGAGCTGGGTTGGTGTTCTTAGCAACAAGTCTAGGAGGATTTACTAATGGATAAGGGCAAGTTCTTTGAAACTTGAGCCTTTTAGCAGAGTTTAAAGGTAGCTCAATGAAAACAAAAGGGACCCCTCTTGAAGCTGACCTTGTGGTAACCTTTGGCATAGAAGTTTAAGTGACTGGTCTTAAAATAAAGAACTGAGCTCTTACCAGTGGAGTCGCTAGATGCTGGAAATTTTTGAAATGACTGTAGCAGGACCAACATCAATCTTGAAATACTACTGCATTAGGAACTGATAAAATTATAGTACCACCAGGCGTGCCAAAACTGTTGACAGCAAAGATTGCACCCGGTGATAGTAAAATAGGTTCCTGCCTTCTCCCCACAACATGGAAACTCCTCTCTCACCTGTGGGATGGCGAAGCAGGAGAGGAGAGTCTCTAGGTATGGGTTAGTTCCCTCTAATGTATCTTGTTTGTTTTAGGCAGTGCAAAAATATAGATATATAGATATACTGGGGGGGATGAAAAGGGAGAAGAAAATATAGGAAAACAAATAGCCTACTCTAAAGAGGGGATACACCAAAATAAAGGTTGACCTTCCACATCCACTCTCAGAATCAAGAGAAATGCAAATATACTCTACACATCTGGCAGAAGAACCAGGCTGCTAAGACTAACAGGGAGGCTATAATGGAAAATACATAATAGAGGTTTACCAAGGTGCTATGGAATGCACACTTATAAGTAGCTTCCTCTATTCTATCCTTCTCAAATATTGCTCTTCTCCTTTCAGCTGCAGAACCAGCACCTTGTAGATGGCTGGTCTGTTAGCATTACCTATGAAAGCATCACAGATAATGACTAAACACAAATAATACTCATGGCATACACAACAAATCTATTCAAGATGGAGGCAAAAATTATATTTTATTGATTCAGGTGGAGAATTTGCAGAGTTGTGCTCTTTTCAAAATTGGAGAAGATTCTTAAAAATGACCAAGTCTGTGTATTTATATGGAAAGAGCCAAAAGGAGTCTCATTGGCCTTTTCTTGCAAGTGGTAGCTTGAGTCTTCATTAGGAAGAGAGAAAACACTGTAGATGACATCATAAGTCTGTTGGGACCATGCTTGCTACCTCATTTTGTGTGTTGGTCTGCTCCTTTGTCCTCTGGGTGGGCCATTTTCTGTGTTCTATGGGCCCTTTTTTTCTGCCTGATGTTGTGAGCAGCAATTTTACCACCCAATGTCATGGATTGCATGCAGCAATTTTGCCAACATCGGCTGATTGGCTATCGTGTGCAGCAATTTTGCTGATGTCAGCTGAGTATGTTGTCGAGCGTGGCAATTTTGCCAATGTCGACCGAGTTTGTGGCCTTTTCCTCCACTTGTGTTGTGAGCAGCAATTTTTCCACTGACTGCATCTATTTGCGGTCTCTTTTTACCCATCAGTGTTATGGGTGGCAATTTTGCCGCTGACTACATTATTCTTGTAAACGTCTGCCCTCTTTTTGCCTTAGTGTTAAGTGCCCTAGCTTTTTCCTCTCCCCTTTTGTGAATGTTTGAAGACTCTGCCTTATGCTACTGTGAACGCCAACGAATGAGGCTAATGAGCCAATACTTTGAAACGGAGCTGTTGAACCCTGAAGGTGGACATTGCAACCCAAAATTAATTGGCCATGCAAAGCGAGTGCAGAAGGTGACCGATATTTCACCTGTGGGCAAAATTGGTCAACAGCTCCATTGATTGTAGACCTTTTTGAAGCTAATTTTTGTTGTAACATGTGATGATAGGCATTATAATAGAACACTATGAATACTTGGCTGAAATATGCATAAGGACTAACTCCCAACACAATAAACACTAAAAAAGAATGCACCAATGATAAAAACCATGATGATAATATTAATGTATGAATATGAATGGACTCAAGAATAATGTGTGTAAGGAATCACCTAATGAATACATATAGATTGAGTCAAGGCAACAGTATTGAAAGCAAACAAACAGGCAATAGAACAAACAAACAAACATATAGAAAAAATAAACAAACAAATAAACAACCTTAAATTAAAAAAAATAGAAAGTTTGAAAACAAAATCAAAAGAAAACATCCTAATAATAACCATGCCCCAATAAGGTAGATTGAGGATAACTGACTAGGTTTAGACAGGAAAAATATTTTTAGATTTTTGAAATATTATGAATGTTTTTGGATTTTTGAGGTATCTTAACTCATTAAAGAATAAAAATATACCTTATCACAAAATGGTGAGGGTTTTTCTTAGGTTTCTCAAAAAATGGTGAGAGTGTGGCTTAGGTTGATCACAAAATGGTGAGAGCATGGCTTAGGTTACTCATAAAATGATGAGAGTATGTCTTAGGGGGAATAAGGTGACCTCAACATGAATTGAGCATGACCTAAATAATCCTAAAATTACCTCAAGTCATAGTAATTCCATCCACACAAAAGGTGAGGAAAAACCAACTAGGTCCTAATAAGTTCTCAAATCCAACAAACGGCCAAGCAAATGAAAATAATGATGACAAGGTGATGTGACAGTGCATGGTAAACAAGTGTTTCCCCTAGTTTTCCCATAGGAAGTTATAACTAAGATATAATGGATAGATCAATGATAATAATTTAACCATAGGTGGTTATAATTATCAGCAAGATTGGAAAGACACTAATTTTCCCATAGTTGGTTATAATCAGGTTCACATAAACAAACTTGATAAAATGAAATATATATTTCATTATCAACTGTCATATTAATTTCAAAGACTATCATTGTCAACATGGATTTGATTGAGTTGAAACTTGATTGGAATCCCCCCATAAAAAGTTGTGATAGGAACCAAATGAACCAAGAACAAAATAAGATTGGATAAGATGACTTAAAGACAAGATTTGGTCTAGATAGAATTGGAATGATAGGATGACATTGTCTTGCTAATGATAATGATATACTATTAAGATGGTAGAATTATAAATAAGGATGTTGAGAGGGTTTCCCCTAAGTGATGGGGTGAATGGTAGGATATGTAATAATGGAAAATAGGCATGACATTTTGAAATGGTATGGTACATGTTTAGTTCTATCCTTGGTAGGATAAATGGTATATGATTCTATTGTTCCTACTAAAATAGAGATGTACATCCTAATCAATAAATGATACAAAAAAAATACATGATCATGTTAACAGCTAGCTCACACCTTATATGAATAGTTGCTCTATCAAAAATTGGTTGTAGATCTAGTTGTTAAGAATGTGTTTGTGATCTTCAATGATCATTGATTCTGATTCCTTCAAGCATAGAGACAAGGTATATTTGTAGACTTCTAAAGAAAAATGCAACCATGGATGGTAAACAAGGACAAATAATGGATGGTAGGTTTGTTTGTGAAATAGAATGGCAGATGATAATGGAATGTGTAACAGTTAGGAAATAAATGAGGATTGGGACTTTCAATCACATGTAATGTTGTTGATGCTAGATTCAACATAATTTTAGTTGTGATAGGGTTGAAGTCTTCTAAATATTCTCTCAATAAGACCACTAGATTTTTCTATTATTTGTGCCTAAGAGTACCTATCATCTGATTAGGCTGTAGTTTGGAAGTTATTTTGATTTGATCTTTGATTTTATCTTCATCAAGTAGTGAAAAACCTTTTTTCTCAGTAATTAGCACCTTGATGAGGTTTGCACCAATGAAGTTGTCTTGATTGTTCCATAATGCCTTTGAGAAGGTTTCACTAAAGAACATTGAATTTTGACTTTGATTATCTTCTAGTGCTTCTAAAAAAGTTTCACTAGAAGATACTGAGTTTGAACTTTGCTTGTCCCCTAGTGTCTCTGAAAAGGTTTCACTAAGATAGTTTTCTTTTGATATATGAATGTGGTCTTGGTCTTCTTGCTCTTCTTCAACTGTTATGTCACCATAGATGTAGCTCAACAAAGTGTGATTCTATCCATCCAAATCGACACTTGTGGGAGATGGAATGTCAATAATATGGCTATATTAGTTGGTGGTAATGGCCTATGGAACAGTAATGGAATAAGGAGAGGCTATAAAATCCTTGTAGAAGATACTAGGATAACTTGTGTTAAAGCTAAATTACTCATTCTTAAAAACCATATAAGGATCACAAATGTATTCAAATTGATCTGCAAGATATGCGTAACCAATATGGTAACAGTCGTGAATGTATTCTTTTTCTAAATCTAATTTCAACTCAATAAACTTTGAATTCGATGTTGAGACTAATGTTAATTTTGATTTTGATGATAAATTTGATGTTAGTTCAAGAATAAAACCCAAATATAATTCTAATTTGACACTTGAATATATAATTTTCAAAGCTTTTAATGTGCTTTAGTGTTTTTAGGCCAAATTATGCATTTTGGTGGAAATTGGTCAAAAACTTGATTGAAGGTTATCGATGGCCAAATTTAGTTCTCTAAAAAAAGGATTACAACTAGAATCTCTCAACATCATCAGTTCACATCACATGGAAAATATTATTAATAATTCACATAACATCATTACCCAACTCCATTCTAATCAAATTTAACCATTAACAGTCTCCACTATTTCTAATCTATAAACCATTCTATAGAGGTATGAACATGTCTTTTCTGAACTAGTGGGATTGTCACCTTCATGGCTAGAGGATTACCATATTTAGATCCTTCCTATAAGTATTCTTATTAACATCAAGCCTTATCACTACCCATTTCAACAAAATATTGAGATCGAGATGCTCATTGAATACTTTCTAAAGCAAAGAATTATTCACCCCAGTACTAGCCCATATTTTTCCCTAGTTCTCCTTATTTAGAGAAAAGATGGGTCATGACACGTTTGCATTGATTTATATGCACTTAATCACCTTAAAATCAAGGATAAGTTATTGATCACTATTATTTATGAGTTTCATGGCACTCATTTTTCTCTAAATTATATCTCTGATAATCACCAGATCTAGCTTCATGAGGATGATATCCCTAATATAGATTTTAATACGCGTGATGGCCACTATGATTTTTTTATCATGCCCTTTGGCCTCACTAATCTCCTTCAACATTTTAGGCATTGATTAATAAAATATTATAATGTAATTACATAAATTCATTTTGGTCTTTTTTAATGATATCCTCATCTATAGTAAAACATGGTCTGAGCATCTCCATCATCTAGAGCTCACACTACAACTTCTCTCTGACTATCATCTTTGTGAAAAATAGTCCAAATGTAATTTTGTCCAAGATGAAGTAGATTATCTCAAGCATACTATGTTATCCCAAGGGGTTTGAGTGGATCCTAGAAAAAAACTACCATGACAAATTGGTTGCATCCTTAGACACTCAAGAGCCTCTATGGTTTTTTATCACTGACTCAATATTATCACTAGTTTGTCAAAGATTATGGGAAGATTGTATCTCCGCTAATAAATATGTTGAAAAATGATGATTTTAATTAGAAACAAATTACTAATTCTATATTTTAAAAATTAAAACAAGCTATGTGTACTACACCTATTCTAGCTATGCCAAATTTTGCTAAGACCTTCACTATCAAGACTGATGCTTGTGGTAATGGACTTGGTACTATTCTCCTGTAAGAAGGAAATACCATTGAAATCACCAAAAAAGCCCTTACTAGCAAGAATTTAGTGCTCTCTACTTATGAGAAGGATATGATGGCCATTTTTCATGCAATATAAAAGTGGCAACCATACCTACAGGGAAATTATTTTTGCATCAAAAATGATCATCAGAGTCTAAAATATTTCTTAGAATAATGGGTCTCTACCCCATAAAAATATAAATGGGTTAGTAAACTCATGGGTTATGAATATGTGATCACTTATAAGAAAGGTAAGGATAATATTGTGGTTGATGCTCTAGCTCACGCATTTGTAGACCAAACTTCCCTTTCAGCTATTTCCATGCCTATTCCAAATTATTTGGACACTATATAATAGGGGTATGTCAATGACTCCTCATTATCTTTAATAATTCACTATTTGGCAAATAAATCATCAACTATACCACATTATTTATGGGATGGTACTTCTCTACAATATAAGGGTTATTTGGTGCTTCTTTAGAGCATAGATCTTCAACAAGCTATCTTCTATGAACTCCATGCTTATCTATCCATAGAGTACTCAATTTTTTTCAAAACTTATGAGTGGGTATAATGAAACATATTTTGGAATGGAATGAAAAAATAAATTCAATAAATGGTGGCTAAATGTGATACTTGCCAATACAACAAGGGTTAAACAACACTCATCCTTGGGTTGCTTAAACGCTTGCCCATCCCTACCAAGATTTGGATAGATATTTATATGGATTTTATTGAGGGGCTCCCAAAATATAGATGAAAAATGGTGATCTTGGTTTTTTTTGATTTCTTCTCCAAATATAGTCATTTTTATGACCTCAACCATCCCTATACCACTTTCATAGTCACACAATTTAAACTAGACTAGATTTTATATCTTCATGGCATTCCTTCATCCATTTTCTCAAAATGTGATGCAACCTTCACCAACCATTTCTAGATATAACTATTTTAATGCACTGGTACCCAACTAAAGATGAGTTCTAGGTATCATCCAAAAATAGATGGCTAGACTAAAATTGTCAACAAATACTTGGAAACTTTCCTTCATTACTTCGCCTTAGAAAAACAACATTAGTGGGAAAAGTGGCTCCCTCTCACCAAATGGTGGTATAGTACCTCATAACACACTTTAATGAAAATGAATCCATATGAATTATTCTATGGTCAAACACCACCAGTGCTTCTTCCATACACCCCTAATAGTTCATCAGCTCAAGTAGTTGACATGATTATCTAAACCTGGGATTAGATCCTCAATACCTTGTGAGACAATCTTCATATGGCACAAAATTAAATGAAATAATATGCAAATCAGCATCATTCTAAGTGTAATTTTCAAGTAGGTGATATGGTTTTTCTTCACTTGTAGACATATAAGTAATCCTCCCTAAAACTCAAAGGATGTCATATGCTAGCTCCCAAGTTCTATGGGCCCTATAAGGTTCTTCAAAAGATTGTATTGGTTGCTTATAAATTGGATCTCCCGCCTTCTTCTTAAGTTCACTTAGTATTTCATTTCTTTTGTCTAAAGAGAGTTCTTGGCACAAATATTAGAGTGAAAACTATTTTACTAGAACTAGATAATGAAGGATCCATTCTTCTTGAGTTGGAGGTAATCCTAGACATGTGCACATTCCAACTTTGGTCCTTCTCCATCACTGAGGTTTTAATTCAGTGGCACAAAATACAACTAGAGGATGTAACATGGGAACCACTATTTTAGATTCAACACCAATTACCACATTTGAAGCTTTGAAGATAAATATTTTTCTAAGAGGGAGGGGATGTTATGAACCCGTGATATCTCTTCACTTTACTTTGCTAGTTTAGTAGTTACTATAGATGCATATGCTTTATAATTCATCCCATGAGCATTTTGTTTTATCACACATTCATGGAAAGTAATATTTGCTTAAATTAGAATTCATATATCACTAAGTGTTGAAGACAATGAAGGCATCCATGAAATATTTATATTGATCTTTCTCAAAGGAGGTTTCTCCCTCGAAGTGGCTTAAGATCAATATAATCCATTTAGTACTTCCACTCATTTTATAATTCTTTTATTTCATGCATTATTATTAACTTGTTGCAAGAGGATCCTCTTAGGTTCATAGGTAAGTCTAAGTTGTTTAGTTATTCATATCTTTGGTTGCTTAGCCTTCGTTAACCAAAAGTCTAAAACTAGTTCATGTGTATCACTTTTATCACTCATATTGTTTATTCCAAATCTATATGGACGAAGAATCACAAAATCCATAAAAATGTTAAAAGCTAAATCATTTAAAAAAAGACAATGATCTAAAAGTCTAATCACACCAAAATACATGATTAATAACACATCTCCTATCCCTAATCAAATATCAAACTCCATAGTTGTCCTTAGAATGGAGTTGAGGTCCTTTGGGGTGTGGTAGGCTAGTAGATTGGGGTAAGAGAACAAAAAAATATATAAGTGCCACCTACTTTCTCACATAAGTACCCAATCTTCACACTAGACTGATGACTCTACAAGAGGTCCCAAGGAATGGGGAACATGTTGTGGGAAGGTAGGTCCATTTTAATATCCTTGTTCATATAAACTTAATGAGTTGATTGTAGTATTCCACCTACTTGCTTATATAGCTTTGTGCTTATTGAGAGCAAGTATCTTTTTTATTTTGATGGTGACTATAATCTTAGTGTTTTTCCTTCTTAGCTAGTATGCCTCATTTTCACTAAGGTTTTATCATAAAATATTGCTTTTTATATTACCTATTTTATTACAAAAATTCTAATATTTCCCCTTGAGGAAGATTATTTTGTTAACTGATCATTCCCCCTAGTGTTTCCCTTTGTGAGTTGTAGTGTAATACCATGGATAAGACCAAGATCTCCTCACAAATTACCGTAGCAAAACATTCCCTTATTTTTACCCTTATTACCATTCAACTCATTAGTGTTCACCTTGTGAGTTTTATTATAATACCATGGATAGGACCAATCTCTCCTCATAAATTACCACATTAAAACATATTTCAATTATTTCCATAGTCATTTGCACCTCATTGATGTTCCCTTTATGAGTTACAGTGTAAGATTTGGATATGATCAAGACCTCCTCATAGAATATTCCAATAACCAGTTCATACTATAACCAAGTCACAATAAAATTACATGCCTAAAATTTGAGATAATTTGTGTTATAGTATGATTTACACATCATTGACATACTTCCCATATTGATTTAGTATGTTTTATGTTACTTCATTAACACTTCACTTTTGTCTTCTTATTTTACAATCATGTTTATGTTTGCAATGATTTTATTAAATTTCTCATACTTTCCATCTTGATTTAGTATGATTAATTTGATTTATAATTAAATTTTATTTTTCTTTTCATACTTCCCATCTTGATCTAGTATGATTGATTAACTTTTTTTTTTTATACCATTGGTTTTCACATATTTTCTATTTTATTACAAATTTTCATACTTCCCAACATGATATAATATTAATTTTATTGTTTTAATTTAGTGAAAATATTTTTATATGGTTTGAAAAAAAAATTTGCCTTTCATTTTACCATTTTGGTTTCTTATATTTATTCATATTTTGTTTTTACACATTTCCCATTATGATTTAGTGTGTATTACATTTTATGATTATTTATACTTTTCCAAATCATTTTTATTTTCTTATTAACCATGCATGTGTATCACAAAATTCTATAAAAGAAAACATACATCACATTTTACCATAACATATACAATGAAATTAAAATACACGTGTTAGAAAGTAAATATATCCATACATCCATCCACATAGAAGTACAAATCATAGACCGAGAAATGTCCATATCAATATATATACCATAGGTTTTATACAATACAAGTACAAAATTAAAATAGCTATAAATAATAGATTGTGCTCCATCATGCCTATCATGTGGTCTAGCCATGATACCCATAGATACCTATGATTAAACCCCTTGGATGGTAGACTGTAATGAGATAGTCTAGGATATAAATCCATCAATCTATCCTAATATGTTTTCCACCTAGACTTGCATGCATCCAATTGATATAATGGTCACCATATGAGTGGCTTACTCCTATTTAACTCGAGCCTCTCCCTCTCCTACTCCTATAGGTGGCTATGATCCATCTCCTTATACACATAATTGTTGAGCAATCTCTCCCACTAGTCTGAACCAACTAGCATAAGTTAGGTTATATGATACCATAGGATCAACCAAAGTGGATAGATCATAATACGACATCACCCCATCCAATATATCATGGTATGAAACCATAATCATGACTCCCCATCTGATCTCCTTCATTGAGTACCTACAAAATAGAAACTAAATATACATTAGATCTCATCCATATATATTTTAAACCATCTATCTATCACTAAATCCATAAACAAAACTACAACTAGTGATCTATGTCTAAGACTTAATAAATCAAAACATTTGTCACTAGTGTTGATATCTCTAACCATGGTCTCCCCATCCACTCACCCAACAAGAATCTCCTCTATCAAGTGCTTTCATACAAGTGTGAAACTAGGAGTTACCACTTGGACCCATCATGATCCCCTCCTCAGTGGCCTATCTATCAACCAATAATGTCCTACATCCATCATAGGATAACCTTATGTAACTCCTCATGCCTTTGTCTCCTCTCATTAAAATTACCTCCATCTTTAATGATATCAAGGAAAATATTTTCACACTTTATATGGCTCCACTCCTACATACCCACCTATAGCATCCACATCCATAACATCCTCAACACTAGGCCTCACTGCCTCCTACTACTACACTTATCATGTCCATGTTCTTGTACACCAAGGCCTAATCATATGTATCTTATTAGGTACCTCTACACCTCCTCTCCCTCTCAAATATCTAGCATGTCATTCCTAATATGTAGGCACTACTGGTGGGGGTAGTGGATGTGGTAGACCTAATTATCAAGGTACATGCGCTACTAGATATGGATCCACCCATGAAGTATAGTGGCATATGATCTAAATATGTGTCAAATTAGTCATAAAAGTCACCTAAGATGGCCATATAACATTAATGTTAGTGTATAAATACCACATTATCTACCCTCACATAATAGTCTATAAATATAAGACATGGGGCATGGCATGCACTACATGATCTTACTTTCATCTAACAACCTGAGATAACCTATCATCAACCACATAGGGAAACTCAATGAAATAATAAATAGGAAATATCTCATAGATCCATGAACTTATATAAATGATGGAGCCCATAATCTTCTACCCTTAGGTCAAAATCCCATATATATCATATATGAGTTGTACCCAAATGACAAAACCAAGATTGTATAATTCACCCTGATCTAGGATGGATTGACATAAAGCTACCACATATAGTGGTACCTTCCCATCTAAATTGTGACACAGAACTCATGCTGTCATATTCCTTTCAAGGCCTTCTAGATATATAGAATGGATGAGCTATAAACATCAAATAAATTCACATGTAACCTAGGATAAATATTATCTGATCCTATCACACATAGGGCTAAGGATCACCTCAATCTCAATAATAAGAAGTCAAATTAAGGCATAGAAATCCTCTTAGGTGATTCCCACCTCTATCTTCCGCCCTTCATCTCCCACTAGAAAGTGTTGGTCAGATGATATCATGCTCCTAATAACATGACAAAGAGATCAATACTCAGTGGGATCCTTCTCATCTCCATAATGCCTCCAAATCCCAAGGTAACTAATCAAGCTCAATCCATATCTAATAGACACTCCAATAAATTTCATAAGTAAGATGCATCCACTAGGCACCAAAATCTTCATCGCCTCTATAAAATATCAAATAATAGAGACTATATTAGATCCTGATATCATAATTATAAAATACATTCTTAAATATTTTAAAAAAATTATAAATTAACTATTTCATCATCTTATTTGTTTTATTTTTCCCTTTTCCTACATAATCAACATGTATGATACTAAAACAATCCTTTCTTATCTCTAGTATCCTATATCATCCTTCTACTTCATGGTCAACCTTTTTTAATAGACTATTAGCCACCTACTATGTACTTCATTAGTTAGATGGTACTATGTCATCCATTTATCCTTTTTAAACTAGATCAACACTCTATTATGCAATTGACCACCCCCAACAATAATAAATTAGCCCATTATTACACAGTCGACCACCTTAATTTCTCTTAGCTTGAAAATTTAGTAGATAGGGTTGAATATATTCTTAGTTTGTAGTGACTTTTTAACCATTTACAATAAATGCCTTAGGCATTTATTTGTATGATTGTTTCCTACCCAATACCTTATTCTACCCCTAGTTTACTTAAAAATTTCCTAGGGTCATTTTAAGTTTCTACATTTGCCTAACATATATTTTTATGCATATAGATTAGTTTTAATTAAAATTACTCAAAAATTCAAAGTTAATATATCACTTACTTGAGTTGCACTAGTTGTGGTCATCAGACATCCTCCACATCGAAGTTGTCATCTCCTCACCATGGTCATTCTCTGGGTTTAACTAGGTACTTAGACTAATATTTTCTTAGAATAGTAAAAATAAAAAATGAATTAATTTTTACCCTATTTATATTTACTATTTAAAATTATTTACCTGTCAATTATTTACAATCAAAATCTACTTTTTTCTCATAACTTTGTTTCCACTATCTCTTTTTTAGAATCAAAAGATGTTCTCAAATTCTAACATTGTAGAGAATTCTTCCACATACTACATGTATATTTTAAAAAAAAAAAATTAATTTGTCACTTATTTTATAGGTTCACTTAATGTTCCCTACATTGGACACCTTCACATTTATCTCACTCAATTCCTCTTATACAATAGTAAGGTAAGTAAAGGTATGTATTTTTCAATTCTTTCTTTTCATTTATCTTATTCACTTCAAACTAAAATTTACTTAGCTTAACATTGTCTGTTACCAGGTTCTTATCTTAAGGCACCATCCCCTATTACAACTGTGTGACATGTGATGAGCTTTGAGTGGGACATATGTATACACAAATTATTTTTAAAATTTATCAATTGTTGATGCTTTCTCTATTGTAAGAACCTGTCAAGTCTCAATCTCTCTAAGTGCATGCCTTAAAAGGTGTACCAAAATAGGGGTGTGTAGACCATTGGTGATTTTCAAGATTTTTATCCCCTCTACCACCACTTAAAACCAATGCAAACCTTTCATATACATTTGACTAATATTTGACACCTTTCTTACACACTCCTCCAAATAATTCACTACCTTTAACATCCCATATCTAATCAAAACCCTATTTTTGACATTTATTGAACAAAGTCAGCCTGGGATGACACTGTAATTAAGATATGTGAGAACATTATGGGATTAGATCAGCCTTGGCCAACCCAGTTTGGGACCTAACTACTTTTCTAATTAAAATAATAGGGTCGAACAGGTTGACTCTATCAATTAAAACTTTAAAAGAGTTTAGGGTTATATATATATATATAAACACATATTTTTTGCCATTTCATAAAGAGATATAGAGTCAATCATTTATTTTCACATCTTATTATCCATAATTCTACTTAAATATCCATTGCTTAGGGTTTCAATAATACATTTGGAGATAAGAATCTTGTCTTGTGGGAGAAGTATTTTGAATGCATAAGATAATTTGTTTAACCTAGCACTAACCTATATTTATTATTTATACAAACCATAAAAATATCTTTTGAATCACCTTGGCTAAGGGAGATATTGAGGCTAGATGGGTTCATATTCAAAGTAAGTATTATTAATTCTTGATCCTCTTTATTAAGTAGATAGATTTACATTTGTTAGCTTATGAATATGTTTCTCTTTATGCATTAGTATTACCTCTACATTGACTTGAGTAGAGTTATTCTATGCATGTTTACTTTTATGCTTATCAACCATGTTTTGTACCACATGATTTGGTGATAAATATATTATATTTAGTTTACTTTATCATTTAGTTATGATAAGAAAACATAGGACCTAGCTAGGGTTATCATATGGTATTACTTGACTAGAGTCTTTAAAACCCTCTCTAGTGATATTGCATAACAAGGGACTCCTTGGTTAGGTATAAAAGATCCATGTTGGTCATGTATTCAATTTTATAAATGTACCAACAAGAGTAAGGGCTAGTGTGATTTATCTTATTTGAGATAGGATTGATTTGTAGATCAACTTCACTTTCCCTTGTATACATCATGAAGCTAATAAATTACATGTGTATAAGCCCTTAAAAACTACCTATATTCATTGTAATGGGCTTGTATTTGACCTATATATTACTTAAAATATTCCATTATAAGTATACTAGGATGTTATGAATTTTCTTGTTGCCATTGATAACCTTAAAAAGGTCCACAACTTCATCTTTTCAATGCTAATGAGAGGGTGATATTCATCTAGGCTTGGTTATTGTTTGATAACCTATATTATCACCATGATAACATATTTAATGGATTTTATAATGTCATTATACCTATTCCAAATCTTTTAAAACCTCTTCAATTGGTTAAGAATCTCAAATACATCCAAACACCATGCAAGCTAGTCAAAAGTGTAGATTTAGGCCTCTTTCTCTATTTTTCTCTCCAAACATGAAATTTTTGAATAAAATAGGTTCCCATGATGTGTGAATGTGTCATTAATGTGTTTTAAAACTAATTAGGTCCATTAAGGTCACTTAGATAAGCATTTACAGTCAATGATCTCTCTTAAGGGTTTCTTGGCAATTTTGAGGTCTTCATCTTCTTAATGATTATTTATAAAGGAAAACCCCTAGATGGATTAAATAATAATATAAAATTAGAGGTAATATACATTATAAAAATCCCATAAATCCATTTTTACCCATGCACCTACTCATCTAGCTTCACACGTAAGGAAGATGACCTTCTCAAGCTTACATGCCTCTAGGTGTATTGAAGATGAGTTTTATGAAAAAAGGGATTAAAATTACTTGTTTATGATTTTAAATATCTCATATATAATTTATCCATTAAATAAAATTTATAAAATTGGTTCTCAAAATATATTTACCCCTTAAGCCTCCTATAGCTTGTTTAAGTCCATGTTAAGTGTTTGTAGGTAATTTAAGAGTTTTAAGCCTAATAGTCTCATTTTGATGGTTTATTCTCATGAAAACATATATAATAAATATTTAAGTCTCACTTATGGTCCCTAAAACCATTCATGACCTTAAAAACTTCATGTTCAACAAAAAACTTGCATATTATCTTCATGTTTAACATGCAGTATTGACATAGTCAAGTTGGGCATGCATGTTCAGGTTGTTTCTTTATAATTTTGACCCTAATAATGAATTCAAGAGGTATTATTGGTTTAATGAGGTTGATTAAAATGTGTAAAACTAATTTCCAATGCCTATTTATGCTTGAAAACATTTCATAACCTCCAAACCTGCCTGTCATGTCAAGAAACAATAAAACAATTGGATTTCTTATTAGTATAGGTATGATCCATGGTTTCATGTGTTGATTTTGATGTTTTAGGGACTCTTATACCAATAATATATGATTTTAAGCCATTATCATGCATCCATTAATCTCAAACATGTTCTCACAATAAGAAAACTAAGATGTTGGGGTTTTGTAAGGTTTTAGAGGTAACATACTTCTTAATGATTGTTCATAGAGTTATGCCCCTTAAAATCAAAACTTTTTCTACAAATTTTTAGGGCATAGGGGTACCCTCTAACTCATAGAAACATTGGTATTTTTTTATCTTCTCATCCATGAACCAACTCATGAAACTAATCTTTCTTCTCTTGCTTGTGACCTAATAGAGGAATTGAATGATTTCTACCTTATTTTAGACCTATAGACTTTGTTTTGGCATGGTTTTTGGCTTAAGGAGGATAGAACAAGTTGTGGTACGATGCTATCACTTTGTGCCATGATCCACTTTGGTTGCTACATGATTTAGTCCATCATATAAACTTGCATAGTCTCTTCTCCATCAATGAACTTATCCATTTAAAATAAATGCTCTATTATAGCTACATATAAGATGTCTAATGGAGTCCTTATTGAAATATAAAATGATATTGTAACCTAAAAATAACCTTCTTTACATTCCTTTCATCACATTATGTTATGTTTGAGAGTTAAAACAATGATTAATGAAGTTTCAAATATGAGTGCACATTAGAAATGGAGGATTAGACACCTTGACTAAGTGTACCGGCATAATGAAGTATAATATGATATTTAATAAGTGATAAATTACCTAAATGACCTCCTTTAAGTATTTCCACCAAAATTGAATCACATTCAACTTGATACAAGAATGACTTAACAAGTATAAGATAATGGAATATTAACCTTAGTTTTTTTAAAAATACATTAAACAGTGCTAAAAACTTCATAGATGACCATGTTAAGGGGACTGACTAAGTGTCATAGATTAAACTATAGAAAAGACCTTATCGAGACCTTGAAATAACTTGATAGACACCATGATAAGATAAATTAAGGCCACCAAGGCATGACTCTCAAAAAGACATTTACAAGGTTAAGTGACTTAGGTACTTAGTTTGAACAAACTTTCGTCAAGGTTGGTTAAATTAGCCAACAAATACCATCCAAACAATTTATTTCACTCGAGAATAAATCAAATTATGATATGGGTGAATGAAGAAATAAAAATCATTTATCTCAAGATGTTCATAATAAAATAACATCCAAGATGCAAATGGATACACATAAGGAATAAAAACATGAATAAAAAGATAAATAAATTGGACAAATTTAATTGTAAAAGGAACCAATGCTAAGTACACATCAAGAAAATCAAAAAATTTACATTCTTTTAGTGGTAAATTTTGAATAATGAGATGTAAATGTCTCCAATTATTATTATAATGATAAGGATTTGCCTCATGCCATGACATATAAATAATTACTCAAACTTAGCTTTGATTTGATTGATCATCTCTCACATAATTTATTCACACCTATAGGCCTTGTTACTTATAATTTAAATACATCACTAGAGGATGAAAAAATAAATATAAATAAAGGCAACATAAAGATAATAGATGTGTTATAGTAGTTTTATTATTTTTCTTTAAATTTAAATTAATTACTAAAAAATCAAATGAAATTAGGGTTTATGGTAAATAGCTATAGATTAGGAGATGTTGCACATCACTTAAAATCTAACAATTGAGGGAGATTCATTTTGGCTAGGAAGAATAACCTACACACATAAATAACTTGGATAAAAATAGATTAATAGCTAATTGTGTGAGCTACCTGGTTAGATTTCAGTCCTAAGAAGTTGTGAACTTCCTCAAATGGATGTCAGCTCACTTATTTACATAAGTGGATAAACAACATATGGAATTACAATATACAAAGATATGATAATAATTATAATTAAGATTTAATCCTTGTTTAAGCTATCAATATAAGCATAATACTCATCCTAATAAGCCATGGCATCATTTACATCATCCTATATGACATATAGATGTTTGATAGTGGCTTCAAAAGAGGGATAATAAACAATAGCATAAAGGGATAGCTCAAAATATATGTCACTCTAATAAAAAAATAGGGGTTGGGATACTACATAGAGATTGATGATATTTATTACATCATACAATATTCTTGGTAGAGTCATCTACATATGAAGGCCATGTTTAAAAGGATAAGACATCAATAAGGATTATAACCAAGGCTCTAAGATTAAGGATTCATGTTTTGAATATCTAACATAGTGGATCAATGATGATCATGATAAGATTGATGCTGATTCTAAGGATTGATGCCAATTCAAAATGAATTAGAATCAATTTTCTCTATAATAATGCTAAATAAAAATAGATAATAGATTGGATAGATAAAGGCTAAAATATGAATACTAAAGGATATGGATAATATTCTAAAGATAAAATAAATAGATAATAGTAAAAATATTGATAAGAAATGAAATAAATAAACATGATTACTTACCTTAGATGTAGTTGCAAACATAATGAAATCCTTCTTCACAAATGCAGGTAGTCTTTTGGGCTCGTGATGATGGATATAGATTGAACGTAGAAAAATTCTAGTAGAGTATCATTAAAGACTCCTTTAATTCTCCAAGAAATTTAGTAGTAATTTGAGGTTTAGAGTTTATAGGTCCATAACCCAAAGGGTGTTTGCGTATTCATGGATTAACATTGATCTAGAGAATTGGTGTTGATCATGGGTGAATCGATGCTTATTCACCCAAATTGGTAGGTTTATTCTAACCAAAAGTAAAATTCATTTTGATGAGTGTGGAGTTATTGGTAACAAAATTATACAAGTGTAAAGTGGTTAAGAGCTAGATTCCTTAGGTTATTAATGGATTTAGGAGGTTAGGGGGTAGAAAGGTAATAGTACAATCAAGTTACTGACTTATTAATGGTAAATATATTAAACCTTAGGATAATGATTATTTAGGATATTAAATAAAAATAAAGGCCTAAAACACCTAATCAATCATTTATAGGGCATGGAATTATAGTGTCTACATTTACCCCTTTTTGTGGAGTGGTGTGGAATACATGCCATGAGATAAAAACCATGAGAGGTCCAATGCCCCAAGTTTATGTAAGGATGTATCCCTCCTCAAATTGGGAGCTAGTGTAGGATAAGGAATGAGTGACAAGTTTGAAAAAATAGAATAATGGAGGGATGAGAAGATAGCAGAGGATATCTAATAAACATGGATACATAACATGGAGTATATGTTTTACGCTAACAAGATGTAAGGTAATATAGGTAGCCTTGAGGTAAATCCTATAATAAAATGCCATAAATATGAATACGTGGGCTTAACAAAGGCTAAATAAGAGAATAAGTGATAGGGTTTGGTTGATCAAAGCATATAGTGTGTTATACGATGTGCACACTACCTATAGATAGATGTTATCAAGAGAAAATGCACTCTTAAGACCCATTAAGGGGAGATACCTAAAAGAGTACATGCCTTATGCAGGCTAGGAGACTAGTAGGGAGTCAAAATCCATGAAATTGAAATGGTATAAGATAAATAATAAGGTAAGCATGGCAAGGTAGTATGATAAAGCTAAGGAGAAGGGCTGGATGTATGTAAAATTATAAGTAATGAAAAAAGGGAAAATCAATGTTGATCTAAAATGAATCAATGATGATTCACCAAATTGGTGCCAATTCAAAATAGATCAAAACCAATCCAAACTTAGGTATATAAATAAATCTGACATAGGAAAAGGGCTCATTTTTTTAATGAAAAATGAAATGATGCTTTGAGAGTTTAAAGGATGAGTGTGCTACAAGATGAGATAGAGGCTAGTGATAGTGGATTGAGGCAATGAAAATGCTCACAAGATGAGGTAGGTCCATTATTTTATTAATTTTTGAACTTTTTAAAACTTTTAAAGTTAGGATAGGGATAGGACTATGGTAAGATGGAACCAAAAATTTAGAACTAATTCCTCATGAATTAGAGATGATTCACTGGGAATCAACATCATTTCTTGAAATAATACCGATCCTTAAGGAATGATGTTGACCATAAGGAACAATTTTGATCTATAAGGGATCTGCACTAATTCACACAAAAAATGTGAAGGGATTAGATTATAGTCTAGGGTTTTAGGCTCAGTTAGAATTTTTAGGAGAATTTAGGCTTATAGGGGATGTTGGTGGAAGGCACAAACTTTGATGTGGATGTGGGATGGAGTATCATCTTTACTGGAGAGACTATGGGTCTAACTTGGTGATGACATTTGGGCTCACCTAGAGGTTGTAGGCTTGGAAGGATTTCATCACTACAGATGCATCTATTAAGATATGAGCTTACTGATTACCTTTTTGGAGCATTGGGATGTTACTACTAGAACATTCCAACTTCCTACCAAAGAGATGACCATCACTAGGGAGGACATCTACTAGATTCTATGAGTTCTTATGCAGGGAGTGCTATATGATGAGGACATGATGGAGATCATATTTATTATTGGTGTATTTGATTTTGAGCGTCTATATATGGATGATGTAGTAGCAAGAGGTGTATTGATGATGATGTTGTTATCTATATCATGTTATGCACTCATAAACTCTAGGGGAGGTAAATTTTAATGGATTTTGATAGGGGTGGTTACATATATGCTAGAGCACTAAACAATGGGTAGTGAGGTAGGATAGGGTGGTGTGTCCATGCTAGGAGGGAGGGGATGAGGTGATGGAAGAGTTTGATGAGGATAAAGGAGAGGATGAGATGGGAGATGAGGAGGATGGGGGAGAGGATGAGGGAAAGGAGGGGGAGATTTATGTGGAAGAGCTTATCATAGAGAGGGATACATTGTGGGATTAGTATATCACCTTATATGGATAACTAGCTATAGCATAGGGTGATCTTGTAGACACCTAAATCTGGCCATTGATAACCTTCAATCAAGCTTTTGAATAATTTTCACCAAAATGCACAATTTATCATACAAACACTAAATCACATTAAAATATTTGAAATCGATGTATTCAAGTGCCAATTTTGGCCATAGTGTCATTAAATGGGGTAATGTAATTTATGGGTCAACTAACTTTGATCAGATCATTTCAAGTCAAAATGTTAATTTTATACTTGGGTGCCTTGGATTGCTCTTTTCTATCAAATATCTTGAATGAGATGTGTGATTTTGTTATTTGGTGTTTATATCATCCTAAATGAGATAACAAATCTAACACATCTAACATGGTATCCTAACTCCAATCCAAGCAAAATTTGGGCCAATAACAAGACATTCTGATCAATTTGATTAGTTTGTGCACAAATTTGCCAAGGTTTTGCATCAAAGTGCTTAATCATGCTTAGATATAATTAAACCAAATCAAGTTTTTAAGTTAATTTTCCATGAGAGTTGTTGAATATTTATTTTTGGAAATTTATTTCTATTAATGACATCATCAAGTGGCATCATTTTTTGGGAAGACATCCGTATGCCATAAATACCATAAATATATAAATTAAGCCACCCCATACCTCATCAATGCCTCCCATGCCTCTTAAATGCCCCTCTATCCCAAATATTGATGAGCCTATTTATGGATTTTAATTACATAATTGGATAATCCTTAGCCACACATCTCAATCTTGAGATGGATTGTTTAGGTTGATTCTAGCCATTTCCAAAATCTATAAATAGAGGCCTTGCCACATGAATTTTTAAACTCTCACATGCCAAAGTTATAATGTTAAATTGATTCTAAACTTCATGAAAATTAGTGTTATAATGATTAAATATTGAGCCAAGCCAAACCAAGCCAAAGCCATATAAGGTGACAAAGAGAGATGGAGGTAGCCAAGCTTCCATTGATGTAGACATCATGAGCACAAAGTTGAGCAAGATACTACAACAAGCATTTTGGAGCATCCAATGAAGGTGAAAGAAGGTTGTATTTTCAATTTTAGTGTGCTTTACTTTTTGTTTTGTTAACTAAGCTCCCCTTAGTAACTAGGTCTAGAGATGTATGCTAGTTAGTGTGTCTTTGTCAATTTGTTTTTCATTTTAGAACTAACACAATATTAATCACCTCTCTTGAGTCAAATTCCTAGTTCACATAATGGCATGCCCATTGGGATGAAACTCCACAAATTTGGTTAAAAAACTCTCTCAAGCAGCCTACTAATTATTTCCATGCAAAATATTGGAGATGGAGGGCCAAAAGAGTGAAATTTTAACTTAATTTTCCATTTTTCTAACAGAATTTTTGTTTTTGGAACCTTGATTTTTCTTTTTGGAACAATATCATTGTTACTCAATTGTGATTTTTTGTAAATGAAATCACTATTATATAAACAATAATTTCATGGACTTGAGTAATGATATTATCATCTAGAGAAGTGATATCATCCTTCTAGGCAATGATATCATTTTTTTGGGCAGTGATATCACTCTTTTGGGCAACGATTTCGTTAGTTTGGGAAGTGATTTCACATAACAACAATTTTATCATCCAAATGACAATTTTTTAATTTTTTGTGTTTTATTTTTGCAAATAATGATATCATTATTTGGTCTAATGATTTCATTTAAAGTAATGATATAGCATTTTTTTGTGTTTTCTAACTGACAGTGGAGATTTTGTAGGAAAAAATGATATTGATTAGGTAATTTCAATTTTGAAACAGAGACCTCAAATTTCAAAGTTGATCATTCTATTTTCAAATTAACTTTAAAGCTAAAGGATACTCTAATGTTTTTATTGTAAGATCAAGCTTAGGAATTTGATAAAACATGTTTTAGACCATCTTTTGCATGATTTTAAAATGAACTAGGAACTTTTGTTTTAGTTCTTAATGAAACATTTAGGTACTTAAGATGAATATTTGATAGTTAGACTTTCAAATTTATAACTTAAGACCAAGGGGTCAAAAGAACACCACTCAATCTTTAATATTAGTGCTTAAAAATGAACTCATCTTTCCATGTTTTTACATTCAATAGTTGTTTGAATTAGTTTTTATTTGGCAAAGAGAGGGATGTTGCATGTATGATCTTCCACTTATCCCCTTTATGAAACCCTTGGAATCAAAAGTGCCCATCCTTATTGCAAAAAGCCTAGTCCAAGGCTTAGAAAGAATGTCATCTAAAGTGCTCCCCAAAGACTCACAATAGTTTTGGCGATCCTGAAAATAACCCTAAACTCTTTCTATTATGTCTTTTATTTCATTGCATCTTGGCTTATGAGGGGGACTTTATCACCTCCCACAAGTTCTATAGGGAAGATTTAACCCAAGGTTTCATCTCCCAAAATTGACTTCAACCACTCCCACTAAGATAAATGGTTTGAGAAGTTAAACCACCTTCTAGTGATGGAGTTACACATGAGAAGTATCTACACTTTGGACATCACACTACACTAAGCAAGCGATGGATGTAATAGTTGTAAAAATGGCAAGACCTTTTTGAAAAAAGCCAAGTGCCATGGACACCCAATTATGTGATTTTATTTTTAATCATGATGTGAAAGTCATTATGTAATTTATTCCCATAGAAATGCTTGAAAACTTTCTAGTTTAGTCAACCCCACATTGCCATACCCTTACTAAGATTCAAATGATTATACTTAGTGTATTTTGGTCATTTTTGCTTGGTATGTTTCAAGACTAAAACTTATTTGTTTATTTATAAACCATGTCAAAACCATGTATTTGAGTTGAGAAGGGTAGTGTTATGCTACCCATATCATGTCAAACCATTTTTACCTTTGAATCTTTTCAAAAATAGCATTGATCACATTATTCGAGCATGCTTACATCATTACACTACTCAATTTGTTTTTAATACCTTTTTTTTATCATTGTATCAAAAGCTGTTTGTTTCAAACCATGTCACATATGCCATTTGGACCTTGTTTATGCATCGTCATGCTGTCCAATCTTGTCTAACTTGTTTGGTCAAAACTTAGTTTCTAACATTGAGTTTTCAATTAACCTTGTTAAGTTTGGATTCAAAAATTTATTGATTTTAGTTTAGGCCTCAATTCGTGGGGTTGATACATAGATCTTTCTCTTTTGGGTTGCATAACTTTAGTTAATTGATTACCCAAATTTGAAAACTATTGATGGTTTGTTTGTTTAATGCCTATCCTCATCATTGTTTGTGCCTTCATTTAGGAGAACACAACCTTTATCCAAAATCCTTTTACCTCATGACTTATGCCAACTGATCATGTTTATGTTTGATTCTTTGTGTCAAGTCTATGTCAAAGTTGTTTCCAAACTTGTTAGATTAAATCAAATCACATCATGACTTTGTTTCAAGTCTATATTTTGATACTGTTTATCCAAAATTCCTAGCATAACCTATTTGAGCCTAACTTCTAGCTCTACATTTGGATAAAAGACCTAGCAACTCTTTTCTATTTTCCTAGTTTAGACCGTTTTAAGAGAACTTTGACCTAGAATTTTGACATGCTAGTTTTTATTCAAATGCTTGACCTTTTATGTGTATGAAATTTGACATTAGACTAATTTATCACAAACCATTTTAGATATACAACTTCATTTTTAGACCATGTTGGAGACACAACTCCACTTTCAACCAAGTTTAAACCATTTGTCCTTTGGACATAGTTTTTAAAGTTTGTAAAACTCTAAGCCTTTTTATTTTTGGAGCTTTCATCATTTATGTAGATATGTCTAGCTACACCTATGGTGGAGTCACATATAATCCAAATTATGATATAATGGCTACACAAAATGACTTTTATGGATTTAGTCAAGACCCCAATGATGCTAATATGGTTTGTGAGATAGATTTCTATCCAACTCATAATAATCATTCATGGGAACAAAGTGGAAGACCAACTTACAATCTAACTCAAGACCTTGATTGGTATTAAGAGGTTTGTGAGGAGGAATTTGAAGACCCAACTATAAATAATGTTATTTGGGATATAGATCCATACCCTATTTATAATAATTAGTACATGGAACATAATCAAGAACCAGCTTATGATCCAACTCAAGATTGGGATGATATGGTTTATCAAGAGGACTTAGATGTTTTGGCTTGTATGAGCTATCAAATTCCATAATGATATTTTTTTCTTTGACCCTCAACTACCCCTAACCCTCCTTTAGATTATATGAGCTACTAAGCTCTGAAATATCCAAGGCATACCATTACCATTCTAGGACCTCACCCTTTGGCTTGTGTAAGAAACCAAGCTTCATAATGCCATACCATTTTTGTATCAAGACTTCATCCTTTAGTTTGTCCAACCAATCAAGCTCCATGCCACCCTATTGTTACCATTTCAAAACTTTATCCTTTGGCTCATATGAGCAATCATGCTCCCCACTTCCCTACCATTATCTAATCATAGGCCATTCCTCATTTAGAACCAATCCAATCAAAACATCAATCAATCTAATCATTCAAAGAATAAGCTATATTCAAAAATGGTATTTTCCAACTCATTGGAAACTAAGGCCAAAAGAACCAACCAATCTAAGATGATTTTGTTGAATCAACCACTTGTGATAAGTTAGCCTATGATGAATCACCTATTGATCCTATACCAATTGTTGAGGAGTCTCACACTAACAAGTTAGTCTTTGTTGAGTCACTTCTTAATGATTATAACCACCTTTAGGAAAATCATTGCCTTGACCATATGCCTATTTTTCAAGAGCCTCCTATTGACAAGCCAGTCTCTGAGGAGTTATGTCTTAAGCTTTTTCCCATCCTAGAGGAGTCCCACTCTGACAAACTAGTTTTTGTGGATCCCATTATGCCATCATAGGCTATTACTTGTCCAATAACAAACATTCAATAAGACATTATTGTAACAGATTACCCATTAGATGAAGAATCATAATTAGAGTCAGGTTCTATTCTTGAACTGACATTAGATTTAACATAAAAAATAGAATCAACATTAGTATCAATATCAGATTCAAAGTCCATTATGTTAGAATTAGTTTCAAAAACAAAATACATTTGACTATTACAATATTGGTTATGCATGCCCTGTAGATCAATTTGAATACATTTGTCATCCTTCTATGGTTTTTGAGGATGAGAACTTCAACTTCAACACAAGTTATCCTAGTATCTTCTATAAGGATTCTTCAACCTTTCCCTATTCCATTACCATTTGATAAGCCATTACCACCAACCAACATAGACGTATTATTGACATTTCATCTCCCACAAGTGTCGATTGGGATCGAGAGAATCACACTTTGTTGAACTACATCCATGTTGACATAGCAGTTGAAGAAGAGCAAGAAGGCCAAGACCACATTCATATAGAAAAATAACACTCTCTTAGTGAAACATTTTTGGAGACACTAGGGGATAAGCTAATTTCAAACTCAACATCTTATAGTGAAACTTTTTTAGAAGTGCTAGAAGAAAATCAAAGTCAAAATTCAATGTTCCTTAGTAAAACCTTCTCAAAGGCATTACAAAACAATCAAGACAAATTTATTGGTGAAAACCTCATCAAGGTGCCAATAGCTAAGCACAAAATTTCTTCATTTCTTGATGAAGACAAAACCAAAGATCAAATTAAAATATCTTCCAAACTATAGCCTATCAGATGGTAACTACTCTTAGGCCCAAACAAAAAAATAATCTAGTGGTCTTATCAAGAGAATATTTAGAAGACTTTGGCCTCATCTGAAACAAAATTATGTCAAATTTGACATCAAAAACATTATGTGAGACTGAAAGTCCCAATATTCATTTGTTTCTAAACCATTACACATTCCATTATCATCTACCATTCTATTTCACAAACAAACCTACCATGTATTATTTGTCTTTATTTACCATCCATGGCTACATTTTCATTTTTAGAGGCTACAAAGATACCTTGTCTTGATGTTTGAAAGAATTAGAATCAATGATCATTGAAGATCATAAAAGCATTCTTGACAACCATATTTGTATCTAATTTTTGATAGAGTAGCTATTCAAACAAGGTATGGGCAATCCATTAACATGATCATGTATTCTATTTATATCATTTGTTGATTAAGATGTGCATCTCCATTTAGTAGAAACAATAGGATCATATGCCATTTATCCTACCTAGGCTAGAACCAAACATGTACCATACCATTTCAGAATGTTGTTCCTATTTTCCATTATCACATATCCTACCATTCACCCCATCACTTGGGGATAACCCTCTCAACATCCTTATTTATCATTCTACCATCCTACTAGGGATATGGGAGTGGAGATGGTGGTGGATTCCTAGAGAGTATTCACTTGAGTAGGCTATAGTTTACATAGTAGCCCATTTATTAATATATTTATATTCATTGTACTATCTAGAGATCCATAGACATGTATACAGATACTTTTGATGTACTTTGATTATCTTATATAGATGATTCATGATTATGAGTTATAATGTTGTTATGGATTATGTTTATGTATTATGGATGTTTATGGATTATGCTTACATGGATAATTACATGTTATAGATTATGTGATTATGGATTTAGATGATGTGATTTATTATGGTTGTTACATGTGATGGATTTATATTTAAAATGTTTATGGATTATAAGTATTATAGATGTAATTTAGATCATGGATTATGGATTTTTTATGTGGTGTGATTAAATTATTTGATTATGCATTTAAATGCTTATGGATCATGATTATTATATTATGATGGATGTGATTTTGATGTATGGATTAATGTAATGTTTAAAATGTTCATGATTAAATTAATATGGATGTGAACTTAATTATGCAATTATGGATTTAATGATTTGATTAGATTATGGATTATAAGTTTTATGTGATGCAATTATGGATGTAATTGATTATTTGATTATATATTTTATGTGATGTGATTATGGATTATGGATTTTGGATTGAATTATGGATTATGATTTTTATGGATACAAATTATTTATTACTAATTTCATGTTTTATAGATTTTTGAATTACTAGATTAGGATATTTGTTGATAAATGTAGAATATCTATAATTAATTAACACAAATTTAATATATAAAATGTTTTATTTCTTGTTATTGGTTCATACCATGACCTAAGAAAACCACTTGAAAATAATGCATGTGTGTCCTCAACCAACTGCTAATAACTATCTTAACAACTTTAGGTCAACTGAGTTCAAGATCTTATTGATTTTGAGATGGAAAATTCTAATTATTTACTTTTTAGTATTTGATATAAAGTGTATTCTTAAGAAGAAGCTGTTTTGATCTTGTAACCTATAATCCTTTTATACCAATCATGTAGACTTATTAATGTGGGAAGTCTACTAAATTAAAGAAAGCTGATCACTGTGGGAAGCTTTTTTGGGATATTTTATGCATGATAGACATCCTTAGAGGGAGTTGTATATATTTTTAGATATGATTTTTAAAGAAAATTTCCTTCAAAGGAGTAGTTTATGCTTTTGATATTTTGTATATTTTTAAATATTTTGTAGATTTATAGTTACCCTTCTAGGGAGAAATCTATTTATTTTGATTTATCTTGAAGATACTTTTTTTAATTTTTGATCCCAATGTTATCTTTTTTTATGGATTAGCCTTAGATATCCTAAGATAATTTTCAAAATATTTTTTACACAAAATAATACGCTTATTCTTAAAATGAATTAGTGATTAGTGATAGGGAGGGATTTTAGGGGATAATGATTTAGAGCTCCTTTATATTACAAGTGAAGCATATCAAATTAGAGCAGGCTATGAATAGATATAGGGTATTCATATTCAAGGTTAAAAATGGGAAATGTTGTTAGACAACCACATGTATCTATATATCATTATTTGGTATAAGAATAATAGGGATATGAAACCAAGAAACTAAACTAGGTAGACCAATGTGATTAAGATTTATTAACTATAAAAAGGATACAGATGCAATGCATTAAGAGGTTCTCATTCCAATTTTCCATCAAGAGAGGCCAAGTGATATACCCTAGATCCATACTTATGGGTGATAATATATGGTTTGAGCAAATTTGAAGCAAATTTTCCCCTTTTGTTTTTTTCCATATTATTGACATGTTGATTTTAATTTAAGACAAGGTCACCAATATTAAATTCACATTATTTTATATGCTTATTATAGGCACACTTTATTCATTATTGATATACATGGAGATGGTCAAGGAGAGTCGATAAATGATTGTCCAAGAGTTTGAGTTGGGCTAATCATTCCTAATGGAAATCATCCTAAAAAATGATATCTTTTAGGGATATGTAAAGGGAAGGAATCTAAACCTCAAGAGGAAGTAAAAATTTGGTAACATAGACTAGGGAAAAAGGAGTAACACTTGTGGGGTTCAAATACTAGTTCAATAAGACCATAAGGCAAAGAAAACATGAAGATGCCAATTTTTGCCTACTTCATTAATGAATTTAGTTAGGATTTTGACCAAAGTTTTATTAGATGCCTTGGACTGTCCATTAGCTTGAGGATAGTAAGGTGACAATAAGATAAGCTTAATGTTAATAGAATAACGTAGCTCTTTAGCCTTTTTGTTCTTAAAATAGTTTCCATTATCTATGATGATCTTATGAGGGATGCCAAAGTGATAAATAATATGTTGACTAATAAATTCAATAATTTAATCTACTTTGGTTGAGATAAGAGGAATAAAATCTACCCACTTAGTAAAATAATCAGTGGTGGTAATGATAAATCCATGATGTTGGGAAGAATTAGGGTCAATATAACCTATAAGATCGAGCCCCCACTAGGAAAAAAGCCAAAAGTCCTATGCTGCATGCAATGCTTGACTAGGGACATGGGATAAGTTGGCATGCTACTAACATTTTTGCATTTATTAACATAGTTGCAAAAATATTGAATTAAGGTGGGCCTATAATAGCCTAACTATAATATTTTATTATCCATGGTACAACCACTCAAGTGTCTACCACATTTCCTATCATGTTCTTCTTTGATAGTGAGGGTAGCTTCATGATTCTGAAGACAACAAAGAAGGATACCATCAAAACCATGATTATAAAGAAAAACCCCTAGTATGATAAAATTCATGACATAATGTTGGAAAGTGTATTTACCATTTTTAGATAGTTTTGGAGTAATAATCCCCCATGATAGGTAATCAAATATCTATGAATACTAGAGATCTGATGGATTTTCCTCCACACTATGGATGGAAGGAAGGTGAGTTTTAATAAAAGAGGGTTGATTTATCTTATTGATAAGGATAAATAACTTAGATTCCTAAGACAAAGATGGGATAAAGGAGGCCAAAAAAGCCATAGTATTCACAAACTTGTTATTTGATTGAGGAGTGGCTTAAATAGCATATTGATCATAAGTGGCTGGTAATTGATCAACTAAGGTCTTATATTTCTAAGGGTATCATTATTTCATTGATATATGACCTTAATTTGAATGACCAAAATATAGGAATCACTCTAGATATTAAGTGTTTTAATAGCTAAGGCTAAGGTGGTTTGGAGACCTATGATCAAAGCCTCATATTATTCCATATTATTCATGCAGTAAAAATCAAGATTAAAGGATAGAGGTATAGGTGTCCCCCTAGGAGGGATTAGGATAATTCCATCTCCCCCACTACAATCACATTTGGATCCATAAAAGAATAGAGTCATTTGATATTATAGATTTGTTTGAGATGTGGATGCTATGGATTCATCTAGGAATTCATAATTTACTAGATGATTATCAGAAAAAGGCACCTTAGTAAGATGATCAGTAATGATTTTACCTTTAACTAATTTTTGATGGATAAAATCAAGATCAAATTATGCTAAAAGCATGAGCCATTTGGCCATTTCTTGATTATAATAATGAATGCATAAATTTTAGGGTATTGGTGTTCTTAATGACATAGGTTTTGTGATTGAGCAGATAATGGAAAAGTTTAGAAAATTAAAAGACCAAATCTAGGCATAACTTCTTTGTATTAGAATAACACATCTCATATTCAAAAAGTGTATGACTGATATAGTAAACTACCTTCTCTTTATGTTACACATCATGATGGTTAGGGATTACTCTAAGGGCATGATCAGTAGCAAAAATATACAAGAAAAGGGGTTACCCCTCCTTCAAAGGAGTGAGAATTAGTGGTGAAAGAAGGTATCTCTTAAGATCTTTGAAGGCCTCTTGACAAATAGAGTCCCATTTAAAATAGATATCTTTGTTTAGGAGGTGATGGAAAGGTTGACATCGATCAGATAAATAGGAGATTAAATGATATATGGACTACAACTTACCTTATAAAATACGTATCTACTTAAGATTAGATGGGGGTGTCATTTCTAAAATGGCTTTGATTTTGGTAGGGTCAACTTATATCCCATAGATGGAAATAATAAAGCCTATAATCTTACCCATCAATACTCCAAAAATGCATTTCTTGGAATTTAGATGAACACAAAATTGGATTAAGTGAGCGAAGATTACCTTTTGGACTGAAAGGTGGTATTTTCATAATTTTAATTTATCAAGGATATCATCCACATAATCTTCAATAATTTTATGGATAATATCATGAAAGATATAAGCCATGGCTCTTTGATAGGTGGCTCTTACATTGTTTAGGCTAAAAGGCATAACTTAATATCAGAAGGTCCCCCAAGGAGTAATAAATGAAGTCTTATATTGATCTTATGATGCAATGATGATTTGATTATATTCAAACAAACCATCCATAAGTGATCATTTTGTGCCCCATGATTAAATCCATTAATTGGTCAATATTAGGGAGAAGAAAATAATCCTTAGGACCAACAAGATTAAGGTTTCAAAAGTTAGTAGAAAGATGTACTCCCCCTGTAGGCTTTATAATAGGGATGATATTAGATACCCATTAAGGGTAATCAATAAGCTAGATAAAGTTAATAGATAACAGATGTTGTAACTCTTCTTTGACTAACAACACAACATGAGGATGCATTTTTTAGAGATTTTGATTTATAGGTTTGGCATCAGGGAATGTATCAATATTATGGATAATGATAGCAGGATCGATACTAGGCATATTGCTATAAGACCAAACAAAGGCTTCATTGTGATCTATTATAAATGTAGTGAAATATTGGTATTCCTAGGGATCTAAATATATGTTTACCGTAACTATTTATAGTCTCATGAGATCTTATGTTAACATTAATGGTGGCCTCATTTAATAGATTAGAGGTTTAAACAAAAGGAATTTACATAGATGGGAGTTATTTATGCCCAAATGAGTTAATATTGACTTATCATCCTAGAACTAAAGAACATAGATGGTAGGAAAATCCTACCCTATCATGTCTGGGTGGGATAGAGGAGTAGTTCTGACCTCCCCCTCATAATGATAAATGATAAGTTCTATAATAATGGCATTGAATAAAAAGAAAGTTTAGGGGAATGGATACAATGTCATCTATCAAAGAAGGGGTGTTGGATGGTGAGGATGGCATGTCATCCTCAAGGATGAGAAGGAGAGTAACCTCTAAGGTAGTTTAAGGATTTTTACTAAAATTGAGGTCATGATTTTCATGGGGTTTCTTAAAATATCCTAACACAACCTTGTGTGGGCCTTATTTATAGCATCTTATGCCAAAACCCTTCCAAGCACACCATTATAGGTATGTCTTTACAAATGGGGTTTATCAAGGAATGAAAAGTTTGATATAAATGGTTTAGCATGGGCTTGGTTAGAAAAGCCTATAGAAGGCTGATCAATTACCCAATAGATCAAATGGGTGTGGATGAAAGGTGGACTAAAAGGAATTATTTATCCTAAATTTGGAAAATAAGCCTTTTATTTATCTAGACATTTATATTCATAGGGAATGGATAGATTATTGAGTGTCAATAACTGATACTCTCTAAGTGATAGCTGATGAAATGTAGAATCAATGGAATCCATACCAATCCTTGATGTAGGTATCTTCATAATAGTTGATGCCTCATTAGATGATTATGGGGTAGTATTTTACAATAAAATTAGGCTATCATTTAGTTAAAAGGCAAGGTTGCACATTTTGAATGGATGGGGATTGACTAAGACATTGTTGATTTTACCGTCATGTTCAACTTTAAAACATCAATGTAAAGTAGAGGGGACACAATGTATTATGCATATCTATGGATATTCGAGTAGGATGTTGTATTAAAAATCACCTTATATTACATAAAATAGTTTAGGTAGAACATTCATGCCTACTTTAACATGAAGGAATACCATTCCTAATGTAGGGGTGATAGTATCATTAAGGGATCATAAAATAGTGAGGGATTGTGCTACAACTATTTCAGGTAGCTATAGTTGTTTAAATGCATAAGAGTAGATGATATTTATAATAGTACCATTATCAATCATTACTCATTTGATTCAAGTTTGATCAATCTAGGTAGTGATAAATAGTGTGGGATCCTAGTTGTTAGGCTTTAAGGGTGGTATTTTTGAATCATGAAATGTTATGGATAAGGACTTTTGAAGTGATGAAATGAAATCTAATAAAGGCTAGGGTTCATCATTTTATATCTTGATAGCCTGTAAGGATTATAGCATAGCCTTGCAATACTTCTTGATTGGAATCTGATGAAGCTAATTTAGAATATATATATATATATATATATATATATATAAGTTTTGAATCATTATTATTTTTCACTTTCCCTAAAATATAATTTTAAGGTTTATGAGCAGGCATTATTGGACAATTTGTGGTAGGAGTTAGGGCTTTGGTAATAGTCACTTTGGATTTTTCATGATTATGGATCTTATGACCCTGGGTTTGGGATCATGTAGATATGTGAACTACATCTATCTAAAATAAAGGAGGATTTGTTACATTTTCAGATTTGTCCACATCTAGAGGATTCAAGAGAGGTTGATATTGAACTCTATTAGAGGGTTTATCCTCTTTTACAACCCATTTTGATATTGTTGGTAGTATCCTACTTCTTAAGGTGGATGTAACCCTAGTATTTTGACTATGGGTATGGTCATGATTTATCTATTCCATTAAAATATCATCTTTTTCTAATAAGTTTTGGACCATAACCTTTAATGCATTACAATTTTTTCATGTCATGACCCACTATTCAATGATACATGCATTTCCTATTTTATCAATACCACATTAGTTTTTGAATATGAAGATTAATGTGTTTTATAGGTGGTAGGGTGATAAGGGAGGTTTGGAGAAGTTTATCAAGGATCTTAGAATATGACCCATTTAATGGATCTTGACTAGGTTTGTTAATCCTTCAAGGCACTTGTAAGGAAGAGGTATGTGAATTCAAACCTTGACCTTTTGAACTAGCTATTTAAATGTTGTATATAATAGATACTTTATGTTTAGGGTAAGACCTTACACCTAAACCTTGTGGATAATAGAGATTTAAAGGGTTATGTATTGACATTATCATGGTATGAAGATCCCTTTGCGATGGTGCATGCACTTTGGTAGAAGATTATATGATAGTGGATTTTAGTCTTGCTAAAGGATGGGGTCCTTATATAGATGCTCTTGTTTGAATATTTTGTATAAGTTCCTTCCTTTTTTGAATTTGATCAGGGGTATTGGGGATATCCTCCTTAGGGAGTTCAATGCTAATGGGAGGATGCTGTAGAGATTTTATTCTTAGGGCCTCAAGGTTTTTTTTGATATCTATGACTTTTTCCTTGATTTATCTAAGATTTATCACCTCTAAAGTATTAGGGGGAACTAGTCTTAATGTGGTCTAAGGTAACATGATAGTTTCCTCAAGAAGTAATAAGATAGAGGGAAGGGGTATGTTAGATGTAGGTATTAAAATGATGCAAGGAATTATATGAATATATTGTAGAATGTCTAAGCAAGCATTTTATTTGATATTCTTTTACTCTTTTATTTCTAGTTGATCATCTTGAATATTTTTAGATATTATTTTTTCAAGTGGATCCCAAACAATGAGTTTCAAAAAGATTGAGGAAGTTTTTGAGATATTTTAACTTAGCTCAAATGGTTCAAAGGTGTCTCTTATAAATATATCAGCGATAGGAGTACTAACAACTTATTTAGGAAAAATTTGGTCATGGATTGTATTAATTATATGATTTTCATGGTTTGAGGTAGATTATGAATTAGCCTATATAAAATTAGACATAGAGGTATGATTAGGGAATGACTGCCTGAAGATGTTTATAGATTGATTAGGGGGTGAATTAGTTTATCTAGTTGTAACTCCCATTAATTGATAAGGTTGAATACTAGACACTTGAAATAATGACATCTAATGACATCATCACCTAATACATGGTGAAAGTTATAAAAGTCATTTTCCCTAAACCAGCTAGACTTAGGGTGAGAATCACCAAGAGGTCTTGTTAGAGGAAGCTTGATGAGATATTACTTTAAGAGTCTATGTAAGATATATGCATAAGACTCTCTTAAAGGTGTATATTTTCATGGGGGAAATCATGTTAATGGTTTTTGAGATTGTGTCTGAGAAGTGGAGGGATTAGATTGGTTTTTAGTTTATGATGGTGCTGATTTTAAAACTACATCATTAGAAACTCCTTTGGTTTTATTATTGTTAGTCCCTATAGAGGGATTAGGTTTAAATTTTTTATTACATAATTTAACTTTTCGTTCTTCTAGGGCTCTAATTTATAGTTTACAGGACATAAAAAAGGCCTCATCAAAGGTTTTAAAAGATTGTACCATAACATTGATGATATATGTTTAGCACATGCTCTTATGAATAATTCAATCAGTTTGAGTTACAGAAGGGAAAAGATGAGTTGGTTTATGAGACTCCTCCATTTAGACACAAAATCAATGACAAATTTGTCATAAAAATATTATATGGCATAGAAGTCAATGATAGTGACTTTTCTTTTTATATTGATAGAAAAGTACTCAAAGAATATTTGGGCTAGCTACTCAAATGAGAATAAGGAATGTTGAGGAATTTAAATGTACCAGTCTAGGGTAGATCTAGTTAGTGACATAGGAAAGGTCCTAAGAATAGGTGCATCATCATGTGTTATAAGGTAGCAAGCATGTCTGAATACTTGAAGGTGTTGTTGAGGATCTCATTATTTTTAAACTTCATAAACTTTAAAAGTTCCCACTATAGAGGGTAAGATCTAATGGGGACCATTGGGTTAATAGGTTCATTAAAAATTTACTCATAAGTGAGCACATTTTATGCCTAGAGGTAGAGGCTTATAAATTAGCCTTCTTATTTATAAAGATGCTCATAAGGTCTGGTTGGGTGTTATATTATGGGATAACTCCCAAAACATTTTTTTATGGGAGTTGATACGTAGGAAGTTGAGTGGAAAAATCTTGGGTTAAAGGATAACCAACTAATGTGGTTATGATTGGTTGAGAGGCCATCACATAATGTGGGGCTTATAAGGGGATATAATTAGACCTAATGTCTTACACAGGTGCTATTTATTGGGTGGTAAAAGGGATATATTATTGAGGTAATTGACTTACAAGGGCTTGTTGTAAAGGCTAAGTTTGAGTATTTAAAGGTACACTAGTTTGGATAGGTTAAAGGGTTATTGGGATTGAGATGACTAGGTTTTGAAGTGTCATGGTAATAGGAAGGGTAGATGTATTTGAAGCACAATGACATTATAAGTTTATTACTAGTTGGGGTTCAAAAACTAGATGCTACTAGAGGTGGATTGCCTAAGGGTTGTATAGTAGTAGTGTTAGAACTAGTCAGAGGAGGATTATTATGGGAAGACACCATAGTAGTGGTAAACCCTTCACCTTCCTCTAAAGGCATGCCATATGGGTTCTTAGAAAACTATGTATGGGGAGAAAGTGGGATGTGTATGGCTTAGGAGTTGAGATAATGATTAAGTGTGACTGGGTTGTTATCCAATATAGTGGTGAATTCAAGATTGCCCTAGGTATAGTACTAAGGAATACCTTCCCCTATGGACTTAGGGGAAGTAGGAAAAATAGGAGAATTATCCATGGATGAGGATGAAGCTGTAGGTTTGGTTTTATTTTATGATTGTTGTTCCATCAAAACCATGCAGTGATAAAGGAAAAATAAGAAATAAAAACAAAAAGGACACACAATTTCTTTTTGATTATCTCATAATTAGTGAAAAAGAAAGGCACACATGCTAAATCCATTCTTAAAAAGTTTTAATTTTTAATTTTAAAGTGTGATAAAATAAAATAGAAGGTTACTGACAGTCCTAAGAAGCAACAATCAAAGGATGGTTTTAGGTTTGTTTAGGCTCAAAAAGATTTATGTACTAGAATCAATACTTGGCTTGATATTGGGGCCTACCCACTCTTTTCACACATCATAGTGTAAGGGTGTTAGGTGCTTAGCTAGTATATATCAAAAAACCAAGGTTTATAGTTATCATACTAAGTTGGTTCTCCCTTGGTGGTCAAATCCAAATGGGATAGTTAGGAATAAGGTTACTGCTAAGTGATGAAATCCTAGTCAATTCCCTTATGTCAATGTTTGATGAGTTTATTATTCAAGTGGTTTGGTATATGCATGAAAGAAGTGATGGATACTATAAATTAACTATTGATATTATTATATATGAATTACCTAAGCAATAAAAAATAATGTAGTTCTTTTTAACCTTTAAAAGGGAAATAAGAAACAATTTTGGATTTTATTTGAATGAAAAAAACAAACAAGAGAAAGGGAGAGAAAGATGGATAAATTTAGAATGAATTTTAATAAGAAAAGTGAGACCTTGGGGGTCCCACTATGTGTTCCAAAATGTTATAGTAGTTTTTCATTTTTATTTAAATTTAAATTACTTACAAAAAACTCAAATGAAATCAGATTTTATGACATAGACGTATAGATTAGGAGATGTCGTACACCGCTTGAAATTTAATGACTAAGAGAGCTTCTTTTTGGCTAGGAAGAATAACTTGCACACATATAAACAACTAGGACAAAAATAGATTAATAGATTATTGGGTGAGTTTCCTGGTTATAAACTAGTCCCAAGAAGTTTTGAGCTTCATCAAATGGATGTCATCTCACTTTTTTACACAATCAAGTAGATAAATAAGATATGAAATTATAATAGATAAATATATGATAACAATGATAATTAAGATTTAATCCTCATTTAAGCTGTCAATATAAGCATAATATTCATCATAATAAGCTATGGTAACATTTACATCATCCTGTATGACATCTAGTTAGTTGGTAGTGGCTTTGAAAGAGGGAGAATAAATAATAATGTAGAGGGCTAGCTCAAAAGCTATGTCATTATGATAAGAAAATAGGGCTTAGGATACTACAAGGAAATCAATTATATTGATTACATCATTCACTATGCCTATTGGAGTCATATACATATAAAGGCCATACTTAAAAGGATACGAGATCAATAAAGATTGTAATCAAGGATCTAAGATTAAGGACTTGGATTTTGAATATTTAACACAGTGGATCAATGCTGATCCTGATAAGATTAGTGCCAATTTAGAATGAATCAACATTGATTCTCTCTATGATTGTGCTAAATAAAAAATAAAGAGTAGATTAGACAGACAAAAGTTAAAATATGAATACTCAAGGATATGGATAATATTCTAAATATTAAATAAATAGATAACAACAAAAAAATTGATAAGAAATGAAAGAAATAAACATGATTAGTTACCTTAGCTATGTTTTCAAATAGAATGAATCCTTATTCACAAATGTAGGTAGTCTATCAAGCTCATGATGATGGATATAGATTGAATGAAAAAAAATTCTAGAGAGTGTCATTAAGGACTCCCTTAATTTTCCAAGAAATCTAGCAGCAATTTGAGGTTTAGATTTTTTGGGTCTATAATCTAAAGTTTGGTTGGGTATTTATGGATTGATGTCAATCTAGAGAATTAGTTTTGATCACGGGCAAATTGATGTTGATTCACCCAAATTGGCAGGTTTGTTCCAACCATGGGTAAAATTGGATTTGATGAGTGTGGAGTTATTGGTAATAAAATTATATGGCGGTAATGTGATTAAGAGGTAGATTCCTAGGTTATTAATGGATTTAGGATGTTATGGGGTATAAAGGTAATAGTAAAGGCAAGTTACTAAGTTATCAATGGTAAATATACTAAAACTTAGGGTAAAAATTATTTAAGAGAATAAATAAAAGTAAAGGTCTAAGATACCTAATCAATTGTATATAGGGTACAAAATTATAGTGTCTACAAGATGACCATGTAAATGTTTTCTATACAATCAATCTCTCTTGGATAACATATTTGATTCAACCTTAAAAGGAAAAAATGTATATACATCAAGTTAATAATGTGGAATCCTCACATTGGTCACCAAAATAAGAGGATCTAACCATTATGGTAAATATTAATGGGGATTATTATGAGTATGTAAATATTTATATAAGTAATTGGAGCATAATTTAAAATGTTCCATGTTTACAACAACTAGGACATATTATAGAGAAGTTACAATTATAGATAATAAAATTTGATTTATGTAGTAATCTAGTCTTGTACACTTAAAAAATATCTATGGTTGTACATTTTAGTTATAGACATAACCACTATTGAAAGTATTGAATTTAGTATCTCTTTATGCCTAAATTACTTATATCTTATTCTAACCACTATTATTCTAATGATCAAGAATTATATAATCTAAAAAAATATCTAAATATGATCATTATCTTTCACTACATTTTTAGACCCATATGTTCTTCTAACTTTCTAGACACTTGCATCCCAAGTGGATACCTACATTGATGCAAGTATCTAATTTCCTACAAAGTGTCAAGTTCCCAAAATTCATACAATTTACAAATGAAATGTATCCTAAAGTTTGGACTAAGTGATTTAGTTTAGGATATTTTCAAAAGGGATTGGTATATATACAAGATAAAAAATCATTCATTATTCACCTTAGAAACACTTAGAACTCATAAATATACATAAAAATAAGTACTCAATCAATCAATCAAGTGAGAAAACCTACCCTATTCATCCTTATTTTTATATCAGTTATAGGATCAATACGTACATAGGTATGAAGCATTCAAAGAGTAGTCAATGATCCCTATTTTCCAAGTTACAAGATAACTCAATGTAATCCATTTGATAACACACTTTGCATCTTGATACACACATAAGACAACATGTAAGGGATAAATACATAAGTTTGAGGCCCTCTTCAAATAATTAGCTATATAGTCAACTCCCATTAATAAAGGGGTCCTTTTGTAAACCCAACATATTGAGCCCACTAACCCATTTTTAACATAGTCACTCTAAGGGTGAGGAATATAGGGTTTGATCATTTGATAAATAGGGAAAACCTGTGCATGTGATCTAGAGACATCAAAATTAAGGCCATAGAAAACATAAAAGGTTTTAATTAGTTGCATCTAAATGAATTCAGTGCTTTGTACCAAGCACTTGTGTTACAGTCAGATACATTCATCTATCCAAACATCAAAATATAACATAAACATCTGAATCCACATAAATAATATTCCCAAAATATGATGACTATTCCAAGATCAACTTCTAGTCTATTTACATCTTGTTCTAGATCAAACTTGCATGAGCATAGTAAACTAGCTAAGCATAAATTGTTACCTTTTATTGAAATATCTATCAATAGCTTCACTTTAATATTTTTAACAATCTTAGTTATATAACTTCATAATATTATTTATCTTAGTTTCTATTAATTATATTTATCATTAGATTAGGTCACCATCTATGTGTAAAATCTAATATAATACTCTTTAACCCTAGATAAAATTGCTTATCTAAATTTAGGGTTAAACAATAATAACATTCACTCTTTCTAAAATATATTGGTTACATTATGCTACCCATTGCATGCAAACAAAAATTGGTCTATAAAATCATATGGATAATAGAGTAGAGCCACATTTGACATTTCATTTTGGGTAGCAATGTTTGGCCAATATGAATGCAAAATTGGATATTACATATGTGTGACTCACCTTTCCTTTTGAAGGTAAAGAGATTTAAATTAAATGTGATGGATATTATGATAAAATAATACCAATGAATTTTTAAAACCAACTTCAAGATAACATCAAAGAAGTAGCAATGGCTTAGTCTAACTAATGGTGGTAAGAAGAGAAGCTGATACTACCACCAGATAGTCCTATACCCATAGATTGTGATGCCTTATCATATCAACACTTTATTTTACTAAATTTAAAATATTTAAAAAATAAAAAATTAAATAGTCAATAAAAATTAAAAAAATATTTAAATAAAACAAAAATAAAAAATATTTAACATTTCACATGTTTACTAGTTTTTGCATATGTTTTTTACTTTGTTGTTTGATAGCATATCATTTCATTTCTATACACAAATATGTTTCATGGGTAATTGAGTTTGTTTAACCTTAAAATGTTGATCTAAGTTGATCTTATCATTAAACCTATATTTTAATTAAAGGGGTATATACAAATGAAATGGTAAAAGGGTGATAATAAGATCTATAACAAGCCAATTAGATGGTAAACTCAAATATAAACATACATTGAATTTATTATGATGAGATAGTATAAATTTGAAAATTAAAACTATGATAAATATAGAAATGACAAAGAAGTGATATACTTATCTTTTTTTAATGTTAATGTAGTTATTGATCTATAATAGACATAAAGTAAGTTGAAATGAGATTCTAGAACATTCATTAAATTCTAGATTTGACACTTCTAGAGCTTAAAACATTAATGTCAACCTGGGAAGGTTACATCAATTCTATTGCCTAGGTTCAATACAAGTATACTCTATGGAATAACAACTAGAAAAAGAAGTGATTACCTAGATGTTTATGGTTTTTGCTTCACCTTCACTCTGGTGAATTTAGATCTAGGTCATGGACTATTGTTCCTTATGAAATGAAAATGGAAAAAACATAGTTATCCACCTTCTTAATGACCTTGTGGAAAAATGGCCTAATGTGCACATGGTGTCAAGTTGACCCCAAAGACCCCACTATCAGAGGGTGCTACCACATAACCAATACTATAGAAAATGGCCTGGGACTCATGCAATTCTCTCTTATGTGTTAGCTTATGTGTGAATCATGCAATATTATGGAAAACAAGTATAATAGTGACCTAACTTGTAATTTGGTAAATCATGCTATTAATATGATCCTTTAGTACCTCAAACCTATATATGTGTTGTACCTATGATTAGTAGGGAAATAGGGCATATTTGTTCAATCCAATGCTCTTTGAATGTTCTTTGGTAAGAATACTTAGCATTGTTCTTATGTTACTAGGTGAGGAATGAATGAGGGTTGATATTGTATTTATACCAATAAATTTGGAATAATGAGTCAAATTAAATCACCTATCTTGACTAGTAAGATACATTTCATTTAAATTTTTTATGACTTTAGGGAACTAGACACTTGCATCGAGACATGTCATTACTATTGACACTACTATCTAACCTAAATTTTAGTGTCTAAGGAGTAGGAAAGTAAGTATAGGCTCATAAATTTTAGATGTATAATATAATTACATTTTAAGCATTTTTGGTAAGATAGAAGACCTGGGTCATTAACATTAAACTAGTTAGATAAAGAGATATAAGCCAAGGGGCCTAGATAGAGTAGATGCGAGACATAAGAAAGTGGGAAAGCTCTAGAACTGAAGGAACAACCAAGGTATAAGTTTGTAAAGTGTATAAGACTAAAGTTTTATATAATCATAAAATATCATCTACATTTTCACCCTTAATATAGTAACAAAATTTCTAGTTTAAAGGAAAGGAATGTGTACCTAGGTGTATATACACAACTTATCTTAATGTGTACCCAAATTGAGTGCTTTGTTGGTGAATAACCTATAACCAAGAGCATATTATTGTATAAAATTAGTGTATATAATTTAGGATTGAAACTAATTTAAATTGAAAGAAAAAGGTGTAGGAGTACACCCATATGTTGATGTAATCACCTTGCCTATTATAATGTTGATTTGAAAAAGATGTATAATTATAAGGCTCTAAAAATGAGATTAGGATAAATATAGATAAATATTTAAAGTGCATATATCTAAGGAGATAGAAAGAGAGTGGAGAGAGAGTGAAAGGCACATGCCTCCAACATTAAAGAAAAAGTGAGTTGCCACCTAGAAGTTGATATTATCTCAACCATGAAACCCAATGATACTTATAACCTGGTGAGGTTAGATAATCAATTCCAACTTGAAAACTTCAAAATATTGATTTATTTGATCACCTTAACCATAAAAAAATGTAAACTAGCTACTATAATAGATTGCCTCAATAAAATTCTATAAACATTCATAGGGCATCAGTACAAAAAAGTGTGTGATATGGCACTAGTCCATAAAAGATTTTAAGAATCTGAAACTAATTTATATTTTGAAATATTAGGTGCACATATTTCATAGCATATGCACCTTAGATATGTCTCATTCTAAAACTATGTATAATAATAGTATCATTGTGTAGAATTCTACCACAACTATGAGTATGAATCCTATAATTGTGTGCTTTAGATAATTTAAAAACTATAGAATTTTAGAAAACATGATTCTAAAACATTCCCCAAATATATATGGAGAAATATAAAAATTGATATAAGCATCAATGTGGAGGACATGTTTCTAAAACATGAACCCACTATAAAATAGAGAATAGGTGTGGATAACATGCTTCCAAAGCATGCCTCCACTGAATTTGGGAACTATGAATGTGTAGAAGTTATACCCCATGACATGACATAACTAAATATAAAAATTGATATAAGTATCATATAGTGAATGAGTGTGGATAAAATACTTCCAAATCATACCTCCATCGAATATAAAAACTATGCCAAGTGTGGAGAACATTACTTTATGACATGCCCCTACTAATACACCTCCTTTTGAGGTGATAGAAAGATAAGAAGTGGTAGTTATGTCACCTCAAAAGGATAAGACAACTATATAATATATGAATATAACCATGTAGCATATAGAAGGGAAAATGTCTAGGTAAATGTAACATTGAATAACATAAAACCAATGTTATCATATATAGGCCTAAGGTGCATGATAAATATCATAGAAACATTTAGATAGTAATAGTATAAGCTCAACCTTCAAATTAAGCATACACATGAGAGCACTCAGAATCAAGTCAAAAGATAATTGTTTAAGGATAATACAAACAAGGGGTATGTTCAAATGTCACACAATCAAATGGACATGACTTAGTCAAATGTCCATAGAAATAATAATGACATATTCAAATGTTTATACAATAAAAAATGACATATGCAAATGTCAATGAAACTATACACAAGCATAGAGACCACAATAAAAGAATCATATTCAAATGCATTATCAAGGAATAAAATAACAAGCTAAGACACTTAAAATTTCATAATATCCTATGGATCTGATGTGTTAGAAAAAAATGTCAAGTATATATAATATCAAGTACCTTGTATAAGTGTTTCTCTCAATTTTAGTTCATTTTTTATTTAAAGAACTAAGAAACTAAATGTGGGTATGGTAGAAGAACCTAGTTGTTTATGCATGCATGAAATAGATGATTATGAAGATCTACTCTTTATCTTAGGAAGAATGACCTATATATAAGAAAGCACTAATGCAAATGGGTTGTTAGATGAGTAACAAGTTGGATTTCCTAGTGTAAGCTATATCCAAGAAGCATGAGATTACTAAGAGGTTGTCAATCCACACTCTTAAAATAGTTAAGTTGAAATAAATGATGAAGTACTTGCATCAAATGATAGAAAAGACTAAAAGGAAATATAAGAAGAAATAAATGCTTGATAAAGGAAATAGACTAATTATAGAAAATAAAGGGTCAATACCAATACTAAATGGGTCAAGCTGGGTTTAAAAAATAGGTGGGGTTTTATGAATAGGAAAAGGGTTAGAAAGAGGAATTTGGTTGGGAGTAAGAAGGTGGGAATAAATTGCTATTATTTCCCACCATAGTGATCATCGATGGTCAAGGTGATTATCGGTGGTTATGCTGACCGTCAGTGGTTGTGTGACCATTAGTGATTGAAGGTGACCATCGGTGATAAAGTTGATCATCAATGATTGTTATGGATTTTGGGTATGTTTAGAAAAGACTCTAGTTTATGATGTAGAAGGGTTTAATAATTGGTTTGGAGGTCTAGTTGGGCTTAGAGGGTCAGAGGGTAAATAAGAAGAAAGGTATGGTTTAGGTAAAGATGTAAAAAACTAGAGAAATAAACAAGAAATAAGAAATGTACTTACCCCATTGCTTGATAGCTGATGGTAGATTGAAATTTTTTTGTAAAGTAATGGTACTTTGCTTGAATAATAATTTTTGTAGAGGTTCAGGTCTCTATCATGGTTGTTGACTTGTTGAAGGGAGAACCTACAAATAAGTTTGATAGCTCCTAATGACTACTAGTTACCCAATTACTTTATTACTAAAATGGATAGATGAAATGATCCTTTTCACTTCCTACTTCCCTCTTTTTATAGGTGTAGTCATATAAAATGTCTAAATTGGTATCTTGAGTGTGGTTTGTGATACCCAATCTATAGGTCCTTATTTCATGCTCTCGTGACCCTTCTATACACCTTTTTGCTCATTTCTAGTCATCAATAGATTTTTAAACAATCATTCCAACTCACCTAAACTTCATTTTTTAGGCCAATTTTATTCACCTAGGTCTCAAGCCTGTAGGATAGGAGTGTCATATTTGGACTATAGCACCAAACCTTAGGTTGTCCTATTTTCAACACTCCTATCTAATCACATTTTGAGCCCAAATGGTCTTTTTCAACTGATTCCTATCATTCATCATGTTGGCCTAACACAAATACATTTAACCCATGACCAATAGTTCCCTATAAAAACCTATCCAAAGTTTATTTACAATGGGAGGTGACAAATATTATAAATAAAGCAAGAATAGAAACAAACCACTAAGGCAAAATTTCATATTTTATGCATACAGTCACCCAACATTGATAAAAACACATTCAAAATCTTATACCAGTCCCTATCCACTTCAAACACTCTCAATTTAACATTTTTGCATCTGCATTACACTATTGCACAAACATATCAAGTGGGAGAACTAAATATGGCTTGATCCCTCTTCAGAGTATTGGTTTGTAGGTAGTGTGCCCACATAAATGGTGTGGATATATGTTAAATTCATCTTACACACACTAACCCCCCTCTTTCTCAAGTTTTATCAAGCACAATCAAGGTTTAGGGTTTTAAGATTAAATCAGATCTATAAAGAGTTATGTCAACATTCATGACTCAAGATTTCATAGGTAGACTCATACAAGGATAAATAACAAAACTATGAAAACTCAAATCTCTATGACTGGTTTGGAAAATAGTGGTAGGAGTGGACTTAGTACTAGACCATGAAGTGTACTATTTTTAACACTTTTATCCTTTCACCAAATGAAAGCTAGATTTTGATTTGTGACACTGTCCCAGTCTTACATAACTAGTTTTAGACCCTACAATAGACATTTCAACCTATTTTAAGCTAAGTTACATTTCTCTTATTTTATTACTATTTTTAGAAAGGTATAAAGGACAAATAAAATATAAAAATTAGGATTGTAATTATTGTAATATTATTTATTGATTTATTATTCTAGACCCTTAATTGAAATAGGAATAAAAATCCATTGTTTCCAAAATAATTTAAATCATTTGGTGAATCTAACTTAATTCATTTGTGAACAAATAACCTTAGAAAACCTAGGGTAAATTCCTTGATAATTTTTCTATTATTTTTTTGATTTTTTCCTACATATTTAAATCATAACTTTACATTTAATTTTTAAAATTCACCATAGTAATTTTAAAAATTATTTCTTTCAAACCCTAGTTGCCTATACTAGGTCTCGATATTTTTCTAGTATTTTTTTAAATTTTTTCTTGCATATTTAAATCATAAATTCAAATTTAGTTTTTAAAATTTACCTTAGTAATTTTAAAAATAATTTTATTTCAAAACCCTAGTTGCATATACTAGGTTCCCTTGCATTTGAGGTAGCACCTTACATGTTTGTGAGCTTTGTATCCTTTTTATGCATATTCCAGTTTGTTGTTTTTAAGACTTTACATTTCCTATATTTAGCATTTTACTTCCATTAGATTTTTCTTATTGCAAATTATTGAAAAAAATTCAATCCATTTTAAATTTGTTTTCCTACATTAACAATGGCCTAATATATCAGTTTTAACAAAATTGATAAGAGAAAAATTCAAGACCTTTTAACTAAACATCTTGATATGCAAGATGACATGGTTAAAATACTATAATAAGAACATAAAAAAGTGAACAATGGTTAATCTTCTCAAACCACAGAGTAACCAATTGAAAATAATATTATGAGGGAAAATATGTCTCAACAACCCCCTATAGTAGCCCAACCTTCCTATGAGGCACCACCAGTTATGGCTAGTACATCTTTATCTCTTAATGTGGCTACCCTTATGCAAGAGATAAACTATCTTCAATCCAAGGTGCTATATCTTAAGAAATTTGCCTCTAGACCAGCATAGGCCTTGGATTCTTTTGCTCTACTTCATACACCATTGACACATCATATTGATTCTACACCCTTGCCACTAGGTTTTTTTTCAACTCAAGCTCACTCTATATGATGGAAAGGGTGATATGAGACACACTTGAGAGATTTCTATACAACATGCTTAGACTATGTGCCAAATGACTAGTTACTAACCAATCTATTTCCATGGAGTTTAAAGTATTATGATTTATAATGGTTCTATAGTATATTGAATTAGTTGATCAATGTATTCAATCCTTTAGATGACATGTTCCTAGCTCATTTAAACATTAACATAGGTGACAAGGTTTCTTATGCCCAAGTTGCACAATAGAAACAAAGGTAAAATGAGCATCTCACAGATTATGTTCTTCGATATAATACTATCTTGGCTAAAATGACTAGCCCCATGGTTGATCAAGACTTATAGGATCTCTTCAAATAGAGTCTTTTACCAGCTTTACATGAATCAATAATGTTTAAAAGTTTCTCCTCCCTCACTGATTTATGTCATACAATAAAGGAAAGGGAATTCAAATTAATTTCAATGGGAAACTCAAGTACACAAGCATATTAGAAATACCAAACAAGAGTATCAGTAAAGTCCCATACAAAGTAAAGGTTAATGATAACAAAAGTCAAAATCAACTTATAGTTAATGCAGCTTTAGAACCCCCTTAGTGAGTGGTTTTATCAGCACCTCCTCTATGCACTTTATCAAATATACTAGTATCTCCAGCTAGATTTTTACAACAAATATTCGAATGCAATATCATACTCTCCCTCCTATTCAGAAAGTTGATCCACCAAAGCCTCTTCCATGAGGATATGATCAGAATGCATTTTGTGATTTTCATAGGGCACCAGACCACAAAAAAAATAGATGCATCAGTTTGAAACACAAGATACAAGACTTAATAAATGGAAACTTTATTGATTTTGGCATTCAAGTTGTTTCTCCTTAGGAAAAGAAAACATAAGACAAGGCTCTAAAATTTTTATTAGATCCTTTCCCATAACATTCTAAATAGGAGATAGGGAATACATCAGGTGTTCACCATCCATATCATGCACATCCTCCACCAGCTACATATCAATCACCTTCAGTTGAGACACATCCTTTGAGTATTATTATTGGTGTGTAAAATTCCAAAGTTCAAGCTAGACTTTCCATCTCCTTCTCAAAAGAGGAGATAGTTGAGGATGATTCAGATTTCTATGCACTCTTTATCAAAGCTTACATTAATTATCATCCCATTTATAGTGTTCTCATAGACAATGGATCTAGTGTGAACATGTGCACTATGACATTACTATAACATTTAGAATATTTAAAGCAGGATATTACCCCAAAAGACATAGTTATCAATATATTTAATGGGCACATATAAATTTCATTAGGTGAGATTATAATCCCTCTATAGGTTGGTCCAACACATTTGGCCATACCATTTTATATAATTCCCAGTGTAAGAGTCTTTGATATATTTCTTGGTTGACCATGGATTCAAAAAATTCAAGTAGTACCTTCTACAATTCATAGATGTATGAAATTCATTCATGATATTCAGGTTGTTATAGTTGGTGGAGTTTTGTATGAGTTACCACTCCCCACTTCAAAGCCATCTACTACTCTATAATCACTAGTTTTAGCTTCTCCACTAGTTACAATACTTTCTCTAGTTAATATTCAGACATAGTCAAGGCCTCCCTCACCAACATAGAGAGTTTATACACTTCCATAGAGGCCTCTTTTAGAGCAACCATAGTTTTGTGACTCTAGATAGTTTCTAGCTATAGTGTACACACCCAGGGTAGTATAATTGAGGTCTCATGCCTCTAAACATAGAGCACATGTTTAGAGAGCTTCTTTTACCACTAGATGGGTCCCTAAGAGCCCTATAATTTCAACCACTTCTTAGAGTTACAGGAAGAACCCACAGTTAGTTTCCACTATAGATATTTTAGAGAACTTAAAACATACACAACTTTCAAATCCATAGTCTCATCTCTTCCATCATGCTTCATGATCATGCATGATCCCTCTCCTTGATACATGACACCATGATAGGGAGTCTCTAATGAGACTCATCAGTTAGTATTATTTTCTTCTCGATCTTGCTTGTATATAGCTTATTTTAAATTACTTTTGCATAGTCTTCTTATAAATGATTTTACATATCTTATTTCTAAAATACTAAAAACATTCAAATATGTCAAAAATACCTAAAATAACAAAAACAATACAAAATTTCAAAATATAAAAAACATTCAAATAACTCAAAACACCAAAAATATTTTAATTATATGCATTATCCATGCTTTACATTTATACCACCATGCTAGACTTTGTTGTTTTATGCTATTGTATATCAATTTATCTACATTACCATGCTTCAATTGATCTTCTTTGAGTGTGTGTAGTTACACCTAGATCCTTGATTTCTTTATTCTACGTATTAAGGGGGAATCCTACTTCTACATTAGAGACATACTTTGACATATCTACCCACCTAAAGGTATCTTCTTCATGACTACACCATCCAGGTTATGTCATTCCTACACCACACACTCTAGTTATCATGTTGATATACATTACTTACTAGCTAACATAGATTATTATATCAACACTCACTAGTATATATCACTTGTGTATTTCTTAGCATATGCCTAGTCTTGTACTTCATGTTATGCATACTTTCACTTATTTCTTGGATTAGTTAGATGTGAGTGTATTTATAGCATTTACATGCCTTCCTTTATTTCTTTGCATAGCTATATGTGAGTGCATTTCTTATTTCTTATTTTATCTCTTGTGTGTGCCTTAAGACATTTTCCAATGTCCTTTGCTTCTATTTTTGTGTGTTCCTTAAGACATTTTCCATTTTACTTTGCTTGTACTCTTCTATGTGCTTATGGCCCTCATGCCAACCTTGCTTATTTTTAATTATGTTTATGTGGGCATTTGAACATTCCTTATATTCTTGCTTTCCTAGTTTGAGTGACATGTGCCCATGTCCCTTATTTGTTTGGCCCCTTAACCACTCTTGTATTCTTGATGTTTACCTTATGTGCTGGTTTGCTTCTCAATTGTTTGTAATGCCATGATCCACATCATGCATTATCTTGGTTTCTTAGATGACATGATGGACATCATACTCCATCCCTCCTTGATAACTAAAAACTAGCATTTATAGCTTAAATTCAGCATATTTCACATGCTATTACATTGTTACCTCTATCTAGGCATACCTCTATTGATCTGACAATCTCCAATACAAACTATGCCATATCTTGAGAGATCTTTTCAATTATCATTGTTATATCATGTATTTCATAGCATAACACAATTATAGGGCCATTTCTTCTCAGGGAAATCATTGCAAGGTATCCATTCATATCCTCAAAAGATGGGGTAATAAATAGGGGTTTTTTCATAGAGATTAGAACCTCTACCAGTCAAAAATCAATTTTAGAACACCCAGAACAACAACCAAAACCCAAACCTGATAGAATAAACCAAGAAAATAGTGAGGAACATATAACAATCATTAGAAATATCAAAGGACAAGAGCATAAAACTTGGACTACAGTGTTGGATACCAAGGTGTCTTATTTTAGTGCTCTTATCTAATTAGCAAAAAAACTATATTTTCTAAAAATAGATAGAAAGGTAAGTTTAGTTTCAATTTTGTCAACAATAATATAGTTCAAAATTAAGAGCTTTAGTATAATTTTTCTCAAATAATCTAGATATAGGGGGCATCATGCATGGAATGATGGCTCTCACTTCTAGTTTTAGATAGGGTAGTTGGTATAACTTCCAAATTAGAATCCATGTTATAGACACCAATGATTGGAGGTAATGTGCATGGTACATTGGCTTTCTTGTCTTTCCAAGTTTAGTAATTACCTAGGAATTCTTAGTAGTTGCATGCCTTATTCCATATGTAGGTGGTTGACATAATTATTGAGTTGCTTTCACATAAGCCTAGTTTCCATTTTTAGATTAGCTTTCATATAAGCCTAATCTCCAGCTCTTAAAGTGGCCAAGATTAGCCTAGTTTTTAGTACACACTCAACTATCCATGCCACCTTATTAGATTACAAAGCATTCATGAGATTTAGAAGCCATCTCATATGACATACATTCATATTGATATTAGTTCATAGTTTTACTTAGTGGTAAATAATGGATCCAAAGGTCTAGCTAGACTTTGCATTCTTGAGCCACCTACTTAGAGAGATTAGACACATAGTACAAACATTGATTAACACATGCACAATCACATAGCTTCACTTAGTTGATGACAATGGAGCCAAAGGGCTAACCTTTGCATTCTCAAGCCATTCTCAAAGAATTATGCACTTAGCTCCATTGGTGATAATAATTTTGATATAGCACATATCCAACATCATTCAATGTCACTCAATAGTTCAACAAGTTTTGTATTGGTCTACGTATCTAGTGAGGTGTATTCATTCCTTTTTCTTCCTCTCTCTCTTACCTAGGTTTTGTATGTTCTTATTTTAGATATAATTTGTCTAGTAAGAACTAATCTAGTCTTTGTTTTCTCTTGTAGATTCACACTTCATGATGTGCTCTCACTATACACACTTAACATTACACAGCTTCATGGGCTTCATGCTTATAGGTAAGTTAAGGTACACTTTCTATTTTTCCTTTATCCTAGTATTCTTCTTTGTTGTATCACTAGAATAAAGAGTGGACAAATGTAGTCATATAAAATGTCCAAATTGGTAGCTTTAGTGTGTTTTGTGATACCTAATCCATAAGTCCTTCTTGAATGCTCTCGCGACCCTTCTAAACACCTTTTTGCTCATTTTCAGTCATCCATAACTTTTCAAATGGTCATTCCAACTCACCTAGACTCTATTTCCTAGGCCAATTCTATCTCCTAAGTCTCAAGCTTGTAGAATAGAAGTGCTATACCTAGACTATAGCACTAAACCCTAGAGTGTCTCATTTTTAGCACTCTTATCAAATCACATTTTGAGTCCAAATAGTCATTTTCATCTGCTTCTTATCCTTCATCATGTTGGCCTAGCACAAATATATTTTTCTATGACCAATAGTTCCCTATAAAATCCCATCCGAAATTCATTGATAAGGGAGGTGACAAATCTTACAAAGAAAGCAACAATATAAACAAACCACTAAGGAAATTTTTTCTATTCTCTCCATACAATCAACCAACACAACTATAAATACATTAAAACTCTTATACTAGTCCCTAACCACCTCAAGCACTCTCAATTTGGAATTTTTGCCTCTGCATTACACTATTGCACAAAGCACATCAAGTGGGAGAACTACATATGGATTGATCCCTCTTCAGAGTATTGGTATGTAGGTAGGGTACCCACACAAGGGGTTTGAATACATGTTCACTGCATCTTACACACACTACCCACCCCCCTCATTCTCAACTTTTATTAGGCATAATGAAGGTTTAGGGTTTCAAGATTGAATTATCTCTATAAGGAGTTTTGTCAACATTTAAGACTTAAGATTTCATAAGTAGACTCATATAATGACCGTGAATAAAACCCAAAAAAATCAAATCTTTGTGATTAGTTTGGATAGTAGTGGAAAGAGTGAACTATAGTGTCAAACCTTGAAGTGTCATATTTTTAGTGCTCATGTCCTTTCATCAAAAAAATCTAGAATCTAATTTGTGACACTGTCCCAATCCTGCACAACTAGTTTTAGACCCTACAAAAACCATTTCAACATGTTTTAAGTTAAGTTATGTTTCTCCTAATGTATTACTATTTTTAGAAAGGCACAAAAGACAAATAAAATATATAAATTAGGACTATAATTATTGAAATATTATTTATTGATTTATAAATCTAGACCCTTAACTAAAATAGGAATAAAACTCCATTATTTACAAAATAGTTAAATCAATAGGAAAAGAGAGATGGAGGTAGAAGGTTTTATTGGAGGTTTGGTTGGTTATTGTGATATGTTAGCTTGCTGTCCATATTAAATTTTGACATGTTAGCTTGCACATAGCTTGAGTTATCTTTATTTAGATAGGGATGAGCCCTGATCATCAATGATTAGGGTGACCATTAGTGGTCAAGGGTTGAAGGTTAAGTGGGGGGAAAAGGGTAGGTTAGTGAGTTGGGTTAGCTAGTTAGCTAACCTGACTCAAGGTCATGGTGGGAAGTTAGGTAATGGTCTAAATTAGGGGTGTTTGACATCTAAAACCATTATGTGAAATTTTTTAGTGTCTACATTTTACCCCTTTTTTAATGTAGTTTATGCTATCAATATATAAAACAAAAAACAAATTGTAGGTTGAAGGTTTGGTTTATTTAAACATGGGAGGAGGTGTTCCACCTCAAACCAGGAATTGATGAGGTGAAATTGAATCAGGTGTAGGTTTGATAAGTAGTAATGGTAATTTATGAGGTTGGTAAAAATGGTGGTTGGCAATTTGAAGCACAAACATGCACATAAAATGTGATTAAGTGCGATAGCCAATATCAAACATAGACTAAGTTACCATAGTTGGTACAAATAAAAAGGTTGGTTCTAGAAGGATTTGTGATGGGATAATTGAGCCACAACATTAGGCATATATAATCAAGTTATTACTATCAAGTCTCTTAGATAGGGTTGATTTTTTTGTAGGTATCTAAGGTAGGAAGTTATCCTAGGAAAAATATGAATGGTTTGGTGTGTACTAGGTGGTGCAAATTCAACTATTTAGCATGGCAATGTTGGTTTTTATAGTCAACAAGACCAAGGTAGGTGTTGTCATAAAATATGTGATAATTTGGGCCAAAATGACCAATGTCAAGGTGGACATGGTTGGTTGGGTAGGTAGAGAAGGTAGTCTCTAAAAGGTGGTACTAAGGTATTGGTGTCAAAAGTGTTGAAAAAAGGAGATCTTGATCATAGATGGTCAGGGGTCTCAAAATTGATCATCAATGGTTACCCTAACTATTGACAATTAGGGTAAAACCCTAAAAGCATAGAGGATAAAAAGTGAAAAAGAGATTTCATTTTTACTATTGGATTTTGACTCTCTTGACTCTTGTGCACTTGGTGACTTTGGCATTTTATGTGAGGGTGCTGATGAGGTAGTTGTTGATTGGTTGAAGAGATGATTCATGTTGAGTTAACCTTGATTTTGGACCAAGGATGAAGGGTAGATAGGGACACGACTAGGTAGTAGGACCTAGTATCCATCCTTGATGATGGTTGAGGAATGAGGTAGGGGTTGTACTAAGCTATTATAATAGATTAATTTTGGTGATTTTGGTTTAATTTTGATAAATTTGTGGTTACTTTGGATCACACAACTTCCCATTCAAGGGGGTCCAACATATCACATTGAGAGGAAGGAGAGGCATGAGCACATAGATCTCTTATATGGTGAGGATATGGCTTTTACTAAGTTGCATGTTAAGGGCTTTAGCTATAGTTAATTATATCAGAGGGATAGAGATGATCAGAGGTTGATGAATATGATGATGATGGTAGTCTCACATTTATCATTTCTAGATTAGAGCAATGGGAGGTTTTTATATTTACTACTAAGATTTTTTATGGAGATGTTATTAGGTAAGATAGTTTTTGGGTGTTTGCCTATTTTTTTGGTTTAGATATATAGTGAGCTATGGGGGTTTAGAGCTCACAGGAGGTATGGGATAAATGAGGGGTTTGTGATACATTGTTGGGCCTATGAGCACATCTAGGTTTGGAGGTCAATGGGTCTACCATAAGAGGGATATGCCTAGATGGACTTTAGGGTGGGTTTTATGTGGTAGAGGAGTGATCATGCACTCATAGGACTTAGAGGATGTGTGCAAGAGATTGACTAATTTAGAGGGGAACTAGAGGACCTAGTGGTTAGAGATGTGGTTTGAAGGCCATATGTTGGGTTTCTGAGGTGGGTCCACTATAGTCAACATATTTTGTCAATGTAGAGCTATATGTGGATTTTTAGGAGGAGAGAGGGTGAGACTAAGATCATGTTTTTTGATAGGGTCTATAGGTAGTTTGGGTTAGTACAAGGGATTCTAGATCCATTTTTGAGGTATAGGTGGGAGGATGATGAGTTTTTACTTCTAGAGCCATAGCTAGTGGAGATGGTACTTGATCATGAGGAGCTACCTTCCAGAGTAAAGATTGATGATATAAGTTTTGTTGATGGGTATGTAGAATAGTACCAATCCCTCTATGTAGTGGTATATTTTGGATGGGATGATGATGCTTGATAGGCTATGGATGTAGACCTAGCTAGTGGGGGTCCATAAGTATAGGTACAGGGAGGTGGCCCTGATGGACAAGTAAGAGTGGAGCTAGCTATTGCATAGGAACAAATCATATATTTATAGGGATAGGTGGACAAATTATGGGTCTAGGTTACTATGTTACGAGGTTAGGTTGCTATTGTGATGGGTGAGAGGGACTAGGCTAGGACTTTACTAGGCTTGGTGACCCAAGAGAGGGACGCTTTAAGATAGAGAGGAGGAGGAACTAAAATACTAATAGGACCACTAGGTAGCATCCCTATGGCATGGTACTTGGCCACCATTGAGGATTTAAATTATTATGAGGCTATACTTCTAATACATTATCTAGAGGAGTCTTGATGGGTTGACTACAGAGCTAGCTTAGTAGGTGGTGCAGGCATAGTAACTCTAGGTTAGTAGGTTACTTTGATGGGTGGATAGGTAAGCACCTCAAGGGGATATGAATCAAATTATAATGGTACTCTAGGGGCATAATTTTATGATATTATATGTAGAGATGTAGATTATTTTGATACTAGCCTACAAGCCGTTACAATGAGATGTATATTTTTGAGAGAGAGATGCACATTTCAAATATATTATTTGATGTTGATAAGACATGATGCATATAATATGATGATAATATATAGATTTGATTTTATGGTTCATCATTTTGATGTTTATATTTATGATTGTGCTTATGAGATGTAGACTCACTAGCCTAGGCATGTGATGATTATGGATGATGTTTATGATGAGTTATGGTTATATATGATTATGATGATGTGTATTTCTATATTTTTTTTATTTTTCATTAAATTTTATGAGAAAAGATAGAAATATAAGATGAAGGGTATTTACCTAGTAAACATGTAATCGTTGATGACTAGACAAAGAGAGAACTCCTTTTTGTCTTACAAGGAATACCTATAATAAGACAACACTACCATAATCTTGTTGGTTAGACAAACATGCAGGGTGGACCACCTATCATATGCTAGATCCAAGAAGCTAAAGCTTCCTTGGATGGATATAAATCCACTCCCATAATAAAAAATGAACATAATAAAATAAAATAAAAGTAATTGCATTTAAATTAATGATAAATTAAATTCTAAGTACAAAAATAAATGAAATAATTATTCAAATAAAAATGACTAAATTTAGCACATGCTAAAACTAGTCAAGGTAAGGCCATAGTTTTGGGGTTTGGGTAAAATGGTCAGGGCCAAAAGGATTATTTTGTTAGGCTGGATAAATGATAAAAGATGAAAATAGACAAAAGGGTAATTGGATATATGAGTCAAAGAAGATAATATTTCGAGTGTGGCAAAGAGGTGAAAGAGGTTAAGTGAGGAATATGGCAAAGAGGAAAAATGGGGTAAAGGGGTAAATGGTAAGATGAGGAAGGGATGAAGAAAATAATGGTGAAGGGAGTGAAAATGTTGAGGTAAGGGAGGCCAAAAGGAAATAAATAAAGAAATTGAAATAATAAAATAAAATATTACCTTAATGTTTGTAGATGCTTATTGATGAAGATGTTTTGTTGAACATTGTTGATGAAGATGTCTTGAGGTAATTTTGATAGAGCTTCATTACTTTGAATTCCTTTCCTCCAAGATGTGGAAGAGTAATGACCTCCTTGAAATGGATGAACACCTAAAATAAAATTTGGGCAACAATACTCTAACTTTTTCAACCTCTTCCTTGGGTGAAAGAGAGGGGGGTATTTGTAGGTTTTTTGTGAGGAAACATGACAAAAAAGGGAATATTAGAAGTTAAAGGATGGGTTTAGTGGAAGACTCCTATGGGGTTTGTCAAGTCTCCCTACCTTGCATGCAAGTCCAAGTTTAAAAGGAATTATGCACATGGTTTGAAAATGGGACCAAAGACTTTATTACACCCTTATTTGTCCTCATTTATGACTGTTAAGAGTTCTCCCACCAAATATGGCAGCATTTTTAAATGGGGCATGGGTGATTCAAGGTGAGGTGTGTGAATATTCCAATTTTGGATGATAAGTCTCTTATTGGGGCTAAAAAGTCCAAAATGGGGGCTCTTTATCTCTCCCAAGGTGTGAAAGGGGTAGGTAAGTCAATTTTAAAGGCTATTTTCATGTGAAAATGCAAAACCAAGTCAAATGAGTTACCCTTGAGGAGAAATTTGACCGATTTCAAGTAGGGACCCTTGTGATGCTTAAATGAGGTCATTAAGCATCTTAGGAAAAGGGATGAAAGGTGGGGTACCAAGCCATGTCACTTTGCCACATCATTTTTCCATGTCACATTCCATGTCATTTATCATGTCATATTATATGTCACATGCCATGCCACTTTTCATGTCATATGCCATGTTATCATGAATAGTGAAATTGGGTCCCATAGTGAATAGTGTTTCATGAATAGTGATTTCATAAACTATTTTTGAATGGTGTTTTCAAATAATACTTTTTGAATAGAAGTGGGTAGAATAGGGACTTTGGTTAAGTTAGGAGGGTGAAAAAAGGGGTTAGGAAGGTTTTAGGAGAATTTAAGGGTTATGAGGCATTTAGACACCTAGAACTACAAGTGTGTAGTTTTTTAGTGTCTACATTTTGCTACTTTTTGTTTTACAGCTTTGAATTAATAAGTTACTGTTGATGCTTAAAATTGTGCTTTATTCTAATCAACAAAAATGGGAAATTTCAAACTGTGGGGTATTGCAGCTTGAAACAACCTCCAAATTTTAGAGAAGTTGGTCTCTTCTTTTTGTATCAAGTGTTGGGGAAAAGGGATAGGAAATTAAAAAAAAATGCAAATGCAGGAATAGAAACCTAACTATGGTGATGCGCCTGAGTGTGATCCTAATCCTAACCTGAGAATAATGAGACTATATGTAGAATTCAATTACATTTAAGAGCAAACAAGTGCATGATCAATGTAAAAGATTAAGACAATAGAAACATATGCTCACAACAGAGACTTCTTTTGTTGGGATATAGAAATGTCAACAAAGGCATAGGGTTCAATATTCTTATAAGAATCTTCCAATCACATAAGAGGTGTAGAAACATGTATAATTATGTAAAGCTTCCAATTCAAGAAAACAAAACAAAAGCAAATGACATTTCTAATCATAACTCTGGAAAATCCGCAGTTTAGAATACTTTTGCAAATGACAAAGATAATATCAACCAAGGCATAAATTTCAATCTTCTTAATTCATTCAGCTACATAAAAGGCACAGAAACATGCACAGTCACATCAACTTTATAACGCAATAAAATGAGACAAAAGCAAAATATATTTCTTAGTAAAAAAACTCTAGAAAGTCTAAAACCATAGAAAGTCCCCCCTCTTTCTCTTACAATTCTTCTTGTTTTATAGCCTCAGATGTCTCATCCTACCTCCATTTTTCCTGCGTAATTATACTCTACCCTTAACTCACAAGGGACAAATAGACAGTGTTTTCAATGTTTGCTGGCCCCAAAAATCTACCCGGTGAATTGTTCCATCTACTCAAATTAACTCCAGCCAAGTTTCCCTCCATTTCACTTTACAACAACAGATACATGGAACACTCTATTATGTTGAAATGGGAGAGGACACTTAGTTGATTTCCTAAAATTCTCCTTATTTCTTAGAAGGCACCAGAGAATGACACTTGGTACTTTTTGCTTCTTTGATACTTGACAGTTTTAACAAAATAAAATTCACCATGTTCCTTACTTAAGCAACCCTTTTAAAAAGGGGATGGATGCACATGGTAGCATCTGCTTCTTAACACTTGGTGCTTCCATAGATATTTGAAATAACACCCAAGACAAAACCACAATCTTTATTTGGCAATGAATCTTGAAGATGATCTCTCAAAAGTTGACATGTGGCGGCCTTTGCTATTCTTGAGAAGATACGTGGCATCTTCTACTTCTCCTACTAGGGGTATGTGGCATCTTCCACTGCTTTTGGGAATGGAGTTAGAAGGGGCTTAAAGAGTGACACTTGGTAGCCTTTTCTACTTTTTAGCACTTAAACAAAATGAAATGATGCCTTCCTACCTTCCAAAAAGGTACTAGCCCCCTTGGTTTTTTGGACACTCCCTTGAACTACTCAATGAGCCAAAATGGTTCAATAGTTTAATGATTCAACATTGCATGCCATTTACACTTTAACCAAGGTATTAAACCAGAACAATGGACCAAAGCATTGAACCCAGGCATTAAATTGACTATCTCTCAGATGTCGACACACGGTGACTTCTGCTTTCCTCTAAAAAGGGTAGTTTAGGACCTTCCACAACTGCCACCTGGCACTTTCTGCTACTCCCTACTACTTAGCTTATTGAAGACCTTTGTCAAAAAATAGAATGAAACATGGGTGCCAGAATGAGATGTAGATGCCGACACGTGGTGCATTCTGCTTAGTTGCTATTGGATACGTGGCACATTTTGTGGCCCTCTTGAATGTTATGAAATGTGTCCTAGATGATGCCAGTTGGCCAGCTCCATGTTTCAGAAAGTGACACTTGGTGGCTTCTGCTTGAATTCAACACTTAGGCAAAAATGAAGTGAAGGAGCCAAAAAGGAGGAAAAGAGAACCCATGCTCAGAGATCACCACTTGGCAGCCTCCACCACACTTCGATACTTAGATGGAAAACTTGAAAGAAACAATCCTGCGCTCTACTCCAAAACTCTATCGCCACGACCAAGGTATGTGGGAACAAAAACTGCAGTGTGTGACTAAAAATTTGAATGTAACATAGAGTAAAATTTTACTCTACATTTACTAGTGACCCCCAGGACTTTTTAGCCTACTCAAAAAGAAAACTCCACCTTCTGCTAGATCAAAATTGCAAAAATATGGCTTTAAAAGAGCTGTCGACATGTGTTTAAAACACTTATTTTGAAAAGAAAAGTGGGAAAACAATGAAAAAATAATGCGAGAAAGGGAAACTATTTAACTATAATACATTAGAGACCCAATTTAATTGAAATGATTTAAATATATTCCATTTATAAGAATCTCTTTAGGTTCTCCTTCCATCGATTCTAGCTCAAATGAATTCTTTTGCTTACATGTGTGAATTTTATATGGACCAGTCCATAATGCTTCAAATTTGGTATGCTGACCCAGCTTATTAGCCCTTGCATCCCATTTCAAAATAATTGAGCCTACTTCAAAATTAGGATTCAAAGTCCTTTTATCAAAACAATTCTTAACCATTCCCTGATGCTTAATCAATGAATCATGGGCTGTATCCCTCTTTTCCTGAACTTCCAAAAGTTTTATGAGTCTGACCTGTAGGGGGCCATTTTCTTCAATTTCAATCTGTTTGATCAACTGGAGAGCAGGGATTTCCAAGCTTAATGGGATCACAGTAGACTTTCCATATACCAATTCATATGGGGACATTTTGATCACCTACTTAGGTGTGATTCTATCAGCCCATAGTGCTAGATTAAGCACTTTATGCCATTCTTTGTGATGATCAACCCCTACTCTTTTGATGAGTCTTATCAGGTTCTTATTGGTTGATTCTGCCAGACCATTACCTTGAGGGTAATAATTAGATGAAGTTTTTAGATATATTCCATGTTTCAAGGCAAAGTCAGATACTTTATGTGATGTCCCTTACTTAGGGGCTCTTTTTTCTAAGCAAAAGCTCTGATACCACTGTAATATCCCTTCGAATATCAAAACAAAAGCTCTGAATTGCTTATTTGAATTTCTAAAAAATATCCTCAAATAGATAAAAAATCACAGTATAAACTCTTATTTATTTGCTCATAAGCTTACAATAGAGGTCCTCTGTCAAGTATACAAAGAATATTGAAAGTACGGCCTTAATAGCCTAAATATTCTACAAACTGGGAAAGAAATCTAAATCTGGTACGTCTCAGCCTACTGTGTAAAAAACACAGTCAGCAACATCGGTTATACTGCCGTCGTCAGTTGACCTGTAGTCATTAACTTGCCGATGTCAGTGATATGTCGACCGATGTCGGTCTCTATAGGTCTTTGTTCGCCGATGTTGGTGCCTAAACTTTCTGTTGATGCATACGAATTTTCACGAATCTGTACAGAAGTCGTACGGCCACTGATATCACACAACCTGTATGCTTGATCTTGATCTGTAGAATTATGGGCTAATATAAAAGATCTATATCTGGATATTTCTTGAATCAAAACCCAAAATAATGAAATACCTGTAAACCCTTGTGATAGCTTTTGTGTGAAGTTATCTCTCAAACTTGTAAACACCTGTAATAACTTCTATATGAAGTTATCTCTCAATTTGGCAATAGATCAGCTGATCTCTCATAACCTCTGAATCACACACAATGAAGAGTTGACGTTCTTCAATGCAAATGGAATCCTGGAACCCTTGGCTCAGTCTTCACAGAAGAATTTCTTAACAAGAATCAATATCAATAATAGTCATGAATACAAACTCTCTCCCATGAGAATTTCTTATACCCCTCCAAAGGTGTGCTTGCTAAAATTAGATTTCCTTAAATTAGACTTAGGGCTTCTTAAATTAGAACTAGGGCTTAAAATTAGACCAATTCTTAAATTAGAATTAGGATCAAATAATTAGACCCAATAATTAATAATTAATTAAAATTGGACCAAATAATTAATATTTGATTAAATCAATCAAATATTAATATCTCCCTTAATTCATGTCTGAAAGAACCCGAAGGAAATCCAAGCCCATCTCCATCAAGACCCTCTATCCATCCCATCAGCCTACGAGGGTCACATAATAGGCTAATACTCCGCTCGAAATGATGTCAACTAGAAGGGGACATGACAGTTTGCCCCTCCTAAAATTTCTTGCCCTCAAGCAATCATTGAATGATAAACCAATCAATTCCCCCCTGGATCCCAAATGTAGTCATGATCTCCGCCGCTGTCAATCAACATGAACTCTGGGCCCTGAATAATATCTAAATCTGAAATGTGAATGCTAGACATACTCGTATCATCATCATGGGACCCACCTGTAACAGAAAGCTGAGTCCTTACCACATGTGTTAACTCTTGAACTGAACTCACCTCAAGACAAAGCTCATCCTCATATCTCTCCTGTGTTGGTGCCAATGTGCACTCGTCATCACACTCTATCATGTCATGTAGTATAGGCATCTCCATCTAATGAAAAAACATATGTTTGAAGCTGCTGCCCTGTATTGCCTTAAGAATATGTGTTTTCCCATCAACCTCAAAATGAACCTCCATGTCTTTGAGACAAAGAGTAACTTCCTCAAATGAATGAAGCCACTTCATACCCAAGACTAAGTCTATGTCCCCCATGTTCACTACATAATAATTAGCCTTGAACTCATAGTTGTTCAAGTGTAATGGGAGGTCTCTAATCATATGCTCACACCTAAGAGTGTGACCATCGGCTACCTTAACTCTAATGCCCTCAAAATCTTTAGTAGCGAGTCCACGCTTCTCCACAAATCTAGCATCTATGAAATTGTGTGTGGCTCCTGTATCAAGAAGGGTGGTGACCTTTTGCCCTGCCAAAACTCCACGGAGTTTGAATGACTCATCCGACTGAATGCTGGATAGGCATGCCTCTTGTATATGAAGCTCTAAATCTGCCTCTACCTTAGGCTCTAAAGCCTCTACCTCCTCAAAACTATCCTATTGTTTGGAATCTTCTGATTCCACATCCTCATAATATGCCCACATCACACAATTTGCTTTTCCCTTAGGCCTCAAAGGGCAATCGTGATGGATATCATATGGACCTTTGCAGTAGAAGCAAAGCTTCTTCCTGCGTAGATCATTAAGAGCCTCTCTATCCAATAGTGGTGCTGCTGGGTTGGCCTTTGAATCATTTTTAACACTTGATTTATCTATGTTAAAATCTAATCCCTCTCTATCTCTGTTGGAGCACTTATGGTCCCTGGATGAAGAAGTACCTCTGGAGTTAAATTTACTAGATGGGGCTACCATTTCCATGCTACGTGCCTTCTTCATAGCTACCTGTAATGAAGGAGGATTAAAGCCTTTGATCCAACCTCTCAATGGCTCTATCAATCCCTCCATGAAGAGTACTACAAGTCACCTCTCTGAAATGTTAGGAACCATTACTGATAACTTCTAAAAGTCACCAATGTATGCCTCTAGACTCCCACTCTAGCGCAACTAAGCTAACTCTCTGAAATAGGATTCTGGGTCCTTCCTATCAAAATGCTCCACCAACCTATCCATAAACAATTGATAAGATGTGATCTGATCATGATGGAATGTCACCATCCCATGGTGCCACCAATCATGAGCTACTCCCTCAAGATGTAGTGTCACATATCTGATATCATCTTCCTCAGCCATTGGTCGCAATGTGAGAAATGTATCAAGCTTACTAACCCAGGCCTGTGCTGTCACCTTACCACTACCGTCAAATGTCGCTAGTGTGAGCTTGCTCGTAGCATGCTTCAAATCATTGTTCTGGGGCCTTGGTCTCCCATTCTATCAACCTCGGTAATGTTCTTTCCTTTGTGTGAGGAATCGGTTGAAAGTAATCATCTCCCTGACCATAGGTGGTAACGACGCCCACTCATCAGTCATTACCCTAAGTGTGTCTGTAAATGCTTCCTCATGCTCCTCACCTACTATCACCTCCTCTATCTCCTATCTCACAAAGGTAGGCCTAGTAGGCATGTTAGCTGTACGAGAAGCAGTCCCAAGGCCTCTCTATGATCCTGCATCACTCCTGATATCTTTACGATGTGGGGAATGTCTCCTTAGAGTACCCAATCTCGGTAGGGCTGCTTCCAACTGCTATAATACTTGGTTATTTTGCCTTTGCCCTTATCGTAGTTCTCTAAGAGTAAGTAAAACCTCTGCATCATCTTGATCTCTAGGATGGTGAGGAATACGGGCCTTGTCAATATCGTCACCCATGTCTTCCGACTGCTATCCTAAAACTTGAGTACCTTCAAGCAAAGCTCTATTGTGTGTGTTACACTTGTGTGGTCCCAACTCTTGTGGCTGCATAAGATCTATAAACCCTCAGGATGGTAGGATTTAGCTCTGATACCACTGTGGTGTCCCTTATTTAGGGGCTCTTTTTTCTAAGCAAAAGCTCTGATACCACTGTAATATCCCTTCAAATATCAAAACAAAAGCTCTGAATTGCTTATCTAAGTTTCTATAAAATATCCTCAAATAGATAAAAAAATCACAGTATAAACTCTTATTTATTTGCTCATAAGCTTACAATAGAGGTCCTCTATCAAGTATACAAAGAATATTGAAAGTATAGCCTTAATAGCTTGAATATTCCACAAACTAGGAAAGAAATCTGAATCTGGTACGTCTCAGCCTACTGTGTAAAAAACACAGTCGCCGACGTCAGTTATACTACCATCATTAGTCAACTTGTAGTCATTAACTTGTCGACGTCAGTGATATGTCAATCGATGTCGGTCTCTGTTTGCCGATGTCGATGCCTGAACTTTCTGTTGATGCGTACAGATTTTCATAGATCTGTACAAAAGTTGTACATCCACTGATATCACATAACCTGTATGCTTGATCCTGATCTATAGAATTATGGGCTAATACAAAAGATCTATATCTAGATATTTCTTGAATCAAAACCCAAAATAATGAAATACGCTTCTGTGTGAAGTTATCTCTCAAACTTGTAAACACCTGTAATAACTTTTGTATGAAGTTATCTCTCATTTTGGCAATAGATCGGCTGATCTCTCACAACCTCTGAATCACACACAATGAAGAGTTGACATTATTCAATGCAAATGGAATCCTGGAACCCTTGGCTCAATCTTCACAAAATAATTTCTTAACAAGAATCAATATCAATAATAGTCATGAATACAAACTCTCTCCCATGAGAATTTCTTATACCCCTCCAAAGGTGTGCTTGCTAAAATTAGATTCCCTTAAATTAGACTTAGGGCTTCTTAAATTAGAAATAGGGCTTCTTAAATTAGAACTAGGGCTTAAAATTAGACCAATTCTTAAATTAGAATTAGGATCAAATAATTAGACCCAATAATTAATAATTAATTAAATTTGGACCAAATAATTAATATTTGATTAAATCAATCAAATATTAATATCTCCCTTAATTCATGTCTGAAAGAACTTGAACAAAATCCAAGCCCATCTCCATCAAGACCCTCTATCCATCCCATCAGCCTACGAGGGTCACATAATAGGCTAATCTTTCACTCGAAAAGACATCAACTAGAAGGGGACATGACACTTTAGACCCCAAGAATGCCCTAACATTATCTAAAATGATGGTGTGAGAAGCCCCAAAGTGAGTAGTGAAACTCCTTAGAAAATCTAGGATCACATTCTCTGTTGCTTCCTTAAGTGGGACTGCCTCGGTCCATCTAGTGAAATAGTCTATGACAGTTAATATCCATTTGTGACCCATACTAGACATTGGGTTTATCATTCCAATGAAGTCAAGACCCCATTGAGCAGAAGGTTCATCCATAATTATAGGACTAAGGGGCATGGCTGCATTCCTCCTCATCCCCATATAATATTGGCAAGATTGACATTTTCTAACCAGCTGATAACAATCTATAAATAAAGTAGGCCAAAAATATCCTGCCTCACTTATCTTTATGGCTATGGTCTTTACAGAAAAATGCCCCCTGATACTCCATGATGCATTTCATGTAGTATTCTCTTAGCTTCAGCTTGTTCTACGCATATTAACAAATTTCCATCAAAATTTCTTCTAAAAAGGACTTGTTCAATTAAAACAAAATGAACTCCCTATATCCTATAATATCTCCTCTTATTTTGAGGGAGTTCTCTTAGATAAATCCTATTTTTCATAAATTGAATCCTGCTTGTGACCCATGATTCTTGATCAACCTCTTATAATTTTAGCACCGTCTCTATCTTTCCTTTTGAATCGGCTTCCTTAGGTAACATCTTTTCAAGCTCTTGGGTTATATATTGGCATAGCCCCCTGCCTCTGACTAGCTTGGTGGGTCTAACCTCTACACCATATTCAAGGATCTTAGTGATCCAATTGGCTCTTTTCTCAGTAATTTCCCCCTCCATGATATATTCCTTGATACTTGGATGAGCTACAAGTATCATAATTTTGTTCTCTGATATCAGATGCCTAAATTTCTTAAGGGCTTTTACCATGGCATAGGCTTGTCTTTCCATAAAATTGTACCTAGTCTCATAATCCCTGAGAGTTCTCAAGAAAAAGGCTATTGGGTGTTCCCCCTCTAGCCTATCATTCTTTTGAGTCAAGATGGCAACAATACTTGACTCTCTTCCATAGACATACATTATGAAGGGCTTGAAAAAATTTGGGGTTTTGAGCACTGGGGCTATTGAGATAGCCCTTTTGACCTCTTCAAAGGCTTACCTTCCTTCTATAGTCCACTTGAAGACCAGGTCTTTTTTTAGCAAGAGTGTCTTCAGTCTAACCAACCCTACAAAATCAAATATGAATTTACTGACAAAATTGATCTTCCCTAAAAAGAATTGGACTGCCTTTTTATTTACTGGAAGAGGTAGGTTCATTATAGCTATGATTCTCTCGAGATCTATAGAAACTCTTTCTTTAGATACTATGTGTCCCAATAGTTTTCCCTGAGATACAACAAAAATGCATTTCTTGGTATTCAATGATATCCCAAAATCATGACATTTCTTGAAGACAGATTCTAAATGATCAAAATGATCATCAACATTTTTTGAAAAAATAGTGAGGTCATCCAAATAGACCAGGATGATCCTATTTATAAGCTCACCAAAGGCTATATCCATAGCTCTTTAAAAGGTGGCTCCTGCATTTGATAGACCAAAAGGCATCTTAGCATATGCAAATGTTCCCCATTTGGTAGTAAAAGCAGTCTTATACTAGTCTTCCTCAGCTAGCCATATCTAATTATATCCAAAGAAACCATCTAGTAAAGAAAATCTCTCTGACCCAGCCATAATTTGTAGAATTTGTTCAATGGAGGGCAAGGGATAGTGGTCTTTAGAGATGCTCTATTTAAATCTTTGAAATCTACACACAGTCTTACACCTCCATTCTTTTTCCTAACTAGAACTAGATTTGATACCTAGGTGGAGTGCTTGATTAGAAATATTATTTTGGAATCTAAAAGCTTCTACAACTCATCTACCATTAGAGGCTCAATCCTTGGATTTACTAGCCTCTATTTTTGTCTGATGGGCTTAGACCCTTCAGTCAATTCTATTGTGTGCTGGATAATGTCTCTATTGTATCCATGAAGGTCTTCATAGCTCCAAGCTATGATTCTATCATATCTCTAGCACAATTCAATTAGCCTTTCCTTCTCTTCTTGAGTTGCAAAATTCCCAACTTTTAGCCTTTTCCTGTCACTCACCTCTATTTTAGAATAGTTTGCTTTGTCTACTTGGAACCTTTTCTTTTCCAGGCTTACATCCTCTGGGTCAAACAAGTTTTCTAAGGTGATCAATCCCTTGGGGAGCTTATTAGTCCTCAATTGTATAATCTGATCACCATATGCCTCTTTAATTTTGGTTTGCAATTGATCAACAAACACATCTAATTGTTGTAAGAAAGAGACTACATAGGCATCATTTTCAAATACTTGCCAATTCTCATCATTGTCTGGAATGGTCGGCCTCACTATAACTTTTACTGACTCATTGTTAACCAATAGGCTAATTGCTAGGTTAAACTGTGAGCCAATCTGGGCCATCCTATCAGCCTCAAATTTTTGACTTTTAGGAATTATCTCAATATTGAAAGCTTCAAAATCTTCTATCAAATCCCAAACCTTATGCTTGTAGGATCTCATTCTCACATTTTTGGCTATTGCCATTTCCCTAATTTGCTTTACTACTAATTCTAAATCTCCTTTTACTTTTAGATTCTTTATTCCTTTTTTCTTGGCTAACAGGAGCCCATGTACTAAAGATTCATACTCAGCATCATTATTAGTGCAAGCAAATTGGAAATGGATAGCCCTTCAAATTTTATCACCATTTGGAGCAGTAAGACAAATCCCTGCTCTAGCACCATGTTTACTTCTATCCCCATCAAAATTCAAAGTCTAGATCTTTGAATCTTGAGCAATAGGTGCCTCTTCCCTTATAACATTTGGGATTACCTGATCCTCATAAAAAATGATGTATGTGCCCAAACTAGTAGAGTCATAGTTCCCATATGGGTCACTATGCATGATAGCCAACAACTGGCTATTTTCTTCTTCTTGATCATGCTCAGTCCAGTCACCTATCTCTTCAACAAAAATCCCTTCTTCTTTATTCAACATGGCATGATCTGCTTCTAATATTGTTGTTGGTTCATTGGTGATATGGTCCTTTGACAGTGGTTCAGATAGAATTTTCATCTTGGAACCGTATCTGGTTATCAGGATGAGGTGAGACCAGTCAAGAGACATATACCCTCTTATTTTTGCTATAAAGTCTCTGGATAAACATAAACCAAAAATAGGAGGTATATTTATAACAACTATATCTTGGTTGACAATTATGTTGGGACATGTGTATAACTGCAATGGGAGTTGTTTGATTTTCCCTATGGTTTGTACTATTTTGCCATCTAGCTACATAACTCCCTTTGTAAGGGGTTCATATTTTATTTTCAAAGCATTAGCTATTTGTTTAGGCATCATAGTTGTACTAGCTCCTAAATCTATTAATGCATTATGTAAGAGTTTCTTTCCAACTATCAGAGTCAAATAGAAAAGCTCTGGATTGAATTTACTTACTTGTGATGCATCATTCACCAAGGCTATTATCTGATGGGGAACTATATCTTTGATCTTTTCTTTTCCAACAGGTCCTTCTTTGGTAACAACACCTTTAGGCACTGCTTACCCTTACAGAGCTACTTGCAATAGTGTCTTCTATTTGGGAATAGCCAAAATATCCCATATCGATACTTGTGCTAGAGTCTTCTTTAATTGATCAACTACATTGATTAGTCCCAAAGACTGAGTTTTTTGGACATAAAGATACTTTGTTTTTTCTTGAATCTAGGTAGGAATCCCCTGGTCCTACACCAACCGAGGCACTTCTTGTCTACAGCAACATTTCTTTGCCCTTGAGATGGAAGATTATTCATGACTTGTCCATTTACAATCTCATGCTACTCCACCATTCTCCTCTTTGATATGGTGTAATAATCAGATTGCACCACTGGCCTTTGGGAGGTAGATGCTTCATTCAAGAAAATTGCTTCTTCATCTTCAACCCATGAGAAAAAATCATGTTTCAGGGCTATTTCCTCCTCTTGCTACAAGGAAATTCCTTGCATCTGAGCCATTAAAACTAAATTCTGCATACCAGGAGACTGGTAGGCTTGATTGTTACTGTAACTAGCAAACTGACCATCCATCCTTCTCTGCTCAACTACCCTTTATTGTAGATTACCCCTAGGACAATCTCTGGGTGTATGAGCATCATTGCAAGGGAAACACAAAGCATTAGTATCATCCAAATAATTATTCTATCCTAGAACCATCTCCTTATTTGAGTTGGGAGGAATTGTCAATGAGGGTGTGGGGACTACAACTAATTGATTCGTTGGTTGATGGTTAGTTTGTTTCAGAGGACCCTGATATTGGTTTGGTTGGGATGAAAACCTATTTCCTTGATAACCTTGATAAGGGGGTTTAGGGAAAGTATTTTGCTGCCTCTCTATATTAATTAGCTCATTAGAAAATGTCCTAAGGATATTCTTGATATCATCCATCTCAGATGACTAAGCAGGGACCAATTGTTTCACAGATGATGGAGGATAAGTGTACATAGACATAGGTGGGCTTATAGATTTAGGAAGTTCTTGAGTTAAGGGCAAGGAAATCTTTGGGAACATAAGCATGGGAGGCCTTAGAGGTAACTTTCCAACATCTATTAAATGATTCTCAGCTCTGATTGCATAGTCATAAGCCCCTGGCAAAGTGTGTCCTCCCAATGACTGAATCATAACAAATATATCTAAATTCAAAGCTTTGAGATAAAACACTATGGCCATACCAGGTGGTGGCTTAGCTGTAGTAGGGAGTCTGTCCCAATTTTTCTAGAATTTGGTATTGAAATCAGTCATGTCCTCCTGGGTCCCCTTTGAATGGTTATTAACTATTGTAACAAAGAAGACTTATCAACCTTCTCTACAAATCTTTCAAAGAATAGATCTCTGAGCTGGTCCCATGTAGAGATGGTATTTGGGTTCAAAGACTGATACCATTATAAAGCCTTCCCTTTGAATGAAGCTGCTAATAACCTTATGGCCACATTTTGCTATGTGACAACATGTATGGTACAGACATCTGATACATCTTGAAGATGTTCTGCATGCATTTTTGAGTCTTGCCCACTGAATTTGGGTAGAGCTTTTAGAGCATTTACAGGGATAGGATCCCAAACAACTAGTGGTGTTGGGAGGATTAAAGGACTACCAGTGTTCTAGCTTGCATAATTTCTTGGGGGTACAAGAACTCCCATATTTAGTATTGGTGCAAACTGGTTAGCTCTTCTCCTTGGACTTGTTACCAGAGGTGGCAAAAGAATACCTAGATTTGTAGTAGATTGTGATCTGGTGATTGGTCCACAGCTCTGACTCCTCATAGCTCTCTAGTTCATGTGGTCTTGGAAGAAGCTCCAAGACTAGTCCCACTAGGCGTGCCAAAAAAATTTGATTCTTAAAATTGTGCTTGATTCTAATCAACAACAATGGGAAGTTTCAAACTATGGGGTGATGCGGCTTGAAACAACCTCCAGATTTTAGAGAAGCTAGCATCTTCTTTTTGTATCAAGTGTTGAGGAAAAGGGATAAGAAATTAAATAGAAATGCAAATGCAAGAATGGAAACCTAACTATGGCAATGTGCCTGAGTGTAATCCTAATCCTAACCTAAGCATAATGAGACTATATGTAGAATTCAATTACATTTAAGAGCAAACAATTGCATGATCAATGTAAAAGATTAAGACAATAGAAATAAAGGCTCACAATAGAGACTTCTTTTGCTGGGATATAGAAATGTCAATAAAGGCATAGGGTTTAATCTTCTTAGAAGAATCTTCTGATCACATAAGAGGCATAGAAACACGTATAGTTATGTAAAACTTCCGATTTAAGAAAATGAGACAAAAGCAAATGACATTCCTAATCACAACTTTGGAAAATCCACAGTTTAGACTAATTTCATAAATGACACAGATAATATCAACCAAGGCATAGAGTTCAATCTTCTTAATTCATTCAGCCACATAAAAGGCATAGAAACATGCATAGTCACATCAACTTTACAACTCAAGAAAATGAGACAAAAGCAAATGATATTTCTTAGTCAAAAAACTCTAGAAAGTCTAAAACCATAAAAAGTTTCCCCTCTTTCTCTTATAATTCTTCTTCTTTTATAGCCTCAAATGTCTCATCCTACCACCATTTTTCTCACGTAATTCTACTCCACCCTTAACTCATAGGGGACAAATAGATGGTGCTTTCAATGTCTGTTGGCGCCAAAAGTATACCCAGTGAATTATTCCATCTACTCAAATTAACTCTAGCTGAGTTTCCCTCTATTTCACTTTGCAGCAACAGATACATGGAACACTTTTTATGTTGAAATGGGAGAGGATACTTAGTCAATTTCCTGAAATTCTCCTTATTGCTTAGAAGGCACTAGAGAATGACACTTGGTGCTTTCCACCTATTTGATACTTAATAGTTTTAACAAAATAAAATTCACTGCATTCCTTGCCCAAGCAACCCTTTTAAAAAGGGGATGGATGCACATGGCATCATTCGCTTGTTGACACTTGGCACTTCCATAGATATTTGAAATAACACCCAGGACCCACCACAATCTTTATTTGGCAATGAAGCTTGAATATGATCTCTCAAAAGTTAACATGTGGTGGCCTCTACTATTCTTGAGAAGATACATGGCATCTTCTACTTCTCCTACTAGGGGTATGTGGCATCTTCCGCTACTTTTGGGAATGTAGTAGGAAGGGGCTCAGAGAGTCACACTTGGCAGCCTCTACTACTTTTTGGCACTTAAACAAAATGAAATGATGGCTTCCTACCTTCTAAAAAGGTACTAGCCCCCTTGGTTTTTTGGACACTCCCTTGAATTGCTCAATGAACCAAAATGGTTCAATGGTTCAACACTACGCGCCATTTACACTTTAACCAAGGTATTGAACCAAAAAGTTGGATGAAAGCATTAAACCAAGGCATTGAACCCAGGTGTTGAACCAAGGCATTAAACCTAGGTGTTGAACCAAAGCATTGAACCCAGGTATTGAACTGACTATCTCTCAGATGCCAACACATGGTGACTTTCACTTTCCTTTGAAAAGGGTAGTTCAGGGCCTTCCACGACTGCCACCTAGCACTTTCTACTGCTCCCTACTACTTAGCTTATTAAAGACCTTTACCAAAAAATAGAATGAAATGTGGGTGCCAGAATGAGACACAGATGATGACATGTGGTGCATTTTGCTTAGTTGCTATTGGATACGTGACACATTTTGTAGCCCTCCTGAAAGTCATGAAAAGTGTCCCAGATGATGCCAGTTAGTCGGCTCAATGTTTTAGAAAGTGACACTTGGTGGCTTCTGCTTGAATTCAACACTTAGGCAAAAATGAAGCAAAAGAACCAAAAAGGAGGAAAAGAGAACCCATGCTCAGAGATCGCCACTTGGTAGCCTCCACTGCACTTTGATACTTAGATGGAAAAATCAAAATAAACAAGCCCGCGCTCTACTCTAAAACTCTATCGCCATGACCAAGGTATGTGGGAACCAAAATTGTAGTGCACAACTAAAAATTTGAATGCAACGTAGAGTAAAATTTTACTCTACAGTTACAAAAAAAAATAGATTATTTAGTCGAAGGTTAGGGTACCAAAATTATGGGAGGAGGTGTTTCCCCTCAAATTAAGAGTTAATGAGGAGAGGCCAAATTAGGTGTAGGTCTGATAAGTAGTTAGTGGGGAAGAAATAGGTTGTTCCACAAGGGAGGGGGCATGTGAGATGCCAATAGGTGCATAAAATGTGACTAAGCATGGTAGTCAATATTTTGAAAAGACTAAAGCTACAAACATTGGTAAAATAAGTTTATTGATAAGAAGACATGTGACCAATGGACCACATGACCATTATTATGATGACTAGGTACACTTGTTAGCCTTCATAATAAAAGGGGTAGTGTCTATGTGGGTATCTAAATTTAGAAGTGATCCCATGTGTTGGTAACTAAAATTGGAAGTGATCTTGTGTAAAACACCAATGGTCAGGTCATGTACTAGGTGGTGTAAAATATTAAATGCTCAAATGTTCAACATGGCAAAATTAGTTGGTGTAGTAAAAAATACTATGATGAGGGCATCTTAAAACATGAAAATAGGTTAGGTTAAAAACATACAACATTAAGGTAGACATGGGCAAGGTGCTTGGGTGGTTAGAAAGGGGTGGCTAAGTGGATGCCATATGCACTAAGTAAGTGAACACTACCTACACAACTCTATGGAAATAATGTCTAAAATGAACTTCATTCCTAATGTAGTGCTTTTGAGGTTGGAAGTGTTGGGTAACTATTTGCCTCACTATGACAAGGTGACAAGTTCATAGATAAAAATGAAAGTGGAAAAGGATGGGAGAGTCTAGATATGGGTGGGACAAAAAGAAGGTCATAATAAAATAAAGGGGTAATAATTCTAAAATTTCTACCACCAAAAAAATGGGAGAAATAGGCTGTATTAGGTTGTAGGAAATACGGCACTACTCAAATTATCATGATGATCTGATGGGGTATTTCATCACCATCTAAATAATCCAAAATTGTGCATACTCCATAATAATGTCATGAATAGGCTATGGAATGAGTATGGTTCAATGATTTAGGGAAGAAAAATAGAAAAGTGGGTAAATGGGTCATGATGAAGATTTGAACCCTTGACACTTGAGTCAATGGGGTGCCAAAATAAGCAAGCATTGAGTTTTGAGGGAATTCTAAGAAAGATGCTGAGGGGCTTTGGAATATAGAAAATATTGATTAATTAAGGGAACATGTTGTGTTCCCACATAGATATCTCAAATCTCCCATTTGAAGATGGTTTTTAGTTTGATTATAATAGTGGTGAAAGAGCCGATCAAAAGGGATATAAAATGAGCAAGATTAGGGGGGTGGGGAAGGAAACTTCTTCCAAACATCTGGTGGTGCTTGTGCATGTTTTTTGGTCACATGAATTATGAATGAGGCAAAAAGAGAAAGTGTTAAAATGTGTCAAGTGGAAAGCACTGAAGGGTTGAGCAGGAGATGGATGAAAAGAAAAGCATCAAGGTGACTAAGGGGGATGAAAGGAGTCAAGAATGGTCATATGGATGAAAAAAAAGGAGTGCCAGGTAATGATGAAGGGAAAAGGAAAATAAAAGGAAAAAGTGAAGAAATGAAAAGGATGGATAATGAAAAATGGTTAACTTGGTGATTGAGTGGCCATGAAAGAATTGAAAACAAGTCTAAAAATATTGAGAAGAAGGATTTGGTGATGAAAATGAGAGAGAAAGAAAAGGGAAATGCAAGGGGTGAAATAATGAGATGAAGACAAGGGATGAAAATCAAGGATGATAAAAAGGAAGAATTAAAGCATGGATATAAAGCATGGATACTCATACAGATGCAAAATATAAGTGAGTATCAAGATGAAAAGAGGGAAAAGGCAAATGCAAAAAAGGCCATAGGCAAAAAGAGGTAAGAAGAAAAGGGGAATTATGGAAGGATTCTCAAAGGATAAATACCTAGGGAAAAACTAGTTTTGGAGGAAAAAGGGGATGATAAAAATGATGAAAGGATGGAAAAAAATCAAACAGGAAGAATGGAAAATGGGCATAAAGGGAAGAGTGGTAGAATGGTAGAGAGTGGTGGTACATGTAAAGAAAAAGTTCAGCAATAAAAGAAACAGAAAGCTTGCAAGAGATATAGTATAAAGTGGAGTGGGTGAGGAAAAGAGAGTGATAAAGGGGTATGATAAATAGCCAAAGGGGAGGGGAGATGATGAGGATGGAGAAATAAGTTGAAGGGGATAAAGGGCAAGGTTGTTAATAAGGTTAAAGAGAGGGAAAAAATATAAAAGGTGGGTGGGGAAGTGGGTCATGAAGCATGCACAAGGAAAGATGATGGGGAGGCCAACGAAGTAGAGTAAGAGGTAGCTTTATGGGAGGTAAGGGGGCCAATGGGGAATGTTGTCAAACCTTGTGTTAAAAGAGATTAACAAACTATAAAAGTGACTAAAAGATATTGACAAGCTAGAAAAAAAATGATGGACAAGGTGGGTGGTATTAGAACCCAAGGGCGCTAAGAAAAAATGTTCAAGGTGGTCTTTGTTTAAGACACCCTAGGTGAGGGTCATGGTTAGTGGTATAAATTAATTAGTAAATGGGGAGTTAGTTGTTAGTGTTCGATTTGCCCATGAGTAGCACCTACATAGTCAAAATGGACATTAGGCTAATGTAGTTTGATTAAAAGGATGGCCAGTAGATTGCAAATGGGATGCCCCAATTTAAAAGACCATGAAGTTTAGGTCAGGTTGGTTAGATGCAAAATTAGCAAGAGGCCAAAAATGGTTAAGGTTAGTTTTGGTTTGCTCATGGTTGATGGTGAAGGGAAGGAAAGTGAAATGTTAGTGGTTGAGATGCTTATAAGTAGTACATGCATAGTCTGTGGACATCAAGCCAATGTAGTTACAAATAAGGGTTGGGTTAGTGGTGTCCAAGTGGGTTGCCCTAATTAGATGAACTGCATGTGTTGGTTTGGGCTAATGGTTGATGGTTTTATAACATAGATGTGTTGGGTTATGGTGAAGGTAATGGTGAGAGTGCCTAGTGTAAATTAGTGAATAGTTACCATAATGATCCCACATGTCATAGGATGAGAGGTGTGGATGGGTAAGGTAGGGTAAATAAGAAGGGAATACCAAGCCTAAAAACACAAATACCCTTCAATGGAACTAATCCAAAGAAGAGGTATCTTTGTTAGGAGGTTACACCTTCTAAAACTACATGAGGGTAGGAGTTTGGAGATAGTGTTTACCACTACGAGCCAAGTTTTAGGAGGTGGGGATCTACCTGGATCTATAAAGTTGTTGTAGCCTAGGTTCATCACTAATATGAGCCAAGTTTTAAGGGTAGTAGCAAAGTGATGACCTGAAAATAATTTCTTTGATGGTCAAGTAGATTTTATAGGTAAAGAAGTTAGTAGCATGGTGAGTGATAGAGGATGGACCTTACCTGACCCAATAGCTACATGGGTAGGCTAGATAAATGGTGGCCATGTTTGCATCCTCTATCCTAGCTTGATATAACTGATGACTTATTATTTTCACTAGTTGAATCCTAGCCAACCAGAGGCTGCATGGTTAGGAGAAGATGGTGGTTCCCTTACTATAAATGAACATTTAGTTAGCATAAAAGAAAATGCCACCATATTTGTGTAGACACGACCAATGGTTGGGTTCTAATGCTCAGAGCATGTGGTAGTGGGCTGGTAGGAATGGAGGGGAAAAGGAGCAAGAAGGTGAATGTATCATTTTAAAAGACCTAGAGCAGAGTATGATTCTCACTCTATGGGGATGAATGTGGGAGAGGATAATAGAGTATACCATTTAATGGTTGTTTAAATAGGGAATGTTATGGATTAATTAGAAAGATGGTTTAACACAAATCCATAGTCACCAAATAATTGGTCTAATTCATAGGTAGGAAAATAATGTATGCTTGTGTGTTAAGCAATGCATGTGTAATCTAATAAAATATTACATAGTTTGACGTAAACATGTATAAAATGTGTTGGATGTTGCTGGTTGAATGTTATGGTTATCGTTATGAATGGTATGGTGATGGATGTTGCATTCTCACTCAATGTCAAAGGAATGACTACTATTGTTTCCATGTTAGATGGTAAAAGTTGTGATGAAAACATCAACCAAGTACATTAAGATGAGATTAGGGAACGATGCTTCATTTTTGACAAAGACTAAAAATGGACCCAAAGTGGGATCAACTTAATGAATATAATCCCTTTGAATGTTACGCATGAATATTTATTAATTGATAAAAAATGTTTCTTGATCACAAGGTGTCAAGTAAGCTCTAAATCCCTTGATTTGTAGATAGTCAAAAGGGAAAATGGGTGATAGGTTATGTGAAGGGTAATGGGTGATATGTATGATAACCTCATGTGAATTAGTTTTCCCCTAGGTGACCTAAGAATGATATTAGACAAGTCCATGTCATTTGGTAGATGTAGACTGATCAATGTAGGAAGTCTACATGGGAAAGCTGATTGTGGCTTCTAACTTATTATGTTGCTTGAAAGCTGATTGTAGCTTTAAAATTGGTTTTGAAAGTGGGCATTTTGTTTTATTATTGTATATGAGAAGCTGATCAATGTGAAATGCTTCCATAAAATTTATCTACTTTCAACAAAGTTGACTCAACCATCCTTCAAGGGATTGGTCTAATCTTATTGGCTTTATTTTAATGTTCTTGATAGTTGTCCTTCAAGGGAGCAATCTACTTTACATGTGGCAATTTTTATTTTTGTTTTTGGGTAGCTATCCTTTGAGGGAGTAGTTTGTAATGCTTAATATATTGATCCAATTAATTATTAGAAGATGAAATGTGTTTAGACATGGACTGGTCTAATTAGGTTTAGAGGTTTACCTTTATGAGAGAAAAACTTTACACAATAAGGTTAATGATATGTGAAAGGGTGTGGTTTTGAGAGAGAATGACCATGGGATTCCACCTTTTTAGAGATGAAAATTATCCATGAGAACCATGCTATGGGTAGAGCCATGGTACCCATATTTAGGATTAGGCCATGACTATCATGGTTAATCACATGGTTCTATGTTGTAATAAATTATCCTCAAAAGGGGAGGAGGAAGGTGGGTGAAGGTTAAAATTTTATAATCAAGGGATGAGCTTAAGTTAGACAAACACATGAGCTTGATCCTTCTTTAACAAAAAAATAATGTAGATGTGAAGTATTAAGAGGCTCAAGTTCTGGTTTGCCTTTGAGAGAGGATAAACGATAAGTTCCTGATCCATACTTATGGGTGATGATGTAGGGTCCAAGCCAATTGAAATAAAACTTGCCTCATTTACTCTTATCCATGTTGGTCACATGTTGGTTTTCCTTTAGGATGAGATCTTTGATATTGAAGTCTTGAGGTTTGAGGTAAGATTGGTTAGGTTTGATGGAGGTGGGTAATCTCCAATGGTTTGATGGGAGAATTTGTATCCAAAATAGGCTAGGTGGTGTCCAAATGGGTTTCCCCAATTTGATACACCACTTGGTTCAAGTTGGGTTGATAGATAGGTTTGTTTGATAGGTTAAGGCAAAAATCTAAGGGTTAGTTCAGTTAATGGTTAAGGTATGGTTGAAGTTAATAAATGGTTAAAGCTTTATGGAAGGAAAGTTCCCCTAGTTTAATCTTCACATGGGTGGGGAAAATATCCCAAAGTGAAGGTGTTTATGGTTGAGTTTAGTTAGAATGTTGAGGTTTGGAAGGGTATGTTTATGGAATGGACATTTTAACCTTTCCATTATCCTTTTGTTGGACCTGAGAGTGGGTAACCCTATAGATGGTGTGGATAAAAGGAAGTGTTGGGTAGGCTTGGTTGATGGTTGGGTTAATAATGGGCTCAATAGAGGTTCATTTGATAAAATATTATCCTTGTCATAAAGCTGGTGGATAATGGTTTTAAGAGCCTTGCAATGTTTTGTATCATGGCCAAGTATCTTACGGTAAGAGCATACATGGTAGTCATTATACCATGATGGTTTTGGGCATGAGGGGTTAAAGGTTTTGATACAGTCAAAAGGTTTGATAGGTGGTAAGGTTAAGGAAGAGGTTTGTAATAACCTTTGTAAAATGGGTGAATAGGATTCATGCATGTTGAGGTGATAGGTTTTTAGTTTTAGGATCCTTCCTAAAATTAGTTTTTACTATGAAAGTTATGGGTAGTGGGGTAGTTTTAGTTTGTTAGTTAGGTTGGGCTAGATTGGTTAAGGTAGGTTCATCTAATAACATATCATCCTCATATAATTTATGAATGAGTTATTGGAGAGATTTGTAATGCTCTATGTCAAGTCCAAGTGTCCTATGGTATGCACAGACTAAGCTAGCATTAAATTATTTTGGTTGAGGATGTGAAGGGTCAAAAGTTTTGATAGGTTGGAAATGTTTGAAAGGTGGTAAGGTTAAGGAGGATGTTTTAAATAAGCTTTAGATAATGGTTGAATATGAATCCACTAAAGGTGGTAGGGGTTGTGTGGTTTTTGGTTTGGGCATCGAGATAGAAGATTGTTTAGAGATAGGTGTGTTTAAGTTGGTATGTTTTCTCAATGGCTTTAGTTTTTGTAATATGATTGATGAGATAGAAAGAGAGGATGGTAAGGTAGGTAGCTTAGGTATTACTGGTGTTGGTAGGAGAGATGTTTCAAAAAGGAAGTGTGAGGGTGTAACTAGTAGAAGTGGTATGTTTTTAGTATAAATAATGTGCTTCATGATCAAGGTAGAGGGATAAAGACTCAAGATGGAGGGCAAGGTTAAAGGAGGGAAAATTTGGGATTTTGGGTTCTATTGTGGTTTTACCAACTTAGTTGTTTTTTTATTTTTAAGGAGGTTTTGACACTATTTGTTTCAAGTGATTGAGGGTTGATTAGTTTAGTAGAGGTTTTAGATGGTTGGGTGGAGGTTTTATAAGTGCTAGGTTGGTTCACCAAAGAAAGAGTTGGGGGTTCTGGTTTGGTTTTCTTACCCTTGTCTTAGATTATGATAGAAGGTTCCATAATTAGAGGTTTGGTGGATGAGGCTATATTATCTTGTAAGATAGCTTTCAAAGAGGGAACAAATGGTTCTATAATAGGGGAGATAGGTGTGGAAGCTTCTATTGAAGGTTTGGGTATGGTTACTTCTTCTATTTGGGTGTTTAAAGGGGTAGAAGGTAACTCTACTTATTTCATAGATAGAGGGGAATTGGTGGGTTGATGAGTAGGTTCTTTGTCATTGACCATGTCATGAACCATGTTGATGGTATGGGTGTTGGGAGAGCATTCAACATTATTGCTCTTTTTTGGTGGGAGAATGGTTTGGAAAAGGTTGTCTGAATATGTCGAGAGATTGATTTGGTAGAGCATTAGGGTTATCTAATCTGACATCCCCCTTGTCCATGAGGGATTGGAAAAGATTATTAAAGGTGTTAAATATGTTAATATCATGCCCTATCACCTAATGAAAGACATAGTGGTCATTGTCATTATACCATCCTAGCATGGGGTGAGAAGGATCAAACTATTGAATTGGTTTAATTGGTGGAAGTTGAATGATGTTGGTTTTTAATAATTTTACTAAAATAGAAGCATATGGTTCTCTAAGTGGAGTTAATTTCTTCTGCTTATTTCATGTTTGGTTTCTTTGGTTTGAAGTATTTGAGGAATTATAGGTTTGGTTCCTTGAGTTTTGTTGGTTGGTAGATGGTAGAGGTGCGGCTTTGAGGATAATAGCATTGGCAATCACTTTATCCTTGGTATGGTTATATGTTAGGTTGTTGGGTTTGGACAAAGAGGGCTCATTGGGTTTGTAAGTTAGGTTTTTAGTTTTCAACTTAAACTTACCTTCTTCAGTGGTTCTATTTTCTAGTTTAAAGGCCATGTTAAAGGCTTCATCAAATGTTCAAAAACTTTGGACACGTAATGTGGAGGAAATGTGTTTTGTACATGCTTGAGTAAAAATATCTATGAGTTCTAGTTGAGGTAAGGGGAAGGAAAGTTGGTTTAGTAAGCTCCTCTAATGAGGGACAAAGTCACCAATAGACTCATCTTCATATTGCTAGATAGAGTAGAGGTTAGTAATGGAGACTTTCTTGGAAATATTAATTGAAAAGTGTTCCAAGAAAGTTTGGCTAATTGAGCAAATGAGATGATATAATGCTTAGGAAAGGCACTATACCAATCTAAGGATGGTCTTGATAGAGATATGGGTAATGTGTAAAGAAGTAAGGAGTTTTCATGGGTGATTAGGTAACATGAGTGTTGGAATGCCCTAATATGCTATTGGGGGTCCTCCTTACTTTAGAACTTCGTAAATTTTGGGAGTTCCCATTTAGGAGGATATGCATGGATTGGGACATATGGATGGATGGGTTTGTTACATATCTGGTCATAGGAAAGGAGGTTAATGGATCCTAAAAATGAAGATTCAAGATTGTTAACTTTATCGAATAACATCTTGACCAAGTCAGTTTAGGGTTGGGTTGATGGAATGATAGAATTGATAAGCTAATAAGATGGTTGGGAAGAGGGAATATGGTCGTAAGAGGTTGATGATTGTTGAGGGGGTACCCCATAAGAACTTGTGGGTATATATGAAGAGGTAGGGAGAGATATATGGCTTTGTGGGTTAGCCACATATTGATAAGAGGTAGAAGTTATTTGTTGGGGAATAGTTGTGGTTAGGGGAATGGATGTATGAGAGGGTTGGGATTGAGAGGTTGCTCAATTTTAGATGGGAGGAAGTGTTTGGGGTATTGAAAGCACCAATTTTTAAAGAGGGGTATTGGTTGGTTGGATAGTGGTAAGAGGGGAAGAGGAATGAGTAGTGGATGTTTGACCCATAGTTAGTAGGGTATCAGTGGGAAGGGGCATACTCACTTATATGTGAGATGAGTTAGTCAAGGTTGAGGATGCTTGAGTAGTGGTCAAGACATTTGATTGGTTTTGATCTACTAAAGGGTCATGAGTTGAGGAAGAAGCATGAGGAATGGAAGGTCAGGTAGAGGTGACACCCACCATGAGATGGTATGGCATGCCATAAGGTAGATTAAAGAGAGGGATGTAAGAGGTTGGGGTATAAAAGAACAAGGTGGAAAGGTAATGATACAAGGTCATTAGGTTATTATTTAGATAGGTGATGAAGTCAATATCCCCTTTGGGGACCACCAAGGATCTATTATGTGAATGAGGCATATGAGGAGAATCATAGGGTATCACCTTTATGTTTGAGACATACTCCATGGGTAAAGATAAGGAAGGAGGTAGGGGTCAGTTGGTTTGGTTTCTCACCTATAGTCAGGTTAAGACCATGTGAGAGCCCAAATAGAGGAAGTCAAACCTTGCACTTCAAATCAGAAGCAGTTGAAAAAAGAAAAGAATTCAAAATAAATCAATAGGCTCTAGATAATGTTAAGCCCTAAAGTTTTAATTATCTCTTGTTGGCTTAAGCCTTAAATGAGTATGAAGGGAATTGGCTTAAAAAAGGTCCTAAAAAAATCTATCTAAGTTTAGTTTTATAATGTTTAGGCACTCAAGAGTCAATTCTACACTAAACTAGGTATGTGGCTTAGTATTGGGGGCTTGCTCCCCATACTTCATGAACTTGAAGCCAAGCCAGGTTGCTTAGCCAAAATACACCATTTGTTCAAAGTTTATACTCCACTAGAGAATGGATTTGGTTAACCCCTTGGTGATTAAATCCAAGTATGAAAACTAGGTAGGGGTAAGGTTGCTGCTTGGTGATGAAATCCAAGTTGGACCTTATCTCAAGTATTGTTTTGGTGTTGATTATGAAAGTGGTTTGGTTTGTGTGTGAAGAATAAAAGTGAATCTATGATTAATTTACCTATTTAATTAAATCTACACGAGCTAATTAAGAAAGCAAACCATGAATGCACTTTATTTATAAACCAAAAGAAAATTTTGATGTCTTTGAATGAGCATAAAATAATGCAAAGGTTTATTTTATGCAAAAAGAAATTTTAGATTCCAAATTGATGAGAATAGAAGAATGAAAGGATTTATTTTATGCCAAAATAAATTTCAAATTTCAAATTTCATATGATGAACATAAAATAATTCAAAGATTTACTTTATGTTAAAACAAATTTCAAATTTCAAATTTCATTTGATGAACATAAAATAACGTAAAGATTTAATTTATGCCAAAGGAAATTTTATATTTAAGACTTAATAAGAATAAAATAAAGGAGGATAGCATGAAAATTCAAACCATGAAAAAATGGAAGAAAAGGGCACCTAGATGATGCTAGGTCCCACCGGCCGTGCCAAAATGTTTATGTAAATTTTTCCTTTTTTCTTAGTTTTTAAGAGAAAAAATAGAAATATAAGATGAAGGGTGTATACCTAGTAAAATTGCACTTGTTGATGACCAGATGAAGAGAAAACTCCTTTTTTTCTTAGATTGAATACTTGCAATAAGACACCACTACCACAAGCTTGTTGGTTAGACAAAGATGCAGGGTGGACCACCTAGCAAATGCTAGATCTAAGAAGCTAAAGCTTCCTTGGATGGCTATCAATCCACTCCCCTGATAAAAAATGAAGATGATAAAATAAAATAAAGGTAATTTCATTTAAATTAATGATAAATTAAATTATAAGTACACAAATAAATGAAATACTTATTCAAATAAAAATGACTAAATCTAGCACATGCTAAAACTAGTCAAGGAAAGGCCATAGTTTTGGGGTTTGGGTAAAATGGTAAGGGTTAAAAAGATTATTTTGTTGGGTTGGGTAAATGATAAAAGATGAAAATAGACAAAAGGGTAAATATATAGATGAATCAAATAATAGAATATGTCAAGTATGGCAAAGAGGTGAAAGAGGTCAAATGAGGAATATGGAAAAGAGGTGAAAGAGGTCAAATGAGGAATATGGCAAAGAGGCAAAATGGGGTAAAGGGGTAAAAGTGTAAATGGTAAGATGAGGAAGGGATGAATAAAATAATGATGAAGGGAGTGAAAAGGTTAAGGGAAGGGAGGCAAAAAAGAAATAAATAAAGAAATTGAAATAACAAAATAAAAGATTACCTTAATGTTTGTAGATGCTTATTGATGAAGATGGTTTGTTGAAGATTATTGATTAATATGTCTTGAAGTAATTTTGATAGAGATTAATTAGTTTGAATTAATTTCCTCCAATATGTGTAAGAGTAATGACCTCCTTGAAATGAATGAACACCTGCAATAAAATTTGGGTAGTAATACTCTAACTTTTTCAACCTCTTCCTTGGGTGAAAGAGAGGGGGGGTATTTGTAGTTTTTTTATGAGGAAACATGCCACAAGAGGGAATCTTGGAAGTATGGCACATTTTTACCCAAGGTAAAGGATGGTTTTGGTGGAAGATTTCTATGGGGATTTTCAAGTCTTCCTACCTTGCATGCAAGTCCAAGTTTGAAAGGAATTGTGCACATGGTTTGAAAATGAGACCAAAGACTTTGTTACACCATTATTTGTCATAATTTATGACTTTTGAGAGTTATCCCACAAAATATGGAGCCATTTTTTAAGGGGACATGGGTGAGTCAAGGTGAGGTGGGTGAATATTTCAATTTGGGATGATAAGTCTCTTATTAGGGCTACAAAGTCCAAAATGGGGGCTCTTTATCTCTCCCAAGGTGTGAAAGGGGTAGGTAAGTAAATTTTAAAGGCTTTTTTTATGTGAAAATTCAAATTCAATTCAAATTAATTACCATTGAGGATAAATTCGACCCATTTAAAGTGGGGACCCTTGTGATGCTTAAATGAGGTCATTAAGCATCTTGGAAAAAGGGGCTAAAGGTGGGGTATCAAGGCATGTCACTTTGCCACATCATATTGCCATGTCACATGCCATGTAATATGCCATGTCACATGATATGTCACATGACATATCATTTTCCATGTCATATGCTATGTCATCATGAATAGTGAAATTGGGTCTCATAGTGAATAGTGATGCCATTGTATTTTTGAATGGTGTTTTCAAATAATACTTTTTGAATATAAATGTGTATAATAGGGACTTTGGTTAAGTGAGGAGGGTGGAAAAAGGAGTTGGGATGGTTTTAGGAGGATTTAAGGTGATCTTGAGGCATTTAGACACCTAGAACTACAAGTGTGTAGTTTTCTAGTGTCTAAGATGTGATGTTTTGTTTCATGCATGGTTATGATTATGATGTGATGCATTGATTTATATATGGCTATGATGTTTATGGTTTATGGTTTTGATTTTGGATATGTGATGTGGTTTGTGATTATGATCATAGTTTTATATATGGGTATGATGTTTTGATTTATGGATGTGATAATGATGTGATATTACATTGATGTGGTTTATGATCATGGATATGATGTTAAAATGTTGTGATATTTATGGTTTATAGTTATTTTGTAAATGATATCACATAAATTAAGTTAGATAATAAAATTAGATGTGGGAAAAGAGAGAAAATACATGAGACCTAGGTCTAAGTGAATACATGAACCAAATATGAGAGGATAAGGAAAGAGGCATGATGCTTCTTCATTGGCACAAGAATAAATAAAACCCAAAGATATATTGGCATAATAGACATAATCCCTTAAAATGATTCACATTAGCATGTGTTGGTTTGATAAAAAGGTGTCTTGATCACATTGTGTCAAGTAAGCCTAAAATCCCTTGATTTATAGATAGTACAAAAGGGAAGATAGGTGATAGGTGGTATGAATGGTAGTGTAACCTATTGAGGGTTAGTTTTCCCTTTTCATAGGTGACCTAAAAACCATAATATACAAGTCCATGTTTTTATACAAGGTGTAGACTAATCAATGCAAGAAGTCTACTGATGTTGTATATATGAAAGTTGGTTGTAGCTTTCTTGGGATAACTTGTTCTTGATTTTGATATAATGTTTTTTATTTCTTTGATTTGATAGGTTTGTGAAACTAATAAATGTAAGAATCTTATAATGATTTATTTAACAAATTTGACATATTCATCCTTCAATGGAGTGGTCTAAGTTTGGGTTTGTTCATTTCGGTAGCTATCCTTCAAGGGAGCAGTCTATTTTTGTAAGAAATTTAGATTTTAGGTAGTTATATTTCAAGGGAGTAGTCTACATGCTAGAGATATTTGACCCAAGTAATATTTAGGTACCCTAAATTATTTTGATTCTAGGTTAGAGATAGACAAGTCTATGTAGGCTTTAAGGTTTACCTCTATGAGGGCAAGACCTAGAGGATAATAAGGTTAATGATAGGTGAAAGGGGTGGTTTTTAGGGACAATAACCATGGGATTCCATCTTATTAAGGATGAAAAGTATCCATGAGAACCATGCCATAGGTAGAGCCATGGTACCCATATTTAAGATTAGTCTAAGACTATGATGGCTAATCACATTGTTCTATGTTTTAATCAGTTTTCCTCAAATAGATGGGATGAAGGTGTGATGAAAGTAAAAATGTCATAATCAAGGGTTGAGATTAAGTTAGACAAAAGGTGAGTTTGATCCTTTTTTAACAAAAGAAAGGATGCAAATACAAAGCATTGAGAGGCCTAGGTTATGGTTTACCTTCAAGTGAGGATAAATGATAAGCTCCTAATCCATACTTATGGGTTATGATGTAAGATCAAAGCCAATCAAAAGAAAGCTTGCTTGTAAACTTTCCTTGTTTTATTTTTTCCATATTGGTCACATGTTGATTTTGTTTTAGGATGAGGTCTCCGATGTTGAATTTTTGTTCTTTTATGTGCTTTTTATAAGTGTGCTTGACTTGTTCTTGATATACATGAAGATGGTTAAACATAATAAGATGATTCTAGTCAAGTAGTTTAATTCATGATAGATACTCTTGAAAATAGTCTCTCTCATAAATGATGTCTTGCAAAGATTTGTGAAGAGAAAGAATCTAGACTTCGACAGGCAAGACCACCTTTGCTTCAAAGACTAGAGAGAAAGGGTTAGTACCCATAGAGGTTCAAATGCTAGTGTGATAGGCCCACAAAGCAAAAGGGATGTACAAATACCAATCCCAACCACAAGCACTAACCACTTTAGTTAACATCTTGTTGAGGGTTTTGTTAGATGCTTCTACTTATCCACTTGCTTGTGGATGATAAGGTGAGGAAAAGCTTAACTTGATTCCAAATGCATCATAAAGAAATTGAAATTTTTTATTTTTGAAAGATTTACCATTATTGGTGATGATCTTATGGTGAACATGAAAATGATAGATGATATGATGATTGATGAAGTTGACTATGTTTTTAACTTTGTTTGAGATGAGAGGAATAACCTCCACCCACTTGGTGAAATATTCAGTGGTCGTGATGATGGATTGGTGTCACTATGAAGAATGAGGATTGATTTCCCTAATGAGGTATATTCCCCATTGTGATAAAGGCCAACTTTTTTTGGATATTTGAAGGCCATGGGCTAGTGTATGATGTAAATTGGCATGTTGTTGGAATTTAACACACTTCTTTACATAATCCCAATATTACTGGTTGAGGGTGGGCCAATAGTAGACAAGGAAAAGGATATGTTTAGTTACAACTAGACCACTAAAATTCCCCCCATAGATCCTATCATGTTTTTGATAGAATGGAAACCTCATGATTGTAAAGGTAATGGAGGAGGCCATCAAAACTAAATTTGAAAAAGATTCCCCCTAGGATGGTATAACCAGATGTACTATGAATAAAGGCTCTTTGGGAATTCCTAGATAGGTTGGGAGGAATGATGCCAAGTTTGAGGTAGTCAAAGGTTTGCTCATACCAAATATTTAATGGATATTCTTCCACAATACAAATATTAGGGAGGTTAGATTAAATATAAGAGGGTGTGATAAAATGATGAATGGTGATAAAGAGTGATATGCCCCTAACCTATCACATGTATGAGGATAGTATTAGCTGACTTATGGCTTACTTATCCCTCTTTGATGTTATATTACATTTATCTATTCTTTATTTTGATTAGTAGGTCAGCCTATGGAGTAACCATGGCCTAGATAGACTATATATAGGAGGTAGTAGGTAATTATTTATCATCATATTATGAATTATGTTCTTATTGAAGCTTGTGGAGGTTGCCCCCTCAAAGTGGCTTGTTTATTATCATATATTCAGATATATTACAGTCATATTTGGATCTATTTATGCTATTATACTTTATTGTTGAAGTAATTTCATTACAAATGGTATCAGAGCTGCGATTTGGGTAATCTTGTGGGTGAAACACTAAATTTTTAAATTTTGTGATATATAGAAAAGGGTTGCGAATTTATATGCAAAATTTTTAATGGAGGTGAGAAACAATAAAATTAAGCTTACATTAAAATTTCAGCTCATTTGGATATATTTTACAAAATTTATCTGTATTTTATGTTTTTTTATAAAATTTCTCTATAGTGCACAATTCAAAGATTTTTTTTGAGTTGTTTACATTTTTGGAAATATTAGAAAAATTTGGCTATGGTATGTTCTTTGTATATTTTTATTTGAGGCCGACATAATTCCAAAATCACTTGGTCAAATTTGGGTCAAAAGTGCCAATAAGGGTCGACATCGTAAAACCCTTTTATGGTAGGTCCACAAACTTGGGAACAAGGAAGTGGTGCTGAAACTCTAGGTAAAGCTCCTAACAAAGAAGAGATGGAGTCAGAAGGGGGATGTACTAGACCCTTTATACCAGGGTTTTCTGACATAGATCACAAAGTGAGCCAGCTTGACTATAGTGTGTAAGGCATTTAGAGTGAGGTGCAAGGCATACAATCTAATATGCAATCCATACAAGATAGTTTGGGAGATATCATGATAGATTTGAAAATTAATCAGTCAAATCATCAAGCTAACTCTATCGCACAAACCCACCAGGGTGGTTCTCCTAACCAGTCTACTTTAAATCTAATTCTATGGCCATAGAGGAACCTATTACCAAAGGTGGATATGCACAAATTTGATGGAAAAGATCCACTCAATTGGATCAACCAAATGGAGAATTTTTTTGACCTACATCAGATTCTAGGTGGATAGAAGGTTACCATGGCATCCTTGTATCTTGAACCAGATCAATTCATTTGGTATCGATGGTTGTGTACTCAAAAGAAAAAGATGGCTCTCAATGTCACCTGGTCAGTTTTTATAGAGGAGCTGCAATTACACTATGGAAATAGTGTGACAGAGAATTACTTCAACCAACTGGCAAAATTGTGACAAATTGGATCTGTTAAGGATTATATTCATCATTTTTAGAACCTGTCCTTACATGTGGAGACAATTTCTAAAGAAAACTTGAATGACCTATTTTTGGGTGGACTCAAGGACCACATTCAACATGAGGTACACATATTTAATCCACTTAAGATTTTTGATTCTATTATCATGGCACGTAGAGCTGAGGAAAAATTCATAGCCAACAAGAAGCAACCATTCACTCACTTCAAAGATCATAGCATATCATCACTAACATTTCTTCCATCTACTAGATTGACCCCTCAACAAATTAAAGAGAAGTGTGTAAAAGGATTATGTTTCGATTGTGATAGCAAGTGGAGTAAAGGACATAGATGTGCTGAGAAGAAGTTATTCTACATTGAGGGACCAATTAAAGATGAAGAAGTAGATGACGCCTCCAATGATGATGAGGAAGATATAGAGGAGGTACCTAAAGATTCCCAACCTACAATCTCTTATCACGCACTTGCAGGTATTAACACTCAACAAACTCTTAAGGTGGTGGGTTTCCTCAAGAAACAGAAGGTGATAATGTTGATTAATTTAGGGAGCACACATAACTTTATAAACCATAAGTTGGCCACTCGATTGAACTATTCCATCTACCCAGCACCAAAATTTTAGGTCATGATTATAGATGGTGGCATAATTAATTGTTTAGGCAAATGCCATAGTATTAAGCTTACTATGGGTGGGTACAATCTCGACTCTCCTATGTTTTTTATTCCCATGGGTAACACAAACATTATTTTGGGAGTTCAATGGGTCATAACCTTAGGTACCTTTTAGATGAACTTCTAAGAACTATTCATGCGCTTTCATTCTAAAGGTAAGAAAATTAAACTACATGGATTACATGCAAAATCTTCACAATTTATTAGTTCACATTAGATGACCAAGATGCTAAAAAAGGGGGTAGAGGGAATTACTGCATGATTATGCTCCATAAAAGTTCAACCCACACAAGCATCTACACATCCTGATGTACAGATAATTCTTGAGGACCAATCATCTATTTTTGGGGCCATGCCAAAAGGACTACCACCAAAAAGAGAACATGATCATGCCATTCAACTAATACCAAGTTGTCAACCACTAAATATCAAACCATATAGATATCCATATGCACAAAAGAGTGAAATTGAAAAGATGGTCCATGAGATGCTAGAGGCAGGGATCATCAAGCATAGCCAAAGTGCATATTCATCACCAGTGGTCATGGTGCAGAAGAAGGATGACACATGGAAGATGTGCCTAGATTATAGGAAAATCAAAAAGTACACCATCAAAGATAAGTTTCCTATTCCAGTAATTAATGATTTACTTAATGAGTTGCATGGTGATAATTATTTCACAAAATTGGATCTTCACTCAGGGTACCATCAGATTAGGATCAAGGATGAAGATGTTCATAAAAATTCTTTTAGAACACATGAGGGCCATTATGAGTTTTTGGTAATGCCCTTTGGTCTTACAAATGCACCATCTACTTTTCAGATCTTGATGAACACAATTTTTAGGCCTTTTTTAAGGAAGTTTGTGCTAGTTTTCTTTGATGACATATTGATTTATAGTCAGACATGGGAAGCACATCTACAACATGTGAAATAAGTGTTGATAGTTTTGGAGAAGCACCAAATTTATGTGAATCCATATAAATGTGCTTTTGGAGTACAGGAGGTAGAGTACCTTGGTCACATTGTTTCCCATGAAGGTGTCAAAGTTGATCCCCAAAATATCAAAGTGATAATGGAATGGCCCATGCCAAAAACTCTCAAAAACCTTCGAGGGTTCCTTAGACTAACATGTTACTATAGAAGATTTGTGAAAGGTTATCATAGCATAGCAGATCCACTCACTACATTGCTAAATAAGGATGCTTTCCATTGGAATGATGATGCCACCAAAGCATTTGAGAAACTAAAATTAACTATGTGCACCACTCCAGTTTTGGCTACTCCAGACTTCTCACAGACATTCACTATTGAATGTGATGCTTCTGGGTCTGGATTGGGGGTAGTAATAATGTAGGAAGAGAGACCCATTACATTTTAAATTCATCAATTAAAAGGTAATAATCTACAAAAACATGTCTATGAGAAAGAAACGATGGCTATTCTTCATGCAGTTAAACAATGGAGGCCTTATTTGATGGGTAGACACTTTAAGGTGAAAATGGATCATGATAGTCTCAAATACTTTTTGGAGCAAATATTATCATCTAAGGAACAAAAAAAATGGGTAACCAAAATGTTGGGATATGATTTTGAAATCATCTACAATAAGGGTAAAGATAATGTAGTAGTAGATGCACTATCTAGATGGGATGCATCCAAAAAAGCATTACTTTGTGCAATGTCCATGTTGAAAGTGGATTGGGTGGATGAAGCTAGGTTAGAATAGGAGTAAGACAGGGATACATAGGTTCTGATTTAGAATCTCCAGCAAGGTAATTTAGCCTTTGAAAAATTTGAATGGAAAGGTAATGTCCTATGGTATAAGGGTAGGTTATACTTATGCAAAAATTTAGAGCTTAAGTATAAGATTCTTGCAAATTTGCATGCATCTCCAATTAGGGGACACTTAGGGTTCTTAAAAATTATCATAGAATTAAGAAAGAATTGTTTTGGGAAGGACTCAAGGGAGATGTACAAAAGTTTGTGGAAGAATGCTTGATATGCCAATAGAATAAAGGTGAAATAGTTAAGACACTAGGTCTGTTACAATTGTTAGCAATTCCTAGTCAAAGGTGGGAGGAGGTTTCCATGGATTTCATCACTAGGTTGCCTTGTTCTGAAGGTAAGAATGTTATCTTGGTCATTGTGGATAGACTTACAAAATATGCCCATTTTTTTGCTCTCTCACACCCATTTTCAGCAAGTACAGGAGCAACTATTTTATGGAAGCAGTTCTCAAATTACATGGAACCCCAAAAATAATTGTAAGTGAGCATGATCCTATTTTCACTAGTAATTTCTGGACTAAACTATTTTCTTTTTTGGGTACTCAGCTAGCTCATAGCTCATCTTACCACCCCCAATCTGATGGACAAATTGAAGTGGTTAACAACTATTTAGAGGGGTATCTCTGTTGTTTTGTATTAGATAAACAAGAACATTGGGTTAAATGGATACCACTTGTAGAATGGTGGTATAACACAGCTTTCCATACGTCTTCAAAATGTCTCCATTTCTAACACTATATGGTTACCATCCACCTTCCATCACTTCTTCATTAAAGGTGAACACCAAGGTTTGAGATGTAGAAGAGAAAATTCAACATCAACAAGAGATTTTGGATAGTTTGAGAGAGAATTTAGCCTTGGCATAAAATAGGATGAAGCAACAAGTAGATCAACATCGTAGTGATCAAAATTTTGAGGTGGATGACTGGGTATTTGTTCATTTGCAGTGTTATAAGTAGATGTCCTTGAAGCAATAGAAAAAGGACAACAAACTTGCTCCTAAGTATTATGGCCCTTATAAGGTTCTACACAAAATTGGAAGTGTGGATTACAAGCTCAATTTATCACATTCATTTCACATACACCTAGTATTTCATGATTCCTATTTGAAGAAGGTCATTGGATAGAAAGTTTCAGCCTAGATAGAGCTCCCAAAACTAGATGAATAAGGACAAGTCATTTTGGAACTAGAGAAGATCCTCCAAACACGTACTAAGAGGTTGAGAACCAGAGAGATTAGGGAATATTTTATTCAGTGGAAAAACTAGAGTAGTGAAGATACAACTTGGGAAGGTGAAGATTTTTTGCAACAATAGCCAGAGTTGTTCAATGTTGAGGACAATGTTGGTTTGAAGGGGAAGGGCATGCTACACCCCTAATATATCACATGTATGAGGATAGTATTAGCTGACTTGTGGATTACTTATCCCTCTTTGATGTTATATTACATTTATCTATGCTTTATTTTGATTAGTAGGTTGGCCTATGGAGTAACCATGGCCTAGATAGACTATATATAGGAGGTAGTGGGTAATTATTTATCATCATATTGTGAATTCTATTCTTATTAAAGTTTTTGGAGGTTTCTCCCTTGAAGTGGCTTGTCTATTATCATATATTGAGATATATTATAGTCATATTTGGATCTATTTATGCTATTCTACTTTATTTTTGAAGTAATTTCATTACAAAGAGCTTAGAGTTGGAAGGTGTAGATGGGATATAAGAAGAAAGGGAAGCCATTATATCCACAAATTTACTGGTAGATCATGAAATAGATTGGATAAGGTACTTATCAAATGATGATAAGAGTACATCTACTAGATATTTGTATTATTGAAAGACATCATTATTACATTGGTAGGATCTATTGACCTAGTTCACCACAAGTTGGGAATTTCCAAAGACACTGATCATATTAACTCCCAAGGCTAGAAGTTTCAAAACCTATTACTAGGGCTTCATACTTAACTATATTGTTGGTAAACTTAAAATAAATTTTGAAATAAAGAGGAATAAGTTTTCCATTAAGGCGAATGAGAATACTCTGACACCTCCACCGTGCTGGCATTTTGAGTTATCAAAGAACATGGTCATTTGACAGGTGACATCCTCTTAAGAAAGAGTCATGATGGAGTCATATAGAAATACAAGAGGAAGTGGTTAGTTATCTAGTAAAGGAGCTTTAGTGAATTTATTAGTGATTAATTTCCCTTTAATGAACTTTTGCAAGAGGAACTCAAGGTTAAAATTAGCTAGGAACATGAGCCACTTAGCCATACGCTAGTTTTGATATGGTTTAGATTACATGTACTTGAGTGGGCAGGTGTGGGTGATGACAAATGTTTTATGTTTAAGGATGTAGTGATGAAGTTTGGAAGCCAAAAATACCAAGGAAAGGCAAAGCTTCTTGGTATGGGTATACTGAGTCTTATATTCTATACGTGTTCAACTTATATAGTAGACAACTTGATCTTTGCTATGTTCATCATGATGAGAAAGCATTGCCCCTAAGGAATGGTCAGTGGTGGAGATACAAAGGTAGAAGGGTTGGTCCTCTTTAGGAGGAATAAGAAAAAGTGGAGAGATAATGTACTCTTTAAGTGAATTGAAGGCTTGTTGATAATCTTTAGTCTACTTAAAAGATGTACTTATATTCATAAGATGGTGAAAGGGTTGACATCTATCTGATAATCGAGAGATGAAGTGATAGATAGATTGGAGATTTCCCTATAGACTAAAGAGTTTATTTAGGTGGGTTAGAGGTGGCATGTCAAGGATTGATCTAAATTTTTTAGGCTCTACTTTTATTCCTTAAAGAGAGATGATAAAAATAAGAAGCTTCGTAGATAGGACCCTAAAAACACATTTTTTAGGGTTGAGTTAGACATAGAAATGGATTAGATGCTCAAAGATAATTTTAACAACTTTTAGATGATACTTGAAAGATTTGGATTTCCCAAGGAGATCATCTACATAATCCTCTACAATTTTTTGGATGAGATCATAGAAGATGTAGATCATTGCATGATGGTAGGTTGTCCCAATGTTCTTCAAACCAAATGGCATGACCATATAGCAAAAGGTTCCCCATGGGGTGATGAAAGAAGTCTTATGTTGATCTTTGGGGGTGATCAAGATCTAATTATATCCCAAGAAACCATCCATGAAGGATAACACCTCGTGGCCAGCTATAAGATAACAAGTTGGTAGATGCTAGGCAAAGAGATGTCATCCTTTAGACAAAAATGAGATTGAGGTCATGAAAGTCAATACAAAGGCAAAGTCCCCCTATGGGTTTGGTGATGGGAATGATATTAGAAACCCATTGGGGATATTAAATGGGTTGAATGAAATTTATAGATAAGAGGTACTAAATATCTTCTTTGACTAAAAGGGTGATATGAGGGTGCATCTTATGACGATTTTTCCTTATAGGCTTAGCGTCAGGATAAATGATGATGTTATGGAGGGCTATGGAAGGATTTATTCTAGGCATATCCTAATAAAACCAAGAAAATTACATGATTTGATCATGAAGGAAGGAAGGGTAATCCTATTGATCCATGGAATCTAAGGATTGGCTAGTCTTTATAATGTGAGGGTTATTCTGAGTACCCAAGTTGACATCGATAGTGGATTCATTTAACATGGTTTTGTTCTTAAGAGAAAGGAATTTTTGGATCAAATAATCCCCCATGCCAAGATAGGTGAGAATGAAATCATCATATTAATTTTGGATTTGTGGATGGTAAGAGAATCATTTTCCACCATTTTAGGATGAATCAAAGGGAAGGCCTTAGTTTGACCATCCTTCTGATAGGTCAGGGGGCCCAAACTAATGGTATTGACTAAGAAAAAATTTAGAAGGGATGATTTCAAAATCCTCAGACTTTGAAAGAGATGGGGTTGGTGAGGATATAATGTATTCCTTAATGGTGTTGATGGGTTTGGGTAAATTAATGGGTTCATTTGGTGGGATGAACCCAAGGCCAAATAAATCATGAGGTTTTTGGGTTTTGATCAAAGGTAATTCATGAGGTCCATGTTCATAGTGATCAAGGCCAAATCCCTTCCAAGCACACCAATGAAGGTACAATTTAGAAAATTATAATTTCTCCAAATAGGATAAATTAGAGGTAAATGGTCAGATAGAAGAGGTGGTGGAGGAAGTAAGAAGTAGATGATCAAGTCCCCCATATATGAAGTTGGTTATAAAGCTTAAAAATAATTATGGTTCTAATATTGGGATCTTAACCAGGATTATGGAGAAGGTTTCAATAATATTGAGGATTAGGAAAGGAATTTGAGTCCAAAATATGATATTCTCCTAGTGAGAGACATTGGAACATGGGTTATAAGGGGTTCTCTATGGGGATCTAAGAAGAAGGGATATATGAGCTAGTTGAAGCTTCATCGATGGTATGGGTGAAATTTTTATTGGCTAGAAGTGAGGTGGATAATAGAGGAAGAAGAATGTTGTTGGGTATATATGTCATGTTGAAAGATGCAAAAGGACTTGGGTCATCTTGTATAGTGATGACCTGACCCTCATGTTTGAACTTAACACATAAATGCAAGCTAGGGACACAACTCATGGAGTAGATCTAAGGGTATCCAAGTAAGATGTTGTATTGAAACTCACCTTCTATAATTTAGAAGATATATAGAAGCATGTAAGGTCTTAAGAAGATGCGGAGGATTAATATTACCAAGGTTGTGGCCATAGTATCATCAAAGGAATGAAGGATCATTGTTGTTTTTGACATGATATTCTTTAGAAATTAGTGTTAGTCATAAGTATGAGAGGAGATAATATTAATACTAACTCCATAAATCATCACCCTTTGATGTGGTTTTGATTTATGTATGTAGTAATGAAGAGGGGAAGATCAAGATCTTTAGGATGGACAAAGGGTATTTTTGAATCCTTGAATGTGACAAGGGTGAAAAGTTGAAGAGTTCTAACAAAGGCTACAAAAGCTTGAAGATCTTCAAGTTGGACTTATATAGATTTTAAGGTCTCTATCAATGTTTATTGGTGATGGGGTGAGGTTTTAATCACTTCATATAAGCTCATCTTCATTGGTGTTTAATGAAGTTATTTCAAAACTACTTGTTGGATAGATTCAAAAGGGTTGGAGGGAGAGGCACCCAAAATGGATATTTTGGATTTTGGTGAAGGTGAAGGTGATTGAGTTAAATTGGAAGGTTAAGGGGTATAATTACATGTCCATGTAATTGATACTTTGTCCTTTCCCTTATCCTTTTGTTGGGCCCAAGATCGAGTGACCATATGGATAGTATGGATGACAGGAAGTGTTGGGCTAAAAGGTTGCTTCGATTCCTCCTCACTATTGGATGAGAGTGTGGGTGTAGGTAAATGTTGGATAGGTTTTTTTGATGTTTGGTCTTATATTATGATTGAGAGAGGTTTATTGGAAAATATATCATCCTCATCCCATAAGTTATAGATAAGTTCTTAGAGAGCTTTGCAGTTCTTTATGTCATGTTTACGTATCCTATGGTATAATCATATTAAAATATCATTGAATCAAGATGGTTCAAGACTTGAAGGTTCAAAGGGTTTGATAGGTGGTAGGTTTAAGGAATAAGTTTTTAACAATATTTATAAAATGGTTGAATAATGTTTGAGCAAAGGTGTTAAGGGTGATGAGCTTTTGGTTTTATGGGTGGGAGCCTTCTTAGAAGTAGGCTTCACTATAGAAGTTGTGGGTGGTAGAATGGTTTTGGTAGGTCAGTTATATTTAGGTTATTTGGGGTTAGATGGTTTCATAATTGAAGTCTTAAAGGTGAAATATTTGGAGGTGGATGACTGAGATGATAAAGGTTTGGATATAAGTGGGTATATAGAGGTAGATAGTTTGTCTAAAAATGATGGGGAGTTTGATGTTTTGGAAGGGGTAGGTAAAAGTAAAATAAAAGGATGAGGTTCAATTTGGGTAACTCTAGGAGGGTTCACCTTCTTGATAGAAGGATGAGCTCTTAGGATGGAATAAGGATGTGGTACTAATATGGAAGGTAAGAGAGAAGGGGGTGGTATGATTCTTGTTCTAGGTGTGAGTTTGGGTGGTTCCACCTTCTTGATTGGTTTGGTTAAGTTTTTATTTGGTAGACTAGATGAGTTTAAGTCCAACTTCAAATATGGGTGGGTAAGTCTAGGAGTAGGGAGTATCCTTAGGTTCTTTATAGGTTTGATTAGAGAGGTATAAGGTGATTTGATCATTTTGGATGAAGATGGTTTGGATGGTTCTTCCACAATTTTGGAAGGAGAGGTGTTTGATGAAGGAATTGAGGTGATGATAGGTTTAATTATGGATGAAAGTGAGGTTAAAGGTTCATACTTGTTTTGATAGGGGATCCCAAGATGATTCTAAAAGGTGGTTCAATCCAAATCGGGATGAGAAGAGAATTCTAGGCTTTGGACCAGTCTAGAGAAAGGTATGTAAACTAGTTTGGTTCTTTGGGCATCAGATTCAAAGATTAGGCCCATAGGTTGAGGTGAAGAAATGGTTTATTCACCCTTTTCCTTCATGAAAGGTTTAAAGTTTTAGGAAGATGTTTCCTCCATGGAAGGAGTAGGTAAGGTGATCTCTCTTTATGGAATGGTTTCCTAAGAGAGAGTGGGTGATTTCATGATGGGGGAGGAAGGTGTGATGGAAATGGTTGCCTCTTTTGGTATTTATATAAAATGAGAGGTGGCTAAGTCCATTATATCATCAAGTGAAGAAGAGGAGGTAGTTTATTCCTTTGTTTGGGTATCCAAAAGAATGGAAGGTGATTCCACTACTTAAATAAATGAAGTGGAGGAAGAGGTAATTAAGGTGGTAGTTTCCTCAATGATAGGTTCACTAATAATTACATTGATTGTATGGACCTCACAAACATGAAATGATTCTAGTTTTTTATCATCATGGTTGGTAGAAGGGGCATGATTGGGAAAAGGTTGTCAAAAAATGTCAAGTGATTGATTAGGGGGTGCATTGGGATTATCCAATATAAGTTATCCTTTGTCAATCAAATTTTGGACAATGGATTTGAAAGTGCTACACCTACTAACATTATGTCTAATGACATGATGGAGGGCACATAGGACATTCCCATTGTACTAACTAGGTATAGAGAAAGAAGCATCAAATTGTTGAGGAGGTTTAATGGGGGAAAGTTGTATGATGTTGGCTTTGATAAACTTGTCCAAAAATGAAGCATATGACTCCCATAATGGAGTGTATTGTTTTGGGTATCCTAGTTTTGATTTCAAGCTTATTAATTGGAGGGGTTAGAGGAGTTGGTTTGGTTGGGTTGGTTGACAATGGGAGGTGGAACAGTTTTAAGGACAACCATGTTTATTGTTTCCTTTGGTTTGGTTATGGGGTAGTTAGATTGGTGGGTGCTTTTGGATGGGGAAGGGTCATTGGATTTGAAGATAGAGTTTTTTTTCCTTAGTTTTAACTTCTCCTCATCAATGGCTATGATTTCTAGTCTGTATGCCATGGTGAAAGCCTCATCAAAAGTTTTGAAGGTTTAAACCTAAAGGGGTAAAGCCAATGTGTTTGACACAAGCTCGAGAGAAAATTTCAATCAACTTAGGTTGGGGAAAAGAGAAAGAGAGCTGGTTGATAAGACCTCTCCATCGAGTTATGAATTTGGCAATTGATTCATCATCAAATTTCCTGATGGAGTAGAGGTCGGTGATGGAGACCTTCTTAGATATATTGATCAAAAATTGGTCTAAAAAGGTTTGGGTGAGTTGGGAAGAGGAAAATATGGAGTGCTTAGTTAGATAACTTACCAATCTAATGTTGGTATAGATAAAGACGTAGGAAAGGTGTGTAGGAGAAGAACATCATCGTAGGTAATTAAGTAACAAGAATGCTAAAATGTTCTTAGGTGTTGCTGGGGGTCCTCCTTGATTTGGAACTTAGAAAATCTGGGTAGTTACCATTGAGGAGGGTAAGGTTGGATAGGGATAGATGGGTGAATAGGTTTATTATATATTTGGTCAAAGATAAGATGTTGTGAGCCTCAGAGATAGATGACTCTAGGTTGGCTATTGTGTCCAACATTTTGACCAAACCTATTTTGGGTTGGGGAGCTCCATAATTGTGTGGTAAGTTTTATTGTGGTTGGGTGGATGCAATATATGGATAATTGGTAGAAGACATAGAAGATACCACATGTTTTTATGTGTTCATTAAGGGTTGTGATGATGCCACAAAAGGGTTAATGGGCACAAGAGGTTGGGTATAAGATGGAACTATGTATCCTTGTGGATTAGGAATATAGTGTGGGTAGGTTATCATAGGCATTTATTGAGGGGTTGATGTGGGGTGGTTTGAAGGTATGATTGGTTTGGTAGATTGGGGAATTGATATGGGTTGGGTTGAAAGTGTGAATGGGTTATTTGGTTGGGGGTGAGTGGTAACTTTGGTACTGATAGGTAGAAGGGTATAAGGTTCAGAGAGCACCACATTTTGAAGTGGGGTGGATATTGGTGGGTTGGTAGTGATAAAGGGGAATAATGAAAATATGGGTATAAGGTATCCCCATAGTGGATGGGGTTTGGGTAACTAAAGGTAATGTTTCACCTATGTTAGAGGAATTGTTGGTTGGTTTAGTAGGAATTTGGTTATTGGTTGGGTTGTTTGATTGAGTTTGGGTGGAGATAGTAGGTGGATTATTAGTGGAAGAAGATGCTTGAGTAGTCATAGGTTGGGTAGATGTAGTTGCAACCATAATATGGGGAGGAATCCCTTAATGTGGATCACTAGGATGAACTAAATTAGGGGTGTGGTGAGATAAGGTGTTGAGGTAATGTTGGAGGGTCATGGGGTTGTTATGAAGGAAGGTGGCAAAATCTACATCACTTTGGGCAACTATCAGAGGCATGGTAGGGGGAGAAGGATGGGGAGAACCCTAAAAATCCTAGGTATACTCCATGGAGGAAGAAGAAGAGGAAGGTGTCTCCTAGTTATTTTGATTTCTCAACTATTGTCTAGTAAAAACCATATGAGAAATAGAAAGAAGAGAAATATCACAATGCAAATATAAATAAAACAAAATAAAAAGATCTCAAAGTAATCAAAACATACACTAGAGTTCATTTAAATCCTTAGGGTGAATTTTATCTTGCTTTTGGCTTATGATTTAGTTGGAAAGTGTGAAGAACTTGGTTTATAGAATATGTACTTAAAAAGAAGTCTACAATTGGTTTCAAGTTTTCAAGTCTCTCAAAAGGATCCGTGTTAGAAATCAATACATGGCTTGGTATTGGGGCCTACCCCCTCACTTCACACATCATAGTGATAAGAGTATTGGGTGTTTAGCTAGTATATACCGATTTCTAGAGTTTAGACTCAATTCGAGAGCTGAGTTTTGGTTTCTCTTCCTGGTAATGACGTCTAAGTAAGATAGCCAAAGGGTGAAGGTGATTTGCTAGGAGATGAAACCCTAGTTGGGCCTTATGTAAATTATTTTGATGTTTAATTTATTTAAGTGGTTTGGTAAGGTGTGTGATAAATAAGTAAGGTGTGATTTTTTATCTTAGGAAGAATGCCCTGTAGATAAGAAAGCACTAATGCAAAGTGGTTGTTAGATGGGCAACAAGGTGGATTGCCTAGCATAAGATAGATATAAGAAGAATAAGATTATTAGGAGGATGTCAATCCACACTCCTAAAATAGTTAAGCTGAAATAGATGATGATGAATTAATTGAATCAAATGATAGAAAATATTTAAAGGAAATACAAGAAGAAATAAATGCTTGATAAAGGAAATAGACTAATTATAGCAAATAGTGGGTTAATACTGATGCTAAATGGGTCAGATTGGGTTAAAAAAATAGGTGGGGGTTATATGAATAGGGAGAGGATTAGAAAGTGGAATTTGGTTAGGATTAATTAGGTGGAAATAAATTCTTATTATTTCCCACCATAGTAACCATCAACAGTCAAGGTGACCATCGACGGTCAAGGTGACCATCAACGGTTACCATGGATTCTAGGTATGTTTAAAAAAGAGTCTAGTTTAGGATATACAAGGGGTTAGTAAGTGGTTTGGAGGTTTGGTTGGGCTCAGAGCGTAAATAATAATAAGGGTGTGATTTAGGTAAAGATGTTAGAAACTAAATAAACAAATAAGAAACAAGACATGTACTTAGCTCATTTCTTGATGGCTGATGGTAGATTAAGAAGCAATTTTGGTAAAGTAATGGTAATTTTACTAAAGAATAATTTTATAATATTTTTGAGTCTTTATCATGGTTATTAACTTGCTAAAGGGAGAACCTAAAAATAATTTTGATAGCTCCTGATGATTGCTAGTTACTTGATTGTTAAAATGGATAGATGAAAGGATCCTTTTCACTTCCTACTCCCCTCCTTTTATAGGAAAATAGAGATGGAAGTAGAAGGTTCCATAGGGGGTTTGGTTAGTTTCTATGATGCATTAACTTATCATCCATATTAAATTTTGACATGTTAGCTTTCACACAACTTGATTTATCTTTATTTAGATGGGGAAGAGACCTTATCATCGATAGTCAGGGTGACCATTGGTGGTCAAAGTGGTCATCAGTGGTCAAAGGTTGAAGGTTAAGTGAGGGAAAGGGTAGGTTAGTGATTTAGGTTAGCTAGTTACCTAACCTAACTGAGGGTCATGGTGAGAGTTAGGTAATGGTCTAAATCAGGGGTATTTTGACATCTAGAACAATTATATGTTTTTTTCTAGTGTCTACAATCAAATATAATATGTAATCATACTTCCCATGACCCTAATCCTCCCTATGATTACACATTAGCTCACATGTAGACTACCAACCCTATTTATCCCACTTAGCAACATTTATCACTTACATGGACCCTTTTCACATCATATATCTATCCCATAGACATCCTCGAAATCGCACTACCCTTTTGCTCACTAAGAAGCCTTGTAGGTGCTTTTTGGGGACCTTTCAAAAGCCTATTGACCACTTGAGATGGGATTTTGACCTAGGTTGTGGCTTAGGGAGGAAACCCATACCTAGGATGCATTTTTCCTTCACCAAATCTATGGCCTAGGCCTCAGGCTAGGTAAAACAATAGAAAAAGGCCTTCTTTGGTCCTAACAACAAGAAATGGGTAGTTTTTGGATTTTGTCAGATTAGGGTTGCCATATATGACTATATATTACTCACTTTTATTGCTCTCTCCTATATTTTTGATTTGATCTTCCTTCTTAATTATCACTTTCTAAGCTCTTGTGCCTTATTGAATATCACCTTGTTCATTCTTGGTATACTTGAGCTTTCATTATGACAAGGGATGCTATACTATTTTATAGTTCATTTTGGTGGTTCACTTTAATCTCTATAGTGTTATTAAATCTTGTTGTTTTCCCTTATCTTCTTGAATCTCCATTGCACTTATTCTTGGCTTTCTCATGGTTAGCAACTTCTCCTTTACCTCTGCCATTACTTTTGGCTCTTGGTTTGGACTCAACCCACATACAACTTAGTCTTAATCCTTCATTTCTTCTTATCTTGGATTCTTAGTTGGTAGAGAATATACACAATAATTTTAAGATTTATATGAGGTCACATTACTATGCAAATTGAAATTCCCATTTTTTGTAGTAGTACATTTTCTAGGTTTTCATTATTTTAGTGCTATAGCTTGTTTAGAGGATTATCTAGTGTAGTTTTTGAAGATTTTGCATTTGTATTTGGTTAAGAATATATTTCATTAATTGAAATTTTTTTCCATTATATGATTTACTTATTTTAGAAGCATCTGTAATTACATAATAGAATCCTAATTACTCAAAATAGTCTATACATTTGCATAAATAATCTCCCCTTTTGCTAAACTGGAAAGTTGCATTATTAGGAAATAATAGTGTTGAGAATAAAGAATTAGCTTAGGCATTCTCTTACACCCTTGATTTAAAATGTCTTTCATTTGGCCTGAAAGTGCCTCTTTCTTAAGATTATGCATCATTTGATAGTTTTCTCAATTCAACATTATCATTTTCATAACTTGCATGCAAGTAGATTTATTATTTCAATTGCTCACTTTACTGGGGTTATACCCATTAGAGATGCCTACATCCTTTATACTCTTGATCATGCTATCCCTGACCTAGTTTATGATTATTTCTATAGTTTGGTGTAAGCTAGTAAATTGGATAGCCTCTATAGATCTCTAGTAGCCCATAATATCCCTGAGCCTCTTATCCTTCTAGGTGTTTACTTAAGTACACTATGTACCCTCTATTGAAGCCTAGTGGTTCTATTTAAATCCTTAGAGCTACATTCTAACACACCTAATGGGACCTCACATTTAGTCTCATGCTAGTTCTATCCCATTTAGAACTCTCTTATCCAATTCTCCTCTATTATCTATTAGGATTTGCTTTTAGTTGTGTTTCAACTCTTGCCTTGGTTGTTTTATCCTACTTCGGTTGTATCCTACTCCTTGCTAGTTTGCCATCTATTTGCCTTTTTTGTCATCTCTTGTGTTGATCTTATTTCATTACATCCATAACTAGCCTCCCACCTTTGGGATGCCAATCCTATCAAATTTAGGGCCTTATCCCTAAGCTCACTCATGAGAAATTTGTGGCTACAATGGAATGCCATAGATACCTAGGACCCAAGAGGTTCCCTTGACCTAGCATAGTGAAATTGACCCTCTCATGTTTTATAGGGAACAAGATTAGAAGATCTATAACTAATGGACTCAGTCTCATTTACACCAATCCAAGCTCCATTCATCTAAGTATCATTCCCTTTGGCCTCACACTATGATTCATTCACCGATTCGAGGTGATGAGGATCCCATTTCATGATTAAGACTTGACGAGATACATGAGATCATTGATTATTGCCACATATGGCTTTAGGTGAATTAAGTACACCCTTATCCCCAAAGAGTAGGTGGCATCCTTCTTCTAGAGATAGAGATCACACCCACTCTATTTTGAGTGCCTTAACCAGTTCTCATGTGAGTTTCCCACCCCTTTCTTGGTAGGAGACTCTATATTAAGAGCCCCCTCAAGTACATATAATGGGAAATAGGCATTTTAATTCAATGAGGCATCCACATCGTCTGGAATCCTCCCATCCTCTTAGTCCTCCTTTAGATTCTTAGATGAGCATGTTGATTTTAATCACCACTTATAGACTAGAGATCCATGGGATGCGTATCCCAAATATCAATTCCCTCATGTAGAACCTCATATTATGAAACATGGTCAACATCATGGAGACCTAGGTCAACATGAATATTTTCATGGGTATGCCACTTCATTTCATCATCCTCATATGGAAAGGTACCTTGCTCATGATCAGTCCCCATCTTGTGATAGGGATGATTTACATCATGATCATCTCTCATATCAAGAGCTACCTCAGTATTATCCCTTTTATGACCAGGGTTATGATGAGACATATTGGCATAAGTAATATCATAACGTCCATGAGCCTCCTACCAAAGCTTGTTGCCAACCTACTATAAACTATACCTATGAATATCTCCTTAATAATATTATAGCCCCTTAGGCATGAGTTATTCCCCTTATTAATCCCATTTCTAAACTACCTAAGTTTAATGGGACTCAAGATGCTAGTCCCATAGAGCATATCATAACATTTATGATGGTATGTATGGACTGGGAACATGATGAAGGTATTATTTTAAATATCTTCACTCATTCCATATGAATCAAAGTTCTCATTTAGTTTTAGAATGTACCTCAAGATTATCTCTCTAATTTCTAGCTCCTTTTGGATGACTTCCTTTAGTAATTTTATTTCTCCAAACTATTTAACCGCAACATATAATCACTTACCTCCATGGTGTAGGCTAATGATGAGTCAAACTTTGATTTTGTATGTAGGTGGCATTTAGCCATATATAAATATAGAATAAGGTTCTTGGGTGATCAAATTTATGATATGTTCATGTGAACATTGAGGTAAGAGGTTCACCTTGAGTTCCTCAAGTGTGAACCCACCTCTTATGATGAAGCTATTAATGAGTCTTTGAAGATTGAAGTATTCGATGTGCATATAGGCCTTCACCCTATGACAACCCGAAAGTCATCCTCTTTGCATGATCATAACCATAATGTGACTGATGATGGTGTTACTAATTTCCTCTCAAGAAGAAGGAAAAGAAGGATAATCATGAGGTAAATGCTCTGAGTAAGAGCCAACTAAAAAGAAGGATTCTGAAATGAGCATCATAAAACCATGAACGATGTTCCCTTATGACCCCACCAAGTTTGGCAACTTCCATCAAATGAAGGGACATGATGATGAAAATTATGTTACCCAAAAGTTTGGTGCACAAGCCTTGCCTTCACATCAAATATCTTCACTTGTGGAGTGTTCAAGGAGCATGTAATTGACCACAAAAATGAAAATAAGGAGTCCAAGGCTAAGGCTCATCATTCCCCTTATTTTTCTTCCACCTCTTCTAACTCCTCTTCCTAGGTTGACCTATGAGGGAAGGCTAAGTGAAAGAGTAGCAAGGTCTTTGTTTCCATCAACATAGCCTCTATTGGATACTAGTGATTTATTAACACACCCTTGGGTTAGACCACTAACCCTGTTAGAGATACTAGTGGTGTTGTGCCTCTTGCCAACCCATGGGGGTAAGGAACCCCAAATTTAGATTTGAATTTTGGTGTAACTTCCCTCCCCAAGCTAGAAAATATCCTTACTCCATCATAGAGGGGTTATAAGGCCTATAAGATAAGATATCTATTTGGTACCTTCTTTTCCTTTACCATGAGAAAAGGGGTCTCATCTTTAATGAGCTTGGTCTCTCTCACAAGGGTCTATTATGGGATGATGTTGAGATTTTGTTCAATTTTGACATTTTTGATTGCCCTTATCATCCCACATTATCTTTCAAACCTTGGAGAGATAAATATCATTGATGAAGGAGCCTCAGTGAACATCATGCCCTAGCATGAATTCAATAAGTTTAGTATTAATTGGAAAAATATATCTAATTCTCACCATAATTATGTTGGTTTAAATAATGACATAGTTGTGCTAGTGGGAAATGTGAAGCTTTGAGTCCAGTTTGATCCCAAGATAGCCAGGATAAAGTTTTGTGTGTTAGAATTAGATATCTCATACAACATGATCCTCAACCATCCTTGGACTACCACCATGCAGGACATCACCTCAACCATATTTCACATGGTCCAATTCATGCACAAACATGAGGTTCATACCATAGAGGCTGACATAGATCCTTGGGTATTAATTTATGTAAAGAAAAATCCCTTAGGTGAGGTTTTAGCTATCTCCTTATGGGGCTCTATAGACTCCCATATCCCCCCCCCACGTTTGAGTCTCACTTTTTTAAGGATTAATGTTGTGATCTAGCTAAGTATCGATTAATGTTCAATCCTTTAAAGTTTGGCATGCATCAACCAACTCCAACTCTGTGATGTCAGGATGGATATTTACATCTCAAAGACCTCTTTCAAGACATCTATGTGAATTTTGATCTTTTCCTTACATCACACTTCTCCCATCAGAGTATTGGATCTCTCAATACATCTCTTACAAAGGCCACTAGAGTAGATAAGTTTGATCTTGAGTGTTATTCCATTCATGTTACAAAATGCAACCTATTTAAGGAGAGAAAGACATACATAAAGCTCATGAAAGCTTGTCATAAGCATCTCTATCACCTTGATTTGTTAGGTTTGGATATCTATCTATCTAATGGTCTAACCCATGGCATCGTCATAGTGCATGCCATGGCAGTTGAGCCTAAAGATTTAGACTAATTGCTCCCTCCCATACCTGAGTGTTTTAAGGAAGGTATTGCTATGGATGTTTAAGGATATATAGATGTCAACCTTAGAAGATCTACAAAACCAAATATTTTAAAGATCAATGCTAACCTTTCTCAAGAAGAATGAGATATGTTGGCCATCTTTTTATGAGAATTTATGGATGTATTCACTTGGTAATATGCTAATATGAAGGGCATGGACCTTGAAGTCATTATACATAACCCCATTATGAAGGATGGGGCCTATCCCATTATCCAAAGGCAATGACCAATGGTGTTTCAATTCTTCTAGTTAGTAAAGACTGAAATAAAAAAATCTCATTCAAATCAATTTCATCACCACCATTGACTACCCATGATGGGTTACCAACATCATCCCTATTATCAAGAACAATGGAGTCATTTGATTATATATCAACTTTCAAGATCTAAATTTGGCATGTTTAAAAGATAATTTAACTAATCCTTTGATCAAACAAATTGTAGACTTCATCATTGGTTTCAAGATCATGTCCCTCATCGATGGATTCTCAGGATACAATAAAATCCAAATTGTACCTAAAGACCAACATAAGATGACATTCAATACCCCATGGGGTACCTTATGTTATGCCATCATTACTTTTGGTTTCAAGAATGCTAGGGCTATGTATTAATGTGCCATGACTAACATTTTTCATGACCTCATCTAAAAGATTGTGGAATGCTATGCTGATGACCTCCTTAATAGATCTTGCAAGCAAGATGAATATGTGTGAGACCTCATGATCATCTTTGAGAATCTCAAGAAGTATCACATCAGTCTCAACATCTAGAAGTGTATTATTGGTGTCTCAACCAAAAATATTCTTAGCTTCCTCATCTCGTAGTAAGGAATGAAGGTGGATCTTGAGAAGATTAAACCAATCCTACAGATGCTTCCCTTACACAATATCATGCAGTCATAGTCCTTCCTTGGAAGACTCAAATTCCTTAGACATTTCCTTGAGGATTATGCATATAAATACCTACCCTTCATGCATCTCTTATGAAATAACACCCCATTATTGTGGTCCCCTGAAGTCCAAGTGGATTTTGAGGAATTGAAGTGTATGATTCATAACCCTCCCATCTTGATGGCACCCATCAAGGGTCATGATTTCATATTGTACACCACTATCACTAATCTTTCCATTGAGGGCATGCTATGTCAAAAGGATGATATTGGTAGAGAGAGAGGAGAGAGAGAGAGAGAGAGAGAGAGAGAGAGAGAGAGAGAGAGAGAGAGAGAGAGAGAGAGAGAGAGAGAGAGAGAGAGAGAGAGAGAGAGAGAGAGAGAGATGTCTACTACATCTCTTTCATGCTAGTTAGACCTAAGCTCAACTACTTTCCTATTGAGAGGTAATGCATCTCCCTCATCGTCACCATGAAGAAGTTATGACACTACATGTTGGGTTAAATTATAAATGTGATTATCAAATTTGATCCACTCTATTATTTTCTCAAAAGGACACATCTTGTTAGTTGAACTATGAGGTGGATCATGATTATTTAAGAGTTCAACCTCTACATTATTAACCAAAAGTCCACCAAGGCTTTAGCTGTAGCTAAACAACTTACTGAATGCTCATTACCTAACCCTAGAATTTAAATTTGTTGATAATTCCTTCCTTGATGAGATGGTCTACTTGGTTGATCAGATTGAGGTTTCTAAGTTTGATTTGTATCAGGACATTATTCATTACCTTGAGACTCAATCTTATCCCATCGATGCCCCTTTGTAGGAATTTTATCGAATGCACAAGCTCATCACCCACCATGTTATCATAGGTGGTGTCTTATTCAAGAGAGATCTAGATAGCATGTTGATGTAGTGCCTAGCCCTCGAGGACACCTCTCTCATGTTAGAGGAGTCTCATGAGAGTGTTTATGGTGGCTACCCAAGAGGGTAAGTTACCACTCAATAAATCATCAAGATAGGTTACTATTGGCCCATTCTTATTAAGGACACCATCCAATATGCCAAGAGTGAAAGATGTGTCAATTAATTAGGGATGATATTAATGAACCTATAGGCCTCTTGCATTCCATCTCAACCCCTTAACCCTTATTTATTTAGGCTCTCAAATTCATTGGTGATTTTAAACCCACCTCCTGTAATGGCCACCACTGGTTCATCATTACCACTGACTATTTTCATAAAGTGGGTTGAGACCCTGCCCCTTAATGGCATGTGAGGGAAGGCTATGGTAAAGTTTGTCCTAAACCAACTCATTTATAGGTTCAGGGTAACTATTATAATCATGGCCAAAAATATCCTTGGATTTTAAAGCCCCAAGATGTATGAGCTCATTGAATGCTTCATCTCCAAGCTCCATTTCTCCTCTACCCATTACCCCTAAGGGAATGTGAAAGATAGATATTCAAACAATACTTTCAATAAGATGTTTCTCCATATTTTTTCCCAATTCAATAATTATTGGCACATTATGCTATATCCTACCCTTTGGGCCTACCAGAGTACCTTTTAGATGTCCATAAGGGTAACCCTATATGCACTTATAAATGGGTCCAAATTTGTTCTTCCTTTAGAGGTCTTAATTCATTCATTGTGGGTTAAGATGTTTGAATTTATATCAAATGAAGAAGAATAGGATAATTATTGATCTTAAGTAGTTATATGAATGTCGCATTGATGTTCTTGAGCACAACCATGCTTACCAACATAATCAATGTTACTAATTCAAGAAATTAGTGTGTTTTCATCCATTCAAGGTAGGTGATATGGTCTTCATCTTTGATAAGGAACACTAAAAGAAGGGAAAACTCATGCATAAGTGGTTTGCCCTATTTATAATCACTTCCTAATTATATAATGGGGCTTATCATCTATCAACACTTGAAGGAAAGCCCCTAAAACACCTGATAAATGGGTTCTACTTCAAAACATTTCATGTCTAGGGCTTGCATGGCCCTCTTAGAAAGTTGCCTATGGTGTTAGGGCAAACCTTTCCCCTCTTCTCACACCTCCATACCACTTGTATATGTGTATGCATGTGGGTTATTTATTACTATCTAATCACATGTATCTAGTAGTCTATCTTAGATTAAGCATACACATCACACATAAAATATTATACACATGTGCTAATAATGAGAAATGACTATATATATCTCAAAAAATACATGTTTTTTCTCTAGGTACATCTCTTAGCTCTCTCTATGAGTGGTGCTACTACCACATCAGGGAACAACTCTCTTAATATTAGGCCCACTTAGGTCCCAACCCAATTAGGCTAGTCTCTTACACACACATAGAGTAAATATTTTAGTCACATATTGGATTTTGATAAAGGAAGAGACTGAAGACAAGCGTTATATAACAAATACACTTTTATTACATGGTTTTGATGATGGTCTTGGTGGACCTCCAACAATTCATACTCCCCATGGTGGTGGTGGCCCTCATCATGGCTACTTCCCTCTAATGCTAGCTCCCTCTCTCTATCTTGGCTACACACCTTGCTTAGCTCCAGCCTGCTTGGGATATGCTAGTCTCTCTCATATTTCCAAAGCCTTTTTCTTTGGATTCTAATATGGATCATATAAACCTTATAAATACTCCTATCCCACATGGATATCCACTCTATCATACTCTAACCATACCATAGATTTGTATGGATCTCAGATGTTGCTATCAACTAAATCTAATCTAAGGTGGTTTGCATAGGCCTAGCCTTATCTATCAACCATAAAACCCATGTAGTACCCTCCTCTAACATAGGGTATGCCTTGCTACCCCATGGTGTCCTTGGTCATGTCAATGGGAGTCTCTTGTAAGCCCAAAATGTGTGTAATCTAGGCTATGTCAATCCTCCTACCCCTCTACACTAGATGTGATCAAATTGCTAGTATAGGCTTCTCATGATGTACTGGCCCCAGACATAATTTTATCATACCTTTGCTCTCTACATAATTATTATCTAGAATAGTGGTAGTATTCCCATACTCTAAATAATGTAGAGCCTTCTAGCCATAATAATTTTTATCACCATTTGTAGCAATGGAAATCATTGTAATAGTTGTGTGATCTACACTCCATGGTTATTTTGCTCTCGATGGGGTCTCACTAGATAGAGCTTGACTATGGTTGTATCCTACACTTGTAGTATCTCTATCTCCCTCTTTGCAAGCTCTAACTTATAGAGTTTTTAGATGTCCTTAATGCTTAAGATGACATCTAGCTCAAGTCCTAACTAGAACACATTCCTCTCAGGTACACATGTGGTCACCAATACCTTCACTAGATCCTTGGAGTGATGAAATGATGGTAAATATACTATTCTTTATAGCCATGCAATTTTTAGGCAATCTTGGTCCTCTATAAGTAGAGCATCAACATCTTTTACCAACCATGATGAAACTCTCTCAATTGGTCACCTTACAGGGTCTCTCTATGTGTTGGTTTCTCACCTATCTATGATGAATTTCCCTCTTTTAGTGTACTAACTCATCCACATGTCTATAAAACTAAGAAATAGTAAAATGGATTAGTTGTACTAGTAATAAAATGGATAAATCAATTTAAAAATAATTTATTTAAACTATTTATGTTTTTCCTCCTCCTTTCTGTAATAATACTACTTATGACCCTACTCCTCCCTATGATTAAACATCAACTCACATGTAAACTACTGACCCTATTTATCCCTCTTAGAGATAGATACCACTCACTTTGACCTCTCACACATGATATTCTCAATCCTTACACATCCTCCATCCATATTGGCCCCTTCTCATGCTAGACGTGATCCCTAGGGACCCTCAAGACTCTTTTAAGATCTTATTGACTTTCTTAAGTCCCTATTTGACCCAAGCCATGACTTATAAAGGAAACCCATGACCTAAGCCACATGTATCCTTCATAAAATCCATGTCTTAGGCCATGGCATAGGTAGTGAGTGTGTAAAAGTGCCTTGTATAGGCCCAAAAAACTAGAAATGGCTAGTTTTTTGTGGTTTGGCAAATTAGGTCTGATTTATATGGGTATTTCCTCATTAATTTAAGTCAATACACTCAATCTTTATACATCTCTTCTCTGATCTCCATTTATCACTCACATCTAAAGATTGGTTGCCTCCTTTAATCTCTCTTGGTTCTTTCTTGGCACAATAGCTTTCTTTATGAAAAGAGATGCCCTTCTTTATTGAAGCTTCCATTGGTGATTCATATTATTATTGATAGTGTTCTTGAAGCTTGTGGTTTACTTATTTCTCCATCAAGACTCCATTACACCTATCTCTTATTCTCCTTGTATTGGATTTCTTAGTGTAGTAAGTTTTTGAGCACACTATATGAATTTAAACAAGCTAAACCCAACTCAAAATACAAACTAACTAATTAGGAAAGATTCTAGAAATAAATTAGAATGATATGAATTTACTATTACTTCATTCTAATAACCTCCTTCCAAGATTTAAAAATGGATTTGTAATTGATTATATCTAGACTCAGATTGACATGGATGCTTGATCAAATATGATGGATGATTGATGCTTGATTTAGGATTGATTTTGGAATAATGGTGTTATATAAATTCTAGTTTGATTAATAAATGGACATGGGTTTTTTATGAGCTTTCTTGATGGCCTTTCATGGAAGAGAAGGCCTTGTAATCCTCTATAATTAGAGGTTTATAGAGAGGGGGGATAGGTTAGAAAGAATTATAGATTTGGAGAGTTCTAAAACTCTGTTTGGGAATTAATGATGATTAGAGGAAGGTTAGATGAGGATTAGATAAGGATAGGTGACTAGGGGTGTAGAGAAGCCTAAGGTGTAGTTTAGTAGGTGGTTAGGTAGGGTTATGGGAATTTTAAATTCTCATATAATAAATAACTAGGATTAGTTTAGGATAATGAGAGATTTATGAGATTTAATGAGGGAATGGGATTAAACTAAAGATATTGAATAAAGGATTATTGAAGGAGGATATTGAATAAATGGCTAGGAATGGGGGATTAATTATTAGGATGAAATATGATATATGGGATTAATGTTGACTAATAGGAATATTTATTAGTCAACAATGATAAAGAAAAATATTTTAGGTGAATACATTTTGCCCCTCTTTGAAAGGGCATTGTGAGTGATGTGAAGTGGAAGGAGTAATGGTCTTTTAAATAAAAACCATGTCATAGAATAATGGTAGTAGATGATGTTATGGGATATGATTCCCCCTTGAGGGGACATGCAGGGAAGAATGAGATGGATGGATACTAAAAAATAAGTGATGGGTGGGATATGATGGATAGATAAGGGGAAGGGACACCAAATGTGGGATAAATAATGAAAAATATAAAGTCAACTTGAGCAATGAGCTACAAATTGATGATGCCTCTAACAAGGACACATGCATAGGGAGGAAATATGATGGATGTCATGGGTGTAGACACATACCTAGGGTGAATCAACCAAAATAAAATGATGATAGGATTAAAGTCCATAACCTTTATATGTATGCCAAGAAAGGATGCATGAAAAGGAGAGATATAGGCCAATGATTAGATGATGATTTGATAAAATTAAGGATGGGTGTATCTTAAATCTAAATCGACCAAGATGATGAAGATGATAAGAGAAAATAAATGATGTGATCACATGAACAAAAGATTAGGGTATGAGGATGGATGAGAGAGATAGTGTTTGAGCTATCCATGGGCATTAAAGAATGACCAAGTACTGCCTACATAATCGAAAAAGACCTCAAGCTGATGTAGTTATGATTAGTGGATCAAAGATGACAATGATGATGATGATGATTAATCTTGTTAGTGTTCGAAGGATATGATTTAGATGATGAGATCAAGATGATAAGGATAAAATATGGGATGTTAGTTGAATTAGTTGTGATGGGGAGAAGGATGATGAGGTAAATGATGAGATCAATCCATCACTAATTTCATAAAGATCATCATAGTCTAAGTGATCCAAAAATATAAAACTTGATGAGATGCCCCATGATATAAACATGACCAAGAGGAGATTGTGAAAAAGTTCCTAGGTAAATAAAAAACTCTGCATCCTCAAGGGCACTTTTGGTGTCCTCATAGCATCCTTATTCATTAACTGAGAGACAAAAAGAGACATGACATAAATAAAACATAAGACAAATGAGATATATACATAATAAAAGACATACAAACAAGATAAATAGAACAAATAAATAACACACATAAGTATTTGCATGTAGTGTCACGATGTCTTATCTAAGGATGAGATGATGGATTAGGTGATGGGTTGGAGTAAGTTGATAATGATGTGATGGTAGACATAGGATAGACTTGGATTTGGATAGGATGAATTACAAGGATTAGGATTATGATGTATTTCCATTCATTTATGATAGAATGATGGATGACATGATGGGGTGTGATAAGGTCTTTTGAATATTGATTTAATCTCAAAATTAAATCAAAAAGTGGTCAAGGAAGGTGATTACACAAGTGATAACCAAGGATTACAAATAGACAAGGCCTTATAAGGTTCCAATCTTGTAAGGAGACTAGGATATGATTGGATCAAATACCTTTCATAATATCAAAGAGTGATTTGATGAGTGCTAAATATGAAGAGGCTTTGATAGATAAGTGGTGGGATCATAAACCATTCATACTATCAAAAAGGGATTGGATGGGTTCTAGATATGAAGAGGCTTTGATAGATAAGTGGTGGGATCATATACCATTCATACTATCAAATAGGGATTGGATGGGTTCTAGATATGAAGAGGCAAGATAAAGAAGTGATGGGTGCCAAATTAAAGTCTTTTACAAGGTGTTATATGTTGATAAGACATGGCTAATAAGATGAGATGGAAGATATGAAGGGATGGGTGACCACTAGGATTGGATATCAAGACTAAACATGGTATCCAAAAGATAGGAAAATATAAGATGGTGAATCTACTAGGGATGGATGTGATGAGGGGATTAGGAATAAGATAAGACATCATAGACTATTTATGGCTTTTTCAAATTTTATGGTTTTTGACATTTTTCAAATTTTTAGGGATTTTTGGAATATATATGTACACTATACAAATAGGGTTACTATAAAATGGAATACCAAGCCTAAAAACCAAGAGAAGGATGGATGAATGATGGATGGGATGACAAAGGATGACAATGATGGGGGATAAGGATGAATGGACTAGGGATAGCTAATGACCACATCATGAAAGAACCAGATGGTTATTTTCCTGAGTGTCCATTGGAGTATATGACAGGAAGAGTTTGGGATAGTTGTTAAGATACCTTCCACTTCCTTATGAAGTTCAAGATGAGAAAGAAGAGATAGGATGCATGATATGATGGTAGATGATGGATAGGAATAAATGGATTAAGGGGTAATATGATGGGTGATATAGATAAGGTGGATGATGGATGTGATAATTAAGATGGATGGATGAGGATATGAAATGGATGGATTTTAATCTAAGTATTGATAAATAATTTCAATAAATTATTTATTCTACCATGGTTATAGAAACCAATTTTCATCATGGTACTTACCCAAAGCACTAGAAGAGTGGTTTTCACCATTGGATGAATGATTTTTTTGACTTTATTGGTGGCATCTTAATTTATTGGTGATGGGAGAGATGAAATATGTTGATGCTAAATAGAGACATTAGCTAACACCTATTCTAGAGAAATGTGATTCTAGGACCATGTGATGGTGACCTTTATTGACTCTTGATTTAATGTCCTCTAAATGTTTTAACCATGTGTCTTCATGATTGTTATGAGGGATAATGTTGCCTAGAGATGTGAGATATGATATAAATGGTAGGATGTCATGATTGTGGTGATGGGGTATAGCATGGGAAGGAGGTATGTGATCAAGAATGATATGATGGGATGGAGAGTGGAAATGGTTTTCAATAGTTTCATACACCATTAGACATAGTGGAGGGTATTTATTAGATTAGTACCATGAGAATAAGGGATCCAAGACCTTTTAACTTGTTGACTCTTTGATCCAAACATAGAGATGATGGTTGGCCATATGATTTTTGACTTTATTGCTCCTTGGTGCTAGTTTTTGGGCTTTAATAAAGGGGGTTGATTTTTGACTTGATGGATAATTATTATTTTGACTTTGATATGCCCCTAATGTTAGATTTTGGGCTTCACTAGGGCAAGACACTTTTTGATTAGGACAATAATTTAATTTCACTTAATTTTGATTTAGGGGATCGAATATGACTTAATCATAATTTTTAACTTTATTAATATGGTCTTGGACTATTTTATTTTTGGCACGGGATATTAAATGTAGAGGGGAATCCAATTATGCATGTTTTTGTTCGTTCCCTTCATGTAGTGAGATATAGGGATTATAGAGGTGAGGTGGATTGTAAATGTTAGCTGATGGATTAAGGGTATAATGGGTAATATAATCCTCATAAGAGTCACTTGGAGCCCTAGCCTCAATTTCAAAAAAAGTTTCCTCAATAATCTCAAATAGATCATTATGACATGTATCTAAGGTAGGATCAGAATTACTCTAAAAATCTTCAATAGATAAAGCATTCAAAAACTTAGTTATGAATTTATCATCCTAATTGGGATCTTCAAAAGATTAAGGATTATCATCATTTATTATTATATTGATAAGGGATGATTATTCTAATGATGAATATAATTTAAATATTGGTGCTACACATGATTCCTATAGTGGCTCTAATGCATATTTTTATATACATAATGCCATGTTAGTAAAAGATGATTTGTCTAGGATTGTCCTCTTAATGGGGGGTATTTGATGTGATGGGTGAGAGGGAAATGATGGATAAAGCAAGCATAGGTCCATGAAAGGGATTATGGGATATAAAAGGACTAAGTTTATGGGGAGTAGACTTGTTTTTGTTGGGTATGAAGCCACTATTCATAGGTCACTATTCATTGAGTACTATTCATGGGCACTATTCATTGATCAATATTCATGGTGACATGGTAGTGGGTCCCTTATTAGGTCCCATAGTGGGTCCCAAGTGGGGGGTCCTAGGATGTGGGCCTCATGGAGAGGGTCTCAAGTGGTGTGTAGTGATGTGGCATGCAAGTGACATGGAATGCAAGTGATGTGGCCAATGATGTAGTGGATGATGTAGTAGGATGGTGAAGTGGTAAGAGGGCCTAATAAGGGTCCTAAGATGTGGTCATGGGTAGTTTCACATGGTGAAAATTACAAAGGGTCATACATGGTTTGAATTTATAAGGGGACCCATGATTCACATGTGTAAGAAAGGTCAAAAGGTGATTGCAACACCTTTTGGACTTATGTGAGCACATGCAAGAAGAAGATAAGAAATCACTATTGGTGATTAGCCTCACATGTGTGAGTTGGGAATAATTATTAAAGTCACATGGGGTAGATAAGATCTTGTCTAAATTGGAACATCCATTTTTTTGACCCTTGGAGATGAAGACAAGAAAAACACTATTGAGTGTTTGAATCACTTATGGAAGTGGGGAGCAAGTTTTAAAGTCACATGAAGGTGGCACATGTTCTTATCTAAGTGAAGGGCCATTTTTTATGTTTTAGCATATGAGGATAATTACCACTATGAATTACTATATACCCACTCAAATGTGGCAACTTTTTTTTAGTATCCATGAAGTTATCTCTCCCTATCTCTTCTTTCTCTCTCATTGTTAAATGCTATAAAACATTATTTTCTCTCTCATTTTATTATCCATTTAGTGGATCATGGAGTATCCCTTGGAGGTTATTTATTTTGGATCCATGGTTATAGGTTAGAGATTGTAAAGGTTAGGGTTAGCTTAGCTCACCTAGATACTTGGGTTGTAAGCATCAGATGTAGGTTACAAGTTGAAACATGGAAGTCTAGATTACTTTGCTCACCTAGATGCATGATGGATATGTGGAGGTAGAAGCTAAAAACTCCCTTGGATGTTATGGTATTAACATTATTGAGATTCATGTTGCATCTTGGAGGTTAGAACCTAAAAGGCATGGTTGTATGCTTGGTTCACCTAAATTCTATGGTGTTTTAACATTATTTGGAGTTGTTTGTTGCAACAAGGAGGTTATAACCTAGAAGGTGTGGTTGTATGTTTGGTTCACCTGAATGCTTGGTTTTAGCACTATATAGTATTTTTTATAAGAGGAAATGTGTAGAGAGAGTTTCTAATGAAATATTTAAGTTTGGATGTTTCCTTTTCCCTATGGTTTTTCCCTATCAAGTTTAGCAGGGTTTTCATGTATATCTAGTATTATGGTTTGTCTCTATTATTATATTTTTTATTGTAGCTTCCATTATGTTTCCACATTTATAAAGTATTAAACATGTAGGAATAGATGCATGTTTTTGTTTATTTCCTAAAACTGGTATCAAAGCTAGGCTTTGCTTTAGTTTTTGGTACCTCTAATATTTATTGATTCCCAATAGTTTTAAATGGATGGGTAGTCAAAGACAGGGGAATCATGGAGGATGGATAGGATATCTTGACCTTGGCTTAGAAGGGGAAGGGTTTGATCATGATATGAAATGGAATATTGACTTTCCTCTTCTTGTTCACCTAGGGATTTAAATTCATTTGATTCATCCTTGATTACTATGTCACATGATTGATGAGGTCTTAGACATAATCTCAAATTTTTTGACATTGTTTAAGGAAATTCCCCCAAGTTTGATGATATAGACAATATCAATTTAATTTATACCAAGAGGGATTAGGATTGGTGGGATCAAGATGTTGGATAGTTGGATATACCATCGTCTTAGAGGAAACAAGTTGTTGGAAAATGGATTCCAAGGATATAAGAAGGGGAGTATAAGGACACACTTTGCTTTGTGACTTAGATGTAGAAGTATTGGAATTTAGATCAGATGATGTTTGACATAAAATGGATGGATGGATAGGTGGACAATATTGGATTCCCTTTACTAGTAGGGGAAGGGGTAGATGATTGGCTTTGACTAGTGGATGGGGGATTAGAAGGAGACTTACATGAAATTATTTGTGCTAGAGGTACAATAAGTTGAAGGGGGTCAACACCTTTGGGAAGTGCTATACCCATCATAATAAAATGAAATAGGATCTCATCTTTATTGGCATCCATGGATTGGTCTATGAAATAGGGGTCTAATACATGGTGGTGGGTGATAAAGGTTACGGATGATGGTTAGTAGATGGAGGGTTTAATTATGGATGGGTATGAATTGGGGTTAAGGGGCTTTGGATAGACCTAGTGGATGGTGGAAGGGAATGGGATAAGAGACAATGTTGGATTAATTTTTGAGGTGGATTTAGGCTCATGGGGTCAAAATCATTGGGAGAATGAGAACCCATATTCTATAGCCATAAAATGAATTCATTTTTATTCTCTATGATCTAATGATTAATTAGGGTGACCACATCAAGGAAGGTTGAGACTAATTTTTTGTGGATATGAGATGGTGATTTAGGGAAAATGGGATCAAGGTCTAAAGGTAGGTGAGTACCTAACTCTAGTTCCTACAAAAGGACTTCATCCTTGTTGGCTAGGATGTATTGGTCTACAATAATTGGGTCCAAATCCATGGGAAAATATGGATGATGGTGTAAGGGTAGACTAAGAATTAGAGAAGGATTATTAAACCAAGTAGGTCAAAGGATTAGGCTAGTGTGATAGATGATGATGAGGATCATATAGACTAATGGATTAGAAACTATGATCAAATTTCAGACCAATAGTGCAATAGGTGTGAACAACCTATTAATGTCTAGTGGTCAAGCTAGTAAAAGGATTGGGGATGTGATGGGTGCCTAGATTCAAAACTAGCAAGAGGATGATATGATGGATGCTAGTAATTAATAAGGCAAGATGATTGGATTGTATTATACTAATGGGTTTGCTAGATTGAGACTAAAAAGGTGATACTATGATAATAAGATATTAATTAGGTATGATATTTAACCAAGTGGATTAGGATGATAAAATGGTGTAGATAGGGAAATAGGAATAGATCAAACCTTGGGACTAATTTTCTCAAGATGGGATGGGATATGATTTATGTGATGAAAGTGTTTAGGAGAAGGAAAATAGGTATAATGATAGGTTATGATGTAGTGACAAAGGGATAAATGATGAGATGGGGGTGAGGATTATAATGAGCAATGATATGAGGATAGTTTGGACCCTAAAGATCCAACTAGTATAAAATGAGTGTGAGATTAAGTTATATGGGTGCTAAGGACAAGGTCAAGACAAATGATTGATATGGACTTAGGACAAGATATAGATGATAAAATATGATGTGATTATGATATGATGTGGATGATGTGTCAAGATGTGACTAATGATGAATGGGTATGACTAGAATGGGACAAAATCAAGGGTGTTAGATGTGGGAAGGATGTAAGAGAATGATATGTACAAAATGTTGATAATAAGATAAGGATGTATAAGACAAGATATAAGTGATGTGACTAATGATGAGTAGGTATGATGGGGGAATGGACAAGGATAATAAAAAGGATATAAAAGGATAATATGTAAAAAAAAAGGATGTCCAAGATGAAAGGATATATGAAAGAGAACAATGAGATAAGGATGTACAAGATGTTGGTGATAAGGGTATGACTAAGGATGGGTGAATATGTTTAATACAAAATTATATATGGGATAAAATATAAAAGGATGATACATATGAGGTGATATTGAGATAGGGGTGGACAAGATGATGATTAATATGGGTGAGTGATGGAAAAATGATATGTGGAACTAATATGGTATAAGACTAGTAGGATATACAAGAGAATAAGCTAGGTATAAGGGGATGGGTTTAGGATATATAAGATATGATTAGGATGTTAGGTAATGATTAGATATGGAATAAATATAGTGATGATGATAAGATGGGGGATGATAGGGGGTATGATAAGTGTATATGGTTAGGCAAGATGGGAGATGGAATAGGACTAAGACAAAGTTAGCCAAAGACAATATGTATGATGGGATAATGACTAATTAGGATATATACAAAAGATGATGGGATAAATATGTGTAAGGATATATAAGATTATATGAGATGATTCAACAATATACAAGATGATAGGATGTATAAGATGATTTGTGAAAAATACCTAGATATGTGTGAAGTTTTGGGGTACAAGGCTAACTCAGCTCATAAATAATATAGGCTTAACACAACACACACCCAAGAAAACAATCCATAACCTATGATTATTAAACTCAAGGCTATATAACCCAATGCTTACACCATATAATGGATTTATAGGTGAGGTTATAAGATGATGACCCATTATGGTATCAACTAAACCATCTCAACCCTGCTCACACTTGATGGTTACTTTAAAGCTGATACTAACTCCTGTAATGGTACACTTATTACAATTGAAAGGTCTTATGCTAGGTTGAATGGGATATTTATGGCCATCTCTGATATACATGAAGGTAAAATGGGACCCAAGTCTATATAGGATTCTTCTAATGCCTGGTTCAAAGAGTTAACTTTTCCCCTTCATGAATTCCCTGTATGGGGTCAACTACTTAGCCTAATGATAATTATCCCTAATGTTATACTCTACCAAAGTATGGAGTTTGGTTAGTGTATGGTGATGAAATCCATGACACTAACCCCTATTTGATAAGCCCATGCATGGGTGTCAATTTTTTGTCATGTGTTATCTTAGAGGGGAGAGGTTAACAAATAGGCAAAACACATGATACAATTAATTAACTGATTTAATTACCTAAGTGTGAATAGAACAATACGATAATTATTTAAAATTTAACACAAAAGAAATTATATATAAGGAATGATTTTTAACAGGAAAGATATACCTTAAAAAATGATTAAAAACATTATATAAAATATAACAATGATGTGAAAAAGTGCCAAAATGGGTCTTTGACTAGCATCCTGCAAGCACAGACAAGTTAGTAGTTTTGATTGGCACTCAAGGGTGGGGTCTTGCAATAAAAAGATTAGTAGTTTTGATAAGTCACTCTTGATGGGTATCCTACAAAACTAGATATTAAACCAAAAATATGACCTATAAGATGATGTTGGCATAATAAAACCTAAAAAAACAAAATTTTAGCCAAATATGCCTTAATAAAACACCCTAAAAAATCATGGTTTGGATCTACAATTTCTATGGGGTGAGTAGGACATGATGTAGGGGTCTGGGGGTGGTATCCCCTAATGGTGTCAAGGGGAATCACCCCTTGTGGGGTTAAGGGGAAGCATGTGAGGCTCAGATTGACTCAATATTCACAAAAATTGATTAAAAAAATACACTAAAAAGGGACCAAATTTTAATGCAAAATTTTAACTTCTTAGTGCAAAATCATGACTTGTAGGACAAAATCATGATTCATGAGTGGTGGTTTTGTATAATCTATTTAACTATGATGGTTAACTACAAAACCATGACTTCTTAGACAAACCTGTGACTAGGGTATGCAATATTGCTAATGACTATAGAATGATAATCATGGATTTGTCATAAATCATAAAACTGTGACTCAAACTGACAAACTCGTTATTACAAGTAAACTAATAGTCATAAGATTATGTAGAATGGAAAAATTTATAGATTGTGGTGTGTGACCAAAACTAATATTTGTTCAAGTTAAGGAAGATTATCCAAATGTTTAACATCTCTTAGGTGTCTCGTGATAGAATAAAGGTTTAGTGATATGTTAAATTTTCAAAATGGACACTTGGATTTATACCAAAGTGACTAAAATTTTGACCAAATGTGAATAGTAGATGTTATCTTAAATATGTTACCCTAACTTTTATTGATAATTTTGGAATAATAGATAGAATAATAGTCAAACTACCAAAATTGCAAAGCTATGATTAAGTCCACAATACCATTACTCTACAGTGCAATCCTATGATTTTGAAAATGCCGAAAGTGGTGGTTTATTGAGATATGGAAAAGGCCAAGGATTGGTATGGGTTTGTCTTGGGAGGAACTTTTGGATTTACCCTTTCTTACTATCCCTTCAAACAATCACATGGTAATAAAAATGATAGAAACTTAGTTTACAAGATATGATTAGTTGTTCAATAGGTATTTAGATAAAAAAGTCCTTTTAGGTAAAATATATTAAACTTATATGATGACAAAACTTCCTTTAAGACAAATATTATCAAGATGGAACCTGCAAGATGAAAAATAGCTAACCAATTCTAGTGGTTTTATATAAAATTACAAAACCATGACTTGCATGCACAATCCCATGACTACCAAGGCAGAATCATGACTGAATAAGTCATGGGTTTGTAAATAAAAGACTTGTAATACAAAACCATTAGCGGTTTATAATACTATGACTAGGTTAGATAATATCATGAGTCTATTTAACAAACCCATGACTCAAAAATGGTGGGATTATCTAAAAATTAAAACCTTTACTATTAAAATAGATGGTCATACAAGGTTGTGACTTAGGTTTACAAAGTCATCGTAGGTTTAACAAAACTATGACTATTGAGTCATAGTTTGTCAATGGGCTAAAATCCTGCAAATAGCTAGCTGTTAGTGCAAAGTCATTACTTATAGGGGAAATATCATAATTCTTTTGGATAATGTCATAAATATTAATAAAAACCTATGACTGAGACCTATATACACAAAATTTACAAAAAAATTGAGATTTCTTGATCTAGTTAGACTTAAAGGTTAACAAAAACACATCTAGGATGCCAAATTGTTAGTTTGGAGGGATACTCCCACTGTGGCTGCCAAAATGTAATAGGATTTTTATCACACTATATGATTTTAAAAAAGATAAATCAAAATCAAAATACAAACTACCTAATTAGGAAATATTCTAGAAACAAATTAGAATGATATGAATTTACCAATCCTTGCTTCTAATAACTCCTTCTAGGATTTGTAAATGGATTTGTAATTGATTGCATGCAAAATTAGATTGACATAGATGATTGATCAAAGATGATGGATGCTTGATTGAGGATTTATTTTGTAATAATGGTGTTATAGATATGATAGATTGAATTTTAAATGGACATGGGTTTGCTATGAGATTTCTAGATGGCCTTCCATGGAGGAAAAGGGTTGCTTAAATAGATGAAGGGAGGGAAGATCAAGGGATAATATTAAAACTTGGATGAGGAGATCCAATGGATAGAAATTATCCAAGTAATATTAAATTCCTTGAAGACCTCTAGAGTTAGAAGTTTCTAGAGAGGGGGGCTAGGTTAGAGAGAGTTATATATTTTGAGAGTTCTAGAACTCTCTTTTGGAGTTAATGATTATTAGAGGAAGGTTAGATGGAGATTAGAGAAGGATTAAGTGACTAGGGTGTAGAGAAGCCTATGGTATAGGTTAGTAATTGGTTAGGTGGGGTTATGAGAATTTTAAAATCATAAAATAGATAACTAGGATTAGTTTAGGATAATGGGAGATTTAGGAGAATTAATGAGGGAATGGGATTAGACTAAGGATATTGAATGAAGGATTATTGAAAGGGGTTATTTAATAAATGTCTAGGAATAGGGGATTAATTAGCATGATGAAATAGGGTAGATGAGATTAGTTTAGATTAATAGGAATATTAGTAGATAATGATAAAGTGAGTGATTTTAGGTGCATACACTCAGATTGGTAGCTTCTTCTTCACCTCCTCCATAGCTTTTGGCTCTTGGTCTAGACTCAGCCTACATACAACCTGGTCTTCCTCTTTTGCCTCCTAGATTGGACAATACATTGGTAGAAAGTCTCCACATATTATTTGATCTTGATATGAGGTAACTTTTCTTTGTAAAATGAAACTCTATGTTTATTTATTTGTAGTATGCATGCTAGGGTTGTAATAAGTTTTAGTAAAATAGTTGTTTTGTGCATTACTTAGAATAGTTTGCAAAGTTTCTTACATTTTTGAATGATTAAAGAATAATTTAATTTATTGAAATATTAATTTATTATATGGCATTGCTATCTTTGTAAATATTCCTCATTTCATAGTACAAATATATAGGCTCAAGATAAACTAGACGACTTGCTTAAACATTCTCTCTTTTTAAACTAGAACATTGCATTGTTAGAAAATAGTAGTATTTATTTTGAAAGATAACTCAAATGTATAATAGGTATGTTCTTTAAACCTTGGTTAAAAATAGATTTATTACTTAAAACATCTTTCATTTGGACTCAAAGTGCTTTAGCTTCTAGATTTACATTTTAGTTTTTATCTCTCTCCATTTGGTATTGTTTTTTTTGCTTTGTTTATGCAATCGATAACCTAGTATTAACTACTTGATTTACTATGGTTGGATCTACTATAGGTGCCTATGTACTTTGTGCACTTGTTCATACTATCCCCAACCTAGTTTATAGGTATATATATATATATATATATATATATATATATATATATATATATATATATATATATATATATATATATATATATCTTAGTGAAAACTGGTAAACTAGATAGCCACTATAGGTCTCTTATAGCCCATAGAACCCCTAAGCCCTCTATCATCTTAATGGTTTACTTTAGTACCCTACCAAACAATGGTGGTTCCATTTAGATTCTTGAATATACATTATGGAATGCTTAGTGGGACCTCACATATGGTCTCATGCTAGTTATATCTTGTTTAGAGATCTCTTAGCTAATTCCACTCTGTTAGCTATTAGGCTTTACTTCTAGTTGTGTTTCATCTCTCACCTTGGTTATTTTCTCTTGCTTTGGTTTTGTGTCATTATCCCTATTGGTTATCCTTCAATTTTCCTTTTATATTATCTTCTATTTTTCTATTTCATCATTTCATCCATGGCTGGTCTCCCACCATTGGGATGCCAATTCCATTGGATTTAGGGTCTCATCCCTGAGCTCACTCATGAGCAAGCTAAAACTAAAATGGAATGAAATAGACACTGTAGGACCCAGGAGGTTCCCTTGACCCAATATGGTGGCATATATCCTCTCTCATTTGAAAGGGAATAAGATTGGTCTATATATAACCAATGGACTTGGTATCTTTTTCACTAGTTTGAGCTTCTTTTATTTGAGGATGTTTTGTCTTAGCCTCATACCGCATCTCATTCACCCAGTTGATGTGAGGAGGATCCACTTACATAGATATGGATTAATGAGCTTTGTGTGATCATTTATTATTTCCATAGATGACTTTAGGTGAATTAAGTGCATCTTTCTCCCCCAAGGAGTTGATAGTGTGATTCCTTTGGAGATAAAGCTTGCAGTCATTCACTTTTAGGTACATCAACTAGTTCTTTCATGATTTCCCCACCACTTTATTAGATGGATACTTCAGAGAAAGAACACCATCATATCCATACTATGGATCATAGGTATTCTATCTCAATTAGGCATCCCCATTATGTGGAATCTTCCCATCTTGTTAGCCTTTCCTTTAGAGTTTCTGATGAGCATGTTGATTTCGATTGCCACCTATAGACTAAAGACCCTAGGATGTGTATTAGGAGCATCAGTAGCCATCATTTGAACCCCATCTAATGGCACATGACTAAAATCATGGATATTTTTGTCATCATAACCATTTACATGAGTATGACATGTCTTCCCATCATCCTCATGGGGATTGTCACACTTTCCATGGTCATTCTCCACCTCATGGTAGAGATGACTTCCATCTTGAGCATCTTCCCTATTTGGCGTGACCTTGAAATCATCCTCTCTATGGCCATGGTTATGATTATGTCTATGGGAATAGGCAACATCATTACTATCATGATCCCCCTCCTAGATCTTGTTTCTAGCCTACTATTAAATGTGTTTATGAGGATATTCATCAGAATCCTTTAGCCACTTGGGTGTATGCTATTCCCCTTGCTACTCCTATCCCTAAACTATCTATGTTTAATGGGACTAAAGACTTCATTCCTATGGAGTATATTATTACATTAATGATGGCATGTATGGATTGGGAATAGGATGAAGGCATGATGTTGAATATCTTCACTCATTCTCTATGGGATGAAGCTCTTATATAGTTTTAGAATCTATGTCTAGATTCTCTCTAGTTTCTAACTCCTTTTGGATGAATTTCTCTTATATTTTGATATTTCTAAACCCTTTAACCTTAGCATCGAATCACTAACATCTATGGAGTAGGCCAAGGGTGAGTCAAACTTTTATTTTTTGCATAGATGGAATTCATCTATTCATACATGTAGGAATAGGTTCTTAGATGACCAAATTTATGATATGTTCAATACGAATTGAGGCAAGAGGTTCACCTTGAAGTATTCAAGTGTACCCATATATTATGATTAAAATATTAATGAGTGTCTAAATATCAAAGTATTTGAGGTGTGTGCATGCATGCAACTTGTCCCTTCCCAGAAATCATCCTCTTTATGTGATCATAACTATAATGCAACCATTGATGGTGTCACTAATTATTCTCATGAGAAGAAGGACAAGAAAGAGATCCATGAGGTAAATGATTTGAGAAAGAACCTAACTAAGAATAAGTATTTTTAATCAACCACTAAAAATAATAGACAATGTTTCCTTATGACCTTGCTAAGTTTTACAATTACCATTAGATGAAGGGACACAATGATAATAATTATGCTACATAAAAGTTTGGTGGGCAAGCCTCACCTCCTTCATATATTTATCCTCTTAAGAAACCCAACTGCAAGTTGAAAATTTCAATGAGACTCTATCTAACCATGACAAAGAGAATAAGAAGAAGAAAATAAATAAATCAAAGGCTAAGTCTCCATATTTTCCTTCTTTCTCTTTCAACTCTTTTGAATCCTCCCATGTTGATCTGAGAGGGAAATCCAAACACAGGAATATCAAGGTTGTTTTTTCTATCAACATATCCTCTACTAGGTATGAGTGATTTGTCAACATGTGATATGGTCAGGCCACTGACCTTATTAGAGATACTAGTGGTGTTGGGCCTCTCATCCAGCCCATGGGGGTAGGGAACCCTAAAGTTAGATTTAACTTTAGGCATAATATCCCTTAATAGGCTAGACAACATCCTTAGTCCATCATAGAGGAGTTACAGGGCCTATCAATTAACATCTCCATTTGGGAACTTCTTTAACCTTACCTTGAGAAAATGGGCATCATCTTTGATAATCTTAGTCTCTCTCATGAGGGCCCACTATATGATGATGTCAAAGTGTTGTTCAAATCTAATGCACATGAGTACCCTCATCCTCCTTTAATATCTTTCAACCCAACCTATTTACCATATACTTTGATTATTATAAAGATATCTCAATTACCTTTTTATATCAAGACTTATGTTGATGATTTCCATGTTAATCGGTACATTTTTGATGAAGGAGCTACATTTAATATCATACCTCTTCTCCCATGAGGCATGCCATAATGTGATCTAGGAATTGACTCAAGAGAGGATGGTTAGTATGGTGTTAGTTTCAAAATGAAAACAAAGTGAAATAAACACACTAATATCATAACATCTCTAGGCCTAGACATTAGGGAGAGCTTAGTTGACAATCATGAATGAAACACACAACTAAAATGAAAAATAAAACTCTTTTACCTTCCTTGGATGCTCCAAAATGCTTGTTGTGATGGCTTACTTGGCTTGGGCTCATGAAGTCCTTAACAATGGAATCTTGATAACCTCCATATCTCCTTGGCACCTTTGGCTTGTGGCTTAGCTTAGCTTGGAATCAATTTGGCATTATAACACTAGTTGCTTGAAGCTTTTTGGAGCTAATCCTGCACTATAACTTTTCACTAATTAATCTTAGAAATGATGTTATGAGGCCTCCTATTTATAGATTTTTAGATTTGATTAGAATCAACCTCAACCATCCATCTCAAGATTCAAATGTGTGGTTGAGGATAAATTTAATTTTTTTAATTAAGTTTGTAATTATCCTCATCATGGCATTGGAAGAAGGGGTAATTAAGAGGAATAGAGGGCATCATGGAGGGCATTGATGAGGCATAGAGGGCATGAATCCTGATATTTGTGGTATTTATAGCCTAGGGATGTCTTCCCAAGAAATGAGGTCATTTGTTGATGTATATATTCAATATTCATTTCCAAAACAAATTATTCAAAAAGTTTCCATGGAATTTTTGATTAGGCCTTGATTTGGGTTAATTTGCTCTTAGGTATGATTAAACACATTATACACAAATTACCCAAATTGATTAGAATGCCTTGTTATTGGTCTTAAATTTTACTAGATTTGAATTGGAAGTCCATGTCAGATGCGTTAGATGCATATTGCCATTTATAATATTTCCAAAAATAAATAACAAAGGCACAAGTCTTGTGCAAAAGATTTGATAGGAAAGAGCAGTCTAAAGCATGCAGGTGTAAATTTGAAATTTGACTTGAAATGAACTGATCAAAGTTAGATGGCCCATAAATTTAATTACCCCATTTAGGGATACCCTAGCTAAAATCAGCATTTGAATATGTCAGTTTCACATCATTTTGCATGTTTTAGTGTTTTTAGGCCAAATTATGCATTTTGGGTGGAAACTAGTCAAAAGCCTGATTGAAGGTTATCGATGGCTAGTTTTATGTGTGTACAAATATCATACCCCTACATGTTTTCAAAAAGCTTAAGATAAATTATAAGAATCTCTCTGATTCTTTCCATAACTATGTGGATTTTAATAATGACATAGTTATGATGGTGGGGAATGTGAAGCTTTAGGTCAAGTTTGGACCCAAGATAGTTAGAATCGAGTTTTGTGTGTTAGACCTTGATCTTTCATAAAAAATGATTCTTGGCCATCCTTGGACTACTACCATGTAGGACATTACATTAGCCACATTTCACATGGTATAATTTGTGCATGAAGGTGAGCTTCACACCATGGAGGCTGACCTAGGTCCTTAGGCATTGATTTATGCACAGATAAAGCCCTCAAGAGAGGCTTTGACTATCTCGTAATGGGGTTGTATAGATTCCCACACACCCCCTATTGCTAAATCTCATTTTGTTAAGGATCAGTATTGTGATCTGGTTGAGTACCAATCTAATTCATTCCTTTAGAGTCTGAGATGCATCAGCCAACTCCCTCTTCCACACCATGACACCAAGCCAACTCTTATCTCTTTAATGACCTCTATTAGGATGTCTATCTAGATGTTGAGCTTCCCTTTATGTTTCAATTTTACCATTAGAGTATCAACTCCCTCAATTCAACTCCTACTGAGATCGCTACAGTAGTTGAGTCTAATCTTGAGTGTTGTTTCTTTCATGTTACAAATGTAACCTCTTCAAGGAGATAAATGCTTACACCAAGCTCATGTGGGTTGGTCATAAGTATCATTATACACTTGATCATCTTGGTTTGGAGATTTCTCTCATAAATAGACAAAACCTAGGCATTCTTATGGTAAATTTCCTAGAAGTTAAACCTAAGGTGTAAGATGAGTCACTTCCTCCCATGCCTGAGTGTTTTAAGGAAGGAAACACTATGGATGTTGATGGATTCATAGATGTAAACCTTAGCACTTCAACAATGCCTAAGATCATCAAGATCAATGCTAGCATTACTCTAGAAGAATGAAATGTTTTTGTCACCTTCTTTCATGAATTTTTAGATGTATTCACTTGGCAATATATTGATATGAAGGGCATGGATCCTGACATAGTTATCCATATTATTGTTATGGATAATGGGACCCAAACTGTTTGACAAAAGCAATGACCAATGGCTCTTAAAGTCTCCCAATTGGTCAAAATAGAGATTGAGAAATGTATTCTTGTTGGATTTATCCAAGCCATTGACTACCCTAGATGGATTTACAACATTGTTCCTATTCTCAAGAAGAATGGAGCTATTAAAATTTGCTTCAAATTTTAGGATCTCAATATGGCCTACCCAAAGTATAAATTTTTTACTCCTTTGATAGACTAAATTATTGATTCCACTATTGTCTTTGAGATCATGTCCCTCATAGATTATTTATTTAGGTATAATTAAATTTGGATTTTACTTGAAGACCAGCAGAAGATGACATTCACTACCCTGTGGGGTACCTTCTACTATGCTATCATGCCTTTTGATCTAAATAATGTTGGGGCCATGTATTAGCATTCCATGACCCACATTTTCCATGACCTTATTCATAAGATATTTGAGTGATATGTGGATGATTTTTATAAGATATTGTAAGTAAAATGAACATGTGTGAGAATTTAGGATCATATTTGAGCATCTTTAAGAATATCACATCAATCTCAACCTTGAGTAGTGAATTTTTGGCATTTCCAATAGAAAGATTATTAGTTTCCTCATTTCATAAAAGGGCATTGAAGTGGATCTTGATAAGATCAATATGATCATTGAGATGCTTCCCCTACATAACCTCATCTAGCTGTAGTCTTTCCTAGGAAGACTCAACTTTTGTATATGTTTCCTTGAGGAGTATACTCACAAATCTATACCCCTCACATGTCTCTTAAGCAAGGACAATATATTCTTATGGTTTACTAAAGTCTAAGTGGATTTTAAGGAATTGAAGTATATGATTCATAATCCTCCCATCTTGATGATACCCATTAAGGGGTGTGAGTTCATCTTATATAACTTTGTCACTGATCTTTCCATTAGGGGCATGTTATGCCAAAAAGACAACACTGATAGGGAGAGAAATGTCTACTACATCTATCACATGTTGGTTAGCCTTGAAATCAATCATTGTCTTAATAAGTGTCAGTGCCTCTCTCTCATCTTCTTTATGAAGAAGTTGAGACATTACATGTTGGGCCATACTACCAATGTGATTGTCTAATCTAATCCACTTTATTATTTATTTAATAAGACACACCTTATTGGCAATATTATGAGGTGGATCATGCTTATTTAGGATTTCAACCTCTACATCATCAACCAAGGGATTTGATGTCGTTGACCAACTTGCTAAGCACCCACTATCCAAACCTAGTATGAAGTTGGTTGATTATGCCTTTCCTGATGAGATGGTTTACTTAATCGAATGTGTTGAGGTCTTTGAGTATGATTGGTATCAAGACATTTTTATCTACCTTAAAGACTAGTATTATCCCATCGTTGCTTTTTCTTAGGAATGTTATCTAATCTATAAGATTGCCGTCTTTTATGTCATCATTAGTGACATCTTATTCAAGAGGGAGATCAATGGTGTGTTGATGTAGTGCCTCACCCCCAAGGATATTCCTCTCATGCTAGAGGAGTCTCATGGGAACATTTGTAGTGGCCACTTGGGAGGGTAAGTCACTACCCATTTTATTATTAAGATGGACCAATACTAGCCTATTCTTGTTAAGGATGTAGTTTAATACACCAAGAAGTGTAAGATGTGTGAAGTCACAAGGGATGCTATCAATTCCTTGAATGATGTCTTATAATTTGTTTCTACCCCTTGGACCTTCTCAGTTTGGGTTCTCAACTTCATTGATGAGTTCAAACCCACCTCTTTTGATGGCCATCAATGGTTCATCATAACCATTAAATATTTTATTAAGTCAGTTAAGGCCATGCCTCTTAGCAACATATGTGGGAAGACTATTGCCAAGTTTGTCCTAAACCATCTTATTTATAGGATTAGGTTCCCCACTATAATAATGGCTGACAATGGCCCAAGCTTCCAAAGCCCTAAGATATGTGAGCTTGTTGAATGCTTCGAGTTCAAGCTCCACTTCTCCTCCACCCATTACCCATAGGGAAATGGGCAAGTATAATCTTTAAATAAAACTTTGAATAAGATAATTCTTCATACTATTTCCTAGTCTAAGAGGGACTAACATATAATGCTCTATCCTACCCTTTGGGTTTATCAAAATAGCTTTCAAATGGCCACAAAGGCAAGCCCATACTCTCTCATGTATGGGTCTAAAGTTGTTCTTCCCTTAGAGTTCTTAATCCCTTCACTATGGGTTAAGACATTTAGATATCTTTTTAATGAGGAAGAACACATCATTCACCTCATTGATGTTGAATAACTAGAATAATGATGCCTAGTTTCTCTTAAGCATAATCGTGCTTACCAATGTTGTTATTACAACCAATTCACAATGTTGGTGCACCTCATTAATTTAAGGTGGGTGATATGATCCTAATTCTTGATAAAGAGCACCATAAGAATGGAAACTCATGTATAAGTGGTCTGGCCCTTTTTTTATCACTACCTTTCTAGATAATTGGGTATATCATCTCTAACCTTCGAAGGCAATCCCTTGTAACACCTGATCAATGGGTTCTGCATCAAGACATTTCATCTTGAGGGCCTATGTGACCCTTTAAGAAAGTCACCTATGGTGGTAACGTGAACATTTCCTCTCTTCTATCACCACTAACTTTCATGCTATTTGTATATGTGTGTGTACATGGATCTTTACTAGTAGTATATAATATTTAATAACATTATATCTAGAAGTCTATATCAGATGAAGCATACATATCACACATAAAGAAATATACACACATGTGTTAATAATGAGAAAGATATTTATATATATCACAAGAAGTACACATTTTTTCTCTAGGTACATCACTTGGCTTCTCTGAGCCTAGGCTCCCAGTCCCTAAAACTACCATGTGCATGGCTATATATATGATACTATCCCAGTTAGACTATGACTTGGCTACATCTATAGTAGTCATTTCTCTAGTGGAGACTATATACACATAATATTTTAATTCTTTTATCAAATAATGATGATTTACATCTTGTGGGAGCTCATCAAGAATCAATCTCTCTGAGTGCACGCCCTAAGGGATACACTGGGAAAAGGGTGCATAGACCTTTGGTTCTTCACAAGATTATTATCCTTTTTTACCACATTATTACCAATCCAACTAGCTCCCAAAACCATTGCCTAAGCTTTTTATCCTCCCTTGAATACTCCATTATTTTACTCTTTCCATCCCTCCTTTTCTTGTCTTAAACCTCTTTTGGTTAGTTGGTTGTAGTAGGTTGATTGGGTCAACTTAGTGTACTTTAGGGGTATTGTTCACTTTCTTAGCTTGTTAGCTTTTCAACCAACCTAGATCAAACCTAGTAAATTATCCTTGAAAACACACTGGGTTGACCCTATACAACCAACATTTTTGGAAGGATTTAGGGTAATATTTGCCTATATATACGAGATCATTTTTGTCATTATTTCATATGTGCAATCAATAGTTATTATTCTCTCATGCTTCTTCACAATTTGATCTTTCACCATTCTACTTGAGGATACATAGCTTAGGTTTCTTACTTGGAGAATATAGTCTTGTGGATAATTATTGGATGCTTTGGTCTTTCGTAGTGATCCTTTCAAACCAAAAAAACCTCTTGTGAAACCCCTTTGGCCAAGTGAAATGTTGAGTATTGATAGGTTCACATTCAAGTAAGTATATTCTATCTTTGTTCTCCTCTCTTTTAGTAGATAGAAGTAACATAAGTGTTGGCTCAAATAATACTATATTTCATATTTCATGTATTAGGATGCTACTCATACTTTTATTAAAGTTCCCTATACATATTTTTTATATTGTTTATAAACCCCACTTTGTGCCATAATATTTGGTGTGTACTAGATTAGATTTACTTTCTTGTTATTAGAATAGGTGAGTATTTTAAAAACCTTAGGACTCCATTAGGGTTTTTTTTTATTGTGTTAGACTATAGGCTTTGTAACCCTTCCTAGCATGAAATGTTTTGACAAGTAATCCCCTAATTAGGTCTAACCAATCCCTATATTGGTAATGATCTTGCTTAACAAGTTTATCCCAATCAAAAGTGTAAGTATTATCTATCTTCTTCAAGCCAAGATCAATTTATAGACATGATGCATTTCCAATTGCATACATTCTAGTGAACTTGACGTGAATCTTATCTCACCATTGATTGGATTCACTTTTCTATTTTTTTCTTTTTAGTATTAGTTTTCATATATTTTTAGTACTGGATCAACCCAGTCAACCTTCTATATTTTTATACATGCTTCTTAACTTAGATACAGTACTAGATTGACCCAGTCAATCCTATACTCCTATTTCATCTTTTTTCAACCTCTATTTGTTGTATAAGATTGACTTAGTTGACCCTATACTATATTTAGACCTTTTTAAGACTCTATTTGTTATACAAGATTGACACATTCAACCTTGTACTAACTACATACCATTTTTAACCTCTATCTATTATATTCAGTTGATCCAATTGACCTTATACTATTTTATACATTTTTTTTATCAGTTCAATTCCCTATATGTTTGATTTAGTTATATGTTCGCCTAACTTAGTTCTTTATCTCTATCTACTATTCTTCTTGTTTATCATTCTTTATTCATCCTCAAGCATCATGTCCCCTATTAGAATCTTCTTGGATAACCTGAATCCATTCAAAAACTATGTGGGGTTCTCTTTGCTTCTTATCTTTTCCTATCTTTTCTTCCTCTTTTTAACTTATGGGTCATCTTATGATGTCCATCCATATATTATTCTATCCTTTAGGGCATCTTGCAATGCCCACTCACATGTCATTTTATACTTTTGGACATCTTGTGATGCCCATCCCTACATCCACTTACCCTTTGGGGCATCTTGTGATGCCCACTTTTATTCTCCATTACATGCTACCAAACTAATTCAACTCCAAAAAACCTTCTGAGACACATATGCTAATCTCTTACCTGCTCATCCTTGATATAGACATTAGTTTAGGATCATTTCCTTCTTTTCATGCTTTCTATCTATATCTATCTAACACTTTTTGTAGGTTACCTAAGCATGGGTCTTTCCATTTGTAGTAATTTCCCTCTCCTTTCACAAACCTTTAGTCCTCCCTTTTGGTCTTATATTTTCTTGATGTACCGTAGTCTTCTTTATCTTCTTACATTTTATCTTGTTTTTTACACCCCTTGGGTTTTTATTTTGTGAGTTTCTTCATAAGACCGTAGATAGGACTCAACATTCCTCACAAAATCACCATCTTTTATCTATTTTTCACATACTTTTTGCTTGCTAATGTTGTTTTGGCATCCCTTGGGTTTTTATTTTATAAATTGCAATGTTAGACTATGGATAGGACCCAAACCTCCCTAAAAAATTAACATATTTTTGCTTATCTCTTTTGCTTTATTTTTCATCTTGATTTTTGGCACTCCCATGGGTTTTTATTTTATGAAGTTGTAACGTAAGACCATAGATAGGACTCAACCCTCCTCATAAATTTACCACCTTTTCATATTCTTCATCCTTGTTCTCAACTCTAGTTTTTTCATCTTTTTCTATATGAAATCTACACAATAATCTATGTTAGCATGTTTTCCTCCATTTTCCTTGTGCTTATGATAAGGAATCACACTTTACTATCATTGTATCCTTTTTTTTCCTTTGTCAGATTTTCTTACAATTTGAAGTAATTTAAATTGTTACATGTGTCATTCCTCTTTATTTCCCTTTCCTTTCATCTCTACATTGGATAAAACAAGGCCAAAGTCAAGATAACACTTTTATTTCACCTATATTTATGAGACTCTTAGACCCCATGCTCTTTGAAGTTCTCTCTCTTAGCAACCTTGTCCCAAGTATTGAAATTAAAGTCATCTTTAGCAACATGTTTAGTCTTCCAAATCCACATGGAGGAGGAATCAAAAAATCCATCAAGAAATTTAAAATCCAAATCATTTGAAACAAAAGGAAATGATATCTAAAAGGTAACATACAAATATCAAAAGTCAAATTCACACCAAAATATGTGATTAAAAACACATATCCTATCTCTAATTGAAGATCAAACTCCATAATTGGCCTCATAGGGAGCCAAGGTCCTTTGGGGTGTAGTAGGCTACTAGATTGGAATAGGGAATTATAAAAACTTTATGGTGCTACCTATATTCTCACACAAGTACCCAATCTTCACAATAGACTGATGACTCTATAAGGGGTCTTAAAGAACAAGGAACATGTTATAGGGAGGTAGGTCCATTTGACTTTTCATACATTTAACATTCATGGGATGATATATATACTTCATCTATTGACCTAAGACTTGTGTTTATAAGAGAATTTCTTCATAATCCTTAAGGTTAAAAGTCCTCTTATTTTGACAAACCTAATTTAAGTGTCTTGACTTTGATAAAGAGTTCCTCTACCTTTGTTTTTCCTTTAGTATCCCCTCCACCCATTTAATTTCCCCACTTGATAGGAAAATTGTGATTCTAAATATATTTTCCTTTCTTATTTAATTCCTTATTCTTCATCTCTTAAAAACATGTTAGCACTACTTTGTTTTAGTTTTATCTAGCCTTAGAGTGAAACAACATGTTTAAGCAACTATGGATTCTTCTTTATTTACACCATGATTTACATTTCTAGACTTAATTCACTTTACTTCTACCATTTACCATTATTTTATTGTCTTATTGTTATGGACATCTGAGTTCATACACTTTTTCCATTATTGAGTGTGGTTGGCTTGTTACTTGTCAATTGATAATGTTGTTTTCTTTTTTTATGCACCCTTTTCCATTATTGAGTGAGATGTGGATTGTTACTAATCACTCATCAATGTTATTTTACCATTTTGTTTAAGTCTTTTACATGTTTATTTTATTTTGTTTTACCATCCTATTTGACATGTATCCTTGGTTTGACTTAGTGAGTTTGCCTTTCTTACTTAAGGATAGATTATTTGAGTTTTTTGATCTTTAGTAGCCTTAGATTTTTTGTTACCCAATTTAATCTTGTTGTTTGACTTGGTCATTTGGTCTAAAATAACACCCATTACCCCAAATTTCCAAATTTCCCAAGTACATCCCATCCTCATAGCACCAACTATCTTGGATTTTATTGTATTTGTTTGTTTTTTCTCTTTAGTTTTGTATTCTTGGGTTTGTTGAAAGTAGTCTCTACACCCTACACAATCAAAAATAACAATATAATAGATAACCATTCGATGATAAAGGTAAGTCAAGGTACACATTGAATTTAATTTTTAAAATAGTTTCCTTTTCAGTCATTTACTTTTAGCTATTTTTTATTCAAAATAAAGTAACTTTTTTATAGCATCAACATTGTGTGTTACTATGTTCTTTCTCGAAGCACCATCCCCTATTGCACCTTAGTGACACATGATGAGATTCAAGTGGGGCATATGTATACACACAATATTTTCAACATTTTATCAAATAATAAAACTTTACATCTTTTAAGAACTCATCAAGACTCAATCTTTCTGAGTGCATGCCCTAAAGGGTACACTGAGAAAGGGGTGGTTAGACCTTTGGTGCTTCATAGGATTTTTATCCCTTTTTCCACATTATTAGCAATCCATCTATCTCCTAAAACCATTCCCTAAGCTATTTCTCCTCCCTTGATACTCCTCTAGTATTTTCCTCTTTCCATCATTCCTTTTCTTATCTTAATAGCTTTTGGTCATTTGGCTATACTAAGTCAACCCAATATAGTTTAGGGGTATTATTCACTTTCTTATCTTGTTAGCCTTTCAATCGACCTAGCTTAGACCTAATGAATTGTCCTTAAAAAAACACTAGATAGATTAGGTTGACCCCGTATAATCGACATTTTTGAGAAGATTAGGGAAATATTTGCCTATATATACAAGATCATTTCATCATTATTTCATATGTGTAATAAAGAGTTATTATTCACTCATGCTTCTTAACAATATGATTTTAAACCATTATAACTAAGGAGACTTAGATTAGGATTAATATTTAGAGAATGTATTCTTATGGATAAATCTTGGATGCTTTGGTCTTTCTTAGCAATCCTTACAAATCAAAATAACCTCTTACAAAGCCCCTTTGGCCAAGGAAGAGATTGAGTCTTGAAGGGTTCACATTTAGGTAAGTATATTCTAACTTTGTTCTAATCTCTTTTAGTAGATATAAGTAGCATAAGTGTTAGCTCAAATAGTATTATCTTTCATATTTCATGTATTAGGGTGTTACTCATACTTACTTTAATTGAAGTTCCCTATACATATTTGTTATATTATTTCTAACCCCCACTTTGTGACATAAGATTTTGTGTGCACTGTATTAGATTTATTTTCTTATTATTAGAATAGGTGAATGTTTTAAAAACCTTAGGACTCCATTAGGGTGGTTGTGTGATTGTGTTAGACTATAGGCTTTGGAACCCTTCCTAGCATGATGTCTTATGATAAGTAATCCCCTAATCAGGTTGAGTGGATCCCTATATTAGTCATGATCCTAATTAACAAGTGTATCCCAATCATAACTGTAGGTATGATCTATCTTCTCTAAGATATGATTGATTTATAGACATGATACATTTTTCATTTCATATATAGACCTTGATCTTTTCCTGGTGACTAGTTGAGCCACCATCTACTCTAGGGTTGTTACTTGGTCTGCCCCATCTCCTAATGCATCCATTACTCTCATCTAATCTTACACTATCTCAACCCATAGCTGATCTATCTCAACCTCTAATCTATCTAATCATACTTTGGCTTATGTTATATCTATCTCATGATGTGATGTAACTATCTCTAGTCATGTCATGGTTACCTTGTGCCATGTTGACTGAGCCTCTAGCTATGCAGTCCTATGTTGAGCCCTCACCAGATCAAGCGATGATTATACACCCACTCACTAGAATTGAGTATGTGTCTCTACCCCCACTAGTAGATGTGGTATTCACTCCATCAGTGATGTTTTCACCACATTAGGGAATATCTCCCTCAGAAATAGAACCATAAATGGTCTAGTCTAGTGAGATTGGTCTTCTACACACACACAGAGATCATATATGTTAGCTACATATAGGATCTCACTAAGGATAAGTAAAAATATAAAGTGATATATATAAAATACACTTGTATTACTTGGTAATATGGATGGATTTTGTAGCCCCTTATAGGTCATGCTCCTCCTAATGGTGGTGGTCCAAATCATGCTAGCCTCTCTCCACTACTACCTCCTTATTCTACCTTAGTTACCTACTATGCTTAACCCAAGTTGGCCTAGGCTATGTTCATCTCTCTATCACCATAAGAACCTACCTCCCTAGATGATAGTATGGACCCTATGGACCTCAGAGCTCCTATGCACCCACATAAGTCTCTACCACCACATCTTCTATCCACACTATGGATCTCTAGGGATCACAAATGTAGATAGTTACTACATCTAGATATAAGGTGGTTTATACGAGCTTAGCCCTATATGAAAACCATGTAGCCCATGTCATACCCACCTCTAGTGAAGGGTATGCATTTATACCCATGGTGCCCTTGGTTGTGTTAGAGGGAACCTCTCATAGGCCTTGGACATGAGTAAGCTAGGTTATGTCAATCTACCTGACCCTATGCACTAGATGTGATCTAGCTACTAGTATAATTTTCTTAGGATATACTAGCCCCAAGAATATTTGTATTATCCTCATATATGCATTAGATAACTCCTATCCATGAAAGTGGTAGTCATCTTATACTTTGGTTGATGTAGATCTTCTTAACCAGAGTACCTACTATCACTATGTTAAGGGGTGGTACACCCAATGACTATTGTGTGATCTAAACCCCATGACTATTATATTAAGGGTGGGGTCCCACCAAGTAGAGCTCTATTGTAGTGATATCTTATACTTATGGTAGCTCTATCTCACTACCCATAAGATCTACCTCATAAAGCTAGTATATGTCCTTGATGCTAAGGACAACCTCTAACTCAAGCCTTAGTTGGAACACACGTCTCTTTTGTACCCATGTGGTGGCCAATACATTAACTAGGTCCCTAGATTAATGCAATAAAGACATGTGTATTAGTATCCAAAGTCTTGAACTCCATAGGTGCTCCTAGTCCTCTATAGGTAGAACATCTACTACCTCAATTAGCCATTATGGGACTCTCTCCTAGTTTCACACCTCACATGGTATATCTATTTGTTCCCACTTTTCTATAGCTATCAAAGGCTCTCCCTCCTCTAGTATGCTAACTGCTCTGCATGTTTGCATAAGTGAGAAATATATAATTGGATAGTCTAACAACCATGAAATGAATATACTAAGTAAGAAACATGATTTTTTATGTATGTTACTTGTTTCCCCTTTTTCTTCTTTGTTTCATCCCCTATCGAGATCTCTTAGACTCTTCTGGGCTCCCTGGGGCTTGGCTTAGAGCCTCACTACCCTAAGCCATGGCTTTTTGGGTAAATTCATAGCTGTAAAATGAGTTAGGCCATATTTTTTGCATTTAGGCCTTGGTCTAGGCCATGGCCTAGCCTAGTTAGGCTTCAACCTACATTTTGACATCCTAGAGAGGCCTAGGGCTCCTTGTTTCACCTTATATGCGTCATGGTTTTGATTCTCATTGGTCTTATTTTGTCTGTCTTCTTGAGCCTATTATTTTGAATCTTTGTTTTGTTTAATTCATCTATTTAATCATTTAGAATGATTCAAAATGCATTTATGGCCTCCTAAACTCCAAAAAATGAATAAATTTATAAAAACTTTGTTTAGAGGACTTACCTGGACCATCTTGTGCATCTATAACATGCTACTATTTCCTAGTTTGCTCTACTTAGGCTTTGGTTGCTTGTGGGCTCTCCTTTGGCTCTCTCAAAGTGAAAACAAGTTTTAAAATTACTTCTTTTTTCTCTTTTTTCAAACTTCCATCTTAGAAGTTTTATCACATTCTAAGAACATTGGTGGCCTTGATGTTTTAATTCAAGGCTTATTTGGGCTTGTTTTGGCCCCATTTTAGTCCTTAGAACCTCTTTCAGGTCCCTGTTGACCTCTCAAGCCCATGCCCCATCTTGTAGGAACCTAAGGATAGCAGTTACTTGTTGTAATTCTTTTATTTAGTCATTTATCTACTTTTATGTAGTTTATCTATTCTAACTCCCTCTCTCTCTCTTTTTCATCATGGTTATAGGTAGGGTTGTTAACTAGCTACAATGGTTTGAGACTTATTTTAGTCTTACCGACTAGTCTTCATCTTCTCTAAATTTCCCCCCACTTTCCCTTGTTACCTCTTTTTGTAACTAGTGTTAGTCAACTATTATGGTTATGGCTTAGTTTCATTTTTTTTCCCTCATAGATCTTGCTTACACTACCATACTTTGAGATTGTCTTTTGGTAGTTGATAATTTTGTGTCCTCAACCCCCATCATGGTGCACCTTTCAGTGGTGATTCACATAGATGATGGTATTTAGGGCAACCCAAGACTAACGGCTACAACTTGGGTTATTGATGATCCATGGGACCATGAGCTTGTTGTAACTAGTTTATTCCTTACTATTGAGATGAATAATGCCACCAAGTATCACATAATCATTATCACTTTGATTGATTCCCATGATTTAAGCACACACTATATGCACTAATTCTCTGACTCACTCTTAGCCATGTCTCAACTCACTAATGTCTGCGCCATCCATAGCTTTGAGTTTCTCCCCCTCTTCGAGGTGACATGTGATTTTCTTTCCTTCTTTAAGGACATCTAGTTCACCCATATCCCTCATAGGGAGAACACTAATGATGATGCCTTAGTGAATGTCATTATGGATAGTATGATTTGATTTGATATCACTTGTGTCCCTTCTTTTATAAGAGCTATAGCTAGAGTTGGAGTTGGATTTTGGATTATGCAACATTTGCACTCTCACTTGTGGATCACATCATCAACTTATTCTAATACCATTCTTTTTTGGTAAGTGTATGTAATGTTTCATTTTATTTATTTAGTTTTTGGTTTCCTTTACTTTGGTATGGCTTCTAAGTACTAAAAAACACTCCCTGTTCATCTAAGCAATGACTAATTATACCTCAAGGGCATATGTAATCTTACTTCTTGTGACCCTACTCCAACCTATGATTACACATCATCTCATGTGTAGAATGCTAAGCCTAGTTATCTTGATTAAAGATAACTACCAATTGCTTTGACCTCTCTCACATGATATTCTCATCCCCTACACATCCTTCATCCATCTTGGCCCTTTCTCATACCAAATGAGCTCCCTAGGGTCCCTTCAGGACCCTTTTAAGAGCTTGTTAATGTGCCTAAGCCATTGTTTGACCCAATTCATATCTTAAGAAGGAAATCCATGGCCTAGGCCACATGTATCCTCTATGAAAGTTGTGGCTTAGGCCATGCCCTAGGCAATAAGCATGAAAAAGTGCCTTATATGGTACCAAATAGGTAGAAACAATTACTTTTTTATAGTTTAGTAGATTAATGTTTAGTTATATTGGAATTTCTACATTCATTTGAATTGGGACACTCACTTGATCTATATCTCTACTATGATATTATTCATTAATCACTCACATCCAAATCTTGGTTTCCTCCTTGAATCTCTCTTAGTTCTTTATTGGCACAATAGCTTTCTTTGTGAAAAGAGATGCCCTACTCTATTACAACTTATATTGGTGATTCATATTGTTATTGATAGTGTTGTTGAAACTTATGGATTTATCCTTGCTCCATAAAAACTCCATTTCACTTGTCTCTTATGATCCTTGCATTGGATTTCTCAAATCGGTAGATTATTCTTCACCTCCTTCACAACTTTTGGCTCTTGGTATGGACTCAACCTACATCCATTTGATCTTCTTCTTCTCTAGCCTCTTAGATTGGATAATTGGTTGGTAGAAACTCTACACATCTTCTTTGAGTTTGATATGAAGTCACTTTGATTTTCAAAGTGAAACTCTTTGTTTATTTTCTATAGTATATATGTTAGGGTTTGAATAGGTTTTAGCAAATTAGTTATTTTGAGCATTGATTAAAATAGTTTTTGAAGTTTATTACATTTATTCATGATTAGAGAATACTTTAATTTATTGAATTATTCCTTTATTATATGTCATTGATATCTTTGGAAGCATTCCTCATTTCATAGTAGAAATATACAATCTCAAGACAAACTAGATAACTTGATTAAACATTATCTCCCTTACTAAACTAGAACATTGTATTTTTATAAAATAGTAGTATTTATTTTGAAAGATAAATCAAATATAGAATAGGTATGCTCTTTAAGCCTTATTTTAAAACATATTTATTTCTTAAAACATCTTTCATTTGGCATCAAAGTGCCTTAGCTTCCAGATTTACATTTCAGTTATCATCTCTCTCCATTTGGTATTATTATTTTCATTTTGTTTATGCAATAAATAACCTAGTATTAGCTACTTGATTCACTATGGTTGGATCCACTAGAGGTGATTATATACTTTATGCACTTATTTGTATTGGCCCCAACCTAGTTTACAAATTTGTGTATAGCCTAGTGCAAGTTGATAAACCATATAGCTTATATAGACCTCTTATAGCCCAAAGGACCCCTAAGCCCTCTAACCTCTTAGTGGTTTACTTTAGCACCCTACCAAACACTGGTGACTCCATTCAGATTCTTAGAGCTACACTTCTCATCTCTTCTATCCTACTCCAAGCTCTCTCAGGTTTCTCAGACCCTAGTTTGGGCCCTTTCTAGCTTAGGCCATGGATTTTTGGGCAAAGCTATAGCCTAGTAGTGGGATAGAGCATGTCACCCATGTACTATTAGTGGCCTAGGTGATGGGTTTACATAGCTAGGTCATGGCCTCAGTTGTGGCCCTTTGGAAGGCCCTAAGGCTTCTCATAACTTCTTCCCTAGGCCTTTATTTGGCCTCCTACTTAGCTCAAAGCGTTCCTCTTTAGTTCTTAGTTATTTTGACTAATTAATCTACTTGATTCATCTACCAAATCATCTAGATTCCATCAAAATTCCCTTTGGGCCTCCCAAACCATCAAACTAAAACAAATTGATAAAGTTTTATTCAGAGGACTTACTTGGACCATCGTGTGAGCATATGGTGTGATCCTTGCATCCTTGTATGCTTCACTTAGGATTTAGTGGTGGTTTTTCTCTCCTTAGAGTCTCTTATAGTAAAAATGATTTGAAATGACTTCATTTTCACCTTTTTTCTCTTTTTGGATCTCTTTTTTGCTTTTAGTGGGCCCCTTTTGGGTTATTTACCCTCCATTATGTCCAAAACCATGAAACCTCTTTATTAAGAGTTTTGGCCCATTCTGAGCACATTAGTAGCCTCTATGTTATTATCCAAGTCTTTTCTAGGCCTTATCTTACCCCTTTTGGTCCCTAGGACCCCTTTTGGGCCCTCGTAGAACTCCCAAGCTGGTGCCCCATCTTGTAGGAACCCAAGGATAAAAGTTACTTGATGTGATTCTTTTAGTTAGTCATTTCTTTATAGCTTTACAATCGATCCATTATAGCTCCCATTTCTCTCTTTTTCCATGGTTCTTGTAGGAGGTGTTGGTTGTTGATTACAATGGTTCAAGACTTGCTCTAGTCTATACTGATTGATCTTTAGATTTTAAAAACATCCTATCACCTTTCCTTAACACCTATTTTCATAGATGATGTTGGTTAATTACTTTAATTTCAACTTCGTTTCATTTTTTGACTCCCTCATGTAGCTCACTTACCCTACCTCTCCTTGAGAGAGTCCTTATACAATGACTAGTCCTGCATCCTCAACCCTCATCATGGTACACCTCTCAATGGTGATCCACATAGATGATGGTATTCAGGGAAACCTAAGACTTGCTATTATGTCTTGGGTCATCAATGATATTTGGGGCCATGAACTTGTTGCAGCTGGTTCCTTCCTTACCAATGACATGAATAATTCCACCAAGTATCACATAATCATTGGTGCCTTAACTAATACCTATGAGTTAGCCATGTGCTACAAGTAGTTAATATTTGACTCACTCTTAGTTGTGTCTTAACTCATTGATACCTAGGCCATCCTTATATCTAATTTGATCCCCCTCTTTAAGGTGGTGCATGATTTGCTCTCCTCCTTCAAGGATGTCCAAATCACCTATATCCCTCACAAGGAGAACACTAGGGTTGAATCCCTAATAAATTTCATTCTAGATTATATAATTTTATTTGATATCAATTATGTCCCTTTTTTTAGGATTTATAGTTGCATTTAGATTTAGATTTGGATTATGCAACATTTGCACTCTCACTTGTAGATCATGTCATTGACTTCTTACATCTCCATCCTTATCTAGTAAGTGTAGGTAATGTTCTCTTTTATCATTTTAGTTATTTATTTCCTTTAATTTTTTATGGATTACAAGTACTAAAAAATAATCATTTTTCATTTGAATACCATCTACTTTTACCTCAGGGGCATATGTAATCATACTTCCCATGACCCTACTCCTCCTTATGATTACACATCAACTCACATGCAAACTACCAACCTTAGTTATCCCACTTAAAAACATTATACACTTTCATGTACCCTTTCTACATCACACACACACACACACACACACACAGATATATATATATATATATATATATATATATATATATATATATATATATATATATATATATATCCCTTAGACATTCCTAGTACCTCACCAACCCTTTTACTCATTGACAGGGTTTCTAGATGCCTCCTAAGGCCCTTTTGAAAGCCTGTTAACCACCTGAGATGGGGTTTTGAGCTAGGCCATGGTTGAGGGAGGATAATTGTGGCTTAGGCCACATGTTTCCTTCACCAAAGCCATGTATTAATCTACAAACCAATAATAACACAAAAAGGGGCCTTATTTGGTCTCAATAGCTAGAAATGGGTAGTTTTTGGCTTTTGTTAGATTAGGGTTGCCATATATGACTATCTATCACTAATTTTTCACACTCTTGTAATTTTTATTTGAATTTACCTCTTAATCATCACTCTTTAAGGTCTTATTATTTCTTGAATCTCACCTAGTTCATTGCTAGCATACTTGAGCTTTCATTAGGACAGGGGATGCCCTACTATTCTATAGTTCATTTCAATGGTTTACATTTCTTTATATAGTGTTCCTAAAGCTTGTTTATTTCTCATAGACTCCTCAAGATCTATTTAACCTATTATTATTCTCTACATATTAGTTCTCTCATGGTTGGCAACTTTTCCTTCACCTCCTTCATTATTTTTGGCTCCTAGTTTGGACTTAGCCACATAGAACTTAGTCTTCCTCCTTCATTGCTTCCTAACTTGGATTCTTAGTTGGTAGAAAATTTTTGCAATATTTTTGATGTTGATATGAGGGAAATTTACTATGCAAAATGAAATTCCTATTTTTATTTTAGTAGTGTATTTTCTATGTTTTCATTATTTTAGTGATTTAGCTTGTTTAGAGCATTATCTGGGGTAGTTTCTAAAGATTCCACTTTTTTATTTGGCTAAGAATATCTTTCATTGCTTGAAAATATTTTCAATTATATGATGTGATTTATTTAGAAACATATATTATTTCATATTAGAATCTTAATTAATTGAAATAGTCTATATATTTACATAAACAATCTCCCTTTTTGCTAAACTAGAAAGTTGCATTATTAAGAAATAATAGTGTTGAGAACAAAGAATTAGCTTAGGCTTAGATTAGGCATTCTCATGCACCCTTTTTTGAAAACATATCTGATTCATGAAATGTCTTTAATTTTTATGTGAAAGTGCACCTCTTAAGCTTATGCATTATTTTATAGTTCTCTCAATTTAACATTGTCATTTTCATAAGTTGTATGCAAGAAGATTTATTGTTTCAACTACTCACTTTATTGTGGTTATACCTATTAGAGATACCTGCATCCTTTGTGTGCTTGATCATGCTATCCCTAACCTAGTTTATGAGTTTTTCTATAGTTTTATGTAAGCTGACAAATTAGATAACCTCTATAGATATCTAGTAGCCCATAGTATCCCTGAGCCTCTTACCCTTCTAGGTGTTTTCTTAAGTATCCTATGTACCCCCTTGCCAAACCCTAGTGGTTCCATTCAGATTCTTGGAGATACATAATCATGAATAAAGGAATGTGTAAGTAAATATGTAAACTTAAACATGATAATGTAGAGCTATCATCTAACCATGTAACCTATGCTTATCAAGATTAAATAAGTGGATGCTCTTGATGTCCATATAACATGGTATAAGGAAATCCCCACATCTAAAATAGGAATGTATCATGTATTTGTGTATGACTATATCACACTCAAGTAGAATTATAACACACATGTGTATGTAATAGTACTTGAGTATGCCATCCATCAACATGGAACTACCACATAGATGCCAAAGAGCCAATAAAACATATAGGTGCTAAAATATTTTTTGGATTTTTTTAAATGGTTTTATTTTTTTGGTATTTTTATAATATTTAAAGAGAAAATATCATCATATAATTCCATGTAATGGATGGTCATGGATATATCCCTATTATGCATCTAGTTTTATACCCCATTTATGTTACCAAGGAGCACACATAGGTGCAATATCTATCACCACAATATCAATGGTGCTCTATGTATGTACAATAGGACTTTATGATGATGAAGTAATAGTAGGTGTAACAAGAGTAGGGGTTCTTGAAACCCATCATTGAGTGTTATATTATTTCATTGGATTGACAATAGTAAAAACATGTTTAGGTAATACACATAGATAAATATGGTTTGTAGTAGATGGGGATTTTATAGAATCCACCTTGTGTCTTTGGTGTAATGGTCTCTCAAGTATTGGCCACCTAGTAAAGGGGATTACTTATTGCTTACCCTTTTATGATGAATTAGCCTTAGTAGGATTGATAGCTAGTTATTTGGGTATAATTTATTTTGTTCAAGAGGATGATCATATGGAATTTTAGAAACTGTAATTACCTAATTGGAATGGATGTATTTAACACACTCATATAATATAGATGGTAGTGCTCAAAGAGTGTGTATCTAAGGCCTTCCCAATAGCATATCAAAGATGATTTTTGAAAGAATAATTAAAAATTTAGTAACTACATGTGTAAGACTAACCCATAAATGTAATTCAATCTCACCAAGAACCTTCTGGGAACTCCCATCGAATTCTTGAACTAATCTTATAGAAGGGTGTAAATCATGATGAGTATAACCTAAGTGCATAAGTAATGTCATGGTGATTTTTTTTTAAATTTTAATATTATCAATCATAAAAGTGTGTATGAGGTGTTTATCAAGATACAATTGAATAAGTAGATAATTAAGATCATAATCATAATCCTTCATTTCATTTTCATCAAATGAAATAGAAGGTTTATGAACCATAGGAGGTATATGTCATGTATAATTACCAATAATCCCATATAGTGGGTACCCCTAATGTAATGGAGGAAGATGTGCATTATATGACATTTGGATTCTAGTTCCTTATTAGAATGGTTTTGCAAAGGATTGTTAAATATTTTTTGTTTATGGTGATCACCAAGTTGTGAGCCTTATTCCTTTGGAAGATACTCAAATGTAAGCTTTTGGTCATCAATGAGATCTTGGATCTTGTGATTCAATGTAAATAATTCACCTATTAAATGTTTTGGTTGATGATGATAATCATAATAAGAATTCACATCATATCATTTGGATATAGGTTGACTCATATCAACCTTGATAGGATGAGGGAGAGATATAATTCGACACTCTAGTAACTATGGTAGTAAAGAAGATGGGGACTAAGGTAAATATGTAAATTGTCTCCTTGGTACATTAGATAGGGTAAGATGACTAGGATTCTATGAAATTATTGCAACTATGGTGGTCATTTTCTTTTTAGGCTCAGGAGGTTTTACCTTATAACTTAGTTTACTTGTGAATTTGGTATTAGATTTAGATGAAACTAGTGTTTTTGATATATAATTGAGATTATTTAATGATATAAGCTTCATTTCATGATTTTGTACAACATGGCATAAATCATCAAAATATTTAAACTTCTTGAAAACAAATGACTCTTATAACTGAGCAAGAAAACATTTTTTGAATATAGATTACAACTCTTTGTCTTCCATAAGATTGGTACTTTCGGCTAGCATTGTCTTATATCTCAAGACATACTCATTGATAGGTTCATTGGATTCTTATTTGATTTTGTCAATTTGGGAGCAGGAAACATTTTTCTAAAGTATTAATGGAAAAGTGTTCTAATAACTAGTATGAAATAGGTTTGAAGGCTCTTTTAAATTGGATAGGTAAATCATAAAACCACCTCATAGCATAGTTATTTAGGATTACTTGAAATAATTTGGTCAAAATTTTATCATTGGAAGCATAGTCAAGGCATGTCATATAATTTTTTTGAAGATTTTGTTCAAGATAACCATTGACAACATAAAATGTGAACCTAGGTGAAATAAATCTAGTTGGAAAAGGGTGAAAAGAGATGTCAAGTGCAAGAGGGTTATGCAAAACATCTTGAAAATCTATAATATGAGGGGATTTTAAAGCATTTTGTTCAATATTTGTAGTCTTATCCTCCAAGGTCTTTATAACTTCAAGGAATTATTGAAATGTAGGCCTAATTGGATTTATATTAGCAAGTTGAGTAGTCACCAAAGGGGATGAAAACATGTATTGAGTAGTAATAGGCATCAAAACCAATATTTATGTTGAGACAATTAGTAATTCCATAATAAATTAATCAATAATAATTTTAGGAAACAAGGTTTAAACACATAATCCATGTTCCCACTAGATTTAGGTGGATTCATAGGTGTGGTTTGAGTTATAGTACATTCTAAGGACTCGCCATTACTAGATGAGGTAGCCTTAGTTTTATCTTGTTTACTTATTTCATCTCGTGTAACATACAAAAAATTCATCCATTAATCCCTTGTTATTATTGAGATAAGTAGTCAATGCTTCTTTATCTTCCATTTAAAATAAGGTTTTCACACTAATATTTTCCATTACTTCACAAATGAAAATTTTGGAATTTTCAACAAACTAAAATAATAAAAAAACCATAATTTGTCCTAGGGTTTGATTTTCAAAGATTGGGTTCACCAAAGGTTTAACCCTAAAATTTAATCTAAGGTGATCTTATCATTAATCCAAAATTTTAATTAAAGGGGTATATAGAAATGAAATGGTATAAGGGTGATAATCAGACTTATAGTAGTCCTATTAGATACTAAACTTAGATATAAGTATACACTATATTTATTACACTGAGATAGTATAAATATGGAAAGTAAAAATATGCTAGATATAGAAATGCTAAAGAAGTGATGTAATTAGATTTTTCTATTGCTAATGTTGATTTAGATCTGAAATAGGTAGAAATAAGGTTGGATATGAAACTTCTAGATCTCAGGACACTAATGTTAGTCTGGGATGGTTATATCAACACTACTATCTAGGCTCAATATAAGTGTCTTATATAGAATACTTATTATAAAAGGATGCAACCACTTGGATGCTTCTAGGTTTTACTTTGCCTTCACTCTGGTGCATTTAGATTTGGGTCATGGATTGTCACTCCTTGTAAAATGGTAAAAATACTAGTTCTCCACCTTCATAATGACCTTGGGGAAAATGGGTTGATGGGTACATGGTGTCAAGCTAAACCCAAAGACCCCACTATTAGAAGGCACTGACTACATAGACAATACTCTAAAAGAGGGCCTCAAACTCATGTAGTTATCCTTTACATGTTATCTTGTGTGTGAATCATGTAATATTGTGAAAATCAAGTATAATAGTGACTTAGCTTGTAACTTATAAAATTAGGATATTAGGATTCTTCTTTAGTACTTCAAACTTGTAGATGTGTTTGTACCTATAACTAGTATGGAAATAAAGAAGATTTGTTCAATTGAATGCTCTTTGGTAAGAATACTTGGTATTGTTCATATGTTTCTAGGTGAGGAATGAATGGGGGTTGATCTTATATTTATATGAATCCTTTTGGATTAATAAATAATATTAAATCACTTAAGTTGACCATTAGGATATGTTTCATTTGAAAATTGGATGATTTTAGGGCACTAGAAACCTACGTCAGGAAAAGATAGTAGTGTTGATGTTATTATCTATCTCAAACATTAATGTTAAGGGAGTATTAAAGTAGGTATAGGCTCAAAACTTTTAGAGGTGGAAGATAAGCATATTTTAAGGATTCTAGGTAAGATAGAAGACTTGGGTCATCAATATAATACTAGTTGAATTAAGGATATAGGATAATGGGTATTAAATAGAGTATATATGAGACATGTGGAAGTGGAAATATCTATCATTGAGAGGAGACAAGATTGAGGTGTTATATAATCATAAAATATCATCTACAGAATGTGATATAAACATACATTAGATATATTATACATACACATACATATGTTAAACCTCCTTCTACCCACGTGAAACACTTTTTTAGGGGAATATACTTATATTTAGCTTATATGCTAATGCTTACACATGCCTATACTCATGTTTACATCTTACATTGTGTGATAGATATGCTATACTACATGATATTTTTGCAACATATGTGTACATGGAATAATATGCTATGCTTATGTTAGTTTCTTATATTTCACTTAACCATATTTTTTTATTGAATTACTTAAGTGTAATTATCATTTTTATTATCTTGTTTGGATTGTGGAACATTTGAACATGTTCCTTGTTTGTTGTCCCCAATGCCCTATGTGTTATTTATTTGGTGTGCAAAAATTTCAACATGTCCTTCCCTTCTAAGGTGTGAAATTTGAACATGCCACTTGTTTTTATTCTTCTTATAAACCTTTTACATGGCATTGAGTTCTCTTATGTGTATGATTAATTATTTTTTGAGCTTAAGCTTGTTTCTTCATTAATACATCTACTTAGACATGATTTCACTATATGCTTATTTAATACAAGATTGGGGAAAATATAACATGGTTCTCTCATCCTTTTGAGATAAAACCACTATCACATAACATTCACCTAAAAATGGGGGCATATAAATGAGGGCATGTCATAGATACATGATTCCATATATACATAGTCGGTAGAATTGGAAAATTTTGATACAATTTATATGATTTAGATATACATTTGAGACATAATATATGCATTTGGTACTAATTTTCATAGATTTAGGAGAACATGTTTCAAATTTTTGACAAATATTATACATAATTTATAGAGTAGAGGTTACATTTTAATAGATACCTTAAATTGAGACACATTATAGGTGAATATGCTACAAAAATTTACCAAATAATAGATACATGTTAATAGTACATACACATTTATGAATTGACATTACCAAGATGCACTGATTGAGATTTATCTATTTATAGCAATTAGATCTCTTGGATAGTGAGATCAAGATTTAACACCCTCAATGACATTGGAACTAATCCCCTTTTGTATATTTATATTTCTACACCATTTGACCTAGACAAGATTTGATATATTTAGATTATGCATTCACTTATGTTATGTAATTGAGATTATTTATTATTGATGATTTTGGCATAACTCACTCTTACACTAGATTGAGGTCATGTTCACCATCCAATTATTATCTTCACAAATATAAGTTGTAATTTTGAACCTCTTTCCAATGATTCATCAAGGAAGCATCAATACCAAATAAAAATGGCAAGGGTAAATATGGTTGCATCAATACACATGTTTACTCCTTCCTTGCTCTCTTTTCTTTCAATCATTTCAAGTTTTAAATTATATAAAATAATTACACTATAAAATGATCTTAGTTGTAGGTAATACATAATCAAAAAATTAAAATAGGGATCAATATAAATCAAGGTCTACTATGAACACCATGGCACACATTTGTTTTCCTTTACCTTAGTAATTTCATCCTTATGCATACTAGATTTAAGGGGGTATGTAGATGTTATATATGGATTATATATAATAAAGTAGTCTTGTACAATTGTAAAATACCACTCAAGGATTATCACTCATGGCTCAACCTTTAGGTTCATGACTCTCACATTTCCAAAAGGATTGCATTCTCCATCTCATTATGCCTAAATTCTTATCTTATATTCAAACTTGATATTTTGATTACCCATATCACATGCAGCCCATAATATGCTTAAAACCTGACACACACACACACACACACACACACACACACACACACACACACACACACACACACACACACACACACACACACACACACACACACACACACACACACACACACACACACACACATAGAGGGTTAATTAAGACAAGTAGATCAATCCATACATGTCAAAATATTTTAAAATTTAATCATTTTTAGGGTTAAAAACATAGTGTCAAACTCGGTACAGTAACATAGACACTAGTGTCCTAACCTAGATGGTAGTGCCCTAGAGGATAAATCTACAAAAAATATTTATCCTCTAGGGCACTACCATCTAGGTTAGGACACTAGTGTCTATGCTACTGTACCGAGTCTGACACTATTTTTTTAACCCTACAAATGATCAAATTGTAAAATATTTGGACATTTATGGGTCAACATACTTGTATTAATTAACCCTCTCATGAGATAATTTAAAAAGGTGTGGTATACCTACAAATATAAGACACTCATTATCATCAAGTTAAAATCAAGCACACACTTATCTGATACCAGACAAAAACACCTTTCAAGATTAGAAAAATATGATATTATTCCCTATTTACAAATTATTTATAGGATAAATATTATTATAGGTATTAATCATTCAAAAAATATCCCATGAGCATAATTTATCAATTTGAAATCTATATAACTACATGATCTCACATATAACATATTGTATAATTGTTCACACATGATTCCACATAAGTGGGAGAACTACATCGGTCCAAGTTATTCTTTAGATGATTAGATAAGTAGGTATCCCTAAATAATAAGGGTTATTTGAATTTAAATTTAATTCAATTCATCCCACTCACACACTAACACATGTTTTGTAAGGTGACATGCCCTAATTGGATGACCTAGGGTTGTGAGTTACTAGTATCTAAAACCTATACACATGATCCAAACAGATAATCTATGAGGTGACAATGAAAACTAATATACATAGGTGAAATTTTTAGAAAAGGAATTATATTTCATGACATATATAAGCACCAATTTTAAGATAGAAGTGTTGATTATAGTGTCCCTATTTTGAAGGTAGTGTTTAGGATGATAAAGAGTTGATTTTTAGAATATGATGAATCATAGCTAGGCATCATCTTAATTGTATCTTCACATGCACTTATAAGATCTACTTATGAATCATTGAATAAGATAATAATTATTTATTTAGACTAGTTCTTAGCTTTTAAACAGAGTTATAACTCATTTTAGGGTACAAATTGGGGCCCCAATCTTTAAGAGAACTATAGAACCATTAATACTTTTATCACATTGAAACTATCAAGTAAACGACCACATCTGGCCTATACACACCCTTTGACATAAAAACTTGGGTGGAGTTAGGAATAACCAAACCACTTCAACAATCCTTCTACATCTCATTGGGATTTAATAAGATAATTATTATTCCTTAGACATGTTTAAGAATTTTTTCTAAATTTCATTATAATTTATATATTTGGCATATTTCCATTATTCAAAATTATATCATAATATATTTTGAATATGAATTATTTAATTGGCTTGATTATAAAATAGATTAGTGCAATTTGATTAGGATATTCCCCCCTTGCCATTAATTTAAAAAATAGTTAAACACACTAATATATCATGTCATTATTCTTTTCTAATGTAAACATAATCACAAATCACTTTTTCAAACATAAAATGATATGGAGACAAGAGGAAGCATATGTTACACATTGTCTCAAATATATAACTTTAAAGGATCTTCTATTGCTTATTCTACATCCTCTTTAATGGTGAATTATGTCTCTCATTGTAAATCAAATACTTAGGAAATGTTTTAAGAAATTGTTCAAACAAAATTTATGGATTATCTTTGTGAACATATAGAAAATATTAACTCACTTTTATATGTTTCTAGAGATGATCAAAATAAATATGCCCAATATATATTTTCTAATGTTTTCATTTTCACTAATCCATCTATTCCTATTTATATTCCTATAATTACCTCCATAACATCACCACTCATTTTTGAAATATCACTTGGTTTACAAAAGGAAAATATACCTATGCATAATAAATATAATTAAAATCCTCTAATCACTTCTACATACTAGTCTTGAGCATATAGTTCTTAACTTACAAGCTAAGATATATAAACTTAATTAAACTCTCTCTCATACTATCCCCTCCATGGACTCATGTTCTTTTTTACAAAACCTTTGTCACCCTATATTTCATCTTATCCATTACCAATTGGTTTTCATTATTTTATATGAAGGTAAGGGTGATCATCAAAAACATTTGCATGTATTCCATGTAGCAAGTCTAGACTATGCAGATAATTAAAAATTATTGACAAAGCTCTTTCTAAGAAGTCCTAAGATTTTTTTTATCACAATTGAGTTGCACATTCTAAGGATTTATTTCATGTCTCCTCACCCAATTGACATAATGAGAACACCCGAAGACTATGGGTCACCTATGGTTGGAGTGAAACTCTAGAGAGGACCAACTTACCTTGATGGATCACCTAAAAATAACACTAAACTATTGAATTTATAAGGAAAATAGAGAAAGAGAACAAAAATAAACCTAAGATCTAAGAAAGGTGATGTACCAAATAGGTTATGCTCCCTACACCAATCTCTTGACAATATTATGTGACTCAAAATGGATTAAAAATATATTACACTCTCTTCAAACTAGGCTCTTCATACATTAGTGTTTCATATGAGGGTTGTGATTCTATGTATAAGACTTAAAGGAATGATTGAAAGGTTTTGTGTCAAACAAAATAAATCAGTTTCCACAATAGCTCACTATACTAAATAATTTTATCACAACTTATGATTTGTATGAACTCAATATACTAATAACAAGGTGAAAACATAGGACATACAAAAGGAAGAATAACTTCTATCACATATGTATATCAACTCATAATCAAACTCAGACAAATATATCATCTTGAAGAAGGTAAATTTTAGTTTCTAGTGAATCAAAAGTCTTGAACATAGAGTTAATAAAGGGTAGAGTTTAGTCATACCCAAAAGAGGTATCTAGGATGGGCCTATTTCTATAGCATTTTTGTGATAAAAAAGGGTCCCCTTAAAATTATAATTCTACTTGTTTTTATAGGAAAAATATTTAGAGCTCAGGTCCTTTTTTGGTCTTCCCCACTATTAGGGAAATTAAATTTTTGATGATGATCAGGGAAGGGGGGTGGAGGTAGTAAGGATCCCCTCAAGATTGCTAAAACCATGCCTACGTAACTTCCTACCATGTCCTCCTAAGTCTACAACTTATCTTATACATGCTCTCCATTTCCACTCACTTCTATTATGAATGGGGCCGAATTATATGACCTTCTCACTATTTTAATAGTATTTATATTGAGGTGTACCATGATTTACATGTTGGGATACTTTACCATTGATTATATGAATCAAATGTAGTTACTTAGTTGATTCATGAATTTGACATATAAACAGGTGAAATGGCCCATAAAATTTACTTCATTCAGAGGTAATGTAGATTCTAACAAAATATTAAGTGGTAGAATATAGACATGTGTTGACATTAGGCTCATTTTGGGGTCTTTCTAATTCTATGATTATATTCCTCTTTGGGCCCTATTTCAACACTAAGTTAATTATTCTGACTTGTAGACTTGACTTGGGTTCATCTCTGGATTCCACATAGAAATATTTTATTTATCATAAGATTCATGTCATTTCTCATGACATCCCCTTTGGCCTAATTTATCATTCTCTTAACTTGACTTATGCCACATGTCATTGTTATGGCTATATGGCCTTTTCTCACTCTCTTGAGTCTTTTTATGTCTTTGGCTTTAATCATCTCCACATGTCAGTATATTAACACCTCTATCCATTTGGTATATTATTATTTCCCTGGGCTCTATATGTCCATGTGGTAGCTTCTTATTTGTCTATCCCTTTTTGGGGTTCTCTTGACTGAGCTTTATCGAGTGCCAACTAGTGTTCTCTTATTCATTGGGTGCTCTTGCTACTGTGTGCTCAGGCCCACCACATCCACATGGCTCTTTCTCACTCTTTATTTACTCAAATAAGGAGTCAAATATAATACAAACTATTCTCTCTATGGTGAAGTGATATTTCACCACATGGTGTTATCCCACTCACCTATTACCTTGACACACTACTGGGCTTACATGAACATCTTTGAGGCTACATAGAAATGGGTTTATGATACATTATGCTATTCCACTCATGTACTATATTTTGGATCTAACATCCTATTTGGGCCATAAAAAAATATCTAGGAGATTAGAGTAGTGGAATAATGCTATATGGTACCGTCCCAATCATCCACTAGCTTGGGACTTTGACATCCTATCTAGGCTATACAAAAAATCTCTAGGAGAGAAAACAATGGGATTATGCCACATGGTGTCATCCCACTAACCCATTAGCCTAGAGGGTTTGGAACTTTATGGGTGGTTCTAAGACTTCAAGTAACTAAGATTGTGACATGTGGAAGCATCTTGATCACCCACTTCCTGTAAACTTTTTGATGTAGATATTATGAGGGAACTTCATGAAAATTAATTAAGTGTTTAAATCAATTTAAAAAGGGGAAGGGAATATAGAGAGATTGATACGTGGCATCAAAATACTTTTAAAAAATTGGATAAGTTATAAAAGTCTTTGGAAAGAGGCAAAGGCCATTGAGAGATTTGAATGATTGTCATGTGGCACCATTCGATTGGACTAGAGTCCTACTATGACTAAAAAACTAGGAATTAGTCAATATGTTGTTGAGGGCCTCTAAAATTTGATCTTAAAACCTAATGAAGCCATCACTAGTAGATAAAATAACCCTAAAATGACTATGTCTAAGTGATTTATTGACCCATTGGTAACTTTTGCATATAAAAAATAAGTCCTAAAAAGTGGAAACATGACATAAGGCTCCAAGAAATTTTCATAGAATCAAATAAGTTTTGAAACATTTCCTTTTTACATAGAAATTATGAAATAGCTTGGTATTCAGAACCTATGCTTTCATATCTAATAAATAAAATGTAGATAATTTCTTAGAAAATATTTCCTCAAGATTTCCTTTCTATGTTTCATTGGAATAATTATTATTAAGACCCAAAGTATTCATAAAAATTGTTGTTTACACAAGTTCTGACTAGTCATAACACACAAAATTTGAAGATTAAAACACTTAGTTTCTTAAGTACAAAGACCATTTTAAAAAAACCCACTAAGTCTTTTGATTCCTTCCTAACTTATCCACTTCTACCAAAATCCAACAAAACTTCAAAAACCATTTTCTAATGAACTTAAAGCCTCCACATGATTACTAAAATCTTGAAGTCTTGAACTAAAAAATGGATGTTGATCTTCCATGGTCACCAAAAATGGTCAATATTAATTGTAACCTATGTCAGTTGCTTGCATCTTAAGTAGGAATCTAGTAGCCTTTGAATCAATCTATTGGGCATAGATTCATAAAAGCCTTTAAAACCCCTTACTTCTGAGAACACAACCCTGTTAAAAATTTCTCAAACTAAAACTAGATAACAAAACTAAGATTCACCTCTATATGAACTAAAAAATAAAAAACATAAACAAATAAATGTGCTAAATCACTTAGAGGAAAGAAGAATAATAAAACCAAATTGTAGCAACACCCATAGGGAAGAAAAATGGCTAAACTACTATACATAAAGTTTAAAGCACTTTAAGAATAGTACCTTAGATGGATTACATTAATTATGATTAGTATCTCCTTTCCATATAGATTTGAGAGTTGAAAGGCATTGGATGGTTTGTAGTTGGTTATGAAGTAAGGGCTACTCCATAAGGCATCAAACTTGGTGTGCCTCCCAAGTTTAGCTCGATCTTCATCCCACTTTAACACCAAGTATTCCTCCAAGAAGAATCTCTAGGCCACTCTTTTATCAAAATACCTCTTCACTTGAGCTTGATTAAGTTCCAATTTATGCATAGCTTAGTCTCTTGTTTCTTGTAATTTCATCAGTTTCTACTAATATGATCTCCATGGCACTCTCCTCCATCATTTCTAACTGACTTGTAAGTTATAGAGCTAGAAATTTAAGAGATATAGGTAATTTTACCTCTTTACCATAGATGATTATATAAGGGGAATTTTCAACAACCTTCATTGGGTTGATTCCATCAGCCCATAAGGCTATCCTCAACTTGGTATGTTAGGTCCTATCATTTCCCTCTATAGTCATTTTAATGATTCTAATCAAATTATTATTAGTGGACTCTAACATTCCATTTCCTTGGGGATAGTATTTGGATTATATATTCAAGTAAATGACATGTCTGACTACCTCATCAGTTATCTTGGTGCCATCAAATATGATTTTATATGGTACCTAAACCTAGTGACTATACTTTCATAGAAGTCCCATACATTGGTTTTATTTTCTTATTTTAAAGGCACTACTTATATCCACCCTATAAAATAATTAGTGTCTATTAAAAACCATTTATGAATTACATTAGAATGTGGGTTAATCATCTCGATGAAATCCAAACCCCACTACATGAATGGTGCCTCTACCTAGATGGGATGGAGAGGAAGGAATGCTAACCTCTATTTAATAGTGAAGAATGCACATTTTTTCTAATTCTCAACCCATGTATTTACATATATAAATATATTATACAATAATAGCTTTCCATAATTATCTTTATGGTTTTAGGACTTGGATCAAAGTGTTCACCAGATGATCCATTATGAAATTCCTCTAGAGTCCTATCAATTTGGTTTTTTTTACACATCTTAATAGAATACCATTGAAATATTTCATAAATAGGACATCATATATAAAAACATAATAGATTTAATGAAATATAAAATACCTTATTTTATCCTTTCTTAATTCTTTAGGGCATTCAACAATTTGGAGGAAGTTGGCCATATCTTGGGTCCAAATAGTAGGCAATGAAGGTGTAGCTGAGTGTTGGCCATATTGGATTACTAGGATAACATTATTATCACTCTAAAATTCTGAAGTTAACTCTTCACACAAACCTCTAACTCTTACTAGTTTTGTGACCTTGACATCCACATCATAATCCATAACCTTTGTAATCCACCCTACCTTTTTCTCATTCAAATATTTTCTTAAGAAGAACACTTTGACACTTGGGTGAAAGACAAGTAAATACACCTTATTGTTAGAAAACAAATGTCTAAAATTGTTCAAACTTATTATAATAGTTAGCACTTAATTTTATACAAAGGAATACTTTACCTCATAACCTTCCAAGTACTAGCTAAAGAAAGTTATCGGCTACTGCATGTCTTCCTCATTCTTCTATACTAGCATAACTGAGATAGTCTCCATATCCCTAAATGCATAGAGATTAAAGTACTTGGTATAATATGGGTTTATGAGGGTGGGAGTTTGTTTAATTTTTTTAATCTATCTTTCCTTTACTTAGACTAGTGGAAGATCTGATTGTTCTTTAACATAGTAGTTAGAGACTTTTTAAGATTGGAAAAATCAAGAATAAAACTCAATTTTTTTATCCTTACTAATAATATTTACATCTCCTTCTCATGATTAGGCAAGGAAAATGATAGAATGGAACTTACCCTTTCAAGATCAAGCACAATACCTCTTTTGGAGATAACATGTCCCAGAAGCTTGCCTTCATGGACTAAAAAATTGCACTTCTTGGGGTTAAGTGAGACCCCAAACTACCTACACCATTAAAAGACTTGTCTGAGATGAGACAAATGATTATTAGGATGCTTATAAATACTATAATATCATAAATATATAATAGTACAATATTATTGATTAGTCCTTGAGATTCCATATCCATAGATCTTTGAAAAATTTCCCTGCATTGGATAAATGAAAGGGAATTTTTCTAGGCATAAGTTATTGATTTGGTGGTGAAGGTTATCTTGAACTAATCATAATTCACCATAATATAATTGTATCCAAAATAACCATCCAAGAGAGAGAAACATTCTAAACATACCCACTATTTTCAATATTTTATCCATGGAAGGCAATGGGTAGTAATCCTTCGATAAGGCTGAGTTTAGGTCCCCAATATCAACACATGGCCTTATCTTTCCATTAATATTTATAATAGGGACCGAGTTTACAACCCAAGACAAATTATTAATTATAAAGATGATCCTAACCTCTATAAACTTGGTCAATTATTTCCTCATGATGAGCTCTATCTTGGGGTTTATGGGCCTTTATTTTTGTCTCACTAGCTTGGCATCAGAATCCAACTCTATAGTGTGTTGTGCCAAACCATGTTCAAACCCTTTAAGATAATTATACTCCCATGTAAATATGTCCTCAAATTTTTGGTAGAGTTTAACAAATACATGTCTTTCCTCTTCATTATATACCTTACTAAGGTGGATAAGTTTATCCTTGAAGATGGAAACTCTTTCATAAAACTCTTTCTTGATTTTCATGCTCACTTTCTCTCCCCTAACCTGGTAATCAAAACTAAAAAATATTTCAAGTGTGATAAACCCCTTTATAAGTTTTTCCATGTTTAGCTAAATGACTCGATCATCATATTATTGTTATAATTTATTCTAATTTTTTGTAGAAAACTCAGCTTCTTCTTTTAAGAAAAGAACAATCGATCGATCACTATTAAACACATAACAACCACCTTGATATGTTTTTGTGCTTTGTCCCTTTTGATATCATCTAGAATGTCAAACTGAGCACCAATAACAACTAATCTATCAGCTTATTTGCTTATTTCTCTTGGGATGGATTGGATGTTGAATGCTTCAAGGTCTTCTATGAGGTCTCAAAATATATGTTTATAGTATTTAAATAACTAAATTTTGGTCACATTCTACCCTCTTACCTGGTTATCCACTAGTGTACTATCTCTAAAGATTTACATATGTTTAATTTATTTTTTCTTAGCCCATTGAAGACCATGGATGAAAGCTTCATACTATGTTGAGTTATTGGTGTAGTTAAACTAAAATATTAGAGTAAAATAATACTTATCCTTCAATGGATACACCAACATGATACCCCTTCATTCTCCATGTCTACTTGTGGACCCATCAAAGTGCATCTGCCATACTCCATCATCATGTTCATCTATCTTCACAAGATTTATAATGAAATAATATTGTTTGTGCAATAAATAGTTACCCAGACCAACCTCTTAATTGAGTTTATAAGGATAAAATTCATGATGGTCATCCCTTATTCTTCAAGTAATAAATTAGGTGTGCCTTCAAGGTTCATGCTTAGATCTTTCTAAACAAAATGGTATTCTTGGTTGAAGATGGTATAATTGACATTATGGCATTTGGCATATATGGTTAAATATGGTTCCTAGTAATTATATCAAACATAATGGTTAATTTAGTTCCATACCTAGTTCTAAATATCATATGAGACCAATAAAATGATATGTATCCTCCAATCTTAGTAGTAAAGTCCCTAAAAAAGACAAAGTAAAGTATGGAGGGAAGGAGACAAATTATGAAAGCATATTAGGGAATAGAAAAGTTTGGGAAATAATGTAAAGTGAGGTCTAAACCCTTTATGATCCCAATATTATTAATGGTCATTCAATCTAGCTGAACTAATCCTTTAGAGAGTGGCTCATATTCCAAACCCAATTTGTCTACTATCTATTTCAACATCATTGAGCTACTTGCCCCTAAATCTATCATGAAATTATGGACTAAGTGATTACTAATGATTAAAGAAATATATAATGGTGTAAGTTTTACACCTATATTTGACTGACCTTCTTTTGGTTGAGGGATATTTGTGAGTAATACTTTTGGTCATTCTTATGATGACCCTTTCGAAAGACTAAGGTTAGAAAAAATTGCTTGTAATAGGTCCTTTTGTCCTAAGATGGATAATAATTCACACATGGGTATATTCAAATTTTCCCCTCATATGATCAAGAATATTGAATGGAGAAGTACCAATATTTTATTATACTTTGATAGTAGCAGTACCTTCTTGTACTTATGCTGACTAACATAGATTTTGGGTTGTTCTCAACCTCTTAAAGTCTAATTCTTCTAGATTTTTGGTACCTTTGGTACTAAAGTAGGATTAGAAACCTATTGTAACACTATATAATATGATGTAGGATACTTACTATTTGTTGGTTCAATTTCTATAACCCTTTTCTTAGATCTAGTATTTGCCACCACACCTGAAGTAGAAGTTTGGTTCTAACCTTGTAACTAATTTACTCCATAATACTCATCCCCTTTCTAATTTATAAGTGTATCATCACTTTATATTAGATCTTTAGGATCTTATTGTTGTGGTGATACCTCAACTTGTCTCTCTTGTTGTGGTATTATGATTTTCACCATCAATGTTTGGTTAAGGACACCATTAGGATAAGTGGTTTGGTTATGGGGAAGATTAAAGGGAAAGAACCATTCATACTACTATAATAATTTGTTTTATATAGGGACTAAGGATTTAGATTTTATATCATTAATAAGGTTGAAAGATTTATATGGATTTATAGGATTAATTTGTCCTTGTCCTTAAAGTTTTTCCTGATTTGGTAGTGTATTTGACTGATAAGGTCCTTGATATAGAGGATTTTTATTTTGATAAGACTAATGAGGCACTTGATAGGGTATGTAATTATGATACCACTACCTTTAAAGAGTAATAAAATTCTTTACAAAAGTCTATAAAGGATCTTAACATTTTGTAAATCATTTGATGGGCTAGGGGTAGATTTATCTTGGCTTGGTGGTTGGCTAATTGGCATTGAAATATGCACTAATATGGGTATTTGAGGTGGAAAAGTGGGATGTGTTTATATAAAAATGGATATTGGAGGCCTTGGTGTAATATTTAATCTTATATAATATTATTCTCAACCTAATGGATACTTAATAAGCATTGTTGGAAATATGATTGTCATTGATGTCAAAAGGGACATTATGACCATGTCATTAATGCTTAGGGCTAAGTATGGTGATTTGAGGATGTGAAAGGCATACTATTAGAGGTCAATGATGAATGGAATTATTATGTGCATGAGTGTAATTCATTTAGTTCTTCATATTGATCATCTAAACATTTTGGGTCTATGTTAGAAAACATGAGAAAGCATTTTAATGACATCACCATTGCCACATGTGGATGATTCTAGGGGAGTTGGTCATATGGTTGTGATCATATTAGTCCTTAATTATTATAAACCATATTTCAATCCATAAGATGAATTAAAATTTAAGTTATGGGGATGCAAATTTGGCTACTAAGACAAAAATCTTTAAGTTTCTATACTTAGCCAAATTTGCAAAAAGGGCTAAATAGAGCCAAATAAGCATGTTGATGAGGTCAAAATTTACACACATGGAGGTATTAGGAAAAAATTATCACATGGGTCTATTCATTTTTCTACCATTTTATATGTGCTAAATCTCATGTGACATGACATATCATGACAAAATATATGCTTGAGCATAGTAGGGCTCTAAGGTATTTTGACTATGTTTTCCAACACTTAGTCAGATTTGCAGTTTGTAAGAAAAAACCCAAAGGCATTTTTATGAAGACATGTCTTGCACCTATGAAGGATTTAAGAGTAATTGGATGTATGGATGGAATCCCATATGTAAGAGGATCATATGCACTAATTTATAGGTCATTCAACTAACTGTGACAAGATTTATGTAGGTGCAAAGTTAGCCTTCCAAGCATAATTTAGTTGGTCTCCATATTTAGACAAAATATGCACAAGGTCATACAAAGTTGTCATGCTTTTAAAAATATCATATATGGAAATTTTAAAAAAGAAATAGATGGTATCTTTATTATAGGTTTTTCATGATCATCTTGAATATGTGGTCCATGGGTTTAAAGGAGAAGGAATGAACCCATAATTAAATTATCTTTGCTCTCAGACTGGATAGAGGTTCTTAATAAAAACCTAAGGGTTTAAGTCATGGCATCAACAAGTATTTTATATTTTAATGTTGACTAGCTATAGCCTGGACTTGGTAGCTTAAGTTATAACTTAAGCCTTTGTCATCATTGCAAAATCAGCCCCTCAAACTAGCAATTACTAGTTCAAAAGAATTAATATTTCATGTCTTAGACTTTATATTATGCCCCATTTTGATCAATGGCCCATGCTTCATCATACATAGATGATCTAATAGAGAGAAACAAATTCAAATTGTCAAAAGGTGCTCTGACTAAATGCACAAGTGATAAGTGTCACATTTGTAGATTTTATCAAAGGGCCAATAAGCATATGCTTGTTAGAGTTAATGAAAGATCTAGTTGGAAGATCAACAGTTCATGCTTAATTTTAAATTAGAGATCTAATGGAGCATGATGAATTCAAAGTGTCAAAGGTCCCTCCAAGTGAATTCACTAATGCTAAGTGTCACAAGCACATGATTTTATCAAATAGAGGACTAATGAGAGTGAGCCTATCAGATATAAAGATAGAGCATGTTAGAAGAACTGATGGTACATAGAAGATTAGATGAGTAGATCTAATGGAGTAAGTGGACTCAAATGTAATAAAGTGATTCATGTTTATCGACACTATGATAAGTTAAAGAACAAGTAGGTTTGAAAATATCAACTAATTAGAAGTCATCCAAAGATATAGGAAGTTATGAGATGAGGTCAAAGTATCAAAGTTTAATGACTAGTCAATGTAAAGGTCATGCATCATTAGAGATCAAATGGTGCATGGGAGATAGGATCTAGAGATCAATGAACATATTTTAAATAAAAGAACAATAAAGTTTAATAACATATAAAGATGTGATAGAGTGAGAGAGCTTAGAGATGGCATGAAGAATGAGATCAAAGGCTAGTATTTAAAGTGTTTAAATACCAATAGTAACATGCAAGAATATGATTTAACTTGTGTATAAGCCATGAATCTTGACATAGATAATGAGATTGATCAATCTAATCGATCAAATATACATTAAAGAGCTTGTGCATCAAAACTTGAGTTTAACAAATGTTATAGATAGCAAAAAGATCTATAATTATAGTATGATACATGGCATCAAGATGCAAGAACTAATAATTCATGTCTTAACAAACTAAAGTCAAAAATTGGCATGATGTGTTATAGTTTGAATGTGAACACATAGAAGATATGGAACCTTAGATCCATTTCTTCTATATATACAACATCTAGGATATAGTTTCCATTATTAGAATTATGTCAAATGAAAATATATAGACATATAGGTAAAAGTGTAGAGAAAGATGAGCTATTGTTGAAGAGTATCAAACAAAAAATATAGTGACATAAAGGAGTAGAGTGAGAGAGATATGAAAAATGTCAAATAGATACATATCCAGACACAGATAGAGGGGTAGAGAGGAATAAGGCACAAAGAGAATGTGCATATTATGAGTATTTATAGATTATACTTTTAACATAAAATAGAGACCTAGATTCATTTATGAATCTATTTTATATTGGAGTTGTAGCTCCATAGATCTAATTGGTTGGTGCCATTAGACAAGTTGAGTTAATACTCAATTAGAAGATTGGTGCCTCCTTTGGGTTGATGCCCATAAACATTGTAACTAGTGAGGTTAAGCTAAGTTAGTGCTTAATTAGGGAGTTGGTGATTCCTTAGAGTTGAAGCTCTTAAATTAGGGGATTGGTGTCTCCTTAAGATTTGTGTCCTTAAATGTAAGTAGTGAGGTTTTTCTAGTGAGGCTTTGAACTGCGAGGCTAGATTAGAATAGTATATTCTTGCAGCTATTATCACCATGGTTTTTCCCTTTGGGTTTTCCATGTATACATCTGGTGTCATGAGTATTTGTGTTTTTATGTGATCTTTGTATTTATATTTTAATCTACATATGCTTTTAAATTTGATTTAAAAGGTTTAAAGGACTAGTTTTAGTTATCCACTGATTCACCTCCCTCATAGTAGATATATGTTAAAATAATTGGTATCAAAGCCTAGGGTTCCTTTGAAAGAAGCTTAATCAGCTCAAGTATATATTAGAATAGTGAACATAATGTCTAGTTAAGAAGGATCTTCATCAAACAAAGCACCTCTCTTTAATGGATCTAATTATACATTTTAGAGCATAACAATGAAAACTTATTTATCTTCATTAGGTTTTGATGTATGGATGTATATAGTAAATGGTTATATAAGCCCTACTACAACTCCTACTAATTATGATTCAAAGAAGACATATGAGACAATGCAAAGGCAAAGAATGTTATTCTATATGGATTTTCCAAATCAGATTTTGTCAAAGTGATGCATTATCAAAATACACAAGAGAGATGGAACAAGTTGAAGAACATTTATGAAGGTGATGACAAGGTAAAATAGGCTAAGCCATAAACATACAAAGGAATGTTTGAGAATCTTAAAATTACTAAAGATGAGAAGATTGTAGACTACCTCCTAAGGTTAGATGAAATAGTGAATGCAATTAGAGGCTTAGGAGAAGATATGAAAGAATCAATCATTGTCAAAAAGGTCCTAAGATCTTTGCCATCAAGGTATGATTCTAAAATATATATGATAAAGGAAGTAAGAATCTAAAGAATCTCACTATAGATGAGTTTCATGGAACTTTCACTGCTTATGAGATGTGAATGGGAAAAGCAAATACTCTTAAGAGAGAAGCTATATTCAAAGCATCTAGGAAAGCAAAAGCAAAAGCATCTACATCTAGATCTAAGGAGATTGATGAAGAAGCCAACTTTATCTTAAGATTGAAAAGGGGATCTAGAAAGTACCAAGGTATGTTACCCTTTAAATGTTTTAATTATGGTAAAGGAGGAATTTTTTTTGCTAAATGCCCTTATGAGAAAAAGGATAACTCTGATCAAGAAGAGGATGGAAAAATAATGAAGCCCCACTATTACAAAAAGAGGAACTTCTTTAGAAACAAAAAAAACTTGTATATAAGATAAGATAGTGAATCATTGGAAGATGGTGATAGATCAAATGGTGGTCATGACTAAGACTTTGTGGCTAAGGGAAATGAGTCCTTATTCAAGGCATTAGGATCAACTTCTATAGATATAGATCAAGAAGAAGTTAAAGACTCTAATGAAGAAGAGGAAGGAGAAGTGGACATTGAGTGTGAACTCATTTGTGATCTAGATGAGATTGACATGATGAGAAAAGATAACTCAAGATAGAAGAATCTTGAACAATAATAAATTGAAAAACTGTCACAAAGACTTGAAGAATATGATCAGATGGTGATAATCCTAAAGATAAAAGTTGAAGAGGCCACATTAATAGAATATGTAGTTAAGATTGAACTACAATTAATCTTTTTTCAGTGTATGAGGCTATAAGCAAAGATGGTGGCTTTGAGAAAAGGGCTCGAAAAGGCTAAAAAAGAATAGATTAATTTCTGAAGCTAAAGGGAGGATCAGACATTCTTGATGAATTGATCATCTCTCAAAATATATCAAAAGGGAAATGTAGTCTTGGTTATGAAAAAGGAAAAATTCCCATGACTAGTACATCTGCTAAGTTATATGACAACTTTAGATCAGGAGGATTAAGAGAAAAGGATAAATAATTCAAGGGAACATAGACATATGCAAACACTACTAATGTGAAGAATACTAAAGGAGAAAAGAAGCTTGAGAAAAGGAAAAAGAATAATGAGCCCATCTCTACAAACTCAAGGAATTTGTAGAAGACAAAGCTAGTTGATGTAGATATTTACACAAGGGTAAGCAACTTGAATAAGCAAGAGTTGAGAAGAACTCCCCATCCTACACAAATAAAATATATGACCAAGTATTCCTCATATTTTTATGGTTATTATTATACCTATAATTAGTTTGGTCCTAAGGCTAGAAAATGTAGAGCTATACCTACAAATATAACCATATTTTTAAGCAAAAATTCATTTGTACCCTTGGTAGATACAAATGTAATGTGATATAACTGTAATAATTTTGGTCACATATCTAAACATTGTAGAACAAGCTTTGTAAGATCAAAAGTATAGAGTAAGAAGAAAGGCATGCCTCCCAGTGTGAACAAAGGTTCATAAGTCTTTGAAAAAGAAAAAAATTAAGCCCAATAGGACATATAAACAACCCAAGCATGTATGGAAAGTGAAAGATCAAGCCATGATGAAGAATGTTACAGAGGTTGGAAAATGTCAAAATCTCTCAATGTCTGTAGATGTTAAGATTGAGAAGATAAATCTCAAGGAGACATCTAAAGTTATATATGAGGATAGTTTTGAGGTATCTACAGATTCAAGTGAACATCCTATGACTATAGATCAAGTATCAAGTATAGAACACTAGTCATCTATGCCTAGTGATGAGAATCTAAATTACAAGGAACATACTTCAGATGAAAAGGTATGTCATGAATCCATATTTTATCCATACATTGTTAATCCAAAGGACAATATCATAGTGGATGAGTATGTTACTTATCTTAAGTGTAAGAAGAATAAGAATAATATAAAGCATAAAATGAACAAGGAGGAGAAGGAATATGAGGAGTTATGGGTAACTCCTAATTTCAAATTTTTCTAGGACATTTTTAATTAATGTATCTTTATCTATGCTTCTTGAGAGACTCCTTTTAGTAAAAAAATCAAGTGTTTTACTTCAAAATATTTTGAAGGCAAGAAATGAGTGCTCACAATTGAAGTTGGTGTGCTAATATCAATTCAAGTGTTGTGTATGTAGTGTCTAAAAAGATAAAATGAGTGATTCAATGTGACATAATGAGATTGGAGTACATCTCATATATATGTCCATAGGTTTAGTTGGCATAAGGGTTCTAATGTAAGACACCTTTGACATGGTGTCTTTTGTGTTGAATAATGAGTTGGGTCACCAAACTTAGTGAACATGTGTAAAATGATGATATACATATGAAAAATGAAGTTATGGTGTGATATAAGTAGGCCCTTGATGTAAATATGGAGCATGGAGCAAGGGGGAGTTAAATTGTTCAGTCTATCTAAATAAAAAAGGACTAGAATAGTAGAGCTTGTTGTATGTTCTATGGTGGTAGATTTGAAAATTCTCAAGTGGATATTGGTTGAGACTTGTCTTTGTTGCATAACAAATAAAATCATGTAAAATGTCTTTGATTTATAAATATGATAAGTTATATATACCATGGAGTTAGGGGGATCTAACTCAGATAAATGAATGGCTTGAGGAGTTATGCATGATGTGAAACTGAGAATATGTGAGATGTTTCAATCATTATTGAAAGATATGGTGATATCTACTATAGATGCTAACTAAAGAAGGTTGAGATGATGTCTTAAAAAAAACAAGTAAGGTGATTAGATAGTGTATTGAGTCCTCATGCATAAACAAAGTGGGAGCATTGTAATTAGTCATGTCTTTGGATCAAAGGACTATGTATGGAGACCTAAAGATGGTCAAGTGATGTAGTGAGACACAATTTGAGAGTGATATCTCTTACATCGCATCACTAGATGCTAGTGATGGAGCATAAGTCCAGAGGAAGGATCATAAAATCCTTGTTAATCCTTAGAAGAAGAGAAAATGTAACTTAGGTATGTATATTTTTCAAATTTCTTATGAGTTGATGGTTTTAGGTTCTTGGAAAAACTCCTTTATATAATAAAGGGGGAGAAGTGTTTGGATATATATTAAACTAGATTCCCTTTGCCATTGATGTCAAAGGGGGAGAAAAAGGTGCAAATTATATTTATAGGAGAAAGAACAAGAAAAGCAAAATATTTTCTACAAACAATGCAAATGTCAAAGAAGAAGTAGAGTAAGTGTCCAAGTTGAGTATTAGGAAAATGTGCCATTACCAAAGGGGGATAAATTATGATATGAATAGCTTTAATTCATACTCATCAGAAGTCAATACAAGTAATGCTAGAGAAAGAGCAAAGTATTAGAAGATCATAGCATTTAGTTTTCCATCAATGGAAAAGGGGGAGATTATAGGAAATATGATTGTCATTGATGTTAAAAGGGACATTATGAGCATGTCATTAATGCTTAGGGCTCAGTATGGTGATTTGAGGATTTTAAAGGCATCCTATCAGAGTTTAAGGATGATTAGAATGATTATGTGCATGAGTGAAATTCATCTAGTTCTTCACATTGATCATCTAAACATTTTGGGTCTTTGTCAGAAATGGTGAGAAGGCATTTTGATGATATCAACATTACCATGTGTGGATGAGTTTGGGGGAGTTGGTCATATGGTTATGATCAAATTAGTCCCTAGTTATTATGTGCCATATTTTAAGCCATAATATGAAGTAAATTTGAAGTTATTGGGATGCAAAGTTGGCTACTAAGACAAAAATCACAAAGTTTCTATACTTAGCCAAATTTACAAAAAGGGCTAAACAAAGCCAAGTAAGCATGTTAATGAGGTCAATGTTTGCACACATAGAGGTTTTAGGACAAAATGATCACATGGTATATTTATTTTTGTTCTTAGTTTATATGCACTAAATCTTCAATCACACAATATAGCACAATGAAATATATGCTTGAGAAAAGTAGGGATCTTAGGCATTTTGACAGTGTTTCCCAACAATTAGTCAAATTTGTAGTTTATAAGAAAAATATCTAAGGTATTTTTATGAAGATATATCTTGCACCTATAAAGGATTCAAGATCAATTAGATATATGGATGGAATCCCCTATGTAAGAGGATCATATGTGCTAATTTATAGGTCATCTGACTAAGTGCAACAAGATTTATGTAGGTACAAAGTTAGCCTTATAGGAATAATTGAGATGGTCTCCATATTTAGACAAAATTTGCACAAGGTCATGAAAATTTGTCATACTTTTACAAATCTCATCTATGAATATTTGAAAAAAAAATAAATGGTAGATCTGTTATGGGTTTTTCATGAGCATCTTGAATATGTGGTCCATAGGTTCAAAGGAGAAGGAATAATCTCATAATTGAATTATCTTTGCTCTTAGACTAGATAGGGTTTCTCAATAAAACCCTAAAGGTTTAAGTCATGGTGTCAACAGGCACTTTCTATTTTAATGTTGACTAGATATAGCCTAGACCTAGTAGCTTAAGTTATAACTTAAGCCTTTATCATCATTGTGAAATTGACCCCTCAACTTAGCAATTAATAGTTTAAAGGACTTAATATTTCCAAAGTCTTACACTTTATATTATGTCCTAGTTTGATCAATGGCCCATGCTTCATCATACATAGATAATCTAGTGAAGTGAATAAAAGTCAAATTTTCAAAAGGTGCTATGAGTGAATGCATGAGTGACAAGTGTCACATTTATAGAGTTTTTTAGACAAAGACCCAATGAACATAAGATTATCAGAGTTAATGAATGATCTACTTGGAAGATCAATGGTTCACACTTAATTGAACATACTAATTCCAATTCCAAGTGTCAAAATCACATGAGTCTATCAGATAGAGGACCAATGAGAGTGAGGCTATTAGATATAAACATCAAACTTGTTAGAAGATTTGATGGCACAAGGAAGCTTGGATGAGTAGATCTAATGGAGTGAGTGGACTCAAATGCAACAAAGTGATCAATTTTTATTGACATAGTGGTAAGTTAAAGATTGAGCAGGTTCAAGAAGATCAACAAAGTGGAAGTGATCCAAAGATATAGGAAGTTATGAGATGAGGTCAAAGTGTTGAAGTTTAACAACCAGTCAAGGTAAAATTAAAGCATATTTAGAGATCAAATGATACATGGGATCTAGGATATGGAGATTGATAGATGAATTTTAAAGAGAGGAACATTAAATTTTAGCATCATATAAAGATCTGACAGAGTGAGAGAGCTTAGAGATGGTACAAAGAAGGATATCAAAGGCTAATATTTAAAGTGTTTAAATACAAATTGTAACATGTAGAAACATGTAAGAACTTGTTTATAATCTATGAATCTCAACAAAGACAACACGATTGATCAATATAATCAATCAAATCTACATTAAAGAGCATGTGCATCAAAACTTGAGTCTAACAGATGCTATAGATAGTAAAGAGATCTATAATTATAGTGTGATGCATGGAATCAAGATGTGGGAACTAACAATTCATGTCTTAATGAACTAAAGTCCAAAATTTGCATGATGTGTTATAGTCCAAGTGTGAACACATAAAAGATATGGAACCTTAGATCCATTATATATATATAAGATATAGTTGCCATTGTTGGAATTGTGTCAAATGAAAATATATAGATAAAGAGGCATAAGTTTAGAGAAAAATGAGCTAATGTTGAAGAGTGTCAAATAGATACATATCTAGGCACGGAGAGAAAGGGTAGAGAAGAAGAAGGCACAAAGAGAATGTGCATATTATGAGTAGTTAAAAATTAGACTTGTAACATATAATAGAAACCTGGATTCATTTATGAATTTATTTTATACTAGAGTTGTATCTCTATATATATTATTTGTTGAGGCCATCAAAAAATCTAAGTTGGTATTCAGTTAGGGGATTGGTGTTTCCTTTGGGTTAGTACCCATAAACATTGTAACTAGTGAGGTTAAGCTAAGTTGGTGCTTCCTTAGAGTTCAAGCTCTTAAATTAGGGTATTGGTGTCTCCTTAGGATTGGTGTCCTTAAATGTAACTAGTGAGGTTTTGATGATGAGGCTTTGAACTGTGAGATTGGATTAGAATAATAGATTTTAATAACTATTCTCATCATGGTTTTTCTCTTTGGGTTTTCCACATATACGTTTAGTGTCATGAGTATTTGTATCAGAAAAAAATTTAGTGATGAATATTCATTAATTCATATATTCCATTTTGGAGAATTTGAAATTGGTAATTTTTTAGGGTACAACATATGACCCTTTCACCTAAAATTCTAGGATGTCATTTTTTAGGGGTCATATCACCAATGATTTAAAATAATTATGGGGTTATCCATGTAATTATCCATCTATATATAGTTTCCCCAGAGGTCATGAACTTACCACCAAAGTATCTTTATTCATCAAATTGCAAAGATCTTGAGACTTGAGGCCACACTCCACCACTTGACTACTTTCAACAATGTGACCTTTACCAACATTATGTTATACAATGCAAATTGGATACCTAATGGCACTGTGTCAATGGTAATAACCAAGTACCTAGTCATAATGTGCTACATGATGACAACTTGATGCCCAGTGGTAATGTGCCATGTGATAACAACCTATTATGTAATGGCAATACACCACATAATGGTAACCTACCACCTGGTAGTGATCTGCTATGTGATGGTAATTAGTTGCTCGTTAGCCATGTGACATATGAAAGAAACATGGCATTTGGTAGAAGTGTGTCATGTAGCCATGGATTGACACCTTACAAAATTATGCCATGTGGTAATAACTTGTCGCTTGGTAGCAATATGTTGCATGATTACAACTTGATGTTTGGTAGTGGATTGGAAGCTGATAGTAATTAACCACCTAGAAACAAAACGCTAGCAATTGGAGGTAACAAAAAGGGTAAAAAACCATAGAAAATACCAAAAAATCTAACATCATGTCTTATTTCACAAATCTAGGAAAGAGAATATGCAAATAGTAGGCATTTCAAATACAAGTAATTTTAAATATTTTTAAAACATATCCATTAATTTTTTTTCACTATAGAATAATTTTAAAACTATTTAAATGAAGAGATCAACATGGATATTAACACTATTTCATTATAAAGAATTAATCCCACTAAATTCTCACCACCTAAAGATTCTATTGATGAAATTCTACCCCTAGAACACACTCCTCTAGGCACTTCAAAAGAGAAATGTAGTTCTTTTCAAACACCAATTTTTGTTGAAAATTTCACTCAAAAAAGTCAATAGAGGAAGAAAAGTACATGGACAATAGCAAGGTCTTTTCAAGTTGAATGGGCTGAAAAATATCCATTTATAGAACCAGAAAATGGTAATGAGCCTCCAACAAAATGTTAATGAATAGTTTGTAGTTAGAAACTTGGAAAATAACACAAAATGCAACTTAAATTGGACACAATTGAGAAACATTGTGGGAATATATATATATATATATATATATATATATATATATATATATATATATATATGAAGTACCTAGATGGATAGATAACAAGGACACATAGATGGAGAAATGGAGAAGAATTCATGCATGCAAGATATGCACATGAATATGGAAATGATTAGAAGTGATAAAAACATCTTATTGAGAAAGGGTGAACCATCAAAGTACAATTTATAAAAGTTATGAAATCTAATCTTAGGATAAAATATGTAAAATTATTTACTATTTTCCATATTTTAAAAAATGTAAGACCCATTTCTAATTTTAGAGATTACAAAATTTTGTTTCAACATAATGGGTTTCTGGATATTCCATAGTCACATTGGTCAGATAATAGTGCTTGGGAAATGGCAAAATGTCTAGCCATTTTTGAGAAAGAAGATTTGAAAGAGAGTTTTAAGATATCATTGTTTATATTTATATCCATTGATGAGGTTACTATAGTTGAGAACACAACATGAGTTTTCATGTATATGTATACCTTTGAAAACTATTCAAGGCAATCTCATCTTTTAGCTATCTATAAAATGGTAAAAAATTGCAATACAGAAAACCTTCATAAATTGGTTATATCTAATTTAAGAGAGAGAGATGGGATGGATGATTATGCCATAACTATGAATATAGTGTGTGTTGGTGTTGATGGTGCATCAGTGATGTAGGGGAATAGAAAGGGTCTTTGTGTTTGCCCACAAAAAATAGTTTCCCTATTTATGATTCCAATCTATTGCATGGCACATAGGATGAATCTTGCATAGAAAATTATTAGCACATTTAGTAGTGTCATAAAAGTGAAAGAGATTATTTTTGAATTTCATACGTACATGTCAAATAACCTAAAAAGATTTATGGAGTTCTATAAATTTACAATTGGGGTGACATATGGTAAAAAACTATTGAAAGATGTGGAAACTAGATGGATTTCTACGTATGAACCTGCCTATAAATTTTTTGAGAAATATCCATCTTTGATAAGTTTTATGTATAGATATCATAGGGAAGTTGATCAATTAAAACATTTATTGTGTGGTTTAATAGATTTAGAAACTTTACTCACATTCTATGATATTTTACCAATGTTAAAGGAAATCAATTGTTTAATGAAACATGCCCAAGAGAGATATATATATATTTTTGACTTCATACAATTGAGAAAATGTGTATGTCAATATTTAGATATATTATACACATCGAATGAAAGCTTTCATGGACCTATTTTTATAACCTAGCAAATTTTGACTGATTGTTTAGAATCCAAAGAGTTATTTGAAATTAAAGATACATGATCATCTTTATGTCATGGTAAATGGCATTAAGATTCCAATTCACACATGCTATAGAAGACTTGAAGTTGTGGGAGCTAAGCCTGAAGATGTACCTATGACACATTTACTATATGATACTATTTTGTCTAAAACATGAATTAAATTGAGAAAAATCTCACAAAGTTTAGCTACTAAGATCAGAGAATGTTTTCAAAGGTATGAGTTATTGGATGGCATGGGAGTTGTTAATCCTATTTTTTGGAACAGTGTTAATAGTCAAAAATAGATCAATACATTATTTCACAAATACATGGGTACAATTATTATGCATTTCTATAAATCTATAGATGTGAATGGAGTTTGGATTGAGACTATATGTTTCACATTATTCTATAGACAAGTTTATATATGATAGAGTAATGGAAACATGGATTTTTCTAGTGGAAATAAGAGGTGTGACTAATACAACTACTAATACAAAAGATGAGAATACTGAACCTAAATACAACACTGGCATTGTAGATGCAAATCAAACTTATAATGAGAAAGTTTCTTGAGGATTGTTTCAACTACCTGACTTTAGTTTGACAAGTATAGTAGTTACTATTTTCTAAAATATTTCTTATTCTTTCATCTTCAAATACATTAAATTCTATAATCTATTTCCTAGATGTTACAATCATGAATCTTATTCAATACATTGGAATTAATATTTTTTTTGTCGTATTAAAATTCTATGTATTTTAAATAGTACTTTATCTTTGCAATGCATGAAATTTATTAAGTAACAATCATAATTTTCATTATTATTTTACATATCATTTCCTTATAGTATTCAATGAAACATTGTATGACTAATACAACTACCAATATAGAGGATGAGAATACTAAGACTGAATATGGAATTGGCATGGTAGATGCAAATCATACTTACAGTGAACAAGTTTCTCAAAGATTGTTTACACTACCTAAATTTTAGTTTGATAAGTATATCAATTACTATTTTATAAAATATTTCTTATTCTTTCATCTTTGAATACATTAAATTCTGTAATCTATTTCTTGGATGTTACAATCATGAATCTTACTCAATACATTAGATTTAATATTTTCTTTTGTCATATTAAAATTTTGTGTATTTCAAATAGTACTTTATCTTTATAATGCATACCATTCATTAAGTATCAACCATAATTTTCATTAACATTGTGTAGAGAATTTCCTTATAGCATTCATTGAAGCATTGTATAACTAATATAGCTACCAATACAAAGGATGAGAATATCAAGACTGAATATGGCACTGGCATGGTAGATGCAAATCACACTTACAATGAGCAAGTTTCTTGAGGATCATTTCCACTGCCTAAATTTTAGTTTGATAAGTATAACAATTATTATTTTCTAAAATATTTCTTATTCTTTCATCTTCAAATACATTAAATTATGTAATCTATTTCTTAGATGTTACAATCATGAATCTTATTCAATACATTGGATATAATATTTCTTTGTCTTATTAAAATGTTGTGTATTTAAAATAGTAATTTATCTTTGTAATGCGTATCATTCATTGAGTATCAATCATAATTATCATTAACATTGTACATAGCATTTCCTTATAGCATTCATTGAAACATACAAGTCTTATGTCTAGACATGCATGGTGCACCATAAGACACTAGTTCTCTTGCCATTAAAAATCAAATTATTAATATTTATTATTATACATGCATAACAATGTAACTATAATTATTCCATTTCATGTTTACATTAATACCATTACACAAATATATAGCAAATATTTTTCTTATAGTTGGAACTTGGGGTCACATATTTCTAAATTCCACCATAATCAATCAATTCAATGTTATAACTAATATAATAGTGTAACAATGCATTCAAATATATAACTACTAAAACAATATAACACTAACAATGCATTCAATACTACAACTACTAGGGTAATATAATTCCATAGAATATTTACTTTAAAATAGGCTACGTTTCCTCCAAATACTACAACTACTAAAATATTCAAATAATACAACTTATAGAAATATTTTTCCTATAGTTGGGTTAATATATTTATAAATTCCATAAAAATCAATGCATTGAATGATATAACTACTAGAACAATTTAACAATGCATTCAAATCTACAACTAATAGAACAATATAACACTAACAATGCATTTAATACTAAAACTACTAGAACAATATAATTCCATAGAATATTTACTCTATAATAGGCTATGTTTCCTAAAACTACTACAATATTCATATACTAAAACTAGTATAAATATTTTTGTTATGGTTGGGTTCGCATATTTCCAAATTGCACCATAATCAATGCATTCAATGTTATAACTACTAGAATAGTTTAACAATGCATGCAATGCTAGAACTACTATAACATTATAGACATGCATTTAAATGTTACAACTAGTATATTTGAACTACTAAAACATGATAGGCATCCATAGAATATTTACTCTATTTTTCTCCATATAATATATAAACCTGACCATAATATATATATACATATACATATATACATATATACATATACATATATACATATATATACATATATACATATATATATATACATATATATATATATATATATACATATATATATATATATATACACATACATATATACATATATACACATACATATATACATATATATATATATATATATATATATATATATATATATATATATATATATATATATATATATATATATATATATATATATATATATGTACACCCACACACACACACACACACACACACACACACACACACATATAATGTATTATGGTCAGGTTTATATATTATATAGGGAAAAATTAGAGTAAATATTCTATGGATGCCTTAAATGCATGTCTATAATGTTCTAGTAGTTATATATATATATATATATATATATATATATATATATATAAAAGAGTATTTGGAATAACTATAAAATATCATTTAATAAAATAAGTGTTTTTCAAATAAACATGATATTAACTATTTTAAATAATAAAAACTATTATTTTGGACAATATAAACTCATACAAATCAAAATATTTCTTGTTGAGACTCTCCACCCCCTTGTTGTTTGCCATCCTCACCCATGTAAACCCCGTTGTCATGTTTTGCCTATGGATCCTCCATTATCACTCCTTCCTTTCGAAGATCCTCTGTAGTAGAATTCATTTGTACAAGAATCACCCTCTCCTCATTCACTTCATCTCCTATTGAAAGAATTGTAGGATTTGCATCTATTTTTTGCCTCAATAAAATGTTTGGATCCATACCATGCTCTTTAATTATTTTCTTCAAGTGTTGTTCTATTTATTTAATAGAACTAGATTTTACTTCAATGTAATCATTGAGGAGATATTTTTGCATGTATTTTTCAAATGCACATTAAGAATATGTGCTTCTTGCTTCAAATTTTCATATTTTTCCTACAAACAACAAATAATATATAAGCATCAAGCACATAAAAAGGTATTATAATAATCAAAATACACATTACACATAAAGAAAACTTACCATAGCTTTATCTTTCTCTACTTGTGCAATGGTAATAAGGTTGATATCTTTAGCCTATTTATTGAAATATGTTTGGGCTTCTGCATTTAAATTTTCCAACCTATTTATCATAATATCTAAAATTTTATCATTGTAAATATTATCCATCGAGATCAATCCAAATTGAGCTTGATATAATAAAGCATCAATATTTGAGGGTCATTTTGAACAAAAGAAAAAAAAATCACTCTTTGGGAGTGGTTGTGATAACAAGCATTAATTTATTTTATAAGTATTTTTTCCCTTATCTCCTATTATTTTAAATCATTAAATTCATCAATAACATCATCCCTCAAATTAGTAAGTATATTTTTTGAAATTAGATTTTCCAATGAAAAAATAGTAAGGGAATCCTTAGAGATAGTTAAATTATTAATGTAATTCTAACTATTCTCTCTACAGTGAAGTGATATTTCATAATGTGGCATCATCTTTCTCACCTGTTACCCTACCATGATACTAGGCTTGCATGGACCTCCTCAAGGTTGTATAGCATTGAGATTGAAATATATGATGACATCCCACTCACCCACTAGATCAGTGATTTGACATCCTATATGGGATGTACAGAATATCTAAGAGAGTGAAACAACATGATTGTGCCATATGGTGTCATCCCACTCACCCACTAGCTCAAAGATCTAACATCCTATCTAAGATGTACATAATTATAAAGGGGTGTATAGAAATAGGACTATACCATATAGTCTCATCCCACTAACCATATATCCTATAGGGTTTTTAATTATATAGATGGGTTTAGGACTTTGGGTCATCAAGATTTTGACACGTGAAAGCATCTCACTCACCCACTTGCCCGTTAACTTGATGATATGGAGATTATTGGGAAACTTAATAAAATTTGACTAAGTGTTGAAAATAATTTAAAAAGGGGTCAAGATTTTTAGGAGATTGACAAACAGTACTAGGAAACTTTTCAAAAATCTAATAAGTGTTGAAAGTCTTTTAAAGGAGGCATAGGCTACCCAGAGATGTGAATGATTGTTACATGGTGTCATTAAATTAGATCAAAGTCCTAATGTGACCAAAAAATTAGGAGGCTATCAAGACGTCATTAGGGGTTTGTCAAATTATATCTTTTCACCTCTTAAATCTATCACTAGGATATAAAATACCTCTAAAATAGATAAGTGTCAAAGTGTTTTCTTAACATTCTTAGTAACTTTTGAATAGAAATGGTTAAGTCTTGAAGAGTAAAAATGTGACACGTGGTTATATTAAATGTTCATAGAATTGACTAAGTTTAGAAATATTCCCTCTTTGCATATAAATCATGACATATCATAGTGTTTGGAACCTATAATTTTGAAATGTTTATTCAGAACAAAAGTTCTAACTAGCCTTTGAAAGATCTCCAATGAAGAAAAGACTTAGATAGTTTATTTGTAAAGACTTCCTTAGGATTTATTTTCTATGTTTAATAAAAATAATTATTTTGAAAACCTAAATAACTTTGCAAAAATTTCCATTTATACAAATTTTGACGAATTGTGATATATAAAATCCAAAGTTTAAAACACTTAGACAAATTCTTGAGTGCAAAGGCTAGTTTTTGAAAAACCACTAAGTCTTTTGATTCCTTCCCGACTTAGCCACTTTTTCCAAAATATAATAGAATTTAAAAAACCTTTTTATGTTGAATCTAAAGACTTTGCATGCCTACTAAAATCTTAAAGTCTTGAACTAAAAATAGATGTTGCTTTTCCATGATAACAAAAAATGGTCAATAAGAGTATGCTCTTTGTTGGGTGAATATTTTGTCACCAGCTAAACTGATGGGAAAAATAGGTGTTTCAACCATAGCATAAGGAGATTGATCAGCCAAAACATGTAGGTTTACCACATCAAAATGGGACAAATCTCTCCGCTCATCAAGGGGAGGTTCCCTATAACTATAAGGTACTAATATACTATAAATATATTATAAATAAGATGAAAATAACACTCAGGGTAGGATTACACCATCCATCTCTCTTTTTTTAGAGATCATGTTCATAGACATAGGAGAATTTTGGTGAAAACACTAAAGGCACTTCTCTTCTTTTAGAAGTGGTCTAAAACAAACAACAAGAATTCTTTCTGGTAGTGATAAGTAAATGTAACAGGGCACAATAACCAGTAGAATGAGGTGTAGCACAAAGTGTCCATCTCAACTACCAAAGAGTGAAATATACGAAGGACAATGGGGGCACAAAGTCATCCCAAAATCCTTTACATAGAAATAATAAAACAAACACACTAAAGACAATTATGGCAACACAAAGTCTCTCCACAGTCAACTTCAGGTTACCTTCCTAATTATTTCCACTAGTTCTACTTGTTAAATTAAGTGGATAAAAATGCTTCTAGGAAATAGACATAAAAACAATTTCCTAAATAACACAATCTATTCTAGCACAAAGTCTAAAAGGTCACTTGTTTTCTCATTCAAATAAAGAAATATGATTAACAATCTGAGCTCAAAGTCTCAGGAAATGCCTTTCAATTTGGGTAGAGTTTTGCTTCTATAATAGAGATATCTCCTTAAAACAATAAGAGAGATTACAATATATCTCACTCCAAGAAAGACTTGGGCACATTATTTCATGGAATGGCCCATGCTGCATTCAATGCCTTGAATGCATTTTTAGTTATGTGAAGGGGCCATGCTAGAATAGGGCATCGGCCTTGACTTTGGTGTATAAAATTATCTTGAATGTATTCTCTTAAGCATGGGTCATCTAGTCTGTTTCTAGATATGTACGTGGATGTCCACTCACTTTTATTCAAAGGGAGAAAAATTAGTTGTGCTTTTGAATGTTTGCGTGCTTAGATGTCCACTCGGTGGACTATTCCACCTATTGGAATAACTCCCCTATAGATATTTTAGTATCTCTTATAGCTTTCCCTATTTCTTATTGTAGTTTGAGCTCTCGGGCCATCTTCTTACCTTCAACAGGCTCTTTCAGCTTCTTTATTCAGCTGTTCACTGAGTTTTGTCTTTAGATTTCATGCCATATTTGAAAATAAATGGGTATTTTATTACCTTGAATTTGACATCCATAGGGACATCATTGGTCACTTGGTCTCTTGAACCACTTTGAACCTTGAACCTTTAAATTGCACTGGTTCAATGGTTCAATGGTTCAGACAGTCCATTTTAGCTCCTTAGTTTAATCAACTGAACCATTTCTTTGAACTTGTCTTTGGAATCTTCTGCTTCCTTCCTTCACTCAAAGCTTCCCTTCAAACTTTGAAATTCCTTCAACCTTTAAACTTTGAACTATTTTGGTTCAAAGTTCAATGGTTCATTCTCTTTCATAGAATATTTTGGTACTTCAAAGTTTTTGGATCCTTTTCTTTTCTATTGAACTCATTGAACCTTTGAAATTTGAACTATTTTGGTTCAAGGTTTAATCGGTTCAACCTTTATTTCTTAGCTCTTCAAATCCTTTGTTATTCTAAGTCTCTCAAACTTTATTAAACTCATTTAACCTTTGAGATTTGAACTCTTTTGGTTCATGGTTCAATGGTTCAATGGTTCAATCTTTTATTCTTTGAAGTCTTCTTTTCTTTAAGTCCTTTGAAGTCATTGAACTTTCTAAATTGGTTGAACTTTGAACTTGCTGAAGCACTTAACTCTTTAAGTCTTCCGATGTCATTGAACCTTTGAACCCACTGAAGCTTTGAACCTTTGGAGGTAGGGGTCAATGGTTCAATGGTTTAATATTTTGTTTGAAGCCTACCAATAAGTCTTTTGATTGAACTTTGGTGTTGAACCAACCTTGAAATGCCTAAGTGTTGGGAACTTGTTTCTTTATGAGAGCTCACCTTTTGAATTCATTACACCTATTGAACCTGTGAGTCCATTAGCTGAAAAAGATTGAATAATTTAAGAATTAGAGTGCTCAAAACATTTTATGAGAAGGGAAGAGAGAATTTTTACCTGCAGGACCAAAATAGTTGATATGTTTTCCCCAAAAATGAGTGACAGATTTTGGGAACAATAGCTGGCTCTAGTTAGGAAACTTCCATCGATCATAAAACAACTAAAGGGAGTAGAATCTATAATCTCCAATGCCTTTAAGTATGCCATTGGGCTACGGATTTATGCTACCCAATAAGAAAGGTGCCAAAAAGAAATGAAAATGAACAACACAAAATATAACTAAAGACTATACAAATATACAAATGTACAACTGGACTTATTTGATACTTCAAGAATTAAAGTGCTTCAGATGCTACCCACTATAAAGCAATGAAAATGGTGTGCCATATTGATACTTCAACAAGAAAATATTTTCACCATTGAGCTGATGAATAGAAAATGGGCCTCTCTATAGGGAATTGAATTTCCCATGCATTCCCTTTGGTTCTCTTCTCTTGTCCCATAATAGAACTTGATCTCCAATCTAGAAATCATGAGTTTTGGCTTTCTAGTCAAAGAGCTTCTTCACTAGACTTTGATGCATAGGGATTTGGTCCACCACCATAGTTCATTACTCATCCAACTTAGTCAGGCACATGATCCTTTTGTTGATGGAGCTTTCATATGTCTGATCTTCGACTGCCTTTACCAATTTTAGTGCTAGAAATTCTAGGATGATTGGTATCTCTACATTGATACCATACAAAATTTGATATACCTATCACCCTCTTGGATGTAATTCTATCTATCCATAAAGCATCAACCAATGCTTTATGCCAGGTTCATTGGTTGTCATCTACCATCATCTTGATGGTGGTCACCAAGTTCTTGTTATGCGATTGTGCTTGGTCATACCCTTATGGAAAATAATCAAAAGAGTGGGAGAGGGTAATCCCATAATAAAAATAGAACTAAGTAATCTCATGGGAAGAGAAATATGTTGCATTATCTATCACAATCTTGGTTGGGACCCCAAACCTGGAAATGATGTTTTTCTTGAGGAAATTGCATACTACTTCTAAAGTAGCATGCTTGACTAGAATAAATTCTACCCATTTAGTGAAGTAATCTATGGCTAAGAGTACATAATCATGTCCATCACTTAAATATGGGTTTACAACACTAATGAAATTGATTCCCCATTGCTGAAAAGGCTCTTCTATTACCACTAGCTTAAGAGGCAAAGCAACTAACTTGGGTCTTCCAATGAACTGTTGACACAGTTCACATTTACATACCCATTTGTATGTGTCTTGAAATAGGGAAGGCTAATAATATCTAACTCATAGAATCTTATGGGTAGTTATAGGCGTATGAAAATTTCCTCCATACACAAGATTATATAAGGATTCCAAAAGTTGGTTTTGCTTCTCTTTATCCACATAGCGAAGGAATACCCCATCAAGGTTACCTTCTACAGACCGTTGTCCCATAAGACAAAATTGGTAGCTTTTAACTTAACAGTCCTATTTTGTTTGCAAGATAGGTGAGTAGGAAACTCACCATAAGTAAGGAAATGAGCAATACTCGAACACCACTCATTCGTGGTGGAGACAAAGAGGACTATTGGTGTGTCTTCAATTTATACTTCTTCATGCCCTATTTCTTCTATTTTTTATTAGCAATCAATTGGTACAGACCCCTTCCCTACACAAGCTTTGTTAGTTTGATAACAAGATCAAAATCTTAGATTTTAGCAACCTAATTATCCCTTTTGGTTCCAAACTCTTGCTGAGTTAATATGGATTTGACTACGGTATCAAGAACCAAGGCAATAATGTGTGAATTCAGGATGTAAAAATGGAAGTGATTTACTGCATTTACCACTGCATAAGCATGCTTCTCCATATTTGAATATTTTATTTCATGAGCTTTGAGAGGATAGCTCATGAAGGATATGGGAGATTCCACACCTTCTTTGTTTTGTTGAACTATAATTATTGAAAGTGTGTGCTCGAAAGCATAACTATACATTATGAAATCTTTGGTATAATCTGGACAAATTAGAATTGGGGCATGGGTGATAGTTGTCTTGATGTCTCAAAATGCCAATTTTCCTTCTTCAGTCCAACTAAAAGTGGCCTTTACCTTCATCATGTTTACAATGTGGTGAGTCTTCTCAGTGAACTTAGGAATGAACCTTCGTAAAAAATTCACCTTTCTGAAGAAAGAGTGAACTGTAGTCTTACTTGTGGGAAGAGTAAGATCCTAGATGGATTTGACTCTTTCTAAGTCAATCTTTATGCCTTTTTAAGATATAATGTGTCTAAGAAGTTTCCCTTCTGTTACCCCAAAAATAGACTTCTTGGGATTTAGAGAAATGCCATTATGGTGACATCATTCTAGCACTTGTTGCAAATGGCACACATGATCAGGATGATGCTTGGAAAAGACTGTTAAATCATCAAGGTACACTATAATGAACTTACCCATTTTATCTTTAAAAGCAAGGTCCATTACTCTTTGAAAAGTGGTGCCAACATTTATCAGGACAAATGGCATTCTTTGATACACAAAGGTGTCCTGAGGTGTGGTGAAGGCAATCTTATGTTGGTCTGCTTCACCAACTTCCACTTGATTGTACCTCGAGAAGCCATCCAACATTGATAACATCTCTGAAATAGTTACTGTCTGAAGGACTTGATCCATGATGAGAAGAGGGTAATTATCCTTTAGGGAGGATTGATTCAAATTCCTAAAATCCACATAGAGGCAAATTTTGCTATTTTTTTCTCACAAGAACTATGTTTGCAATCCATGTGGAATGATGGATTGGGAAAATTATTATAGTGTTCAACATTTTCTATATTTCAAAAAGAATAGTACCTGATATCTTTGGATTATACTACTAGGATTTCTGCTTGAAAGACACCAAATCACTCTTGAGAGGAATTTCATGGTGATTTTCTTCAGGCCTGAGTGACTTCATATCATCATAGGAATATGCCAAAACATCCATGTAATGGTGAAGCAGGGTAGTAAATTTGAGCTTCTCCTCAAGAGTGTAGCACTTCCCAAAGTTAACCAAGAGAGTTGCTGAAATAGACAATTGGTGAGGAACCAAGAGAGTTGCTGAAATAGCTAACACATCAGCTCGGTCATTGAATTCCCTAGGTACTGTAGAGATACTAAAAGCATCAAAGCTTTCAATTTGAGCCCAAACTAGATTGTGGTAATGACGCAATATTTTGTTCATGGTTTGATATAGGTTCCTCACCTGAAAAACCACCATCTTAGCATCTCCTTTGGCATGAAGGAGTTTGACACCTCTATCTTGAGCAGCCTTCAACCTGAGTAATAGAGATCCATACTCGATAGTATTATTGGTGTTGCTAAACTACAATTTATAAGAATAAGGGAAAATATCTCCTTAAGGAGATATCAACACGATCCTGGCTCTTGAGCTAGTAGAAGAATAGCTACCATTGAATTCAAGAATCCACACATTATCAGAAACTGACCTTTCCTTAGATTTGTCTTCGTTTGGAGGGGAGGATTCTTCTGGGCTTGCACTATACTTTATTAAGTCTTTTGTTGTTTTCTCTAAACCAATTTTTAGAGTGTTATCTTCAAAAGTTTCATTAGTTAGGATAGGAACATCTTTTGTAGTTAGGAAGTAATTACCCACACCTAAAGACTCAAACAAAATTTGAGCTTTAGGTGCTGATGTTTGAGTGACAACGTATTTTGCCTCCTCAAGGAGCAATCTATGCATGACACCTTTGACTAGGATCCTCACTTTAGATAGGTCCATACTTAACTTGCCACCAACATCCTTGCAAAAATTTCACCTAAGAAGAATGCTATATGAGGCTGGGACATTGACCACCAAGACTATCATCTTAATTCTCTTGTCTGGGAATGTCACAAATGCAAATTGGGCATCCTTGATTTGTCCCAATAGTGGCACTTATTTGTTCTCCATAGAAAAACATCTACTAAAGGTCTTGGTTAGTGTGAGTCTAAGAGATTCTACCACTTTGGTAGGCATGACATTATCAGACGCACCTGAGTCTATGATATAATTGTTCAGCTGGTGTCCATTTATCAGCAGGGAGACATAAAATGGTTATATCCTCCTAAGAGCAGTAGGAAGAGTAATGACAAGGTTATTCCAGGTGGATGTGGGAGTCACTTTTGGAATAATTGGTCCTATAGGGACAATTTTATTCTTTACATACTGAACAAACTTATCCAATTGCTTAGGGTTGGATTACAAGAATTCAAATTCAAACATTTGGATTTTGGTTTTCTTGACATGGTCGATTATATTAAATGTCTAAAATGAATTAGGAACATGGGAAGGTAGTTCATCCTTCTAGTTTTTAGGAGGGGGCACTGATCTACCAAATTGATTTTGAAGGTGAAGGCGTACTTGAGGTACTTACTTTTTTATTACTCACTGAGTCTTTTAGCTGGAAAGGTAGAGAAGTTCCTCATTTGGCAATTGAAATTACAGGCTAAGATCCTTCCCCTATTTTTCCCTATCAACTTGTTGAGCTGACTAGTTTTATGACCTGGTAAACACTACGTATGATCCATCAAATGCTTCACCTTTACTTTCAGGTTCATCTTGGTAATTTAGGAAACTAATGTTAGAGTCACCAGCTAATTTATCTTGGTATTCCATAAAGAGATAAACACCATCTTCTTGGTTCAACTCAGATTGGAAAGAAAAATTTGATTCTATTTTAAGGTATCCAACTACTGATTTGGCTAGAGTTGCTTCAATAACAAGTTTCCCCTAAGGGGGAGGAAGATGATTTGGCTGCTCTTGATTCTTAACAATGTTGCCTTGGTATGACTGATTAGGGAATGTATTCCTTGGTATATCTCAATATGAAGGAGGAGTAGACATCCCTTGCACCATTTGCTTTATGAGAGCTAGCAACTCATTTTCCAGCTTATACACCATAGGATCAGTAGTGCCTATAGATGAATTCTCAAAAGATAAAGAAGATTTGCCTCTGTTAGGATCTCTTCTTATCTTCCCTGCCAAGATGAGATCATCTTCCACCTTAGTGGTCAAATCCTAAGCTATAGCAAGGTCTATGTGACTAGCACGTCTCAACAAGAAACTCACTTTAGGAAGTTGAGAGTTGATGAAGAAGCATTTGAGATTCTCAACTATTGGTTGAGCAATGGTAAGAATCTTATTCCTCAGCTTGTCAAACTTATCTATGAAGTCCCTCATAGGTTCATGAGGTTCTTTCTTTATTTGTGTGATCTAGGCTAGCAAGGCATGTGCATCTTCTATAGGCTTGAACCTGGCTTCAAATTTGGCTTTAAGGGTGTTCCAATCAATCACAGATCGAGCCTACAAATAGTAAAACTAGTCTACAACAATGCCTTATAATATTTACACAAATATCCTGACTACTACATCCTCATACTCCATGCCTATCACACCACAAGCTATGCTAAAGGCTACAAAATGTTCATGAGGATGAACTCTCCCATCACCAAAGAATTTGGGGAAATTCTTCCTTGAACTATGAGGTAGATCATGTAGAGGTGGAGTTAGATTGAGTGGGCCAAAATAATTACCCCAAGGGCCTTAAACTTCCATGATTTGACTACTGAAGGGAGGGATAACAAATGTCTGAGGGGTATGCATTGACAAAGCTCTGGTAATAATAGAAAAGGACACTTTGCCTGGTAATGGAGACCTAATTTTGGTAGGAGGAAAACTCCTAGTTCACTGAAGGTGAGATGGAGAAGGAAATAGGTCAAAATCACTTTGTTATACCAACTCGAATAGAGGATCAACAATACCTTTAGATCTCTAGCTTCGCATATACTATGGATTTTTGAGATTGCAAAACTAAAATGGATAAGGATAGGGACTACTTCAATTTGAAGTTTGAGGCTCCAAACTACACAAAACATTCCCCAATAAAGTCACCAAAAAATTTTGGGTGAATATTTTGTCACCAACTAACTGATGGGAAAAATAGGTGTTTCAACCACAACATAAGGAGATTAATCGACCAAAACATGTAGGTTTACCACATCAAAATGAGACAAATCTATCCTCTCATCAAGGGGAGGTTCCCTATAACTATAAGGTACTAATATACTATAAATAAGTTGAAAATAATACTCAAGGTGGGATAACACCATCCATCCCTCTTTTTTAGAGATGATGTTCACAGACATAGGAGAATTCTAGTGAAAACATTGAAGGCATGTCTCTTCTTTCATAAGTGGTCTATAGCAAACACTAAGAATTCTTTCTGATAGTGATAAGTAAATGTAACAAGGTGAAATAACTAGTAGAATGAGGTGTAACACAAAGTCTCCACCTTAACTGCCAAAGAGTGAAATATACAAAGGACAATGGGGGCCTAAAGTCATCCCAAAATCCTTTACATAAAAACAAAAAAACAAACATGGTAAAGACAATTATGGCAGCGCATAGTCTCTCCACATTCGGCTTCAAGACACCTTCCTAATTACTTCCACTAGTTCTGCTTGTTAAATTAAGTGGATAACAATGCTTCTAGGAAATAGACATAAGAACAATTTCTTAAATAACATAAGCTATTCCAGCATAAAGTCTGAAAGGTCACTTTTTTTCTCATTCAAATAAAGAAATATGATTAACAATCTGAGCTCAAAGTCTCAGGAAATGCCTTTCAATTTGGGCAGAGTTTTGCTTCTATAACAAAGAGATATCCTTAAAACAATAAGAGAGATTACAATATATATCACTCCAAGAAAGAATTGGGTGCTTTGTTTCATGGAATGACCCATGCTGTATTCAATGCCTTGAATGCATTTTTAGTTCTGTGAAGGGGCCATGCTGGAATAGGGCATCAATGTTGACTTTGGTGTACATAATCATCTCGAATGTCTTCTCCCAAGCATGGGTCATTTGGTCTATTTCTAGATATGTACATGGCTGTCCACTCACTTTGTCTCAAAGGGAGAAAAACCAGTCGTGCCTTTGAATGTTTACACGCTCAAATGTCTATTTAGTGGACTATTCCACCTACTGGAATAACTCCCCTATAGATATTTTAGTATCTCCTATAGCTTTCCCTCTTTCCTATTGCAATTTAAACTCTCGAGCCATCTTCTTACCTTTAGTAGGCTCTTTTGGCTTCTTTCTTTAGCTTTTCACTGAGTTTTGTCTTCAAATTTTGTGCCATATTTGAAAATAAATGGGCATTTTATTACCTTGAATTTGACATCTACGGGGACGTCATTCATCACTTGGTCACTTGAACCAATTTGAACCTTGAACCTTTAAATTGCATTGGTTCAATGGTTCAACAGTTTAGACGGTCCATTTTGGCTCCTTGGTTCAATCAGCTCCTTGGTTCAATTGGCTGAACCATTTATTCAAACTTGTCTCTGGAATCTTCCACTTCCTTCCTTCGCTCGAAGCTTCCCTTCAAACTTTGAAATTCCTTCAAACTTTGAACCTTTGAACTTTAAACCATTTTGGTTCAAAGTTCAATGGTTCATTCTCTTTCTTAGAATTCTTTGGTCCTTCAAAGTTTATGAATCCTTTTCTTTTCTATTGAACTCATTAAACCTTTGAACTTTGAACTATTTTGGTTCAAGCTTCAATCAGTTCAACCTTTCCTTATTAGCTCTTTGAATCCTTTTTTCTTCTAAGTCTCTCAAACATTATTGAACTCATTGAACCTTTAAACTTTGAAATCTTTTAGTTCAAGGTTCAATGGTTCAATCTTTTGTTCTTCAAAGTCTTCTTTTCTTTAAGTCCTTTGAAGTCATTGAACTTTCCAAAGCAGTTAAACTTTGAACTTGCCGAAGTGCTTAACTCTTTAAGTCTACCAATGTCATTGAACCTTTGAACCCATTGAACCTTTGAACCTTTATAGGTAGGGTTCAATGGTTCAATCTTTTGTTTGAAGCCCACCAATAAGTCTTTTGATTGAACTTCGGCATTGAACCAGCCTTGCAATGCCTAAGTGTTGGGAACTTGTTTCTTTATGAGAGCTCACCTATTGAAGTCATTGAACCTATTGAACTTGTGAGTCCCTTAGCTGAAAAAGCTTGATAATTGAATAATTGGAGTGCTCAGAACATTTTCTGAGAATAGAAGAGAAAATTTTGACCTGTAGGACCAAAATAGTTGATATGTTGTCCCCAAAAATGAGTGATGGATTTTGGGAACAACACTCTTATATGGTTTTGATTAATTTTAGGAAGTTTATGGATCAATTTGTGTATACTTTTATGATTTAAATGCATACACATACACATTAGTGTATCTAAGATTGCTAAGCCTTTAACAAAAATGTGTGTTTAACAATTTTGTAAATAAGGTTTAATATGAAAGAGATTAGCCTAATAAAATAAGGTTTAAACTAATCTAAAAAGTATTCCAATTAATGAATTTTGATTCTAATGATATTCTGATAAGAATAATAAATCTAAGAATATGTAAAATATATAAATTACAACATTCAATATTTTGATAATAGAAATATGAATGAGAAATTATACTTAACTTATACACCCATGCACATGTAAATCTAAGTAATGCAAGTATAAAAATAAACTATATAATGATTCTGATCTAGTCTTCAGGTTCCAAAAATTAGTTTTGCATCAATGGTACTATTTTTGATTTAATTCATATATCCAATATGTAATATTTAATATTCACTAAAACTTCCACATGTGATTTTATGGATTTTTTGTTGCCTTTCTAATTATTTGTTTAGATTTTATGCATATAATTTTCATATTAGAATAATGATTAAACCCTAGATCCTTCTCTTAAGTTTTGTCACCTTGAAAAAAATAAGTTAGTGGGATCATACATTTGAGTTGACCTCAATGACCCCTCTATTAATGATTGCTTCTTACATATCCAATACTTTGAAGATGTCCTTAGACGTGTATTTATCCCCTATGGGTTGGATTGTGTGTGAACAATGGTGTAAAATGCTATATGTAAGTGCATGTAGTGATCTACCTTTTAAATTTACAAATACTAATCATAGGTTATTATTTTAATGCTTATGATTAATCTTATGACTGATATATAAATAGGTAAGAATATAGTAATAGAACCCAGTTATTTAATTCATTGAATGAGCTTGAATAGGTTCTTGTTTTGGTATTTTTTAGATGAATAATGAGTTGGATTCAACTTGTATTTATACCACATATTTTGAAAATTTCCTCATGTAAGGTTTAATGAAACATGTAAGCCGACCTATACATTTAATTTTTTTGAAAATTTGAGTGTTTAGAAGATAGAGTCACTTGCATTGGATAATAGCATCGATGCTACTATCCAAGTCTAAATGCAAATTTCTAGGAACATAGAATTTAATTGGATATATGTAATTGAAATTGAAAGATATATATATCATAATTTAAGTGAATTATGGCCTACATGTGATCTAGATAATTAAAATAATAGGGTTTTACAATAAGATAATAATTTTGGCCTAGTGAGGTGGTGAATGCGAGCCTATCAACTGCCAACAAGGTCAAAAACTAAAGGGTAGAGTCTTGAGTGATATTTGTTAGGTGTACAAGACTAATTTAAAATATAAATCTAGATTTAAGAATTTACATTCCCCCACCTTTAATATAGTATAAACTAGAGGAGGTTACATTTATTGGTTTCACTTACGGTTTTAAAAAAGAAGTTATTGCTATAAAATCTAGTGGTGGAGGCTATAGTTAGGGTTGAGGCATAGGATGTGAAGTTGTAACAACCTTTATTTGATAAATTTTGTATTATAATTGATTTAGAGTAACAAGTTAAGGCTCTTGGATGATGTCTACAATAGAGCTATCCAAATTAGATGTGTCCTTTTTTAACAATGTCGAATATATGATAGCTTTTCTACTCATGTTTATTCTAGTGTGTTTCATCACTTAACACTCAACCAAATTTTGGATGTCCTCATCCTTCCTCACTAGGATCATAACCTATGAATTGGATACTTTAACTTGAGTGTCTTAGGCTAGTCCTTCCATATTATTTGTGTGTGTCATAGTTTGAATATCAGCAAGTGTATTTCACAACATTTCATTTTACAAAGTATGTATCTTTAACATAACATACATTGTCTTTAGATTCAAGTGACTACTTAAGTGTAATGTTAAATGCATAAAAATTAGTAGAAAGAAAATTTCCAACAAATTTGGCTATTTATACCTTTGTGAAATTTGGCATGGCGTCATTTTATGTATTTGATAATTAATGCTTATAGTCATGCATGTTCTGAATTATGTTATGGTTTAGGTGCATATCAATGTTTATAACTTGTTTATATCCTATAAGAGCTCAAAAATGGCATGTGTCTTAGCATTTATGTTTTGGACTTGCATGTGAAGTGTGTATAACTTCTACATAGCATGCCAATCTTTCATTAGTTGAGACAAGGGATGCGAACTTCTTTTCCTCTAACATAACTTGGTTACCAAAAACTTGATTGACCAAGGCAAGAAATAAAGTATCAATAAATTGATGAAATTTGGTGAGGTATAGGTTAGGATCTATCTTCTCCTTCCTAAGTTTTAGTAGCACTTACTCTAAGGCTAATGCCTTCTACATGATATATTCTTTAAATGAATCTATAACCTCAATTTTATTTGATATAGGTAACTATAATACATCAAGGGATACCTCTTGCACCACTGTATCCAATACCAAAGTTGAATATGTAGACACCATAGATGCTTTATTGATCTATTCCATAGGTAGATAAAATGTTGTGTGATGCATGAAGGGTGCGAGATATCCCATTACCATTTTACAGAGATTTAGAGCCTATGTTATGATGTCTCCTCATGCACACTCCTTAGAGTGGAAATTTGAGCCCTAGGATGTAGATTATGGTTGTTGGGTATTAGGTATTCCCACCATCATGGTATTATCTATTGGATTTTGGGTTGCACTCTCTTGTGTATCCTTGTAGATTTAGAAATTGCCTCCACCTTGGATTTCACATTTTCCTCTACCTTGGCTTATAAACTAACTTAGCCTTAGATTTGGCATCTACCTCATCCTTATTGTTAGCCTTATATTACTAAGCCTAATTATTTTCTTACTCCTAAATTTGAAAATATTCTTTTACATTTTCAGATTATTATGCCTTAGCCTCATCATTTTTATTCTATGCTGCCTACACTTCGTAATTTATTTTCTCTTATTTTATCCTTACAACTTCTTATTTAACTCTTTTCTTTTCTACCTCAAATTCCTTGAACTTTCCCCTCTATCCCAAATTTTAATTCTTATACAGATCCTCCTCCTCATTAATCTTATGATTTTCCTATTCCCTCTTCTTATTCCATTGTATATTTTGATCCTTCTTCACATTTGCATGTTGCACCATTTATTATTATTTTTGACCTATGGTATCTTGTTCTTATGCTGTGATTTAGACTTTTTTAGCAAGTTGCTTAGGATATGGTGGAGTTACCTTTTCTATATCCTACAAAGAAGTTGACAAAATAAGTGGTGACTATGCATAAGATGAGGAGGTTGATTAGATCACAATACCTCTTTGTGTTGATGCCTTTTATCTAGATGAGAGTGGAGGGGTGAGATTCTTCATCACTTTATTTTAAGATTGGACCATCTCTTGAGTCTGTTTCTTGGGGCTTTGATATTGTTGAGGCTCTACTTCCATGAGAGGATCTATAATGGAAACTATATGTTCCTTGATTATCTAGGACACTCTAGACATAATATGGGTCATTTTTTGTGTACTCGAGTTAGTAGTGGACTTTATTAAAGTGTTGAGTGCTCACCCTATGCACCATAGGATCCTATAGTTAGATCTATGTGAAAGATCTTAGTTTGAAGTTTCTATGTGCTACCTTCTACCCTATAACATATACTATTATATAAGGAGGAGGTTAACTGATATCAACCCACGAGTCTTGTTGCACTTAGATCTACACTTGGTAGGTGTTTACTTCCTTATAAAATAAAAAATGCTTCTCTTCTAATCATAGACCTCCTTAAATAATCTATGATCATTGATGGTATAACTTCCTCTTCTTTGATTCCCAACTTTGCAAGATTGCATTCTACAATGATTTTTGGGGCATGCTTGTTATATATCTAACATTTAGTGGTCATGGTGAAGCTCATTGTGTGGGTGCATTTAACTTTCCCCTATCAACCTGTAATGGAGTTAATTATATTTTTGTAAATGATTATGATTGAGGTTGGGACTATGTAGTAAAATGTTATTGTGTGCTTAGAGGTATAAATCACAAGTGTTTTATTGATCTAGAAGCAATGAATTTTTATCATAGGACTTCAAACTTAGCATCTCACATGGTAATGAGTAAGGTTAATGGATTTGTTGTCAGTTTAGTAAATTTATGGACTTTGATATGAATCCCATTATTCATTTTTATGATAGATGCATGATGCCCAAGATACTATATAATGTTCTTGGGTACCCTAGGGTAGAAGATAATTAGGTCTTGAATATCAACCCATGATTGGTTGAAACTTGAAAATTGATTATAGTATTGACCAGTCTTTGTCTAGGCAAAGTTTGTAAATGTAGTTGTAGGCCAAAATTATTCATCTAGGTTAATCAGACCCTCTAGTGACTTCTATTGGGTAAAATAAATAATTAATACCAAGAACTGGTATTTTAACACTTATAATATTCTAGTGAGTACCCCAATAATGTTATTTATGAGCTCAAAATCCAAAAATTTAGGCCAATTGAAGTTCTCATGCATCTAGATCATTTGATAGGCAATGTCAATGAACCCTTTTATTTCCTACCATTAAATATTGATTGTCTATCAAAATTATTGCTCATGCATCTGGATCATTCAATAGGCAATGCCAATGAACCCTTTTATTGCCTACCATGCAATCTTGATTGTCTATCAAAATGTATTCATAGAGAATGCATAAAGATATGTCATCCACCATGTCAATAAGTATCCCCATATATTTCATATTATACTTTTATTTTACATATGAATGAATTTTTAGAGACTTATTTTTGTAAGACATAAGAGATTTTCCCCTAACTAGGAGTCTTGTTACTCGCACCATACTTTCATCATTGATGAAGATGGTAACAAAATGTGAAATATGAATCATACCCTCATTATATATGCTAAGTAATTTGAGTATCACTTCATCCAACTACCCAAAAATAGGAAGCTTGATGAGTCTCATTGTATCAAAACCCCATAGAGAATGTTGGAGTTCGAGGACTCTTGCTTCTGCTTCTTCAAATTGGTCATAAATTAATGTATTATATTTTATGGCATCAATTAAATCAAAGGGGTCTAGATCATGGTATCTATTTTTTTAGAGTGTCAACCCAATCCCCTTTTCTTTCTTTTACATATCTATAATAAGGATTAAAATTTGTGCCTGATCCTTGATTCCTATTATAGACTTGTTTGAAAAATTTCTCTGATTGGAGTGGTGTTTTCAAAGAATATATACACACTTGAATGAATTAGATAGATAATAACCTATTTTTTAAAAATAGTATGTAATGTCCTTTTACTCTTTGTACTTCTTATTATATAGCTTTTACCATTCACATTTATTTGGTAAAATTGTTTAAATTTATTGAGTTGGTTGTGCATGATTTAACTTAGTGAAATATTGTAAACTAGTCACTGATGATGTGATGTTTGATATTAAATGTATAAAAATATCCATTTGATGGTAGTTATTGATATGAAAATCCATATTCTCACCTATTGACTTTCATTTATTGTGCATCTTTTCATTCTGACATTTGATCTACTTTGGGAAAGATGTAATTTTCAAGTGTATCATGATTAATGGTTTTGAATGAACTTTGATTATATTTTCTCCATACCTTTGTTTTCAGTTACTCATTCCTATTTTTAATTGGTGATCCATGTGTACCCACCTCAAGTTGTCTTTCTTTCAAGTTAGTTTTGTTCATGAATCACAATCTGTGACCTTGACTTTTAAACTCTAGTTTTGATGCCCTATGATATATAAATTACACTATAAAACAAATAAAAACCTAAAACCATAATAGGAAAACAAGACATTAATAAAAAATCCTAAACTACATGGTTCTACTCAGCACCCTCTCTCATTTGTCTATGTGAATTAATAGAGATTATTGACTATAAGGCTTAATCCTACAACCATTTACACATCCTAGTATAATTGTTCTTTACTATAAAATATCATGAATGATATAGGATCCCTTCCATATAATGTGGAAGTTACCCAAAATTTATCTAAATTTGATGTCATATCGTAATACCACTTATTTTAGATATAATTATTTAGATCATAGTTTACAATCATGTCATACTTTTTGACTTAGCTTATTAACTTCCTACGTCCATTTTTCCCTTTTCATGTTTTCCTTCATTTTGGTTAAATCCATTAATCATGCTTGTATAAAATATCGATCCCTTAGTCTCATGATCATTACAATACACAAATTAAGAACTATGTATTCTATAGGCATTACTACTTCAAGTAAGCCTATATTAAGTAAAATACTATAAAGTGGTCATGATCCTATCACATGCTTATAATTTGTCATGTAAGCCTATAGGATCATAGTAATATGATCCTCCCAATCATCTCTTTTTACATTTCATAGTTTGGTAAGCATCTTACCAAGGACCTTTTTTATGTCTCTACTTGTTTATTTTTTTGAGAATGATAAGTTATGACTTTATGGTATGATATTGTCAATTATTTAGTGATTATTGATGGTGTTATTTAATAAATGTGTACCTTTATCACTAACCAATTTGATCAGACACCCAAATTTGGTTATAATATTTTAATATAGGAACTCGGATACTTCTTTAGCACTATAAATTAGAGTTAAAATAACTTCCACCCATTTGATGAAGTATTCAATTATAGTGATTATATATTTTACATTACTGCACTTACTAGGTGGAGATTGGCCCAACAAATTTGATTCCCCATTGTAATATTCTAGAATAAGATTTAATGGAATTCATCTCTCTGATTAGGCTTACCCATCTTTTAGTAGATATCATAGTGTTTCATAACCTAGTGTGCATTTTCAAACTAAGTTAACCACTATAGACCACTTTATAGTATTTTACTTAATATTTATTCACCTACGAAATATCCACCTATGATTATTTGATGTGTCTCCTCAATAATTTTAGGCTGATCCTACTCCAATACACACTATGTAGTACATCATCTTTCTCCATATTATACAAAAACTTGTTAATGATGTTGCATGGGATGGCTCTAGTGATCAATTGATTTTTATCTCTTTATACATAGTGCATAGGAAAGATCACCTATTCCAAAAATTGTGTAATTTATTCCATGTTCTAAGGAATCATAAATATGTAAGAGAAATTTACATCTAGTGGTTCATCTTGTAGTTCTTTTGGCTTTTATCTACTGTGTATGAATCTTAGATGATTTGGATCCACATTTTCTCTTCCTAGATTCATTTTGATCTTAAAACAAAACTCTTATAATAACATTAACTAATGATAAATCTTTCCTCTTAACATAGGATTATTAACTATATATCATAAATCTTGATGATTACTGAAAAAGTCAAACGGCATTACCAGAAGGTAAGTCCAAACTTTTGGAATGAAAACACCATTACCAAAGCTTTTCATTCTATTATCGAATAGTTTTTATTAATAGCTAATAATTTGTGACTTTATAAGTGAATTTGATATCCTAATCTCTTGTATCCTAACTATGTGATAATATCTCATATGTTCTTGAAGCATCTATATGTACATGAAAATGTTTTCTCCAGTCAAGATAAACCAAAAATGGTGATGTGACCAATCTCTGCTTTAGATCCATGAAAGTGTATTATCACTCATTTGTCCACTCAAACCTTATATCTTTACACAATAAATTATCCCTTAGGGTGGATATGGATACATATCCATTTATGAATTTCTTGTAATATCCTATATGCCACTAAAATGATTACACTTTTGTAGAATTTGTGTGAGGTGGCATACCCAAAATTACTATAATTTTAGTTTAATCTACCAAGGTCCCATCCCTACATACTATGTGTCCCAACATGAAACCAATATCATGAAGAACAAACACTTATTAAAGTTTGGATCAATTCATAGATCTTATCATCATTCCAACATAATTGCATCTTAGACAAATATTCCTTGAACAAGGAAAAGACATCCCAATCATCCAGGTAGACTTCAATAAAATTATGGATTAAATATTTAAAGGTATTTAAAATTTCCCTAGATGATATAGATAGAGCATTCTTCAAAACAAATAACATCACCTTATATGAAAAATAACCCCACTCTACTACAAATGTTATATGGGCTTGGTCTTATATTTCAGTTGGAATATGGTGGTACCCACTAGACCCATCACTAAAAGAGTCAAATTCATATATTAAAACTGAATCCAAGACTTCACTTATGAAATGAATTAGAAATGAATAATTTATATAGGCATTAGTTATCACATAATAGTCCCCACACACTATAATTTACCCACACTTATTAGGTTTCACTATCATTAGATTGACCCAATTTCGCCTTTTCTATTGGATATATAATGCATGTGTCTTGCATGAAATCTAGTTCAAAAATTACTATCAAATTCATATTGGTTTTTAACATATATGGTCAATTTTTCATAGGTCATGCGTACTCCTTTATTACTATGTGAATTTCACCTAAAGAAGAGTCTACCCATTTTACTTCTATGATTTTTTTGAGAAAAACATCTTGGTAATATCACAATATGTAATACTTCTAAAGTCTCGTTTTTTGTCTAGTAGTCACCCAAAGTTGTAATCTTTGGTGATGTTTCTATCCAAATAGTTATTACCAACTTATTTAAGGTATCCTAATATATATTTTCATAACTACTTAGAATGGAATATTGAACTGTTATGTGTCCTTATTTCTCCTCAATATTAAAATTTTGTTGTTGTTGTTTCTCATTTTGGTCTATGATTTTGGATTTAAGATATTTCACTTATATCTTGTTCAAAAAATCCATTCAAATCTAATTTCTTATCACTATTAGTGGACTCTATCAATTCTTTCACCATCTATGATCCTATTTCATGGTTTGATAAAACCTGCTCTTTTCAGTTACTTACCTTACAATTTTGGATATTTAAATTCAAATATCAAGCTATTTATTGGTACAAATATGAGTCTATCATAATAATTAAGTCTTATACTCATCCATAAAAAAATATATTTTAAACTTTATGTATAGTGTTCTATACCAATGGATTCTCATCCTCAAAAATAACAGTTTGAATGAAATCCTATTGAACATGCGACCAATGCTTTGTCTCACATCTACATTTTTAGTACATATACCAAGTTGCTATAAAAATTACAAGAGTGTATCTAAAGATGTGCATCTAATATTTAAGTTATACACCCTATGTAGTATATACATCGACACACATATGAAAATGCATTTATGAGCACTATCTTTTCTTAAAAAGGCCATTATTCCCTGAAAATAAATGGTATTTGGAATCAAGCATGAAGTAGTTTATAAGACTTATCCCATGGTAAATACTTTGTCTTATGGAATGTCCACCAAGTTTCAAAAAATCCTTTTAGTGCATAATTTAGTTCACACACACTTTGATCTATGCTTCACACATGATGTTTAAGCCTTAAAATAAATTGATTCAAGTCATCATTTATAAAGTATTACAATAGTTGTTTTGTGACAAATAATATGTGGATTAGGTGTACCTCATGGTATCCCCTTGAAAAATTTAACATGTAGGTATCTCAGTCACAACTAACTGAGGATTCATTCTCCTAAGGTAAAATACCTTCCTTTATTAACTCTATGTAGTCAATATATATCACACTTACTTTGTACACAAAATCCACTTTAAAACTAGTTGGTTATTTATCAAAATGTGGCCTGCATTCATCCATTTAAAAATATAAAACTAATGCCCTTGTCATCAAGGGTCAACAAATATATTTTTCAATTATATATAACTATTTTTGAGGCTACATTCTTGGTTGATAAAATTTATATTTGATAGCTCATGGGGTATTAGGATTATATTCTATATTCACCTCAAACTAGCTATTATCCTCATATGCATATGGTGAATATAGGTCCTTAGGTATGATGTATGGATTATGACATACTTTATTCAAGGGTATATTGATGATTTAATCCCTTGGTACTCTTCTAACTGATTTTACACTATGTTAATGGTCATATGACCATCATAATCCCACTTCTTACCAACTAACACAAGATAGTGCATTTCATCAGTTTTTATGTCAATGCCTTCAAAGTATCCTCACAATATTAGGTTATCCACTTTTATTTTTAGATCTTCTAATTGACCAATATGATCTACCCTACCATCATCTATGAGGCTTAGTGTGACTAGGTTAGTAGACCAAAGTGTTAAACATGAGATATACTAATAGGGGGTTAATAATTATATCATATATCTTATAAATATTTTACTTAATAAAACTCCACTTAGCCATACATTCAAGATATGAAATAAAATTGAAACAATAACATGCATCACATGAGATATATATATATATATATATATATATATATATATATATATATATATATACACACCAAATTTTTACATGGAAACCCAATGTGGGAAAAACTATGGAAAACAATCTCAAGTATATGAATGAGTACCAACTCAAATTACAATGTTTACAAGCACCAACCCCTTTGACAAGCACTAACACAATAACTATTTGTGAGCACTAACCCATATGAGCACCAACCCCTTGAAAATATTTGTGATAACCAACCCATATGAGCACTAACACCTCTTGTGTATAAAACACAACTATCTCTCAATTTTTATTTCTCAACAAATGATAGAAATCTACAATATCTCTTTATATTCTCTCCTCTTTTCTTATGTAAAACAATTACAAACCATGTACTCTCCTCCATATTACAATGGCTTCCTAAGCCTTTATTTATATCTTTCCAAAATAACTTTGGCATTCACCCTTTGTAACCCTTCACTCCTCATGGAAAATGGCACAAAAATTACATGACCCTTCAAATCCCTGTATTTTAAAATTCACATGGTGACCTTTCATAAGAAAATGCATCCTTTCCCCTTTTGTCTTTATATTGGTGAACTTTGAAATTACTTAAGGTGAATCTTCATGGAAAAATACACCCTTCCTCTTTTGTCTTCACTTGGTGACCCTTCAAATTTCTCAAAGTGACCCTTCATGGGAAAATACATCCTTTACCTCTTTTGTCTCTTCCTCATGACTCTTTGACTTCGTCATGGGCTCTTTTTTTGACTTTATGCAACAAAAAATGTATTCATTAATATTAAATAAATATCAACACATTTAACCAAAATATGAATATTAACAACACCTTTAGATAATAAATGCTATAGGGTCTTTGTCACCAATAATGCTATAAATTTGACATTAATGATAATATTTACAACAATCTCCCCCTTTCTCATTGATGGTAACCTCAAACTAAAATTGCTACATCCTAAAACCTATACTACACATGCCAACCTGCACATAGTACCATATAAAAAACATACAATAACTCCCCCTTATTATAACATCCTATACCTATTCTTGTACCTATTATTGTACTTATCTCTATTATTCTCACCCTTTGACATCAATGGAAAAAGTTCTAACTTGGAGCTAACACTTAGTTCCCCCTCAATTGATGTTGATCCTTAATGGCAAGAAGTAAAAGAAATTACTCCCAACTTCTCCCATAGATATTCGAATGCATCTTTTGTTAGTGCCTTTGTGAAAATATCTACAATCTATTCTGCAGTACTAATATAGTCCATCTTAACCTATTAATCTACCACCTACTCTCTCAAAAAGTGATATCTGATAGCAATATGTTTTGTTCTTGAATGCATCATTGGATTCTTATAAATATTAATAGCACTTATGTTGTCACAAAAAATAGAAATAGGTTCATCATATTTTACCTTGATGTCTTCTAAAGTTTGCTTCATCCAAAACACTTGAACACAACACTATTGTAATATATTCTAATTTAGTTGTAGAAAGTGATACTAAGTTTTGCTTTTTGCTTAGCCATGATACTAAGCTATCACAAAGGAAGAAAGCTCCTCCACTTATACTCTTTATATCATCCAAACAACTTACCCAATATGAATATGTATAAGAAACTAAAGTGAAATATCTACATGTGGGATATCAAAATCCATAATCCAATGTCCCCTTAACATATTTGAATATTCTCTTCACCAACTAAACATGAATCTCCTTTGAGGTTTCTTGATATCTTGCAACCATGCCTACTATATGCATGATATTTGGCCTTGATGTTATAAAATATCAAATACTACCAATCATAGATATATATAAAGATTGATTTATAGTAGGTGAATCTTCATCCTTACTCACCTTGTTCCCTATACCCATTGGTGTACCAACTAGTGCACAATCCTCAAAACCAAATTTTTTAAATTTTTATTTGGCATATTTATTTTGAGATATGAAAATTCCTTTTTTTGACTAAAATATTTACAACCTTAAGAAATATGATAATTCTCCAAGCATAAACATCTCAAGTTCTTTTTTCATATTATCAAATTTTTTTTCCATCTTTTATATGTTTTTTCTAAATATTATGTCATCAACATATACCACAATAATCAATTGATGCTCACATTTTATTTTGATATTGTTAGCAAAACCTCTCTTGAAACCTTGATCTTCCAGGTACTTATACCAAGCTCTAGGAGTTTGTTTTAATCTATACAGTGCTTTCTTCAATCTACATACATGGCTACTATAATTTGAGAGAATAAATTCCCCAAGCTACTCAATTTAGACTTCCTCTTCTAGATTCTTGTTCAGGAAGGCAGACTTGACATCCATCATCATCCTTTTGGTGTGAACTCCTTCATTTTTGTTCCTTATTTATGATTTCTATGAACATATTTGGATGGGGTCTTGGTGTCCTTTCACTCCTCCTCATCTTCATCTAATTATTAAAAATATTTTTCTTTAATGATTTCAAGAGTGTTTCTTGATCACTAGCTCCTTTTGTTGCATCTTCATCTATCCTGACACTTGCACTTTCAAAAATCTTCTTGGTTATTTTTTTATAACATTTATAAGCTTTAATTTTTCTAGAATATCCAAGAAATATACCTTCATCTATTCTAGATTCAAAATTAACCAATTTTTCATTGGTTCTCTTTATGAAGCATTTGTAGCCAAAAACTCTAAAATAATAAACTGTAACTGGTTTGTATTTTCATAGCTCATAAGGAGTCTTGTCACTATTGACTCTCAATAATGATCTATTCTAAATATGCATTATTTACCTACTGCCTCTCTCTAATATTTATCTAGTATCTTAGATTCATTTAGCATTATCTTCACCATCTCTTAAACTATTCTATTTTTATACTCAACTAATCTATTTTATTATGGAGTTATGGCTACTAAATAATGTCTCTTTATCCCATGGTCTTAAAAATACTCAATAAACTCATCTGACACGAATTATCCTCCTTGATTTGATCTTAGGCACTTAATCTTCAAATCAGTTTCACTCTCAACAAAAGCCTTGAATGCTTTGAAATGGCTGAAAGATTCTAATTTTTTCTTCAAAAACATCACCCAAGTCATACGTGTAAAATCATCAATAAGCAACATGAAATATTTCTCACCTTGAGTACTTTGAGTTTTCATAGGTCCACACAAATTAGTGTGAACAAGCTCTAACATCTGAGTGGTCAGGTATTCTTTTGTTTTGAGCCATCTTCTGACATACTTCCCATGTTGATATGGTTCACACAATGTGTTGGAGGGATTTGTAATCTTTGGAAGATCTCTAACTACTTGTTTCTTGTTAATGTTCACAAGATTGTCAAAATTTATGTGTCCCATTTTCCTGTGCCATAGCCAACTTTACTCAACCTAACTCAAACAAATTTTTTGACCTTTGATATTTGATAACATATACAAATTGTTGCCTATCCTCTGAGAATCTACAATTAATATATATGAATCTTTTCTTGTCATTTCATAATATTCTTCATAAAACTTTAGTGTGTGTCCCTAATCACACATTTGATTTACACTTGATAGATAATGTTTAGGACCTTCTACATATAGAACAATTTCAGTCTTAGTTCTACCATTATCTAAACTTAATATACCTTTTTTGGCTATTCTAGTAGCAGCATTATCTCTAAATTTCACTATGTTGCCATTGATCTTCTTTAGAGTTATGAACTTGCTCTTGTCTCTTATCATGTGCCTCAAACATCCACAATCAATGAACCATGTATTTTCTTCATTTCTTGCATGCAAAGTTGTCTAGACTTATATAGACTTTTCAAGTTGTTTCTTCTGCCATGAACCTGTCTAAAATTTCTTCTTCATGAATGAATCCTTAAAACTTTGGTCCTTCTTGACTAACTCAAACATGCTTCTACATTACTGGGCTGTGTATAAAATTATTACACTTGTAAAATATTATGGCTTCTTTGTCAAAGCCTGATAGAGAAAAAAATAGTTGTGACTTTTGCTTGACTCTGCATGAGTTTCCTTCTCTTTATTTCTAAAATTGTTAGCTCTTTTTTGACATTCTATTTTCTTATGACCATAACCATTATAATAAAAAAATAACCATGAAAATAGAACATGTTCTAATTTGTGTATCTTTGACTTGATTGTCTTTGTAGCTTTGTTCTTTATATCCTTCTTTGTTTGAGTTATCCTTTGCATTCTTAACTTATTTCCTTTTTGTTTCTTCTTTTTTAAGAGCTTTAGCATAGTTATTTTTCTTTCCAAATCTGATGCTTATCTTATTTGATATTGAATTTTGAGTTTCTGATATTTATTCAACATATGAGTGATATTCTCAAATTTTGAATCATTGGCTGCTTTATCATTGACTGCTTTATTTGTTTTCTCAAGATCTACTTTTAAAGAGGTAATTTCAACAACATACCTTTCAAATTCTTCATTTACTTTCTGCAACTGAGATATTATATCTTCTTCAATATTTTTGGCTTCTTCCATATGTGCTTATAGATCTTTAATTATTTCCTTTGAATCTTTTTCATTTTTCTCAATCTAAACCTTCAATCTTTGATTCTTCTTCTCAAGAGCTTGTAATTATTCTAAGGCAAAAATGGGTTCTCCTTCTAGCTTCACCTTTTCTTCATCATGTTCTTCTTCTTGATCATCTATACTATTGCTTGAGGAGGCATCTTTATGTATGGTCATGAATAGAATATCTTATTCATCGGAGTCATTAACTCCACTGTCTTTGGCTGAGCTAGGATCTTTAGAATATAAACTCTTCTTCTCGAATCCCTTCTTAAATTTTCCTTTGAAGTTATTCTTGTATGTAGACTTTCTTTCTTCATTATCACTATTATTCTTATCTGGGCACTTAGCTACAAAATTTCTAATCTTACCACATTTAAATGGAAATTTTCCTTGATATTTACCTGTGCCCTTAGCTTGTAGATGAATAGAGCTCCATTGTCATCTTCCTGATCACTAGAGCTATCCCTTGATTCTTGAATATTAGCCTTGTCTTTCTTTGATTTCTTGAAATTAGCTTCCCTCTTTGAGGGTTTCTCTTATTTGGTTTGCATCTCATATGACATAAGAATACCATACAGTTCATCCACTTTTATCTTGGTTATAATCTTTATCTCCTCGATTACCGAAACCTTTACATCATATCTCATGGGTAGAGATCTCAAAACCTTTTATATCACCATTGATTCTTATAAATTTTCTCCAAGGCCTTGAATCTAATTAATTATTTGATTCACCCATAAAAGATAACTTTTTATGTTTTCATCCTATTCCATCTTTAAATTCTCAAACTATATTCTAAAAGTCTATAGCTTAGCTTGTTGAACCTTTCCATCACCTTTTTAAATATTCTCAAGCTTTACCCAAGTCTCATGATCATATTTGCATTGCATAACTTTAACAAATTATGATTCACATAAACCACATAAAATAGCATTTAAATCTTTAGCATTATTTTCACTTGCCTTCTTTTCTACAAGAGTAGTTACAAGTGTCTGTGGCTCTTCGTATTCCTCCACTACTGCTTGTCAAATGTCAAATCCAAGGGACATAAATTAAGTATTCATCCTTATTCTCCAAAAGTCATAATTTGTCCCATCAAAAAAAGGTTCCTTATCTATAGAAAAACATTCATGATATCTAGCCATCGTGCTTTCCCTAATCTACCTTTAAGTTGTTAAACTCTTTCTAAAATAAACTCCTATGATACCAATTATTAAGCAAATGATATATTGAGGGGGATGGGTAAATCACTAAATCATATATCTTATAAATATTTTACTTAATCAAACTCCACTTAACCATATATTCAAGATATGCAATAAAACTAAAACAATAACATGCACCACATAAGAGAGAGACACTAGATTTTTATGTGGAAACTGAATGTGGGAAAAACCATAGAGAACAATCTTGAGTATATGAATGATCACCAACTTAGATTACAAAGTTTGCAAGAAATTTTTTTTAGGAAAACCAACCCTTTTTCTGAGTACCAACACAATAACTATTTGTGAGCACTAACCCATAGGAGCACCAATCCCTTACAAAGATTTATGAGCACCAACCCACAGGAGCACCAACCCCTCTTGTGTATAAAACAAAACTATCTCTCAATGTTGCTTTCTCATAAAATGATAAAACTATACAATATATCTTTTTATTCTCTCCTCTTTTCTTATATAAAGTAATTAAAATCCATGCACTCTTTTGCATATCACAAATGGCTTCCCAAGCCTTTATTTATATCTTTCCAAAACACCTTTAGCATTCACCCTTTGTGACCCTTTACTCCTCATAGAAAATGACACCAAACTTACATGACCCTTGAAATCCTTGTATTTGAAAAGTCACATGGTGACCCTTCATAAGAAAATGTGTTCTTTCCCCTTTTATCTTTATCTTGGTGACCTTTCAAATTCCTTAAGGTGACTCTTCATGGAAAAACACACCCTTCCTCTTTTGTCTTCACTTGGTGACCCTTCAAATTTCTCAAGGTGACCCTTCATGGGAAAATGCATCCTTTCCCTCTTTTGTCTTTTTCTCATGATTCTTTGACTTCCACATGGGCCCTCTTTTTGAATTTATGTAACCAAAAATATATTTGTTAATATTAAATAAATATCAACATATTTAGCCAAAATATGAACATTAAAAACACCTTTAGACAATAAATGCTATGGGGCCTTTGTCACCAACAATGTTATACCTTTGACATCAATGACAATATTTCCAACACAAATAATCATATTCATCATGCTTCCAAAATAAAATACAACATTAAGTACTTCATATCTAGCCATATTAATGTCCATGTGTGAATAACATCCTAGGGATTCTTGGTTTTTACATACCAAATGACATTGCTATTAAGTCATTTAACTTGTTTTGTGCACTCTAATAAATTATGCAAGAGATTTATAATATTTTGTGAGATATTTTCATTTCATAGAGCACTCATTAGTTTTGAAAGGTAATTCAAGGTAGTCACTATTACCTCTTATGTCATTATGGAAACAACCTACCCATACACCTATGTATCAATGGCTGAGGCATTGCCCTCAAACACAACCTACTATCATATGTGTTGTCACCAAATATAACACACTAGAAGAGGGTGTTCAATCCTATTCCATATTTAGGAAAAATAGGAACACTTCTAGGTATGTGGGTGTACCTATAGTGGAAGTGAGCATCTAAATTTTAAGGGCTAGTTCCTTGAATATATATTGAAGTGATTTCACCTATGTTAATGCTTGTTTATGGGAAAAGAGTTAAAATTTACATGAAATAGACCTAATCTAAAGGAGGTGATGCACCAATAATGTCTCCCACATGGCCATCATATTTATATAACCCTAAAAAAGAAAATATAGACTAGTCTCTAGGTTTTAATAGATTCTAGCATGAGTATTTCGATATAGAGGCAAAATGTGAGAAGAGACACAAGGTAAATAAACCATAGGATAGATCTCACACTCAAAGAATAATTGTACACTTAAAAATCTTTACACACTAGACTACACTCTATATGACATGTTAGATTAATAACTCTTGCTCAGACATGAAAGGATAAGGGAAGGAAGGATAGAGAGTTATCACTTCTCATCACCATACATCACTTATAGACTTAGAAAATTATTCAAAACTCGTAAAAGAAACTTGTATTAATTTTCAAAAGTAGAATATAACATCAATCTAGAAGTGCTTCACCATACATGATGTGGTTGTTTTTACAATAGCTCAAGGGCTATATTTATAGGAGAATGGCCATAAGAGAGAAGGGACTTGGTGCTCAAAAGGGGAATCAATCAATTCAAATTACATTTGAAAAGTGGTCATAACTACCTCTACAAATATGCTCATTTAGACTATTTGATTGATCTAGGTCACCTCAGTGGTTGTGTTATTACATTTCTCTCTCACTGATGCTCCTTGGTGGTTACAATAATGGAATCAAATTATTCTAGTTAGGTCTAAGCATCCATCTAGTTAAAAAACTAGATCAATCTATTAGGGCTTTGTCCTAATGCTAAACCAATCCAATCTAGTTTGTCAAGATGCATTCTTAAGAGGGGAGAAATATCACTCTCATGTAACTAGCTTTGTAAATGTCCATTGAATTCTACTTATCTATCTTGTAGGTATTTAAGAGTGTTGTTTGATCCCACAATATCTATTCTTGGCCCTAACTAAATCATGCTCAAGCTTGTCTCCATCATTATTTCTTGCCTTAGTTAAAAATTGACTCTTTAATCTTTGACTAAGTCACTTGGCTCCCTTTTGTTTTGATTGGTTATCAAGGACTATCTTGAATCATTAATCATATGACCCACCTCACTTTATCAATTTTACTATGCATGGATACCCACAAGTCATCAATATTATTCCAATTGAATTCACTTATGCCACTTGTCATGTACCTATTTATCCTTGAGATTTGCTAACCATTTGACCTCTCACTCATTGATCTTCAATGTAAGATTAATCATGCACATGGATCTATCTAGGCCCATTGACTCTACCTTTATCTAGATACCATTAGATATAGACTTACAATCCCATGATATTTCCACTTGGAAATACCATGTTAATCCTTGGGACATTTGAATTTCAATGGCTACTTTTTAGGTCTTGAACTTGACATTCCTACACCTATCTAGATCACCATTTTGTGGGCTATTTATTTCAGACCCTTTTGTTGGACAATTTTTTTGGGATTTGTGTCTCAGCCACTTCCTCCAAAGGAAATTACTTGCTTTATCTTTGCCTTGATAAATTTTTTCAGACAAAATGTTTGAAAGAATTCATGTCTTTAGGATCTCTGTCTCAGATATAATGTCTAAAAGAATTCATCTTTCAAGAAAATTGTCTCATATAATTTTCTTGAAGGAAATGTGCTTGTAAAATTGCCCTTTGACCTCAAATATTATACTTTGAGCATTCTAAAAGTGCCCTTTATAATTTTTACTTGGTCTACCTTACTGCAAAAAAATCCTTTGGAGAAACTGTGGGGGACACTTGTTTGAGAAATTGACCCTTAGAACTTCTGAAAAGTGCCCTTTTTGAAAGAAAAGTACCATTTAGGAACCTTGAAATATAACACTTTCCTAAGAAACATATAATTCAAAACCTTTGAAAAGTGACCTTCAATTAAGTGAGCCTTAGGGAAATTATTTTTGACAAAATGTCCAAAACAATTCTTGACACTTAGCTAAAAACCCTGAAATAAAAGTCCCAAAAAAATTAACACTTGGCCAAAAGACTGAAAAAACATCCAAAAGAGATAACACTTGTATATTTATTACAATCTCTATGTAGAACACTTCCTCTAAAATAGATCTAAATGCTCCAATAGCTTGGATAAAATTTGAATGAATCTCCCAAGTACAACTTTAGGCTTTTCTTGACCTACTCTTGCAACTGCTTAGTACCATGAAAATATTTTGGAATCCCTTCACTTGAAACATTGGGCCTACTTCAAAAACACCTATCCATTCAACTACATGAACATTACCTATATTTTTAAAGCTTGGTATGTGGGCCTAAAATGGACAACATGGTTGGTGACTCACAAAGGTTGTATGCTTGTTATGCCATGACTAGTTTCCTAATCTTGTCCATTGGGATATGGAGTCACAAGTATATAGGCTAGAAATATAAACTAATTTTTAATAGTATAAAAAACACACAAAAAAGAACAAAACACAAATTAAGGAACTAAACAAAACACACTATTCTTTACTTCACTTATTAAGACACACCAGAACAAGAAAGCAAACACACACTAATCCTAATATTTACAAGACAAACCTTCAACTCTCAATAGTAGGGTTTTAAGTGTATCCCATTCACAAGGATAATTAGTTCTTCTCCATTCATATTTACTAACTAAAATGTATTACTTTAATTACACTTGGTGATGACATACATTCCACTACATAGGGAATTAAACCTAGTATGCCTACCTAGATTTGATCTATCTTCATCACATTTCAAGACTATGTCACCTTCTTGAAATTATCTTAGAGTTACTTTCTTATTAAAAGACCTTTTCATCAGTACCTGGTGATGCTCTATGGCCTGATGATCCTTACTTATAGTCTCTTATAATTCCATTATTTCTATAAATCTCAATTCCATGGGAGTGTTCTCAAGAAACTCTAATTTGTGTGTTAATTCCAAGGCTAGAAGTATTTGAGATATGGATAGCCTGGCTTCTCTTCCATAGATATGCACAAAAGGATAATTCCATATTGAACTCTTAGGAGTTATCCTATCAACCCATAAGGTTGTCTTTAGTTTGGTATGCCAAGCTCTTTGGTTATGATTTAGGGTTCTCTTAATGATTCTGATCAAGTTCTTGTTAGTATATTAAACCAACCCATTACCTTGAGGGTAATAGTTGGATGAAGTGATCAAGAATGTGCCATTTATATTTTTCCATTTATTTTTTTATCACCCATAAAAGAATGATGATTATCTAAAATGATAGTAGAAGGGGTGTGAAACCTCATTATGATGTTCTCATAGAACTCCAATATGGCACTCTCATTAGCTTCTTTCAATGCTACTGCCTCAACCCATCTGATAAAATAGCTAGTTGTTGTGATTATCCATTTGTGACCAACACTTGATGGGGGTTATCATGACAATGAAGTCAATACCCCATTACATGAAAGCTTTCTCCACTTGAATAGGCTTCATATGAAGAGCTATAAGCTTCTACTTTTTTGTAAAGAAGGCACATTGTCCACATCTTCTCACCCAAGCATGATAATCCTTAAAGAGGTTGGCCCAATAATAACTAACCCTCATTATCTTGACAACCATGGTCCTTAGAGAGAAATGGCCTCTTGTTGTCCCATCATATAACTCCTCAAGAAATTCTCTAAACTAGTCATTATCAATGCATCTCAACAACACACCATTGACATATATCCTAAACAACATGCCATCTACAAGATAAAATGGTATAAATTGAAATCTAAAATACCTCCTTTGTGATCTATTCATGTTATTAGGGTACTCACCATTTTGGATAAATTTGGTCATATCCCATATCAAACTTTTTGGATGCAATAAACAAGCTATTTGGGGACACTCATGGTTTACTAGAACTTCCTCCTTTGATTCATGAAGATCTAAATCTAGATGCTTAGAGAGGCCTTTACCCCTTACTAATTTTTTCACTTTGATATCAACATCATACTCCATCACTTTAGTGATCCACCATACCATCTTTTCACTAAGATCCTTTCTCAAAAGAAATTCCTTGGTGCTAGGGTGAGAAACCATGACATGAATCTTGTTATTTGATACCATATGTCTAAATTTATTTAGTCCTCTTATAACATCTAGGACTCGCTTATCCATCAAGGTATATTTGGATTCATATTCTTTTAAACCTTGACTGAAGAATGCAATTGGTTGATCCATTCCCTCATTATTCTTTTGCATTAACATGATTGAGATAGTATCAAGGTTAGTAAAGGAATAAAATGTGAAGTCTTTAGTAAAATATGGATTCAAAAGGGTAGGAGCTTCTAAAATTACTTTCTTTATGGATTCAAAGTTTCTCTTACCCTTTTTGGTCTAAGAGAAGGCTTGTTCTTCTTGAGCATAACTATGATAGGTTTTACTAAAGATATAAAACTAGGTATGAATATTCTTATAAAATTTATTTTGCCCAAGAAACTATGAAGACCTTTCTTATGCAAGGGTTATGATAAACCTAGGATAGCCTCTATTCTTTCAAGATTGATAGTCAAACCATTCTTGGAAATATTATGTCCTAAGAGCTTACCTTCAAGAACAAAAAAGATGCACTTACTTGGGTTAAGGGATATCCCATATTGCCTACATCTTTCAAATGCTTGCCTTAAATGTTGCATGTGTTCATCTATATCTTTAGAAAATACTGTTATATCATCTAGATAAACTAGTACCAACTCATTTATTAAACCTTTAAAGGTCATGTCCATTGCTCCCTAAAAAGTGGCACCAACATTAAATAGACCAAAAGGCATCTTCCTATAAGAAAAGGTTCCCTATTTGTTAGTGAAGGCTATCTTGAACTAATCATCTTCATTGACTAAAATTTGATTGTAGCCTAAATAGCCATCTAGCAAAGAGAAACACTGAGAACCTAAAACCATCTATAGAATCTAGTCTATCAAGGGTAGAAGATAGTGATATTTAAATGACAATCCATTAATATCTATAAATTCCACATAAAGCCTTATCTCACCATTATTATTTTTAACAGGCATAAGTTTATTCACCCACATTGAATGCTTGATGCAAAATATTATCTAAGATTCAAAGAGCTTGGTGAGCTTCATCCTCATGAGTTGCTTAACCTTGGGGTTGATGGGTCTTTACTTTTATCTAAAAATTTTAACTCCCATTTATAAATCAATGGTATGGTGTGCTAGGATAGGATCAAATCGATTGAGGTCCTTATATTCTAAAGCAAAGATATCATGAAACTCTCTACATAGTTCAATGACTGCTTGCTTTTCTAATATGGAACATACATTACCTAGTTTGAGGAGTTTGTCTTTGTAGACTAAAAACCTTTCATAATTATCCTAATTTGTAGATGCACTCACTTTCTCTTTCCTCTTCTTATCATCCTCATTAAAGATACTTTCTAAGGTCACAAAACCCTTAGGTATCTTATTGGTCTTTAGCTACATAATCTAGTCACCCAACTGTTCTTAGAGTCTCCCTTAATTGTTTGAAGAAAACTCAACCTCATTTTGAAAGAAGCATGTAATGTGTTTGCCACTATCAAATACTTACCAAGAGACTTCATTATTGGGTACATAATATTTGATAATGATATTAATATGAGACTTCATTCCTTCCTCCTTTATGGTAGTTGGCGTGTTAAATTAGGCTCCTAAGGTAGCTAGTCTATTAACATGACTATTTTGTTCCCTTAAGATTGAGTGAATGGTGAATGTATTAAATTATTCAAGCAGATCCCATACCTGATGCCCATATGACTTAAGCAAAGAGTTTTTAGAATAAACCACCTTCCTCACCTAGTACACAACCACTCGTTATTTCCATACACTTGCAAGTTTTTGACCCCTTTTCTCCTTACCCATTCAAGGTCATGAATAAAACATTCATACTCAACCACATTGTACATGAAACTAAAATTAAATATATATGAATAATAATACTATTATTTGGATAGAAAGACTAGTATAATACTAGCCCCTACACCAAATTTACTTCTTAAACCATCAAAGAACATCTTCCACAGTTCATCATCTTTTCCCTCTTCCTTGGTGAGTAGAGGTGTTTATATTCCTTCTTCATGTATACAATATACCCCTAGATCAATTTCCTCTATGAGAGTATAAGGATATTGATCATAATTATTAGTACCATATTTATAAAGAAATAAATCTACAGTGTCATCATCTAGAATATAATCCTTTTCTTCATGAATAACATTGTTTAAATTATAACTTATCTTAATGTAAGGTTCAATATGAAACCTTGAAGGAGGTTGTGTCCTAATTTTCACCTTGTTATCATAACTCATCCTAAAGGCCAAGAACCAATTAGCTAAAAGATATCCAACAATCTTGTTAGTAAAATCCCTTGACAGGTAGATTACAAAGTGGGTTGGGAGATCAACAAAAATTATGCTTAAAAGATAGGAAAGCTAAGACAGTCATGTAGGAAAACCTTCAAGTTTTTGATTAGTATTATAGTTTTGGTAGGGATACCATCCAACTGTAGAACTCCTTTACTATGAGGTTCATTCTTCAAGCCTAATTTATTAGCTACTACCTTGGGCATGATTGAATTTGAAGCTCCACTATCCACTATGAAATTATGGACTAACTTGTCACCTACTATGAGAGTGAGATAAAATGGTGGAGATTTCTCAACCCTAGTGGATGGTTCAACATTAGTACTTGAGACACTTTCAATGGCAACATGACTTTGAATTTGATTTAAGGATGAATGATTAGTAGGGATAGTGGACAATTACTTATATAATAATTCTTTTTGGCCAGGCATATGAAGGATATCCTATAAGGAGATAGATGCTTTGTCACTCTTCAAATAATCTACTATGTTTAAAACATTAGTACTCACCTTTTATTATGTCCTTGGAGGTAAATAATTGCTTACAACTTTAGAAATAAAGGAACTTTGAATAGACCCTGCCACATTCTAACTTGTTGAAGGTGTGGAAGCCTTTAGAACTATCACACTCATAGCTACATCTTATTGCCTTGTAGGGTGGTTGGATGAGCCTATGAGAATTATACCACCATTTCTTAGAGCCCTCTTCTTGGCCCTTGTATTGTATACAATGGAGGCTCCTTGATTTAGAATAAAAGTTTCCTCAACTATAAAATTGGTGAAGAATTTTCCTTGAGGTTTCCAACATTCATTAGCTTACATCATCACCTCATCTTCATTTTATAGGAGTGGGGTAGCTACCCCTTGAGACACTAGAGCTTTCTCTCCATTTCTATTAGCATCCATGAATTGATCTTACTACCAATCTTCTCCTTGCATTAAATTGCTATGAATTGGTACCATCTCCTTTGCATTGGTGGTAGAGTTAGCATTGTATGTATTAGCTATAGACACCTAAAATTGGCCATTAAAAACCTTCAACCAGAATTTCGACAAATTTCTACCAAAGTGCACAATTTGGCTTAAAAATACTAAAATACATTAAAAGAGTTGAAATTTTTATATTCAAGTATTAATTTTTGCCAGGGTATCAGTAAATGGGGTAATGCAATTTATGAAGTAGCTAACTTTGATTAGATCATTTGAGTCAAAATGATATTTTTGTACCTAGGTGCTATGGATTACTCTTTTATATCAATTTTTTTTCACAAGACACATGCTTTTGTTATTTTGTGTTGGCAACATCCTAAATGGGAATATGGTTCCAACACATCTAACATTGACTTCTAATTATAATGCAGTCAAAAGTTGAGCCAATAATATGAAATTTTAACCAATTTGATTAATTTGTGCAAAAATTACCAAGGTTTTGCATCCAAGTTGACTAATCATGTTTAAGGCTAATTAAACCAAATCAAGAGATTAATTTGATTTTCCATGGAAATTTTTGAATGTTTATTTTTATAAATTGATATTGAATATATACATCATCAAATGACATCATTTCTTGGAAAGACATTCCTAGGCCATAAATGCATAAAATATCTCATCAAGCCACCCCATGCCTCATTAAGAACATCCCATGTCTCATCAATTTCCTCCCATGGATCTTAAATGCCCCTTATTCCAAAATATTGATGGGGGATATTTATGAATTTAATAACATAATTTAGATTAATTCATGGCCACATATCTCAATCTTGAGATTGATGGTCATGGTTGATCTTAAACCATTTCAAAAATCTATAAATAGGAGGCCTTACCTATTGATTTTTAAGCTTGGATAATAAGAAGTTATAATGAACAAATAATTAAAAAATCCATTACAATTAGTGTTATAATGCCAAATTATTGAGCCAAGCCAAAACTAAACATGGTGCCAAGGAGAGATGAAAGTAGCCACACTTCATTGATGAAGACTTCATGAACACAAAATGAGAAAGCCACTACAAACATTTTGGAGCATCCAAGGATGGTGAAGGAAGGTATTTATTTTATGTTTTAGTTATGCTTTCTATTTTTGTTTTTTTAATTAAGATACTCCTTTGAGATAGGCTCAAGGTGTTAGTTTAGTGTGTTTTTTATTGATTTTTTTATTCAAACACAATACTAATCTCCCCTTATCGCAATCTTATGTTCACAAATGGGCATCCTTGATAGGACTTAGCCTCAAAAATTTAGTCAAATTATACCTAAAAATAGCCTACTAACCATTGTCATGTAGGATCTTGGAGTGTGGAGGCAAACAAAGTAAAGATTTGAGTAAAAATTTATTATTTTGTAAGCCAATTTTTTTTTCTCAAGATTGTGTAACCTGGCTCGATTGTGTGCCCAAATCATCTCAACTCACCCCAATTTAGCCCTAAATTAGCCCCAACGTGACCCCAACTCACCCTGAATCATCCCCAAATTACCCTGACTCAATCCCAACTCAACCCAACTTGACCCCAAATCAGCCATTACTCAGCCCAAACTCGCCCTGACTCAGCCCCAACTTGGCCCCAACTCAGTCTTGACTCACCCTAACCCAACCCCAACTTGGCCTTGAATCAGCCCAAATCTATCCCAACTCATCTCTAACTCACCATAGTTTAACCCCAACTCAACCCCAACTCACCTGTCACCCAACTCGACTATCAACCCAACTTGACTGTCAACCAAAGAGCTCATTTTTTCAAAAGTCCTTGCCTCCTCTAAAGTGCTTCAAATCAGGAAGTCTTAATATTATTTTTTTAGGTTGAAAGGATGGTTTGGAATTTAATGTGGGTGTTTTAAATAATCATACACTTCAATTTGGAGTTTTAAAAAGAAGTTGGTTAAAATCACGCACACTTAAAATTTTGTGCCTAAAATGAATCTTTAACATGCTGAGTCTTGAACATTTCAAACTTTGGGTTTAAAACAAAAGTAGGTGATTATTAATTCATTTAGTCTTTTTTATTATAATCTTTACATGATTTTACAACTTAAGACCAAGGGGTCAAAATAACACCACCTAATCTTCCATTTGGTGATTAAAACTGAACTCAATTCTCAAATTTTGTTTTCAATAGTTGTTTAAATAAAATTTGATTGGCAAAAGAAGGGACATTGCATGTATGCTCTTCCATCTATCCCCTTTAGCTAACTTTTGGAATTAAAAGCATCATGTTTATTGCAAAGATCCTAGTCCAAGTCATATAAAGAACATCATTTACATCACTCCCTAAAAACACGTAGAATTATTAGGTGATCTTGACACGACCCTAAAGTTTTTCTATTATGTCTTTTATTTTATGTAAATTTGGCTTATGAGGGGGAATTCATTACCTCCCATAAGTTATTTATGGAATATTTGGCTTGAAATTTCATCTCCAAATACTAAATTCAACCACTCCCACTAGGATCATAGGTTTGAGTTGTTAAACCACCTTCTAGTGTTGGAGTTGTACACAGGACGTATCTTCACTTTGGACATCACACTACACTGAACAAGTGATAGATGTAGTGGTTGAAAAAATGGAAATCCTTTTTTCAACAAGCCACATGTGATGAACACCCAATTACATGATTTTATTTTACATCATGATGTGAAATTCATTTTTTAATTGATACCCCTGGAAAATTTTGAAAACTTGTAGATTTTAGAAAATTCCCACTTGTCATAGAAGTGTTGTTGGTGCAAGGTGCACCTCAATTTCCATGTCGTAGTACTATCATTTGAGAGAATGGGGGGTTTAAAAACCCTAATATATAATGTGTATTTTAATTTTTAGATGAACACTAAATGCCTCTAAAATGATGTATATTGATGGATTCCAATAATACCAAGCAAACCTTGTTAGTTTAGGACTTAAGAGTGATTAATTATCTACTTTTGTCCTAGATTAAAGTATTATTTAGAGTCAAAAATTGGTGTGAACAAATGATAAAAACCAAAATACATAGTCCTTTTTTTCCTTTGAACAAAGAGGTATTATGCTACCCGCATGAATCATCAATTTACCTTGTTCAAATTTCATCAAAACATGGAGATATATCATCCACTTTGGCATAGTTATGCTACCCAATTGAGTCTAGACTATTACAAAACAATGTTTAATGTCCTTCACTTATAATAAAAATTAAAAATTTCTCCTTCATAATTTCATATGGTTAATGTGATAAGTGGGTTCACCATTTGCACTAAACTTGAGGGAAATTAGGTTCAATTTCCAATTTTGCTTGAAGGATGTTTAAGACTCATAATCATTATCACCACTTGATAGACTTAAGTCATTTTGTGCTAAAAACTTGGAATTTTAGTCTATGAACCAAATATTTTTGTTTTACATCCTATTTCTATTAACATCATTTGAATACATAATTATGTTTCCTTAGAGATATTGTCAAAACTTGGAAGATATGTATGCCATTTGAGTTAAGAAAGGTAGTGTTACACTGCCAAATTTATGAGAAACCATCTTTTCCTTAGAGAGTTTTTGAAGCAAACATTTTTTCACGTCTTTTGAGTAGTTTAGAATTGTTACACTACCTAAAACATTTCAAACATTATTTCATAGATACTTTTGCATAGATTTTAAGTTTGTACACATTTTAAAGCCAATCCAAGTATACCTTTTGTGAATCTCTGTCTAGCATAGTTATTCTATTCACATTTTTCTAGCCTATTTGTCAAAAGAACCAAGTTTTATACCATTATTTGTGAGAGAAAAAACTATCCTTAAAGTACCTTTTGTTTCATACCTTGTACCTATTTAATTGAGTTCATGCCCAAGATTCAAATGCCTAGTTTTTGTTAGAAGTGTTTCAAATCCATTAGATTAAAAATCTCATCTATTTCAAAGTCTAGCTTTTGATGTCATTTGGCTAAGAGTCTTAGCACATTCATTGTTCTAGTTTATATTTTTATGCTATGTTTGGCCAAAAGACGTAACAACAATTTATTTTCTTAGCTTAGACAAATTTGAAACACTTTTACCTTAGAGTTTGGCATTTCGATTTTAGGTCTATTTACTTGATCCTTTTGTATAAAATGTGTAAATTAAATACTTAATGTTAGCTTATTTTATCACAAATCATTGCATAAATCTTTTGATCCTTTTGATGAATCTAGACCAATTTTGAATATAATCTTTTAGACATTGTCTTTTTAGATTTTTTATAACTCTCTTCCTTTTCTATCACAAAAACTTTACTATGGATCCCAACATGTATTCCTACAGTTGTAGTGGACTTATGTATAATCCATGGATTAGTAATGTGATTGCATAAGAAGAAATGGTGTAAGACCCCTACATAGATAATATTGCTTATGAGATAGATCCTTATCCCTCTTATACTAATAAAATAGGGCCACAAAACCAAGATCCATTGGCTAACTATTTAGTTAATATGTCAGCATATTCAAAACAAGACCAAGAACAAACCATAAATACCTAGCTACGATACCCATAGTTAAATAAATAATTCCTCAACAATCATACTCTATTAATATGCCTTCCACATATGATCCATTTTTATTTGAGCATCATTTTTTTGACAATAAAGATGATATTTTGGTTAGATCCATAGAAGTAGGGGTTAATTTTCTAGCGGACTTCCATCATGAAAGTTTACCAAGCCTAGTAAGAATGCCTCACAACATATTGTATCATCAACATGCCTCTTCTATCAATCCATAAAATCTAGTACAAATAATGTATTAGGATACTAATATTCCTAAAAAATAAAATAACCTCATGAAATACCACTTCAGCTAAATGTAGGCAACACACAAACCTACGTAAATCTAGCATGCAATTTCAATCAAATGACCATGGTGAGTAAACCTCTTATTAACTTAGTTATTTTAAAAGGAGTTTTTATATAGTTAACTAATCAAGACAATCAAAGTTTAAACCCATTTTGATAAAACACTTTGGTACATAGCTTGTTACATATGCTAATTATCAAAAAAGTGTCTTCTACTTCTATACAAAATAATGAGTAAAACATAGTGGACAATGTGTAAGCAACACCCAATCTAAATAAAAATGGTACTAATACACAAACAAATACTCAACAACATATGAATTTAATTAATACCACAAGTGGATCTATAAACCCAGGAATAGGAGATTCTAAACCCCAACCTCAACCAGTTGCTTTATCAAGTGCACAACCAACATGATCAAGTAGTCAACCAAAAGCTAATGTTATGCCTCAATAATAGAATGTGATGAATCTTATTCCTACTCAACACATGATGAGTAACATTCCATAATAATAGGCACAAATGAATATACCAATGTCATAAAGGCTAAACATATTTTTGCCTCAACAAGGGCCAACTAATGTTCCACCTCATTAGGTAGTATCAAATGTGCCTTATTCTTCACATACAAACATGCCAATTCAAAACCAAATGATGTTTAATCAATAGTGTATTCATGTTGGTAAGTGATAGGTTATAAATCTCCAATAGGCATCTACTTCCCAACTAAGATTTGTGTAATAAGGGGGTTTTAATGTCTCTTAAATAGCTATTAGGTAACAATTGCCTTTTGTGTAGAGCATACCATAAGTTTAGAGAAAGGGTATTGGCTCACAAGTTCCCACTCAAAATTAAGGTTCAATTAGTCAATAATAGGTCCCTATTTAACCACAACATGCACAATATCATTATATCCCTCCATCCCAGCCTCAAAATACTCCAAGTCAAACCTTCATCACCAACTCAAACCAGAATATTGCATAGCCAAACATGCAATTCAACACGTATATCCTAATATTAATATGCTTATTCTTGGTTCATTTCCCAACAAATCCAATGTATACCAAATACCCACATCATACCCTAGTCAAAGTTCTTCAAATTTGACCACCCAATCATCTACCTAGGTCAATATTCCCACAAGTTTTATAGAATAAGAGTTACAACAAATGAAAGATGTTATCACCACCATCCAAGTGGGGAAAAAAATTAAAATTTTTAAGTTGGATGATGTGTGTTCCTATCATTTCAATATGGAGTACTTATAGATTCCATTTCCTCCAAGATACGAGCCACCAAAATTTGATAAATACAAGGGGAAAGGTGACCCCAAAGCCCATTTAACTGAGTTCTTTATTGCATGCCATCTAGTGGCATATAGTGATATATATCTTTTGTTGTTATTTCTAAGGAGATTATTTGATCAAGCCTTAGAGTGCTCCTTGAAGTTACCTAAGAATCTAGTAACTAATGTTGATGACCTTTTAGATAAGTTTGTGTAGCACTTTTCTTATAATCTCGAACATGATATTTCATTGGTTGACTTGATGCAAGTAAAATAAAAAGTTGGTGAGAGTTCTATTGGTTATCTACAGTGATGGAGAGCCATTTCAAGCTAATTTATCCATATTTTATTAGATAAATAAATAGCCATTGTGTTTATTAAAAAATTTCTTAGTGAGATAGCCTATCATCTAGAACTATAGTGTGCACATACATTTAAAGAAATCATTGATAGAGGTTTATTGATCGAGTGAGTGATCATTAATGAAGAAGTCATCAAGATTAATTTAACTAATCTAAACCAAGGTACCAATTAGGGAAGTATCCAAAACCAACATCTGATCCAAGTGCAAGTATCACAACATAGGCCAATAACCAAGATAGACCAAAGAAATTCAAATGTAATAAGAATGTTATGGGAAATGGAGTAATCGAGTCACATCATCTCCAAATGGTGAAAACATCCTCTACTCAACCTATACCACCTTTTCAACTTACTCCTACCCAAAAATATCTTCAACCAGTGCTACAAGCACAACAACCAAGATTTGTGTAACAAATGCCACAACCCTTGCCATTACAAAACCTCCTCCAAGGAGAATTGTGCCTATGTATCATGTTATTAGTGACCTTGGAGAGCCTATTGAGTTTGTATTTTGTAAACTTGTCATGGGTAATTTGATTAGTTGGTCTAGACCAACTAATTATCCTCAAGGCATCCCTTATCTTGATTAGTACCATGAAAATGAATTTTGTGAGTATCATTAGGATGAGCATAATTTACAAAGATGTATGAAAATTAAGAATTTGATTTAGAATATGTTATAAAATGGCAAGATCACATTGGATGGTTATACTTTCACCTCTAATCAGACTCTTGGAATCTATAAAAACCCTTTTCCATAGCATAACCAACAACAATAATGATAACAACACCAACAACTAGTATAACAATAAAATCAATAGTATCAAAATCAATGGCCAAACTAGTAGAACTAGTAGAGTCGATAGTAGAACCAATAACATCAGAATAATGGACAAAACCAAGGTTAGAATGGTAACAACCAACAAACCTACCATGTAGTTCACATGAATACAATAGGGTTATAGGTCATATTATAGGGGGTAGCATTAATACAATCTCCATTACTCCTAAATTGAGCACCAATCAATCTAGACCATTGATAAACAATGTCACTTAACCAAATCACATAGATAATCCTTATTTGACCTGGGACTACATGCAAGCAAACCAACAAATCAAGATTCCCACTTTTGGACCTTATATTGATAACTCATCCTTGCCCCATGACCACATACAAGTACACTATAAATTGAGACTTATCCTATTTGGTTCCACACCATTACCACCATTTGTTAGCAACCATGGTCTTGTAATTAATATTGATTGTGAAATCACAACTCAGAGGTCAAAAATTAACATTCTAGGTCCACATCCATCTACCACCTAACCCATTATCCAACCAACCATTCATCTTTAGAACAAACCATTTAACATTGTCTAAGATAAGAAGTTTGATATTATGGAACAATTATAGAAGACACAAGCCTAGATCTACATTTTAGATTTGTTTTGAGCATCGATAATCCATAAGAACATTTTGAATGAGTTCTTAATCTAATCCATTATTTTTAGTGACATATCCCTTAATAAAATTTAAGATTTCATTAGACACCTAGCTTCTGCCCAACAAGTCTCATTCAACCAAAGCGATATGTCTTCCCTTGGCCCACTCTATAATAATCAATTATACATATGAGTTTATATAAAGTGGCATAAAGTGAAATGTGTCCTTATAGACAATGGATTAGGCCTCAACATAGTGTCTCTAAAGCTCAACAAGCTTCTTGGGTACACAATGGTAGATCTCTAAATATAAATGATAACTATCAAAGCCTATGATAATCAAGAGAGAGAATCACAAGGCACCATTAGCCTACCATTTACCATTAGGCCTTTAACCTATGATACACTTTGTCATGTGATTGATCTTGAGTTGTCATATAATATGCTTCTAGGTAGGCCTTGGTTACATGAGATTCATGTAGTCTTATCAACATTGTATCAATATATCTAGTTCTCCCACTTAGGGATGGAAGTAAATATTCTAAGAGATTAGCACCCATATGAACACTTCAAACATCTCAAGGTTAAGTTTCAAAGCTATAATTACCAATATGACATGAATCCAAGTTCCAAGTAGGATAAAGGAAAGGCCATACTTATTGATTCTCTAGAGCATAATTGTATAGATCCTAATACCTTGGATTCCTTTTCCCACATGCCACCTCTTAAAGCATATAATCATTACACCATTTTAGCTAATGGCCTAGGATAATATTTAATGCATGATACGTTTCATATTGCTAATCTTCCTCATAATAAAAAGACCTTTGGAAGACCTAAAGTTACCCCACACATGAATTAGCAATAAAAGAGAAAAAATGAAGAACCTATTATGTTTATACTAACATATGGCCTAGAACCAGACCCTCTCAAGGGAGATGAATCATGGTTATACAATTAAAACCAAGCTGATTGTTATAAGAGTGTAAAATATCCTATTCCCAATAAGATCATGAAAAATCAAGACTATGAAGGAAGAGGCCTCAAACCAAATCAATAAGGAAAATTGAGCTAATTTTCATGACCAAATATAAAAGACTCCATGGAATTAGATTTAAACCACATGTGGGTGACCCCACATATCTTATTCATGTCCCATCACCAACAACTAGTGATGATGATGTTGATAATGAAGCAAAGTCTAATCATAGACTTATCTTTAATGACCTAATTGAGACTAAATTATTTGATAATAATCTCATTTGTGCCCTTACCCCAGTCATTCATCACAACTCATTTCTAATATATTATCCCCAACTGATAGATTGGGACCAACAAGAATCTAGTTTACCGATTGATGAGTTTTAGAATGATGAGGCATTTTATGATTTTCTAGGCCTTAGAGATAACATTCTTTTGGGAGATCATAAAATAGGTTTCTCAATCACATTAGATCCTGAAGCCTATTTTGGAGAGTGGGTGAATACCCTTAGCCAAAAATAAATAAATAAAACATTGAGGCCCCAAAGTGAAAACCTCTTTGAGGTGCTTTTGACTAGGGAAAAAGTAAAGATAAAGGCTAGTCTAGTAGTGAAAACCTATTTCAGGCACCATTAGATGGGGGTGTTCATTATTCTTTGAATTTAGACAGGGAGACCAATGATGAACTTACCTATGGATCCAAGTTCAATTTTAATCAACAATAAGTGTTTGATATAATTATTCAAGACTTTTTGACTATTTTTGTCACATAGCCAGATCTCCCATTAAGGGACTTAGATTTATCATGCCTAGGAGAAGTTGAAGAGCAAGCCCTAATAAAGGACCCTGATATTGTCTTATAGTTCAGGTCTTTACCTATTATCCTAGAAGATGGATCAACCCTTATAGTTGAATATATAACAAAGATAAACATCAAGACTCCATTGGAACCAAAATGGATAAAATTAGGCACACCCCTCACTAAGGAAGAACATGAAGTCTCTACAGCTCTATTGAGATAATTTATAGATATCTTTATATGGACTTATTATGATATACTAGGCTTGGACTCCATCTTGGTTTTACATCACCTTATGGTAAATATTGATTCCAAACCAATTAAGCAAAAGCTACGTAAGATGCATCCTCACATTATTGTATTAGTAAAGAAAGATTTGAAAAAACTCTTAGAAATAAGATGTATTCGATCTATTGACTACTCAAAATGGATATCTAATGTTGTACCTATTAGCAAAAAGCTTGAAGGAATCAAAATCTATACTGATTTTAGTGACATAAACAAAGCTTTCCCTAAGGATTACTTTCCATTGCCTAATATTAACATGATTTTCAAATCCATAATGGGTTATTATATGCTTTCACTCATAGATGGATTTTTAGGATATAACTAGATTAGAATAGCACTAAAAGATCAACATAAAACAACATTCACCACTCCATGGGAAACATTTTATTATCAGGTAATGATATTTGGTCTTAATAATGCTAGAGATACATATCAAAAATCCATGACCATCATATTTCATGATATGATGCATGATATTATAGAAGATTACGTTGATGACATACTAGGCAAATAAAAAACTACGGCTGACCATCCAACAATGCTATATAGAATATTTGAATGACTATGTGAGTAAAAGTTTGACTAAATCCAAAGAAATGTGTATTTGGAGTAATATTATAAAAATTAATTAGATTCATTGTGTCTCTTCAATGCATTAAATTTGATCCAACCAAAGTCCAAACTATAATAGAGATGCCACCACCAACCAATTTGAAGTAGGTCTATAGTTTGCAAGATAAGATCCAATCAATCTAATGCTTCATATATTGGTTAGTAGACAAGTGTCATCCATCTTCACATCTTATAAAAATGGAGTTGTATTCCATTGGGATAATCACTAAAAACTAGCTTTTTAGTAGCTAAAATATACCTAGAAAATCCACCTATTTTGTTACCCCCTATGTTAGGAAAACCATTTTTGTTGTATATATCAGCTACATATAGTGCCTTGGGGACACTTATAGGTCAACATGATGATAATGGAAAATATCATGCAATATACTCCTTAAGTTCTACATTAGTCACATATGAACATAACTATATGCCTATTGAAAAATCATATCTAGTCATGGTATTCATAGCTCAAAAATTATGACACTAAATATTGAACAATAAGACCATGGTCATTTCAAAAGTAGATCCACTCAAATATCTACTATCTAAAATAGATTTACAAGGTAGAATGGCCATGTGGATCATGCTTCTTGATGAGTTTGACATAGAATTTGTTAATCAAAAGGCAATCAAGGGATAAATCCTTGCATATTAGCTTGCTAAAGTAGCCACTCACATTCCAATTTCTTGATGAATCTATAATGACCATCATTAGCATACCTCTTAAAGAGTAGTAGTGGAAGTTGTATTTTGATGGATCATTTAATGCACATGGATTGGAGGTAGGCCTCTTATTTATTACACCATAAGAGGATATAATTCCTAAATCATTCAAAATTAGTTTCCCTTATACCAATAACATGGCTGAGTATGAAGCACTTTTTACAAGAATTTGACAAGCAGTATAGTGGAACATATCTCATCTCAAAGTTTATGGTGATTTTTAGTTAATCATCAATCAATTCATGAACCATTTCCAAACTAAAGATGACAAACTAGTTTCTTACAAAGCTATGGTCAACACTCTAAAACAACAAATTATAGATATCCAATTTGAGCATATACTAAGGGATAGTAATAGAACTATAGATGACATAGCTACTATCAGTTCTCTGATTTGACAAATAGACAAAGCTAGAGAATATTAGTTCCTTAATGAAAATTTAGTCACACTAGCTCATTAACCCTCAACCATTACAATGATTTATGATATTTTTGGTCCTAATTTTATTTGGTACTTAGACCTATACAACTACCTTCATGACCAATTTTTACCACATGACTTATCCAAAAAAAAATCAAAGCCCTTATCCATCAATCCACTTATTATACTCATGATTTCTGGATAAGACTACCCCATTAGAGTGATCTCTAGTCCTTTTTGTACAAATTTCAATGGCATGCCAATATGATTCATGCCCTATCCAAGACTCTAAAACCAATGTTGACACCATGGTCATTTGCTACATGGGGACTCAACCTCATTGGGAAGATAAATCCCACCTCTTTAGATGGCCATAAACATATCTTTACCACCACTAAATATTTCATTCAGTGGTTTGAAGCTATACCCCTCATGTGACTAAAAAGTAGATTTCCAAGCTCATTTTCAACCATCTCATCTATTGTTATGGTATCCCCTCTGACATTATATCTGATAATGGAGGATCATTCAAGAACAAGGATGCCAACAAGATATGTGCCAAATATAACATCACATGACATTTTCATATGGCATATTATCCTCAAGGTAATGACTAGGACAATGCATCAAACAAAACCATTGTCAACATTCTAAAAAATATTGTCAATGATGTCAGTCATGATTGGAAACTTCAAATATTATGTGCCCTTTGGGCATACCATCCCAATTATTGTATACCCACATGAGCCACTCCATATTCACTTGTTTATGGTATAGAATTCATACTTCTTATTAAGGTTGAGTTACCCTAACTGTGCATATCTTTTAGGCATGTCCTAGATGATCATAAATATCGAGTATCTCACCTACAAGAGCTAGACCTACTTGATGAAAAATGCATAGTTATGCTCAATAATCTTTAGGCATATCATAACTGACTCAAAGGCCACTATAATTGGCTCATCAAGTATATAACATTTAAACTTGCTGATCTTGTTCTTAAATAAAACCAAAATAACACCATGGATGAGAAGACATATAAAGGTAAATTCAAACCAAACTAGATAGGGCATTTCATCATTACTGTAGGTTATGGATCAAGAGCATACAAGCTCACCACACCAGATAGAGATGAAATTCCTAAGCTAATAAATATTATTCACCTCAAGTGATACTATTCTTGAGTGCTATGGTGTATTGTCTATAAGGACCATTTTAGTTGTGCCACTTTATCACTTTTTTCTTTATACATATATCATTCTTATAATTCCTCTTAGCCTATTATCTATCCATTTTACCATTCCATTTTATCAACCAAGCATGCTTTTAATCATATCTACCTAGGCCATTTGACCTTGGTTTTACCATTAGTTGCACATTTTTAACACCAATGAATCTGATCAGTTTTAACAATTGTTTTGAGAATTTTAGATAGAGATAGTATTTTAGATTATTATGATAGAAGTTTGAATAGTTGAATCCTTTGTTTATTGTTCCTTTCTTATCACTAGTATTGATACTAATTATAACTACCTATGAGCAAATTAGTACCATTGATTTATGCCATTGTATCCTAATTATAATCACCTATAGACAAACTAGGGGTAACATTTATTTATTGAGCCTTGACATACCAACTTGTCATTTACTATGTCATACTATGCCTTTAACCCAACTATGCCTATTTTGTTTGAATTGACTACTACACCAGTTAGATTCTTTCATTATAGGGTAGAACTACAGTGACTTGAGGTCCTACTTTGAGACTATATTGGCAACACTTGATACTTATTAAGGTCAGATCAATCACCCTTTTTAGCTATACTCTCACCATTTTACAAGTAACCTAAACCACACTCTCCCTAATTTGTAAGTAACCTAAGCCATGCTCTCACCATTTTGTGAGCAACCTAAGTCATACTCTCACTATTTTGAGAGTAACCTAAGCCATGTTCTCACCATTTTGTGATCAACCAAAGCCATGCTCTCATCATTTTGTGAGCAACCTAAGTAACGCTCTCACCATTTTATGAGTTTGAACCATTTAACATCTTGTCATTCTTGATGGAGTTGAGATACTTTTAAAATTCTAAGAATATTTGTAAAACCATTAGAAGAAACTAAAAACATTGACCACTTCTTTGCTTTAAGGATTCTAGGAACCCTTACTAAGTCACAATAAAATCACTTGTCACTTAGTTACTCCATATTTTTTGGCCTTTTCTCCCATGCAATTTCCATTTTGCAAGACCATTCATATTATTCTATCACATCCATTATGTTGTTTTCGTTAGTTATCATTTTCTTCCCATTTCCTAGGAGAACTATATTTGGCCTAATCTTTTTATTAGATATTACATCCATGGAACTATGTAGGTAGTGTTCACTTACCTATTGAATATGGAGAAAAATACACCACCCCCTTACTTTTCTTCTATTATCTCATTTTATTAGTTTGTTAAGTTGTCACCTACTTCCTAGGGGAAATATTTGTATGCTTTATATTAAGTTATTTATTTGTTTATTTCTACTTATTTATTTTTTTGTGTGCCTATTTGTTTGCTTTCATCACTGTTGCATTGATTTAGTCTATGTGCATTTATTGGGTGATTTCTTGCCTACATTTACACTTGAATCCATCCATATTCATACATCTACATTGGCATCATGGTTTCTATCATTAGTGCATTATTTTTTATTGAGTATTGGATTATGAAAGTTAGTCCTTATGCCTATTTTAACCAAGTCCTCATGATGATATATCATGATGATTACCGACATGTGATATTAAAAAAATCAACTTTTAGAAGTCTATTCAGTAATAGTGGCATTAACATCTCTTTGGCATTGATATCCTAATTCAATCCTAGTCATATCCTACACAACATCATTAAAAAATGAAAGAATTTTAACCTTTGTTTAATTCAGATGAGTATCGCCCCATTGTTAAGCATGAAATATACTGAGAGGGGGGTGAATCAGTATATTATATATCTTTTACTTAATATAATTTCTTTTATTTAACCACTTAATCACACATTCAAGATATGTAATAAAACTAAAATAAGAACATGCACCACACGAGAGAGAGAGAGAGAGAGAGAGAGAGAGAGAGAGAGAGAGAGAGAGAGAGAGAGAGAGAGAGAGAGAGAGAGAGAGCAGATTTTTATGTGAAAACCCAAAGTAGGAAAAACCACAAAGAAAAATCTCAATTATATGAAAGAGCACCAACTCAAATTATAAAGTTCACAAGTACCAACTTACAGGAGCACCAACCCCTTTGCCGAGCACCAACACAACTATTTGTGATCACCAACCCATAGGAGTACCAACCCCTTACAAATATTTTTGAGCACTAACCCATAAGAGCACCAACTCCTCTTGTGTATAAAACACAACTATCTCTCAATGTTGCTTACTCAACAAATGATAGAACTATACAATATCTCCTACTTTTCTGTCCTCTTTTCTTATAAAAACCCATGTAATCTCTTTCATATTTCAAATGGCTTCTCAAGCATTTATTTATAGATTTCCAAATGACCTTTGGCATTCACCCTTTATGCCCCTTCAATCCTCATAGAAAATGGTGCCAAACTTGCATGACCCTTCATATCCTTGCATTTGAAAAGTCAAATGGTGACCTTTCATAAGCAAGTGCATCTTCTCCTCTTTTATCTTTATCTTGGTGAATTTTCATATTCCTCAAAGTATCTTTCATAAAATAATGCACCATATTCTCTTTTGTCTTCACATTGTGACTCTTGGAATTTCTCAAGATGACTCTTCATGAGAAAATGTATCCCATTCCTCATTTGTATTTACCCCATGTCTCTTTGACTTCTCTATGGGCCCTCTTTTGACTTATATGCAACCAAAAATATATTCATTAATATTGAATAAATATTAACACACATTATCCAAGATATGAATATTAAAAACACCATTAAATTTAATGAGGTATTTATCACCAATGCTAGACCTTTGACATCAATGACAATATTTCCAACAATCTGCCCCTTTGTCATTGATGGCAACCTCAAAATAAAATTACCACATCCTAAAACTTATACTGCACATGTCAACCTACACATACTTCCATCTGAGAAATATATAGTAACTCCCCCTTACTATATCAACCTATACCTATTCTCGCACCTGTACCTATTTCTATTTTTCTCCCCCTTTAACATCAATGGAAAAGGGCATATCTTGGAGCCAACACTTAGCTCCCCCTCAACTGATATTGATCCTCAATGGTAGGAATTAAAATAAATTACTCCCAACTTCTCTCATAGATACTCAAATGTGTCTTTTGGTAGTGATTTTGTAAAATATCTACAATCTACTCTATAGTACTGATATATTCTATCTTAACATATTGATCTACAACATACTCTCTCAAGAAGTGATATCTGATAGGAATATGTTTTGTTCTTTAATGCATCAATGGGTTCTTAGAAATATTAATAGCACTTATGTTGTCACAAAAAATAGAAATAGGTTCATCATATTTTACCTTGATATCTTCCAAAGTTTGCTTCTTCCAAATCGCTTGAGTAAAAAACAATATCGTTGCAATATATTTTTCTTTAGCTATATAAAGTGACACTAAATTTTGATTTTTGCTTAGCCATTAAACTAAGCTATCATCAAGGAAGAAATATCTTCCACTTGTACTCTTCTTGTCATCTAAGCAACCAAATTAAAATATCTGCTTGTGAGATACCATAATTGATAATCCAATGTCCCCTTGATATATATGAATATTCTCTTCACCAACTAAACATGACTATATTTTAGAGATGACTGATATCTTATAACTATACCTACCGCATGCATTATGTCTAACCTCAATACTTTAAAATATAAAAGACTACCAATCATAGATATATACAAAGATTGATCTGTAATAGGTGAGTTTTCATCCTTGCTTACCTTACTTCCTATAGTCATTGGCGTGCCAACTATTGCACAATCCTCAAAACCAAATTTCTTCAATATTTCCTTGGCATATTTACTTTGAGATATGAAAATTCCTTTATCTGACTAAAATATTTACAATGCTAAAAAAAATGACAATTATCCAAGCATAGACATCTCAACTTATTTTTGCATATTATCAAAAAATTCTTTTATCATATTTTCAGTGTTTTCTCCATAAATGATGTCATCAACATATACCACAATAATCAATTAATGCTCACTTTTTATTTTGATGTAGAGATTATTGTCAATAAATCCTCTCTTAAAACCTTGATCCTACATGTACTTATCAAGTCTTGCATACCAAGATCTGGGATCTTATTTCAATCCATATAGTGCTTTCTTTAATTTGCATACATAGCTACTAATATTTGAGAGAATAAATCCCTAAGGCTACTCAATGTAGACCTCTTCTTCTAGATTCCCATTTAGGAAGGTAGATTTGACATCCATCTAAAATAATTTAAAATTTTTAAACACTACATATGTAAGAAACATTCTAACAACATCTAGCCTTGCCATTGGTACAAAAGTTTCTTCAAAATCTATTCCCTCAATTTGAGCATATCCTTTACATACTAATCTTGCTTTATTCGTAGTCACTTCTCCATTTTCATTCAACTTATTTCTATAAACCCATTTTTTCCTATCACATTATGATTTTTTGGTCTAAGCACTAATTCCCAAGTATCATTATTTTCTATATGATTTGATTCTTCGTCTATTTCCTTAATCCAATGCTTATCATGTCTATCTTTTGAAAAAGTTCTAGGCTGAATTTTGGATAATAAAGAGAAATTAACTTGCTCAAATTCACTTACCATCATTCTTATGGTGTGAATTCTTTCATTTATGTCCCCAATGATGTCACTTTTATTATGATTCCTCTATACACATTTGGATGGGGGTTTGGTGTCCTTTTTCTCCTTCTTCTCATCTTCCTCTTCAATGATTTTAGGAATGTCTATTAGATCACTGATTCTTTGTGCTCCATCTTCTTCTATCCTGACACTTGCACTTTCAACTGTTTTCTTGGTTCTTTTGTTATAACATTTATAAGCTTTAATTTTGCAAGAATAACCAAGACATATACCTTCATTTGATCTAGATTCAAACTTACCCAACTTTAAATCGATTCTCTTTATGAAGCATCTGCTACCAAAAACTCTAAAATAATAAACTATAGTTGGTTTGTCTTTCCATAGCTCATAAGGATTCTTGTCACTATTGACTCTCAATAATGCCTTATTTTGAATATGTACTATTGTACCAATTTTCTCTCTCCAATATTTATCTAGTATATTGGATTCATTTATCATTATCCTTGCCATCTCCTAAACTATTCTATTTCTCCATTTAAGTACTTCATTTTATTGTGGAGTTCTAGCTACTGAATAATGTCTTTTTATTCTATGATCTTCACAAAAATCAATAAATTTATCTGACATGAATTTTCCTCTTTGATTTGATCTTAGGCACTTAATCTTCAAACTAGTTTCATTCTCAACTAATGATTTGAATGCTTTGAAATGTCTGAAAGCTTCTAATTTTTTTTTTAAAAACATTACCCAAGTCATACATGAAAAATCATCAATAAACAACATGAAATATTTATCACATTGAGTACTTTGAGTTCTCATAGGTCCACACAAATTATTGTGAACAAGCTCTAACATCTAAGTGGTCAAGTATTCTTTTATTTTGAACCACCTTCTATCCTATTTCCCATGCTAACAAGGTTCACAAAGCGTGTTGGATGGCTTTGTAATTTCTGGAAGATTTTTGACTACTTGATTCTTGATGATGTTGACAAGATCATCAAAATTTATGTGTCCCATTATCCTATGCCATAGCCAATTTTTTTAAATCTGACTCAAACATCTTTGACCTTCGATGTCTGATAACATATACAAATTATTTGTTATTCTTTAAGTATCTACAATCAACACATCTAAATATTTTCTCCTAATTGTACAACCTTTCACATAAAACTTTAGTGTGTGCCTCTAATCACACATTTGACTTACACTCAAAAGATTATGCTTAAGACCTTTTACATATAAAACATTTTCAATTTTAGTTCTACCATTATTCAAACTTAGTGTACCTTTTCCAACAATTTTGGTAGGAGTATTATCTTTGAATTTCACTATGACACTATTGATCTTCTTAAAGTTTATGAACTTGCTCTTGTCTCTAATCCTATGCCTTGAACATACATTGTCAATGAACCATGGATTTTCTTCATTTCTTGCATGCAAAGCTATCTATAACAACATAGAATTTTCAGGTTGTTTCTTCTCCCATGAACCTATCTAAACTTTATTCTTGATATATGGAGCCTTCAAACTTTAGACCTTCTTGACTAACTCAAACATGATTATACAATATTGGGCTATGTGTTTGAAGCTATTTAACTTGTAACATACTATGGCATATTCATTAAAACTTGATAGAGGAGAAAAATAGTTGTGACTTTTTCTTGACTCTACATGAGTTTCCTTCTTATTTCTAAAATTTTCAACCCTTTTTCTACATTCTATTTTTTTATGACCATATCCATTACAATAAAAATAGTAAACATAAAAATAGGACCTTTTTGTATATATTTGACCTAATTACCTTTGGTAACTCTATTCCTTCCAACCTTCTTTGTTTGAGATGTCCTCTGTATTCTTAACTTATCCCTTTTTATTTCCTCTTTTTTAAGAGCTTCAACATAGCTCTTTCCTTTTTCTGTGTTAACATTATCTATGAAAGTAGTGGCCTCCTCTTTCTCTTTTTCAAATATGATACCTATCTTATTTGACATTGATCTTTGAATTTATAATATATTATTCAACATATTAGTGTTATTATTAAATTTTAAATCATTGGCTACTCTATCATTGATTGCTTTACTTGTTTTCTCAAGATCTGATTTCAAAGAAGTAATTTCAATAACATACCTTTCACATTCTTCACTTACTTTTTGTAGATGTGTCGTTAGATATTTTTCATTCTTCTTAGATTCTTCAAAGTTTGTTTGTAGATATTAAATTATTTCCTTTGGCTCCTTTTTATTTTTTCCGATCTGGAGCTTCAATCTTCGATTCTTCTTCTCAAGAGATTTTAACTCTTCTTAGGCACAAACAAGTTCTCCTTCTAGATTCACTTCAGCTTCACCCTATTCTTCTTCTTGATCATCTATACTTTTACTTGTAGAGGCATCTTTATGTATGGACATGAATAGAATCTCTTTTTCTTCTGAGTCACTGACTCCACTATCTTTGACTAAGCTAGGATCTTTAGAATACAAACTGTTATTCTGAAATCCCTTCTTGAATTTTCTTTTGAAATTATTTGGGTATGTGCACTTTCCTTATTCATTATCACCATTACCCTTATCTAGGCACTTATCTTCAAAATGTCTAATCTTTCCACAATTAAAACATTTAAAAGGTAATTTTTCTTGATATTTACCTGTGCCCTTTTTTAGCTTGCAAATGAATAGAGCTCTATTGTCATCTTCATCATCGCTAGAACTGTTAGTTGATTCTTGAATCTTATCCTTCTCTTTCTTTGATGTTTTGAAATTAGCTTCACTTTTCAAAGTTTTATCTTGTTCATTTCACATCTCATATGTTGTAAGAATACCATGTATCTCATCCATCTTTAGCTTAGCTAAATTCTTCATTTCTTCAATTGCCAAAACTTTTACACCATATCTCAATATTAGAGATCTTAAAACTTTTTGTACCATAATTGATTCTTCTAAAATTTCTCCAAGACCTTGAATCTGATTAACTATTTGATCAACTTGAAAAAGTAACTTTCTATATTTTCTTCCTCTTCCATCTTCAAACTCTCAAACTATCTTTTGAAAGTCTGAAGCTTAGCTTGCTGAACCGTTCCATCATCTTTGTAAATATTCTCAAGTTTTACCCAAGTTTCATGAGTAGTTTTACATTGCATAAATTTAACAAATTCTGATTCACATAAACCACATTAAATAGCATTTTAAGCTTTGGAATTATTTTCACTTGCCTTCTTTTCCATTAGAGTAGTTACAAGTGTCTGTGGCTCTTCATATTCCTCCACCACTGCTTATCAAATGTTGAATCCAAGGGCCATTTAATAAGTCCTCATCCTTGTGATCTAAAAAGCATAATTTTTCCCATCAAACAAAGGTGCATTATTTGTAGAAAAAACTTCATGTGATCCATCCATTATGATTTCCCCAATCTACCTTCAAGCTATAAAACTTTTTCAAAAAGAACTTGTTCTAATACCAATTATTAAGCATGAAATATAATGAGAGGGGGGGGGGTGAATCAATATATTATATATCTTTTAATTAATCTAATATCTTTGTAATAAAACTATAAAAATAATATGCACCACACAAGAGAGAGAGAGAGAGAGAGAGAGAGAGAGAGAGAGAGAGAGAGAGAGAGAGAGAGAGAGAGAGAGAGTATATCTATATGTGGAAAACCAAAGTGGGAAAAACTATGGATAAAAATATCAAGTATATGAATGAGCACCAACTCAAACTATAAATTTCATAAGCACCAACTTGTAGGAGCACCAATCCCTTTGCCAAACACCAACACAATAAATATTTGTGATCACCAACCCACAAGAGGGCCAACCCCTTACAAATATTTATGAGTACCAACCCAAAATATCACCAACCCCTCTTATGTATAAAACACAACTATCTCTCAATGTTACTTAACAAATAATAGAACTCTAAATATCTCCTACTTTTCTCTCTTCTTTTATTATATAAAACAATTACAAAACCATGCACTCTCTTGCATATTTCAAATGGCTTCTCAAGCCTTTATTTATAGCTTTCCAAATGGGCTTTGGCATTCACCCTCTATGACCCTTCAATTCTCATGGAAAATGGTGTCAAACTTCCATGACCCTTTGTATCCTTGCATTTGAAAAGTCACATGGTGACCCTTCATAAGCAAATGCATCCTTTCCTCTTTTATCTTTATTTTGGTGACTTTTTATATTCCTCAAAGTGTCCCTTCATGGAAAAATGCACCATACCCTATTTTTTCTTCACATGGTGACTCTTGGAATTCGTCAAGATGACTCTTCATGAGAAAATGCATCCCATTCCTCTTTTATCTCTACCCCATTACTCTTTGACTTCTCCACAGGCCCTATTTTGACTTATATGCAACTAAAAATATATTAATTAATATTAAATAAATATTAACACACATTATCCAAGATATGAATATTAAAAACACTATTAAATGCAATGGGGCCTTTATCACTAATGCTAGACCTTTGACATCAATGCTAATATTTCCAACACCCACTAGCAAGTTGTACCATTTCATCTTTATCCTATATATTAGATTATCATCATAATTGACCAAGTAAATAATGTTTGTCATAATTGGGGTTCAATGATTATAGTTGCCTATGAATAAATCATTGCACACCATCCCACCTGCAATTCTTAATGATTATAACCACTTTTAGGTAAATCATTATTTCTCACCAGATTTTCTTTTTATATGCCCAAATAGGGGCATGTTTTTATCTTGTTTTTCTATCCTAACTAGGACAACTCCACATTCTCAATAATTATAATTGCCTTTTGGAAAATCATTATGTTATCATACCATATTGCCACTATTAGGGTATAATGCTTATAACTACCTTTGAGAAAACCATTGTACACCATCCCACTTGTATTCTCAATGATTTTGACTACTTTTTAAAACTCATTGTGTTTTCACCCCATCATATTCCTTTCTTTGGTCCCCTCATTTTTCTTCCTTCTTTTTTAGGGACCGTTTGCCAACCTACTTGTGCCAACCATTCCCTCGAGAGGGAATCATACACTTAGTTCATCATCATTGCAGTTATAGGCATACAAGAGCTTTTCAATATTTGAGAAGATGTTATTGTGCTTATAGCTTGAAACACCTTCCAAAACAAGGGCAAACTGTAGACACTTAAAACTAGCCATCGATAACCTTCAACCAAGATTTTGACCAATTTCTACCAATGTGCACAATTTGGCTTAAAAACACTAAAAACATTAAAAGAGTTGAAATTTTTATATTAAAGTGTCAATTTTTTCCATGGTATCATTAAATTGAGCAATGTAATTTATTAAGAATCTAACTTTGATCAAATCATTTCGAGTCAAAATGACATTTTTGCACCTAGGTGCTTTAGATTGCTCTTTTATATCAATTTTATTGTATGAGACATATGCCTTTGTTAATTTTGTATTATAAACATCATAGATGGGAATATGGTTCCAATTCATCTAACGTCAACTTCTAATTCCAATCCAGTCAAATTTTGAGCTAATAATATAAAATTTTGACCAATTTGATTAATTTGTGCACAAATTGCTAAGGTTTTACATCAAAGTTGACTAATCATGTTTAAGGATAATTAAGCCAAATCAAGAGATTAAATTACTTTTTCATGGAAATTTTTAAATATTTATTTTTAGAAATTGATATCAAATATCTACATCATTAAATGACATCATTTCTTAGAAAGACATCCCTAGGCCATAAATGCATAAAATATCTCATCAAGCCATCATGCCTCATTAAGACCCTCCCATACCTCATCAATGCCTCTCATTCCTCTTAAATGCCCCTTCTTTATAAATATTTATGGGGGATATTTATGAATTTAATTACATAATTAGGATTATTTCATGGCCACACATCTCAATCTTAAGATGGACGGTCTAGTTGATCCTAAACCTTTTCAAAAATCTATAAGTAGGAGGCCTTACCTATTGATTTTTAAGCTTGGATAATGTAAATTTATAATGCACAAATAATTCCAAAAGCCATTATAATTAGTGTTATAATGCTAAATTATTGAGCTAATCCAAAGCCAACATGGTGCCAAGGAGAGATGAAAGTAGCCACACTTCATTGATGAAGATTTTATGAGCATAAACTAAGCAAGCCACTACAACAAGAATTTTGGAGCATCCAAGGAAGGTGAAGTAAGGTCTTTCTTTCATGTTTTAGTTATCTTTTCCATTTTTGTTTTGTTAACTAAGCTCCTCCTTTGAGATAGACTTAAGGTGTTAGTTTAGTGTGTTTTTGATTGATTTGTTTTATTCACTAACACAATAATAATCTTTCTCTATTACAATCCTATGTTCACATTAGTAGGCCTATTGGGATTAGGCTACCATTGGGTTCTCCCTCTTCCATATTATTTACTATAATGCTGTTGATAGGGGTAAGGATTATGGTAAGCACCTTATTACACATTAACTTGTCTATGTAGAGATCTTAGCCTTTGGATTTCTATATCTTTATCCATGACATTCTCTTCCTTCTTAGGAACAACTCTAAGCCTGGTATTGATGTTAGGAGTTTGAGACACATTTGAAGCATCAACATAAATTTGAGATAATGGATCCATAGAAACTTTAGGTGAAAATTTTCTAGCTTAGATGAGACTATTTTAAGCTTTGATAAAGAGATCATATGCTTCAAAGAGGGTGGATCCTAGCATAATTATGATTTTGATCCCAATGTCTCTCAAGTAAGTTGGAAACACAAAACTAATAGGTGGCCTCATAGGGGAGGAAACCTATGCCAAATCTTAGGAAACCTTTTGTTGAAGTCATGAATTATGTCTTTGGGTCCCATATTTATCACATTGAGCTGATGCATGAGAGAATCATGATCACCTTTTTTCACAAATCTAGAAGTCAACAATACTCCAAACTCATCCCATGTTAAAATGTGTCCACCTTCTAGAGTCTTGTTGTTCCCTAAATCCATCACTTGTTTTTGTGGACAACATGCTGATCATTTTTGGTCCTAAAGGCCAAAATGGTCTCTTTCTTTCTTTTAAAATGTTCTGAGTAGTTAAGTTTTTCAAATATTCAAGCCTTTTCAGCTAAAGAAGTCATAGGTTTAACAGGCAGGCTTTTTCAAAGTGAAGTTCAAAACACTTAAGGCATTTCCTTAGTGTTTTGAGGATGCTTCAATGTCGAGGTTCAATCAAAAGACTTAATGGTGGGATTCAAAAAATTAGAATGAACCATTGAACCATTGAACCCCACCTTCACAAGGTTTAATGAGCTCAAAGGTTCAATGGCTTTGATGAACTTAAAGAATAAAAGGATTCGAAGAGTTAAGATTGAACCATTGAACCTTAAACTTTGAAAGGTTCAAAGGTTAAAAGGTTCAATGAGTTCAATGAGTTCAATGGACTTAGAGAATGAAAGGATCTAGAGAGTTTGAAGCTTCAAAGGATTCAAAGAAATAGAATGAATTGATGAACCACTGAACCTTGAACCAAAATGATTCAAAAGTTCAAAGGTTCAAAAGGTTTAAAGAGTTCAAAGTTTGAAAAGAAGATTCCAGCAAATGAAGGAAGTGGAAGATTATAGAAAGAATTTTAACCAAATGGTTCAAAGAAATGGTTCAATCAAAGAAGAAAAAGAGAGTGAACGCGACCCTTTACAAAACATTCAATCACTGAAACGTTGAACCTATGAACCATTGAACCTTTAAACCAAAAGAGTTCAAGATTTAAGGTTCAAAGAGGCTCAAGCTACTGGTGACATCTCCATAGATGTCAAATTTAGGGTGATGGAATAACTATTGGTTTTCAAAAGACCTGAGAACAAGCTCAGTGACCAGCCTAGAAAGGAGCCAAAGGAGCCAACATAAAGTGAGAAGATAGCCCGAAGAGCTCAGATCACTAGGAAGACACAAAAAATAGCAAGGAAAGAGAGAAAAACTATGTGAAATATAGAAATATATATAGGAGAGTTATTTCTAGTAGGTGGAATAGTCCACCAGGTGGACATTAGAGAACATAAGCATTCAAAGGCATGACCTATTTTTCTACATTAAGTAAAGGTGAATGGACAACCATGTAAGCATCATAAAGAAGAACAAATAACCCATGTCTAAGAAGAGACATTTGAGATGATTTATAATGCTAAAGTCAAGGCTGATGAACTCTTTTAGCATGGCCCTTTCACATATATTCAATGCATTCAATTCAGCATGGGTTGATTTCATGAAAACAAGTGCCCAAGTCTTTCTTGTAAGGCTATATATTGTAATCTCCCTTTTGGTAGAGAGAGATCTCTCAGTTATTAGAAGCGAAGCTCTACCCAAATTGAAAGGCATTCTTGAGACTTTGAGCTTAGACTATTAATCATATTTTTTTAAATGAATGAGAAAGCAAGTGACCTTTCAGACTTTGTGTTGGAATAAGTTTGTGTCAGCTAGGAAATTGTTCTGATGTCTTTTTCCTAAATACAATATTTTCTATTTAATCAAACAAGTAGAACAAGTGGAAATAAGATGGAAGATGTCCTAAAGCTAACTGTGAGAGACTTTGTGCTACCATAAGTGTCTTTAGTCTATGTTTTGTGTAAAGGATACTAGAGAGACTTTGAGCTCTCTTTATCCTTCATAATCCTTTATTCTGTTGAAGTTTTAGGTGGAGACTTTGAGCTACACTTAATCCTATGGTGTTCTTTATCCTAATCAATGGGAGAAACAATGAAAGACTTTATGCTTTCATGGGTTTCTTGTGGATCTTGTTACTAACCTAGGAAGTCTTCCTCTAGTTTGTTGAACATCATTTCTTAAAGAATAGAAATGCCTTCAACAATTACTCAGGAATTCTCCCTTTTTCTGTGAATATCATCTCTAAAAAAAGAGTGGTATGATTTCATTTCTGAGTGTATTTTCATCTTATATATATATATATACACACACACAGACTATAGATTATAGGGAACCTCCCCTTTGTGAGAAGATAGATTTATCTCATTCTAGCTATGTTCACCACACCCATTTTACTGCATAAATCTTTGATGTCACAATTTTGCCATCAGTCAGCTGGTGACAAAATATTTACCCAATAGTTTTTGGCGACTCCACTAGGGAATGATGTGAAGTAGGAAAGAAAAAGACAACTTCATGCCAATAATTTTTAGCGACTCTGCTAGGGATGAATGAATAATTTTGATCTTTTTCCAGCAGCTCCACACTAATAGTTTTTGGTGACTCCACTGGGGAAGAATGAAATATTTAGTTCTTTTCCATTAGCATTTCATATCTGCTAGGGGTAAAACTCAGACAACTCCATGCCAATAGTTTTTGGTGACTCTGTTGGGGAAGAACAAGCAGCTTGAAGCATCAAGCTTCAAATTGAAGCAGTTCCAGTTATTTTCTATTTTCATTTTACACTCTAGTAGATTCACCATACATGTAAAGCTAGAGATCTCAAGGTATTGTTGACCCTATATTTGAGTTGGTGTAGCTAAGTAATTTTGATCTTTTTCCTCCACCATCTCACCTTTAGTGAAATAGGAGTTTTCCTCCAACAAACATCAGGTCCCCCATACCAGGTAAAGCTCCTCTTTCCTTTGCTAGTAGAGCTTTATCTATACATATCCCATAGAGATTTAGTATCCCTCATTTTAATAGGCATATCATGGCAGCTCGAGGTCCCTGGGGTAATACTTTTGGTTCCCTGAATTTGACCCCAACTCTACATGAGCTACCCCATAGCTCAAGGAAAAATTTACCTAAGTTCTATGGTGATGGGAAGGTTCATCCTGATGAACATATTTCAGCCTTTTGCATAGCCTATGGTGTGATAGGCATTGAATATGAAGACATTGTAGTCTTTATGGAGACATTGGAGGGAGCTACTGTAGACTAGGTTTATCATATGCAAGCACAAATAGTGACTGACTGGAACACTCTGAAGGCCAAATTTAAGGTTAGGTTCAAACCTATAGAAGATACACATGCCCTGTTAGCTCAGCTTACACAAATGAAGACGGAGCCTCATGAACCCATGAGAGACTTCATTGCTAAACTTGAAAAGCTAAGGAATAGAATTCCCACAATTTCTCAGCTGACACCTAAAAATTTCAAATGCTTCTTCCTCTATTATTAGCTTCTTAAAGTGAGTTTCCTATTGAGGTGGGCTAGCCACATAGATCTTACTGCAGCTCAAATTTTGGTGACTGAGGTTAAAGATGACCTTATCTTGATAGGAAAGATAAGAAGAGATCCTAATAGAAGTAAATCTTCTTCATCTTCTGAATATTCTTCCATAGGCACCATTGATCTTATGGTGCAAAAGCTAGCAAATGAATTGCTAGCTCTAAAAAGTAAATGGCACAAGTGATGTCTGCTCCTCCTTCTTATCAAGATATAGCAAGGAGGATGTTTCCTAACTAGTCATATTAGGGCAATGTTGCCAAAAATAAGGGGCAACCAAATCACCTTCCTCCCCCACCAGGGAAGCTTGCCATTGAAGCAACACCAGCTAACTTAGTAAATGGTTATCTTGAAGCTGAACATGATTTTTCTTTCCAACCTGAGTTAAACCAAGAAGATGATGTTGATCTCTTTGTAGAAGACCAAGAAGAATCAACTAGAGACTCTAACATTAGTTTCTTGAATTACCAAGATGAACCCAAAAATAAAGGTGAAGCATTTGATGGATCATACACCATATTTACTAAGTCCCAGAACCAGTCATCTCAACAAGTAGATAAAGGAAAAAATAGGAGAAAAATCTCGACCGGTAATTTCAATTGCTAAATGAGGGGATTCTCTACCTTTTCAATCAAAGGATCTGGTGATCACTACAAAATTAAGTACCTTAAATATTCCTTCACCTTCTACTTCAAATTCATAGACCAGTCCTACACCCTATAAAAACTAGATTGATGAACTACCTTCCTCCATTTTAAATTCATTTTAGTCATTTGATATAGTTGACTATGCTAAGGAGATCAAAATTCAAATGTTTGAGTTTGAATTCTTGCAATCCAACCTTGAGCAGTTGGATAGGTTAGTTTAATGCGTAAAATATAAAACCATCCTTGTAGGACAAGAAATTTTAGAAGTAACCCCTATTCCCCCAAAGAACACACTTGCCCAAAATAATCTTGTGAGTAATCCTCTAGCTAGCCCTAGAAAGATAGAACCATTTTACATTTCCCTATTGATAAACGGTCATCAGCTAAAAAATTGCATTATAGACTCAGGAGCTTCTAACAATTTCATGCCCTCTAAGGTGGCATAATCTCTTGGTCTCACACTGAATAAGACCTTTAGGAGATGTTTCTCCATGGAAAAAAACAAGTGCCTCTATTGAGACAAATCAAAGATGCTCAATTTTCATTTGCAGCCTTCCCAGATAAAATAATTAAAATGATAGTCATGGTGGCTGACGTCCCAGCCTCCTACGACATTCTTCTTGGGTGAAATTTTTGCAAGGACATTGGTGGAGAATTGAGCATGAAACTGTCTAAGGTGAGGATCCCTATCAAGGAAATCATGCAAAGGCTACTTCTTGAGAAGAAATTGAAGTACATTATCACCCAAACATTGGCCCCTAAATCTCAAATTCTTTTTGAGTCTTCAGGAATGGGTAATTACTTTTTGTCTACTGAGGATATTCCTATTTTAGTAGATGAAAGCTTAATGAGTGACAATCCAAAAAAAGTCTCCCACAATCTATCTAACATGTGCACAGGTGAGCGGTGAAGGAATCACACAATACCTTCTTCTACAAGCTCATAATATCATAGTTAATTTTAATGAAAATTACTTTATTCATGGATTCACTACAATAAAAAGCAATGATCATTATATCATAGTTATTTTTTTTGGATTGAACTTTTGTATATCATAGTTATTTGTATCTGCTATGGCAACATATTATAGACATGTAATAATAAATCTTTAATTAAATAACCATTTAGATAAGACATTATAAGAATTAGTAGGGCATAGTACACATGAAAAGGGATCTTCCCTTCTTGATGAAGAAAAATCTGAAAGAAGATCAAATTTTGATGATGTCTAGATTTTGGAATTTGATGGCAGTAATTCTTCAACTAGTTTTAGAGTTGGAGTTGTTTTAATATCTCCTTAAGGAGATATTTTCCCATTTGCATATAATTTGTAGTTCAACAACACCAATAACACTACTGAGTATGAGTCTTTACTACTCAAATTAAAGGCTTCTCAAGCTAAAGGCATCAAGCAACTTCACACTTGGGGAGACATTGAGCTGGTGGTTTATCAAGTGAGGAACCTGTATCAAACCAAGAATAAGAGATTGTGACATTATCACAATCTTGTGTGGGAATATCTTGAAAATTTTGATGCTTTCAATATTTATGTAGTGCCTAGAGAGCTTCATAATTGTGTAGATTCATTTGCTATCTTTGCAACCCTCATGGTTCCTCATAAAGACTTTAAAGAGCACATTTACACTATCAAACTGGTCTTTTGACCAAGTGTACTTGATAATACCAACCATTGGTAGGTGTTTGATGCTGAAAATCAAATCATGTGCTTCATTGGACCCAAAGAGTAATGAAATATGGTAGTGGACCATATTACTATGCATCAATGTCAGGCAAAGAAACTCTTTGGCAAGAGAGTAAAGATTTGTGGTAGAGATTGAGTCTTGTTAAGGGGCAAGAAGAGGAAACCAAAAGGAAGACACAAAAACATGGATTCCTAGTGGAGAAGTCCATTTGCCAATCATTGATTTTGGGGTGAAAATAGTCTTTTGTTGATTTATCAAGATGAGATGCTATTTTCTCTACTTCACAGTGGACAACATCTGAAGCACTTCAATCCTTGAAGTATCAGATAAGTCTAGTTGTACATATGTATAATTTTTGTAGTCTTCTTTTTGTTTTGTGTTATTCATTTGTTTTTGGTGCCTTTTTTTTGGGTAGCATGACTCCATAGTCTAATGGCATAGATGAAGGCACTAAGATTCTAGATTTTACTCCCTTCGATTGTTTCAAAATTTCAATCGATGAAAGATCCCCAATTGGAGCCAGTTATTGTTCCCAAAATCCATCACTTATTTTTGTGGACAACATGCCAATAATTTTTGGTCTTGTAGGCCAAAATGGTCTCTTTATTTATTTCAAAATGTTCTGAGTAGTTAAGTTTTTCAAATATTTAAGCCTTTTCAGCTAAGGAAGTCATAGGTTTAACAGGCGGGCTTTCTCAAAGGGAAGTTCAAAACACTTAAGGCATTTCCTTAGTGTTTTGAGGATGGTTTAACACCGAGTTTCAATCAAAATACTTAATGATGGGCTTTAAAAAATTGGAATAAACCATTGAACTATTGAACCCCACCTTCGTAAGGTTCAAAGGTTCAATGAGTTCAAAGTTTCAATGGCTCCAATGGACTTAAATAATAAAAGGATTCAGAGAGTTAAGATTGAACCATTGAACCATTAAACCTTAAACTTCAAAAGGTTCAAAGGTTTAATGATTTTAATGAGTTAAACGGACTTAGAGAATGATTGGATCCAGAGAGTTTGAATCTTTAAAGGATTTAAAGAAATAAAATGAACCGATGAACCATTGAGCCTTGAACCAAAATGGTTCAAAGGTTCAAAAGGTTCAAAAGGTTCAAAGAGTTCAAATTTTTAAAAGAATCTTCGAACGAATGAAGTGGAAGATTCTAGAAAGAAGCTCAACCAAATGGTTCAACTGAAGAAGAAAAAGAGAGCGAACGTGGCCCTTTACAAAACATTCAATTATCGAATCATTGAACCTATGAACCATTGAACCTTTGAACCAAAAGAGTTCAAGGTTCAAGGTTCTAGCGACTGGTGACATCCCCATGGATGTCAAATTTAGGGTGATGGAATAATAGCTAGTTTTTAAAAGACCTTAGAACAAGCTCAATGAGCAGCCCAAAAAAGAGCCAAAGGAGCCAGCATAAAGCGAGAAGATAGCCTTGAGAGCTTAGATCGCTAGGAAGAGACAAAATGTGGCAAGGAAAGAGAGAAAAACTATAGGAAATCCAAAAATATTTTTAGGAGAGTTATTTATAGTAGGTGGAATAGTCCACCAGGTAGACATTAGAGAACATAACCATTCAAAGGTGTGGCCTATTTTTCTACATTAAGTAAAGGTGAATGGATAGCTATGTAAGCATCATAAAGAAGACCAGACAACCCATGCCTAGCAAGAGACATTTGAGATGATTCAAAATGCTAAATTCAAGGTTGATGACTTGTTCTAGCATGGCCCTTTCATAGATATTCAATGCATTAAATTTAGCATGGGTCGATTTCATGAAAACAAGCACCCAAATCTTTCTTGTAAGGCTATATATTGTAATCTCCCATTTGGTAGAGAGAGATCTCTCAGTTATTATAAGTGAATCTCTACCCAAATTGAAAGGCATTCCTAAGACTTTGAGCTTAGACTATTAATCATATTTTTTTAAATGAATGAGAAAGCAAGTGACCTTTCAGACTTTGTGTTGGAATAAGCTTGTGTCATCTAGGAAATTTTTCTTATGTTTGTTTCCTAAATATAGTCTTGTCCATTTAATCAAACAAGTAGAACAAGTGGAAATAAGCTAGAAGATGTTCTAAAGCTGACTGTGGGAGACTTTGTCCTACCATAAGTGTCTTCAGTCTATGTTTTGTGTAAAGGATACTAGAGAGACTTTGAGCTCTCTTTATCCTTCGTAATCCTTTACTCTGTTGTAGTTTTAGGTGGAGACTTTAAGCTGCACTTAATCTTATGGTGTTCTTTGTCCTAATCAATGAGAGAAACAATGAGACACTTTGTGCTTTCATGGGTTTCTTGTGGATCTTGTTACTAACCTAGGAAGTCTTCCTCTAGTTTTTTGAACATCATTTCTAAAAGAAGAGAAATGCCTTCAACAATTACCCAAGAATTCTCCTCTTTTCTATGAACATCATCTCTAAAAAAAGAGAGATGGATGGTATGGTTTCACCCCTGAGTGTATTTTTAGCTTATATATATATATATATATATGTATGTATGTATGTATATATATATATATGTATGTATATATATATATGTATGTATATATATATATATGTATGTATGTATGTATGTATGTATATATATATATACATATACATACATACATACATACATACATACATACATACATACATACATACATACATATATATATATATATATATATATATATATATATATATATATATATATATATATAGGGAACCTCCCCTTACTGAGAGGAGAGATTTATCTCATTTTGGCTATGGTCACCACACCCATTTTGTCACATATATATCTTTATGTTGTGGTTGATGTAACCATTTTGATGTCAGTTAGATGGTGACAAAATATTCACCCAACAAATCCTATACCCATCAAAATCCTTCCCTTTAAGGGACATGGAAAGGTGCCTAATGGAAATGTTTTCTAGGATAATATTGTGAAAGCTTCAAAAGTTAGAGACATCTTTTATGTGCTCACTATGTGTGATATGACTCTCACCATTGAATGTGGACACACCTTTTGTGGCATTGGGAGGGATGACATCATATGCATGAAGTTGAATGGGGTTGTTAATATTGAATGAAGGGAAATCATAAGGTTTATCCATGTCTTCTTCTTCAATATTTTCAACTTCCTCAACCTCTTCCTCTTCTTCCTCTTTATAAAAATCTACTCATTATTCAAAGATTAGATTAGGCTATGGATAATAAATTAAAAGAAGGATCTTAGGTTGAATGGGTGGATTAATAAGATCATATGGTCTATCATAGGATGACCTAGTGAGGAACATAAATTATAAGGGAAAGTTTATAACCAAACAATGGTCTGAAACTAGATTTACTTTGAGAAGTCACTAAATGCTAAGTACCACACCAGTTTATAGCTGGTGTTTTTCAAGACCAACATTCACTTTGTCGAGTTATCTTGAAGATAATGTGTCCCACTAGACATTCCAAAACTATTACCACCAAATATCATACCCTATAAAAGGGTGTTTAATCCTTTTCTATATTTGGGCAACATGGGAACACTTCTAGGTATGTGGGTGTACCTAGTGAGTCTTTAGATTCTAATGGATAGTTCCTTGAATGTATCTTCATGTGATTTTACCTATGTTAATGATTGTTTATAGGAAAATAGTTATAAGCTTCATGAAATAAACTTAATCTAAAGGAGGTGATGCATTGAGAATATTTCCCACATGACCATCATATTTTACCACATTGAAATAAAAAATACAAACTAGTCTCTAAGTTTTAAAAGATTCTAACATGAGTATTTTAATATAGATTCAAAATGTGAGCAGTGATATAAGGTAAATAAACTAGAGGGTATATTGCACACTAAAAATATAATTGTACACTTGAAAAGCTTTACACACTAGACTACACTCTATATGACCTATTAGATTAAGAACTATTGCTCAAACATTAAAAATAAGGGAAAGAAGGATAGAGATTTATCACTTCTCATCACCATACATCACTTGTAAACTTAGATAATTGTTCAAAACTCATAAAACAAACTTGTATTAAAGTTCAAAAGTATAATATAGCATCAATCCAATAGGGCTTCACCATACATGGTGTGGTTGTTTTTACAATATCTCAAGAGCTATATTTATAGGAAAATGCCCACAAGAGAGAAGGGCCTTGGCTCTCAAAATAGGAATCAATCAGTTCAAATGGAGTTTGAAAAGTAGTTATAACTACCTTTGATAATATGCTCATTTGGACTATTTGATTAATCCAGGTCACTCCGGTGGTTGCACTATTACATTATTTTCTCATTAATTCTCCCTAGTGGTTGCAATGGTAGAATCAAGCTATTCCAATTAGGTTTAAGAATCCATCTGGTAGAATAACCAGATTAATCTATTAGGGCTTTCACCTGATGCTAAACTACTCAAAGTTGATTTATCATGATGCATGCCTAAGAGGGCAAAAAGGTCACTCTCATGTAACTTGCTTTTGCAATGACCATCAAATTTTATGTGTCTATCTTGTAGGTATTCAATGGTACCATATGATCCTAAAATATCTACTCTTGGCCCCAACTAAATCATGTTCAAGCTTGGCTCCATCATGATTTCTTGCCTTAGTTGAAAATTGACTCTTTAACCTCTACCTAAGTCATTTGGCTCCCCTTTGTTTTGATTGGTTGGAAATGACCATCTCAAATCATTAATCCCATGACTCATCTTACTTTGTCAATTTGCCTATGCATGGATACCCATGAGCCATCACTATTCTAATAGTTAAATGTACTTGTGCCATTTATCACACACCCATTCATCCTTAAGATTTGTTGACCCTTTGACCTCTCACTCATTATTGATCTTCAATATAATATTAATCATATACAATCAATATGTTTGGGCCTAGTGAATCTATCCTTACCCATGTAACATTAGATCTAGACTTAAGCTCCCATGATCTTGCTACTTGGCATCACCACATTAATCCTTGGGAGATTTGAATTTAAATGGTTACTTTATAGGGTTTGAACTTGATGTTCATGCACTTATCTGGATCACCATTCTATAGGCTATTTCTTTCAGACCCTTTTGTTAGACAATTATTTTGGGCTTTATGTCTTGGCCACTTCCTCAAAAGGAAATTGCTTGCTTTATCTTTGCCTTGAGCAATTATTTTAGACAAAATGTCTGAAAGAATTCATGTCTTTAGGATCTCTATCATACACAATATATATAAAAGAATCAATCTTTAAGGAAAATTATCTCAAAAAAATTTATCGAAGGAAATGTGCCCATAGAATTTCCCTTTGAGATTATCCTTTAGGATTTTTGAAAGTGCCCTTCATAAATTTGACTTGGTCTACCTTGCTATAGAAAAAGCCTTCAGAGAAATTATGGAGGACACTTATTCAAGAAACTGACCACTTTTTTGAGAAACATATCCTGCGAAACCTTTGAAAAGTGTCCTTTGAGGAAATGATCCTTTGAAGAAATTATTTTGGAAAAAATGTTTGAAACAATTCCTAACACTTTGCCAAAAACATTAAAATAAAAGTCTCAAAATTAACACTTGTCCAAAAGACCAAAACAAAATTTTTGAAAGAAATAACACTTGTACATTTATTATGGGCTTTGTGTGGAACACTTCTTCTAAAGGAAATATAAATGCTCCAATCACTTGGCCAAAAGTTGAATGAAACTCCCAAGTACAACTTTAGGCTTTTATAGACATACTCTTGTAATTTCCTAATACCATGAAAATATTTTGGAATCCCTTCACTTGTAACATTGGGAATCCTTCAAAACCACCTACTCCATTCACCTGCATGAACTCTACTTAGCTTTTCAAATCTTGGTATGTGGGCCAAAAATGGCAAATAATATGCTCTAATAACTTGATATTCTTAGTACATCAAGCCTTTTTCCCTTTTAGGGTTAGGATACTATCATGTTTAATCTTCCCAATTCCTTGATCCTATGGCATTTACAAAGGAGGAAATCCTTGCTTTGCATGTTGTTGCCTTGTAACTACTTATATGAATGTATTATCCTTAGGGTGAAAATTTATCATGTTTATATTTCCTCTAATTATCCAAAAATAGATAGTCTTTAGTATGGTGTTGTCTTACAACTCTAAAATAAACACATTACATCTACCTTTGACGATTAGTTTGGAAATTTCATGTGAAATGATTATATTCACCACATAAAAAACACCTAATTAGATGATGAGACTATCAATTTTCATTATTATGACCTCCCTATTATACACCATGGTATCATCATTTTCATCCTCTTATATTTAATTGGAAACCCCAATCTTATGATTTTTCCCATCAAATCCCCTTTGTTTTTTTTTGTTGAGCACCATTTTCACCATATTGTTGTTGAGGAGATATGGAACCTAAATTGATTATTGTGGATGATGAATTTTAGTATTTTATGATGATTTGTACTGATATTATGGAGATGATGGTATCCATCCAAATGGACCTTATGTTTGATATCATGGTGATGAAGGCATCCTCCCAAGATTTCCTTATGTTGTACTAGCCATTTCTACTTTTAAACATGAAATTCCCTACTTCATAATAGGTATCTATTATTCTATGACTATCAAGATGTTATTATTAATATTTTATTTTAGGTTTTATAGGGCATGATAACTCTTCTCATCATGATTTATCAACTTACAAAAATTTCAATATATGCTTTGTGTTTTTTGAATGTACTATTATAATAGGTGACATTTTGATGTCGCATGCCCTACTACTCTACATATGTCATATAAATCTATTTTAATTTTAGGAAAATCATTCATATGATGTACTTACTTAACACACTCCATACACCATAGGGCTAGCTTGTGTTTATTTCTTTCATTAATCTCATCCATCTTTATGACAAAAGCATCTCTTTTTGTCCCAATTTTAGATGCAGTTAATGGAGCATCTCCAAAATATTCAATATGCTCTACCTAAAGTGTAGCTACGCATGTATGAGTCTTAGTGTAGAAATGTGGATACATAATGAGAAACCCAATCCTTTATCATAATCCCTTCATAAACTAGCTATCATCATCTTTGTCTTCTAGAATAAAATTGAATTTTTCATTACATATGAGAATATGTGATCATACTCCCATATTGATTCTCCACTTCTTGTCAAATTTATTTAAGACCTTGAATGGTTTAGATTGAAAAAATTATAATCTTGAATTTTTTAATTAACTTGTCCTTGACCTATTGAATAATTATGGAATTAACATCCATTTTATAAATGAATTCTATAGCTTGGCCTATTAAAGCTCTGATGAGCTCACACTTTTTCACATCCTAAGTAGTCACTCCCATAACCTCCCATGTCATACCATAGGTTAAAAAATATTATTTAGGGTTAGAGTATCCCTAATATAGGTTCGAATCAATAAACATTCCTATATTCAATGCCATGGTTGGTACACTTATAACTGGTACTACTAGTTTTTGTGAACTAGTATTAATGGGTGTCTTAAAATAGTTGTGAAATAGAACCCACCATATTCCAAATTCTTATCTATTATCTTATAGTTTATGTTCTAAGTTTATCAAATTTGAATATAAATTATTCAAACCAATTTACTCCTATCCAAAACTCTATACCTTTTTTTCTCATTGCTAAATATAAAATGGCCTTGAGGGATGGATACTTATGAGATGAATGATCTATGTCTTTAAATTATTTTATCTATGATCTTGAACCTGTGATAATCCTATGATTTACAATTACTTCTTCCAAAGAATTTTAATTCCTTGGTCTAAATAGTATACTTCCATGTAACTATAATCTACCACTATCTTCTAATTACACTACTATTAATCTACTTTCCTCTTTCTCCTCACTTTGTTCCATCTCCTTTCTATCTTAATTTTTTTTCTTCTTATTTCTCGTGACCTTCCATTACTCACTATGCATAATATTAAAATTATCCAATTTATAAAACTTTTTTAGCATCTCTCTAAGATCCATTTTCTTCTAAATACTTTATTTACTCTTAATCATATTCACAGTTACATTTTGGTTATCATGTTTATTCCACCTTTTTTATTGTCACATCTCTCTTTCCAATCCCATAATTTACTTATCATTATGTTTCTCTATGTCCTCCATATTATAAATTCAAGTTCAAGTTCCTTTTATCATATTTTCATCATTTAATCATACATCACACACATCCCCATAATTCCTTGTTGATATGAAAAGGGTACTCATCCAAACTAGTTTTAACTTTGGGTTCTTTCACACTTCTTCACTTGAAGCTTACTCAGGAATTAAAAGTGTGAACATATGTTTATTACATAATTATATGTTTAATTCTATACACATATGTTTAGTACATATTATATTCACTCAATTATGAGTGGACCACACTCTACAATGGGCTGTCTACCACTTTATCCCCCATTTTGGTGTGTGCACATACTGTTGACATACACACTATAGGTTGTCTACCCCACTCTCTATTTCTTATATATTGGGAACTCTAGTAGTGAATTTTTAATGTTAAATAATGTAAAATGTATAATATGGAGTAATATGGAACTATTGATTCCCATTGAATCAATTACAATCTATTGAATTTATATTGTATGATTTTTACATTCCTGGATAGAATATAATTTTGTCTTCAAATTCATTCTCTAGCATAAGAGTACTTCCATTAGGCCTTAGAATCATGTTAAGCTATCTTAGTCAAATATTACATGGTACAAAGTAGGTGAATATCCTTTGGGTATCCTCTTAAGATATATTATTTCCATACTAGGTATCCTCTTCTCTTCCATCCTCTTTGGGTGGTTTTGAGAATAAAAAGGTGTGCAAAAAAATTCTAATTTCTATGATGGTTTATTATTTGTGTGTTTTTTATTGCATGCATATTTCTAGAGATTCATGGTGTAAATATGAGTTCTCCATTGCATCTAGGGTGTTTGATAAAGTCATATCTACCTCTTATTTTGTCTTAGTTGGACATTTCAAGCTAGATTTGCCATTTACAAATGTAGGTTTAAATTGTTTATCAAAAAATATGTGTGTTCTTATTCACATAGGTATATAACTATGAATAATCATAATAAAAAATTCATGGGTTTTGTGTACCCATTTTTTAGATTTTCATACCAGTTTAAATCCTAAATTTCATTTAGTAATGCAAACGTTATCATAGTTTTAGTAACTACTATCTTAATAAAGGGAATTTTTTAATTTTTTTTTAAATTTGAGTTTTTTATTATTTATATTGTCATTAAATTAAAAAATATGAGTTTATTATTATTTTTATCACATAGATATACAAAAAAGTGATAAAATGTGAGTTTTTATTATTTTTTCTCACATAAAAATAAACATTAAAAAAAGTTTTTTTTCGTAATTTTTTCTCACACAAAAATAAATTACACTTGAGTTTTTTGATAATTTTTTCTCATGAAAAAAAAAATGACATATGTGGACACCTAATTCAATCAACCATTTCGTTGATGAAACTTGATGGGTGAGGCTTAGTCTGACAGGTGGTCAACCCTCCTCATGGAAAATCTTTTTTTTCCATATGAGTTTTCCTTTTATCTAAATGTCTAGTTGGAATTTTCTTGAATTCATCCAAAATTCACATTATACTAGACCATACTTCATTCAATGCATTTATATAGAGTTCATATCTCCTCAAGGCTCCTTTCTTAATGCCTTTAGTCTTTTCATAATTTTTTTCATGACAAAAAAATTATTCCTCCATTTTAAATAGGTCTATTATCAGGAACTTGTATGCCAAAACCCATATAAGGACCATTTCATGTCTCATTATCATATCTTTCAGCTATGTTTTCCTTTATTGTATCTTTAGCATCTATCATACTTGTCACTAGACTTTGATAGTTTCAAAGTGACTAAAGTATCCACATGATGATGTTCAAGTAGAGGATATGTCCACTCATACATATATTAGTTTGTGTACTTATTGGTATTATTTTAATTTTTTATTATATTTTTGGAACAATTTTTCTAGTCACATTATGGATCCATTGCACCTTGAAGTCCTTCAAAGCTTAGTGACCTTTATTCAGTGACACCATATTTATGTTCACTTGTCACCACTTCTACTAGCTCTATTAGTAGATACATGCATTGATACCTTCTCCTAGTTTAATATTGAGTTGGGAGGGGGGGTGTTAATGCAATGCTTATTTAAGTTCATTTCACTACACATTACTTTGGAATCAAGTGTTTACTTTGAGTGATCCACATTTTCAACACTATTTCCTACATCACTTGATAGTTGTAGTGACTTGACATCCATGTATTATAGTAAGATCGATTTGCATCCATAGGGACACTCAACTTCAATAATACTTCAAGGAGGGTCAATGACCTTATTCCTTCATCTTCTCATAGGGGGGAGTTTTTTCCTATGGGTTTTCTCCTTCTCTCTTATGCTTGAGGGGATCATTTTGTATATGGGTACCTTATCAAGCCTTATTGTTGGGACCCATTATTTGTTACATATTTTAAACTTAATTTCCTCCTAATTTATACTTAAGGGGGGGTGTTGGTGTGAAAATGGATCTCACCCAAACTAGTTTTACCTCTGGGATATTTTTACACTTCTTCACTTTAAGCTTACTTGAGACTTAATATTATGCACATGTTATAGAAAAGTTCACTGGGTTGGCATCTATGCTTGGTCATGTGCTTAGCTATCAATCCAAGTAATTTTTACACTTATTGGAACTAGGCATGAGGATAGTAAGGTATATCACACAATATTTAATCACACTATGGTGCTAGCATCAGTTTCACACAAGGCATAAGACTTGTGTGCTCACCCAAAGCACCAAAGTGAAGGGACCAGGATCATGTTGGGATAGTTGCATCATGGTGAAAATTGAGGTTTAAATGGACTTAGTTATTGGCCAAATGGGTTTAGGTGGCCTTTCAGTGATAATTCTTTCAAAATAAGGTCACTAGGCACAAGCCTTCATGATAGCATAGGTCTTAAGGTGTAAGTCCATCTCTAGCTAGATCATTAGGGTGCATTAGGGTCATGGTAGTTTTTAGAGGCCATAAAATATATCAAGTAGAGGCTCTCATTCTCCTTAAAGTCCTACTGTGTCATTTTTCTATTTCCTAACACAAACTTCTCATCCTCTACTAGCTCTTCTTCCTCACTTGTGCTAGGGCTTGAGCCAATACCTTATTTTATGACATTTTCTTCTTCTTTTTCTTCCTATTCTTCTTCTCCTTATTCTTGGTGTTCTTTGTTAGACTTCTCCTCTTCATCCCTTATCTTTGGTAGTTGCTCTATGGCATGGACTTGCATTACACCATCTTTTTATTTTATAAGTCTTAATGAAGCTTCAATCTCCTCTATTTTCTTCAAGGCACTAGTATTGCCTTCCTTTTGCTTAAGTGCCCCTTAGAGCTAAGGCATGCCTACTATGAATTTTATTCTACTGTACTGATGGGGGTGTTCAGTTCCTTCTCTAGTGTCTTCTCTTTACTTGGTCCCTCACTTGTGATGACCTTCTTCTCTTCCCTCTCTTTCAACATTCTTTCCCATTATATGTTATGATCCACACTTATAATATTTGGAAATAATGTTGAATATAATGTATATCAACAAATCATAAAAGATATAGGTAGACCAAGATGTCCAAATATGCATTATATGCAAAAATAGAATACCCTTAAGGTATGGTAACACCATACAATACTCCATTAGGAAGGAATAACTCCACAATATCTCTTTGAGGCAATAACATCCAATATCCTCTTATAATAAAAGACTCAATTCTTACTTGATATCTTTACAATGATAATCATCTCCTTTATAGAGACCTCTATCTAACTAACAATGGATGAATAACCTATTAACACCAATGTAGGTTGACCATTATCCAATACACTAATTCCACAAGTTACTCTATTATCCTAATATATTGGACACATATAACTAACTAAGGGGGATGTGTACCACATGTCATCATCTCCATCAGCCTATACATGATATATCATGTCCCTAGATACATAAAATTTTGCTTAAGCCACCTCTTCCTCTCTTTCTTTTTTCTTAGCCTTCTTTTCCTAGGCCTTTCTCTCTACCTCTTCCTTCTTGGCCCTTTCCTTCTTGACCTTATTTTGCACAACTTTCCTTATGTATTTATTTTCTGACTCTCTTATTTCCTTAGCCTCTAGCCAATTATTTTTAGCTTGGGACATGCCCTTGTCTTTCATCTCCTTATACCTCTAATGCAATTTTAGCACTACATCAATATGTGCTTGGTTAAGGCCCATGCCCTTCCATTAGTGTTGTAGTTATTATTTTGTTGGTGCACCTAACTAGATTACCTATTCAATATCTTTTCCCTTTTCTCCTTCTAAACCTCCATTATCCATTTGTGCCTTACGCTCTTCTTCCTACCTTTGTTTTTAAGCCTTCACCATTTCAATGAATTCCTTAGGCACACCCACCTTAGTCACTTCTTATTTCTATTCCCACATCTGTTGTGCCCTTTGAATTATGGATTCACCAAAGATAAGTTTGCTCAACCTCCTTCTATGATTCTCTAGCTCAGTCTTAGGTGGTGGGTAAGGGGTACCCTCACTTGACAAGATCTCAACATCCTTGGGCACAATGTAAGTGCCCATCACACCTTTTTCCTCCAAATCCTCTTTCTCTAGCTCTTATTCTTACATCTCCTCTTCTATGTAAGGGAGATCTCTCTTGGGTACTAGAATCTAGGCCTTTTCCTTCTTCTTTGTACTAGGATAGGTATCTATCACAGATTTTGTGTGCTTCTTTGAGGAGCCTGAGGAGGATGCCTCTTTTTACAAGGTAATTTTGATCTTCAAGTAACCCTATATTTCCAATAGAGTTTCCCCTCACTTATTTTAGGGAAAATTTTTCTTCTCAATGGGTGTATGGGTTCCTTCATCTCCAATGTGAATTGGGGGTATTTTTTATATTTAGTGTTTGACCTGGCATTGGAATCCTTATTCCTTGGATTTATCTCAAAATAAAGTTTATGGTTTAATCCAAGGATGGTCACCTCCTAAATTGGATTAATGTCTATTAGATCCAAAGTATCTTCTTCATCTTCTATCACTCTTCCATCTACATGGGGAAACTTATGCCTCAACTTCCTTCTTTCCATGTCCAGTTCCTTAACTAGAATCTCTATTACTATGTATTTAGTATTCTATAGATCACATCCCTAAAGTATTCTACTAAGAAGGCAAGGAGAGCTTCAACCATCCTAACATGTTCCCATATTTTAGTACAAAGTGCATGATCTAGTAGTATTACATCATAGAAAAAATTAACATCCTAAATATTCTTTGAGGGATCCCAAGGGGAATGCACCACTCCAATCTAAAGGCTTATATATGCTACTCATACTAGTGCATTATGCATGTCTTATACTTGGGGCTAAATGTGGTGGGGTAGGTATAATCCTTATACATTTACATAAGGGATTCATGGTGTTATAAAAACACCCAAAGTTATGTCCTATATCATCTAGGATATCTATCTCTTCCATTATGACCAAGATGAGGCTGGACCCCCACCTAAAAATGACATTCACACTATGGCATTCCAACATGTTTTTGATCAGTTCCTCCATGATAAACTTGGAAATATTAAATTAGATTCCCTACACCATGTGATATGTGATGCAAAGGTACACCTTAGAAATATATATCCACCATCCACTAGGACATAATTTAGAACTTATGAGGCATGCCATTGCCCTCATGCTCAGGTCCTCACATTTATTAATTTTGAACATATAGCCCCCTTTAATTAATTCAAGAGCTTCATGATATGATCTACCTCTTTGAAATCATTTATAATTTTATGTATGGCCTATCCATTATTTGGTAGTTCAATTATATTCTCGATTAGCTATAGCGATATCTTTAGGCATCATCTTGCAAAGTTGAAGCAGTTCTTATCGATGTGTGAGAGAAAGAACTGGATGAGATCCTCTAGTTTTATAAAATGGGGTAACTCATATATTTGAGTTGTATTGAAATCCTTTAACTTGACTCAAATTAAGACATCAAAGATGACATCACCTTTTGGGTCTTTCACCCTATATCCACCATACAGTCCTATGCCAAGTCTTAAAAATGACTTGACGTCAAATGGTTGCATTATTTTAGTTGGAAATTATAAATGAAAGAGTACCAAATTTCCCATACTTCAACCTCTATGGGATACTTCATATACTAATATGATATCTTATTTAGCACCTTCATATCAATATCCATAAAACTGACTACCTCAATTGATTGTGCCTTAATCTTGGTGGCCATCATCTCTACTATAATTCTAACCCACTTGGGTTATTATTGCACCTCAACATTGTACCCTTTCACTTCACCATCCTTAAGTAGCTTGTGTTAAAATATGTAGATGTGGCTTACCAAAACCTCTAATGGTGGTTGACACTTTTTTAGTTGCAAGATCTTTACCTGTATGTTCAACTCTGAGCTTTATTAGCCATTAATGGTGGCTTGAGCACTAGCATATTATTTCACTTGGTTCCCTATACTAATTTTGTCTAATCAACCCTTCACACTATCTTCACTTGTGAACACACTTTTTTTAATGTGCTTTCTTTCTCTTTGGGTGTTTGATTTGGTTTAATTTTCATCAAGGTGGACTTTTGTCTCTTTAGCTCTCTGATTTCTTACTTTTTTTGTACTAAGTCTTAGAGTTAGTGTAAACTTTATAGCCTAAGAAACTTTGTTGTTGATCAATTTATACCCTTCTCTTATCAATCACCATCATTAGTATAGGCTTAATGGTGTAGGTGCCTTGATCTTCTTAGAAAACACAAAAAAAGAAGTGAAATATTCAAAAATCTCTTATCCTGTACACTTTAAATACATATCTTTGTGTCATCACCACATCACTAAATGATCCTAATGGATTTTTTGGTGAAGTGACGTGAGGTTCAAATGGTCACTTCTCACTTCTTCCTAGGTGGATGCAAGTTGTCTTAAATGTTCTCCTTCTATGTATGTACCTTTGGCATGACCTTCTCCTTATCACAACCTGAGTGTAGTGCATCACATGCACATGATTAAACCTCCTCAGTTCCATTATATTATAGGTATGCTCCTATTTAAAGCACACTTTTATTCCTTAGTCAATTTTTTGTGATTCATCTTTCTTTGGCCTATCTTACCCCATACAAGTCCCTTGTGCAAGCCCTCTATCACTTTACTTATCTCTTGATTCTCTTGCACACTTTTAGAGTGCATCTTCACTATCTGCCTTACACTCAACCATGTTAGGAATATTTACTTATTACTTCTAAGGGTATCTAACACTAGATCAATTGATGCACCTTATTGTAATTTTGGTGCAAAGGTAGCTCCAGGGTGTTTCCTTATTAGGCCTTTAAGGGGCTTACACTTTTCATTTTATGTATGTGTATCTCTAGTTTCTCCTGCATGTGCTTGGTGAGATTCATGCACCCACTACTTAGATGTTTAAACTCATGCACTTATGGGCATAAGTGCTAGTTTCACCCAATTGGAATTATGCATGAAGTGTTGGCATAAAAAGTTCTTATGGCCACCATGTGCCACTCACTACCTCTATACACTATATAAGAGACCAAAAAAATAACAAGAACAGTTTAGCTTATGCCAAAATTTATCTAGGTTAGCTCAATTTCAAACTAACTAGTGACTAAGAAGTCTATGTTTTCATGGTGCAACCACCAGCCTACTACCTTTATAGTTTGAAGTGGTGCCATTAAAATTCCCATGGAGCATTTTACTAGATAATGTGTGACACCTACATGCACCTATTGCCAAGATATGGTGGATAATTTAGGGACCCATTGACCATATTTGTAACTTTATTGGGTGCTTAAAGTACTTGAAATCATAGAGCAACACCAATTTTTTTTAGTCATCTCCTTATGATTGATATGCTTATCATGCCAATGCTTCTAGCACACCTTATCAATCTAATGACTCCACTTTGCTTGGGTGTGCTTCTCATCTAAACATTCCAAGTCTTTTAACCTTGTGATTAAGGATCCTTGGTTGTATAACCAACCAATTTGTGAAATACGTAAGGAGGGAACCATTAATTCCATGGATATAACTACTTTAGTGCCAAACACCAACTGGAATGGTGTAGCCTTATTCAGGCACTTATAGGTCATCTTATAGGCCTAAAAGACTACTAGAACATGATCATCCCAATATTTGTGACCAAAATCACATATCTTTATCAAGCATGTTCCCAAAATTTTGTTAAAGGCTTCAGCCATTTCATTGGCCTAGGGATGATATGGGGTGGTCTTATGGTGTGCCACCATGTATTCAATCAGAAGGATGTGCACTATCTCATTGATGAAATGAATGAACCTATTACTAGTTAGACATAATGGGCACCCATACTAGATGATGATATTATTCTATATGAAGCATATGGCTATCATGGTTGTCTAGTATTTGGTTAGCGTGGCCTTGGCCCACTTGGTGAAATAGTCAATGGTTGTTAAGATATATCTAGTACTTTTTCACCATGTTGTGGGAGTGATATCCCAAAAAAGTTAATGGCCCATTTTTTAAATGGTACCTAGGCAAGAATGGGGATGAGAGGAATCTCATCCTAGTGATTGGGTTTTCTAGTGCACTAGCATACATCACCTACCTTCATGTACTATTTTGTATCTTGGAATAGGCTTGGCCACCACAAGCCTAACCACACTATCTTTCATGTCATTGTGTTATCCACATAATTGCATCCTTTAATCCCTTCATGTAATTCCTATAGGATGGAGTCCCATTCATGTTCCAAAATACACCAACATAGGACTTCATCCCTACTTAGTTTGTACATCTCCCCCTCAATGGGCTGGAAGGGGGTAGTGTAGACTATGAGTTGTTTTGTTTCCTTGGTGGATAAGGTTTTGGTTGAAAACCTAGATGTTAGAAAAATGGCAACCTCTATTAGATATTTTGGGATGCACTAGACTCTGTATAACTATGTGTCTGGCATGTCATCTTAAATCAACAACACCACATCACCAAAATTGATGTGGGACAAATTGTTGAGCCCCAAGTTCTAATTCCCAGGTTTAAATATAATAGAGAACTAAAACTCCTAAAAGAGAACAATTTATCTATATATGCACTTGTGTAAAATAGGCTTATTCATGAGGTACTTGAGCACCTCATGATCTATGTAAAATATGAATGGGGTTGCCAATAGGTATTGCCTAAATTTTTGTAAGGCATATACCATTACCACTGCCTCATGCTTGGTGCTAGTGTAATTTTACTCTACCTACATCAATTTTATAATTTCAAAGGAGATGGGGTGGTCCATCTTGCCCTCACTTGGTTGAGCTAATATAGAACCAATGGTAGATATTTAAGCATCAACATGAATGTGAAAAAGAGTCATCTAATCAAGAAATTTTAGAATTGATGCACTAGCCAACTTTAGATTTAGTGTTTCAAAGGCCTTCTCTTATGCTTTGCCCAAGTAAAATGGGCCATCCTTGCATAATAGCTCTTCTAAAGGTGTTATGATCTTTGCATAGCTCCAATGAATTTTTTGTAATAGCCACAATGGCATAGAAAGGTGTGAACATCATTTTGCATTGAGGGAGTTTGTAGCTGGATTATTATGGCAATCTTCATTAGATCAAAAATCAAACCATCCTCACAAATGATGTGACCAAGCAATATACTAAATGGAGTTGTAAAGATGCACTTATATATATTTACAGAAATTTTAAGTTGATTACACCTCTTAAACATGAGGTGCAAATTATCATAGTGGTATTCCAAACATACATAGTTAAGTCATTAAGATATACTTAGGAGAACTTATGGATAAAATATTTGAAGGCAGTGATCACTACCCTAGAGAATATAGCTAGTGAACTTTTGAGTCCAAAGGGCATCACATTATAAGTAAAATAACCCCATTTAGGTGCAAAGGTTATTTTGGGTTTATCCTCCTCCTTGATCTACACTTGATGGTATCTCAAAAACACATCAATCAAAGTGTATATTTTGTAGCTTGTGACTCCATCTAGGACCTCATTGGTGAATGGAGTTAGGAATGGATCATTGACATAAGCAACATTCAACATCTTGTAGTTGATGCAAATATATATGAACCCATCTTTCTTGATGTTGATGACCATTGAGATCACCCATTCATATTCTTGTATTAGGTAGATGACTGTAGACACCAAAATCGTGTCTACTCCTTGGTCGACTCCCCCTTGGTCCCCTTGGTCCTGTTCTACTTCTAACCATGCCCACCTATGTCCTATTAATTTAAAATAATTATCTATTTTGAATTAATAATTCCCTCTCTCTCTCTCTCCTTGACACCTCACCACCCTTGGATGCCTCTCCTTGGATCCCTTCATCTACCCCATGCCAAGTCTTAAATGACTTAAGACCCCATTTCATTCTCCCACTCATCCTCTCGTGCTCATTTAACCTGCCTTCGACCATTTTCCCATGACCAGCTGACCTCGGTAGAAGGAAGAACAGACAAAAGGCTATTTTTATCCCTTTTTCCTATTCTTTGGCTGCCGATGTCGGTCATTAGTCAGCCGACATCGGCGGTATTGCCAGCGTCGGTTTCCTTCAAAACTGCATTCTGCATCCAGAATGCAAATCTGCCAATCTTTCAATCCTTCAATCTTGAACAATTAGCCAACCTTCCAATCTTTCAACCTCTCTCAAATGCATAGCAAGAATCACAGGGTACAACTACTCTGCATCAGTCACTCCACCTTAAAGGAAGTCTTCTACACCAGCAACATCAGCAATAGGTCTCCTACACTTCTTCTTCAGCAGGCAGGAGGTAAATATTCTTCTTTTATGTCATTTTAGTAGCTTAGAATGTCCCTGTAATCAATTTTCTATTTATTGCTTCTAAGACACATTACCACCCAGACCCGGCTATCAACCAAACTAGACCCAAATCTTTATCCTCCCTTTTCACCCCTATCCTTTGTCTGGTCCCTCTTTCAAACCATACTTTTTGCCCTGTAAACCCTGCAAAGATCTCCAAACAGACTCTCAGACTACCACAGACCATTCTATAGACCATTCTATCAACCAAAAACCCATCTAGACCCTGTCTAAGACCATTACCGTGACTGACGTCAGCAACCAGGCCCATTTCCCATACTGACGTCGGCAGACTAACTGATGTCAGCTCCCTTTGACCAACTGATGCCAACAGACTAACTGACATTGGTGACTATGGTAGACTGATAGCAGACAACAGGTATGCATTATCTAGTTTCCTCTTTACTAGTCATTTGTCAATTCTTTATTTCTGACACTTTTACTTATTAACAGTGGACTGTCATCCCACAAGGAAGTCTTTACGCTTCTGGGACTGAGCTTTGCTTGGTAGTCTACCTTACATCCATCTAACAATCTCTTTATGTGAGTCTCTTTCTTCTACAGGTGTCATCCTCCACAACCAAAGAGGAGTCCCTACAACATCTAAATAATAGTGTGCAGACCTCATCCAGGTAACATCTAACCCTAGACCATTTCCTTTAGTTTCTTTCATCTTTTGAATGTGAAAGTGAAAACTTGTTAGAAACATTCTGGCACACCTGGTGGGACCCTATGAATTCTCCTTGGGTTCATACTTTTTTTTTCTCTTCTAAGTAAACTTTTCATATAGGTGCATTAGGTCTCTCCTTACATCTCTCTTCTTCTATCTCTTCCAAAAGACACCATTAGCAAAGTTAAAAAGAATCCTTCTTTTTCTTTCTTTACTTCATCTTAGACTAGTCAATTCATACTCTTAAACCTTTTCTCTACTTGTCTGCATCCGAACACACATTTTAATTTGGGCTTAAAATACATTGCATTTCATTTCTTCCTAAATGCATACTTAGCTCTCACATCTAGTAATTAAAACTGCATCATGAATTAATCATAGCACACTTATGTTACATGACCAGACCACTTGCACAAAATCAAACATTTAAACACACCTAAGACAAGGCCCAACTAGGATTTCATCACCTAGCAGATACCTTACCCATCCCAGCAATCCCACTTGGACTTCACTACCAAGGGGAAAGCCCACTCTATTCTCTGGTAGAGGATAATCTCTAGGGGAAGTATATACTGGCTAAGTGAGACCAGCTTATCACTGGGCTCATGAAGTGAGGGTAGCTTGATCCTTAGCACCAAGCCACGTACAGAACCTAACACAGACTCTTGAGCACCAAAACTAACCTAAAACCAGCTTTAGACTACTTCTAGGACCTGTTCTATAAGCCAACCTCCCAAACACACTCTAAGGCATAAGCCAACATGATTCTAAAAGTTTATTCTTAGGATTTAACGTTTAGGGTCTGTCTATCTTCATCTTCTTCTCTGTTTTATCTAGTTTTTTGAGCTAGTGAGGATGTTTTCTTCTTTTTTTCCAAAATTTTCAAAATCTATGAGTTTTTAGAAAAACACAGTCACCGACATCAATTTTTTAACCGACGTCGGCAACTTTTCCTCACCGATGTCGGTTATCTGACCGACATCGGCAACCTTTTTCTCATTGGCATCAGTTTTTCTACCGACGTCGGTCACTATCCAACAATCCTTTTTCTCAAAACAACAGGCTTAAAACTCGGCTTTCTTGCTATCCAACACCCATTCTAGTTTTTTGGGACTGAAAAACACAGTTTCTAGAACCTAACCCTTTTGCCTTGAATGGTTTTGACATGTAGTCAAACCAATACTCTTGTCAACCACGCGAGGCAACAACCGCTTCCACCTTTGCCTTCCATAACTAGTCCTCTAATGGAGTATCATTCAGAGACCAAACATACTCCTACTCGACTGACCCCGACGTGACCATCTATTGTTCTTAAAGGGGATCAAGACTTTGAAAGGTTCCTTGACCTCAATGTCAAGGCCCTTCAACATTATCTCACAAGAAGCCAAATGCGAGACTCTTCAGGCAACCTAGTCTATGGGATGCCAACCCCCTTAACTAAAGTGGCAATGATATCGACAGCATCCACTACTCAACCCATGACCACTCTAGCCTTTGCTTCGACCATCAACTTGACCATGACTAATCTTTAAAGTGTGGCTTCTCCTTCTATCTCTCGGCCCACTTCCATCGAGGTTTTGGCCCCCCATCAACCATAGACTATTCAACAAAATTCTACCCCTTTCCAAAATCTAGTTGTCTCCATCCTACCTACTCTTGCCCCTATCTACACAAGAGTAACTACCTACCCTTCAACCAGTGCTACCACTGCTCAATCACCTTTGGTGTTCCCTATTCAATTTATGCCCTCTAACTCCATGGCACAACCACCCTTGGCTTCCACATCTATCCCAAGGACTAGTTATCAATATGTTGCACCCATACAAGCACAATAGACTACATCATACGCCTCTTCTAGCACCTTCCAAGCACCTTACAACCTAGGGGGCACACCATCTACCAATCTGTTAGTCAATCTCATCAAGATGCTGATGGACAAAATGTCTAATCTTGAGGCTTCCATTTCTGGTTCAAGCAATGCTCTTTCATATGACCAAATTTGCAATAAACCCATCCATCCCTCTGTCCCAATCCGACCGTATCCTAGTCAATGGGAACTTCCTAACTTTACTCGCTTCTAGAGTAAGGAAGACCCACAGCAGCATCTGTGAGCATTCAGACATGCTTGTTATTTGATAGCACATGATGATGCGTTACTGCTATGCACATTCCCCATGTCACTTTCTAGTGCTGCTCTTGATTGGTACAACTCTCTCACCAGACACTTTCTTTTCATTCACTCAACTCTCCCAATTATTTCTTGACCACTTTTTGATCAATATCACCAAAAAGGTCTCCATCACAAACCTCTACTCTATCAGGCAATTTGACGATGAATCAATAGTCAATTCTGTCACCCATTGGAGAGGATTAATCAATTAACTCTCCTTCTCTTTGCCTCAACCTAAGCTCATCGAGCTCTTTTCTCGAGCATGTGCCATGCACATCTCATCCACCTTGTGGGTTCAAACATTCTGCACTTTTGATGAAGCTTTCACCATGGCCCGAAAGCTTGAACTTCATGCTATTGAAGAAAATAGGGTCAAATTGTGTATACCAATGCAATAACTGATGACCCTTCTTCTAGACCTTCTTCTTCCCAATCCAAGTCCAAAGGAGTGGCAAACACTGTGGTCATTAGATCACCATCCTCTACAACAACTGACCAATCTCAACCTTCAACATCACAAAGCATCACCAAACAATTCCAACAATGGTACATATAGCGTCAATATACTCCTATAAGAGAATCATATGCTTCTGTGTTGGAAAAACTTGTCAAGCAGGGGGTTCTCAATCTCCCTCCAATCTAACCACCTCAATTCAACCCTTCAAAAGCCATCCCTACATGGTATAGGGAAAACAACTTCTATCACTATCACCGTGTCCAAGGCTATGACATAAACAACTGCCGAACCTTCAAGAACATTGTGCAAGACATGATAGATAAGGGGAATCTTATTTTGGATAACCTGAATGCACCACCCAACCAAAACATTGATATCTTCAAACAACCTTTTCCTAACCATCCTCCTAGCCAAAACAATGTCCAGACCATGGCTGATAGCTCCCAAGAGCATGATATACGCATGGTCAACATGGTCTCACCTCTTGTCCCTGACCAACCTCCTCCACAAGTAGAAGAGCTTTCTTCTCCTATTAGTTCTCCATCAACCTCTCTTATATTGGAGGATGCTTCGACCATACCAATGCCATTAGCCCCACCTTCATCTTTTCTCCTCCCAATGGAGGACCCTACCTTGCCTACTCCTCAACCACAAGTGGAAGGCACGATCATCCCTGCCCTCTACCCTCTTGAGGAGTCACATTCTCCAATTTCTTCTCCACCAAGAGAAGACCCTGTCTCTTCATCCACTTCAACCGAGGAAGACCCAGTGACGGTTTTCTCTTGCCTCTTGCCTAAGATCGCTACATCTCACTCACCTCCATCCACATCTAAACCCAAACCCACGCAGGCATCCACCATGCCAAAAGAGATTAAATCTCTTGGTGTTTGCCCCATATCTAATCTTGCCTCACACAATAGTGGCCCTTAAACCAAACTAAAGAAGGCTACTAAACCACATTGGAGAATTCCTCCTCTACCTTCATCATCGCCCTCTATTTTGGGCCCACATCCATCTACCTTAATAGGGGTGCTTCTTACTCCCATACCTCACAGAGGCAAATTGCCTCCATTACTCTCTCAACCCATCAAACATGTATTTCCTCCAAAATGACCAATGCCTCCTACACCTCCAAAACAAAAGTCATCAACCCCTACTGCAACAAAACATGCAGACCCATTGGCAGGTTCTTATGCCTTGCTGTTATGACAATTGTTGCAGTCTTCTCACATCAATCTTCCACCTCTTAAACCATACCAATCTCTTGGACTAAAACTACCCTAGTTTGATGACACTAAAATTTGTGTGTATCATCGCACGCTGGGACATGACACTGAGCATTGTTGTGCCCTCAAGGTTGTCATTCACCAATGCTTGGAGAAAGATACCCTTCTTCTTGATCATATTATCAACAAACCTTCAACATCATCCCATGCTTCCCATACCTCCTCACCTTCACACTCATCAACTCTTAGATCAAGACCATCTTGGTTCGACAACACTAAATTTTTTCACTATCATCACACACTAGGACATGACACTGAGCATTGTTGCACTCTTAAAGCTATCATTCATCAACACTGGAAAAAGGATACCCTTCTCATCAAGGATCCTCTTGACTACCCCTTTGCCAAATCTTTCACACCATCACATGCCTCACAAACATCATCACCTAAATCAGGAGCTCCACACAAGACTATGGTCTCTCCACCACCTTTAACCTCATTATTCAAAATCAACATAGTCAACTTGACCACCAACCCACCAACCCAAAAGGATAAAGGGAAAAGACATGCTTTTATCCCTTGGACATCCCAATCTACCAAGCCTTCACCACAACCAAAACCCAAGATTACTGTCTTAGGCACATCTTGACCAGCATCCTTAAAGACAATCCCTGACTCCGTGGTGAAACAACCTCACCACACAACCCCTGTGAAGATGTCTTTATATGATCTCATACAAAACTCTCCACAACATCATCAAACTTTGATCTAAGCCTTAAAATCAATGGAGGTCCAACTTGATGACCCCCAACCTCTGACCACTTTAATCAAATCATTACCAACCCTTACCTCCGTCACCATCCATGATTTTGAGATTCTTGCCTCCAACCTGGCAGATCAAGATCTCACCCTCTCACACTAAATCTATCAAACATTCTCCCTAGCAACTAGGGGAAGTCAACCTTATCCTAACTATCATGACCTCAACCAACCTTTTAATCATGACCTTGACCAACTTTGACCAAACAATGACCAAACATCAACCAAGCCTCGACCAAACATCAACCAAACCTCGACCAAATTTCAACCGACCAAGCCTCGACCAAGCCTCGACCAAACATCATATCAACCAACTTCTTAATCATCTTTAACATGTGACCAATTTGAAATGAATTAAATGAGGCAAGTTTGCTCCTAATTGGCTTAGACCTTACATCATCATGCACAGGTATGGATCAAGAACTTATCGTCTATCTTCTCTCGAAGGCCGATCAGAAACTGAGCCTCTTAATGCCTTACATCTATGACTGCTCTACTGTTAGTCGAGTACTCATTCACTTGAAATTTAACTTGATCTCATCCCTTGAGTAATCCCTGTCCTCTTTATCCTCATTCCTTTCAACCCTATTCCCCTAAAGCAAACCCTATGTAACCCTTTTATAAAGTATGAATGCTTTGTCTTAATAAAAGGGAGCCCTTAAACTTCTATAGTCTTGTCCATGACTCAAAATTTTGTTGAAAATAAATTGAGATGTCAAAATATCAAAAGGTCACAAATTCTAAAGGTAGACTGCTCCCTCGAAGGACAGCTGTATCATCATTGTTGTAGCTAATAGACTACTCCCTTGAAGGATAGCTATTCAAAGCCCTCAAAAATATATAAATCAAAAATATAGACCACTCCCTCGAAGGATGGCTATGACTAAATCTTGCTATAAACAACACTCTTTTAGAAGCTTCCCACATCGATCAGCTTCACAAATGACCACAAAGCACAATGACATCTCTATGTAGACTTCCCGCATTGATCAGTCTGCTCTCTCAAAAAAAAAGGGGTCATGGACTTGACTTGTAGTCGTCTTAGGGTCTCCTATAAAAAGGGGCAAAGTTATCCCTACTAAAAGGGTTATCCTATCCTACCATATCATATCACTTGCTCAAGGGATTTTGAGCTCATTTTAATTTCAAAGTGATTCGATTACTTCTCTAACACAACCAATAGTCAATGACGTAATGCATGAAAGGGGCTTTTGTTTCTAAAACCCCCTACCTATGCTATCATTATGGTCCTTGTCAGTGAAAGGGCACATTGCCTTTCACTTCCTACACCTTGGTCACATTCAACCAAATCATTTGCCAACCAAACCAAACCAACCAAACATTTTTAGACTTACAACATGACATCATGACATCATACATCATCATAGTCATTTCACATAGTTTCTATGGAAACCACTACACATGGAAACTATCGACCACACAATTTATGTCAAGCATAAACCATTACTTGCTGAGGCATAAATAGACTCAATTCATTTTTAGCATACATCCATCACTAATATGGAAAATTTCTAGGGATGAAAGATCACAACAAATGTTACAAAATACACCATCACACAATATGGAAAAGGTTGTAACATCATCTTACCCTCATCTTTTTAACCATGACCCAAACCAATCATCAACCACTTTGACTCCTAGCTCGAACTACATTGGTCTGAGGCCCTTACACTTAGGGCTATGTAGGTAGCACTCAGATGACATGATGTCTTCTAGGGTTAGCTCGGCCACATCCATTTGTTCATCTACCTGATGGAAAAACTATCCTCCTTTTGACCATGACTTAAAATTCATCCATCCCATCCATAACTGACTCTCTTCCTCCCTTTTTGAGAGAACTACATTGCCCTGAGGCCCTAAAAATAAGGGCTATATAGGCAGCACTCAGATAACAAGACGTCTTCTAGGGTTAGCTCAGCCACATCCGTTTGTTCATCTATCTAATGGACAAACCATCTTACCTTTAACCTCAACTCAACCTGACCAAAACAATCATCAACCAACTTGTCAACCACTCTGAACTACATTGGTCTGAGGCCCTAAATGACTGGGGCTATGTAGGCAGCACTCAAATGACATGATGTCTTCTGGGGTTAGCTCGGCCACCTCTATATGTTCATCTACCTGATGGACAAACTATCTTACCTTTGACCATGACTTGACCTCATCCAACCTGTCCATAACTGACCCTCTTCCTCCCTTTTAGGGAGAACTACATCGGCCTGAGGCCCTAACGATCGGGGTTATGTAGGTAGCACTCAGTTGACACGAGGTCTTATAAGGTTAACTCGGCCATTCCTTCATCCATCCATCTAATGGACAAACTATCTATCTCAGCCTCACCTTGACCAATGACCTTGGAGATCGCACCTATCTCCTCTGACTATGACCACTTCTAAGACATGTTGCCTTGGTTGCTTTTACATGTATGCTACCTCAAGAATGGTTAGCAAAATTGTCTGTAACCCACATTTTGACCCTCACAAGTATAGGATCATGAGTAAGTTGATCCACACTACTTGTGACATTTTTTGTGTTTCCAAGAGCACTTTCTGAGCCTGGGATACTTGGAACATGATGACCATTGGAGCTACAGCTTGGATTGAATAACCCAATCAGCTACGACTAAATGTTGGGGCCTGGTTATCTCAATTTTGGCACTCCTCGACCTTGACTTGTGATAATTTGACCTGACCATCTCGTGAAGTGGTATGCACGCAATCCCAACTTTTGTAGCATTCACACTCCACCTTCACCATATCCATCAATCTCTCTATCAAATCGACACCCGATCTCAGGTTCCCTTCCCTCGACTCTCACTTTGAGAGGGGAACAACCTTATTCCATACTTGGGGCAATCAACTCCTATTTTTGACTTGCAGTTCATCAAGAACAATCAACAAGACAAAAAGGGGTAAATGTAGACACCAAAATTGTGTCTACTCCTTGGTCGACTCCCCCTTGGTCCCCTTCATCCCGTTCCACTTCTAACCATGCCCACCTATGTCTTATTAATTTAAAATAATTATCTATTTTGAATTAATAATTCTCTCTCTCTCTCTCTCCTTGACACCTCACCACCCTTGGATGCCTCTCCTTGGATCCTTTCATCTACCCCATGCCAAGTCTTAAATGACTTAAGACCCCATTTCATTCTCCCACTCATCCTCTCATGCTCATTTAGCCTACCTTTGATCCTTTTCCCATGACCAGCTGACCTCAGCAGAAGGAAGAACAGACAAAAGGCTATTTTTAGCCCTTTTTCCTATTTTTTGGCTGCCAATGTTGGTCATTAGTCAGCCAACGTCGGTGATATTTCCAGCATCGATTTCCTTCAAAATTGCATTTTGCATCTAAAATGTGGATCCACCAATCTTTCAATCCTTCAATCTTGAACAATCAGCGAACCTTCCAATCTTTTGACCTCTCTCAAACGTATAACAAGCATCACAGGGTATAGCTACTTTATATCAGTCACTCCACCTTCCAGGAAGTCTTCTACACTAGCAACATCAGCAACAAGTCTCCTACACTTCTTCTTCAACAGGCAGGAGGTAAGTATTCTTCTTTTATGTCATTTTAGTAGCTTAGAATGTCTCTATAATCAATTTTTTGTTTATTACTTCTAAGCCACATTACCACCCAGACTCAGCTATCAACCAAACCAGACCCAAATCCTTATCCTCCCTTTTCACCCCAATCCTTTGTCTGGTCCCTCTTTTAAACCATACTTTCTACCCTGTAAACCCTGCACAGCTCTCCAAACAAACTCTCAGACTACCACAGACCATTCTGCAGACCATTTTGTTGACCAAAAACCCATCCAGACCCTATCCAAGACCATTACCCTGACCGACGCTAGCAACCAGGCCCATTTCCCATACCGACGTCGACAGACTAATCGACGTCGGTAGACTAACTGACGTCGATGACTGTGGCAGACCGACAGCAAATAGCAGGTACACATTATCTAGTTTCTTCTTTGCTAGTCATTTGTCATTTCTTTATTTCTAACACTTTTACTTATTAATAGTGGACTGTCATCCCACAAGGAAGTATTTGTGCTTTCAGGATCGAGCTTTGCTTGGCAGTCCACCTTACATCCATCTGACAATCTCTTTGTTTGAGTCTCTTTCTTTTGCAGGTGTCATCCTCCACAACCAAAGAGGAGTCCCTACAATGTTTGGATAATGGTGTGGAGACCTCATCCGAGTAACATCTAACCCTAGACCATTTCCTTTAGTTTCTTTCATCTTTTGAATGTGAAAGTGAAAACTTGTTAGAAATAATGACATTAGCTACCAATATTCCATCGATCTCCATCTTTACCTTGGCACAGAGATTGGGATTCATTTGATATGGGCACTTCTTGCCTAGCCTTGCATCATTCACTAGCTTGACGCTAATTTTTCCAAGTGAAGGGTGGGTGTGCTTCATGTCTTTATATTTACATGGGAACAAGTATTGAAACTCCTTTAGGAGGTCTAAATTTCATACCAGCTCTAAGTCATACTAGTGAGTTCCTATAGTGGTGATATTCAACTTGCCTTTTGTGTTGATGTATAACTTAGTGATTTTGAGTGGCACATGATAGGGTTCATTTTTCTCTTAATGAGAGTCTTCGAATTTCATTATCCCCTCTATTATTTAAATTCAAAGATGTATTAGATCTGCATCGTCTAGGGTGTTATCATCCATAAGTTACACAAGCTTTTTTCTACTTGTTAGAGCTTTCCAATTATGCTCTTTCTAGGTCTCATCATCTTCATTGATGGAGTCACTATTGAGTACCATATCCCCAAAAAGTTTTAGGATTGCTAGTCCTTTCTCCCCAAACATTTCCCTTAGGTTATCTTCTAAGATAGCAGTGTCCTCAAACACTACCTTGCAGATGACTTGTAATGGCTCCAGTAGCTCTAATTTTTGGAAAGAAAAGGTATGAATGAACCTTTCTTTGAGTATCTCCTAGTTTCCTATCTTTCAGTGTATCTCATTTACAATATACCATATTCATACCCATGTTTTTAAAGTCTTGTAAAATGCATGTACCCATAAGCCTTTTAGCGTATTCTCACCATAAATAGTTTAGGTTTCTTTATATAGATGCACATGTGTGATTAGGTTACAATCACCAGTGTAATTAGGTATGTATAGATCCTCATTACTCTTTTTGAATATAGTATAGATGGAAAAATTTACATCTTTCCAAATGGGTAAGATAGGTCTCTTTATTTCCCACCATCATGCAATAGTTTTCTTCAAGGTATGCACTAGTGCACCTATTTGATCTATCTCCTTTGGGACATAGGATTAAATGTCATAGACATAATTTTCTATGGGTTGGATTCCTTCATACTTTAGGAGCATTAAAATTTTATTTTTACTTAGCTAAAACACCCTTTTCTCCACCTTTCAGGGATGGGGAATCCATTTCTTTTTTAGGCACTCAATCCCAACCAACCACATCCTAGATGGCCTTGGTCTGGCTACATGCATTAGGTGTTACCTTCATCTAGTGACCTTATAGGCCTCTTTGACCCATCAATCATAAGCTACATCAATTATATCAAATGATGATTGTCCATCCTCCCATTTGAGCATGCTTTGGTCATTAGGGTTGAGATTCTTGACACCCTATACCATGATGTTATAGATGTGGTTGATGTCACCCTAAATATAAACACTTTCTATGTATGGGGGCCCTTTCTCACTTGAAAGAGGGATAACCACCCTTTCCTTGCCATTATCAAAGGTCATATAGTGATTCTTAAAGTGCATGTCTACATTATTGTTCTAGCACCATGGCCTTCTCAAGAGTGCTAGATAATTATCCTATTCTACCAACTTGATGACCTCAAAATCAGCTTGGAACTTGATTCTCATGATATCTATAATGAAACCCTTCAATATATTGATAGGCTACACCCATGTTTTATTAGCCATGAACAACATGCCAGGGTGGCCACCCCATCTTTTCCTATGTATTTTAAGTTAGAATATTAACCTTAGCACCCATATCAACTAGTAATTCATAAATTGACCACGCATTGATGGTGGCATCTATCAATAATTCCTAGTCATACTCAAAATTATAAGTATGTCTTACCTCATGTGCCTACTCCATATACAGTGCAGTAACCTCAATCATTTGAGGTGCAACCTCTACTTATGGTTTCTTCCATGCATGTTTTATCAACAAATATTTTAGTAGGGGTAATATTTCTTCAATTTATAAGAGGTGAAAGATCTTGATTAACTCTTACACTTTACCTTCTTTATGGTCTTACTTCTTACATAAAGTAGTGGCATGCACCTCTAAATATATGGCCAATTGAAGTTTTCCCTATAAGTTTTGTATCATGCTCTTGGTTTTCTATAGGATGTCCTTCTACTGTATAGGGTTAGGGTATGGCAAAAATTTTGGCTTAGTCACATTATGCACTTAATGTGGCTTGATTATACATACTCTAGGCATAGATATTGGTTTGTCATGGTGGGTGGTAGAGTGGTAAAACTTCTTCAAGTCATGGCCTACACCTTATGTGGTTCCTTATGATTCTATTATGGCTTGGGAGCCCATATTTCCTTTTTAGACTCATTCCTCACCATTATCACACCTCTATCTACACCAGGCTGACCTTGAGTCAACCTTTTATATAAGTTAGGGCATTCCTCGATTGCATGTGATCCTTGATAATACTTGCACATTAGGTGCATGGGGAAATCATGATGATAATGTTTAGTTGATCCACACTTGTAGCATGATCATGGTGGGATTTTTCTATTTCTATGCAAAATTGCTTTTCAGATTTAAGAGAAGAATAAAGAAACTAAGGAAATGGTCAAGGCTAGAAGTACCTGATAAAGTCGTGCGCACTGAAATCAGACGTTGAAAGATTCTCCTCTTTTGCTGTGGAGGAATGACACCTGCGAAGAAAAGGCTAAAACACGGAAAAACGTTAGTCAAAGATATGGTGGGCTATTAGGCGAACGCCCGATCCCAGAAGTACGAAGACTTCCTAGAAGGATATCAACCCACTGATAAAAAAGCAAAATATTGGACGAAAGTAGATAATAATGACAAAAATAAATGACAGAAAATAAAAGTGCATACCTGATATGCAGCACTATTCTGCACAGTCACCGGCATCGGTCTCTGTGGTGCCGGTGTCGGTTAGGGAAGGTGCCGACGTCGATTTAGGTGCCGTCATCGGTCGGGGTAGTGACCGGCGTCGGTAGGGGCAAGTTCTGGAAAAGTCTGAACAGGGTCGGGACAGGGTCTGAGAGAGTCGGGATAGGGTCTGGGCAAGGTCTGAGAGAGTCGGGACAGGGTCTGGGCAAGGTCAGGTCGGGTCTGAACAGAGTCTGGGGGTTTGAAGAATCAGGATGACAGAACTGATAAAGAATAACCAAGGAAGAAATAAAACAAACAGAATAAATACTTACCTGCCAGAAGATGCGATGAAAGCCATAGTTGGAGTTGTCTGTGCAGTGCTGGATTGAATGCAGATTGGTTGATGCTGAGAGTGTTGATCACGAGAGTGTTGATGTCGGAGTTCGCAGGTTGGTTGAATGATTGCTCGGGTTTGATTGATCAGCGTTTCGAATAGCGTTCGGGATCAGCCTTTCGAATGGTTGGCAGACGCTGATGAAGACGGGGGACGATTCTAGAGACGGTTCGTCAACTGTTTCGAGAAACCAAATGATAACTGATAACGGATAATGGGAAGGTGACCGACGTCGGTAGGATTGCCGACGTCAGCCGATAGGTGACCGACGTCAGCGACATCGGCTGGGTAAAGACCGTCGTCGGCAGATGCATAATGGGGATAGAGTCTAGTTTTAGCTCTGTGCTCATTTTTACATGCTGCCAGGGTCAAGGTTGGTGGAACAAGTGATCGACAAGGGTTAAATAGGCGAAGAAGAATAAGACGGGAAATGACTAGGGGAATCGACATGATTTTGGTGTCTACATTTACCCCTTTTTGTCTTGTTGGTTGTTCTGGACGAACTGCAAGACAAAAATAGGAGTGAGTGCCCCAGGTGAGGGATAAGGTATTCCGGTGAGGGATAAGGTATTCCCCCTCAAAGCAGGAGTCGAGGGAAGGGAACCGGGAATCGGGTGCTAATTTGACAAAGAGCGGATGAAAAAGGGGTGAGGGTGAATGCTGCAAAAGTCGTGATTGCGTGCATACCATTGCACGAGATGGTTAGGTCAAAGTGTCGCAGGTCAAGGGTCAAGGAGTGCCAAAATTGAAGTAACCGGGCCCCAGCATTTAGTTGTCTGCTGATCAGGTCACTCAATCTAAGCTGAAGCTCCAAATGGGTCGTCGTGTTTTAGGTATCTAGGGCTCAGGAAGTGCTCCTAGAAACACGAAAAAGCCACAAGTAGTAGGGATCAACCGGCTTGCTATCCTATACTTGCGAAGGGTCAAAAATAGTCTGCGGACAATTCTGCTAACCAGTCATGAGGTAGCATACATGCAAAAACAACCAAGGCAACAATGTCTTGGAAGTGGTCGAGGTCGGAGGAGATAGGCATGATCTCCAATGGTTGGTGGTTGATGGATGGACGAAAGGATGAAAGGATGCGGCCGAGCTAACCCCAGAAGACCCCATGTCAACTAAGTGCTGCCTACATAGCCCTGGTGATAGGGCCTCAGGCCGATGTAGTTCTCCCTAGAAGGGAGGAAGGGTCAAAGGGATGGAAATGGGTCGTGGTGAAGGGCAAGGTTATGGTTAAAAGAAGGCAAGAAGGTTTGTCCATCAGAGAGATGAACAAACGAGAATGGTCGAGCTAACCCCAGAAGACAGTCGTGTCATCTGAGTGCTGCCTACATAGCCACTGTGGAAGGGCCTCAGACCAATGTAGTTCAGACAAAGGGTCCGAGTGGTAGACAGGTGGTTAAAATAGTTGATAGATTGGTCATGGTTATGATGAAATGACGAGGAAAAAAAGATGTTGCAGCCTTTTCCAAATGGTGTATTCTGCAACATTAGTTGAGGGGTTTTTCATCCCTAGCAATATTCCATATTCGTGATGGATGTATGCTAAAAATGAATTGAGGTCTATTTGTGCTTCAGCAAGTATTGGTTTATGCTGAACATAAATTGGGTCGGGTTGATAGTTTCTATGTATATTGGTGTCCATAGAAACTAGGGTGAATAGGCTAGGTCATGTTGATGGTCTGAAAAGAGAGTTGAGCTAAGTCGATGGACAAGTGATGAAGGTGAATGTGACCAAAGTGCAGAAGAAGTGAAAAGCATATTGCTCTTTCATTGACAAGGACCAAAAAGATAGCATAGATAGGGGTTATGAGAACCAAGAGCCCCATTCATGCGTGACGTCGTTGACCATAGTTATGTTAGAGCGGTAATCGAATCACTTAGACATTAAAGTGAGCTCGAAGTCCCTGGAGCAGGTAATAGGAGGAAGAAAGAGGGTAACCGGTTTTAAGAGCAGAGATAACTTTGCCCCTTTTTATAGGAGACCCTGAGACAACTACAAGCCAAGTCCATGACCCGTTTTTTTTTTTTTTTTTTTTTTTTTTTGGCGCAGACTGATCAATGCGGGAAGCCTGCATAGAGATGTCATTTGCTTGGTGGTCAGTTTGTGAAGCTGATCAATGCAGGGAGCTTCTAAAATAATGCTGTTTATTGCCAGATTAGTCATAGCCATCCTTCGAGGGAGTGGTCTAGATTTTTGTTTAATATAAAGGCTTTTGAATAGCTATCCTTCGAGGGAGCAGTCTATTTATTACAGCAATGATAGTACAGCTGTCCTTCGAGGGAGCAGTCTATTTTTTTTTTTGATTTTGATATTGATATAGTGACCATGGATATTGTTTTGACATCTTGATTTGTTTTGATAGAAGTTGAGTCATGGACAAGACTGTAGAAGTTCAAGGACTCCCTTTTATTAGGACAAAGCATCCATACATCATAAAAGGGTTATAGGAATTGTTAAGAGGAATAGGGTTGAAAGGAAGGAGGATTAAGAGGATGGGATTGCTCAAGGGACGAGCTCAAGTTAAGTGTCAAGTGGACGAATACTCGACTAGCAGTAGAACAGTCGCAGATGCAACGCATTAAGAGGCTCAGGTTCTGGGCGTCCATCAAGAGAAGACAGATGGTAAGTCCCTGATCCATACTTGTACGTGATAATAAAAGGTCTGAGCCAATTAGGAGCAAACTTGCCCCATTTGCCTCTTTCCAGATTGGTCAGGTGTTGATTGATGAGTGGATGTGAAGTTGGTTGATATGGTTGTTGATTGATTGAAAAAGGTTGAATATTTTGATAAAAGGGTTGGGTCAATGTTTGGTTGAGATTTGGTCATTTGATAAGTGGTCAATGGTTGGTCGAGGGTTGATTGGTTTCTATTTGATCTTTGGTTGGGTCGAATGTTTGGTTGAGGTCGGGTTAAATGTTTGGTTTCTAGTCTGGTTGAGGTTAAGTTGAAAGAGTGATTGATATGTGGTCGAGACTGTGTTGAAAAATTGATCAAAGTTTGGATGAAGGTTGAATTCCCCCAGTGGCTAGGGAGAATGTTTGACGAATTAGTTAAGGTCGATTGAGGTTTAGTGGTCAGATGGACTGTGTTGATGTCGAATAAAGGGTTTAAAGGCAGCGAAGGGACTCTAGTCTGTTGTGGAGATCCTGATTTAGATGACGAGGTTGGAGAGGTATGGGTCAGTGTTGATAATTTGTCAAAGGGGTGGTCAAGAGGATCCGTGATAAGAAAGGAATCCTTTTTTTGGTGGTGACGAATGACAGCTTTAAGAGTGCAACAATGCTCAGTGTCATGTCCCGGAGTGTGATGATAGTGACAGAATTTAGAGTTGTCGAACCAAGATGGCCTTGATCCGAGAGTTGATGAGTGGGGTGGTGTTGAAGGTTTGTTGATAACGTGGTCCAGAAGAGAGGTGTCATTCTCCAGACATTGGCGAATGGTGACCTTGAGGGCATGACAATGCTCAGTGTCATGCCCAGGTGTGTGATGATACGCACAAATGCAAGTGTCATCGAACCATGGTGGTTTTGGTCCGAGAGAGTGATATGGTCTAAGAGGCGGGAGATTGAGACGAGAGGACTGCAACAAGTGCCGTAAGAGCAAGGCATATGAACCTACTAATGGGTTGAGATGTTTTATTGCAGAGAGGGTTGGTGACATTGGTTTGGGAGGTGAAGGAGGTGTTGGTCAATGGTTTGAAGGAGGTATAATTCTGACGGGTTGATAGAATAATGGAGGTGACTTACCTCTGTGAAGTATGGGAGTGGGAAGCATTCCGAGTAAAGTAGATGGATGTGGGCCCAAGATTGAAGGTAATGATGAAGATAGCGGAGGAGGCCTTCGGTGTGGTTTAGTAGCCTTCTTTGATTTGGGTTGAGGGCTACCTTTGTGTGAGGCGAGATTAGATGTGGGGCGAACACCAAGAGGTTTAGTCTCTTTGGGCATGATGGACGCCTGCGCGGGTTTGGACTTAGATGTGGACGGTTTTTCTCTCAATGGAGAAGAGATTAAAGGTGTGGGCTCTTTAAGTGGAAAGAGCTCTGGAGTAGTCATGGCTTCTGTGTGTGGTTGAGGAGTCAAAAAGGTATGATCATCTATGGATAATAATAAGGATGAAGGTGAGGCAGCTGGTGTTGATGTGGTCAAAGCGTCCTCCAATATGGGAGAAGTCGATGGAGGACAAGTGGGAGAATAAAGTTCTTCGCCATGTGGAGGAGGTATAGGGGAAGAAAGGTCTTCCACTTGTGAAAAAGGTTGGTCAGGGATAAGAGAAAAGATAGTGTCGACCGTGTGTATATCATGGTCTTGAGGGTCATTGGTTATGGTTTGGACGTTGTCTTGAGTAGGCAGGTGATTAGAAAAGGGTTGCTTGAAAATGTCAAGGTTTTGGTTGGGTGGTGTGTTCGGGTTATCTAAAATAAGATTCCCCTTGTCGAGCATGTCCTGGACGATGTTTTTGAAAGTTTGACAGTGATCCATGTCATGGCCTTTGACACGGTGATAGTCGCAAAAGTGGTTTTCCCTGTACCATGCAGGGATAGGTGTTGAGGGGTCGAATTGATGTGGTCAGATTGGAGGGAGATTGAGGACCCCCTTCTTGACGAGTTTATCCAAGATAGAGGCATATGACTCTCCAATTGGAGTGAATTGACGCTGTATGGATTGACGTTGAAAATGTTTATTGATGTAGTCTAATGTTGAAGATGATGATCGATTGGTTATTATTGAAGATGATGGTCTAAAGGTGACAGTGTTTGCCAACTCCTTGGATTGAGAGTGGGCAGAAGAAGGTCTGGAAGAAGAATGGTCATTGGTTCTTGTGTTAGTGTTACACAATTTGACCTTATCTTCTTCAATGGCGCAGAGTTCAAGCTTTCGGGCCATGGTGAAGGCCTCGTCAAAAGTGTGGAATGTTTGAACCCGCAAGGTGGACGAGATGTGACTGACACATGCTCGGGAAAAGAGCTCAATGAGCTCGGGTTGAGGCAAGGAGAAGGAGAGCTGATTGATCAGGCCTCTCCAACGGGCGACAAAATCGGCTATTGATTCATCGTCAAAGTGCCTGATGGAGTAAAGGTTTGTGATCGAAACTTGTTTAGTGATATTGATTGAGAAATGGTCAATGAATAGTTGGGCGAGTTGAATGAATGAAAAGATAGAATGTCTGGCAAGAGAACTATACTAGTCAAGGGCAGGGCCAGAAAGTGACATAGGAAACGTGCGTAGAAGTAACGCATCGTCATGGGCAATAAGATAACAAGCATGTCTAAATGCCTTTAGATGTTGTTGTGGGTCTTCCTTACTCTGAAAGCGAGTAAATTTAGGAAGCTCCCAATGGTTGGGGTATGGTCGGATAGGGACAGAAGGGTGGATGGGTTCGTTGTAAATCTGGTCATATGAAGAGACATTACTTGAACCGGAGATAAAAGCTTCGAGACTGGACATTTTATCCATCAGCATCTTGATGACATCTGCTGACGGATTGGCGGGTTGAGCACCCCCTAGGTTGTAAGGTGCTTGAAAGAGGTTAGAGGAGGCGTGCGACATAGTCGGTTGTAACAGTAAGGGCGCAACGTACGGATGACTAGTCGCAGGGGTAGAAGTAGAGGTTAAGGGTGGTTGCGTTATAAAGGTCGAAGGTATAGGCTGACTAGATACCACCAAAGGAGGTTGTGTGATGGCATTGACAAAGGGCGAGGTAGGCACTCCTGCATATATAGGCGCAAGAGTGTGTGGGGTCGAGACAATCAAGTTTTGGTATGATGTAGAACTTGGTTGAATTGCAGGTGGTTGAGGGGGTAACGAAACCCCGGTGGAGGTTGGTCTAAAAATAGACGAGGAGGCCGAACTTTGCGTATTGGCCATGGTCGGGTTAATGGTTGAGGTGAAAGGTTGAGTTGTAAAAGGTTGGGTGGCGAACGGTGTTGATGTCGTCGCCACGTCATCCAAAAGGTCCCGCATTGGTTTTCTCGCGAGATAGTTTTGGAGGGCTGCGGTATTGAGGTCTAAGAATCTTGCAAAGTCTTGGTCCCCTTCTGGGATGATAGGCGTCTGGGTTGGAGATAGTCTAGTAGGAATTCTTTCGGTCTTCGATTAGAACTCCATTATATGATTATTTATAGACGGGGTAGGCGAAAGCGATTGATAGCTAGCGTGGTCAAGAAGAGCCTTGGTTTGACTACGTGTCAGAACCATTCAAGGCAAGAAAGAATGCCCTCACAAGCTCAAACAAGCAGATAAGAACTAAAAAGATGAAGACACAAGCAGATCCTAAAACCCTAGAAGTAAATTTTTAGGATTATAGTGGCTTATGCCTTAGAATGTGTGTAGTGGAAGGTTGGTTTTGTGAGTCAGGTCCTAGAAGAAGTAGTCTATGGATGGTTTCGGGTTTTGTTATGGTGCTGAAGAAGTTTGTGTTAGGGTCTGGTACGCGGCCTGGTGCTAAGGAGCAAGCTCCCCTCACTTCACGATTCCAGTGGTTAGCTGGTTTCGCTTAGCCAAAATATACCTCGCCTAGAGTTTAGACTCCGCCAGAGAACGGAGTGGGCTTCCCCCTTGGTGATGAAATCCAAGTAGGGTCACCGGGATGGGTAAGGTATCCGTTGGGGGATGAAATCCCAGTTGGGCCTTGTCTCAGGTAAGTTAAAATGTTTGTTTTGTGCAGGTGGTCTAGTCGTGTAACATCAAGTGATCTAGATTAATTCAATATGCGGTTTAATTACTATGTGTGGTCTAAAAGATGCAGGCAATCAGAAATGAATGCAAAGTGTTTTAATGCCCAAGTCAAAATGTTTGTTCGTATGAAGACGAATGGAGAAAGAGTCGAAGAATATGAGTTTTAGCTAGTCTAGAAGTGCAATAAAGAAAGAAATGTTCGTTTTAGTTCTGCTTATGATATCATTTAAGAAGAGATGAAAGGAGGCGAAAAGGAAGAAACCTAATGCACCTAAATGAACGAAAGAAAGAAAGAACCCAAGGAGGACCTAGGGTCCCACCGGGCGTGCCAGAATGTTTCTATGCAAAATTGCTTTTCAGATTTAAGAGAAGAATAAAGAAACTAAGGAAATGGTCAAGGCTAGAAGTACCTGATAAAGTCATGCACACTGAAATCAGATGTTGAAAGATTCTCCTCTTTTGCTGTGGAGGAATGACACTTGCAAAGAAAAGGCTAAAACACGGAAAAACGTTAGTCAAAGATATGGTGGGCTGTCAGGCGAACGCCCGATCCCGGAAGTATGAAGACTTCCTAGAAGGATATCAACCCACTGATAAAAAAGTAGAATATTGGACGAAAGTAGATAATAATGACAGAAATAAATGACATAAAATAAAAGTGTGTACCTGATATGCAGCACTATTCTACACAGTCACCGGCGTCGGTCTCTGTGGTGCCGGCATCGATTAGGGAAGGTGCCGACGTCGGTTTAGGTGCCGACGTCGGTCGGGGTAGTGACCGGCATCGGTAGGGGCAGGTTCTAGAAAAGTCTGAACAGGGTCGAGACAGGGTCTGAGAGAGTCGGGACAGGGTCTGGGCAAGGTCTGAGAGAGTCGGGACAGGGTCTGGGCAAGGTCAGGTCAGGTCTGAACAGAGTCTAGGGGTTTGAAGAATCGGGATGACAGAACTGATAAAGAATAACCAAGGAAGAAATAAAACAAATAGAATAAATACTTACCTACCAGAAGACGCGATGAAAGCCATAGTTGGAGTTGTCTGTGCAGTGCTGGATTGAATGCAGATTGGTTGATGCTGAGAGTGTTGATCGCGAGAGTGTTGATGTCGAAGTTCGTAGGTTGGTTGAATGATTGCTCGGGTTTGATTGATCAGCGTTTCGAATAGCGTTCGGGATCAGCCTTTCGAATGGTTGGCGGACGCTGATGAAGGTGAGGGATGGTTCCAGAGACGGTTCGTCAACGGTTTCGGGAAACCGAATGATAACTGATAACGGATAACGGGAAGGTGACCGATGTCGGTGACATCGGCCGGGTAAAGACCGTCGTCGGCAGATGCATAATGGGGATAGAGTCTAGTTTTAGCTCTGTGCTCATTTTTACATGCTGCTAGGGTCAAGGTTGGTGGAACAAGTGATCGACAAGGGTTAAATAGGCGAAGAAGAATAAGACGGGGAATGACTAGGGGAATCGACACGATTTCGGTGTCTACATTTTCCTTCACCATGTCCTCCTCTTCATCTATGCAAGCCTTGTTAGTTACTATAGCCCATATTATTCTATCCATAGCCTTCATTGCTTTAACCCACCACCACCACCTAGTGTCATAACATGCCTCAAACCTCTCTTCATGTTCTAACATAGCTCATTGATGAATCTAGAGTCTTTTATTGAGTGGGTATAGGCATCACACATTTTATAATAAATGGTGGTGTTTACTTAGCTAGTGCACTATAATAGAGGATAAATTTAAGAGTCATGTGGCCCATGATAAGCCTCATAGTTGAGAAGTAGGGCACGTACATTTATTCATAGGTCGTTATTCTTATTATGCCCCTCTATCTCACATTCAATACACCATAACCCACTATGAGTGTCATGTGCCAAACCTATGGTCAACTTATATATTTGAGAATCCATTGATGCAATCTACATCTCCATGAATGGGTTGATCCCTATATCGACATTGCCTATCACCTTAGCTTGGATCATGGCTTTAATTAATTTATGAGGGTCTATGAAGGTATTTATGGATAATATTTATTTGAATGGTACTAGTATGCCCCCAATAAACCATTGAGCATGTTGTGATGGGTGAATATCATACAAAAGCTTAGATAGAAGATTTTAAAACTACACATCATATAAGTACACACTCTTAGACAACCCTTGGCTAATATATTTAAGCATTGTGATGCTCTAATACTTAAACTTAGGTATATTAAACTCTTTTAATAATGCTTCCTTTATCACTTTATAGTTAACCATAGCCTAGTTTAGATGAAAATTTTGATAGTAGGTATGGGCATGATCCAATAAGATGGTCATGAACTGGGTTTCCTTATGCTCAAGTTGAGTGATGGCCTGAGCATGTCATTATAACTCACACTTTAGCACATGCTCTATGACATTATCTACACCATGATACTTATGTAAGTGTATCACCATATCATAGTAGACTTACTAAGGGGGTGGTGTCATGTTTTGAGGAACCTATCCCCCTTGTATCTATATTGGTTGGGGCCCTCTATTGACTCCAATTATAGGTAAGGGTGTTGATCTTGACATTATTAGATATGTTATTAAAATTTTCAATGTAGTACCAATCACTTGTGGTGCTATGCCACTTCTTATAAGCTATTGCCCAGTCAGTGCAACTAACACTCTCTACATGGGAATGCTTGTGCCTAGTTTCATGGTTCCTAGATTAGTGCTTACTAGATTCATTTTATCCTCACTTAGTTCTTCTTAGGGAGTCACTTGCTTAGTCACAAAATTTCAATCCAAATCTTGAATCTTATCAAAGTCAACATTGATAATAGGTTCAATTTCCATTTTTCTATCTTCTGATGGGGAATCTAGCACATGAGCTTGTGCTTTAGGTTTAAAAGGGGTATGTGCTTTTGTCACATTCTCAAGTACTACACATTATAAGAACCCACTACATCCTACATCACTACTAAGTCTAGTCTCTTGCTTCTTCCTCTCTCTCTTCACACTATTGAAATTCAAGGGATAATTTCCCATGTTCTTCCCACTCACTATGGGTCCTTTCAGCACTTTTAGGTTCTAGATCCTTCATTAATTTACACCTTCACTTAGTATATTTTAGCCTTCAAATCTCTCGATTGTCAAGCTATTGTTCCTCTTCCATTAAACCTTACCTCCACTTTCCCTTCTCACATTTTATGATTTCTCCTATGCATAAGGACTTTATCCTTCCATTATTATGTATTCTATATCATAATCCACCAAAAGCTTATTCAATTATGTGTCGATACCTCTTATGAACATTCCCCTTGGTTCATGAATAAAATTATACTCTTCTTTTGGGCATGATAAGGTTGACATTATGAACTCTAACATGTAGTTGTTCAACATGTTTCTTCACCACTTATTCATAGTGTGCATCCAAACTTCATCCAAGCTCTCTAGCTTCTTTATGTGTTCTATAGTCCACGTGAGGCACTGATCATAGATTCACCTTCTAAAGGTTGTATAGGTATCCAATCATCGGTACCCATGCTCAAATAGATCATAAAAGAACACCTCATACATAATGTTGTACAAGTTGGTTTGCACCCATTTCTATGGCTTTTATCTTTTGCATGTAGGATCCCTTTGCATGAAACTAACTTCCACTTACTCTAGTTAATGCTTGATATTCTCAAGTGATAGTTAGAACATTACTCTATTATACCATTGAATTAATGAAATTAAACATGACTCTAGATTAAAAAAACCAAAATATTATAGAAAAATTCACTAGGTTGGCATCTATGTTTGGTCATGCACTTAGTTATCAAGCCAAGTTAGTTCTAGAATTGGTGGAGCTAGGCACGAGGATAACAAGGTATAATGCTAAAAATTTAATCACCCTATAAGATTGACATCAATTTCACACAAGATGTAAACCTTGTGGGCTCACCCAAAGTACCATAATAAAGTGATTGGGATCACATTGGGATAGCTACATCATGGCACAACTCATGGTTCAAAGGGATTTAGTCATTGGCTAGAGGGGTTTATGTGGCCTTCTAACACTAATTCTTTCAAAAGAAGGTCACTAGGTTAAATCCTTCATGAGATAATAGGTCCTAAGGTGCAAGTCCATCTCTAGCTACACTAGGCTCTTACAAGTGTAGGTTGTTGAGTAGTAGGTTAAGGGTTATTCAGTTACTTATGTAAGTCCTAGGGATAGCTTAGGTTTAAGGACTCATTCTCAAGATATTACTCTAGGTGTGGGTTTTGGGACTTTGGTACATTTTCGTTCCAGCACTTAGTCACTTTATAGGTGAGCTGAAGATGCTATGTGGGATAAGGATGCCATTAGTGACCAAGGATGAACCTCTATTTCATAATACCTTCAAGTAAATATATCCAAAATTACTTAGATGAAACTAACTCACAAGCATAACATTATGTAAAACATAATACAAGCATAAATACTTCATTTCTTCATTAACTTATAGTTTAGTAACATAGTTTATTACAAAGAACTAGATCATATGTTCTTCTTAACTCTATTCATGCCCAAAAGCTCACATGCGAGATTGAGCTTTACATTAAAATATCTTAACTACCATATGCATACTAAGAAATAATAATGGTTCACTCTCTACTTTTCCAAATCTTCACTGTACTTAATCACCTCTCTTTTTCTTCAAATGTGAGCATTCTTTTATATGAAAAAGGGAGTCTTCTTGCCAAGTTAGATGGGTGTGTGTCAAGTGATGATCTATCATGAGCCTACCAGCTCCACTACATTGTCTAGAGTGGATGAGCACATGCCATATGTTGATATGTAAATGAGGGGTCACTATCTCACTTATTCCATACTCCAACATCCATGATTCTTGAGCCACCATGTTCAAGTCTTGATAGGGATGCCTTTATGTAAGTTGACACTATGTAAATACCTACTAGCTGGCATGAGGTCCATAGAGACTTCTTGAGCTAGTACCAAAATGTGTAAAAAGGGGAGAAACCACTCTAAGGTTCACCTCATACTAATATTGGTCCATTTCGTATAGTCTGCATTCTTTCTCAAAAGGGGTCCCAAAAACACATATGTTTATTGCATAATTATATGGTTAATTATGTGCACATATTTTTAGTGAATAATCTAATCACTCCACTATGAATGGATGATCTAGAGATAAATTAAAAAAAGGTTTTAGATCAGATTATATCTTATACCATTACAAATATCCCATCAAGAGCTTTCTGATGATATGTGAAACTTCAAAAATAGAGCTTGTATGATCCTTGTGTAGTTGATCAAAGTTCCAATCAAAGCAAGTAAACAAGTGGACAAAGCTGGTAAAACTAAAAAATTGACCATCATGGAATGTTTCAAATTTATTTCCATGATATAAATATTTTTACAAGATTTTTGACACATTTTGAATGGACCAAATCTGAGTTCGTTTGCGAAAGTTATGACTAGTCAAAGTTGTGGTCAAACTTGGTCAAAATAATGATGTGGCTAACATGGTAATAAAGTGACATGGCATGGTAAGTAAAAACTGATAGGTGGAATAATTTGAGCATTCTAGATAGACCCATGGTGCAGTGACATGTGGTAGTGATTTCATGTAGGAAAATAGTTGGTTTCATAGTTGGTCTTTGATATGCATAAAAGGCTGGCTATGAAGACAGTGGAGTTTGTTTTTGTCTTAGAGGGGGAAATTTCACTCATAGATATATGGATCATATAGTAGGACATATATAAGTGTCATATTGGGAGTGGTCCACGTGGTGGGTCCTCAATCCACCACGTGGCTTGCCACCACTTAATGATTTCCATGGTCAAATTTTAATAGTCACATAGTGACTATAGTCTTATGTAATTATTTACCATTCCAAGTGGAAGCTTGAGATATACCAACTAATCTAATTTTCCTTACCAATTGAAGGTTCCATCCCATCGCAATACAAATTTCCATGTCTGAATCATGCTAATCTTGAATCCCATGTACCATATTTTCTAATATCACCAAATTCCATGAAGCTTCCACCACAAATATGCCATGTTCAAACCCACTAAAATAGATTCAAAAGGCATTGGAATTATAAATTCCATGAACCCATTCCTTTTGAGGCTTATCCATGCCAAATTTTTAATCCATATGGGAAAAGGGATAAAGATAAAACCAAATACAATGGCATGGGGTTTGAGCTTAGCCATATTTGACAAAGGATAAGGCTTGCCACCATTATTTTTGTAGCCCACAGCACTATATAAAGTTTTTGAGGTGAATTTTCATGTCATTGGTGATCAAATGTAAGTAATAATCTTTGGTAAGTTTTAGGTGTTCAAAGACAAAGCCTAGTACAAAGGGAATTTGGAGAATTAGAGAGTATTTTTAAAGTGCCTCAAACTTTGATTTCTGATTTGAAAGTAATATTCTATTAGAGAATATTCCAATGAGAAAATCTAAGTGATTTTTAAATATTATAAGCTTTGTTGACGATATGTCCTCAGCTGATCATAAGGACCCATTTTCACTCTACCTCTATTTTGAGGCACCTAGAGTCATTTCTAGACTTTAGAGTAAACTAGTGAAATATTCTAGATTCTGAGATGGTTCCACATATATGCTAAATGTCTAGATTTAAATAATTTTATTTCAAATTTAATGCCTCAAAGTGATATTTTTTATTAGAGGTTAACATAGGTATGCTTTGAGAAAGTGGAGAATCTATCTGAGAGTTCTGAGATTCTTAGAAGGGCTAAACATATAAATTGGAAGTGTTTTGAGAAGGTGAAGAATTTGTCTAAGAGTTTCAAGATTATTTGAAGGTATATAAAATGTTAATTCATTATTATTTTGTAAGGGTTTCCTTATACTTGTAAACATTTTATAATGAATTGGTTTAACTAATTTGGGAACCTGAAAATGTAGGCATTGTCAAACTCTATAATCAACTTTGTGTAGTGTGGTTGCCATTATTACATTACTTTTTCTATGTTGATTATTTTTTGGTATATTTCATAATTTGCCTACAAAGATCCAAGGTAAAATTCTTTTTCACACTCAAATTAGTGTAGAGTTTACGGATCAAGTTTGGTATCAGAGTAGTTAGTGTGTTGGTTTAGCTTCTGATTATGTGAATTTGATATTAGTTGTTTTCATTTTCATTTCCAATAGTATTACATAATATTTGGTCTTGTTGATATTCCATTTGTAATGTGCAATTTTTGGAATTAGGTTATTTTTGGGGAGCCAAAAAGCATAGGCAAGTTATCACATAGATCCAAGTTTGAATAGCTTGAAGCATTTAACCAGTAGATCTAGGAAGAGAATGATTTCCTAAGAGCTCAATTTTAATCCTTAGACAAAGAGATTACCTAATTGAAATATGAGTTACAAGCCAAGGATGATCCCTTGGCACAATGCAAAATGGCAAAGGATTTAAGCGATTTCCTTCCACTTTAGATGCAAGTACTGTGCTAGATGATTACATTGTCAGTTGTTCATATTATAGTATTATTTCCCCTTTAGTTTTAGACATTAATTTTGGTAGTTTTGAAAATCATACTAAGGGCATTGGGTCTTAAATTTTATTGAAAATTGGATTTAAAGGAAGAGGCCTTGGTAAGAATGGCCAAGGTATTGCTAACCCAAAATAGGCAAAGCATCAGTCTTGTAATACATGATTGGGTTACACTAGTGATCAAGTGGATATTGGAGAAAGTTTCAAAGCCATTCAAGGAAGATGATATTCCAACAACAAAGAATTGACACCACTAGTGTGACATAATGGATTTGGTCAAAAAACATAGTGAAGAGGTAATGAGATTCCACCTCCAACTTTTTATCATAATCATAAGCATGTGAAGAATTTCTAGAATTTTAATCCACTCTATCCATTTAAAAAAAATGGCTTTGATATTTAGAAGATGTGGAATTCTTTCCCTTTTAATTTTTGTGGATTAAATAATCATTCTATTTCTAGATGTTGGAAGAGAAGGACACTGATGAATAAGTTGATGTCGTTCACCAAGAACAAGGTAGTTGGTAAAGACCAATCTTATAGATCACAAGCAAGAAATGGCAGAGAAGTTACCTCACCCATATAGAGGAACTATTACACTCATTATCATAAGAGTGGATACCAGGTTGAGAAATTTTGGAACATTCACCCAACAAGCCATCTAAAAAATGGTAAGAAAAAGTTGGTTTATAAGGTAAAAGAAGTTTTTAATCCACTAGTTGAGATTACAACAACCTTGGATCTATCCATAGATTGTACACAAATGAGTCCATTCTATTTTGATATGGATAATGAAAAGTCATTTTTTTCACGGATAGATTTATATAGCATTGTTGATACTGATGAATAACATGTTTTTGGGTTACCCCTATTTTTAGAGCTATTGTAGTAGAAACACTTCGAGACAGGTTTATCATGCAATTTTTTTAATTCTCACACTTATGTTTAGATAAGATATATTTTTTGAATCTCCAATGTTAGCTTTATGAGTAAACTATTGAATTATTAAGGAATTTAACTCATTGATCAGGTTGGGGATCGATAGTAGTATATAGGTTATTAGGTAGGATTCAATTTTCTTGTAATACTTGTTTTAAAATAACTAATATTTTGGGATGCATCTATTTTTGTCATGTGTATGATTGGATGCATTTGTCAAACCCTATTGGGAAATGTTTGAAATGGTAAACATTATACACTATTTATTGTTTTCATAGTGTTTTAGCATATTAAGACCCATGTCTAGGTAGTATATTGTGGCATGGTCACAATAATTAATGTATTTTATTTACATTAACAAACTTGTTCTCTAGTTGCATTGGTGATTGTTGTAGTTTTTAACAATTCACCACTTATAGAATGTGATATTGGGTAGACAGTGGATAGATGTTGTGATCTTTATTGGTAGTTTTAGGATTCATTATAAATCATGCCTTAGGCCTTTACAAATTGAGTAATGAATCATATTTTTCCATATTCTATGATTTTGGTTCTATACTTTGATGTGTTTTAGAGAACCATGAAGCATTCTTCATGAGATTCAAGATATCAAATCTGTGTAGAGGCTCATTATAGCTATGAAATAGAGAAGATAACTAGACTTCTATTTAGAGGCTCATTGAAGCCATGCAGTAGAAAAGATCAATAGGTTTATCTATTTAGAGGTTCTTGTGAAGTTGTGAAGCAGAGGAAGTCATCACATTCTAAACCCTAGTTCTATGTAGACGCTATTGATAGCTATACAATGACAAAATAATTATGGAAGGTGTGATCATTTGATAATTTTAAGCTTTTTATGCACAATTATGGAACTTGAGTACACTGATAAGACCCATCAGAGTATCTTTGGAACCGACTAAATTTTCAAAGGATAAAGTTGAGTACCAGCTTTTGGTAGACCAAAAGCCTTCTTAGTGGGGAAGTGTGATTCATAGGTCAATTTGACAAGGTCCTAGATTAGACCAAATCCCACACCATTGTGAATATCCCATCAAGATCTTCCCAATGGTATGTGGAACTTTGAAAATGGAGCTTGTATGCTCTTTATACAACCAATCAAAGTTCTAGTCAAATTAAGTCAATAGGTGGTCAAAGCTGGTCAAAATGCAAAAATTGACCATCATGTAAGGTTTAAATTTCAGATCCATGGCATAGATCTTGTCTCAATATTTTTGATGCATTTTGAATAGACCAAATCTAAGTCCATATGTGGAAATTATGACTAGTTAAAGTTGTGGTCAAACTTGGTCAAAATAATAATGTGGAAATAAAGTGACATGGATAACATGGTAGTAAATTTACATGGCATGGAAATTACAAATCGATAAGTGGCATAATTTGAGCATGCCAGATAGACCCATGGTGTAGTGACATATGGTGATGAGTTTGTGTGGGAAAATAGTTGGTCTTTGATAGGGATAAAAGGCTGGCTAAGAAGACCATAGCCAATGGAGTCCAATTTTGTCATAGAGGGGGACCCTACCACTGATAGAGCTATGGATAATCTAGTTAGACTTTGATAAGTGTCAGATTGGAAGTGGTCCATGTGGTGGGTACTCAAGCCACCACGTGGCTTGCCACCACTTAATTATTTCCATGGTCAAATTTTAATAATCACATAGTGACTATAGTCTTATGCAATTATTCACCATGCCAAGTGGAAGATCAAGACATACCAACTAATTAAATGTTCCATTCAACTGAAGGTTCCATGCCACCATGATATAACTTGCCACATCTGAGTCATGCTAACCATGAAGCCTATGTATCATGGTTTCTAATGTCGCCAAATGCCATGAATCTTCCACCACAAATATGCCACATTTAAACCCACTAAAATAGATGCCAAAGGCATTGGTATTATAGATTCCATGAACCCATGCCTTTTAAGGCTTAGCCATGTCACATTTTTAATCCATATGGGAAAAGGGATAAAGATAAAACCAAATGCAATGGTATGGGGTTTGAACTTAGCCATATTTAACAAAGGATAAGGCTTGAAACCATTATTTTGGTAGTCTAAAGACTATATAAAGTGCTCAAGGTGCATTTTCATGTCATTGATGATCAAATCTAATTAATAATCTTTTGGGTTTTCAAAGACAAAGCTTAGTACAAAGGGAGTTTGGAGAATTAGAGAGTATTTTTAAAGTGCGTCAAAATTTAGTTTCTAGTTTGAGAGTAATACTATAGCAGAGAATAGTTCTAGGAGACAATTCAAGATATTTTTAAATATTATAAGCTTTTTTGATGATAGGTCTTCAGCTAATCATAAGGATCCATTTTCACTCTACCTTTGTTTTGAGGCACCTAGAGTCATTTTTGGACTTTGAAGTAAACTAGTGAAATATTCTAGATTATAAGATGGTTATAGCTATATAATAAGTGTCCATATTTGAGGCCATTTTATTCTAATTTTAATTCTTCTAAGTAACATTTTTGAGTAGAGGTCAATAGAGGTGTGCTTTGGGTAAGTGGATAATCTTTTTGAGAGTTTTGAGATTCTTTTAAGGGTTGAACATATACATTTAAAAGTGTTTCAGGAAGGTGAAGAATCTATCCAAGAGTTTTAAGATTATTCAAAGGTTCGTAACATGTGAATTCATTATTGTTCTATAAGGATTGACTTATACTTGCAGACATTTTATAACGAATTGGTTCAGCTAATTTTTGAACTTGAAGATGTAGGTATTGTTGAAATACATAATCAACTCTTGTGCAATATGGTTGGTATTCTTGCATTTTTTTCTTTAAGTTGATTATTTTTTGGTATATTTAATAAATTACCTACAAGGATCCAAGGTAAACTTATTTTTCACATTGAAATCCATGTAGAGTTTATGGATCAGTGAACCACACTCCATTATGGGTTGTCTATCCCACTCTCTTTTCTATATTTTTTGCACTCTAACAATTCATTTCTAATGTGAAATAATGTAAAATGTATAATATGGAACCATTGATTCTATTTGAATCAATTCCATTCCATTGAATTTGTGTTACATGATTTTTATATTATTTGATAGAATACAATTTGTTATTCAAGTTCATTCTATATCATAAGAGTGCTTCCATTAGGCCTTAGAATCCTATTAGTATATCTTTGTCAAATATTATAGCCCTAAAATGACTACTTCATGTTAGTAGGGGTAGGCATCATGGCCTTTTCAATAACCAACATCTTGATAAGAGTAGGTAGTTGCTAGAGAAATTTTCCTCAGATCCATCTCACAAACATATCTTATGGAACATAAAAATCTATATCTCCTTGCATAATAAATTCTTTAATATATATGTTGAGAGTATTTTTTTCTAGTGATCTATTTATCAAGTCCAGTTGATGTCTAATATTCACATGCTTTCTAGTCTTTCTTTTGTCAAAGCTAGAAATTTTATCCTCCTCAGTTGAAAATAATAGTATTCCAATCTTGATAACCATGTAACTAATAGTCTAGGAAATTTACATAAAAAAATATCATATATTTCCCCATAAATGTGATCATGAAAAAATTATTGTGTAAAACTCCTCATCCTTCTTGATTCCTCCTATGTGAAATTATAGATTCATTCATCAAGCCATATCTCCAAATATCTTTGTACCAGTGGCCATCATATCATGTTTTATAATCCATGCTCACCACACCATTATTAGTAGAGGTTCCTAAAAAAACTTATCAAAACATGCTAATATAGGGATAACTATGTCAAGTTTGATAGAAGTATACAAAAGACAAAAACCTAGACTAAAGTTATCCATTCATTAGTTAAACCTAATAAATTTATGTATGAAACATAAAATTAATACTTATAGTAAATTCAATATAATATACATGATTAACATATTTAGGAAAATAAAACATTCATTGCATACAAAATGATAAAAGATATTTTGTAATAAACCATTTCAAAACTTCATATTAGTCTCTAACACATAAAAACTCTTTTATAATACAACATAGTGTTATATACAAAGATTTTATAAGGCATCTTTGTTACATATTCCATCCTTTTAATACAAATAAAATAAATACTCTTCCCATTCTAAATATCATTGACATTTTTTCAAGTGTCAAATACATACAAAATTAGGTAAATAAGACAAAATGGTGTGAGTCACAGACATGTCTATCAATTATACTTTAGGATTTTGTAGCATGCTTACTACCAACACTTTTGATAGTATATTAATGACAAGATTATAAAACTATATTTTTAATATATAAATCATAAATGATGAAAATAAATAACAAGCAAAGAAGAAAACAAACTATAGCCCAAATGAATCCATGAAAATAAATTTTATTCAAATAATGGCTTGCCTTTTCCTTCTTCTCACATTTGCCTATAAAGGTTCTTCAAATTTCCTTTTGACTCTTCTTCTCCTATGAATATTTGAATACTATTTTACACCAATATATTTATTTTCTCTTTATTTATAAATAATGACAAGTACATATACCCTTCCTAACACTCATCTAGACAAAAATATGTGTCTCACCTTGAGACACTTAAATAATAGGTCCTAATAGATCAAGTGTTTATAATTTATCTCAATTAAAAATGTATTTAAGGTAATATAATTAAATATTACAAGTATTCTTGGTCTCTCTATTAGGATTTCATGTTAAGCTACAACTAACTAATCTCGGCCATAATTGTTGGACCTTTTCTATTATTATCTAACTAGTCTCAGCCACAATTTCTAAACGTCTTATATTCTAATATTTAACTACTTAATACAACATCAAATTCATATATTTTTATAATATTATAAAAAATTACATTTTTTTAAGTCTTATTAATTATCAATGTATTTATTTTACCAAATTTATCATAGCATAAACACCATTATTGTGAGCTCTCAATATAAGATCAGGATTACAACCACTATCTTAAAGGGCTTTGGTGTATGTTTGTTGTAATCAAATACAATAATGTATAAAATAAATATTTTGGTAGAAATAATGCAAGGATTATGTGGTGTATATCAATCACTATTACTTTCACCATCATGATTGATTTATTGTATAACTTATACTATGCCATTAACACAACCAAATCCTCTATAGTCAATGCACTCCTATTTAGGCTACCTTGCATATTTTTTGCACCATCTTTCCACCTGATCATCCCACCTAACTACCAATTATAAAAATTCTTTCATGCTCCTAAATAGTCATTATAAATCTCTAAATTTAGTTCATCAAGGTGTTATATGAACCTCCAATTTCTTTCTTGAACTCAGATGAACCTCTTAAACATTTTTAATTGTACCATTGTACTCTTATTTGTGATAGATATAGTTTATGAAAGAATCCTATGCATCTTGATTTATTATACAAAGGATTGGGATCAAATTCATCATCATCCCTCTCCCAACATTATACCATTACATGGAAAAATCCATCCCATCATAGACAAGTTGAGGTGTAATTTATCATTATAGACCCTTAACTACATCTACCTCTATAACTAGGCAAAACCATCATTATCCAATGCTTATCAAAATTAAAAAGATTATTTATATCAACTGATCATAACATTTTTTACACATATACTTGACCTTGAAGGAAAATTGATATCCTTAATACTCACATATTTTCATTCTTGAATTATTTGTTCCTCACAAAAAAACTCCTCAAGTGTGAAATGGCCCTCGATTCATGAAAGCACTAATTTGTACCCTTGGATAGAAAATTAAACATTGAGATCATGTTATCATATTGGAACAAGAATCTTTGTGTGAACAATACTTCATATTGTATCCCACCATGATCCAAATATACTACATAAAATACAACATCAAGTGCCACTCTTAACTCTCCCATATAGGTTGTTTATTTTGTATATGGATGTTCTAGTGATAATGTCAATTCCAAAAATAAACTCTTCATAGATACAATGAAATTGATGTTATCAAAAAATAAATTTCTTAAAAATATTACATATCAAATCAACACAATACAATATAATAGAGCATTCACTATTTAACTTATAGCTTGTACATAGAAAAATACCTTCAAAAGACTACATAATTTATATAAAAAAGGGATAAAACATGAACATAAAGGCCCTTAAAAATAAAAATTATTCTTAAATATAGCCCAATATAAATGGAAGACATGATATTTTGATAGCAGCCACACCATTATTGACAATAGATTAGTGGCAAAAATTATAAAACTAGATTTGTAAGCTATAATCCATAAATGATAGAAATAAAGAACTAACAAAGAATAAAAAGAACAAACTATAACTTGAATGAAGCCATGAAAATAAAAATTATTAAATCAATGGCATACCTTCTCCATCTCACATTTTCCTATAAAGGCTCTTCAAATTCCTTTTTGACTCTTCTTGTCTTATGACTCTTTGACTCATATTTGTCACCAATATATTTATTTTCTCTTTTATTAAAAATAATGACAAGTCCCTATACACTTGTTAACACCTATATGTGTATGACCTAAAACTAAGAGAATGTTACAAGTGTAATTAGTGTATATAATTTGACAATGAATAATTTAAATTTTATTGAAGTAAAAGAGAGCAAGGAAGGAGCACACATGTGTCGATGCAACCATGTTTCCCCTTGATATTTTTCTATGGAAATGATGCTTCCTATTAGAAGTATTGGAGAGAGTTTCAAAATTGAATTTTGGATATGATAATACGTAAAATTGAGGATTGTCATTCCCCCATTATGGTATAAGATTGACTTGTGCAAAGTACATCAAAAATTCAAAATCTCAATCACATAATTATAGTGTATAGTAATCTATCCAATCTTACTGAAGTGAAATGGTATAACCATATAATATCATAATAATATAAAATACTACCAATACCATTAATAGTGAAAAATATTGATCACACTATTTATATAGTCTAATTTATATAATAGATAAAATCTCAAAGGTTACATCTTGGTAGAGATGGTGTATGAATATTGATATAATGTGAATAATATACTTATAATTTGGTGCATTTACATGGCACATGCACCTCAAATGTGTCTCAAATAGAAGTAGCTATCAAAATTTAACTTCTTATATATAAAATATGTATAATATTCATAAAAAATATAAAAAAATATTATCCCAAATATGTGTCAAATGTATAAAATTATGTCCCTTTTATATATCTGATTCAAATTCTTCCAAAATTTATTGCTATATGTATGTGGGATCATGTTTCTATGAAATTCCCCCAATAATATGCCCCCCATTTTGAGGTGAATGGAATTAAAAAGTGATATTATTCTTATCTCAAAAGGATAATATAATAATGTTTTATTTGTGTGAATCATGTAGTAAAGAAGCATAAAATAGTGTCATGTCAAAGTAGATATATCAATGAATCCTATAGTAAGCATACATAACAAGCCGTAAGATATATTATGTGTACCATGGTAAGGTATAAAAGATAGAAACATTAGAAAATAATTAAACACATGCATAATAGTAATCAAATGTCATGTAAATAGGGGTCTAAGGATACCACAAACAAGGGTCATGTTAAAATACCACAAACTTAAGGCTAAGACTTATGAAAATGTCCAAAGACCAAATAAACAAGAAAGATTTAGGGCATTATGGCTAACAAGCAAGGAACATGTTCAAATGTTCTACAATCAAGAGAAATAAGAAAACAATAAATATAACTAAAGTAATCTAGATGAAGATATGAGGTAAATGGAATAAAAGTAACTAGCATTAGCATGTCATACTAGTACCTACATACTTATGTTAGTAAAGTGTCATGTAGAAAAGCATATAAAGTAAATTGAGTAAGATAATGACATGATTATAAGAATTTGTAAATTTTAATATGTACTTTAAATGTGATAATGGAAATGATCATAAAATAATATAACCTTTTTCAATCATGATCATATAAAAGCAATATACCCTCAATGTAGTGTGTCACATGGGAAAAGGAAAGGTCCAAGATCTACATGCTCATGTATCATGGATTTCATGTATGTTTGTATCACACTCAAATACCTATGAAACATATGTGTTTATAGAAATGATATGATATCTACTAACATAAAGCAAACAACATATGCAAAAGCTAGTAAAAATGTGAAATGTTTTTTTTTTTTGTATTTTTACTTTATTTGAATGTTGTACTTTCTTAAATATTTGATTTTTTTGAATTTTTTTATTTACATTTTTAAGAATTGTTTTAAAATATAGTGTTAGATAATGATATCATATAATGGATGCTCATAGGGTGTGATATACTTTGCATATGGTATAACAAACTAGTCATGATAACAAAGATCATGTAAACATGCCAAATATAGAAGTGGAGAATTTGTAATACTCTATGTATACCTCATAAGAATATATGGCCATGAGGTAGTAGTATAAGGTGAAATTGTTCATGTAACCCATATTTTAATGCTCTATGATTTATTTTTTGTAATATTGGGTCTTTGTACCCAATCTAAAACATGGTGCTCTATTGTCAATAATTGGCTAGGCCATAGAGGTGTAAATGAGGACCTCAAACTGTTAATTATATATCTTTGATGTAATGACCTCTAAAGTATTGGTATCCTAATAAAATGGATTGCCTATTTATTACTCTTTTAAGAATGATTAACCTCAGTAGGTTTTATAATTATCTATCATGGAATAAATTATGCTTGTTGCAAATGATATTCATATTGAATCTTTGAAATTGTAATTACCATATTCAATGTCCTATACCTCAAGACATATTCATTAATAGGTTCATTGGTACCTTGTTTGATCTTAGAAATTTGTTAATGTCACATAATTATTGTAATGTTAATTGAAAAATGTGATAAAATTGATTTACCAAAGGCTTGAATTCTCTTATGGATTGTATTGGTAAATCATATAACCATGTCAAAACATAGTGTCTAATAATATTTTAAAATTCATCATTTATAGACTCTTTTTCTCTTGAAACAACCTACCAAGTTTTAATCTCTCTGTGTTTATGCCTTAAAGGATGCACTATGAAATAGATGGGTAGACGATTGGTGATTCATGAGAGACATTTTTGCTAGTCTATCATTCATATATCCACTATAATGACCTCATACTTAATCCCCTAAACATTATTCCTCCTTATAACCCTTAACTATATTAAGATCGATATTTTTCCAACTATATCAGCCTAAATAAATGCATTATTTATTGATAATCACAAAATTTTAAACTAAGTTAGACCAAGTTGATGTAGTCTAAAATTTATGATAAACATTTTGCAACTAAGTTAGCCTGGCCAACCTAGTTCAAGGTTAAAATGTCATATTTTTAACTAAATCAATGTAAGATGGTAGCATCAACTACAAATAAGTTAATGGATAGGATAAATCACCACTATAAATACAAGAAACCATTTACATCATATAGAGAGTAAAATTAATCTTAGCATTATCATTACTCCTAATTTTACTTAATTTTAAATTTGGAGAAGCCATTGCATAGATCTTGTCTTGGAGGTAAAAATATGTCTTGTAGAATATTAGATGTAATAGGAGGATTATTTTTATCTTATAGTTTTATTCAACCTTTGTGATTCATAAAACCACAAAAAAATCTTGAAGAGCACCATTAGCCAAGTGGGAGATTGAAGCTCGATAGGTTTTATTCAAGGTAAGTATATTTTAACCCTAGTTATTTCATTTAATAGATATAATTTGTATAATTACTATCTTGAATTAATATATAACTCATTTGAACCTCCTCTACACTTATACTTAGGATGATTGTATGGGTTTTCAAACTTGTCATTTCTCATCTTAGGTGACCTAGGTGCTCATTTGCCTACCATGGTTCCTTACCCTTTTTAGTTTATTTTTAACCACCCCCCTTATTTGTGTTTCTATCTTGGAAATAATAGATTAGATTAATTCCAATATTAGAGACATAGTTGGGTTTATTTCATTATGTTGATTTCCTAGAGGCTTTGGAACCCTCTCTATTGATGTTTTGCTATAAGTCCTTCACTTCCTAGGTTTAATAGATCTATTTGGTCATATCATAGTATATTAAGTACCAATGGGTTTCATTTGATTTACCTTCTTTAAGTCTAGATATAAACTAATTCATAAATGATAATTAGCCCTTGTTAATAAATATTGTTCTTTAATAATGAATTTTAATAATATGTCAATTTCCAAAATTTAATAAAATAAGATTAACTTTTAATTCGAATGTAAAATTGTCTGAACAATTATGAATGTGAGTATTTTGAAAACTCATCTAAATTTTATTGTTCAGATACAACATTTCCTTCATATTTTATCTCTTTGAATAATATATTAATTAATTTCTAGTAAATAAATTTTAAATATTAATAATAATTTAAAATTGATAAACTGATGAAAAACTAAAATCAAAATAGAGATTATTCAAAGAGATAAAATATGAAAGGAATATTTTATTTAAATAATAAAATTTAGATGAGTCTTCAAAATACTCACATTTAGAATCATTCAAACAATTTTACATTCTGATTAATATTCAATTTTATTTTATGAAAATTTGGAAATTGACATATTATTAAAATCCATTGTTAAATAACAATATTGATTAGCAAGGGATAATTATTGTTTACAAATTAGTTTGGTATTAGAGTAGTTAGAATGTAGGGATTAGCTTCTGATTGTGTGAAAGTTTGATTTTAATTTTAGCTTGGTTGGATTATTTGTAGACATTAGACTTGTTATTTACTCCATTTGTAGTGTTGAAAGTATAAGTTGTTTTTAAGATCAAGAAACCATGGGAAAGTTGTCAAAATAGGAGAAACTTGATGAGTTTTAAGAATTTAATATGTAGATTCAAGAAGAGAACTCTTTCTTGAGAGCAAAGTTTTACTCCTTGGAAGAGGAGATTGAAAGGTTAAAAAAGAGTTGTAAGCCAAGGATGAGCTCTTATCGAGTTTTCAAAATGATGATGGAATGAAGGACAAAAACAAGTCTATTATGCATATAGGACCTTCCTCTCCCATAAGTGCACAAAAAGATTCATTAAGTATTTTAAGTGAATGTGAGTCATCAGTTATTTTTCATTTCCATTATGAATTTGATAAAAAGGATTTTTGTAAGTTTAAACAACACACTCGATGTATAGATTCAAAGTTACTTGTTAAAATGGGATTTAATTAAAAAGGCCTTGGAAAAGATGGCCAAGACATTGATAACCCCATTAAAGTAGAGGATAAGCCTCATCGTGTAGGTTTAGGATACATATATGGTATTTAGAATGAAATAGGTGAATGCTCTAAGAAAGCAAAATCAAGAGGTGATACATAGAAGTGTAAACCATCTCAGATGGAAGGTAAAACACATTATTTTCATCACACTTGCAATAATGTTGATTCTAATTCTACAAGACAACGTAAATATTCCAACATTCCTTTTTATTATGTTTCATAAAATTTGTAGTATGTTTATCCATGAAATTTTTGTGGATTATCTAATCACTATGTAGCCAAATGTTGGAAATGTAAATATTTATTAGGAGGAATTTTGAAATACCACTCTCTTAGATAGTGTTCTGAGAATAGTAGTAAGAGTATGCTTTCCAAAAGAGTGGGCATACATTTTTGTACTCATTATAATAGGAAAGGACATGAGGTTAATAGGTGTTTGCAGCTTCATCCCAAACAAAACTAGATAGTTGTGAAAAAGGAAAGCATTGTTAAACCAATAATTTTAGATATAGCCCATGCAAAAACTCATGTAAAATCTAAGGATAATCTTGTTAAGTGGTTTTTAAAATAATTCTTTAATTTTATGTTTTCATAGTTGTGATAGTTTATTAGCATTAAAATGTTTAAAACATTTTTAGTATTCCATTGAAATTAAAAGGAATATATTTTAGTTTTGAACATATATTTTTGGAGATACCAGCTATGATAAAATTTGAGTGATAGGTTTATCATACTTGGATTATTTTCTCATGTTCATGGTTATGATAAAATATCTATTTTGAATCTCCTAATAAGTTTTTGAGTCTTGATGCATTGGTAAAAGAGTTAAATAATGTTTAAACTTGGAGATATACCCATATGAATTTTATCTTTGAATATGGTTAATTGGAGTAACCTATAGAGAAAAGTCAAGGAACATGTTTATCATACTTGGATTCTTTTCTCATGTTGGGTTTTTGGAAAAACTTCAATTTGGACTTTGACAATAGTCTATGCAAGTTGTATGGGGTATGATCAATATGCCTAGTTTAGGAAAACTTGCATTTCAATATATATGTTTTTGTTTACTTTGTTAAAATATATTAGAGGCTTATAAGACCCTTTTTAGGTACTATTTGTAATTGTAGTAATTATAAAAACTTTTTGTAGCCATGCATGATATTTGCACATGTTTATAGGTCCCTCATTTTGGGCATTTCTTTGTAACTATCAAATGTGGTTACAATTAATGTGTACATTTAGTGCACTAACAAACTAGTTTTTAATTACACTTTGTGATCATTTTATAGTGATTAGTAGATTCACCATTTTAGAGATGTCATATTTTTACAAACAGTATGTTCCTATCTATAATTTTATATTAGATAAAGATGTTCTTCATTGATAGTTTCAAGGATTTAGTTTGATTTTTGAATCATTACCATGATATGTTTCAATGATATTTTGCAGGTAATTTTTTAGGGTTAGTGGACACTTGCCTATGTTTGAAATTTAGATATCTATTTCATACTAATCTACTTTTGTATTTGTAGTATTGATCAATTCACATAGGATCAGTTAGACATTGCCTATTGGGAAGGTGTTTCTTGTCTATTTACACTAATCCATTTAGTATGATAATTTTGTCATTACAATACATTTGGTAACCTTGACCACTATGCTAGTTTTTATAATTTTGTGTGATGTAGAGAGATGTTTATAAAATTTAGTGGGGTATTCTCCTTGTTGGGACCAAAAGAGTTTTACTGGGGAGGTTTGATCTAGAGGATTTTTCATCCTTAATAGTTCCCAAGATAGCTTGAAACTAGTATAGTACTAAATAGCATTCCAAGAGATTTCCAATGCCTATTAGAATGCGTAAAATAGACATCATATGTTCTAGATATCATTGGTCAATGTTTGGATTAAAAAATAGTCAAATGGTCAACAATGACATAGATGGTTGACAAGTGGACCAATCAACATGTGAAATGTGGTAGTGAAAAAATGAATGATAAAAATGGTAAAAAGGTGTTTTGTTTTTGACTTCAATCTTTGATACTTGTGTTTAGATAAATTGGGCCTTGTTATTTGCTAGTTAGGGACCCTCAACCATGGTCAACACACTCTTTTTGTAGAGGGGTGCCTTTGCCTCCATTACTTCACATTACCATTGTTATGTATTTTCATATATATGCCTTTGTTTTGTTTATATGTTACATGTGGAACTAATAATCCTAATATTTTAATTCTTAAACCAATTCCATGTATTTTCCATGTCACTTATGCATGATAGCTCAACTGAGGTATGTCGGCTCAAGTTATTCCAACCCAGCTCAAAGGCTATGTTTAGCAGTGATAACTCAACTAACTAATGTTTGAGCTCATCCACACAGACCTCTAAACTTAAAAGAGTCATTTACACTAAATGTAAACTAAGATTAGATCATTTAAACTATGCCAACCAAAAGGAAACATAAACATGGCCAAAGCCACATCACCTATGCCAATGAAAACCTTTTTTAAGGTTTAAGATAAGTTATAACCAATGTATGTGGGATAAATTATGTGGCTTATGTGGTTGGAAAAAGCTCCAAACATCCACTATGGGAATGGAACCCATGACCTATGATAAAATAGTCTATCACACTAACCAATCCACCACACTATTACAAGTGTTATAAAAGGCATGAAATTATATTTGTACAGGGTAAGTTAAATGACTGTGTAAAATTTATAAGGAGAAATTTGTATACATGGGCATTTTTTCCAATTTAGAGGCATTTTCATATCTTAGAGTAAACTAAAAAGTTGTTCATAACTCTGAGATACTAATTTTGGTATATTTGTGCTCTTGATTTGGTGTTCATTTGATGCCTTTTTGAGTAATTAAAGTGATGATTTGATGTATAACACTAAGAAGAGATTTTTTAAGTGCTTCAAGAAGGTGAAGGATGGTTTTTGAGTATTTTCAAAGTTTTCTGAAGGTTTGATGGCATGATTTTGAAGGTTTTGACATTCCATTATGTATTTGTGAGTTGTATTATTACTTGAAAATAGATTTTTAATGGATTAGATTGCTATTTAGTAATCCCATAGATGTGTAAAAAATCTTGATGTCTTTATATTTTGTTTTGTATTCATTTTTTTCATAGAATTTTATCAATTATTAAATATTTGGATGTAATTTAATTGAAATATGACACTTATGGGAAATCATATAAATGGATTTCTAATCATTTTGAATGTGGATATCTTACAAATGAGTTATTAAAAAAAACTCTTATTTTAGTTTTGAATCCATTTTAATCACATTATAACAAGTTTTATCATATTTATTTAAATTCCAGTATCTATTTTAAAACTATTTTAATAATAGTGGGTCTACTATAGTTATAGATCATTATAACCCTTAACTATACTAAGATCCATATTTTTTCACTTATATCAACCTAAATTGATGGATTATTTATTAATTACCAAAAAAATTCAAAATGAGTTAGACCAAGTTGATATAGACTAAAATTTATGATAAACATTTCATAACTAAGTCAGCCTGGCCAACCTAGTTCGAGGTTAAAATGTCATATTTTTAACTACATCAAGGCAAGATGGTAGCATCAACTAAAAATTATAGAATGGATAAAATCACTTACCACTATAAATAAAATAAAATATTTACATCATATAGAGAGTAAAATTCATCTTAACATTATCATTACTCCTAGTTCTACTTAATTTTAAATTTGGAGAAGCCATTACATAGATCTTGTCTTAGAGGGAAAAACATGTCTTGTAGAATATTAGATGTAATAGGAGTAGTTTTATCTTATAGTTTTATTCAACCTTTGTGATCCTTAAAACCACAAAAAACTCTTTAAAATCATCATTGACCAAGTGGGAGATTGAAGCTTGCTAGGTTTTGTTAAAGGTAAGTATATTCTAACCCTAGTTATTTCATTTGATAGATAGAATTTGTATAATTACTATCTCGAATGAATGTATAAATTATTTTAATCTCCTCTAAAATTGTACTTAGTGTGGCTATATGGTTTTCCAAACTTTCATTTCAAATCTTAGGTGACCTAGGTGCTTATTTTCCTACTATGGTTCCTTACCCTTTTTAGTTTATTTTTAAGCAACCCTTTATTTGTGTTTATAGCTTGGAAATACTAAATTAGATTAATTCCAATATTAGATATGTATTTAGGTTTATTTCATTAATTTGATTGCCTATAGGCTTTAGAACCCTCACTATTGATGTTTTGTTATACATCCTTCACAACCTAAGTTTAATAGATCTATTTGGTACTATCCTAATACATTAAGTACAAATGGGTTTCATTTGATTTACCTTCTTAAAGTCTAGATATATTATATAGGATAAGATACAAGTCAATCCTAACTCATTGTATACACATTTTTTATTAAATAGGGTAAATAAATCTAGTTTAACAAGGATTCAACAACCCTAGAGTTTAAATGAAAATAAATAGACACAAATTTGACAAATAATTCCCCAATGGGTAAAAATACACACTATATAAGGACTTTATCTAGGCACATGCAAAACAACATAAAAAAACCAAATAAAACATGACTAACCAAGCAAATAAAAAAACTAAATAGATTCTAAAATATCTTTAGAGCCTACTTGGTTCTTTGGGGTGGTCCATTTCATTACCTTAGTCTTATCCTTCAGAAATGTAGTCCTTTAGACTTATTGGAAATAATTTGGTCAAAATCTTATCATTTGAATAATAATCAAGGTGTGTTGCATATAAATATAAAATATGTTGTTCAAAATCACCCTTACCATCATAAAGTGTGAACTTGGGTATAATAAAATTAGTTTGAAAAAGGTGCAAATATATCTTAGGTGTTGGAGGATTGTGAAATAAATATTTTGAATCAATAACATGAGTTTATTTCTTAGCATTTTGTTCAATATAGGTAAACTTAGCTTCCAAATCTTACATAACTTGTAAAAGATTATGCAGAGTAGACCCATTTGGATTAGAACACAACCTATGTTCATATAGGTATTGAAACCAGTAAATGACTTGAATTATTGATTGTTCTCATGGAGGATTAGTAATAGTTTTTAGATATTTGAGAGAAATGGTTTGGAAATATATACAATGTTGTGATTAAAGAGAGGGAGATTGGAATGGATGTATGATAGCCATACCTAGTGGCCTTGATATTTATATCAATAGAGAATAATGGTTATTCACCAACACCTTTTATTTATTTAGTGTCTAATATAGTGTTAAGGATTTACAAAGATATTCATTATTTTCATGAACGTGCTCTCAAAATAATGTAATATATTTAACTTTATCTTAATATACTTGTTTAGGTTCCTTTTTTTCATGTGTTTAATTATCCTCATGATAAGATTCATATTCTATAATATTTTTTCATTATTTTTCTCATTGTCATTATTAGCATTCTCATTATTAACATAATTTAACATGGTTTTTCTTGAGACATATTAGGTAGACCAAGGTTTAAATTAACATATTTACACATGGACACCACCTAATCCAGGAATACCTATAGGTTACATGAAAAAGATCTAATGAATATAAATAAACACAAGTACCTTAGAAGAATGAAAACCCTAGAGAAAGCTAGTAGTTATATGAGAAGACTTAGAGGTCATGTTCACCAAATGTTTAATCCTTTTCCTAAATAAGGAATAATATGTAAAATAGTATCCCAATCAAACAAAAAATAAGTTACTCTAAAAATTAAGTCAATTAATGAATTTAGATTATACTTTTATTCAAATAATAAATATTAAATCTAAGTATATGCCAAATATAGAAAGTATAAAATTCAATAATCTGATAATAACAATATGAAGGAGAAATTTTACATAGATTATACATCAATGCATAGTAAACTATGAGTAATAAAGGTGTAAAAATAGATTGTATGATGATTTTGATTTGATTTTTAGATTTTGAAAATTAGATTTCTATCAACACAGATACTTGAACACCCAATGGACACTTACATCAATTCTATTATTCATACTTTAATGCATATGTCGTGTATGAAATATTAACTATTGAGTGAAACTTCCATCTAGTTCTTTCTAGGTTTTTTTTGCCTTTCAAATTATTTATTTAGATTGCACATATAAGATTTTGATATCATAATACAACTCATATCTTAGATCTTCCTCTTAGGTTTTGTCACCCTATCATAAATGGGTTAGTAGGCTCACAAAATCAAGCTGACCTCAATGAACCCTCTGTCAATGAGCATTACCTACATATCCAATACTCTGAAGAGGGACTTAAACATATGTAGTTATCCCCTATGTGTTAGATTATGTGTGAACAATAGTGTATAACATTATATGAAAGAGTATGTAATGATATATATTGTAACTTGACAAATACTAATCATGGGTTATTCATTGAATGCTTAAAAACTGTCATATGACTAATCCTATGACTGACATAAAAATATGGAAGAATATAGCCATATAAATTAATTATGTAATTGATTCAACAAACTTGAATAGGTGTTTTATTTGGTATTTTATAGATTAATAATGAGTTGGATTTAACTTGTATTTATCACTCCCATTTTTAAAATGTCCTCACCTAAGGGTTGAAACATAATATGTCTACTCATAGATTATAAAATAATTGTAAATTAGAGTGCTTAGAAGGCATAAACAATTGTATTTGAGAATGGACATTAGAATTGATGCTACTATACAAGTATAAATGTTAAGTGTTCAATAAAATAAAATCTTGATGGAGATATATAACTAAAATGAATGATATATATGATAATTTATGCATATTATAGGATATAGGTGATCTAGATAATCAGATTAATAGGGTTGGATTATAAGATAATTTTTTTGGGCTAGAAAGATGGTGTTTGCAATCCTATTAGCTATGAGAAAGGTCAAGAATTGAAGGGTAGAGACTTCATTGGTATTTTTCAAGTGCATTATACCATTTTAACATAAAATACATATTTAAGTATACAAAACATGTTCTTAAGAGTATGTAATACTAGGAATGCATGTGCATTCCTATGATCATGAAATATTAAATAATTAGAAAATAAATAATGTGAAAAACTAAAAGGTAGGGGATTTGGTTACTAAAATAACTTTTAAGTATAAGTTGATATTTACATTATTTATGTCAATTTATACTTTAAATTTATTTTGGTAAATATAAGAAATTAACTACATTTTCTATAATTGGTCTTAAAGCTCCACAAGTTATGATTTGGAAGATAGTTTGTCTAAACCCAATTTGGGGTACTTAGTCATATTTTCAAGACTTTAGTATTCAACCTAGGGATATCAGGGTGTAATGTTCAAAAATTGTGTCCATTTTGAGTAAAAATATAGTTATTTTTTAGGTTTTAGGGCCTTTTCAATTGTTTGTTGATAATTATGAGAGTTAAAGGTTTGTCAAAATTAAAGTTTACACACCAACACACACAAAACCACTCAATTATAATGTTTTTAATTAATATTATGTCCCTTATAGGCCAATAATGACATAAAAACACTGTAATCATTTGAGACCATGGTAATAAATGGGATAATTTGGGTAACCTTTATGTGTGGTCACTCCAATTTAGTTTAAATTCATGCCAAAGTGAAATGCATGTAGAAACATAGATCACAATTGGTAACCCATGTATAAACATAATATTTTCAAACTTTATCAATATGGATTCTTTCTATCTTATAGAAACCCATCAAGTCTCAATCTCTTTGAGTGCATGTCTTAATGGGTATACTAGGAAAGGGGTGGGTAGACCATTAGTGATATATAGGATTATTGTCCCCTTTTCTACTTTTTATCTACACACTTGTCTCCTAAAACCATCCCCCTGATCTTTACCTCTTATTTTTAAACCTCCTTTAGTATTGTAACACCTCCATTACCCATTTCCATAACATAAACCTCTTTTTGATAGTTTACATGACATAATCAGCCAAATCGATCTTGTATTCTTATTGACAAAGCTTATTAGGGACAAGGTCAGTCCATGGCTAACCTAATCCATGTCCGAGTTTATTTTTGTGAATTATGATACTAGGTTGATTGGGTCAACCTTATCATCCTAAAATTTCAAAAAAAACTAGGGTTAGATCCATATATATAAACAAACCCATTTCCGTCATTTATTACAAAGAAAAGTAGCAATATATATTGTGCATCTACTTATCCACCATTATACTTAAGGAATAAGTTTAGGGTTTCATACTTTCTTTGGAGATACAAATCTTATCTTATGGAGAATTATTTTGAATGCATTGATAGTTTATGTATCTTAGGGATGATTTATACTTTTCATCATTAGATACCACAAAAATATCTTACAAATCACCTTAGCTAAGGGAGAGATTGAGGCTCGATGGGTTCATCTTCAAAAGTAAGTATTCCTAACTTTGCTCTTCCTTGTAAGAGTAGATAGATATGAATTTTCACTTCTCTTCCATGCATTAATATTTTGTATAAATTGACATGAGTATATATATTATATGCATGTTTTCTCTTCATGTTTATTACCCCCACTTTGTGCTACAAGATTGGGTGAGCACTAGATTAGATTTTAATTGTTATGAGTTTAGTGAATATGAAAATAGAGTGTATGTAATCAAAAATGCATCATATACATAAATAAATCTTGGATCATATTGGATAGAGTATACCTACACTTCCAATTGGGGAGAATACAATTGTTAAGAAGGAGCATGACTAATGTGAGGATTTTCTAGACTTGATTAGGGGATCACTTGTCACAACACACCATGTTATTTAGGGTTCCAAAGCCTATAATCTAACCTAATCATATAAAAACCCTAAAAGAGTCCTATTATTGAATATTTTTCTAATCTAATAATATTAAAATTAAATCTAATCTAGTGTACACCAAAGCTTGTGGCACAAAGTGGGGGTTAGAAACAAAACAAATAAACAACTAAACTAAACATGTATACAAGACATATACATACATCAATGTATAAAAAATCCTAATACACGAAAGAGAAGAATACATATTCTCTATCTATCTACTCTTATAAAGGAATAATAAAGTTATGAATACTTACATTTGAAGATGAACTTGTCAAGCCTCAATCTCCCCCTTGGCCAAGGTGCTTCACAAGAGATTATTGTGGTATGTAAAGACAACTAAGATAAATCAGCTCTAGGCTACAAAACCTATCCAATTCAAAATACTTATCCAAAAAATTAGATCATAGCTCCAAAGAAAGTATTGGACCCAAAATATTTATTCCCCAAGTAGAATGGTCAATAGGTAGATGTTCGCATGCACTCATTTGCTTAATTTTTCACTCTCATAAAATGGTGGTAAATGGTCTTGTATATATAGTGGCAAATTTCCCTAAATTTTTTTAATAATGTTGGCTATGATAGGTTGACCTTGACCCAGTCAACCTAACATGTTTTCAGGGCTTACTCTATAGGTTTGTGCTAGGTCAGTCAAGAGGCCAACAAACCAAAAGAAAATAAAAGTCCAAAAACTATACTAGGTTAACCTAGTTAACCTAGTGGAACTGACAAGTCAAAAGGGTGCTAAGATAAGAAATAAAGGATAGAACATAACAAATGATGGGAAAAGATATGAATAATAAGAATAATCTTAGGTTTAATGGTTTTAGGAGGCTAGAGTGTGGATGATAAGAGGCAAAATGAATGATAATATTATGAAGCACCGATGGTCTATCTACCCATTTCTTGGTGCACCCCTTAAGGTATGTACACAGAGATATTGAGACATGAAAGTTTCCTACAAGATACAAAGTGTCAGTAATCAATACAATTTTAAAAATATTATGTGTATATATATGCCCTAGCTAAAACTCATCATGTGTCATGTAAGTGCAACATAGGATGGTACTTCAAAAGAAAACATGATAACACATAATGCTAATGTAAAATATGATGTAGTAAGTGGAAAATAAGATAAATGAAATAATTTTATTGAAAAACACATACGTTTAACCTACCTTATGATGTAGATAAAAAAGTGGGTTGTTAGAAATTTGAAGGTGTCCAATGTAGAGTACACTAGGCAAACCTATAGAAGTTAGTACAAAAAATAGCCAAAAATCAATTTTTTTTAGAAGATAGGCATATGATAATGCAAAATAATCTCTACATCATCACTATTATAATGCATTTTATGACTTTAAAAATGGATGAGCATAAATAAATATAGAGGCAAAATAAAGAATCTACCTAAAAATAAATGAAAGAATTAAATTTTGAAAAGTGGTTTTAGATAAGGAAAAAGAGAATTCATTTTGCATTTTGAATTGTGAAAGAGAGAAAAGATATCTTTGAGACCAAACAAGGCTAGGATGGTGAGGGAACGATAGGCTAAAAGAGATGGACACCTAGAGGTGGAAACATGTGCACTATAGGTATAAGACTATGGATCTCAAAATAGTTTTTGAAATTTGTATTGAATTAAGTGAATTTTTGATAACATTTGTTTTTAAGCATTTATATAAGTCAAAATTGGATAAATTTCAAATTTAAAGGTATAAATTAGGAAGATGGAAAATGGGTTGGAATGGTTTAGGAAGAAAACGATAAAAATGTAATTTTGGGGAAAATGTACTGGGTCAAAACACTAAACCTACTAGGTTGACCAAGTCAACCTAGTAGAAAAATCCATATGGTCAACCTAGTAGGTATGGGTTGACCTAGTGTAATATGCAGGTTTAAAAGCTAAAATAGAGAAAGATACTAGTTTGTAAAGACTATAATGAAAACTCAGAATTAAGGAGGGGAAAACAAGGGGGTTAACTTGGAATTTGAAGTTCACTATGACACAAATAGAGAAATTTTGGTCAAACTCGGTTAACAAAGAAACCAAAATAAGCATAAAAAAGTGTGTATAAAGTTGAAAGAGGGTTAGAATGACTTAAAATGACCAAAGGAGGTAAGGATGGACCAAGCAAGCTAGAAATAAGATAAAATGAATAGTGTGAAAGTAATTAAGCTTGTTTTTTTAATTAAAATTGTAGAAAATAATATATAAAAAATGTATTGTGATTATAAATGACATGGAGGAACTAATAAATATTTTGTTGTTTCTTTATTGTAGAGACAACTGAGATTATGAAGGTTGGTGGACATGTCTTAGTTTATATATTTATTATAGAGATTGATAGATGGAGATCAAGCTAGACTGGTAGCCATAGGTCTAAGAGGTATAACTAAAATGTGTAGGATCCCCCTCAGTTCTAACCTATTAGTCAGGTTCTTGGGATGCTAAGAATGGTTGAATAACACCTTTAGATGTGAGGCAGATGGGGATATGATAGAGGTGGGTATCACATTAGAGGATTTACATGTTATCTTCAAGCTACTAATAGAAGCACTAGTGATCATAGGGATACAAGATATCTTAGAGGAGATGAGAGCCTTATCTATGTGGGATACATGATTAGAGATGATATTGAGAGGGTGGAGAGTCAATATAGATGACATGTATATATCATAGATTTTAGACCTTTGGAAGTTGAAGATAGGCTTTATAGTAGGATGAGGCTATCATCATATTCATGGTAGCCTTGAGTAGGATTATTTTGGAGAAGGGAGTAATATATGATATAGGCTCTATCATATGGGTTTAGCTCATTCATGATTTTTTCAAGATGCTGGTTAGATGGTAGAAGACTATGGGACCAATCATATGACTAAAAACATGAATATATGAGAGATTCCCCATGTATAAATTGGTTAGGTTATCCTATGTGATTGATGATAGGTTAACTTGAGTACAAAGATGGTATGGGACCAAGTATCATAGGTCATGCTCCACATGCCAGTGGTATAATCAGTAAGATATGTAGACATTATGTGGAGTCATATGGGCACATAATAGCTACATGGGTGAGCTAGCACATAATTACACTAACACTAGAGAGGAGAGAGGTTATTTGACACTATATATGGTGGAGAGAACCACATTTAGTGGCATGAGTGATAGGGTAAATGGGTTTACCTCATTTGGTGACACCAATACTGATGTTTGATTAGTGAGCTTGACATGTGAGGGAGCCATGAGGTAAGAGGGGACTTGAACCACTGATAGTGAGGTTGAAATTGACTCCATTTAGGAGTGATTATGGAATATTTAGGCATGATTAGTGTCAAAAGAGGAGGAAAAAGAGGTAGAGATACCAAATGTACTAGTACCAACCTTGTATTGAGATGAATGACAACAAACAAAGACATGGTGGTGATGGAGATAGGAGAGAATGGACACTATAGACATCTTAGATGATCCTATAGATGCACTAAAATAAATGTTAGACAAACCATTCAAATGAAGGTTGAGATGGACATGAGCCATAATAGATAGGTTTGAGCTAAGGAGGTGACCAATCGAGGAGGTAGTAGGAGGCCATGTAGATGGAAGGACTATGTTAGGTGATCACTTAGATGATTATATCATAGAAGTTGAGACCCAAATATGCATGAATATGGTTGAATTATTTCTTATGTTTTTATTTGGTAGTAGAGAGATATAGATAGATATTATGAGTTATGATAGTGATATAATATCCATTTAAGTGATTTTGTAAGCATATCTAATGATGAGGAGGAGAGATGGGGGTCCTTGGTGAGGGGAGAACTCCATGACATCCTAGATGAGACTTTGTATCCATAAAAACCAATGATACTAGAGGATCCAAGTGTACCATGTACATCAACTTAGGTGAGATGGTTCAAATTAACTAGCGAGGTAGCAAGGTAGATATAGGTGTAGAGAGAGAGAAAGGGTGAAACCACCAGTATATATGGGTGAAAGAGAGAGACATGCCTAACAAGACTTGGTAGATAAGAGAGATGCACATATAAATATAGTGACATATATGGAATAGGCATATACAATGATGTAGACTCAACTAACACAGGCACATACAATGAACCAAGTTGAGTTGGTGTAGGCATAGGTGAAGATAACATGCCTATAAGGACAAGTAGAGGGACTGAGATATCATACTAACTCATTACAACATACCATTTTAAGGAGTCATACTGAGGCCTTATTAGGCATCATGGCTAGGCCATGAGATAGACATCGTGGATTTTAACCCTATTGCTGAGCTTTATATATGGTTCTATATGTTGTATTAAACTTTTGATATATATATGATGGATCATTTTTAACTTATTAGTGTTGGTTGTGTATGTTGTCTTTATGGTGGTTATGTTGTGTTTTCATTATGTTTGAGGTTGTGGATGCTTTGGATATATTTATTTCTAGCACATATATTTAGCTTTATTGTATATGCTATAGGAAATATATGTGGTGTGGTTTATTTTCTAGCATTATGGAGGACACATGCATGGTTAAAAATAAATAGCCAAAAAATGACTTGGAAAATATAATTAATCAAATAAATGTACTACACACTAGTTCAATTTGGGAATTGTGTAATAACAAAAAAATACTAAGTATAAAAATCCAAAAAAATGGCAAACAAGATGGTAAAAGGGGCTTCATTTATAAACCAATGTAAAATATTTTTATACCAAAGTAAAACAAGTACAATCATACTAAATATCATATTGGGAAGTATGACAAACAGTGTAAACAAAATGGAAGGTATGAAAAAGGGCACAAATGGTAATAAAAACAAATCAAAATTAAGTAAATCAATTATACTATTTCATGATGGGAAGTACAAAATAAAAACAAAATTTACAAAATTTTGGTCTTAAATTTATCATACTAATTCAAGCTAGGAAGTATGATAAATTCAAGAAATGGTTGTAATCTTACATGCACTCAGAAAATAAAAGGTGAAAGAAAAATTAAGCATAAAACATACTAAATATAAATATGGGAAGTATGTCAATGATGTGTAACCTCATAATCAATCAAATCTTATCTCCTATTTGATACATGTAATTTGTATGGTGAATTAATTATTGGAAAACTTTTGTGAGGAGGGTTGGGTCATATCCACAGTCTTACACTATAACTCACAAAAGAAAAACCTAAAGGGATGCCAAAGTAGCATTAGTAAATAGAAGGATAAGTAATGATAAATTAAGGATATGGGTAATAGGATAGAAAATATGGTAAATTTTGAGGGATTTTGGGTCCTATCCATGATATTATAAATAAAACCATAAATGAAATCCCATGGGGAGTGATCAGTAAGCAAAATAATATTTCCCAAGAGGAAATATGGAGGAAAGGGAATGAAAAAGGGAGTGTAATAAGAAATACTTAGGCATCTTATTAGAAGACCTTAAGAGGAAATAGGCATACTAAGGACATGAAAAGACACTAAGGGACTAGTGGTCATCTATGTATAAAGGAAACCCACTTGTTATAGACACAAAGCTTTGTAGGTAGATAGGTGTGCTGCTAAGATCAACTCATGATGGTAGATTGGTACAATGAAAAGTAAAATGGTCCTACCTTCCCATGACATGTTCCTTGATCCTCAATACCCCTTACAAAGCTGTTAGTCTACTATGAAGAATGGTTACTTGCATGAGAAAGTATGCAGTACTAAAATATTTTTGTATTCTCCTCTTCTAATCTACTAGCCTACCACACCCCAAAGTACCTCGACTCTACCATGAGGCCAACTATGGAGTTTTAAATTTGACTATAAGAAGGAGATGTGCTTTGAATCACTTCTTTTAGTGTGATTAGAATTTTAATAATATTCAATATTTTTGCCTTTTTGATATCATTACCTTTTATTTAAATGATTTGGATTTTAACTTTATTTTGAAGGCTTTTTTAAGATTCCTCCTCCATATAGATTTGTAATGACCAATCATGAAATAAATATTGATTCACATGAATGAGCTATAGGCTAAGGATAAAGAAAGCTAAGTGATCCCAAGACAAAAGACTAACTAGGACACTTAGGCTTGACAATGAATTGAGCATGTGATCTCAAGTCTCAACCATGTATATGCTTAGTTTACAAAAAAATGAATAAGGGAAAAAGGAGATCCAAAGGAGGACCATTGAAAGGAAATAGTAATGAGAAATATTGATTACTAACTGATCACATGGTAATAGGATATAGTAATCAAAGGGAAGAGGGTAAATATAACCAAGTCAACATGATAACTATCTATGATAAATGAAGATAAGAAAGAAAACAATCATGAAGATACAAGGGAAGAGTTTTGAGAAAAACTCTAAAAGAAAGGAAAGCAAATTAATAAGGGAAATATAGTAATGATAAGGAAAAGGCAAGTATGTGTGAAATGTAAGATGATGAGAATAAGCTAACTATAGTACAACAAGAAGGAGAAACATGATATAAGATAGGAAATAATTTGACATGGTGTTAAATGATATAATTGAGATAAAAATAAAATTGGATCACACATCTAATCCAAAAATAAATTAGTAAGCACCATGCATGTTCTCATAAATACTAGTAAATGTATCCACACACATCATCCAATACATCAGTTAAGTCTTTATGAAGCTGAATGGATACTACTACTAAGGTCTCATCAATCTTTAGTGAACCTTGGGAATATACTTCTATTCTAATCTCTTCAACTAAAAAATTAGGAATTCTAGAAGGATCTTTCTAAGGAGGAAAGTTAGGCAAATTCTAGTCAAGAGAATGCATGGAAACAATATCTATAGGAGAAGTAGGAATATTAGGTGGATAAGGATCCATGGGTGAAGGACTCATAGGTGAAGAAGGATCCATAGGTGAGGGAAGGTCTATGGGTGAAGGAATCATAGGTGGAGGCACATAAGGTGGTGAAGGGACCACAAGAGGTGATGGAACCACTAGAGGTGGAGCCATGATATAAGAAGGAAGATCCTTCTTATAGGAATGACCTATGGGAGGAATGGTAAAAGGTCTAAGGATGGTTACAAGGTGATCTCTAAGATGTTGAAGAATATGATAATGATTGGTGTAATATGTGCCACATAGGTTCCATAGATAATATACCTCACCATAATTAGGTAAATATTTATGAAGCACCTTTGGGTGAGGTATGGATTTATCTAATGATAGGGAAGAAAGATGCAAGCTATCAACGTATTGTCAAAACTTACAATGATGGGTATAATAGTGGTTATCTATCTTATGAAAGTAATAGATATGTTTATAAGTGGTATTAGTAGCACTCATAGAAGGAAGTGAAATAAGAGTGGAAGTAATTGAAGAGGACTCATCAACCTATTTCATGGGTAAAGGAGCCATCTTAGGCAGTGGAAGTAAAGCATCATCAAGGAAGGGTGATGATGGGGAAGGATTAGAGTTAGGATCAATAAGAAGAACAGTAGGAGAAGATACAAGAAGAGGTTAATCAACAATAAAAGATGAAATATATTCAATTAGATTGGAAAAAGGAACATGCTTAACTATAGCTAGCCCTATGAAAGGAGGGGTGGGATTCACATAAGGTTTGAGGAGGACTACCCTAGGTGTGCTAAAGTGATAAGGTCCAGTCATAACATGATTTAAGAGCATGTTCTTAATTGGATCCTCACAAACTATAGGTATCAATGCCATCTTTACCTTATGATAAAGAGGAAAAATTCAAGAATTAGGAATTTTAAATGAAAGAGAGCGATGAGATGCACAAAAAGACTCAAGTACAGAAGAAAGATAACAAACAATATTGGTATCATAGGCCTAGATAAGGTTGCCAAAAAGAATACCATCTAAATAATAGTGATCATCATAATCTAGAGTATAAATATCAATGACACAAGTTAGGATGTCCTTGTCATCAGAGGAAGCTTGGTGAATAGAGTGCCTAGTTTTGGTTAAGACTACAAGAATGTCATCATAAGGAAGATTATGAGAATAAGGATACAAGGAAGGAGGAATTTTCAAGATGAGATGATGTGAGAGATCAAATTTTTTTTATCTTTAATCTAATCTCATTAGGTTCATCATCATTAGAGTCTAAAGTTTTGGGAGGAATGTTACCAATGAGCTCAGGATGCCCATTATAACCTTTGGTTGAGTTAACAGGAAAGTTGAAACAATATAACTCATGAAATGAAACACTAAGCAAAGGTTAAAGAGTAGGAATCACGAAGACACCATGATATTTGAATTGTTTAAAATTCCAAGGGTTAGTGTCTCCTTGAATCTTATAAATGGTTCCATTGTGAGGAAAGTTTATGCATTGGCAAGAGAAATATGTGATAGCTCACATATAATGAGTCCATGACCTACCAAGCAAGATGTTATATAAAAGGGGAAATTTGTAGATCATCATCTTCACACAAATGGTAATAGGTGAGATGGTAATGGGAAGCCACACATACCCTAAAGGAGGCATTTTCCTTCTATCATATCCTTGGCATGTGTTGCATGTAGACTTGAGATTGCATTTGGAATACCCAAGAGTCTTAATGAAATCAAGGGAATCAAAATAGATGATACAACCCTCATCAATCAATTCTCACTTAGCTTAGATATCACGTATTTTGATGCTAATAAATAATGGAAGATCATCTACATGAAGCAAAATCTCATCCAAAATCATAGATGTGATAGGAAATCATAAATAAAGAGAAGTGTCAAGAGTTTCATCAATGTTAATATACATATCTTCAATTTGTTGTAAGATACTATCCTATGATCCAAATAAATTATCCTCCCATCTTTCTAAAGGAGGGAAAGGGATATTCATCTTGAATAAGAGTTGCATGAGGTAGTTTATAAGATGTGGAGATGTCCTCATGAGTTTAAACAAGGAATTCAAGATGGAAGATTAGTAAATTCCACAATGGGATCCCACTCATCATAACCTATAAGTATATTGTTAGATATAGGTGCATAATGATTAATAAGGTCTTCAGGAGGTGGGTTTGAAGAGAATAAAAACTTATATTTATAAAAACGAGAAAGTTGAGAAGAAGATTGTAAATTATTTATTGATGAAGTAGTTGGCTTATATAGATTTTAAATTTTGAAAGAATAATTGTTAGTAGAAATTGGATTATCATTAGTATTCGAAGATGGTGGGAGAGAAGTATAAATAGTATGAGATGTGTCATCTAAGGGAGATTCATAAATTAGATCATCAAAAGAAATAAGATCTTCTTACCTAAACTCATTTAAATGAGTTGGATAAGAATCTTGGATAACACAATATGTCTTATAGCAAGGGGGAGTGTAGATAGGTTGAAAATCAATGAAAGCAACCACTCTTCACATATTTGTCATGTTAAATTCATTCTCTTCAAAATTTAGTTCAACAAGACTTTCTATTTTATTAGTGGAAGAAGTGGGCTTGTCTTGACTTTCTTAGATTGGTTGATGATTAGGAAAGGGGTCTTTATAGATAGCTAAATGAGCATTTGCTTGATTTAAGGATTGAGTTTTTTCATGTGATTTATAGTCTTTGAAAGTAATATCATAGGTTTGCTGATGATTATGGATAATAGAATCATGATCAAAATTTTGTGTAATAAGAAAGTCCATGGCTAAATTGTGAAGCTATCTACAAGTCTCGTGAGAGTAACCCCAACTAGTATGAAACCAAAAAAACTTATTAGGATCATACCATGATTTCATAGGTTAAGTAGGATCAATATCTTGAGGGAGAGGCTTAGGTAGATGTTTAAGCAATTTGATTGAGGATACAGGCTTATGGACATTAATGTTACTTGTTGAGAAATGAGGATTAGTGAATTGTTGAGGATCTAGTTCTGAAGAAGGGGTAGGAACAACATCTTAAACATTGTGAATGGTGTCATATGAGTCAATAACACCATCATTGGTAATATTATGTTTTTTTTCTTGAATAATAGGTGAGGGCCCATGGAAGGTTTGGGTGACTCAAATTGATGCATGAGGAAATCTTGTCTTTTGGCTTGATCGATAACTTCCTCCAAGATACATGGAGAAAGGGTAAAAATTCAATATTGTAATTTAGGAAATAAAGCATTTGTAAAGAGATTAAAGAGATTTTCATCCACCATGTTATGTTCACATTTATTTGACAAAGTCTTCCATTACTTAACAAAGGCTTGGGAAGTTTCATTTTCATTTTGTTTGCAATTGATGAAATGGGCCAAAGTGTTTTCAAGAAGATCTCTATTTTTAAATTATTGAACTAAATCATGTACTAACTCTTACAAACTAGTGATAGAGTGTGTTCTAAGTTGATTTTACCAATCTAAGGAATCACCCATCAGGGTTTTGGCTAAGAGTTTGGTAGTAACAAAGGTATTTAATTTTACCCAAACCTTGTAAAATTTTCCAAATGTCTTAAGGTGAAGGGTAGGATCAGTTTATTTATTTTAGAAAATTTTAGGTGTTACACCTCCAAAATCAATGTTAGCAATTTGGGTGGTAAGAGGTTCATTTTATAAATTCTTGATAAATTTTTTGACTAATGGAGGTTGAAGAATGATATTAACTTGAGAATATTGAAGAGGAGGAAGAACACTTTGGTTATGTGTGCCCCAATTCACTGGTTGAAAATTGGATTAAAGATTAAGAAGGTGGTTTTGTATTTTCATCATTGAATTCATATTATGAACTTAGAATGTGTTCATTTGATTGAGAGTTTGCAACAATAGTTGATGAGTTGGATTAGTGTTATTAGAAGAAGTAGTATTGGTGTTTGTGTTGGTATCAGTGGCTTGGGTACCACTATTAATGTTGATATGGTTTGAGAAGAGCTATGAGAATTTGAGGCACTAGTGGAAAAATATCCTTGTGAAGAAAAATATGGACTAGTAAATGGTAGAGAAAAAGAAACACTAGAAGCATGAGTGCCTTGGGTAGTGAATAATGAACTAGTTGAAGAATTAAGGATAGTGGATCTTATAAGAGGCCCACTAGATGTATAACCTACCATGTTAGTTGAGATACTAGCCATGGAGGTGGAAGACGTTAAATAAGAAGATGTCATATCATAATAAAGAGTCAAGGTTGAAGGAAGAGGTTGAGAAGAAAAGAAATCAGTACCCCCAAATATAGTTGAGAAAGTGGGAGTAGGAGAATGAGGTTCTTCAACTTGATGGCTAATCATGAAGTTATATATGGTATAAAGATCCTTCCCTCTATGTTGAGTGAATTTCATGATAAAGAATAGTATTTCAAGAGTATACTCTAACTCAAGCTGATCCTCTAAGAGAAGAGGAGGGTTTTGTTGTAAAGAGGTATGAGGAGGGGTCCCATAGTCCATCATGTGGGTTGTAATATGAACATTACTAGAATTTACAAAAGGAGCCATAATTTTTCTATGGGAGACCCTATTAGGATTTATAAATTACATCATGTTTGTTGATTGAACTTTAGATTTATCACCAAATAAAAAATTTATGATGAAAGGAAAAGAGACAAGGTGAGAAAGCAAATGATTATAAAGTGATTGACAATAGTACTAGGTTGACCTCATCAATCTAGTGTAAAATAGGGACTATAAAACTATAAAGGGTCCACATTATCAATTCAAATTATTGAATAGTGATTGATAGAAAAAGGTAAAGGTGTTGTAAATAGTACTAGATTGATCAGGTCAACTTATCAGAGTGTATAGGAGCTGAAAACAATACTAGGTCAACATGGTTGACCAAGAATAGTAGATAAGGAAGAAATAAAAGATAATAATAAGTTATAAATTGAAACAAGGTAATTGCAAGTAATGTAAAAAATAAATAAGTACTAAAAGAGAAACACATAGTCAATAAAATTAACATGGCCAATCCAATTGATGCACATAAAGCAAAATCTTACACTAACACTAGATAATGCAAGCTTTTGTGCACACAATTGAATAAAGAGCAATCAAAAAATTTTAAATTAAATATAGCTACTTTGTCAACCTATAATGTTGATTAGATTATTAAGAATAATTTTTTAATGTAAAGGGAGATTGACTATAAGAAAGGTAGTAGATAACAAAATATGGATGGTTTTAGGTAAGTTTAGAATGAAAGGGATTATATTGGCAATGATATAGGCTTGATATTGGGGCCTACCCCCTCACTTCACACACCATGGGGATAAGGGTGTTGGGTGTTTAGCTATAAATTTCCATTAACCACACTTTATACTTGATCAGAGCATCAAGTCAGCTTCCCCCTTGGTGATGAAATCAAAGTAGGTTGTCCTAGGTAGTCAAATGTTTAAATTCTTGTTGATGTTTATGTGGTTTGTCTATGTTTATAAAATGATATAAATAGTGAAACTAAATGATTTATTGAAAACCACCTAATTAGACTATGTGAACTATTCTAAGCATGTAAGTAATTGAAAAGAAATATGTGATTAACATATATAGTTAATTACAAATTTGAAACAGGGTATAGCTGAGAAACTATATGGAAAATCATATAGAAAAGAGTCAATTGGGTTGAACTTGTACTATGGATATAAATTTTGAAAATGAATTACGTTGGTTAGGTTGACATCATTTTTTTAGAACACATAGAACATAGAACTAGGTCTACAAGGTTGACCTAATTGATCGTGCATGAGCAGTTTTAAAGACTACAAACTATGAAAGGAAAGTTCAAAAATAGAAAGACACAAAAGAGTAAAAAATCACCTGAGTGGTTTAGAGATGCATATTGTTGATCAAGAACCTTGGATAAAACTACCAAAAACCTACACATTGGGTCGAGTTGGTTGACCAAACAATATAGAAACTTGATTATAAAGTGTTGAACATGCACTAAGTTGACCTGGTCAACCTAGTTAACTGAACAAGAAGTCTAAAAACTAGAAAAAAACTACACTGGGTTGAGCTGGTCAATCTAGTTATTTGAATAGAATTCTATAAGTTCTATAACCTATACTGGGTTGAGCTAGTTGAGCCAGTTACCTGTTCCTATAAACCTACACATAGAGATAAATAAATTAAGTCAATAAGGTTGATACAACATAATAAATATGTGATAAAAATAATGATGAATATAAATGAAATAAGTGAAAGAAATATTGCAAGGGTTTGATTCACATCGAGTTCACCAGAATGTATGCAATCAAAAATGCATCATGTCCATAAATTAATCCTAGATCAGATGGGATAAATCACACCTACACTTTTTATTAGATAGCATATAATTATTAAGTGGGAGCATGACCAATGTGAGGATTCACTAAACCTAATTAGGGGATCACTTGTCACAACCCACTATGTGAGCTAGGGTTCCAAAGCCTATAATTTAACATAATAATATAACAACCCTAAAAGACCTATGATTTAATATTTTAGTAATCTAACAATAAGAAAAGTAAATATAATCTAGTGTGCACCAAAGCTTGTGGTATAAATTGGGGGTTATAAACAAAAAAAACAAAAAAAAAACTAAACATGTATATAAGACATATACTCACATCAATGTATACAAAATATTAATACATGAAGAGAAGAATACGTATGTTCTATCTATCTATCTACTCTTTTAAGGGAGGAATAAATTTAGGAATACTTACCTTTGAATATGAACTCATTGAGCCTCAATCTCCCCCTTAGACAAGGTGTTTCACAAGAGATTGTCATGGTGTGTAAGGATAATTAAGATAAATCAGATCTAGGCTACACAACCTATCCAAGCATCCAAAAGACTTATACACAAGATGAGATTGAAGATACAAAGAAAGTATTGAACCCTAAAGTTTTATTCCCCAAGTAGATTGGTTAATAGTCATATGTTCATTCACACTTATTTTATTAATTATTTTCTCTCATCAAATGGTGGTAAATGACCTTGTATATATAGTGATAACTTGCCCTAAACTTTTCTAGGAATGTCGGTTATGCTAGGTCGACCCAGTTGACCTAGCATCTCTTTAGGGATAACTCTCTAGGTATGTGATATGTTAGCTAAGATTATTAAAAAAAAAGAGAAAAAAAGTCCCAAAACTATACTAGGTCAACCTGGTTGACCTAGTATAATTGACAGGTCAAAAGGGTGCTGAGGTAAGAAATGAAGGATAAAACATAACAAATGATGGGAATAGATATGAATAAGAAGAATAAGCTTGGGTTTAATGGTTTTAGGAGGCTATAGTGTGGATGAAAAGAGGAAAAAGGAACAATAATCTTATGAAGCACCGATGGTCTACCCACCCCTTTCTCGATGCACCCCTTAAGGCATGCACTTAGAGAGATTGAGACTTGATAGGTTCTTACAAGATATGAAGTGTCAGTAATAAATAAAAGTATAAAAATATTATGTGTATACACATAGGACATAGTGTTATTACATATTTTTTCTTCATTAGAGGCTTTGGAAGCCTTCTTACAAATATTATTGTGATAAGAGAACCCTTGGCCAGGTATAAAAGATCCATATTGGTCATGATCCTGATTATATAATGTATCCCTAATCATAAGTGTAAGTAGGATTTATCTTCTTTGATCTAGGATTCATTTGTAGATTTGATACATTTCCCATTGCATACATTCTAGTGAACCCAACATGAATCTAACCCTTTTAGGTTTTCTTTCATGCTTTCATTTCTATCATTTTATTATATTTCTATATTTGTGATATTGTATCAAACCAGTTGGTATAGTTATAACTTTTTATGCACAAGTATAACACATGGTACCATCAAAATGACTCTATTATTTATGTGTAGGTATTCATCAAATACATTTTACTAGATTAAATAGGTTGACATATTACTCTTATTCAGTCCTAGATAGAATATAAGGTCAAATAGATCAATTCTATAATGTTATTCACTCTACTAAGATATAGATCAGTAAAATAGGTCAAATTGGTTGACTTAGTCTTTTAATCAACATTCATATCAATAAATTTGGTTAAATTGGTTGATTTAATCTTCTAATTATCTTCTAAATCATTAAATTAGGTCAAGTGGTCGACCTAATCATCTTATCCTTCTTTAACACAGAGTTTTGTAGAACTAGGTCAAACTAGTCAACTTAGTTTTCAGAGTTCGAAAGCAACATTCAAGGAACATTAACATAAAATTTTAAATCCCTGTCATATTAAAACCCACCAAGGTTCCTATATTTTCTTTGAGTCATTTTAGTACTCCATTTTAGTTCTATTTTGTGCAAGTTGGATTTTTTTCAAAACTATAACCCTACAATAAACTAAGTTGACCTAGTTGACTTAGTTATGTATCCTATCTTCTATCTAAAAGAATGAGTCAACCTATTAAAATCTATTTTTAAATAATTTTTATTCCATATAATAGTAGAGACCTAGTCAAAAAAAATTATACTATTTACATACAATGTTTATGAATTTGGGAGTTAGCAACTATTTGCTAGTAATTAATTCACACTTTCATTTTTAGTTATTTGCATGCTTAGAGTAGCTCACATAGTCTAATTAGGTGGTTTTATTAATTACTATTTAGTTACACTATTTTTATCTTTTTCACACACTACCAAATCACATAGTATACAAAATGCATTTAACATTCCTCTTCCCAAGGCCTATCTCCTTGGATTTCATCACCAAGGGGGAAACCAACTTGGGTTTCTAGCCAAGTATAAAGATGTGGTTAATGGTATATATTGGTAAAACACTTGATACCCTTATCGATGTAGGATTGTGAAGTGAGGGGGTAGGCCATAATACTAAGCCAATACCATTGCCAACATAGATCCCTTTTAGTATACACATCCTAAAACCATCCATATAATGATTTCTAGTTCCCTATTTATAGAAAACTTCCCTATCACACTTAAAACAACACTTTCTAATAATGTAATAACATTCAATATCATTGTGTGTTGTATTGCAAAAAATTTATTTATTTAATATTGGTGTAAGGTTTTGTGTTGTGTGCCCCAATTGGATTACTCAGATTGATCCAATTGTTTATGTTTTTACTTCTATTTATTACTTCAAATATATTACAAAAATTTTCCCTATTTTAGCACACTATCATTTTATCTAGTATAGTATCTTATAGATTATGTTTTCCCCTATCATTAGTACATAGTCAACTTTTACAACTATGTATCCCTTTCTACCTACTTTAACTCCCTATTTGTAATACATAGTTGACCTATACAATTTTGTACCCTTATGTACCTCTTGGATTACATTACTAAGATGACCTAGTCAGCCTTGTATCCTTAATAAGATCGGTTTCATACCCTATTTTTAGTATAATGTTGACCTATATGACTATGTATCCTTATCTTTATTTTGGATTAAAAAACATAGTCAACATGGTTAGCTCTGTATCCTTCCTACCTATTTACCTTTGCATCAAATTTGTTTCCATTAATATTTCTCCCTCACCATGAACTTCCTATTTGATGACAACACTAAGTTGAATTTAACATATATGATGAGGTTTACCAACCCTAATAGGTTCTCCCATAAGTAACTTATGGCTCCTACCCTAGATGAAATTAATGTGCATGTAGCCACTTACACTATGACCCCTTGTCATTCCTCTTTAGTTCACAACCATCTCTTCTCCTTATAAGATCAAACTAAATTAGAGTATACCCTAGAAATGCTCTTCTTCATCAATTAGTTTTCTTAACATTGAGAAAAATATCCTTCTACTATTTACCATTTTATGATCAGTGGTCAAAATGAGGAGCCCCATTCAACTTCTCCCACATTCTCACATGGATTTTGGGGTGTTAGATTATTTAGTTCTCAACCTCTTCCTTCTATATTTATGCCTTCTCATATTATGACATATTCATCTTTGATCTCATCCACCTCCATGCCTAGTATCTATACTATTGATGATAAAAATGGTGCTTGATTCTAATCAATCAACAATGGGAAGTTTCAAGCTGTGGGACATTGCAGCTTGAAACAACCTCCAAATTTTAGAGAAGCTAGTCTCTTCTTTTGTATCAAGTGTTTGGGGGAAAAGGGATAAGAAATTAAATAGAAACACAAATGTAGGAATTGAAACCTAACTATGGCGATGCGCCTGAGTGTAATCCTGATCCTAACTTGAGCACAATGAGACTATATATAGGATTCAATTACATTTAAGAGCAGACAAGTGCATGATCAATGTAAAAGATTGAAATAATAGAAATAGAGGCTCACAACAGGGAATTATTTTGCTGAGATACAAAAAATGCCAATAAAGGCATAGGGTTCATCTTCTTATAAGAATCTTCCAATCACATAAAAGGCACAGAAACACGTACAGTTATGTAAAACTTCTGATTCAAGAAAATGAGACAAAAACAAATGACATTCCTAATCATAACTCTATAAAATCTATGGTATAGACTACTTTTGTAAATGACACAGATAATATCAACCAAGGCATAGAGTTTAATATTCTCAATTCATTTAGCCACATAAAAGGCACAAAAACATGCACAGTTACATCAACTTTACAATTGAAGAAAATGAGACAAAAGTAAATGATATTACTAGCCAAAAACTCTAGCAAGTCTCAAATTATAGAATCCCCCCTTCTTTTAGATTTTTCAATTCTTCTTCTTTTATAGCCTTAGATATCTCCTTACATCACTCCATTTCTCGTGCAATTCTACTCCATCTTTAACTCACAGGGGACAAATAGACAGTGCTTTCAATGCCTTGGATGTATCCTGGTCTTATCAAGAACTGTCCTGACTATGGCATGGTGATCCATGTCTAGTACCTCCTTTCACACCTAAATTTCTCATTCCATCACCTGCTTAGCTACTCAACTATCTATTCTACCTTTGCTTATAGGGGACAAATAGATGGCCCTTTTAATACTTGTAGGCCCCAAAAATCTACCTGGCAAACTGTTCCATCTACCAAGAATAACTCCCACCGATTTTCCCTCCATCTCACTTTGTTGTAATAGATAGATGGACACTCTATTCTATTGAAATGGAAGAGGACACTTAGTCAATTCCCCCAAAATTCTCTATATTGCTTAGAAAGCACTAGAGAATGACACTTGGCACTTTTTACCTACTTTATCGAAGACATGTGACATTTTCTACTTTCTCTATATTCTACTCAAGAATGCTCTACCTTTGACACCTATTGCAATCTGCTTCTTTGATACTTAGTAGTTTTAAAAAAATAAAACTCACTACATTCTTTACCCAAGCAACTTTTAAAAAGGGAATGGATGCACGTGGTAGTCTTCACAGGTTAACACTTGGTGCTCCCACAGACCTTTGAAGTATCACCAGGGACCCACCACAATATTTATTCAACAATGAAGCTCAAAGATGGTCCCTTAGAAGTTGACACGTGGTGACCTCCACTACTTCTGGGAAGATACGTGGCATCCTCCCCTTCTCCTTTGAGGGTTATGTGGCTTCTTCTATTATTTCAAGGGATTGAGTAGAAAGGGGCTCAGAGAGTGACACCTAACAACCTCCACTGCTCTTCAATACTTAGACAAAATGGAATGATGCCTTTCTACATTAAACCAAATCATTAAACCCATGCATTGAGCTAAAGTCTCTCAGATGCTGACACGTGGTGACTTCTACCTTCCTCTAAAAAAGGTAGTTTAGGGCCTTCCACGATTGCCACCTAGTGCTTTTCACTACTCCCTACTACTTAGCTCATTGAAAACCTTTATCAAAAATAGAATGGAATATGGGTGTTGATATGAGATGTGGATGCTAACACATGGTATGTTCTACTTAGCTACTATTAGATACATGGCACGATCTATGACTTTCTTGAAAATTATGAAAAGTGTCTCAGATGACACCAGTTGACCAGCTCTGTGTTTCAAAAAGTGACACATGGTGGCTTCCACTCAGCTTCAATACTTAGGCAAAATGGAATGAAGGAAACGAAAGGGAAAAAGAGAACCCATTCTTGGACACCACCACTTGGTAGCCTCCACTGCACTTTGACACTTAGATGAAAAAGAAACTTGCACTCTGCTCTAAAACTTTACTGCCATGACCAAGGCATGTGGGAACCAAAATTGTAGTGCGTAACTAAAAATTTAAAAACAACGTAAAGTTAAAAATTACTCTACAGTTACTGGCGACCCCCAAGACTTTTGAGCCTGCTCAAAAAGAGACCTGACTCTCACTCTATCAAAATTTAAAAATTTTATAGCTTCAAAAGTGTTGTCTAGTAGATGGACCATTCATAGTCAGATAATCCTTGCTTGTTCTATATGTCAGTGAAGGCTAAGTCAAGGTGAATGATATCCTTGTGCAAAAAATTCTACAAAATTTGAACTGTAGCCTTTAACTTGAACTCCAATTGGGAAATAGGAACCAGAATAGCTTCGACTTCTAAGACTGAGGAATCATCTTGCAAGTCCTAAAAAACTATTTAATCCCTCTATTTGGCTAGTAGTAATGGTTCAATTTGATCTACCATTAGCACCATGTTGGCATCTGGAAATGGAGAAGGAAGGCCTAGTTACACTAGATCTTCAATATGTTGTCTCATCTCGCTGATGCCTTCTTTCATGACTTTGAGAAGCTCTTGGTAATAGTTGGCCACAACATTACAACTGAGCACCTCATTGACCCATTTCACGACAACCATTCTATCAGGGATTCCTGTGGCTACCAATGTCACATCCATTACATCGTAGAGCTTCTATAGTAAGGTTTGGGAGTTTATGACTCTATTGGAGACTGTGGCCAAAGTGTTTTGCACTAAATCTTTCACCTTCTCACACAATTATTGTGTTTTAAGAATGAAGGTGAGAGATGGCCTGAGCTAGATATTCTCCGAGGAGATTCTTTCCCACATTGACTCATAGAGCTCCTTTGCTAGTTTTATCACTCCTACACCTTGTGGCTTATTAGCCAGATCTATCATCAGTTGTGCTACCCTCTATTGCTCTGCTTGGAACTGGGCTTGAAAAGCCATGGCCTTATTTTGTTCCTCTAGTAGCCCCTAATGTGATTGGGTAACTTGCAGCTAAAGTCCTTTGACTCTTCCCTACAACACTACTTTCTCCCACCTAAGGGTTGTTGCTACATCTTTTGCAAGTGTGAGCTCTATTTTTAATGAATCATTTTGGGCTTGGACTACCCATTGAGTCTAAAGGGAAATAGTTTCTTGAAACTATTTATTTAGGCTTGCTATTTCATTATCTCTCTTATTTATTTTTTCAGCCAAACTACTATAGTTTGCCTTTTCTTTGGCCAAGTCGGCCTCCATCTTCAATAGTCTTCTTTATGCTTTCAAATAATCATCTGTGACTACAAAATTGGATTCTATTAGTAGCTCAACTCTATCTTGGGGTCTAAACAAGGACATATCAATGGCCACTACGTTCATCGTATAATCCTCTAGTTGTATTTGCTCGCTCGGCTTGATGATGTTGGGTGATAAATGGGTCACCATCAGTTGCTACTGAATAGGGTCAAATTGTGACCATAGGTGTGGGGTAGCCAATGCTTTATTCTCTTTAGTTTTCTTTTTCTCCATCTAGGCTTCTCTTTCCTTCCTAGTAGCATCGACCTGCATTTAGAAGGTGGAAGGGGATGCAATGTGTCTTCCCGTAAAAGGATATCTTTGTGGCAGGCCATATTGGATAGCCAGTGGTTATTTATGGGAAATCTAAGGGAAAGGTTTCTTGGGAGTAGAAGGGGAGAAATAAGGTAATGTTAAGGCTTGAGGCATCAAGGATGGGGTGAATTGTGAAATGAGGATGGCAGAGGTGATAGGAGGTGTCATATGGCTAAGTGGAGGCACCACACCGACAAAGAAAGGAACAGACTGAGAGGGAGGAGGAGGAGTAATACTTACTTGAGGGGGAATTATAGTGCTCTACACTTGGCACTATGAAGTTTCTTCCTCCTCTGAATCTATTTATAACTACACCCTCTTTCTCTTCCTAGGTGTCTCTAACTCTGGTTGCATCTACTTCCCTTCCACTTCTACCATTTTTGGTGGTGCATGTGGAGAATCAAGGACTTCAATCACTTCTGATGATGCTTAAGCTTTTGGTGGTGAAGACACCACACTCCTTTGTTGTTCCACGACATTAAGAGGCTAGGGCCAAGCTGATGTAGTGACTACAGCTATAGCTTGCTCTGAGGCCTGTGGTTATTGGCTTGGTCCCGCTCCAACTTCCTACTCTACCTTGAGTGTTGGAAATTGGCTTGTTTTTGGGCTAGATTCAAAGGATGGATGCCATTCATCCCAGAGTTCTTCCCATCTTTCATCTAAATTCATGCTTTTGAAAGCATGGGTGGTTTGGGAAATTTCCTGCCTATATTTCTAATAGGCCTCAATCTTCTTTGCATCCCAACCTTTGTTATTCAATGTCCTTCTCAAACTAGAAGTCATCATGACTTTGGGATCATAATCCCTCTACTTATCATATAAGGTTTCCCATGGCCTATTTTGTGGTAGGGGCAAATCTGTCAATTCAACATAGAGACTAGAAGCATCTTCTGTAGGGTTTTTCTTTGTCTCCCAAAAAGGGCAGCCTTCATGTGCAATTCTGGCTCCAATCCTATTGGTCCTTACCATGGAAGCTATGTAATCACTTGGGTCATAAACCCATTTGTCTTCAACTAGCAGGAACCCTAGGAAGGCCAGTTTTCTCAACATCATAGTCTCAGCATCTCTAGCTTTTAAACTCATGTTGCCTGCCATCCATGGGAGATTGTAAATTTTTATCTTCTTCTTCTTGGAACCATACTCATTGTCAACTATCAACACCTACCTGGTGACTTATAGGAATGCCAACCTAAGGGTTAAGGTCTTTGGTAGCAACACTGGTTCCCCACATAAACCATGAACCCTTATGATCGTGTGGTGGGCCCCAAAATAGAAGTCACACGGGATTGGACAACTAACCAGGAGGTTTGAAGCACTTGGAAATAACCTATTTATGCTAGGTTCAAGGCTAAGGCAATGAATAATGAGGGTAACAAACAATTCCCAAAAATCATAGAGGTCACTATTTTTTGATAAAATGTGTGTCCATGCAAACACAGGAATGGTCCTTTAGGGGTCAAACGCTGGGTCATACAGGTTCAGATTCATATATCAGGTGAAAAGGTTAAGGTTCTAATGTAGTATGAGATGGAAAAAAAAGGAGGAATACCTGAACACCCCTTTTGATCTAAATTGGGTCAGCTATTCCACTATTAAAAAGGCTATGTGCTCTAAGAAGTCAAATCAATACTCCTATGTCTTGTCGACTATTTTTAGCCTGAAAAGGATGGCCATTTGTTCTACATATACACCATGTCATCCTTCATGCCAAATATGAGAGCCATCATTAACAATGTATCTTGGCTAGTAGGCGTGAATTGAGCTCTTGGTGCAGGGAGTGTGGGTACCATTGTATCACCATCAGCCATTTGTAAATCAGACCTCAAAAACCTTGTCTGAGTGTTGATGTTTGCCCACATCCTTTACATCCTATCAATAGTGGGGAATGTGGTGGTATCATCATAATGCAGGGCTAACATGTCCCTAATAGCTTGTGGGGTGACTTGCAACATGAAGGGACCCTATTAAATGGTGAAAGATGGTGCATGGAGCAAGTCTATGCATAATTTGATCACATCAGGGCATGGATGCATAGTTGGGACAATAAATTGAGCCAGTTGTGAGGTCCATATCCTCATTTTGAATTTCTTGTATTACCTTGCTCTAGCTCTTTGAAGACACCTTTGGTGTGCCCATTCTCTAATATTCTTGCTACTAACTCTTTGCAAGATCAGGTCACTGGCTTGACCAACTTCCAAGATTCGTTCTTAGATAGGTTCTTGATGGTTGTGTAGGAGTTGCAACATATGACTTACTAGCTAGCAACCTATCAAGAGATCTAGGTGTCCTAGATCATTGTTGTGAAGATGATGTTCCCATCATCTTTGTCCTTTATGTTAAACTTGGTATGAACCTTGTGTAAGATAGAAACATGCTTGCTAAAGCAAATTTTAGTAGGCGCTAAAAATTGCAATGAGCAAGATATTTTCATAGGTACAGGAATGCTTGAAAATTTATAAACTTTAAAAATTGCTAAGGGATATTTATGGACATATCAAGTCTCAAATGACATTAAATTTGGATGACTGTTAGTAGATCCTACTCAATATTTGGAAAATAGTGAGGTGGACATGCTATGCAAGTTGCAGCGTGAGGTACCTTAGAGATTTCAAAAGATTTGGGAAGCATTTAATGTAGAAAAATTTAAAGAATAAAAAAAACTTTCTAAACCACCAACTCTGTGTTTTAAAACACTTATTTAAAATGGAAGCGAGAAAACAACAACGAAAAACAAAATAATGCAGGAATGGGAAACTACCTAACTACATTAATTAGGCATCTTGATTCCCCTCTAGGATCAAAAAAAAAATTTATAACATCTTCTTCATGACAAGCTAGCTTATGTTGCCATACAAGTGGTTGAAATGGGTATACCTTTGGTGAAATGTCTTCTGTGCAAGCCACACAGATTTTCCTGCATTTGAATGAGTCTGAGTCAAACATGCTTTTGACATGCATAAGCTTTTCTTGTTCTTGAAAGCCCATCAAATACTGGTTCTTCATGATATCATGTCTCATCAGGAAATCTATGGCTGTTGGTTCTCCATTTTGTGTCTTTTGATATCCATCATCCTTTGGCTTATTTACTTCTACCTTATTTTCGGGTTCCATAAGATCATCATGCTCCTTGATGACTTCCACCTCTTGAAAGGACAAATCCCAAAGATGGCATCCCCTCTACAAATTTATTTGAGTCTCAATGTTATCTTCTTTGCATTTGGTCAGTTCGTGATCTCCTTGAAGGATAGTGTCACCTATCTCAATGAATTGATCAAGGGAGTGTCCATGCTCCTCCATATCTTCTTGTAAAATGAGAAAACATTTAGAAATGATCTCCTCCTCATCAGAAGTTAAGGAAAAATCTTGTGACTTATCCTCTTGTTCATCAAAGGGGGTACCTATGGTGATTTCCTCTTCATCTACACCCATAAAATATTCTTGACTAACCATGAACTGAGCATATTCCTCTGCATACTTATTCGCTTCCTCCAAAACATATTCTTTTTTGAAAAGGGATAAGGAGGAAGGCTATGATGAAAAACAAGAAGCTTCTTGAGGAATGGTGGAAGGGACTTGAGGGGAAAGTGAGGGTTTGGAGTCCTCTTCCCTTGCTGCTAACATAGACTCGATATTATTAGGGAAATACCCTTAACATGTTCAATTTGGCTCATGAACAGGGGTGGCATATGTTTGATACAAAATTTGTGGTGATGAATATGCATTTTGATGGACTTGGTAAGGTTATCTCTCATGAATGCTTAGCTTCTCTTCTAGAAATAAAATCAAGCCACACATATCCAACATCTCATATGTAAGCCTTTGCCAATTTGCTCTTTCAATGGGATCCCACTCACTTTTAATCAGATCTACTACATTTATTAATTGATGGATGATATGATTAGTAATTTCTTGGACACATCCCCTTTTGTTGTCAAGCTCCAATACATAATTTTTATATCCCAGTAATGCCTTTTTGAAGGTGGAAATGAGATTATGTTAAACATGGGATGTGACATATTGGGGAGACTGGGTATAAGACTAGTATAGCTCATGACCATATGCATCCTTATTGCTTGACGTAATTCTATGAGAAACCTGATCTTGATTAAAATTATATGAAGGAGAATAAGACTCATAGTTGTGAGTAATAGAATTATACATACCAAATGGTGATTTCTTGATGATACCAGGACTGCTTGATTGACTAATTTGACTCAAAGTTGTCATTGATGTTGATAAAACAAAAACCTCCAAAGGCTTGTTGGCTGAAGAACACACCAAAAATTCTTTATCTCCTTGAAAGATTGGTCCCATCGAGTGTGCCAAAAAATTTTGATGATGAAAATTGTGCTTGATTCTAATCAATCAACAATGGGAAGTTTCAAGCTGTGGGACATTGCGGCTTGAAACAACCTCCAGATTTTAGAGAAGCTGGTCTCTTCTTTTGTATCAAGTGTTTGGGGGAAAAAGGATAGGAAATTAAATAAAAATGCAAATGCAGGAATTGGAACCTAACTATGGTGATGTGCCTAAGTGTAATCCTGATCCTAATTTGAGCACAATGAGACTATATATAGGATTCAATTACATTTAAGAGCAGACAAGTGCATGATCAATGTAAAAGATTGAAATAATAGAAATAGAGGCTCACAATAGGGAATTCTTTCACTGAGATATAGAAAATGTCAACAAAGGCATAGGGTTTAATCTTATTATAAAAATCTTCCAATCACATAAGAGGCACAAAAACACATATAGTTATGTAGAACTTCTGATTCAAGAAAATGAGACAAAAGCAAATGACATTCCTAATCACAACTCTAGAAAATCTATGGTATATACTACTTCTGTAAATGACATAGATAATATCAACCAAGGCATAGAGTTCAATCTTCTCAATTCATTCAGCCACATAAAAGGTATAGAAACATGCACAGTTACATCAACTTTACAATTCAAGAAAATGAGACAAAAGTAAATGATATTAATGGCAAAAAACTCTAGAAAGTCTCAAACTATAGAATCCCCCCTTCTTTTAGATTTTACAATTCTTCTTCTTTTATAGCCTCAAATATCTCCTTACATCACTCCATTTCTCGTGCAATTCTAATCCATCTTTAACTCACAGGGGACAAATAGACAGTGCTTTCAATGCCTTGGATGTATCCTGGTCTTATCAAGAATTGCCCTGACTGTAGCATGGCAATTCATGTCTAGTACCTCCCTTTGCACTTGAATTTCTTGTTCCATCACCTAATTAGTTGCTCAACTATCTATTATGTCTTCACTTATAGGGGACAAACATACGGCCCTTTAAATGCTTGTAGGCCCCAAAAATTTACCTGGCAAACTATTCCATCTACCAGGAATAACTCCCGCTGAGTTTCCCTCCATCTCATTTTGTTGTAATAGATAGACAGACACTGTATTTTATTGAAATGGAAGAGGACACTTAGTTAATTCCCCAAAAATTCTCTATATTGCTTAAAAATCACCAGAGAATGACAATTGGCACTTTCCACCTACTTTATCAAAGACATGTGGTATTTTCCACTTTCTCTATATTTTGCGCATGAACGCTCCACCTTCGACACCTATTACAATCCATTTCTTTGGTACTTAGTAGTTTAAAAAAAATAAAAATCACCACATTCCTTACATGAGTAGCTTTTGAAAAGGGAATAGATGCATGTGGCAGTCTTCACAAGTTTACACTTGGCACTCCCATAGACCTTTGAAGTATCACCAGGGACCCACCACAATCTTTATTCAGCAATGAAGCTCAAAGATGGTCCTTCAAAATTTGACACGTGGTGATGTCCACTACTTCTATGGAGATACGTGGCATCTTCTGCTTCTCCTTTAAGGGGTATGTGACATCTTGTGTTGTTTCTGGGGATTGAGTAGAAAGGGGCTCGAAGAGTGACACTTGGCAGCCTCCGCTACTCTTCAATACTCAGAAAAAATGGAATGATGCCTTTCTGTGTTGAACCAAATCATTGAACCCATGCATTGAGCCAAAGTCTCTCAAATGCCAACACGTGGTGACTTCTGCCTTCCTCTAAAAAAGGTAGTTCAAGGTCTTCCATGACTACCACCTGGCACTTTCTGCTACTCCATGCTACTTAGCTCATTGAAAACCTTTATCAAAAATAAAATGGAATGCGGGTGATGATATGAGATGCAGATGTTGACATGTGGTATGTTCCACTTAACTGCTATTAGATACGTGGCACGATCTGCAACTTTCCTAAAAATTATAAAAAGTGTCTCAGATGACGCCAGCTAGCCAGTTTCGTGTTTCAAAAAGTGACACGTGGCAGCTTCTACTCAGCTTCAATACTTAAGCAGAATAGAACAAAGGAAATAAAAGGGAAAAAGAGAATTCATGCTCAAACATTGCCACTTGGTAGCCTCTGCTACACTTTGACACTTAGATGAAAAAGAAACCTGTGCTCTGCTCCAAAAATTTGCCGCCATGACCAAGGTATGCAAGAACCAAAATTGCAGTGCGTGATTGAAAATTTATAAATAACATAGAGTAAAAAATTACTCTACATAAACTAACATGACAAGTTATACATCTAGTGGACCTCTTGTAAGACCCAGTCTTCTCAATTCCTCCACTAGTACATCACTTAATTCCTATGGTAATCATGCCTCTAATGCTTCTTATTCTCATCCCTCTACTAGTACATCTTTCTCCAAACAAACAAATCATGATACTAGTGCCTCACTTACCAACAATTATTCTCAAGCTACTACTAACACCCATAATGGTACCCAAGCCACTACTACCAAATCTAATGCTTCACACAATTCCAATAGCATGATTCAAATGAATGATTTCCAAACTAACAATTCCAACCAAATGATGCAAATGCAAAACCATTTTATCTTTTTTCAAAATCACCCTCAATAGGTTCCATGGGGAATGCATAACCAAAATTCTCCCACCTCTTCTTCAAGATTCCCATGGTAATATTATCCTCCAAACTATTAATCAAATGAATTATTTCTAAACTAACAATGCCAACCAAATGATGTAAATGCAAAATCATTTTATCCATCTTCAAAATCACCCTCAATAGGTTCCATGGGGAATGCATAACCAAAATGCTCCCACCTCCTTTTCAAAATTCCCATGGTAATCTTATCCTCCAAATTCCTTTTGTTAATAAAAAAATCAAGCACCTTAAAAATGTGTCTCTTACACAACAAATTTCTAATATAGATATATGAGTTATCACCCCTACCATTACTTAAAATGGGTCAACCAATCCTACTCTCTACTTAAAAACATTTAGAAATATATACAAATATTGGGTCAAGTTAAATACTTTTTCCACTACCAAGATATAAAAAAAACTTTCATTGGAAATGCTTTAGAATTTTATAAACAACTTAAATATCATTCCATCACTAGTTTAGAAGATTTATTCAATGCTCTACTCCAATAATTTCAAACTAGTGATGTCCTTGAAAATATCTTGGCCCATTTTATCAATTATAAGAAACTTGAGACTAAAACTACACAAGCTTTCATCAAATCATAGAAGACCTAGTATAATAAATGTGAAAACAATATGGCATATGATAACCTCTTTCATTTATTTACCAATGATTTCTATCCCAAGTTGTAATATCAAGTGTGGACTCTCTCTCCATGCACATTGGATGAGGCCATTGACCAAGCCAAGCACCAATATTTCCTCATGCATTAATTCAATCCATCCCAACCTTCTATGGGTACTCATATTTTAATTAATAATAATAATCATCATCATCATGCTAAAAATTGTGGTGTCATTGATTCTTATGATACCATTCATAATATTCAAGCTATTGTTCCCAACCAGGCTCTAGAACAAGCTTCCCCTCCCTACCACACCACTAGTCCTCATATATCTTCAAAAAATAACATCAATGTTCATATAAATTTATACTTATAAGAAATAAAAAAGAATTTACCAAGGCCTCTTCTACAAGATCTTGATCCCACCCGTCCCATGAAATCTTGATATGATCCCAATAAATGTTTTTGGTTTCATGCTAGTCGGGGTCATTCTCATGAGACTTATAGGCAAATTCATAATTTTGATATGGATTTCCTTCTTGATCCCAATTTTAACCATGATTCTATCATTCATAAATGTTAACAATCATATGAAATTACCTTCAAATCCTATGAAACACAAACTAAATCTCAAGATTTGAACTAGGCTAATTCCCAGTTGGCCTCTAAAAATATCCTCTTTCGAATCACCAAGTTAATCAAGATAATCCTACTCCTTATACCAATAATGTTGATAGTTTTCTTGACCCAAATCTAAAATAGAATGTGGTCAATATGACTAATATGCTAAGGGTAATTTCCTTCATTGATCCTCATCTAATCTACACTCCTCAATTAGCCTACAATTTTTGTGTTATCTAAGATTCTTCCTCAATCCACTTAATAGATTTGGGGCAAGAAGACCTTATATCTTTTGATGAACCAATTCCAATACCTCCCTTGGATAACACTTCTAATACTATTTATACCACTCTTCTAACTTATTTACCAATCACCAATAATACTAAAACTTCTATTAATACTTATTCTAATTTATCTCAAACCAAACCTACATCAACTACCCGATCTTCTTAATAAAATTAGAAAACTTGTCTTGAAATCAAACCTCCCACATCTTATCAACATCAATTCATTTGCACTTGAACTCCTCCTTACAAGGACCTCCTTCAACACTATGCACCTCTTTCCAATAGTCCCCTTATGGTTTATAATGAATGGGATCCTATCATAGAACTTACTAATATCCCATCTCAAATCCCATTTATCATACTCATGTGGACCTCTCTACATCACCATAATCATCATCTACAGCTCTTATTTTAAATGAACATACCTCATCCTCCCCTAGTAGGATGTAAAGCCACCTTATCTAGATCAAAAGATAACATTTTAAAATAGTGCAAAGAAATGTCCATACATGTTGATGAAACAATGGACACTTTTCTTTCCCTTAAATTACCCATTAATTTGATGATCCTCGATGAGATTCTACTTCATGAAGATGATCCTCCCATTTTTATCAGTGTTCAAATTGGTGATATCCAATTTAAGTGTGCCTTGATTGATGAGGGCTCAATAACTTATGTTGCCTTTCTCAATTTTATCAAAACTCTTAGATATTCTAAATGTAATATTAAGTTCACATGCAGTACATGTTAAGGCTATGACCAAAGGAAAATTCCTTCCATAGGTTATGTGTGGCTCCCTATCATTGTCCCACCTATCACTATTCAAGTTAAGGTGATTATATTAAAATTTCCTCTATCCTATAACAATTTACTTGTTAAGCCATAGACTCATCACATGAGATCATTTGCCTCTTCCACTTTCTAGTGTGTCAAATTTAAGAATAATGGATTAATCAATAGGATTTAAGGCAAAACTAACCCTTGGAATTTCAAAAAAAATATAATATTATGGTATATGCAATATTCCTACCCTTGAACCCTTGTTGAGTGTTTCATTTTGTGAATCTCATCTATTTAACTTTCTTGTCAACTCCACCTGGGGTTATAATGGTCACCCCAGACTCATCAGGAGTATTACACCTAACCTCTTAGACTTAAATGATGATGAACCTAATTATATCAATGTCAAAATTAAAACCTAAAATCTCTCACCTCATCTTATTTCCTAGATTCTACCTTCTCTAAAACCACATTCCCATCAACCACCTACTGATGATATACCCATTATCTTAACTAAGACTCATCAGATGACAAGGTCATCCCTAACTATATCATTGATCTTCATATCTATAACTATGATGATGTCTATACCTTATTTGATCCATTCTTAGGAGGTCTTGTTTAGGCTAGAGATGCTAAAATAATTTGTTATCATTCCTCTTTACTTGAGTCTTTTTCAATATCTTCTAGCATTCCATCATAAATAATTCCTAATTTTAGCATTTTTCCTCTTGTTCATAAGGTAGAGATGGTACACACACCTCTAATTTATGAAGATCCTCATAGGAGTATGCTTATTGATCATATTATGACTGGTCCCTATTACTTTGATAGATACCAAAACCCCTCTAGTCAACTTATCTCTGAGATGCTTGTGACTATCCTTTAGCCTTCTGTATATCCTACCCCTCCATCTACTGAGCCCAATTTGGATTATATTACCACTCCCTCTCTATCTGAATCTCTTCCTATTTATGATCCTATTACTCCTTCAGTTGAGCCTCGCCTAGTCTCTCCACTATCCCTACCTTTCTTTGGTGATAATTTTCTCCCTTTACCATAGGTTGCCTCTTTTCCCACAAAATGGGTTGATCATCCCTATTATGATATTCACAAAGTTATCAGTCATTGATCTATAAAATATTAATTACACTAGTCTTCCTTATCTTCCATCTCTATTCCTACCATTAGTACACCTGTAAAATCTACTAATAAGCATATATGTTACTTCCATGACGTACATAGTCATTCATCAATGTATTAACTTAGCCTATAAAAATATCAACACATTGCATCCCATCACTCCTCAACCCATAGACAAGGTTATAGCTCCCCCAATATTGTCACCTAAATATCTTCCCAAATATGGAGAGGTATATTTTCTCTAGCACCAATGTGGTACTCATCACATTAATCATTATCACATCCTTTAGTATCATCCTAAGGATCACCTCATGACCATTCCTATACCTACTATCCTTCCTCCTATAGTTCACCCTCACAAAAAGGATCCCCTTTCTTCTCCTAGGGATCCTTCACCTATGGTCCCTTATCCACCTATAGTTTCTCCACCCATGATTCCTTTACTCATAGATCATCCTTCACCTATGGCCCCTTCTCCATTTATGACTTCTTAACCTGTGGCCCATTCCCCACTAGTGACCCCTTCACCTCCTATAGAGTCCATTCTCATTCCTTCTCCTAAGAATCCCTTACATGATAGCTCACATCACCATGATCCTTCAAGCATTCCTACATTTTCCATCAAGGAGATTTGATGTGAAGTATTTTCTCAAATCTCCCTAAAGATCAATGATATTTTGTTTATAGTCTGAGTTTAGCTTCATAGAGACTTATCAGATGTTATGGATAATGTGTCTATATATATATATATATATATATATATATATATATATATATATCAGTATATATGAACACAAGCATGGTGTTATTTCATTTATTTATTTATTTGGATTAGATGTGTGCTCCAACTTTACATTTATCTATCTTATATCATTTGACATTATGTCATATTCTTATCTATCTTAGATGATGAATTTTATTTCACACTACATGTTTCTTATGATGTCATTATTTTCCTTATGTTCTCTTATGGATTATTTTTCTTGATTACACACTTCTTATTCAAGTGTTCCTTTTATATGTTTATCTTATTCTCTTTATCATGATTGTTTATTATCTTATCTATAGCAACATGGATAATTTTTATTGTGACTTGGTTTTATAAACCTTTCTCTCTTTAGCCATTTATTCTTTACCATGTGATTAGTTAAAAAATAATTCATCTTATTATAATCTCTTTTTACCAGTCCACTTTGGATCTCCCCTTATTCCCCTTATTTCCTTTCACAAACTAAGCATACACATGGTTGATACTTGAGATAACATGTTGGTTCATAGTTTAGCCTAAGTGTTCTAGTCAATCAAGTCTTTGGATATGTAGCTTCCTTCAACCTAAGCCTAAAAGCTCATTTATGTGTATTAATTTATCTATCATGCTTGGTAATTCCAAATATGTATGAATGAGGAATATTAAAATCGATAAAAATATAAAATCCAAATCATTTAACAAAAGGTAATGATCTAAAAAGGCAACATTTAAAATTTTCAAAAGTCAAATCACACTAAAAGAGATGATTCTAAGCACATATTATTTTTATAATAAAATATCAAACTAAATAGTTGGACTCATGATAAATTTTAGGTACATTGGGTTATGGTAGGCCAATAGATTAGAAAAGGAGAATAAAAAACTCTTTTAGTGCTACCTACTTTCTCATGCAAGTACATAATCTCTGTAGTAGAATGATGGCTCTATAAGGGGTCATAAAGAATGGGAAACACATTGTGGGAAGGTAGGTCCATTTTAATTTTCTTGTTCAAAATAACCAAAATGATTTAATATTATTACCACACTAATTTTCCTACACAAATTTATGCCTATAGTGAATAGATATCCTTTGTATATTAATGGTCACTAGTCACTTAGTGTCTTTCTATGTCCTTAGTGTGCCTCATATTTCTTAAAGTCTTCTCATAAGATGCCTACATTATGCTTATTAAATTCCCTCTTTAATTCCATATAACCCTAATATTTCCCCTTGAAAAATATTATTTTGTTCATTGATCACTCCCTTAGGGATTCCATTTGTGAGTTGCAGTGTAAGACCTTATAAAAGGATAAGGCCTTCTTCACAAATTACCAAAATTTATACATTGCCACTCCAAACATACCCTTTTACCATATTTTATGTTTTATTTCTACCTCATTGGTATTCCTTTTATGTTTTAAAGTGTAAGACCATGGATAGGACCTAGCCTTCCTTACAAAAATTTCCAATACCAAAGTCACAATGAAATTACATGTGTCAAATTTGAGATAAGATGTGATTGATTATGAGTTACACATCATTGACATGCTTCCCATCTTGATTTAGTATTTTTAATGCTTACTTAATTAATTTTTCACTTTTATCTTCTTATTTTTCTAATTTCATGTAAGAATCCAACCATTTTCTTAAATTTATCATACTTCCCAACTTGAATTAGCATGATTACTTTAAAACCATTTTGCCAATTTTTTTTCTCTTTTATACTTCCCAATGTGATTTAGTATGATTGATTGACTTAATTGATTTGTTTTTCTACCATTGGTCTTTCACATGATTTCCATTTTATTAAATTATTTTCATACTTCCCAATGTGATATGGTATGATTTTACTTATTTTAATTTGGTGCCAATCCTTTTTATGGTTCAATTTTTTTTTGTTATTTTATTTACCACTTTTTGGTTTATTATACGCAGTCATCTTTTGTTATTACACGTTTACCATTATGAAATATTGTACAGTGCATTTATTTATTATATATTATTATTTTACAAGTCTTTTTTGCCTATTAATTTTTAACCATGCATGTTTACTACATAGTTATATAAAATAAAATGCCCTACATATATTTCCTATAACATATACAACAAAAACAAAATACATGTGCTAGAAAGAAATTTATCCATGCATCCACAACCACAACCACAACCAAAAAATAACTCATGAGATCAAAATCTAACTATCAAATATATATATATATATATATATATCATGTGTTTTTAAATACAAAATAAAAAACACATTTCTCTAGCTCTATGGTTGGGCTCTATCAAGCCTATTTTGTGGCCTAGCCATGCCGCCCATAGATGCCTCAGATCATCCCTTATGCATAGTATATTATAATGAGTTTTTGAAGCAAGATTATTGATGGGGGGGAGGTGAATTGGTATTTAAAAACTTTATTTAAGTTACACTTAAGCATTCATGAATAGTAATTCAAGCATGTAGATCAAATAATGACCAAATAACCATCCATATATATGTGAAACATAAAAACACAATATATCATAAATTTTATGTGGAAAAACTTAAGGAGATGAAAAACCATTGATATATGAAAATTAATTACAGTACTATAGGACAAATACCAACTTTAGTGAAGCACCAACTTCACATGGAGTACCAACCCCAACTAGCTCAGCACCAACTCAACTAGGCTTTAGCAAAGACCCAATTACAAGGAAGAACCAACTCTCTAAGTGACTCAAAACTAACTCAAACACCTAAAAACATTGATCAACTTCAAAAGAAATTGTTTATAATATAATATATGATGATCTCCTTCTTTATCTCTTCTCTCTCTTAAAACCTTCTCCAATTACCTTCTAGGCTTCTCCACTCAATTAATCCTCTTCTTGACTTGATTAGGTCATATCCTTGATTGTAATACAAAAACCTCTATAAAATATTCATCACTAATTATATATACTCTTATAATGGTCTAAAATAAATTATTCTACTCTGTAATATGTTATTATATTCATTTATATTCTTCACTCACAAATAGGCCTAGTGTTTATATAAGTCTCATGTTCATATCCTTCTTCGTCAGTCAGATACTCTTAATATTTTTGGTAGGACATGAAATGGATCTTAGGGAATATTATTGACATTTATAAAAAAATATTTTATTCCCTTTAGGTGTTACCTATCTTAATTAGGCCTTATCCTTCCTTTAGGTCTCATGGAGACCTAATCATATTAGGTCTATTTAGGACACGTTACACTTGGCCTTCCTTGGATAACTTTAAAACACATCACATGGTATGAAAACATAATAAAACATTATACAACTTCATATTATCTCCAAAACACTTTTTATCTCTAACCACTACTTGGAGCATGCCATTAGTATTGTTCACTATTAGGCCTATGCATATTTAAAAAGTCTATCTTGAAAAATGGAAGCAAAAACATGATTTTTACAAACATACATGGAAAAAAATCACATACACATAATATAAATGACCTTAAAATCATCAAAATATTATTTATACTTCAAAAATTAGGGTAAAATTACTCAAACCCTTCTTTTCAAGTATCCCACTTAGAACTGCCAACTAGCCTCAAAACATAGTCATGGAAATTTGATCATTAACACCAGAAAAAATAATTACTATAACATATAAAACCTTAAATAGATATCAAAGTCTAATGTCAAATGTCAAATATTTTTTTTGGCATATATATATCTTTCTTAATTATAAAGAACATAAGGTCTAATGTCAAATATTGCTCTTACAAATCAATCTTTTGTCTTTAATACATAGTCAAACCTAAACCAGTCAACCCATTCTGCCTTTAATATTTAATTTTTTTTTAATAACTCTAAAAAATTATAAAAAGTATATATAGGACATATATTTCACAAAAAAAACATAATATAAATTATATGCTTCATCTTAGAGCATAAAGCCTCAAACTCATCATTGCAACTTGCTTACCCAAAACTACCAATTTACCTTCAAGACTAGTCATGGTGATTTTGACCTTCAACACCTGTGTAAACAATTTAATAAAATTTAAATGAATTTTTATGATCTTATAATATCATTATATACTTATCATATACAAATATAACATGGTTAAATGGTAATATTGGTCTTGCAAACCAAACTCATAACCTTACACCTTCACTATTTCATCTACACTAGACAGGTCAACTTATGAGCAAAATTTTCACCATATCCATTGACATCCAAAAATTATATAAAAAATTAACATGTATTAAAAGTATTTAAAAACTTCTTTATGTAATTGGATTCATCCCTAATACATGATAACACATCCCTAATCAACTTCTCATTTATGCTTGGGTTTCTCACTATTTGCATCATTAGGCTTGTTAATGATTGATCAACTAGTATGACTAGTTTAACACAAATTAAGGATAAAAACTAATCAAAAAAACCATGGAAACAAAATTAAAGTCTCAAACTTTTTTCTCCAATGATTTTCATACTTTAATTGGGTCAACTCTAACTACTACAACAAATCTCCAATAAATAAGGCCTTTCCTGTAGGGTCCACTCACTCTCTTGACAAACCAATCACACTTGAAGGTTATTAGGAGAGTTTAATATAATATAAAATAACTTAAATTTACATTCAAATCCATTTTGATAACTTTAGAACAAGATATTTCATATCAAATCACTTTTAGAGTTTTTTGAGGGTTTAAACCATCTTCCAATCTTAACAATCATTCATAAAGCTTGGCCTCTTATTATAGAAACCAATTCTTTGAAATTTGAGCTAGGATACTTATACATATACCATTAATTTATTATGTTTTTATGAAAATGTTACACATGCTAATGAACACTTGAAAGTTCTTAGGTTGAGAACCCTTCATTTTGTACACATAAGAAACCTTAAAACACTTTTTCTTGCCTTAATATGTAAATCACGACCTAAAACTTTGTGAAAATGATTTAAAAAATTTAAAATACCTATTAAAACACTCAACTACTCGCACATTCCCTATAAAATGATCCTAATACCACATATGGACACCATCTCTCTCTTTGCTTTCTAGGCTTTGACTTGCAAGTCACATTAGGCATTTAAACTAACCTTTTATCCATTGTCCAAGATATCAAACCTCATATACATGTCATATAAAATATTTCCATGATCAACCACTATCATACATTCTTCATACACATTTATAATACCTCATGACACCTCATTAGGTTAGGTAGGGTCTAGAACTAGTATAGTGACATGCTAGGTCTATAGATGTTACCTCTGTAGGCTCACTTTGAGACTATATTGACTGATATAATGCCTCATATTCATGATAAAAAATACATAATACATAATATTATGCCTATTTTCATCCATCTCACCAGGTCACCAAGATCAAACCTTGTCACTGGGTCTCTTCATGCTATGACTAGTGTTATGACTAGGTTTCTCAAGCATTTGAATCTTGACAACTAATTTTTGAACCAATCTTTGATGCTTATACCAACAATAATCTCCCCATATACTCATCCAATAAACATGATCTCTCTATCATCCCATATCTAGATCACCTCATCTATGGGATGCTTCCCTATCAAAGTAAATCCCAAAGTCAAAACCTGTGCATACCTCAAGCCTCTCTTTAGTGGTGCCTATATCAACTAACTCTACCTTGGCATAAATATTAAGTTATCATATATAACCACACTATGTAATCAATCCCATTTATTTCATCTCCATCATTGGTTTGACCAAGGTGGTAACCACTCCTCTTACTATGGTACCTACTGCACCCTGCACCACATTTATGTCCTCTCCTCATCTAGATATCAATTATTGTGCTTGACTAGTCCATTTTCTCATATTCCATGACCTAATATCCCATATATAAATTGACACTTCTCCTCTTCTCCCCCTCATCTCTCTAACATGTCATTCCTAAAATATAGGCACTATTATCAAAGCTATTAGGTGTAGGAGTGCAAACTATCTTGATAAGCATGCCACTAGCTTTGGATCTACCCACAAAATATAGTGAGCCATGATATATAATAAATCCAAAACTAGTTCCATATTCATGTAATTGGGAAAAATAATATAAATATGTGCATAAATATTCCACACAATTTTTCCTCATGTGGCTTTCTATAGTACTAGCACATAGGGCATGACCTACACTACCTAGTCTTCTCTCCATCTAGTAACATAAGGAGACCTATCATCAACCATATGGGGTAACACATATATCCAATACATTAGGAACCTCTCATATATAAATACACTTAGAAAAAATATTAGTACCATGGTCTTATACCGTCTAGACAACATCCCATACATACCATGCATGATCTAGACCCAGATGATAAACCCAAAATGGTAGAGTGCCCCTTGATCCAAAATGGACTGACACAAGGATATCACATATAATGGTACAATTTTAACTTGAAATTTCACCCCTTAATGAGATGTTTAACCTCTCTTTGTTCAAGTGTCATAATGGAAACACCTCAGGGCTGTGGGTGACCCAAATTTGAGGTGAGTCTCTAGATTAGGCATAGTTCCCTCAATGTACCACTTAGGATTGAACCTACTATTAACTTTTGGGGGTGAAAATTGAGAGAGATAACTGAAAAAAAATATAATTGAGGTGATACACCAAATATATGGTCTACTCACACCACTTATAATGCACTTGGAACCAAAGATAATCCCACACATTCACCTTATCGAATTAAACACTCCTCTTCTACATCAATGTTTCAAGCATGGGGTCATGAAGAGAGATTAGACTAGGAGGAATTATAAAATATGTATTATAAAAAAATAATGAATTATCTACTCACTATACCTACAATCCACATTAGATACATCTTGTTGAACTGCAAAAGAGAGATTTCAAACTACATAAGGCACTATGAAGCATAACATGTCAAGGTAAGCAAAATACACTTTTACAAGACCAAAAGCCATAACATGCACTTAATAAAGTCATGAATGAGGTAAAAATTAATTATTTATTATTTAAATGGGAAAATTGAGTAGGGATTCACCATATTTACTTGGATAGATCCACACAACAACCAGAAAAGCTAGTATATATAATAAATGTGAGAGAAGGGAGAGAAGGTGAAGCTCAATAGTCACTAGGACACTTTTCAAGCAATAAGAAATAATTAAAACAAAATGGAATCAATAATGAGATATTTATTACAATAAAAACAATGACAAATGTCTCTCAAACTTATGTAACTCCTCCATATGTGGTGTAGATTCTCTCTTGCTTACATAAGAAAATGTCTCCATGATTTTTCCTCATTAGACTAACTCATCACTGAGTAGGGTTAGTTTTGATGATTAATATGAAGGGGAGGGGTTAATAAGAATCATATTAATTTATTTTAATGGTCTTAAACCATTCACATCCTTTTGTCCATGAGCAATCATCTCTAACAATTATAAATGGCTCTCTCTCGTGCACCTCTCACACTTGGAAAACAAAATGCTTCTAGCTATTCAATCTAATCAATGAAAAAAGAGGAATGAAACCTAAAAAAAGTGTCAAAGTCATTATATTCATGAACCAAGCCTTAAAATTCTTCCCAATTAGAGTTTCACCATTTTCACTAAGTGTTCACTACTTACTCATTATGACTGGCTGAGATGAAGAAGATAATATTGTAGACACCTAAATTGTGTCGACTCTCCTTGGTCATTTACACATCTTATTAATATAAAATAAACTATTTATTTTAAATTAATGACATCACCTAGGACACCTAACCTTGGACCATTTCCTACCCTATGACTCACCTTGAGACTAAGTCATCTATCTAAGACCTATTCTCACTCATTTCCAACCGCCTAACCAACACTCATGCCTAATAACCTCACCTTTTGACCATTCTCCAATGGCAAATGCACATGGTGGATGGAGAAATAGGAAAAGGGATAAAAACAGCCCTTTTACCCATTCTCCACTTGCCGACATTGGTCAACTGTCAGCTGACACTGGTGGGATCACTGACTTCAGTTACTTAATACTAGCTTCTAACCTTGAGCTAGGGGTGGAATCAGATCTAATCAGTCTCTCTCTCTCTCTCACTCCCTCCCTCAAAATCTTGAATGTGGATGTGCACACTCTGAGACCAAGCATCAGACTTCAACTAATGCTCACCTGGCTAAGAAACTCTGCACAAGTGACTCTAGATTGGATTAGAACATTACATGAGGGCTTCGACATTAGCTACAATAGGAATATGTGTTCTAACACTCTTGGTTCTTCAAATAGAGCTAAGTATTCTTTTGTCTCATTTTAGTATTTAGAATACATTAGTAATTAGTTTCTATTTACTATTTTTCAATACTATCAACCCGACCTGACTTTCTTCCTAGAGAGGCTGAAAAGCCTTCCTCTTATTCTTATCCTATTCTCATACCTATACCTGACCTTTTCCCCCTCTCTAACCCTATCCACTTACCTGAAACCCTACACAAACCTTTAAATCTCCACAAGCTCTTCTGTCGAGCACAGACACAACCTTGAAACCCGTCCAAGGACCACTGCCCCTACCGACATCGATAACATAACTGATGTCAGCATATTAACCAATTGATGCCGACAGGACTACCAACATCGGTGACTATGACAGACTGACCATAGAGAATAGGTATGCATATCTTTATTTCTCTTTCTTAGTCTTTCACCATTTCATTTTTATATGACACTTCTTTTCATAAATAGGGGACTGTCATCCCTCACGGAGCTTTATGCTTCCGAGACTGAGCGTGGCTTGGCAGTCCATCATATCTTTATCTAACACTCTCTTTGTTTGAGTTTCTTTCTTATCTACAAGTGTCATCCTCCACAGCCAAAGAGGAGCTCCTACAACATCTAGATATGTTGTGCAACTTAATCTAGGTAACGTACAAACCCCTGACCATTAACCTTTAGTTTCTTCTTCTTCTGAATGTAAAAGGCACAAAAATGTAGAGAAACATTCTGGCATGCCTAGTGGGATCCTAAAGTTTTCCTTGGGTTCATTTATTCTAAAATCAAACTTTCATATAGGTGCATTACGAAAATTTTTCTCTCCTTGCATCCTTCTTCTATCTCTTTATTTTGAAAAGAAACCATAAGCACAAGTTAAAAAGAACATCTTTCTTTTTCTTTTTGTCCCTTATTTCCTTGCATCTTAGAGTAGTGAAAATTCATACTCTTAACCTTTTCCTCACTTGTTTACATCTAAACAAAACATTTCAATTTGGGTTAAAAACACTATTGCATTTCATTCCTTCTTGAATGCATATTTAGCCCTCTCATTTAGTAATTAAAATACATTATGAATAAATCATAGTGCACATATGTTACACAACCTAAACACATTCACAAAATAAAACATCTAAACTTACTTGAGACAAGGCCCGACTAGGATTTCACCACCTAGCAGATACCTTACCCTTCCTAGTGATCCTACTTGGACTTCACAACCAAGGGGAGGACCCACTCTGTTCTTTGGTAGAGTATAAACTATAGGTGAAGTATATATTGGCTAAGAGGCCCAGCTCAGCTCTGGGTTCGTGAAGTGAAGGGAGCAAGCCCCCAGCACCATGCCATGTATGGAACCTAACACAAACATTTGAGCACCAAAACATAACCCAAAACCAACCTTAGACTTCCTCTTTAGGACCCATTCTAAAAGCCCAAATTTCAACACATTCTTCTAAGGCATAAGCCACCATGACTCTAAAATTTATTCTTAGGAATTTAACGTTTAGAGGTTGCTTGTTGTCATCATTTCTACTATTCTTATCTAGTTTTTTGAGCTGGTAAGGTCACATTATTTTGAGGTCTAAAAACACCTCAAAATTTCTCCTTTTTTCCAAAAACTTTTAGTTTTTTGAGTTTTTGGAAACACACAGACACCGACATCAGTTTTTCCATCAACATTGGCAACATATCTTCACCGACATTAGTTTTACCACCGATGTCAGTCACTGTCAACAAATTTTCTTTCCAAAACAACAAGCTTAAAACCTAACTTTTTTGCTGTTAAACACACATTTTGGGTTTTTTGAAATTGAAACATACAGTTTTTGAAACTTGAATCAATTTCATCTTGAATGGTTTTGACACGTAGTCAAGCCAAAACTCTAATTGACTATGCAAGGCAACAACCACTTCCACCTTCGCCCTTCATACCAAGTCCCCTAATGGAGTATACTTCAGACACTGAGTGTACTCCTATCCAACCTACCCCAAATCAACCTCCAATTTTTCCCAAAGGGGATCAAAATTTCAAGAGATTCCTTGACCACAACATTAAGGCTCTCCAACACTATCTCGCAAGAAGCCAAACACGAGATCTTTTAGGTAACCCAATTTATGGGATGCCAACTTCTTTGACTGAAGTGGTAATGATATCAACAACATCCGCTACTCAGGCCATTGCCTCAACCACTAACCCAACCATGGCCAATGTTTAATATTTGGCCTCCCCTTTTATTTTTGGACCTACCTCCATAGGGGTTTTCATACCCCCTCAACCACAAACAATTCAAACAAGTTCAACACCTTTTCAAAACTTGATTATTTCTACCTCACCCACTCTTACACCCATAAATACAAGAGTGACTACCTATCCTCTAACTAGTGTTTCCACCACTCAACCACCTTTGGTGGCATCTAGTCAATTTGTGCCCTTTAGCTTCATGGCACAAGCCCCATTGACCTCAACATCAGTGCCCATGATGAACTACCAATATGTTACACCTATACAAATGCAACCAAGTACGTCATATGACCCTCCCAATGCCTTCCAGGTACCTTACAACCTAGGGGGTGCCCCACCTACCAATCTATCAACCAATCTAATTAAGATGCTGATGGATAAGATGTCCAACCTTGAGACATCCATTTCTAGTTCAAGTAATGTTCTTTCATATGAACAACTGCAATGAACCCATTCACCCTTCAGTGCCTATTCAACCATATCCTAACCAGTGGGAACTCTTGAAATTTACTCACTTTTAGAGTAAAGAGGACCCACATCAACATCTACGAGCATTTAGACATGCTTGCTACCTTATAACACACGATGATGCATTATTACTTCACACATTTCCCATGTCACTTTATGGCACCGCCCTTGATTGGTATAGTTCTATTACTAGTCATTCTCTTTTTACATTCACTCAACACACCCAATTATTTCTTGACCATTTCTCAATTAACATCACCAAAAAGGTCTCCATCATAGACCTATATTCTATTAAACAATTTGATGATGAGTCAATAGCTGACTTCATTGCCCATTGGAGAGGTTTGATCAACCAACTCTCCTTTTCATTACCTCAACCTGAGTTCATTGAGCTCTTTTCAAGAGCATGTGCCAAGCACATCTCATCCACTCTGTGGGTTCAAAAATTCTACACATTTGATGAAGCTTTCACCATGGCCCGAAAGCTTGAACTCTGCATTGTCGAAGAGGATAGAGTCAAATTGCATAGTAAAAATACCAACACAAAATCCAATGACCCTTCTTCCAGACCTTCTTCTTCCCACTCTAAGTCCAAGAGGTCGGTGAATGCTGTGGTCATTAGATCATCATCTACCACAAATAACCAAACTGAGCCCTCCACATCACAATACATCACATGACAATTCCAACAACGATACATACAATGTCAATACACTCCAATAGGAGAATCATACACTTCTATGTTGGATAAACTAGTCAAGCAAGGGGTCCTCAATCTCCCTCAAATCTGACCACCTCAATTTGACCCCTCAAAAACCATCCCTACATGGTATAGGGAAAATGACTTTTGTAATTATCATCATGTCAAGGTTCACAACATTGACAATTGCAAAACCTTCAAAAATGTTATTCAAGACATGCTAGACAAGGGGGATCTTGTTTTGGATAACCCAAATGCACCGACTAACCAAAACATCAACATCTTTAGGCAACCATTCCCTAATCATCCCTTAGTCAAAATAATGTTTAGACCATGGTTGATGACCTCCAAGAGCGTAGTATATGCATGGTCAACATGGTTTCTCCTTTCATCCCTAACCAACCTCTCCCACAATCTGAAGAGGTTAGTCAGTCTATCTCTCCACCATGGGTAGAAGAGCCTTCTTCTCCTATTTGTCCTCCATCGATGGAGAATATTCCTCCATCAACCCCCTTTTCACACCAAGGAGAGTCTACTTTGACCTATCCCATATTGGAGGATGCCTTGACGGTACCAACTCCAGTGGCTTCGCCCTCATCTTTCTTATCATCAATGGGAGATCACACTTTCCTCACTCTTAGACCATATGTTGAAGACGTGATTATACATACGCTCTCTCCGCTCGAAGAGCCACATTCTCCAATCCCTTCTCCACCAAGAGAAGAACTTGTCACTTCACCCACTTTGACCGAGGAAGATCTAATGACAATTTTCTCTCACCTTTTGCCTAAGAATGCTACGTCTCACATGCTTCTGCTCACCCCTGAACCCAAACCTTCACAGGCGTCCATCATACCGAGATAGGTTAAATCTCTCAATGTTTGCCTTGCATCAAACCTCACTCACCCACAAGTGAAGGTAGACTTGAACCTCACCCCACATAATAGTGATCCTCGCACTAAACTAAAGAAGGCTACTAAACCATATCAGAGAACTCCTCCCCCATCATCACCATTGCCCTCTATTTTGGGCCCACATCCATCTACTTTAATAAGAGTGCTCCCAACTCCAACACCTAACAAAAACAAATCACCTCCATTACTCCATTTATCCATCAAACATATATTTCCTCCAAAAAATCCAACACCTCTCACCATGAAAGTGCCATTTACGCGTGTGGCCACACCACCAAACAAAAATATGGTACGACAAATTCCTCCTGCAACTCCTAAATAGAAGTTGTCAACCCCTACTATAACTATGAACACATACCCATTAGTGGGGTCTTATGCTTTGCTATTATGCCAATTATTGCAGTCTTTTAGCATCAGTCTCCCACCTCTTAAACCATTACAACCTCTCAGACCAAAACCATCTTGGTTTGACGACACTCAAATTTTTGTGTATCATCGCACACCTGGACATGACACTAAGCATTGCTGCACTCTTAAGGTTGTCATTCACCAACACCTAAAAAAGGATACCCCTTTCATCAAGGATCCTCTTGACCACCCTTTTAACAAACCATCAACACCATCCCATGCCTCTCAAACCTCCTCACCTACATCGAGATCCCATCATCAGACTATGGTCTCTCTACCACCTTCAACCCCTTTATTCAAAATCAACACTATTAATATGGCCACCAGGTCACAAACCATAAAGGATAAAGGAAAAGAGAAGGTTTTTATCTCTTAGACATATCCATTTGTCAAGCCTTCTCAACCACCAAAACCCAAGATTTCTATCTTGGGCACATCTCAACCAACATCTTTTGAGCCAATTCATGACTCCATGGTGAAACAAATTCACCAAACCCCTGTGAAGACATCTTTGTATGACCTAATTCAAAGCTCTCCACAACATTGCCAAGCCTTGATTATTGCTTTACAAGCAGTGAAGGTCCAATCTGAAGACCCCTAACCACTGGCTACTTTAGTCAAATCATTACCCACCATTGCCTCCATCACCTTCAGTGCTTCTGAGATTCCAACCTCTAATTTGGAAGATCAAGATCTCACCCTCTCAAACTAAGCCTGTTAGGCAAAAAGCTTTGTAGGATGCATCCTCACATCACACTCCTTGTCAAAGAGGAGCTTCAATGTCTTCTCTCCATCTCATTTATTTAATCCATTGATCATCCAAAATGGGTGTCAAACATTGTCCCTGTCACCAGCAACTGGGGAATTCAACTTTGTACTGAATATCACGACCTCAACCAAGCATCAACCAACTTCACATCCAACATCAACCAAAACGTGCCTACAACAAAAATTTGAAAGAGTGAGATTTCAAAATTAGAGATCTTGTCCTTAAAGAAAACTAACACGTGACCAATATGGAAAGAAGCAAACGAGGCAAGTTTGCTCATAATTGACTTGGACCTTATATCATAACACACAAGTATGGATCAAGGACTTATCATCTGTCTTCTCTCAAAGTCCAGCCAGAACTTGAGTTTCTTAATGCCTTACATCTATGACTATTCTATTGTTAATCAAGTATTCATTCACTTAACGTTTAACTTGAGCTCGTCCCTTGAGCAACCCCCTGTCATCATCAACCCTTTTTTCCTACAAACATTAGTCAACCCTTTTATAAAGCATGAATGCTTTGTCCTAATAAAAGGGAGACCCTTAAACCTCTATAGTCTTATCCATGACTAAAAATTTAGTCAAAAAACAAAAAAAACATAAAATTGGGATGCCTATTCAAAGGTCATAAATTATAAATGTACATTGCTCCCTCGAAAGATAGCTGCATAATTGCTGGAATTACTAGACTGCTCCCTTGAAGGGCAACTATTCAAAGACATTCAATCATACAAGGTAGAATATAAACCACTCCCTTCAAGGATGGCTATACCCAAATTTTTCTACATACACAGCACCACATGACCATAAAACAAAACAATATCCCTAAGTAGACTTCCCGCATTGATCAGTCTAAAAAATTTAAAAAAAAATAAAAAATAAAAAAAATTGACTAACAAACTATTAAGTCATGGACTTGTCTATAGTCATTCTCAGGGTCACCTATAAAAGGGGCAAAGCTATCCTTGCTAAAAAGGGTTACGCTATCCTGACATATCACATAATCAAACCTATTACCCCAACATACTCAAGGGATTTTGAGCTCACTTAATGTCAAGTGATTCAAATACTTCTCTAACATAAACCAATGGTCCACGATGTAATGCATGAACAGGGCTTTTGTTTGAAAAAACCCTTATCTATGCTATCATTATGGTCTTTGTCAATGAAAGAGAAATGCACCTTTCACTTCTTACTTGACTTCATCACATACAACCAAACCAAACCAAACCAAAACATTTTCTAACCAATAACAAAACCTAATGATTTATTTAATACAAATACCAATTTGTGTTATATAAATTATCATAGCCCACTCACACTAGTTTCTATGGAAAACAATACACATGGAAACTAACAACCAAACACAATTTATGTCAAGCACATACCATCAACAATATGGAAACCTGTTAAAGCATAAATAATTTTATATCATTTTTGGCATATACCATCACTAATATGGAAAATTGTTAGGGATGAAAAACCACATCACCAATGTTACAGAATACACCATCACATGGAAAAGGCTGTAACATCATCATATATTCATCATTTCAAGCATGTACCATCACACATATGGGAAATACTAACAACCCTAACCTGACCAAACCAACTAACAACCTCTTTGACTCTTCTTCCCTTTTGGGGAGAACTACATTGGCATGAGGCCCTTAAAACATGGCCTATGTAGGTAGCACTCAGTTGACACAAGGTCTTATAGGGTTAGCTCAGCCATTTACCCATTCATCTCCCTAATGACATCGGCCATTCATTTGTTCATCTACCTAATGGACAAACTATCTATACTAACTCAAAATCATGACCAAATAATCAGCCTTGACACTATAGAAGTCACCTTAGAATTCTCATGGGGCACATTGGAGATCACATACATCTCCCATACCACAACAACAAACACTTTAGATCACTTATATCTCAACCCAACCTGACCAGTGATCTTGGAGATCATGACTATCTCCTCAGACTATGACCACTTTTGAGACAAGTTTGCCTTGGTTATTTTGATTGCATATATGCTACCTCACAGATAGTTAGCAAATTATCCATGACCCTCACACCTATTATTAGATCGCACCCAAGTTGATCTTTAATATTTGTGACATTTTCATGTTTTCTAGGAGCACTTCCTGAGTCCATGATACTTGGAACATGATGACCATTGGAGATACGCTTTGATTGATCTAACCCAATCAGCTATGACAAATAAGCTGGGGCCTGATTAGTTTGATTTTAGTTCTCCTCGACCATTAGAGATATAGCTTTTATCGCTTAACCCAATCAGCTACCACTAAAAATCTAGGGCCTAGTTAGTTTGATTTTAGCACTCCTTAACCTTGCCTATGACAATTTGACCTAACTATCATGTGAAGTGGTATACATGTAACCTCAACTATTGCAGTATTCACACTCCAACTTCACCATACCCATCCACTACCTATCAAATTAGCAACCAATTTCAGATTGCCTTCTCTCGATTCTCACTTTGAGGGAGAATACCTCATCATCATACCTAGGGCAACCTACACCTTATCCCTTACCTGGGGCAACTTACTCCTATTTTTGTCTTGTAGTTCGTCAATAACAACCAAGACAAAAAAGGGCAAATGTAGACACCAAAATTGTGTCGACTCCCCTTGGTCCCTTACACATCTTATTAATTTAAAATAAACAACTTATTTTAAATTATGACCTCACCTAGACAACTCACCTAGGACACCTCACCCCTAAGACCATTTCCTACCCTATAACTCACCTTGAGACTAAGTCATCTACCTATGACCTATTCTCACTCCTTTCCAACCTCTTAACTAACACTCATGCATAATAACCCCATCTTTTGACCATTCTCCAATGGCAAATGCACATGGCAGATGGAGAAATAGGCAAAGGGCTAAAAATATCCCTTTTACCCATTCTCTGGCTGCCAACATTGGTAAAGTGTCGGTCGACGCTGGCGGGATCACTGACATCAGTTTCTTAAACCGAGTTTTAACCTTGATCCCAGATCTCAACTCTCTCTCTCCCAAATTCTTCCTCTTAGACTCTTGGATATCGATGACACTTTGACTAACGCTCACCTGGCCCAAAAAATCGGCACAAGTGACTCCAGATTGAATTGGAACATTGCACAAGGACCTCGATATTAGCCATAATAGGGATAAGCATTCTCACACCTTTGGTTCTTCATCTAACAAGAGCTAAGTATTCTTTTGTCCTATTTTAGTGTTTAGAATACATTAGTAATTAGTTTCTATTTACTATTTCTAAATACAATCAACTTGACCCAACTTCCTCCAGAGAAAGGCTGAAAAGCCTTCCTCTTATTCTTATCCTATTCTCATACCCATCCCCAACCTTTGCCCCCTCTCAAACTCTATTCACTATCTTGCAACCCTGCACAGACCCAAACTTTTACCAGACCCCTTTGTCAACCACAGACATACCTTAAGACCCATCCAAGGCCCATTGCCCCTACCGACATTGATAACATAATCGATGTCGACATATTGACCAACTGACACTAGTAAGACTATCGACATCAGCAATTGTGACAGACTGATTACAGAGAATAGGTATGCGTTGTCTAATTTCTCTTTCTTAGTCTTTCATTATTTTTCTTTATATGAAAATTTTTTTATCAAATAGTGGACTGTCATCTCCCAAAAAAGTTTCTACGCTTCTGGGATCGAGCATATTGCTTGGCAGTCAATCATATCCATCTATAACACTATCTTTGTTTGAGTTTCTTTCTTATCTATAGGTGTCATCCTCCACAGCCAAAGAGGAGCTCCTACAACATCTAGATACAGTACGCAACTTAATCTGGGTAACGTACAAACCCTTGACCATTAACCTTTAGTTTCTTCTTCTTCTGAATGTAAAAAGCACAAAAATGGCCTATATAACTTTTGATATATAAACAACACCCCATGACCACAAAACACACAACATCCCAAGTAGACTTCCCGCATTGATCAGTCTACCAAAAAAAAAAGTGACTGACAAACTATTAAGCCATGGACTTGTCTATAGTCATTCTCAGGGTTACTTATAAAAGGGGAAAAGTTATCCCTGCTAAAAAATGGTTACCCTATCCTTATATATCACATAATCAAACCTATTACCCCAACATACTCAAGGGATTTCGATCTCACTCAATGTTAAGTGATTCAACTACTTCTCTAACATAAACTAATGGTCAATGACATAACGCATGAACATGGCTTTTGTTCACAACAACCCTATCTATGCTATCATTATGGTCCTTATCAATAAAAGAGCAATGCACCTTTCACTTCTTACATATCTTTATCACATACACCCAACCAAACCAAACTTTTTTGTAACAACTAACACAACCTCATGATTTATTTAATACAAATATCAATTTGTGTTATATGAATTATCATAGACCATTCACACTAGTTTCTATGGAAAACAATACACATGGAAACTATCAACCAAACATAATTTATGTCAAGCATATACCATCACCAATATGGAAACTTGTTGAAGCATTAATACATTCATTTCATTTTTAGCATACATCCATCATCAATATAGAAAATTGTTAGGAATGAAAAACCATGTAACCAATGTTATAGAATACACCATCACACAATATGGAAAAGGCTATAACATCATCACTCATTTCATTTTTAGCATACACCATCACTAATATGGAAAATTTCTAGGGATGAAAAACCATATCACCAATGTTATAAAATACACCATCACATAATATGGAAAAGGTTGTAACATCATCATACATTCATCATTTCAAAGCATGTACCATCACACATATGGGAAATGCTAACAACCCTAACCTAACCAAAACAACTATCAACCTCTTTGACTCTTCTTCCCTTTTGGGGATAACTACATTGGCTTGAGGCCCTTAAAATAGGGGCTATGTAGGCAACACTCAGACGACATGAAGTCTTCTGAGGTTAGCTTGACCATTCACCCATGTGTCTCCCTAAGGATGTCGGCCATTTATTCATTTGTCAACATGATGGACCAACCATATAACCTTTAACCATGACCAAACAACTAGCCCTAACACTGTAGAAGTTACCTTTGACTTCTCATGGGGCACGTTGGAGATCACATACATCTCCCATACCACAACACATAACACTTGAGATCACTTACATCTAAACCTGACTCAACCATCGACCTTGGAGATCGCGACTATCTCCTCTGACCATGACCACTTTCGAGACAAATTTTCCTTGGTTATTTTGATTGCATATATGCTACCTCACAAATAGATAGCAAATTATATGCACATTATACTATGACCCTCACATGTATTGTTGGATCATGACCAAGTTGGTCCCTAATATGTGTGACATTTTTGTGTTTTTTGAGAGCACTTCCTTAGCCCAAGATACTTGGAACATGATGACCATTAGAGCTACAGCTTTGATCGTTTAACCCAATCAGCTACGACTAAATGCTAGGGCCTGATTATTTCAATTTTAGCACTCCTCGACCTTTATCATGATAATTTGACCTATCTATTATGTGAAGTGGTATAGGCAAAATCTCAACTATTACAACGTTCACACTCCAACTTCACCATACCCATCCACTGCCTATCAAATTGGCAATCAATTTCAGGTTCCCTTCCCTCAACTTCCACTTTGAGGGGGAATACCTCATCCCATACCTAGGGCAACTAACACCTTATTTTTGTCTCGCAGTTCATTAAGAATAACCAATAAGACAAAAAGGGGCAAATGTAGACACCTAAATTGTGTCGACTCCCCTTGGTCCTTTACACATCTTATTAATTTAAAATAAAGTATTTATTTTAAATTAATGACATCACCTAGGACACCTCGCCTTAGACACCTCACCTTGGACCATTTCCTACCCTATGACTCACCTTGAGACTAAGTCATCTATCTAAGACCTATTCTCACTCCTTTTCAGCTGCCTAACCAACACTCGTGCCTAATAACCTCACCTTTTAACTATTTTCCAATGGCAAATGCACATGGCAGATGGAGAAATGGGCAAAGGGCTAAAAATAGCCCTTTTACCCATTCTCCACCCGCTGACATCGGTCAACTATCAGCCAATGCTGGCCGGATCACTGACATCAGTTACTTAATACTAGCTTCTAACCTTGAACTAGGGGCAGAATTAGATCTAATCAATCTCTCTCTCCCTCGCTCCCTCCCTCAGACTCTTGAATGTGGATGCACACACTTTGAGACCAAGCATCAGACTTCAACTAATGCTCACCTAGCTAAGAAACTCTACACAAGTGACTCCAGATTGGATTAGAACATTGCACGAGGGATTCAACATTAGCTACAATAGGAATATGCATTCTAACACTCTTGGTTCTTCAAATAGAGCTAAGTATTCTTCTGTCTCATTTCAGTATTTAGAATACATTAGTAATTAGTTTTTATTTAGTATTTCTGAATACTATTGACCCAACTTGACTTTCTTCTTGGAGAGGCTGAAAAGCCTTCCTCTTATTTTTATCCTATTCTCATACCAATTCCTGGCCTTTACCCCCTCTCTAACCCTATCCACTTACCTAGAACCTTGCACAAACCTTTAAATCTCAACAAACTCTTTTGTCAACCACAAACACAACCTTGAAACCCATCCAAGGACCACTACCCCTACCGACATTGGTAACATAACTGACATCGGCATATTGACCAATTGACACCAGCAAAACTACTGACATCAATGACTATGACAGACTGACTACAGAGAATAGGTATGCATATCTTTATTTCTCTTTCTTAGTCTTTCACCATTTCATTTTTATATGACACTTATTTTCATAAATAGTTGACTGTCATCCCTCATGGAGCTTTATGCTTTTGAGACCGAGTGTGGCTTAGCAGTCCACCATATCTTTATCTAACACTCTCTTTGTTTGAGTTTCTTTCTTAGCTATAGGTGTCATCCTCCATATCCAAAGAGGAGATCCTACAACGTCTAGATATGGTGTGTAACTTAATCCAGGTAACGTACAAACCCCTGACCATTAACCTTTAGTTTCTTCTTCTTCTAAATGTAAAAAGCACAAAAACGTAGAGAAACAAATATACACCCTATGGAGAATTCATACCTCAATTAATGATCATGGAGACTTATAAAAATTCCTAATTTCTCTCCTAAAAGTTATTTCATCCTTTTAATCTTATTCATACCTAAAAAGCACACAAATATTTTAATAAAAGCTTTGTTTTACACCATCTATTTAGGTAGGGTACACCTCAGTCATATGTAACAAGGACCTAGAGAGTCCTCTATAGATTCAAATCATTTCCATAGCCTTTACACTACATTTTGATGTTCTGTTTTCCTTATCTTCCCAATCAGATCTTAGTTTGGGTTTATGAGGGTTTTAGGGAGGTATCTAGTCTTAGCATTTGTTCATAGAGAATGCATGTTGAAGTCCTAAACTAATTCCACTGAGAGCATCCTAAGGACCCTCTATAATATTCCCAAACACAATATATCTCCATGTAAAGTTTCATGAAAGTTTTAATCATCTAAATATGGTCACTCATGTCTTTTCTATGTATTCTATAGTGTTTGAGTAACCATTTGAGACATGTTTATTGGAGGATAAAAGAGGTGATTCAACCTTCATTTTTCATAAAAAATCATCAATAAATATGGATTCTTGATGAATTTTTATGAAAAATGAAGGTTGAATCACCTCTTTTATCCTCCAATAAACATGTCTCAAATGGTCTTAATTTATGTTTAGTCCCAATAATGATGATGGACTACTTCTAGGTACTAGGCCTATATTAGGTCTAGTAAGCCGTACCTACAATTTTATGGTTTAGACCTTATTGATGACCCTTCATACATCTGAGATGGTTTTAAAAAATTATTATTATCCCCATTAATTTTCTCCAAATCATTATAATTCTTTCCCAAGGATGGAGTTGAAAATGACTTTCTATTTATGGTTAGGCTTGATCATGCTTAGCTAGGTCTGCCTGTAAACCTTATAGTTTGGACTAACCTGTCTGGTTTGAAACGTTCCTACTTGGTTTCCCATGTTTTCTATATGTATTTAAACTTATAAAATAATATTTCAATGTCTCTATACCTTTTTTCTCATCCTCCATCTTTAATTCCAAAACTTGCAGGGTTTATGCAAGGGAAAAGTGCCCCCTATCTGAGAAAAAATAAGAGGTACTTTCTTTCCTTATCAGACAATGATGAATGTTTGAAGTGATTCCATAGGTCATATTGGTTCTCTTCACAATATTTCAACTCTTAACTTGGTCATTTGTCCTTCCAAATGTTTAAATCTTAAACTATTCTTTGTGCACCAAGACTATGTGTGAGAAGCTTTAATAGTGGATCATGTTTTGCATGATTGAAGGCTCTTTAATTTATATATTATTTCCATTATATCTTATATTACCTCATAATTCCATGGATTTCATGGTGATATCCTAAGTTTATTAATCACTTCAACTACTTTCCTAGGCAAGTCCATGTCCATCTTACCCTTGCCTACTTGAACCCTATTATTATCGAAAATAGGGGTCTAAACCCCTATGTAAGCTTGTTATACATCCCCTATAGCTTATGGAGATCCTTATATTCATAATTAAGGTGATAAAAAACTCACTTCATCATTATAACTTCTCTATATATAATTCTTATATGCTTTCCTAGTAAGAACTGAGCATAACCTTTGATTGTGTTTCTTGCTCCATGGGGGCATACCTATAGGTTCATTTGTAGCCTCTTAGATTTTGAAAATGTGATTAGATCCTTCCTTTGAAATTTTAAAGACTAACTAGTAAATTCCCTTCATTTTCATGTTATCTTCTCATCTATGACACTTTAATACTAAACTTGATATGACTGATTGTGCTTGATTTGGATAGAACCCTATAGTTGTTTATGCTTGTTTGAGGTTTATACATAGTAACTATAAACTCCCATAGATTCCAAAAAGATCATTTTATTTTTTATAGATTCATTTGGAACCATTTTTATGTCATACCTAACTCAAAATAATCAACCTCTTTGATTTTGTCCCCTCTCATTAAGACATCTAGTCTTTGACTCCTACCTATAGGTGTACCAGCCTCAATTGAGCTTCTTCATAATAAGAGTGGATCTTATTTGAACTCCATTTTTTACCAAAAAATGAGCACTTGACCCTGAAATCACTTGGTAGGATCTCAAAACATCAAAATGCATCAAGCTTGGGTTGACTATATCATAACATGATGTAGGTGCTTATTGAGGTCATCTGTACAGACTGAGGGTGAGTGTGTAAGGTAAATATATGAAACTCATATTATCTTTTGGTGATATTGAGTCATAAAATATATCTAATCTATTGTAATCATTTGATCATGATTTTAGGGCTAAGTTTCAACTTTTAGTGACAAAGATCTACTTTTGAGCTTGGAACTGTAGACTTATCTCCCTACTCATAGTGTATTTGGGGTCATCGTTGAGCTCTTCAAAAAACACCTTCCCTTAGGTATCTACCTTTAAAACTATGAATAAATATTGTCCATGTTAGAGGATACAAATATAATGAAAAATAAGTGACAAAAGGTCAATATTACATTGTTACAAAATCAATCTAAAAGAGCTAGGAGCTCTATTTTGACAAAAAAGAGATTAGGGTTCTGAGTCTTAGTCTTATCATCTTTGAATATATCATTCATTATTCACTTGTAAATTTACCCTTATCAATAATTACACCATGATATTCCATAATATCAAGGCAAAGGAAGAGTTTCTTAAGTGCCTTGAGGTCACTAAATGACCTCCATACTCTTTGCTCAAGCCACTTGAAGATATGTATTTGACTGTATATAGGTAAAAAGGATGAAGTTGAGCAAGAAACTGATTGTTAAAAGCCTCCAAATACCCCAAATGAACTTCTTAGACCTCGAGTGGATAACATTAATCAAGAAAACTTTGAAATAAACTTCAAATACCTTCCTCCATATGGAAATCATCTACTTGTAGGTGAAAAGAGCAACAAATGTGTAAACACAAACAAGCCTAGAAGAGGCTTATTGAGTTCTTGAGGTTTCCAAAACCAAGAAGACAATGAAAATACTATGGAGATGCATTAGACAACCTATAAAACATCCTAACTTATCAAAACAAATAAAAATATTCTAAAATAAGATCAAATAGGGACCCCTCATGGATGTGAGTGCACAAAAAGTTGTCTGAATTCTTAGCAATGGTTCATAAAGGAGGAGCCATGAAAATAAAACTTGTTGTAATGAAAATTAAGCTAACTAAGACTCCTCTCAACCCCCAAGATCACTCTTCCCAACTCCACTTGTATGAACTATAATAAGCAATTTAAATTGACTCTTCTTAGCTTGTAAAAGTAAGAAAGAAGGAGTAGAAAAAAAATGATATATCTAATGAAATATATGCACACCAAGCATGGAAGAGACCTTAGGGAGTTGAAGAGACACTTTCCCATGTTTTAATTTGAAGGTGAGCTCACCAAATCCATACAAGTGCTAGTAAGGGGCTATTTTGAAGGATTTTTCCCTATTTTCATGCATGGAACTGCTTATTGACTACCATTTGACTACTTACTAACATATTATAACCTTATCCATGTTGGAAAATCTATTTCACAACTAATTCATATGAGTTATTTAATGATCCAAAAATGTGACAAAAAGGCACTTTTGGGATTAAAACATAGTAAAGGGCAAATTATGACATAGAAATAATCTAAAACACCTAAATGACCACATTAGGACATTCCTAAAATAATTTGATCCTTTGACCATGCTTTACTAGAGTTGAATTTGGTTGACTAGACAAGTACAAGGAGGATAGGCTACACCAAGGTTACAGCAAGGATAGGTGAGATGTTTAGACACACATGAAACCCTATTAGACATATAGGAACCTTTGAAAAAGTTTCAATATGTAGGGGTTGACCCAATTTGACTAAAATTCAAATTTGGTTAATGATTACTTTTCCATCCAAATTGTGACACAACACTCATGATGTCACAAGTCTAATCATAGCCTTCTGAATATCAAGAATCTATGCAATATATACATCTAACAAGCTTACCCTCAACCCTAGGTAGATCTTATCTAAGCACATCTCCCACTTGGGATAGTGCTCATCTCTCCTCTAGATCATTTGGTGTCATGGTGATCACTAGTGTCCCTCTTATAGGTAGTCCAAGCAATGTAAGGATGTCATCTAGTATCATACCTACCTCTATGGTATCCCCATCCACCACCCATCAAAAAGTGTTGGTCAACCATTCCCATGCTCCAAAGAACATGACAATGAGATCAATACTTGGTGGGAGGTGTCTTATCTCCATGATACCTCTTAGGAACAATAAAACTAATCTTTATTTATCCACATCTGTCAACCATTCTAGCAAATCAAGTAACTGTGAAGTATCGATCAATCACAAAAATCTGTATTGCCTTTGTAAAATACCAATAAACAAAGGATGTATTAGACCTCCATGTCATTTATAATCAAAATAAATTCTTACAAATTTCACAAAAAAAAGAGAAATTTTTTGATTGAGTTTCCTCATATCCTACAGGATTGATCTATTACAAACTAAATTAGACCTATCCTTTGTTTGGGACACTAGATCAGCCCTATCATAATTTAAACCAAATTGGCCTTTTTAGTACTAAGTTGACCACATTATAATAAATTGGCCCACTAATGTTTCTTATCTTCTACCAACTAAGTCAATTGGGTTGACCTTTTTCTTTTACTTCAATGACTTTTTGACTAATTGCAATAAATAATAGTCTAACTCCTTCCTACACAATACCCCATTTAACCCCTAATACTCGTAAAAATTTCCTAGGGTTCATTCAGGTATCTAGATTTTTCCTAATAGTCAAATTCTATAAATCACTCAATTTTAAATAAAATTACTCCAAATTTTGAAATTTTTAGTTGGCTACTTGTGATGCACTCATTGTGGCCACTATGTGTCCTCCCTATCTTAGCTATTATCTCTTCACCATCTTGCTCTCTGGGTCTATTACTAGGTTTATTAGATCTCTATTTTTTAATAGTAAATAATACCAAATGAATTCTTTTTCATTTTATTTATATTTACTATTTCAAAATTATTTACCTTTCAAAAATTTACTATCAAATTTCTTATTTTGCTCATATCTTTCTCTCTTAAATCTTTTTCCAAACCATAAAATGTTCTAGAATCCTGATGTCATAGAGAATATTTTCAACTGTCATATGTCTATGTTGAAAAATTGTCAATTTTTCATTCTTTTGCACTAATCTCTATAGGTTTGCCTAATATTCTTATTGACTTTCTAAGTCACCCCCTAGTTAGCACAAGACCTCCCAAGGCATTATAAAAGATCAATGTATCTATAAAGTATCTCACACTTAAAATAAGAGTGAAAATGCTCTTCATTTATACCTAAGTTCAGGATAGAAGTGTAAATCTATAATATCCCCTTCAAATAGGAAATATATATAGACAAAAGCTCTGAATTGCTTTTCTGATTATTCTAAAATTTTGTATGAAATAAGAACAAATTGTGATTTTTGCAAAATATCTTCAAATAAATAAATCAACCACAATATAATCTCTCAATAGCAAATCAAAGATCTTATCACTTGTTCAAATGATTACAATTACAGTCCTCTCTTATGCATATAAAAGAATATCAAAATACAATCTTAAAACCCTTATCTTTTTTCAAATTTGGTAATTAAGCTTGAATCTAGACGTCTCAGCCTGTTGTGTCAAACACACAGTCACCAGCATCAGTTGATTTACAGCCGATGTTGGTCACTATCGGTCAGCTTATCTACCAACGTCGGTCTTTAGTCGGCTGATGTCAGTCACTAGGATGCCTGCTGATGTCGGTCTCTGTGCTTTTTGATGCTACGTATGGATTTGTACGGATCTATATAGACTTCGTACGGCCACCAATAATATAGCACACCCTGATTGCTGAGCACCTAGTCTCAAGATATAGTCTCTATCTGTATAACTTATTGAATCAAAAACCTAATGAAATAAATACCTAGAAAGCTCTGTGACAACTTTTGTATGAAGTTATCTCTCAATTCTGTGAACCCCTATGATAAATTTTGTATGAAGCTATCTCTCAATTTGGCAATAAATCAACTAATATCTCACAGCCTCTAAATCACACACACTGAAGAGTTGACATTCTCCAATGCAAATGGAATCCTGGAACCCTTAGCTCAATCTTCACAGAAGAATTCTTCAATATAAAAATCAATAATCAATGCATAATCAATAATGGCCTCCATGAGAAACCCTTATATCCTCAAAAATATGTGCTTACCCTAATTAGGGTTTTCTTAAATTAGAATTAGGGTTTCATAATTAAAAATAGGCTAAATAATTAATATTTGATTAAATCAATCAAATATTAATATCTCCCTCTATACATGTCAAATCCTCAAACCAACTGAAGCTGGTGAATCAGGGAGTGATTCTACACATGACCATACCAAAATAAGGGTGCTCTATTACATGTCAGAAGTCCCTAAATAATAGGAGCTCAGGCAAAATGTGTCCAAAATAGCCCAAATGAAAGCCAACTATAGGAATTCTGCTAATCGAAGCCAAGCCAAGCTCCATCATAACCCTCTATCCATCCTATCAGCCTATGAAGGTCGCATAATAGGCTAATCATCAAGTTTGTCAATGTCCACTAAAAAGGGGACATGACAATCTGCCCCTCTAGAAATTGCTTGTCCCCAAGCAGTCTTAGAACAATGAAACACTCAATCCACCTAGATCCCAAATGTAGTTATGTTCTACACTATTGTTAATCAATGCAAGTACCTATAATATCATCGGAAGTAGAACAAAGAGGAACCCATAATCAAATTGGCAAATGCAACTCAACCAACCTCTAAAAGCACAACTGCCATAGTCAAGAACACATGAGAACTAAAATCTAAAAGCATCATAACCCAATTAGAATGGACAACTCAAACTACCAATTCCATTTGCAAAAGATGGTGCCAATCCATCCCATAACTGATCCCTCTGTAAAGGTGGCACAACCAACTGTACCACACTGTTGTCTGTGTGAGAAAAATCAATCTAAAAACTTAACTCCACTGGTATGCCAAACTCATCAAGATTAGGTACTCTTAAATCTTGAACATGTGTGTCAGCTCCAATAACATGTTCCTCAGCTATAACTGTAGGAACATACTCACCAACAACACTTAATGTACTAACCTCTGAGTATACCTCCACACTCTGAATACTAGCATCAGACTCATCCTCATCTAACTCTGAAGAAGCTGCTGCTGAAATTATCTCATCATCACAATCTCCAGCTCCCTCTTCCTCTGCAACTAACTGAGAGTCCAAATCCTCATGACTAAGCTCATCCACATGTCTCTCAGAATCCTGGTGAGCCACCTTCATTGCCTCTACATTAGGCTCTAAAGCTTCTGCCTCTGACTCCTCAAAAACTATCATGCTATTTGAAATCTTCTAATTTCAAATCCTCATAATACTCCCATATTACATGATATGCCTTGCCCTTAAGCCTCAAATGATAATTGTGATTAGCATCATATAGATCTTTGCAGTATAAGCAAAGCTTTCTCCTATTAATAGTAGCACACCTGTTATCTCCTATCTCATAAGAATCATGGGACATGATGCTATCTTGTCTAATTGATCTATAGTGCTCCCTCCTCAGCTTAACAAAGTGATCAAAAGACACCCTCTTTCAAGCCTCAGGTGATAATAACTCCCACTCATCATTCGCTATCATATACCATGTGGATTTGTCTTTGAATGTAGGGTATGAAATAATTTCATTCATCCTCCTTTGGGTTTCATCCAACTGGTTCAAAATTTGTTTTAGCTTCTTCATATCATTGTCCCACTATTTCTGAGTACTTGAAGACATCATGGATACTTTGTTGATTCAATCGACCCAAACTACCCAACAGGATGGCAGAATATTAGCTCTGATACCACTATAACAGAGCTATCACTATACAGATCAATCTACCCAACAGGATGGCAGGAATTTGGCTCTTATACCATTATAATATCCCCTTCAAATAGGGAATATATATAGATAAAAGCTCTGAATTGCTTTTTTGATTATTCTGAAATTTTGTATTTAATAAGAACAAATTGTGATTTTTGTAAAATATCTTCAAATAAATAAATCAACCACAATATAATCTCTCAATAGCAAATCAAAGATCTTATCACTTGTTTAGATGATTACAATTATATTCCTCTCTTATGCATATAAAAGAATATCAAAATATAGTCTTAAAACCCTTGTCTTCTTGCAAATTTGGTAATTAAGCTTGAATCTGGATGTCTCGGCCTGCTGTGTCGAACACACAGTCACCAGCGTCAGTTGATTTACGGCCGATGTCGGTCACTGTCAGTCGGCTTATCTACCGACGTCAGTCTTCAGTCTCTGTGCTTTTTGATGCTACATACGGATTTATATGGATCTATACAAACTTTGTACGGCCACCAATATAATATAGCACACCCTAATTGCTGAACACCTGGTCTCAAGATATAGTCTCTATTTGTATAACTTATTTAATCAAAAACCTAATGAAATAAATACCTGGAAAGCTTTGTGATAACTTATGTATGAAGTTATCTCTCAATTTTGTGAACCCCTGTGATAACTTTTGTATGAAGCTATCTCTCAATTTGGCAATAAATCAGCTGATATCTCACAGCCTCTGAATCGCACACACTAAAGAGTTGACATTCTCCAATGCAAATGGAATCCTGGAACCCTTGGCTCAGTCTTCATAGAAGAATTCTTCAATATCAAAATCAATAATCAATGCATAATCAATAATGGCCTCAATGAGAAACCCTTATACCCTCAAAAAGATGTGTTTTCCCTAATTAGGGTTTTCTTAAATTAGAATTAGGGTTTCATAATTAAAAATAGGCTAAATAATTAATATTTGATTAAATCAATCAAACATTAATATCTCCCTCTATACATGTTAGATCCTTGAACCGACTGAAGCTAGTGAATCAGGGAGTGATTATGCACATGACCATACCAAAATAAGGGTGCTCCGTTGCATGTCAAAAGTCCCTAAATAATAGGAGCTCAAGCAAAATGTGTCTAAAAGAGCCCAAATGAAAGCCAACTGTAGTAAATCTACTAATCAAAGCCAAGCCAAGCTCCATCATGACCCTCTATCCATCCTATCAGCCTATGAAGGTCGTATAATAGGCTAATCATCAAGTTTGTCAATGTCCACTAAAAAGGGGACATGACAAAATCTGCATAATGACACAGAGATAGTTTGTGCAAACAAAAGGAACTTAGTGCATGTCTATGAATAGGAATTGGTGGTACACAAGCCTAAAAGCACATGAGTTCAAAGAGACTAAGTCTCTAGGTCTCAAATGGTTAAGTAAATAAGGAGCATAAAAGTATCTATAGATTACCCAAAGTGCACCCAAAAATCCCCATTTTCATGCACACTCAACCTTAAGATCTCCTCTATGCCTACCCAACACTCTTCCATTCCCGCATGTAAGATCCTACATCTACACTTCCTAATTACATAATATGTAACTTCCTTCCACAAATTTTATGTGGTGGTCTTACACTCACTCAATGCAAGGATATTTGTGCTCTCTATTTCTAGTGAACCTAATGAAAATTTCTTAAGAACTTGTCAAAGTAATGCATGTCAAGAAGATGGAAAATTTAATGAAGGTTGTTGGAGGTAGTTGAGAGAAAATTGAGGTACTATCAGAATTAAATATGAAAGTGTCTACTTGACATCGGTATGTGAAATTCATGCCATATTTTTTCTATTATAAAATTTCCAAATTACCCATGTACATGTTCCTAAAATTGATCCTACCACCAACTAAATCCAATCATCTAACAGAGACATGGCCCCAACATCACAAAAGAATTTAATGCTTCATCCATCTCCCAACTGGTGCATTTATTATAAGACTAGTTTGATCCTCTATAAAAGCTTGGTTCTTCCATTGTAAAAGGGTTAACACATTTTAGCAACCTCATGTAATGAAATTTCCCTCCATGAGTACTTGTATTGGCTAAGTCTTATAGATTAATGAGAATTAAGTTCACTTTTTTCTACTCTTATAATGATCTGTGTGTTATTTTCATCTGTTGATCTTTGATTGTGGGTAATGTTCACCCCTCTCACTATTGTCCATTCCCTACACCTCATTTTTGAACTCAAAACTCACTTTTAGGTCATATCATATGTGTATTTGGGTCTATGTTGATGATACCTATGGATCATTTATCCTTCTCAGTGTAGTGTTATATTCCCACACCTTTATGTGAAACACTTATGCATTTGGGGTGTCCTTGGTAGGATCTGAGTGGAAACATATTTTTCTTAAGTGTTTTGTAATGTTCTTATGGTAGTGTGAGTGCTCACTCTATTTTGGGCACATTACCTCTTTTATTTTTATGCATTTATTACCTTTTCCCTCCCTTTTCCTCAAAAAGTTATTAGGTTTAGACTAGTGGTAGGTTACCCTTGTTCTTTTTGGGTCTGTATTTTAGTTTTAAACTAGTGTGCCTAGAATAGAATTAATCTATCCTATTATGGAGGTTCATCCCAAGGAGTGTAAGGGTCCCACAACCTTGGGGATTTCCCATTTTCTCATTGACCAATTCTTCCAATTTAGCAAGTATAAGGTTTGAGTTATAATAATTTATGTAATGCCTAGTGGGACAAATCAAAGAATCTCAATAATCAATGATTTATTTAAACATCAAGTGTATTAGACACTAAAAAAGAGCACTTGGTGACTCCATATATATCTGGTTCATAAAGACCATCTACCTAATCACATGCTAAGAAGAACAAGGTCATCTAAAAGAGGCATCCATTTATACTTTACTGAGATTCCAACACCATCAAGAAGGAGAGTTAGATAATCTTCATCCAATGTTATAATACATGACACAAGTTAAGCACCTCTTAGAGCATAGTCCACTCCTCCATATAGAAGGCTTTTTTCACCTATAAGAGGCCTATTCCCTATTCCTTTTATAATATTTCCAACAAATCAAGTTTTTTTGTCTTTCAATGGAGGCAGTCCAATAAATCTAGTGTTGTATGATGATATTCTATTATCAGCCTTCAAAAGCTTTCCCTACTTCACTAGAAAAATTTAACTTTCCCCATAGAGCATATCTAAGACATTGTGAATATCTATACAGTACACCATATCACCTAGGATAACATCAAGGTTAGGCTATTAGATTCTTCTCTTAACAAAAAATTCTCTCTAATGGTACCAAAGCTTATAACCAAAATCTATTCACAACTAGGATGAGCTTATTAAAAATTTATAGTAGTAGTTTAAATACTAGAGTGATCACTTGTTCTTGATGGAGTAGTTCACAGCTATCAGGTGATAATTGCATGAGACTATAGTCAAATTCAAATTCAAATTCCAAAGGGTCTAGAATAGAATCCAAATTATGTGTAAGCCATCTTCTAACACTGCATTCTTGTATTTCTTAAAGGCTCTTAATAGTGATGTAGCAGTGATGATTTAGTCTATGGGAGTTGTAAACATCCCCAATTCATTTGAGGTAATTATATGCATAGAGAATTATTTGATTTAAGAAAAAAATATTGTGCCTAAACCCCCTATGCCTATATTCATGGAACCTTTACCTAGACACGCAACTATGCAACCCACACTAGCACTTATTTCTACTATAGTGAGTCCACTTGCCTTGGCTATCCCCCTTTCTAATGATTTGTATGAAGTAAAGGCACCACTGTAAAGTTTAAAGAATGAGTTAGTTGCCTCCAAAAGATAGTAAGCATAGTACCCTAAACACCAATAGCCTTACATGTAGTAATACTAGTCAAACAAGCCTCCCTATCAAGGTAACACGTAAATACAAAATTAACTCACCTACAATAGAGCACCTTATGCACAAAAAATGATGTTTCTATCACCTCTAAAGCTCTTGATCTAACAAATAAAAATATTAAACAAGATTCTGAGTGGTGCTTTCCATGTAAGCAATTGCATGATCAAGCTACATGTGTAAATTGGATCCTAAACCAAGTGCTTATGGTTCAAGACATGCCTCAGCTATAGGAGAAAATGGGTGGCATAGCTTCACAAATGGGAGAGACCCAAGTGATACATCACCCATATGATGGTTTTGTCTTTGTAAATTAGTAAAAGGAGAAATTTAGATACATAAACTAGTCTAGTACATCTATTAGGGGAAGCACCCTAGTTTATTTTATCAAAAGATTCAAAAGGAGAGTGAAAGAAGAAACCATGCTAGCTGTAGTGCCCTCTTCTTCCATGGTCTAAGATTAGCCGGTGAGTATTGGTTGGATTTGTTAACACTGATAAAATCATTTCAGTGCATCTTGAATCCAATTCTTTTGGGACAAAATCATAAGCATGCCATACATTGTGATGTTGAGGCTGGTCTTCTTCATCTACTCCACTATGTTGAAAGGGAACATGGATCCCCTTGATTTTATTTTGATGGAACATCTTCTTTTGATGTTGGTGCACTGGTTAGAGGTGGTCCCTCTTTCAATGTAACCTTTTTTGGGTGTCAAGGTTGCATGGGTGTCTTATCCTGTGTACCTATGTTATTAACTTAGACTATGGAAGAAGAGGGCACTACAACTAGCATGGCATATTTTATTGATTCAATCTTTTGAAGGATTATAATCTTATACCATTTAAAATAATAAGTTCTAGTGCATAACATAAGTAATAAACCACCACCATTTTATGTCTCTTTAATCACCAACTATCACTTGGTACATAATTGCATGATTGAATCTAGCACTAGTAGCTTAGTAATTCCAAATAATATTGTGGACATGTTGGGAATTACATATTCCCCCATTCCAAAGGGATTAGTGTAGCTTGATGGTATAATAGTAAAGGCTATAAGAGTAATCAAAAAATTGAATCTAATGTTTCATGCCTTCCCAAGTTTTTTTATTATGTAGGATATTATAGTGATCAACTTTACCCCCTATTTTTACATCTACCTTTATCGAGACTTCATGGAAAAAATGGGCAGATACTTGTCTTTGGATTGGTCACATATGTTGTTAAGAACTAGGTATGGGACCAAGATGACCATCAAGATAGAGCCTATCTTCAAAATCCACATTGATCCATACACCTCCAATCTAGTCAAGTAAAACTATGTAATGTTTGATCAAGAGGAGAATCCAATTCTCCATAAAGGCATGACCTCAATAAAAGAAACCCCAGACAACCTACTGGATGAATGGGCATGTAAAATATTTGAGTGAGACCCATATAATAACATAAAAATAGGGCTTGGCACATATTACATAATGGAAGATAATCTAGTACTACCTAAACTCATGAAGGAATGTGAGTATTCTAAAGGAGTGTGGTAGTTGTATTTTGATGGCTCCTAGAGCAAAAGTAGTGTATGAGCTAGTGTCACATTGGTCTCACCCCAAAATGAAAAATAATTCCATGCCTATGATTACAATATGCTTGCATGAATAATGTTGTTGAGTATGAGGTATTGGTCCAAGGCCTTAAAATTATGTAGAAGAAATGAATTAAGGTCTTATAAGTGATAAGTGATAGCGAACTAGTTGTGAACCAAGTTAGAGCACAGAGCATGAATAAGAATGGCTTGATGAAATCATATAAACATATAATATGGGATATGATAGAATGATTTGATTTTTTTAATATCACCTCCATTCCAAGAGTAAAGAATGTAGATGTAGATAGGATAGTAATCGCGGGTGCACAATATGATATTCTAGAAAACATAATGAAAGAGTTTGAATAGCTTGTCAAGCTAGTGGTCAGACTAGTAGTACCTAACAATGTAGAAAATTTGCAAGTTTTCAAGAGTGATGAGATAATCATCAATTTATTATAGGATGAGGTAAAGTTTTGTACCATGAATTAGGCACAACTATAATCTTGATACGAAGAATATGTTATCTAGCTAAAGGGGAATGAATTTCTAGATGGAATAGTCACCCTAGAGAGTATCTTTGATTCTAAAAACAAATTTAGAGGAGAGAGGTGTATCATGACATCCAAGGAAGACATCTCTATGCCTATAGACATTTCATAAGGAAAATATCTTAAATTTAGCAACATGTGTTCTATGCTAGAAATTCAAAGCTTTATTCAACCCAATAGGAGACATGATGACATCATTACATAGAGATACAAGGATCCCAGAGGTTTTGATCCAAGCATTGTAAAACACACAATTGAGCTAGACCCTGAAACATAGTTCATGTGCTAAAATCAAAGACTTATTAACCCAAAATTGGATCCATTGATGTATAAGGATCTCTTTAAGCTCATTGTGACCAATATAATACTTCCCATCAAACACTCCTCATGGGTTGTCAATTCATTAACGATGAAAAATAAGAATGGGGAGATACATCTCTATGTGGAATTTAGGGACCTAAATAAGGCTTACCTTAAAGACCACTATCCTCTTCCACCTATGGAAAAAATCTTACAAATGGTCATAGGTGTAGAGAGATTTTCATTGCTAGATGGTTATTTTAGCTATAACCAGATTCAAGTGCAAGAGTGTAATCGATAGAAGACCATGTTCAATACTAAGTTGGGAACATATGCGTATTAGTGCATGCCTTTTGGCCTAAAAAATATAGGCACAACCTTCTAGAGAGCCATGTATATGACATTTATATAACTCATCAATAAGATCATCTTGGTTTTCCTTGATGATATAACTATTTTCTCCAAGCACATAGAGGATCATTTAGATAACATTTAACAAGTATTTTAGAGGTTTCAAGAGTTTAGAATTAATATGAATGCTAGCAAATGCATATTCATAGTACATGAGTGTGTCCTCCTTAGGCACATTATTTCTGTGATGTCCCTTACTTAGGGGCTCTCTTATCTGCACAAAAACTCTGATACCAAAGACCAAAGCTCTGATACCACTGTGATATCCCCTCCAAAATAGGAAATATAGCAACACAAAAAATCTGAACCAAGATATAATCGCTGTTGAATAAATTCAGAAAGATCATAATAATATAGTCTCTTAATAACAAATTACAGATTGTATCACTTGTCCTTCTAAATTATTACAATTGCAGTCCTCTAATATGCATATAAATATGAAATACAGTCTTGAAAACCGTGGCTTGGCAAATCTGGAAGTGCGAATTGAATTCTGGAAAGTCTCGGCCCTTCTGTGTCAACACACAGTCACCGTCATCGGTCGATATCTCGCCGACGTCGGTCTCTGTCGGTCGGATTTCTGCCGACGTCGGTCTTCAGTCGACCGATGTCGGTCACTGAAAACCCTCTGTCTGCCGAGGTCGGTTCCTGCACTGATCTGTACGAACCTGTACGGATTCTGTATGGCCGCAAATTAAGCACAACTTCCCTGTTTTCAACCCCTGATCTGAAATATATGTCTCTAGCACAGTAGATCTCTAGCTGTATAATTTATTGAATCAAAACATAAAGCAATAAATACCTGGAATATCTGTGATAACTTCTGTGTGAAGTTATCTCTCAAACCTGAAATTCTATGATAACCTCTGGATGAAGCTATCTCTCACTTTGGCAATAGATCAGCTGATATTCCACAGCCTCTTAATTGCACACACTGAAGAGGGAACGTTCTCCAATGCAAATGGAATCCTGGAACCCTAGGCTCAGTCTTCACAGAAGAAATTCTTCAATATCAATATCAATAATCAATAGCATAATCCTCAATGGCCTCCATGAGAACCCCTTATACCCTCCAAAAAGATATGCTTGCCCTAATTAGGGTTTCTTAAATTAGAATTAGGGTTTCTAATTAAAATTAGGCTAAATAATTAATATTTGATTAAATCAATCAAATATTAATATCTCCCTCAATACATGTCGGATCCACGAACCGATCGAAGCTAGTGAATCAGGGAGTGATTTCGCACATAACCATGCCACAATAAAGGTGCTCCGCTGCATATCAAATATCCCTAAAAAGCAGGAGCTCAGGCCAAAGGTGTCTAAAATACCCTGAATGAAAATCAAATGAAGAAATCCTGTGGATCAAAGTCGAGCCAAGCTCCATTATGACCCTCTATCCATCTCATTAGCCTACGAAGGTTGCATAATAGGCTAACTATGGAATCAGAACATGTCAATTGAAAAGGGGACATGACAATCTGCCCCTCCTGGAATTGCTTGCCCTCAAGCAATCACTGAATGATAAATCAATCAATCCACCTAGATCCCAAATGTAGTTAGGATCTCCACCACTATCAATTAACACGAACCCCATGCCATGTCCATCCCAACATCCAATCCATAAATGAAAATCTGCAAGCAAACTCCGTACCTGAATAACATCCAAAACTGGATTGTGAAGGCTCGACATAGTCATATCATCATCACCCTGTGTCCCGACTGTAACAGAAAGTTGAGTCCTCACCACATGTGACAACTCCTAAACCGAACTCACCTCAAGACCAAGCTCGTCCTCATACCTCTCCTGTGTTGGTGCCAATGTGCTCTCGTCATCACCCTCCATCATGTTATGTGGTATAGGTACCTCCATCCGATGAAAAAACATATATCTGAAGCTGCTGCCCCGTATTGCCTTAAGAATATGTGTTGTCCCATCAACATTAAAGAGAACCTCCATGTCCTTGAGACGAAGAGTAACTTCCTCAAATGAATGAAGCCACTTCATACCCAAGACTAAGTCTATATCCCCCATATTTACCACATAATAATCAGCCTTGAACTCATAGTTGTTCAAGCGCAATGGGAGGTCTCTAATCATACGCTCACACTTAAGAGTGTGACCATCAGCTACCTTAACTCTGATGCCCTCAAAATCTTCTATAGTGAGTCCACGCTTCTCCACAAATCTAGCATCTATGAAATTGTGAGTGGCTCCTATATCAAGGAGGGTGATAACCTTCTGCCCTGCCAAAACTCCACGGAGTCTGAATGACTCATCCGACTGAATGCTAGATATGCGTGCCTCCTATAGGTGAAGCTCTAACTCTACCTCTGCATTAGGCCTTGAAGCCTCTGCCTCTGCCCCCTCAGAACTGTTATGCTGTTCGGAATCCTCAGGATCTGAATCCTCATAATATATCCACATCATATGATTCGCCTTGCCCTTAGGCCTCAAAGGACAATCATGATGGATATCATATGGTCCTTTGCAGTAGAAGCAAAGCTTCTTCCTGCGTAGATCATTAAGTGCCTCATGATCCAAAGGTGGTGCTACTGGATTGGCCTTTGAATCATTTTTAACTCCGGATTTATCTATGTTAAAATCCGGTCTCTCCGTATCCCCGTGGGAGTGCTTATGGTCTCTAGAAGAAGAAGTACCTTTGGTGTTAAATTTATTGGATGGGGTTGCCATCTCCATATCACGTGCCTTCCTCATAGCTACCTGTAATGAAGGAGGATCAAAGGCTTTGATCCAACCCCTCAATGGCTCTGTCAATCCCTCTATGAAGAGAACTACCAATCTACGCTCTGAAATATTGGGTACCATGACTGCTAATCTCTGAAACTCACCAATGAAGGACTCCAAGCTACCTGTTTGTCTCAACTGTGCTAGATCTCGGAAGTAAACCTCGGGATCTCTCCTGTCAAACCGCTCAACCAATCTATCCACAAAGTCCTGGTACTCTGTTACCTGATTATGCTGAAGTGTTACCATACCATGGTACCACCAATCATGTGCTACTCCATCTAAGTGTAAAGTGGCATATTTGATGGCATCTATCTCTGACATTGGTCTCAACGCCAAAAAGGTGTCAAGCTTATGAACCCAAGCTTGAGTTGTCATCTTACTGCTGCCGTCAAAAGTAGTCAAAGAAAGCTTACCAGTAGCCTTCTGCAGCTCACTGAATTGGACTCTAGGTCTCATGTCCTGTCTAGCCAATCTATAGTGCTCTCTCCTCAAATTGACAAAACGATCAAAGGTTGTTCTCTCTTGAATATGAGGAGGTAATAAGTCCCACTCATCATTTGCAGCCATGTAAACATCTGCAAATGGAGAATTCCCTGCCTCCTCCTCTGCTGGTGCCTCTGGTTCTTCTTGAACAAATGAAGGGCGTGTAGGTCTATCAGCTGTTCTGGAGTGAGTCTGTTGTGGTCTCTGATTAACCGTAGCACTCCTGTCATCTCTTTGGTCCCTGTTCTGTCCATCAGGTGCATTCATTCTCTCTATCATGGTCATAAGTCCCTGTAGTGTCTGAGCCATCTGTTGTTGGCTTGTCATCATAACACGCTGAAACTCTCTGGTGCCCTGATCAGCATCATACCTGTGGCCCCTGGGTGGGCTGCCCTCACGTCTATCACTCATGATGATCAGTCTCTGATCTAACAATTGGATACCTTCAAGCAAGGCTCGGCTGCGTGTGTTATACCTGTGTGGTCCCAACTCTTGTGGCTGCATAAGATCTATAGACCCTCAGGCTGGCAGGATTTAGCTCTGATACCACTGTGATGTCCCTTACTTAGGGGATCTCTTATCTACACAAAAACTCTGATACCAAAGACTAAAGCTCTGATACCACTGTGATATCCCCTCCAAAATAGGAAATATAGCAACACAAAAAATCTGAACCAAGATATAATCGCTGTTGAATAAATTCAGAAAGATCATAATAATATAGTCTCTTAATAACAAATTACAGATTGTATCACTTGTCCTTCTAAATTATTACAATTGTAGTCCTCTAATATGCATATAAATATGAAATACAGTCTTGAAAACCGTGGCTTTGCAAATCTGGAAGTGCGAATTGAATTCTGGAAAGTCTCGGCCCTTCTGTGTCAACACACAGTCGCCGTCGTCGGTCGATATCTCACCGACGTCGGTCTCTGTCGGTCGGATTTCTGCCAACGTCGGTCTTCAGTCGACTGATGTCGGTCACTAAAAACCCTCTGTCTGCCGAGGTCGGTTCCTGCACTGATCTGTACGAACCTGTACGGATTCTGTACGGCCGCAAATTAAGCACAACTTCCCTGTTTTCAACCCCTGATCTGAAATATATGTCTCTAGCACAGTAGATCTCTAGCTGTATAATTTATTGAATCAAAACATAAAGCAATAAATACCTGGAATATCTGTGATAACTTCTGTGTGAAGTTATCTCTCAAACCTAAAATTCTATGATAACCTCTGGATGAAGCTATCTCTCACTTTGGCAATAGATCAGCTGATATTCCACAGCCTCTTAATTGCACACACTGAAGAGGGAACGTTCTCCAATGCAAATGGAATCCTGGAACCCTAGGCTCAGTCTTCACAGAAGAAATTCTTCAATATCAAAATCAATAATCAATAGCATAATCCTCAATGGCCTCCATGAGAACCCCTTATACCCTCCAAAAAGATATGCTTGCCCTAATTAGGGTTTCTTAAATTAGAATTAGGGTTTCTAATTAAAATTAGGCTAAATAATTAATATTTGATTAAATCAATCAAATATTAATATCTCCCTCAATACATGTTGGATCCACGAACCGATCAAAGCTAGTGAATCAGGGAGTGATTCCGCACATAACCATGCCACAATAAAGGCGCTCCGCTGCATATCAAATATCCCTAAAAAGTAGGAGCTCAGGCCAAAGGTGTCTGAAATACCCTGAATGAAAATCAAATGAAGAAATCCTGTGGATCAAAGTCGAGCCAAGCTCCATTATGACCCTCTATCCATCTCATTAGCCTACGAAGGTCGCATAATAGGCTAACCATGGACTCAGAACATGTCAATTGAAAAGGGGACATGACAGTTTCTAAGGAAGGACTAATAATTGATCCAGAGTGAGTCAAATTTATATCATCACTTCCCCTTCTAAGACACAAGGAGTGTCTCCAATTTTTTTTAGGGAGAATAAAATTCATGAAAAGGTTTGTGCCAATATTCACCATCTTGGTCAAAACCCTCACCATGATGTTAAAGAAGACTGTTGTGTTTAGTTAGATGTGTGAGGGTAGAAGTAGTTTTGAGGTCATCAAGCATGCCATCATGCAAGATTCCACCTTGATCAACTTATATTATGGTAAGAATTTTATACTTTATGAATTTGATAGATCTGAAGGCATCTTAGCCATTCAGATGTAGCAAAATAAGGAACAACTACAGTAGTTAATTGCCTTATTCAACTAGACATTGAAGGATTATAAATTATGCTATAGCTTTGTAGAGAAGCACATGCTCAAAGTTGTGAGAATGCTAAATAAATTTAGGAAAATTCTTTCCAACAAAAAAATCCAACTCATGGTAATGCATGCAAGTGTCAAGGAGTTCCTCCTTAGCAAGGATGTTGATGAGAAAAGCAATAGATAGATCAGGAAAGTAATGAAATATAATGTAGACATCTAAATCACCAAGATAGTGTGAGGGAAGGGAATATATGAGTAATTATTCAAAGAAACAAAACTAATAAATGGTGTAGTCTTAATGACACATAAAGAGGAACATGCAAGTTAAGAAGTTGTGACCAACTAGGCATAAGATATAAACACCTTCTTCCAGCATAATGTATATCCTCCTAGCCTTGACAAGGATAATAATATACACTTTAGACTTTATTCTATTCCTTATGTACTCATAAGAGATACACTTTTCCAAAAATACCTCAATGGGGTCCTCTTAAGGTGTGTGAAACCAGAGAAAATGGTTAGAATTATTCAAGAATTCCATGATGGTCTCCTAAGAGGTCACTATGCACCTAAGAACACTACTATGAAAATCATGTGAGATGGTTATTACTAGCCAAATCTATTCAAATATGCACATGATTACATGTGAGGTTATAAGAGGTGAACCTTATTCACAGGCAAACAAAGGCTTGTCACCTTAATATTGCACATGATTCAAGCTAATGAACCTTTTGTGTAGTGGGTTCTAGATTTGATAGTCATGATTAACCCACCATCAAGTGATGGGTATTATGGATTCTCACAACCACTGACTATTTCACAATGTGGATAGAGGTGGTTACACTCAAAGAAGCTAATGAAACATCCATCTTGAGCTTTTATGAATGTATTCTAACAATATTTGGTGTTCTTACCACCATTATCTCTGATAATGTGCTAGCCTTCTTTGGAACCTAGATTAATGAGTGGGCCATCAAGCATAACATCTACTTGAGAACCTCATAAAAATATTACCCCCAGGGTAATGGTCTAGTTAAGTCCATGAATAAGAATCCAATTGACATCATAAAGAGGACTCTGGAAGATGATCAGTGAGCTTGGCATACTAATCTCATAACCTCTCTTTATGTTGTTTAGATCATGCCCAAGAGAGTGTTGGGAAACTCTCCCTTCATGTTAGTCTATGAAAGGGAAACCAAGTTACAAACATCCCTTGATTTACCTTCCTTAGAGATTACGTATCAATTGGAGATGCTCAAGAGTGATCCCCTTGAAGTAAGAATGGTAGAGCTCATAGAGATTGAAGAGATTAGAGCACATGATGCACATAGCATGGAGATCTAATAGGCATAAACTAATAGGGTCTTTGACAATAGGGCCAGTGAGAGATTTTTATAGGAGGGAGAATTAGTGATCAAATGGAATGAAAACAAAGTAAAAGTCAAAACACACACTAATTTTGATGCAATATGGAGTGGTCCATATACCATCATCAGTTTTAAGCCATATAATACCTTCCAACATACTAGAATGAATGGAAAATAACTACCTATCCCAATCAATGGGATTTATCTCAAGTACTATCTCCAATAACTCCTTATATACATTTATAAATAAGTAAAGTGGATGATTTTCAATCCCAAAAGTGAACTTCATAGACCCTTGTTTTAGAATAGTTTGAATTCCTCGAAGTGTTTTTGTATAGTCTTTTCTTATCTTAGGTCTTTTTCTCTAAGTGCCTTCAGTGTAGTTCATGTCTTGTTAGGTGAATCTTATTTCATTTTAAGAGCCAAAACTTTGTAGTTAGCATGACAAAAGAAGAAATAACTAGAAGTTATAAATACTCCATGCCAAATGGATTATTCAAAGGACTACTGGGTCCATGCTTAATAGGCAAGTGACCTGTAAATGTTAGCATAATTTTTGACTTTTTAAGTCACCTCCTAGTTAATGCAAAACCTCCCAAGGCCTTATATAAGATTATCACACCTATGAAGTCTCCCATGCTTCAAATAGAAGGAGCAAAAAATGCTCCTCATCCATGTCAAAGTTCAAGATAGAAGCACAATTATACATAATGAAACAAATATAGTTCATGCCAATAAAAGGAACTCAACACATGCCTGTGCATAGGAATTAATGGCACATAAGCCTAAAGGCCCATGAATTCAAAGAGATTGGGTCTCTAGGTCTCAAATAGTTAACTAAAGGAGTGAAAAAGTAGCTATAGATTATCCAAATCACACCCAAAAATCCCCATTTTTGTGTATGCTTGACCTTAAGATCTCTTTTGTGCCTACCCAACACTTTTTCATGCCCACACGTAGGATCCTATATCTACACCTCCTGATTGTGTATCATACAAGATCCTTCTGCAAATACCACGTGGTTTTCTTATGCTCGATCAACTCAAGGATCTTCATGCTTTCCCTTTCTAGTGAACCCAAAGGAAATTTCTTAAGAGCTTATCCAAGTGCCATGCATCAAGAAGATGGTAGATTTAATGAAGGTTATTGGAGGTAGTTGAGAGAAACTCAAGGTGCTATTAGAATTAAATATGAAAGTAGCTATTTAACATTAATATTTGAAATGCACACCATATTTTGAAACTATAATAAAATATCATAGTTCCCCATGCACGTGTGCCTAGAAGAGATCTTGTTACCAACCAGATCTAATCATCTGATAAAGACATGGCCCCAACACCATAAAAGAATTTACTACTTTATCCATTGCCCAAGAAGTGTATTTATTATAAGACTAGTTTGATCCTCTATAAAATCTTGGTTCTTCCATTATAAAAGGGTTGACACATTTTAGCAACCTTAAACTACTAAAATTTCCCTCCATGAGTACTTGTACTAGCTAAGTCTTGTAGATTATTGAAAATTAAGTTCACCTCTTTCTACTCTTTTGATGAACTATGTGTTATTTACATATGTTAATCTTTAACTATGGGTAGTGTTCAACCCTCTCTCTATTGTCCATTCCCTACACCTCCTTATTGAACTCAAAACTCACTTGTAGGTTGTATCTTGTGCAAATTTGGGTCTATATTGATGTTTCTTATGGACCATTTGTCATCCCTCTTAGTGTAACATTGTATTCACGTGCCTCTATGTGAAACACTTATGCATTTAGAGTGTCCTTGGAAGAATCTGAGTGGAAATGTCTTATTCTCAATCATTTTATAGTGTTCTTATGGAATTGTGAATGCTCATTCTATTCTAGGTGCATCACTTCTTTTATGTTTACATATTTCTTACCTTTTCCCTCTCTGTTCCTCAGGAAGTTATTAGGTTTAGACTAGTGGTAGGTTACCCTTCTGCTCTTTTGTTATATGTGTTGGTCTAAAATTAGTGTGCCTAGAATAGAAGGAATTTGGCCTACTCTAGAGGTTCATCTCAAGGAGTGGAAGTGTCCCAAAACCTTGGGGATGTTCCCATTGTCTCACTGAACCAATTCTTTGAATTTAGAAAGTTCAGGGTTTGAGTGATAATAGTTCTTTACTTTGGACACCTTTAGTTTTCTCACATCTCCTTCTTTATCTATAGTACTAAGGTAAGTAAAGGTATGTGTTTTTAAATTCTATCCTTTAATTTATCTTATTGTCTCCTTACTACATTTTATTTAGATTAAATTTTTTTTATCTCTATGTTCTTGTCTTGAATCACCATTCCTTGATGCACTTATGTGACATGTGATGAGCTTCAAGTGGGGTATATGTATACACATAATATTTTTAAAATTTATCAATTATTGATGTTTTATATCTTGAAATAACCCATCAATTCTCAATTTATCTAAGTGCATTCCTTCAGGGTTGCATTAGGAAAGAGGTGGGTAGACTATTGGTGCTTCACAAGATTGTTGTCCCTTTTTTCCACTTGTTATCTACACACTTGTATTTTAAAATCATTCCCCTAAGATTTGCCTCCTATTTTCACCCTCCTCTATTATTTTACTACCTTCATTATCCATTTCCATAACCTAAACCCCTTTTTGACATTTTTCATGACATAGTCAGCCACATTGACCTTGTATTCCTATTGACAAATCTTATTAGGGACTAGGTTGGCCCATAGCTAACCTAGTCTATGACCTAATTTTTTTTTATCAATTATGATACTAGGTTAAATGGGTCAACATTGTTGGCATAGAATTTTGGAAGGGTTTATGGTTATATCCACCTATGTAAAAACATCCATTTACATCATTTATTACAAAGAGAAGAAGTAAGATATATTGTGCATCTACTTATCCACCATTCTACTTGAGGAACAAGCTTAGGGTTTCATACTTTCTTTGTACATATGGATCTTATCTTATGGAAAAGTATTTTAGATGTATTGATGTGTTTTGTATCCTATATTTGATTTATCCTTATCATCATTACATACCACAATAACCTCTTATGGAGCACCTTGGCCAAGGGAGAGATTAAGGCTCGGTGGGTTTGTCTTTGAAGGTAAGCATTCCTAATTTTGTTCTTCCTTTGTAATAGTAGATAAATATGCACTTATCTTCCATGCATTAGGATTATGTATACATTGACATGAGTATATATCTTCTATGCATGTTTACTTGTCATGTTTATTACCCCCACTTTGTACCATAAGCTTTGGTAACTACTAGATTAGAATTTTCTTTAATTTTTATTAGTTTAGTAAATATGAAAACAAAGGACCTAGTTAGGGTTATTATGCAGTTTTGATTGACTAGATAATTTTGAACCCTTCCTAGTAATATTATTGTGGTAGGATATCCCTTGGTTAGGTCTAGTGGATCCATATTGGTCATGACCCTGATTTTCTAATGTATCCCCAATGGAAAGTGTCAGTAGGATTTATCTTCTCCAAGCTAGGATTGATTTGTAGATCTACTGCATTTCCAATTGCATACAAACCATACACACCTAACCCATTTATGATAATTTTACTTTCAATTAGGTCCCTTATAGGTCTATAATGACATAAAAATACCATATAAAATTATGACCAAGATAAATGTAAATAAATTTAGGAAAATTTGTGCATGAGCACCCCCTTTCTCTTCAAATTCATGCAAAGAAATTGTGATTATGGAAATGTAAGTTGCATTATGACCCTTGCATAAACCATTAATCTCTGTTGATTTTAATTATTAATATCTCCATTATAAGCCAAAAGTGACACAATGACACCATATCCACTTCCATCCATGAAAATGTGAACAATTTTAAGCACATGCATGCATAATCACCGAAATTCACTTTGAATTCAATCCAAAGTGATGTGATTGGTGAAACATAGGTCACATTAATGATCTATACACATTAAAAAACCATGTTTTTCCATTTGTACTTTCAATTTGAGGGTTTATAGGCCAAAAATAACATAATAACACCATATCCACTCCTGAAGAGGGAAAACATAGATAATTTGGGACACATTCATGCATGATCAACCAAATTCTCTTTGAATTGAATCCAAATGGTGTGATTAGGACAATTTAGGTCCTATTGTTAATCAAAACACACCCAACCACTCATTTATGTTTATTTAATTACAATTAGATCCCTTATAAGATAAAAGTGACATAATAACACATATCCATGTGGACAAGGTAAATACAAATATTTTTGGGTATATTTCATAATGATCACCCCAACCCATTTTGAATTTAGGCCAAAGTGGTGTAATATGGGGAAATAAAATTAATTGGTGTCCTTCACACATCCAACCACCCTTTTATGTTGATTTTAGTCTTTATTAGGTCTATTATAGGCCAAAAGTGACAGAATAACACTATATCCACTTACAACTAGAGAAAATAGGGAGAATTTGGGATAGATTTGTGTATGATCATCTAATTTGATTCAAATTTAGGTCAAAGTAGCATGAATGGGTAATTTAGGTATTAGTTTTGTATGCATTGGTCACTTATGCGATTAAGTCCTTCACATGACAAAATCCACATAATAACACCATATTCACTTTGACTAGGACAAATGTAGATAATTTATGGCACATATATGTGCTATCATATTAATTAAATTTGAAATCAAGCCAAAGTGGTATGATTATGAAAATTTGGTTCACATTGGTGACTGATGCATATCTAAACACCCATTAATGTTTTTTATTTGATATTTTGGGGATTATAGGCCAAAATCAACATGATAACACTATATTGATTCCTATCTAAAATATGGAGATGTGAGATTGCCAAAGTGTAAATAAAAACTAAACAAAAGATACCAACCTGTGTGTGTGTGTGTGTGTGTGTGTGTGTGTGTGTACACGCACGACTGAATTCACTATAGGTGTTATGCCTCTATCATGTCATGTGAAAATATGAGATATTCACACATGAAATGAGTTATCTATGAGTCATGATCCATAATTATGTTTAACCCTTTTAGATATGGATGTGAAGGGTTATGAGATTAGAATATCCTATGCATAAGGATGAATAAAATTATTCTAGATAAGGTCAATTAATTAAAAACTCAAATAAATGAATAATCTAATTTAAAATGATGAGTTATGCTAAATATAAAAAGCACACTCAAAATAGTAGTTTTATTGCATAAATATGAAGAAGAGATGATACTTAACTTATCTATAAATGCACAAGAATATTTGAGAAGTACAAAGGTGGAAATAGGTAAGGATAATATTTAGATCTATTAATAAGATTATATAAATATTGTTTCTAGAGGCATGGATACTTATGTCAACCTCTGGACACTTGTGACAACATGTAGACACTTATGTCAATGTTTTTGTCTAAATCTTGATAGAACTATCTTGCATCAAATAAACACTTTATTAAAAAGTGATCAAAAGGATCCTTTTGGGATTTTTGTCACCTTTTTGTTGATGTCTTTTATTCATGCATGCAAGCTATCAATGACTATATGTGGATCAAACCCTTGTTATTTACCTTTGCTCTTTGTACCTTGCCAAAAATAGATTAATTTTATCATAGCATTGAGATGACATCAAGGACCCATTGTTAATGAGTGTTGTCTACATAGACAATACTCGAAGCTAGTACTTAAACATATGTAGTTCTCCCTTAGGTATTGGCGTATGTGTGTACAAAGCTATAATATACTATAATTCAAGGGCATGTAATGATTTAGCTTGTGATTTTAAAAATAATGCTCATGAGATATTATTTAAGTGATTTATTCCTTTAATATGAGTGATCCTATGACTAATATGGAAGTAAGGAAGAATAGGGTAGTATAAATTGGTTGTGTAATTGATTTATTAATCTTGAACATGTGATTTCTTTGTATTTTATAGATGAATAATAAGTAGAATTAGATTTATATTTATGCCACACATTTTGAAAATATATCATAGAAGAGTTGAATAAAGAAAATGGGCCAACTCAAAAGATTTGAAAGATTTGAAAATGGGTTGAATTTTGAGGACTAGACACTTGATAAGAATCTGGACACTTGCATTGATGCAAGTGTCCCTATGTAGGATGCAAGTATTTGATAGAATAGGAAGTTGTTAAAGATTTGAAATTAAAAATGAAGGATATATATCATGTTTTAAGATTTTTTTATTATTTAGGAGATATGGGTCATCATAAATGATAAGGTTGGACCATAAGATAAATAATTAGGCATAGTGAGATGGAAAATGTGAGCTTTTCACTAGTATAAAAATATATAACTAAAGGGTAGATCCTTGATAGGTATTTGTCAAGTATAACATATTTATATGCTATATAAATCAGGTTTTAGTATCTAAGATTGACCCCACTTCAATTTAGTAATGCATACATCTAAAATTACTATGTTAAAAGAATTAAACATGTACCTAGGTTTGTATAACACATGTTGCCTTTACTTAAGCACACTATAAGTTTTTTTTGGTGTATGACTTGTAACCAAGAAAAAGATATATTATAAATAAATGCATATAATCTAAAGTTTGGCATAATTTAAATGCTTCAAAATAAAGAGAGCAAGGAAGGAGTACAAACGTGTGTTGATGAAACCATGTTACCCCTTATTTATTTAGTTAATTTTCACTCATTTATTAATTTGGAAGCAAGTAATGAAACTAGTAATAGGTTGTGTAAAAGAATACCTAGTAAAGTACATGTGTGAATCTAGATGATGATGGGAACTCCTCTTTGGCCTAGAAGGAATAACTTGTAGATAAGAAAGACACTAGAAAAGGGGTTATTAGATGGATGGTTGAGTGAACTACCTAGTGTGAGCTAGATCCAAGAAGTGTATTACTTGTTAGGAGGTCATCAATCCACTATTATAAAAATTGAGTTGATATAAATGAAAATAAAGAGTACTTACAATCAATATATGGGAAGTAAATGCATGCAAGATGAGATGAAATTAAATTGTTAGATAAACAAAAACATTAAATATAGAAAAAGTGGGTCAATACTCATGCTAAGATAGTTGGAATCAAGATCAAAAAATGAAAAAAATATTTATGAATAGGAAAGAACATAAAAAATAAGGTATGGTTGGGTTCAAGGGGGTAAAAATAAATTGCTTTTATTTTCTACCATAGTGATAGTCGATGGTTGGGTAAACTATCGATAGTTAGGCATCTCATCAACGATTAAGTAACCATCGATGATTGAGATGACCATTAGTGGTTACTTGTGTGATTCTAGAAATGATAAAAAAAGATTGTAGATTGGGTATTTTGGGCAAACAGAGGTTTTTTTATGGATTATGGGAATGGAAAATAAGATACTAATGGGTCTAATAAGGTAGGGAGGTTAGAAATGGAATATAAATTAAAGAAAATAAGCAAAAGGTACCTATAACTTATTGGTGAAATCCTAAAGTAATTTGGATAGAGTGATAATACTTTAGCCTCTAAAAGTGATTTTGATAGCACTTTGGGTCTATGGTGATGTTGTTTGCTTGCTAAAAGGATGTTGGATAACTATATGTAAGAGATCTTGGATGCAAGATTATGGATTGTGGATCCATTTCACTTCCTCCTCTTCTCCTTTTATAGGATGAAGTTTCTAATTGGGATGGAAGAAGTTACTAATTTGATACGGGGGATAAAGTTGCTAATTCATGACGTTTTAAAGCTAGTTTTAAAATTAAGCTACCATTTAGGGAGATACTTATCTTGCACAAAGCTATCAATTCTTTAAAACTTTAAATTAGGGTTAGAGACCTAGCTATCAATGGTCAAGCCAACCATTAATGGTTAGGTTGACTATTGATGGTTGAGGAGCTAGAAGAAAATGGGTTGAAGCAAGTTAAAAGGGGTGAATTAAATGGTTTAGTCAAATGTGTTAAGTTAGGGGTTTGATAGGGTCAAGTTAGTAAATGATTATAATTAACTAAGTAGTGCACTAGATGAGGGTTAAAAGGTAGTTTGACATAAAAAACTATCATGTGTAGTTTTTGAGTGTCTAAATTTTTCCCTTTTTTGTTATATAGATTTGATTTCATAAGCTATAAAATACAAAATAGATCACTGGTCAAAGTTTGGTTGCCCTAACTATGGGAAGAGGTGTTCCCCCTCAAACTGGGAGTTGATGAGGCAAAAGTAAAATTAGGTCAAGGTTTGATAAATAGTGAATAGGTAGTCATAAGGTGGGTAACATAAAAAGGTTGGGTATTAGAGACATGAACACATGCATAAAATGTGACTAAGGGTGATAGTCAATATCATGCAAAGACTAAAGTTACCAATACTGGTAAAAATAAATTTGATGCTATAAGACATGCGACAAGGATAATCGGTCCATAATGTTAGTCATAGTTGATTGGGTTAGGCCTATCAAGCCATCGAGATGGGGTTGGTATTGATCATAAGCATTGAGGGTAGGAAGTGCACTTGTAAAACAACATAATTGGTCAGGTCATGCATGACGTGGTACAAAGTTCAAGAGTTCAACATGGCAAAGTTGGATAATATAGTCAAAATGACCATGCAAAGTTATTGAAAAATAAGTGAATGGTCTAAGTCAAAAATGACCAACATCAATGTGGATTTGGGGTAATTATATGGGTTGGATATGGGTTGGTAGGGGATGGCTGAGCTAACTCCATATGCACTAGGCAGGTAGATGCTACTTACATAATTCTATCGACATAATATCTAAAAATAACTTTAGGCCAAATGTATTTCTTCATAAAGGATGGTAGTGTGGTGGGATTCTTGTGAAAGAGGGGAAAGAAAAGTGAGGAACTTGACCATCGATAGTAAGGGGTTTCCCTAGGGTTGACTGTTGGTGGTCACCTTAACTATCGACAATCAGGTAAACCCTAAAAAACTAAGAAGATAAAAATAAAAATATGAAGTCATTTTTACCATTTGACTTGTTTGGAGTTTTTCTCTCTAGGTATTTTGTGAGATTTGTCACTTGTGTAGTGAGCTTGATAAGTTGGTGACATTATATTAGTTGATAACATGTTTGAGGAGTTTAAGATTTGACTATATGGATGGTGGATGAGGATGTAAGTGAGTAGTGGTATGAGGGTTTTGACCATGTCAATGATTGTATAATGAGGTAGGAGTTGTATTGAAATTTATAACATCATTAAATGTGGTGTTTTTATGTTTACTTTGATATGGATAGGGTTAGGTAAGTGTTTTAGGTAGGGTTTTAAATGGTTGTGGATAAAGTGATGCCTTAGTTGGGGTGTAGGTTTAATTGAGGCAAATGGGTAGGTGAAATTTATAGGTGATGGGTGTGTTGGGTTTATGTTGGGATTGAAAAGAGGGTTAGGCAAGGAAGTGTGGGGGTTAATCATTTTTGTAAGGGTTTGAGGAGGTCAAGGGTTTGATTTACATCATCGATGGTCACACATAATGGCCATTGATGGTTTAATTCAACCATTAGTGGTCAAGCCTAGGAAGAAAAGGGTTCACAAGTGACCATTAACAGTTTGAGGAATTATTGATGGTATAAGGGGTGAAGAAAAGTTATGTCATAAAGGTAGTGTTTTAAGCATTCTTAAAGGTTTGTTAATGTTGTTATGGATTTTGATGGATAAAATATTGTTGAATTGGGTGGGTACAAGTTTTTAGGGGTTTGTTGAAATAGTTGAAAGTGTGTGTAAAGAGTTTATGAAATGAGTGTGCTTGAAATTTTGTTTATTAACATTAGTATGTGTGTGTGACTGTGTAATGTTGGTGTAAGTTTATGTAATGTTTGAAATGGTTGGAAAAATGGGAAATTTTGAAAGTTTTGAAAATGGTGATAGAAGTTGTTAAATGTTAATGTGTTTGAAGGGTTGTAAAGTGTGGAAGAGCTAGGTATAGTAGAGGAAGGTTTATGCAAAAAGGGTAAAAGAGGATGGGGGGTATGTGGGTAGATTTTAGAAAAGAGAAGTGATTAGGTGGTCAAAAGGGGATGTTAGGGTAGGTGTCAGATAGAGGTATAGGCTTGTTTGAGAGGTTTAGAGAGAGTTAAATAAGATATATGTAATGGGTTTGGTTGGAATAGGTTGAAAAAGGTAAGTGTAGGGTGGTACTTAGTTAGATGTGGAAAAATCAATAACCATTACAAACATGATTGTTATATAGGCACCCAAGTGGATTCAGCTGAGGGACTAGATATTTTAAATTTTTTCCAAGGTTTGAGACATGATGATCTAGAAGAGTGGAGACATATGGAGATAGTTGGAATAGGGGTGATGATTCACTACCAGCACCTACCACAAGATTTAGTTATGATTGTGGCCCTCATCAAGAGATGGGACCCAACCACAAACACATTTTAATTATTGATGGGGTAGATGATGATTCTCTTAGAGGACATGTAGTGTATCATATAAATACCCATTCAGGGGGACCCAATCTATCATATAGAGAGTGAGGAGGTTGATTATCATATGGATTTGATATATAGGGTAAATCAAGTCTAGGCTAAGTATCATAAAGTTTGTATTTGCTATGGGACACTATACAAGAGGGCTTCAATAGATAGATGCTTACTCACCATGATGATGATGGTTGTGTCCTACTTCACATTTCTTGATTTGAATAGTATCTGATTTCCATACCTATTATTAAGGGTGATGGTGGAGATGCTTCTAGGGAGGACTATGTTTGTGTAGAGTAAAAAATACTCTATGTTTCATTTTGATTCGCAGTCGTGTGATCCAAATTTTTGTCCCTATACACTTCAGTTTGAGAAGATGGAGTTTTTTGACTCAGAGCATGGGCTCAAATTTCTTTTTGCATCAACTTTGTCTAAGTGTCAAAATTGAGCAGAAGCTACCAAGTGTCATCGGCTGAGGGACCTTTTATAATTTCTAGAAGTTGGTTGGGACATGCCACACATCTCATATTAACTCATTAGAATGTGACATGTTAGCATCTACATTTCATGTTGGTGTTTGTGTTTAAAATCACTTTTAAGTGGAAGGTTTCAACAAGCTAAGTATCAGCATCAAGCAGAAGGCGCTACTAGGTGGCAATAGTAGAAGGTTTCAATGTGATTTTCTAAAAGCAACAAAAGATGCCACATATCCCCAGTTGAAGAAAATGGAAGCCACCACATATCAACCTTTGAACTATCTTCATTTTGTTTCATCAACAAGTAAAGACTATAGTGGGTCCCAGGTTTTTGTTTTGAAGCAAGAGGAAGCTGCCAAGTGTCACCATCCATGTAAGTATGAAATGAGGCTCGATTGTTTCTATAATATAAATAGGGCAATGTGGAGATGGACACGTGTCACCTTCCATAGGTTTCTCAAAAGGTAGCTAAAGGTAGTGGAGATCACCATGTGTCATTTGTCAAGAATAAGTAGAAAGTGCCACATGTCCTTGTCCTCTTTTTTAAGTTGCTCAGGTGAGAACTACTTTGGGTCCCATTTTATATAGAAGTTTTGGGAGAAGCGGATGGCGACAGATGTCAAAGATCAAACACTTCTAAGCAAAGATACAATAAGAGTATAGGTAATGAGGAGAGCGTCGTGTGTCTTCAGTAAGGCTACAGAGCATGCCAAGTGTCATTCTCTAGTGCCTCCTAAGTAATAAGAAAGTTTTCAAGAAATTGGCCAAGGGTCCTCTTTTGTTTGATAGAAGGGAGCATCCTTTGTATCTATTTTAGCTAATGAACTGCAGGAAGATAGAATGTTTTAGAATCTAAGAAATATCTTTTGTTAGACACTTCCAGTTCAGTTAGAGTTCAGTTGGGCCATTGGATTGGGAACACACAGACAATCTGGAGTGAATCCAATGCTATAATGAGGGGTACAGAGATCACCAAAAATCATCATCAGATAATTGGAGAGAATTTTTTGTGAGAGACTATTGTCAAGAGTTTTTAGACTTTTAGAGATGTGATCACGAATATCATTTGCCTTTGTTCTATTTTTTTGAAATGGAAAGTTTATGTAACTGTGCATGTTTCTATGCCTTTTATGTAACTTGAGAGTTAATAAAAAGACTGAGTTTTGTGCCTTTATTGATATTTCTCTATATCATTGCAAAAGTAATCTAAGTTGTGAGCCTCTATTTCTATTGTTTCTATCTTTTACATTGATCATGCCTTGTTTTTTCTTTAATGTAATTGAATCTCACATATAGTTTCATTGTGCTTAGAATTAAGGGTCGAATTACATTTAGGCTCATCGCCATAGTTAGATTTTCTTTCTTTGCATTTGTGTTTCTATTTATATTCCTATTCCTTTCCTCCCAACACTCAAGATAAAGAAGAGACCAGCTTCTTAAAAATCTGGAGGTCATTTCAAGTTGCAAGTCCCACATTCTTGAAACTTCCCGTTATTGGTGTTAAAACAAAGCACAATTTTAATCATCAATAATTTTTTGACACACCCGGTGGGACCAGTCTTGAATTTTCTTTCAAGACTGTATGAACTAGAGAGCTACAAGGAGTTAGAGCTATGGACCAGTAACTAGATCTCAATCTACTATAAATCCAGGTATTCTTTTACCACCTTTGGTAACTAGTCCAAGAATAAGAGTCAATTAGTTTATACCAATACCAAGAGTAAATATGGGAGCCCTTATACCCCCAAGGAATTATGCAAGTTGGAATATTGGTAGTCGTTTGATTCTCCCAATACCACCAGCCACTTGGGATCCTATCCCAGTAAATGCCTTGAAAGCTCTGCCTAAATTTAGTGGGCAAGATTTTAAAACACCTGAGGAACATTTGCAAGATGTATCTGATGTCTGTGTTATACATGTGGTCACAAAGTAGAATGTGGCTATAAGACTATTAACAACTTATTTTAAAGGGAAGGCTCTAGAATGGTACCAGTCCTTGACCCCAAATATCATATCTACGTGGGATCAGCTCAGAGATCTTTTCTTTGAAAGATTTGAAGAAAAGGGTGATAAGTCTTTGTTATTATAGCAATTGATTACCATCCAAAGGGCACCACAAGAAGTAATGACTGACTTCAATTCTAGATTTGAAAAGACTTGGGAAAGGATTCTTGCTACCGCTAGACCATTACTAGGTATGGCTATAGTGTTTTATCTTAAGGCTTTAAATTTAGATATATCTATTATGATTCAGTCACATGGAGGTTAGACTCTTCCAGAGGCTTATGACTATGCAGCTAGAGCTGAAAATAATTTGATAGATGCTGGAAAGTTGCCCCCAAGGCCTCCCATGCCCATGTTTCTAGAAATTACCTTGTCATTACCTCAAGAAGCCCCTAAATCCATAGCCCCACCTATGTCTATGTATCAATATCCTCAACCACCTGCTAAAGAACTTGTCCCTACCCAGTCATCTGAGATAGATGATATCAAGAATATCTTAAGGACATTTTCTAATGAGTTGATTAATATAAAAAGATAGTAGAATCCTTACCCTAGACCTTAATATCAAGGCTATCAAGGAAATAGATTTTCATCACAGCCAAACCAATACTAGGGTCCTCAAAGGCAAAATATCCCTCAGCCAGAAAACCAATTAGTTGTAGTCCCTACACCCTCACAAATTATTTCCCCTAATTCAAACAGGGAGATTATTCAAGGTCAAAATAATTATGCAAATAACACTAATGCCTAGTGTTTCCCTTGTAATAATACTCATACACCTAAAGATTGTCCCATGGGTAATCTACAACAAAAGGTAGCAGAGTAAAGGAGAATGGATGGACAATTTATAAGTACAAGTGACAATCAAGCCTACCAATCTCCTAGTATGCAAAATTCAGTCCTAATGGCTCAAATGTAAGGAATGTCTTTACAACAAGAGGAAGAAATGGCCATAAAACATGCTTTGTTCTCATGGATTGAAGATGAAGAATTGGTTTTCTTGAATGAAGCTTCTACTTCTAAGAAACCAGTGATGCAATCAGACTACTATACTAGATCAAAGAGAAGAATGGTGGAACAGCCAAAGGTTACAAATAATAGAGTTATAGAAAGTCCTCTTTTTCAAGTTTAAAGGAACACAAATTTTAGATACGAAGTGCCATAACTAGTGCTGAATCAAGTAGTTCTTGGACCAGTTCAAGAAAAAGCAAGGTATCCTTACTTTCCAAGAACCCAGAGTCTAGGACCGATGAATGTGGTAGATCAATTAAAGAGGAATCCAACACAAGTATAAATCTAGGACATATTAGCTATCTCTAAACAAAAGAAACTATTACAAGAAACTCTACAAGGCCAAGCAATGCCCAAACATACTGAGATCAAAGAAAGATTTGTTGAAAAAGAAAAGCTCAAGGACATAGTTCATCTGCAGATAACAGCCCTAGTGAATAATTCACCAAGGGTAAGCAAATCAAAACCAGATCCTTTTTATTTGACTTTGATAGTTGGGAAGAAACTGCTGCATAATGCAATGATAAATTTAGGGGCTACTACTATAGTAATGCCAAAGGCAATAACAGATGCTTTAAAGATAAAGTATGAGCCACTCACTAAAGGAGTGATGCAACTAGATGGCAAATCAGTGCAAACAATAGGGAGAATTAGACAACTCCCATTACAATTATATACTTTTCCCAATATAATCATTAATCAAGATATAGTATTCATAGATATACCTCATATTTTTGGTTTATGTTTATCAAGAGACTTTACAACCAAGATAGGAGGATATATGTCTCTTGACTGGTCTCACCTCATTCTAAGAACTAAATATGGTTCAAAGATGAAAATTCTATCTAAATCATTATCAAAGGATCATATCACCAATGAACCAACATCAAAATTAGAGGTAGATCATGTTATGTTAAATAAGGAAGAAAGGGTTTTTGTTGAAGAGTTAGGCGACTGGACTGAGCATGATCAAGAAGAAAATAATCAGTTACTAGCTATGATGCATAGTGACCCATATGGGAATTATGACTCTACTGGTCTAGGCACTTATGTCATTTTTGATGAGGACCATGAAATCCATAATGTTTTAAGGGAAGAGGCACCAACTACTCAAGAATATAAAAAAGATTCAGAAATCTAGACCCTAAATTTTGATGGGGCTAGAAGTAAAAATGGTGTCGGAGTAAGAATTTATCTTACTACTCCAAATGGTGAATTTTTTTAAGGGTTATTCATTTCCAATTTGCTTGTACTAATAATGATGCTGAGTATGAATATTTAGTAGATGGGCTCTTGTTAGCTAAGAAAAAGGAAATAAATAATCTAATAGTAAAAGGAGATTCAGAATTAGTAGTAAAGCAAATTAGAGAAAAGACAATAGCCAAAAATGTAAGGATGAGATCCTACAGACATAGGATTTGGGACTGAATAGAAGATTTTGAATCCTTCAATATTGAAGTAGTCCCTAGGATTCAAAATTTTGAAGCTAATAGGATGGCCCAGATTGGCTCATAGTTTGATCTAACAACTAGCCTATTAATTAACAATGAGTCAGTAAAAGTTATAGTGAGGCCAACTATTCTAGACAATGATGAGAACTGGTAAGTATTTGAAAATGATTCTCAGGTACTCTCATTTTTACAACAATCAGATGAGTTTGCTTATCAATTGCAAACCAAAATTAAAGAGGCATATGGAGATCAAGTCATACAATTATAGACTTATAAACTTCCTAAAGGCTTGATCACTTTAGAGAATCTATTTGATCTAGAAGATGTAAGTCTGGAGAAGAAAAGATTCCAAGTAAACAAAGTAGACTATTCTGAAATAGAGGTGAGTAAAGAGAAAAAATTAAAATTTGGAAATTCTACAACTCAAGGAGAAAAGGAAAGACTAGTTGAATTATGTAAAAAATATGATAGGGTCATAGCCTAGAGCTATGAAGATCTTCATGGATATAATAGAGACATTATTTAGAAAGAAATAGAGGCTAGTAAATCCAAGGATTGAGCCTCTAATGGTAGATGAGTTGCAAAAACTTTGAGATTCTAAAATAATTTTTCTAATCAAACACTCAACCTGGGTATCAAATCTAATACCAGTTAGGAAAAAAATGGTGATATAAGACTTTGTGTAGATTTCAGAGATCTAAATAGAGCATCTTTGAAAGATCACTATCCCTTGCCCTCCATGGAACAAATTCTACAAACTATGGCTAGATCAGAGAGATTTTCTTTGCTAGATGGTTGCTTTGGATACAATCAAATTTGGTTGGCTGATTAAGACCAATACAAGACTACTTTTACTACCAAATGGGGAACATTTGCATATGCTAAGATGCCATTTGGCCTATCAAATGTTGGATCCACTTTTCAAAGAGCTATGGATGTTGCATTTGGGGAACTTATAAATAAAATCATCCTGATTTATGTTGATGATCTTATTATTTTTTCAAAAAATGTTGTTGATCATTTTGATCATTTAGAAGCCATTTTTAAGAAATGTCAAAAATTTGAAATATCCTTGAACCCTAAGAAATGTATCTTTGTTGTCCCTCAAGGAAAATTATTGGGGCATATAGTATCTAAAGAAGGAGTTTCCATAGATCCTGAAAGAGTTGTAGCTATAATGAACCTACCTCTTCCAGTAAATAAAAAAGTAGTTCAGTCTTTTTTAGGGAAGATTAATTTCATTAGTAGGTTCATATCTGATTTTGTAGGCTTAGTGAGATCTGTGACACTCTTGTTAAAGAAAGACCTGATTTTCAAGTGGACTATAGAAGGAAGGCAAGCTTTTCAAGAGGTCAAGAAAGCTATCTCAATAGCCCCAGTACTTAGAAACCCAGATTTTTGTAAGCCTTTTGTAATGTGTGTCTATGGAGGAGAGTTAAGTATTGTTATTGTCTTAACACAAAAGGATGATATATAGGAGGGAGAGCACCCAATAGCATTTTTCACAAGAACTCTCAGGGAGTATGAAACTAGATATAAATTTGTAGAGAAACAAGCATATGCTATGATAAAAGCCCTCAAGAAATTTAGGTATATGGTGTCAAGAAGCAAAATTCTGATACTTTTATCTCACCTAAGTGTCAGAGAATGCATCATGGAGGGAAAAATTACTAAAAAAAAGTTAAATGGATAACCAAGATCCTTGAATATAATGTAGAGGTCAAACCCACTAAGTTAGTTAGAGGCAGGGGTTTGTGCCAATATATGACTCGAGAGCTTGAAAAGATGATACCTGAAGAGACAAATTCAAAAGAAGAAAAAGAAATTATATTAAAGATATAAGAGGTTGATCAAGAATCTTGGGTCACAAGCAGGATTCATTTTATGAAATATGGGATTTAACCAAGAACTCCCTCAAAATAAGAGAAGATACTATAAGAACAAGGAGTTCATTTTGTTTTAATTAAACAAGTTCTTTTTAGAAGAAATTCTGATGGCAAATTGTTAAGATGTTTAGAAAAGGCTGAGGCTAAGAAAATACTACATGAAATGCATCATGGAGTATCAGGTGGACATTTTTATACAAAGACCACCACTATAAAGATAAGTGAAGTAGGTTATTTTTAGCCTACTTTATTTGCAAATTGTTATCAGCTAGTTAAAAAATGTCAATCCTGTCAATATTATGTGGGGATGAGAAGGAATGCAACAATTCCCCTTAGTCCTATAATTGTGGATGAATCTTTTGCTCAATGGGGTCTTGACTTCATTAGAATGATAAATCTAGTGTCTAGTATGGGTCACAAATGGATATTAACTGCCATAGATTATTTCACCAGATGGACTGAGGTAGTGCCACTTAAAGAAGCAACAGAAAACATGATCTTAGATTTTCTAGGGAGTATCACTACTTTCTTTGGGGCTCCTCAAACCATAATTTCAGATAATGATAAAGCATTTTTAGGGTCTAAAGTATCTGACTTTGCATTAAAGCAAGGAATATATCTGAAAAATTCCTCCAATTATTACCCTTAGGGTAATGGTTTGGTAGAATCAACTAACTAAAACCTAATTAGACTCATCAAAAGAATATGGGCTAATCATCACAAAGAGTGGCATAAAGTGCTTAATTTAGTACTGTGGGCTGATAGAATCACACCTAAACAGGTGATCAAAATGTCCCCATATGAATTAGTATATGGAAAATCTATTGTAATACCACTAAGTTTGGAGATTCTTGTTCTCCAACTGATCAAATAGATTGAAATTGAGGAAAATGGCCCCATGCATGTCAGACTTGCAAAACTTTTAGAAGTTCAAGAAAAGAAGGATGCAGCCTATGAATCATTGGTAAAGCATCAAAAAATGATTAAATACTATTTTGATAAAAGGACTTCAAATCCCCATTTTGAAATAGTCTTAATTGTTTTTAAATGGGATGCAAGAGCCACCAAGCTGGGTCAACACACTAAATTTGAAGCATTATGGACTGACCCTTATAAAATTCATGCATGTAAATAGAAAAATTTGTTTGAGATAGAAACAATGGAAGGTGAACCTGAAGACATTCCTGTGAATGGAATCTATTTGAAACATTTTAGTTAGGTTGTGTCCCTGATGCATTATAGTTAGATAGTTTCCCTTATTTAGTTGCTTTGTTTTCCCATTTTGCTTTCTTACTTTCTTTTAAATAAGTGTTCTTTGAACATGTAGCAGCAACTCAGATTTTTTTTAAAATTTTCAAAATTCTCAATATATTGAATATCTCCCAAATATTTAAAAATCCCCAAGGTACCTTGCACTGCCACTTGCATAACATGTCTATCTCGTTGTCCCATGAAGATTGAGTAAGATTTGCTAACGGTTATTTGAGTTTAATGCCATTTTGAGACTTGATGGGTCAATAAATACCTCTTAGCAAGAGTTAAAGCTTATAGTTTCTCAAACATTCCTGCATTTGTGAAAAAATATCCTACTACTTGCATTTTTAGTTCCTTGTAAACTTGCTTAAGTGAAAGTGCTTTCTATTTTACAAAAGTTCATACCAGTTATCATAGAATAGATATAGAGATGGAGGGAGCACAATCTTCACAACAAGGAGCTAGGATTTATGAATCCCTTGATAAGTTTCTTATGAGTAAGTCATATGCTTCAGCTCTCATGCAACCATTAAAGACATACCCATGGACCAGAGTCCTTGAAGTTGGTCAAGCAAGTGACCCAACAAAGATAAAAGATTATGCAAATGGAGTCATGGACCTAATTCTTCAAAGAACTAGTAGCAAAATTCTCAGAGAAGGGGCACATCAAAGGTGTCTTCAAAGGGCCAAGGTGGGACAACATGAGACATTTGCAATAAGGATATGGACTTCACAACTGGCATAATTCATTAATCTCAGGTGTGCATCCATGCCCTAATTTGGTTGAACTATGTGCCAATTTGTTCCATGCACCCTCAAACACCATACAATAGGGTCCATTCATAGTGCAAATCACACTACAAGTTATCAGAGACATGTTAGCCCTGTATCACGATAAGATAACTACATTTCCCATTGTTGCTAAAATGCAAAGAATGTGGGAAAACATCAATACTTAGTTGAGGTTCTTAAGATCTGAATTGCAAATGGGTGATGATGATACTACTATACTGACACTCCCTGCAGCAAGAACCCAATTTTCACAAGCTAGCCAAGATGTACTGTCTATGATGGCTTTCATTTTCAGAATGAAAGATGATATGGCAGTCTATGGAGAATAGATGGCTATCCTCTTTAGGCTAAAAACTATCAACAAGACTCAGGAGTATCAGCTTGATTTTTTTGAATAGATTGCATACTCAATGATGGAACAACTTACCCAATTCAAGTCAAAAGGGGTTTTTAGGTACTCTTCTTATTTGTTTCAATTTATACTATATCAAAACTCCAACATCTTTTCCTAACATATGCATCTCAATATGTATGACCCAAGTTTTGATCTACAAAAGACCACTCCTATGTCTGCATGGACACATATTTTGTCAAAAACTAGTGATCTATATGAATTTTGGGAACTATTTATTACCCCTACTTTTTGTCACTTGAGCCCAGAACTAGTTATAAACAGACTATTTCCAAGTGTTTCAAACTTTCTGGCCAATTGCCCAATTCCTTGTGATTTCTTTTTTAAATCCCACTATACAATTATTAGAGTCCATGGTTTTTGTGGGGAACCAATGTTGCTACCTAAGATTTTGACTCTTAGGTTAGCATTCTTAGAGGTCACCAGGTAGGTGTCTATAGTTGATAATGAATATGGCTCTGGGAAGAGGAAGAGAAAAATGTATGACCTCCCATGGATGACAAACAACATGACACTAGAGGCCAGAGATGCCAAAATTGTGTTGCTTAGAAAACTAACCTTCCTGGGTTTCCTACTAATCGAAGATAAATGGGTATATGACCCAAATGGTTTCATAGCTTCATGTATCAAGGCTAATAGGGTTGCCACCAAAATTGCACATGAGGGCCACCTCTTTTGGGATAAATAGAAAAAATCATAGGGAAGATACTCCTGGATTTTATGTTGAATTAATAGATTTTCCCCTTCCACAAAATAGACCATGGGAAACTTTCTATGATAAGTAGAGGGATTTTGATCCTAAAATCAGAATGACTTCTGGCTTAAGAAGGGCACTAAAGAATAAATATTGGGATGCTGAGAAAATAGAAGCCTATTGGAAATATAGGCAAGAAATTTGTCAAACAACTCATTCTTTTAGGAATGTGGACTCAGATGAGAGGTGGGAGGAACTCTAGGATGAGTGCCATCTATCCCCTATATCTAGCCCTAACACAATAAATTTACCAACACAGGGTGTAGAGCTGGAAGCTAGAGCAGGATCTAGCCAAGAATCACAAGCCTCAGGGTAAATTGCAGTTGTAGTTGCTATAACAGTTTGGCCCCAATCTCTTAACATCATGGAAAAAAAAAGAGTGTGGTGCCTTCACCACCAAAACCTTCCCCATTGGCATCAGTTATTAAAGTTCCCAATTCCCCATAGGCACCACTGACAGCAGTGGTAGATGTTGGAGAAAAAGAAGCACAGCCAGAAGAAGAAACACCAAGGAAACAAAAAAGGTTGAGGTTTCAACTTGAGTCTAAGGAGAGGGAATAACCCTCATAACACCAATTATAGAGTACTATAGTTGCTCCTTAGGTAAGTATCATTCCTCCTCCTCCTCAATCTCTTTCTTCTCCTATAGGCATGATGATTTCATCTGGCCAAATGACATCCCCTGCCACCTCCACCATGCCCATTTCTCACTTCGCCCAATCTATCCTTACTCAAGCTTTATCATTACCTCACTTTTCTCCCTCTATTCCCAAGAAGCTACCTCCTCAAATTTCCCATAGCCAACAATTGGCTATTCCATATGGTTTTCCACAAGGACATCCTTTTCTGGGTGGCCACATTGCCTCTCCTTCTACCTTCCAAACTCAAGCAGACACTGCTAAGAAGGTGAGGGAAGTCCAAAGATAGAAAAAGAAGATCAAGGAAAATAAGGCCTTGGTTGCACCACATCTGTGGTCATAATTTGACCCAATTCAATAGCAATTGATGGTGACTCATTTGTCATCAAATATAATAAAGCCAAGTGAGTAGATGTAGCTAGAAGACTACATAATGAATGCAGTGGCCATAGACATGTCCATGTTCAGACCATAAGACAAAATTGAGCTGCTAAATGAATCCACTTTTGCAGTTGTTGAAGACTACTTGAAAACATCAAGGAAGATACAAAAGATGGAGGTTGATCTAGCCAAAGAAAAGGCAAACTGTAGCAGTTTTTCCATAAAAATCAATAAAAAAATAATGAAATAGAGTCTAATTAAATAGTTTCAAGATATTGTTTCACTTCAGACTCACCAGGTGATCTAGGCCCAAAATGATTCCTTAAGAGTAGGGATTATGTAGGTAAAAGATGTAGTAACAACCCTAAGGTGAGAAAAAGTAGCATTACAAGGAAAATGTGAGGAAAGCCTATTATAGGTTACTCAATTACAACAGAAGTTGCTAAATGAATAGAATAATACCACAACTATACAAGCCCAATTTCAAGCTGAGAAACAAAGAGTAAAACAATTGACACTAGAGCTGGCCAATAGGCCAAAGAATGTAAGAGTGTTAAATTTGGTGAAGGAGCTTTATGAATCAATGTGGAAAAGAATCTCTTTATAGATTATTCAGCTCAGGCCTTCTCTCACTTTCTTGCTAAATGCATAGAAATTGTGTGAAAAGGTGGAGAATTTAGTTGAAAACACTCTGGCTATAATTTCTAGGAGAGTATTGGACTCTGAAATGCTACTACAAAAGCTTTATGATGAAATGGATGGAACATTTTTAGAATCAAGAATTGATAATAGAATGGTCACTACTAAGCGAGTGAATGAGGTTCTCAGTTGCAACTTCACAGCCATCAATTGCAGAGAGCTTCTCGATGTAATGAAAGAAGGAATCAGTGAAATGAAACAACACATTGAAGACCTAGTGCAATTAGGTCTTCCTTCTCCATTTCTTGATGACAACACTATGTTGATGGTTGATGAAATTGAACCTTTGCTATTGGCCAAGTAGAATGATCAGGTAAGGGATGATTCATCAGTAGCTGAAGTAGAAGTTGTTTTGATTCTTATTTCCCAGCTTGAATTCAAATTGAAGGCTATGGTTCAGATTTTGCAAAATTTTTCGCACAAGGATATTATCAACCTTGATTTAGCCTTCAATGAATTATATAATAAGTAGGGGTTATCTAAATGATGAATGGTCCACCTATCAAAAAACAATGTTGAAGCTATGATTTTTATCATTTTGATCAAGTGGGAGTTGTAGTTTTTTTTTAGTAGGCTCAAAAGTCCTTGGGGTCACCAATAATTTTAGATTAAAAAATACTCTATGTTTCATTTTGATTTACAATTATGCAATCTAAATTTTTGTCCCTGTACACTTCAATTTGAGAAGATGGAGTTTTTTGACTCAGAGCATGGGCTCAAATTTATTTTTGCATCAATTTTGTCTAAGTGTTAAAATCAAGTAGAAGTTGCCAAGTGCCATCATCTGAGGCACCTTTCATAATTTCTAGAAGTTGGTTGGGATGTGCCATGCATCTCATATTAACTCAGTGGAACATGATGTGTCAGCATCTACATTTTATGTCAATGTCTACATTTCAAATCTCTTTTGAGAAAAAGGTTTCAACAAGCTATGTATCAACATCAAGTGGAAGGTGCCAGGTGGCAATAGTAGAAATTTTCAATGTGCTTTTCTAAAAGCAATAGAAGATGCCACATATCCCTATCTAAAGAAAGTAGAAGCCACCACATGTCAACCTCTGAATTATCTTCATTTTGTTTCATTGACAAGTAAAGACTATGGTGGGTCCCATGTTTTTGTTCTAAAGCAAGCAGAAGCTACCAAGTGTCACTATCTAAGTATGAAATGAGGCCCAATTGTTTCTATAATATAGACAGGGCAATGCAGAGACAGACACATGTCACCTTCCATAGGTTTCTCAAAAGGTAGCTAAAGGTAGCAGAGATCACCATGTGTCCTTTGTCAAGAATAAGTGGAAAACACCACATGTCCTTGTCCTCTTTTTGAAGTTGCTTGGGTAAGAACTGCTTTGGGTCCCATTTTCTATAGAAGTTTTGGGAGAAGTGGATGGCGATAGATGTCAAAGACCAAACACTTCTAAGTGAAGATACAATAAGAGTATAGGTAATGCAGAGAGCACCCTGTGTCTTCAGTAAGGTTGCAAAGCATGCCAAGTGTCATTCTCTAATGCCTCCTAAGTAATAAGAAGGTTTTGAAGAAATTGGCCAAGTGTCCTCTTCCATTTGATAGAAGGGAGCATCCTGTGTATCTATTTCAGCCAATGAAATCTAAGAAGATAGAATGTTTCAGAATCTAAGAAATATCTTCTGTTAGACACTTATAGTTCAATTAGAGTTTAGTTGGGCTGTTGGATTGGGAACACACAGATAATTTGGAGTGAATCCAATGCTATAAAGAGGGGTGCAGAGATCACCAGAAATCATCATCAGATAATTGGAGAGAATTTTTTGTGAGAGAATATTGTCAAGAGTTTTTAGACTTGAAGAGATGTGATCAGGAATATCATTTGCCTTTGTTATATTTTCTTGAATTGGAAAGTTTATGTAACTATGCATGTTTCTATGCCTTTTATGTAACTTGAGAGTTAATAATAAGACTAAGTTTTATGCCTTTGTTGATATTTCTCTATATCATTGCAAAATTAGTCTAAGCTATGAGTCTCTATTTCTATTGTTTCTATCTTTTACATTGATCATGCCTTGTTTGCTCTTTAATGTAATTGAATCTCACATATAGTTTCACTGTGCCTAGAATTAAGGGTCAAATTACATTCAGGCGCATCACCATAGTTAGATTTTTTTTTCTTTGCATTTGTGTTTCTGTTTATATTCCTATCCCTTTCCTCCAAACACTCGAGATAAAGAAGAGACTAGCTTCTTAAAAATTTGGAGGTCGTTTCAAGTTGCAAGTCCCACATTCTTGAAACTTCCTATTGTTGGTGTTAGAACAAAGCACAATTTTAATCATCAACAGTTTGGATGGGCCCTAGTATTATTAGTTTAGATCTATAGAGAGCTCTAGGCATTTAGAGAATGTAGACAATATGGGATCAATATTGGCTTTGTTATTTATTGCTAGGTGTATGATGATGTACAAGTGTTGAGACCATTAGGGCTATCATGGGATGGCTTTATGATGATAGAATACATAGTAGGTTTCATGAGGTGGTAAGGAGATTATGCATTGACAAGGGTTAGTGGTGGTGCCAAAGACATATATTGGTTTAGAGATGTGTTGGAGGAATTATTGGTGGGTGACATAGTGTGGAGGTTATATGTGGACTAATTGAGGTGGGTAGGATATAGTTACCACACATTATCACTTTAAAGTTGGTGTTGGATATATGGGAGATGGGATGGAGAGATTGATCTTATCCTATTTGACCAAGTTAGGAGGTAGTTTGGACTTGTTTAATGGATACCACTAGGTTTTTCATGATATAGGAGAGAGGATGTTGAGTTCTTACTCCTATAGCTGCATGCATAGGAGGTTGTTTTGTAGAATGAAGAAATACTAGTGAGAGCTATCATAGATGATGTAAGGATTATAGATGTTTATGTAGTGTGGTACCGAGCTAGGTATGTAACTAATTTGGATGGGGTGATGAGGGTAGTAGATTATGGATTTGGACCCTATAGGGTCACTAACACAAGATGGATAAGTAACAACATCACTATCAGTAGCACATACCTAGATTACTAGGTTATAGGGATAGGTGGCTGATTTACAAGCACATATTGTCACCGTATAAGGGTAGGTTATGACTATGACTAGCTAGCATGATGAGGCAAGGACTTATCTTGGGTTAGTGACTTAAGATAGAGACTCATTAAGATAGAGGGTAGGAATAGATGCAATAATATTAGGAGGACCACCTAACATAGTTTTGAGGACATGGTACCTATCCACCATCAAGGAGATGAGATATTATGAGGTTATAGTACTATCATAGTTACCATCAGAGATGTAGTATGGAGAGTATAGGGATAGTTTAGTAGGTGGTCCATTGATAGCTACTCTAAGATAGTGGGCCTTGATAGTGGGGCTAGTAGTGATATTAGGGGGACCACTTATAGATGGTAGTGTAGGTGTCAATGTAGGTGAATGTGTCGATGGAGCCAGTGGGAGTGGTGTAGGTGGTAGTGGTAGTGCCTTTAGGGCTTGATAGAGGAGATTTTATGAAATATATGATTTTGATTTTGATACTGGGCTATGTGCCAAAGATGTGAGATGTATATGAGTGAGAGAGACATGGATAAATTATGTCATGCATTTTTTATTGATGTATATGTTGATTATATTGATGAAATTTGGTTATATTGATGACATGTTGATTATATTGTTGACATGATGATTATATTATGATGTTTATGATGTAATAAATGTAGATTATAATCATGATGTTTAAAAAATAATAATGACATATATGATGATTTATGTGTAGGTTTATTGTTGACTCTTTAGTTTAGGTATTTGATGATGGATATGATGGATGATGATGACTATTTATTTATAACATGTTTTTGATTAAGATGTTTATTTTTATTTAGTTTATTTTGTGCATGATCATGCATTTTTGATAGATTATTTTTGATGATGTTGTTCATGATAATATGGTTTATAGATAAAATTATGGTAAAGTGATAGATAATGCAAACATGTTGATTGATAAAATTCATAGATAGGAGGTGAAGTGATAATGTAGTTCGTAGATAGGATGATATTTTGAAATTATTGTAATGATGATGGTGATGATGTTTGATGAGTATATGTTATGATGGTATGTTTTGATTTTTTATGATTTATGGTTTTTGATGTTTTATTTATGGGTATTATATGGTTTATATTTGTTCTATTTATGAATCATTATGTTATGATTGTGTTGATGATGTTTTCATGTTTGGATATGATATGTGATATGAAAGTACATAAAGTAGGTGTAGGTAACAAACTAAATATGAAAAAGAGATAAGAATCATGAGACATATGTCCACATGAACTAATAGAGGGCAAAGAAAAGGCATGATGTTTTGGGTTGGCCAGGACCTAACAACAAGAAAACATAGTTGGATTGACTTAGTGAACATAAACCTGTCAAATGATTTGTATGAGCATGATTTGATTGAGAAAGAGGGTATCTTGATCATTTTGTGTCAAGTAAGATCTTAGTCCCTTGATTTTAGAGAAGAAGTGAAGGGAAAGAAGGTGATAGGTAGATGGTTGAATGGTAAATGGGTGAAAAGATAACCTGATTTAGGCTAGTTTTCCCCTTCTATAGGTAACCAAAGAATAGTAATATACAAGTCCATGCCTTAATATGATATGTAGACTGATTAATGAAAAAAGTCTACCAATGACATATATAAGAGTTGATTGTGGTGTACTAGGATAATACATAGATTGATCGATATCTGAAGTCTACAAATGGCACTTATAAGATCTAATTATGACTTGATTACTTTGATTTTGACATAGGGTTATTTGTTGATTTTGTTATTTTGATAATTTTTTAAAGCTAATTGATGTAAGAAGCTTCAAATGATTATTTCTTATCCATCCTTCAAGGGAATGGTCTAAAATTAGATTTTTATAATTATCCTTCAAGGGAGCAGTTCTATTTTTAAGCAAATTTTAGGTCCTAAGTAGTTGTCCTTCAAGAAAGTAGTCTGCAATGCTAGAGATATGGACCCAACTAATATTTTTTAATCCTAAAGGATCTTGACTATTGGGATGGACTTGGACTTGTCTATTTAGGCTTAAAGTTTTACCTTCATAGAGGTATAAATTTATCTCAAAAGGTTAATTTTAGATGAGGGAAAGTGGTTTGAGAGACAACTATTCATGGGATTCCATTTGATTAGAGACTAAAATTATCCATGAGAACCATGCCATGGGTACAGTTTTGGTATCCATGCTTAGGATTAGGTTATAACTATAATGGATAATCACATGGTTCTATGTTATAATAAATTATCCCCAATATAAATAGGGATAGGTAGGTGAAGAGAAATGAAAATCTCATAAACCAAGGGATGAGCTTAAGTTAGACACAAAGGGGGAGTGTGATCCTTGTTTTAACAATATAAAGGATGCAAATGCAAAGTGTTGAGAGGCTCATTTTCTATTTTATCTTCGAGAGAGGAAAAATGATAAGTTGTTGACCTATACTTATGGGTTAAGATGTAGGGTCCAATCCAATTGCAAGCAAATTTTACCTTTTCATTTTTTTCCATTTTAGTTACATGTTAGTTTTCCTTAAGGATGAGTTCTTTGATTTTGAACTCTCACTCTTTTAGGTGTTTATTGTATGTGTGCTTGATTCATTCTTGATAGACATGAATATGATTAAGTATAGTGAGGTGATGTTCATCAAGAAGTTAAAGATGTGTTAGATGTTATTGATGATAGTTACTCTCAGAAAGGATTTCATGTAATGATTTGTGAAGAGAGGGAATTTGGACTTTGAGAGGCAAGACTACCTCATATCCTTAGATGAGAGAGAAGGGGGTAACACCCATAGAAGTTTGGATGCTAGTGTGATAGGCCAATAAATTAAAATGGATATGCAAGTGCCAATCCTAACCTAAAGTACTAACTATTTTGGTGAGCATTTCGATGAGGGGTTTATTAGAGGCTTCCACCTATCCATTAGCTTGTGGATGATAAGGCAAGGAAAAGCTTAAATTTATTCCAAGAGAATCATAGAAACCTTAAACATTCTAGTTTTTAAAATATTTACCATTATCGATGATGATCTTATAGGGAAAATTAAAGCACCATATGATATGGTGATTGATGAAGTCAAAAATATTTTTAGCTTTGGTTGAGATAAGAGGGATGGCATCCGTCCACTTGGTGAAATATTTGGTATCAGTAATGATATATTGATTCCATTGTGAAGAATGGGGATTGATTTCCCCAATAGACTCAAGACCCTATTATCAATAATATTTAGATACTTAAAGGCCATGGGGAGGGGCATGATGTATATTAGCATGTTTTTGACATTTGACACACTTCTTTACATAGTCATAATAGTCTTGATTTAGGCTGGGATAATAATAACCAAGATGAAGGATATGCTTAGAAACAACTAGGCCACTAAAGTGTCCCCCACAAATTCCATCATGTGTTTCCTTGATAGTGTGGGAAGCCTCATGACTATGAAGGCAATGGATAAGGATATATTCAAAACCAACCTTATAAAGTATTCCAATTAGTATGGTGTAATGAGAGGTACCCTAAATAAAATCTCTTATGCCATTCTTTGAAAGGTTAGGATGACTAATGCGAAGGTTAAGGTAGTCAAAATTTTAGTCATACCAAATATGAGAAGGAGATGTTTCCACATTACAAATGGTAGGAATATCATAACTAATATATGAAGTTGTGAGAAAATGACAGATGGTGACAAATAGTTTAGATTTGGTAGGTTGAGATGGAATTTGGGAAGCAAGAGACATTATCATGTTTGTGAATTTGTTAGTAGATCAAGGAAGTGATTAAATGAGGTGATGATAGAATGATGCTAAGAGTACATCCATGACTTTTTTGTATTTAAAGAGGACATCATTTTCAAATCAATAATATCTATTAACCTAGTTGATGACTAGTTGGGAATCACCAAAGACACTGATTATTTTGACTCTGAATGCTAGGGTGGTTTAAAGACCTATATTTGAAGCTTCGTATTTGGATATGTTTTTGGTGAATTTAAAGTCAATTTTAAAATAAAGGGGAAGAGGTTCACCATTAAGAGGAATTAGAATAACTCTAGCACCCCCACCATTTTAGCATTTGGAGCCATCAAAAAACATGGTCATTTAGTAGGTGGGCTCCTTTTGAGAGAGAGTAGTGATAGATTCATTTGGAAAGGTAAGAGGAAGAGGTTGATTATCTGGTAGAGGAGCTTCAACTAATTGATTAATGATGACTTGTCCTTTAATGGACTTTTATAAAAGGAAATCAAGATCAAACATAGCTAGGAGTATGAGCCACTTAGCCATACACCGGTTTTGATATGGCTTAGAGTGCATATATTTGAGGGGGTTAGTGTTGGTGATGACATATGTTTTATGATTAAGAAGATAGTGTTGGAGTTTGGAGGCCATGAAGACTAAGTTGAGGTAGAGTTTTTTGAGACAGGTATATCAAGTCTCATATTTTATAAGGGTGCAAATAATGTAAGAGATGGCTTGATCTTTGTTTTGTTCATCATGATGATTGATCATTACCCCTAGGGAATGATATGTGGTGGATATAGATAGGTAAAATGGTTGGTCTTCCATAGGAGGGATGAGACAAGTGGAGAGTGAAGATACTCCTTGATTGAATTGAAGGCTTGTTAACATTCCTTGGTCCACTTGAAAGAGGTGTATTTATTTAGGAGGTGGTGGAAGGGTTGATATTTATTTGATAATTGAGAGATGAAGCAATGGATGGATTGAATTTTCCCCTATAGGATATAGATTTGTATAAGGTTGGTAGGAAGAGGCATCTCCAAGATTGCTTTGACTTTGGTGGGTTCTATTTTGATTTTGTGGAGAGAAATGATGAAACCAAGAATCTTCCTAATAAGACTCCAAAAATACATTTCTTGGGGTTGAGTCTTACATGATAATGTATTAGTTAATCAAAGATGAATGTGAGAATAGCTAGGTGATCCTTACGGTGTTTAGATTTTTGAAAGAGATCATCCACATAATCCTCTATGATTTTGTGGATGAGATTTTAAAAGATATAGGTCATAGCCTACTGATAGGTTTCTCCAATATTCTTTAGTCCAAAGGGCATGACCTTATAGAAAAAGGTTCCTCATAAGGTAATAAAGGAAGTTTTGTGTTGATATTTGGGGGTAATCAAAATATGATTATATCCCAAGAAATCATCTATGAGAGATAACATTTCATGGCTGACTATAATATCAATAAGTTGGTTGATGTTCAGAAAAGGAAAGTCATCCTTTGGGCAAACAAGGCCAAGGTCATGAAATTTGATGCAAAGATGAAGGCCCCATGTGGGCTTAGTGATAGGAACAATGCTAGAAACTGATTGTGGATAGTCAATGGGCTAAATGAAGTCAACAAATAAGAGATGTTAAAGCTCTTCTTTAAAAATAAGGGATATGTGAAGATTCATCCTAAAACATTTTTATCAAAATGGCTTAACCTTAAGATGGGTAAAAATGTTGTGGAGGGAAATAGAAGGGTCAATTCCAAGCATATCTTGATAGGACCAAGCAAATGCTATACTATAGTCTCAAAGGAAATAATGGTAATCTTGTTGCTTTGTGTAACTTAAATATTCATTAATTTTGATGATATAGGGGTCATATTGAGTACCCAAGTTGGCATCAATAGTGGATTCATTTAGCATAGTTTGATTCTCAATAGGGAGAGATTTATGAATTAAGGAATCCTTGTATAGAGGTAGGTGAGAATGGAATCATCATCCTAATGTTAGATGGTGTTGATGGTCAGAGAATCACATTCAATCATTTTAGGATGAATGAGAAAAAGGGTTTTAGTTCAATCATTCTTTTGATAGGTTAGGGGGCCTAAAATAAAAGTATTGATAAAAAATGTTAGATGGGATGATATCAAAGTCCTTAGATTTAGAGGGAGATGGGGTTGGTGAGGATGTAAGTTCTTCATCAATGGTGCTAATGTTTTTTGATGATGTGGGTTCTTCTGGTGTTATAGACACAAGGCTAAAGAACTCATGATGTTTCTAATTTTTAATTATGGGTAACTCATGAGGTCCCTATTCATAGAGGCCAAGACCAAACCCCTTCAAAGCACACCAATAAAGGTAAGATTTGGGAAAGGTTGGTTTATCTAGGTAAGAAAATTTGGTGGTAAATGGTTGAATGAATAGGGTAATGATAGAATTGAGAAGTGGTTGATCAGGACCCCCATAGATGAAATTTGTTTAATTATTGGGGAGCCCAAAAGGGATGATGGTTCTAATGTTGGGATCATAAGACATGTCATTTTTGAGGTTCCCATATTCTTGCAGAGTGGGGAAAGCATCAAGAGATAAAATATATTATTCCCTAAGAGCGAGATGTTTTAATATTGATTGCAAGAGGTCCTCAACCTAAATTTGGGATGAAGGGATAGATGAGCTAGTTGAAGCTTCATACTATTGTGGGTAGGAGTGTTGATCGTTTTGGTTAGTGGGGTGGTTTTGTTATAATTTATTTGTGAGGTAAATGAAGGAGGTAAGAGGATGTAATTATGATGATATGTCATATTATAAGAGGCAAAGGGACTAATATCAGCTTTGATTGTAACAACTTATCCCTCATGCTCAAATTTGACACATCGATGTACGGTGGAAGGGGAACAACTCATATCATAGATCTAAATGTGTTTTAGTAACACATTTTATTGGAACTCACCCTCTATAATGTAAAATATCTTAGTAATGGTATGAGGCCCCAAGTGGATATATATGAAAATAATATTTAGGGTAATGCCCATGGTATCATTGAAGGAGTGAAGGATTGTTGTACTTTATGATGTGATGTTTTTGGTTAGATACATTTGGTCATATATATGGGAAAAGATAGTGTTGATGTTATCTCCTCCATAAATCATAACCCTCTTGATGTGGGTAAGATTGATGTATACTGTGATGAAGAAGGGAGGGTCAAGATTTTTAATATGAACAAGTGGTTTTTTAGACTCTTAAAAGGTGACAAGGGCAGAAAGTTGGAAGGCTCCAACAAAGGGTACAAGAGGTTGAGGATCATCTAGTTTAACCTCTATAGATTGTAAAACCTCGATAAGTGCCTGGTGATAGTAGGGCAAGGTGTTGATTAGTTCATAGAGGCTCATTTTCACCAATTTTTGGTGAATTTGTTTCAACACTAACCAATGTATGGATGGAAAAGGGTTGGAGGGAGAAGCTTCCAAAATGGATACTTTGGGTTTTGGTGGTTATGAAGGTGAGGGTGGAGATGTTTGGGTTTGGTTGGTGGATTGAGGGGTTGAAGGGTATATCCATGGGATAGATGCTTTGGTGTTTCCCTTATATTTTTATTGGGCTTGGTATTGAGTAACCACATGAATAGTGTGGATGGGAGGATTTTCTAGGTTTGATGGTTACTTCGGTTCCTCCTCCTCATCCTTGGGAAGGAGTGGGAGAGTAGGTAAATGATGCAAGAGCATCCACATACATCTTGGAAAGACATGGTCATGATTAAATTCAAATTCAATTTATTGTATTTTCCCTCTAATATGTTGTTACTAAGGAATAATTGTAAAAAAATAAAATAAAGGTAAACAGTAATTGTTGGGGCTATTGAGGAAATAAAGGAGGAGTGGTTGAAATATTTCAACTGTAAGATATTAGTGGAGATAAATCTTCTCCAAATTAGTATATTGGTTGAATGGTAAATCTTTCTTGCTGGTCTTAGTGCCCAAGTTGGGCGTAGAAGTTAGGGAGGAGGTAAAAAGAGCAAAAGAGAATTTATTTAGGGATAAGAGGATAAGAAGAGGGACGTAAAAGAGAAGGAGAGAGGAAAAATAGGGAGGATCTCCTTAGGGAGAGGAAGAGTCAAGAAGGCCATTTGGCCTGTATTATTTTGTTTTTGACCGTGGGGATAATTCAGGGTAAGAGAGATGAAGGTGCCTCGAGTAAGCACATGAAGACAAGATCGAGTCCTGAATATGGAGAAGTTCACCAGACAAATCTTTTTGGAGTAACCATAGCTAGCGTAAGAGGAAGAACCGTTTGAGAAGCCCACAGTGTTGGACAAAGGAAAACAAGCTAGAATAGAGTTCACCATTAGAGGCCAAACATGAGCATATGAAGAAATTACAAATATAGATAAAAAATGGATGGACTTTGGCTTCTTACCAGGAAGGTATTTTTTGTCTATGTAACTACCATTGTATGTTATAAGAGCCTCAGTCATTTGGATCTCTATTGTTTTAAATGAGGCTAATTTAATGTGGACAAAGGAAAGGCTTGCCATTTGGGATGCATCTATTAGTAAGGCCTGATGGCCATGGACGTAGGTCAGAACGGACACAACAGACCCGAGTTGGGAACATTTGAATAGTCCTGAATATATATAAAAAAGAAGCTCACAGCATATAGAATGTAAACATTTCATCTATTTGGAGCTAAGTCAAAGGTGGTCTTATTTAAATACATGAACTGAGCCATTTGAGGATGGAATATCTATTCTATAAATTCTTTGGCTGTATTAGATAGCTATGTAATTGCAAATACACCAAAATATTGAGAAGCACATTATTGAATGCGTTGGGTAAGCGATATTGACTCATATGATATGTATGTATGTCAGTTTAAATTAAAAACATTACAATTACTTACAAGGTCATTGAGCCAAGGTGAGATGATATGTGTTATTGCAGAATTGATTATGCCTATTTGAAGGCTTTATAACCATGGGTAAAAATAGTCCTGAGTTTAATCATGAGACCACCTATTTTGTGAGGTGAATGGTGTATATCTACACAGTCTTGAATGGAGAAGAATGCATATTTAGTAAGGCTTATAAGCCAGGCTAATGAAGAGGGTTTGATTTGATGCATAATCTCAAATGTCTTTTATATTCATTTTGTCACAGGAAGGTTATTAAATATAGTTGTTGTGCCAGTCAAAGGAGTTTACAGGGCTTTAAATCCATAGACACTTGTTTGCAGTCTAAGGTCAGTGCATAAATTTGATCTAGTGCATCCAAATTCTCCATATCTCAAAGCTTTCCAAAATCTACGGACTCTACAGGCTTGAATCTATGGACTCTACAAGCTTGAATCTATGGACTCTACAGGCTTGAATCTATGGACTGTGCAGGAAATGGAAAATCTATGGACTCTGTAGGGTCACCAATTATGATTTTGTGTTGTGGATGATTGCTAGAGTTTCTACCATGGCTTGTGATATTCTAGAAGTGATTGGAATAGCGTTTTCCCTAAATATGTTTTTCAGCATCCCTGTATGGTGTGGAGTTCTTCTTATAGGATTGAGTACACTGTTTCTTCTTGCTTTGCTGAAATATGGGGTGCGTAAGGTCATTGGCCATAGGTTCATAACTATGGATCTGCATATTCATTTTTATGATTTTGATATTGATAAATATTAGTCTGAGGACAGTTTCATCAGTAAAGGTTGGGTTGATGGTAAGATTGATAGTGTGGGTAAGAAGGGTTCATCTGATAATAGATCATCCTCATCATATAGGGTATGAATGAGTGCTTGGAGAGCTCTATAATTCTCTATTTCATGTCTCAGTGCCCTATGGTATGCGTAGATCATGTAATCATTAAACCAAGAGGGTTTGGTATTAAAAGGGTAGAATGGTTTGATAGGTGGTAAGCTAGTGGATGAAGTTTGCAATAACCTTTGTAGGATGGTTTAGTAGGATTCATTTAAAGGTGTTAGAGGTGATGGTTTTATAGTTTTAGTTATGGAAGCCTTTTTGGAAAAAACTTTCACCTTAGAAGTTATAGGTGATGGAATGGTTTTAGTTCATGGCTGGGATTGCTTAGTTATGGTTGATTTAGGGGTAGATGACTTGAAAGTGGGAGACTTAGATGATGAAGGTTTATCTATAAGTGGTAAAGTAGAGGTAGATAGGTTAGTTTAAAATGATGGATAACTAGAGGGTTTGATGGGTATAGGTGGAGAAAAGGGGGATGGTTTCTTAGAGGAAAAATAGGTAATTGGGATGGTAGAAGGATGGGGTCCTAAGATGGAAGGTAAGTGAGAAGGAGGTGGTATGGGTCTAGTTCAAGGTGGAGGTTTGGGTAAATATACCTTCTTAGTTGGTTTAGTTGGATTTTTCTTTGGTGGACTAGATAGGGTTAAGTCCAAATTCAAAGGGGGGGGTGTGTGACTAGGTGTGGGAAGAATTCCTAGGTTCTTGATCACTTTGGTGAGAGAAGATTAAGGTGATTTGGCAATTCTAGGTGTAGGTGGTTGGGATGGTTCACTTATGGTTTTGGAAGAGGTAATAATGGGTTTAAGGGTGGATTCAAGTGAATTTGATGATTCAGATTTGTTTTGGTAAGGAAGTCCAAGATGATGCCAAAATGTGGTTATATCAAAGTTGGGTTGGGAAGTGAACTCTAAACTTTAGACTAGCCTAGAAAAGGGCTTGTATATGGGTTTAGTTCCTTATTCATTGTTTTCAAAGATTAAGACCTTAAGTAGATAAGAAGGAATGGTTTATCAATCCTTATTTTTTATAAATGGTTCCAAAATTGGTGGTTGGGTAGATGAGGTAGCCTTCTCTTGGTTTGGGATAGTTTTTAAAGAGGGTATGGATGGTTTTATGATGGGGAGGTAGGTGTAGTTTCCCAAAGTAAAAGAGTGGATAGGGTTGCTTCCTTTGCTTGAGTGTCCAAGGGAATGGAGGGTAGTTATATCACTTGAATAGGTGGAGTGGAAGAACAAGGGGTGGTTAATGTAATGGTTTTATCCTTCAGTGTTTCCACCAAAGGAAAGGTAGATAAATCTAAGGTCTCATAAAATGAAGAGGGAGGGGTGGTTGAGTCCTCCATTTGCGTATCCAAAGGATTAGTAGGTGAGTTCACCACTTTTATAACTGAAATAGAGGAAGAGGTGGTTCAGGTAATGGTCTCCATAATAATGAGCTCACTATTATTAACATTGATTGTGTTTGCCTCATGAGAATGAGATGATTTAGGTTTTTTTGTCATGGTGATGGGTAGAAGGAGCATGATTGGGAAAAGGTTTATAGAAGATTTTGAGGGAATGATTAGGAGGTACATTAGGATTATCTAAAGTAAGCTCTCCACTATCACTCAAGTTTTAGACAAGACATTTAAAGGTGTTGCATCTATTAATGTCATGTTTTATGACTTGGTGAAAGGAATAATGGTTATTCCCATTATACCAACCTAGCATGGAGCAAGAAACATCAAATTATTGGGGTGTTTTAATAGGTGGAAGTTGGATGAGGTTGGATTTGAAAAATTTATCCAAAAATGATGTATAATATTATCCAATGGGAGTATATTATTTTGGAGGAGCTTGGTTTGGTTTCAATTTTTCTGATACAGAGGGTTGGAAGAATTGGTTCAAGATGGTTGGTTAATAGTTAGAGGTGGAGTGGTTTTTAGAACAACTAAGTTTATGTATGATTTTTATTTGGTATTGGATTGGTGAGTGGTTTTGGTGGAAAAAGGGTCATTCAATTTAAAGATAGAAGTTTTGTTCTGAAGTTTCAATTTTTCTTTGTCATTCACCTAGTTTTCTAGTTTACATGCCATGGTGAATGCCTCACCAAAAGTTCTAAATGTTTGAACTTGAATAGTGGGGGCTATGTGTTTGGTATAAACTCAAGAGAAGAGTTCAATAAATTTAGGTTGGGGTAAGGAGAAAGAAAGTTAGTTGATGAGACCTCTCCATCTAGCCATGAAATCAACAATTGACTCATCATCAAATTGCTTAATAGAGTAGAGGTCAGTAAGAGAAACCTTTTTAGATATATTTATCAAGAAATGCTCTAAAATGATTTGGGCTAGTTAGGAGAAAGAAAAGATAGAGTGCATGGGAAGAGCACTATACCAATCAAGGGTTGGTCTTGATAAGGACATGGGGAAGGTTTGAAGAAGGAGAGAATCATCATACATGATCAAATAAAAAGAGTGATGAAATGCCCTCAAATGTTGTTGGGGGTCCTCTTTACCTTAGAATTTATAAAACTTGGGTAATTCCCATTAAAGAGGATAAGCATGGATAAGAATAGATAGATTTATGGGTTTATTAAATATTTTATCATAAGATAGAAGGTTATGAGACCTAGAAATAGATGATTCTAGGTTAGTCATTTTATCCATTAACATTTGGACCAAATTTGGTTGAGGCTGGGAAGCTGCATAATTAAGAGGCACATTCTATTGAGGTTGGTTGGAAACTATGTAAGTATAGGTGGTAGAAAGTGCTAAAGAATCCACATATTAGTAAGTGGTCATAAGAGGTTGAGATAGTGCCACATAAGGGTTGATTGACACAAATTGTTGGGTGAAAGGTGCTATATAGATTTGCAAGTTAGGGACATATTGATAGGTCATCATGGGTACTTATTGAGGGATAGATTTGGGTGACTTAAAGGTATGGTTGAGGTAGTGGGTTGAGGTTGGGTAGGTTGAGGTTGAGTGGTGACTCTAGTGATAATGGGTGGAAGTGTTTGAGGTATAGAAAGCACCAAGTTTTGAAATTGGGTAGAAGTTGGTGGATTGGTTATAATAAAAGGAAGGGTGGAAAATAGGGTAGAAGATAACCCCATGGTAGGTGGAGTATAGGTAACTAAAGGTAGATTTGAACTGGGTTATCTTTTACCCTATTTTCCTTAGAATGTGGAGTATAGGTAACCTCCTAGAAGATAACTGGGGGTGTGGTAGGAGGTGTTTGTTTATAGGTTAGAATGTTGGATTGGGTTTGGGTAGTGGTAGTGGATAAAAAGGATGTTTGGATGTTCAATGGTTGGGTTGAGGTAACACCCACCATAATAAGGGGAGGCATACGATAATAAGGATCCATAGGAAGAATCGAAGCAATAGAGGTACACTAAGGTAAGGTGTTAAGATAGTGTTGAATGCCCACCAGATTATTGTCAAGCAAGGTAGTAAAATCTATATCACCCTTAAAAATAACAAGGATTCTAGTAGGAGGGGGAGAAAATGAGGTGAACCCTCATCATTATAATTATATTCCATGGAGGAAGAAGAAGAAGGTGGTGGTTGATTGGTTTGGTTTCTTGGCTACTATCTAGTAAAGACCATGTAAAAAATTAGGAAATAATATGATGAAACTCACACCTCAAACAAAGATAAAGCAAAAGAAAATAATTCAAGGAAAAAAATACATACACTAAAAGTGTATTAAATCCTAGGATTCTTTTTAGATCACTTTTGGCTTATTCCTTATAAAGTGTGAAGAGGGAATTTGGCTTGTAGATTGGGTACTAAAAGGAAATCTAAGGTTGGTTTCAGGTTGTATTCAAGTTCTTAATAGAGAAATATATATTGAACTTCAGTATGTGGCTTGGTATTGGGGCCTACCCCCTCACTTCACACACTACAACAATAGGGGTGTTAGGTGCTTAGCCAAAATATACCAAATTTTAGAGTTTATACTCAACCAGAGAGCTAAGTTAGTTCTCCCCTTGGTGGTGAAATCTATTTAGGATAGTTGGGAAGGGGTAAGGTTACTGCTAGGTGATGAAATCCTAGTTGGGCCTTATCTCAGGTATGTCTTGATGTATTAATTATTTTGTGGTTTGGCTTAAGGGTGTGATAACAAATGTGAAATATATGATTAATCACTTTGCCTCCTAAGTTACTAGATGAACCAAAACAAGTAGGAAATCAATGTATGTAAGAGGTTTATTTAAGCCCAAAAATAAAAATAAAAATTTCATTAGATGAGAAAACAATAAAGGAAGGAAAACAAATACTATGTCCCACTGGGTGTGCCAAAATGTTTTAATTAATTTTCACTCATTTATTTGGCTTAGAAGGAATAACCTGAAGATAATAAAGACACTATAAAAGGGGTTACAAGATGGATGGTTGAGTGGGCTACCTAGAGTAAGGTAGATTAAAGAAGCATGTTACTTGTTAAGAGGCTGCCAATCCACTATTATAATAATTAAGTTGATATAAATGATAGGAGAGACTAATTGAATTAATATAACTAGGACGTAAATATATGTAAGATGAGATGAAAGTGAATTGTTAGATTAAAAAAACATTAAATATAGTAAAAGTAGGTCAATACTCATGCTAAGATAGTTGGAGTCAGGTTTAGAAAATCAAAAAGGTCTTTGTGAATAGGCACAAACATAGAAAATAGGGTTTAGTTGTGGTCAAAGGGGTAAAAATAACTTGTTATTTTCTACCATAGTGACCATCAATGGTTGTTTGAACCATCAGTAGTTAGGATAACTGTCGATGATTAGGTAATCGATGATGATTGAGATGACCATTTGTAATTAAGATAAATGGTGGTGGTTACCTGTGTGATTCTAGAAATGATAAAAAAAGGATTGTAGATTGGGTATTTTTGGCAAACAAAGGTATATTATGGATTAGGGGAATGAAAAATAAGATACTAATGGGTTTGATAGGGTAGGGAGATCATAAATGGAATATTAATCAAAGAAAACAAACAAAAGGTACCTATAACTTATGGTGGAAGGCAAAAATAATTTCGCTAGAGTGGCAGTACTTTGGCCTCTGAAAGTGATTTCAATATCACTTTAAGTCTCCAGTGATGTTGCTTTCTTGATGAAAGGATGTTGGATACCCATATGCAAAGGAGCTTGGATGCAAGATTTTAGATTGTGGATCCATTTCACTTTCTCTTCTTCTTTTATAATATGAAGTTACTAATATGATAAGGGGATAAAGTTATCAATTCATGATAATTCAAATCTAGCTTTAAAATTAAGTTTCCATTTAGGGAGATAATTATCTCACACAAAGTTTTCAATGCTTTAAAACTTTAAATTAGGGTTGGAGACCTGACCATTGATGCTCAAGCCAACTATCGATGGTTAGGCTGACCATCAACAGTCGAGGAGCCAAAAGAAAATGGGTTAAAGCAAGCTAAAATGGGTGAATTAAATGTTTTAGTCAAATGTGTTAAGTTATGGGTTTTATAACATCAAGTTAGTAAATGAGTCTAATTGACTAGGTGGTTCACTAGATGTGAGGTCAGATGAGGGTCAAAAGGTAGTTTGACAGTGAAAGCTATCATGTGCAGTTTTCAAGTGTTTACACTTATACTTTGACTTGATAAAGATGCTTATTTATCAAGTATTGGAGTTGAGATAGGTCCAAACCAAACCTTGGATATTTAAAGAGGTATATTTTAAGGTAATTATACCCCTAATATGGTGTGAAGGTGAGTTATGACACAATCATTGAGATTGTTGAATCTCAATTGCACAACTCAAGTGACAATACAATAAAATCCAAGTTAAGTCATATAACCAACTCAACATAAAAAATGGAAGTAGTGTTATGCCATTTGGGATATTTAATCTCAACAATAATACTCAACAGAGCTAACTACTATAGACAAAAAATACTCAAAATGGTGCTTCCTAGTGAAATGATGTTTCTTGGTAAATATGTTTGAATATGTAATTATAAATTTTTTATGTAATTTCATGGAATATGCACCTATAATGTGTCTTAATCTAAAATATATGTTAAAATATAACATATAATCTATAATTATATAGAATATTTATCACAAATCTACGAAACTATGTCCCAAATATATAAAATTCACTACAACATATAATATTTAGACCCAAGTGTATATATAAATTATGTAAAATATAATGAAATTATGGAAATTATGATAGCTTTATAATTGTGGAGTTCATGTCTCTATGACATTACCCCACTAATATTACCCCATTTTGAGGTGAGGGAAATGGAATTTGGTAGTTACCATACCTCAAAAGGATAAAATTAACTATAATCTTTGTATGAATCATAGAGCACATAAGAGTAACATGTCTAAGTAGATATATCAAGGAAGCACATAGTATGTGATAAAAATAATCTATAAGATTATTGATATAGATCATGGTAAAATCTAGGAAGTAACAATATAATCTCAACAAAAATCAAGCATGCACACAAGATCACTCAATTTCACACAAAATGGGTCTAAAGAGACTACAAGGGGAATATTAAAATGCTGCACACTTGAAAGAAAGACATATTCAAATGTCTTCAAAATAAATCAACATATAGTGGCATAGGGGCCAACAAACAAGGAATATATTCAAATTTTATGTAATCAATACAATAACAAACAATAAAAATACACTCAAAGAAGTAACAATGTGAATAAATAGAGTATAAGTAACCATCGTAATCATATCCTACTAGTCACTATATATTTGTGTGTGTGTGTGTGTGTGTTAGAAAAAATTTCATGTAACATATAATATAAATTAACATATGAAATATTTAAGCTTGAGTATAGGTATGTGTAAGCATTAGTATATGATCTCAACATGATAATGAAAAGGTGATCATAAATTAATATAGCATATTTCAATCATGACCAAAAAAGGAAGAAACCCCTAGTGCATTGTATGATGTGGGAAGATGAGAGGTCTAACATTTTTTTGTACAAGTATCACGAGTCTGATGTATATCACACTAAAATATGCATGAAACATATATGTGTATATAAATGATATGATTTATACTAACATAAATTAAACAATATAGATGTCAATGAGATAGTAGACATGTGAATGATGAATATTTTTTAAGTTTTGATTTTATTTGAATGTTTTCAAATTATATTGAGTCTATATATTTTTTTAATTTTATGGAATATTTGGAAAGTAAAAGGTATAACCTATGATCCCATCTAAGGGATGGTCACATGTAGCTCTAAACTTAGAATATGAAACATCAAATTTGTGATACTATCAAGGGGGATGTATAAATGTTGTATTTGACACTTTAGACTTTGTGGTACTCTGTATATGTCTCATAGGAATTTATGGTCATGAAAATGTAATAGGAGTAGGGATTCATGGAACCCATTATTTAGTTCTATAGGATTTATTAAGTGTAGATGTAATTGAAACTATTAGTAATATGATTGCATTGATGTCAAAAAGGGAGATTATTGGCATTATGGATGTAATTGATGCTCAGGGATGAATATGGTGATATCAAGATGCGCAAGGAATCCTACTAGAGATCAAAGATGATTGGAGTGCTTGTGTGCATGAGTGGAATTCATCTAGTTCTTCATTTTGTTCGTCTAAAGATTTTAGGTCTATGATAAGAAAATTTGAATAGGCAATTTGTTGATGTCACCCTTACCATGTGTGGATGAGTCTAAAGAGCTGGTCATATGGTTATGATCACATTATTCTATAGTTTATATGTGCTATATTTGAAGTCATGCGATGAAGCACGATAGAAGAAATGAGGATGCAAAGTTGGCTACTCAAATAGAATTCACTAAGTTTTTACACTTAGCCAAATTTGCAAAAGGGTTTAAGCGTAGCCAAATAAGAATGTTGATGAGGTCATCATTCACATGCATAGAGGTGTCACAACAAAATGATCATATGGGTTTGTTCATTTTTGTGCCTAATTTCAATGTGCTAAATCTTAGATTACACAATATAGTGCAACAAAATATATGAATATACAAAGTTGGGATCCTAGGCATTTTGATTGTGTTTTCCCATAGTCAAATTTATAGATGGTAAGAAAAAGATGAGTATGCATATTTATGATGTCATATATTGCATTTATAAAGGTTTCTAGAGTAGATGAATATATGGTTAGAATACCCTATGTGAGAGGATCTTATGTGCTAAATTATAGGTCATATAACAAAGTGCATCAAAAGTTATTCAAGACCAAAGTTGGCCTTCCAAATAGTTCTAAGCATAGTTAGCTATGTGGTAGAATAATTTGAGTGAGAAGATTAATATCATTATATCTATCATGCATTAAGGATTCAAGAATATATGAGCATATGGGTTTGTTCATTATCATGCCTAGTTTATATGGTTTAAATGTTAGAATAGGTGGATGAGCGAAGCAAAAGATATAAAGGTGAAAAGTTAGCCTTCCAAGAATATTGAGATGGTCCCCATACTTAGTCAAATCTACATAAGGTAAAGTGTGAGCTTGTTAGAAGATCTAATGATGAATTCTTAATCATACATTGAAGATTCAATGATGTGAAAGAAAATGAATATGTTTAAGACACCGATGAGTGAATGCACTAGTGACGAGTGTCACAATCATAGAGATTACATAATAAATATACAGTGTATTTCAAATTCAAATAGTCAATAAGAAATGTGATAATGATAAGTGTGCCAATAGAGAGAATTAATAGCAATGTACAGAAGGCACATGTTAATGTTGAATGTCACATTTATAAGATCTCATTAGAGATAAAGTTTGAGCTTATAATAATATCAAATAGTGAGTGGTTGATAGTGAAATGAAGATATAATAGAGTGATTGAACTCAATAGGACCAAGTGTTCCATGTTTAATGACATAGAGGCAAGTTAAAAACTAAGATAGTTTAACAAGATCAATAGATTATATTCATTATAAATCTAAGGATGTGATGAGATGAGGATAAGTAGTCAATATTTAACCATAGATAGAGATAACATTCATGCAACTATGAATATCTAACAACACATAGGAACTCAGATTAGAAAGATCAATGAATGCATTTTCAATTTAAAAAATTAAAGTCTAGAAGCATATAAATATTAAATAGAACACATGAGCCTATCATAACTTGATCCAAATAGAGGTAACAGACTACATTTTATTTGATTCAGGTGAAATTTTGCTAGGGATATGCCTTTGCAAAAGTGGAAGAACTAATTCTTCTCCAAAATGCGAAGTTACAATATATAGAAGAAAGGAGAAAGAAACTTGGCGCTTCTTTGACAAATTGGCCTATCGTATCCCATTGGAAAGAGGAAAAAACTATTGTGTTGTCATCATTCTAGAAGAAGCCTACTAGAACCATGTTGTATAATTTCCAAATTTGACTTTGGCATTTGAGCTTTAATGTGGAAGCATGGGTCGCACCTCTTTTCTGCCAACAGATTGAAATTTGTCCCTCTTTTAAATGCACGGACCCTGCTGCTTGATGTTGTGCCATCTGGGGATTAATAGGTAATAAATTACCTTATCTTACCACTTGAACCACCTTGTAACTTCTACACCATGTCACTCTCCTTGTCTGTCACTTTGTCAATTTGTCTTTCTTGTCTCTTTTGGCTTAGTTGGCCCCCCAGGGGCAAACTTTCAGTAGGTCACTACATTTCTGGCTCTTGATAATGCTTTCTCAGCTGGAAACAAAGGCCATTTTATTCTACTAAATTTGATGCTCAACCAACCATCGAGCTTTGAAAATCAATGAATATTCCATCTTCTTGAAATTTATAGCTTCTTGAGCATCATCACTTGAGAACCAATGGCTAAACCATTCTGCTAAACTTGACGTCCACCGGGACGTCATCAAGTCCATTGTTGACTCAGCTGGGTCCAACACCACACGGCATCCTTTCCTTCCTCAGCCCTTTGAAAAGTCCTTTGTATGGCTAGAAGTCCCTCACAAGGGCACCTGCCCTTTGGGGTCCTTCGATGAGTCCTTGTTTGCTTGGACTATTCTCCAAGCTCCCACGGGCAAATTGCCCATGGATAATTTCCTGGAGTTAAATTTCCTCAGGCTTGACTGTGGCTTTGCTTTGTTTTCACAGACAAATTGTCCATGAGAATTCTCCCACCTGGCCTTTGCTTTGATTGGAAATGTGCTCGAATTCCTTCAGACTTTTTATTTGAAGGAATTCCTTTGGGCAAAAAGTCTGAAGGAATTCAGGGCTTTTCAATTTGAACTTTATAAATTGGGCCATTCCAATTTCCATGCAAATGTTAAGTGCTTGCCCCCTGAAAGGGTATTTTGACCATTTGAATACCCTTTGGCTTGGGGCATACCTTTGAACTGGGCCATTGAACCAAAATGGTTCAATAGTTTAAATAAGTGCACCGATGAGCCAAAAGGCAAAAGCCAATGAACCATGCCAAGCCGATGAAATTTGTTTGAACCACCATGTTGAACGAAGCAGCTTTGAACTTTTGACTTGAACCAAGCTTGTTGAACCAAAAAAGGTTCAACGGGTTGGTTCAACCATTGTTGAACTGAGATCGAACCAAGGCTGAACTGAAACATGAATTGCAAACCCAAAAATGACTGGTTTTAAAATGTAGGGGGAAAGAAGGTCACCACAATTTTGCTTTTGGGCAAAAATTGGTCAACAATACCAAAGTTCAACATAGAATTTTTATCTTGAGTGCCTAAACAACCTGAAACCAACCTTACATTGCCTTTTTAGTACCTGATCTACAGCCAAATTCCCTCTTCACACTTTATAAGGCATAAACCAAAAGTTTTAAAAGAGTTCTAGGATTTAATGCACTTTTAGTGTATGCATTATTTGCCTTGAACTTTTTTCTTTTGATGACTCTTTTTTTTAGGTGTGATTTTTGCTATATCATTTCTTAGTTTCTCACATAGTCTTTACTAGAAGAAACTGAGAGACCAAACCAATCAACCACCACCTTCTTCTTCTTCCTCCATGGAATATAATATAATGATGAGGGTTCGCATCATTTTTTTCCCACTCCCATCATAATCCCAATTTTTTATGAAGGTGATGTGGACTTCATTTCCTTTCTTGATAACAACCCAATGGCCCCTCAACATTATCTTAACAACTTATCTCATCATACCTCTATTACTTTGGCTCCTCCTACAGATCATGGTATACTTCCCAACCTTATAGTGGGTGTGACATCAACCCAAACCTTATTGATCCAATCCTCTTATTCCTCCAACATCCCATCTACTACGACTACCTAGACCCAATCCAATATTCCAACCTCTAACCAAACACCTCCTATCACACCCCAAACTTCACATATAGGTTCAAATCTGCCTTTAGTTACCTATACTCCACCTATCATGGGGTTATATTCTACCCCTATTTCTACCCTTCCCCTTATCTCAACCAATCCCCTAACTTCCACACCATTTCATAACTTGGTGTTTTCTATACCTCAAAAACTTCCACCCATTAGCACTAGAGTCACCACTCAACCTCAGCCTACCCAACCTCAACCCACTACCTCAACCATACTTTTAAGTCAACCCACATCTATCCCTCAACAAGTACTCATAACAACCTATCAATATGTCCTAAACCCATAGAGATATATAACACATTCCACCCAACCATTTGTGTCAATTAACCCTTATGTGGCACCATCTCAACCTCTTGTGACCACTTACCAATATGTGGCTTCTTCAGTACCTTATATCACCTATCCATGCATGGATACCACCCAATATCAATAGAATTTGCCCCTCAATTATGAATCTTCCTAACCCTAACTATATTTTATCAATATGTTAATGGAAAAAATAACAAACTTGGAGTCATCCATCTCTGAGTCTCATAACCTTTTATCCTATGATCAAATTTGTGATGAACCCATTCATCCATCTGTTCCCATCCACTCTTATCCTCCTCAAAGGGAACTACCCAAGTTTTTCAAATTCCAAGGCAAGGAAGACCCCAACAACATGTAAGGTCATTCCATCATTCTTGTTATTTAATCACATATTATGATTCTCTTCTTTTAACCTTCCTCGTGTCCTTATTAAGAATCACCCTTGATTAGTATAGTTTTCTTCCCATGCACTCCATATTTTCTTTCTCCCAATTGGCCCAAATATTTTTAGAATATTTCTTAGTAAATATATCTAAAAAGGTTTCCATTACTGACTCTATTCCATTAAGCAATTTATTGATGAGTCAATTTTTGATTTTGTGGCTAAATGGAGAGGTCTCATCAACCAACTTTATTTATCCTTAACCCAACCAAAATTGATTTAAATCTTGTCTAGGGGTTGTGCCAAATATATTTCCACCACTCTTCAAGTTCAAACCTTCAAAATGTTTGATGAAGCATTTACCATGGCACATAAACTAGAAAATCAAGCCATTGATGAAGGGAAATTAAAATTACAAAACAAAAATTATATCATTAAATCCAATAACCCTTCCTCCACCAAAACCAACAACCAATCCAATATCAAAGCAAAAGCATCTACAAACTTAGTTGTTCTAAAAACCACTCCACCTCCAACTATCAACTAACCACCTCAAACCAATTTCTTCAAATGCTTCTTATCAATAAAATCGAAACCAAAACTGAGCTCCTCCAAAATAATATACTCCCATTAGATAATCTTATACATCAAGTTTGGATAAATTACTCAAAGATAACCTCATCCAACTACCACCAATTAAACCACCCTAATAATTTTATGCTTCTTGACCTATACCTAGGTTGTATTATGAGAATGACCATTGTGCCTTTTACTGAGTTGTTCGACATGACATTAATAGATGTAATACTTTCAAAATTGTTTTCTAAAATTTGATTGATAGTGGAGAACTTGCATTTGATAATCCCAATGCACCTCATAATCAATCCCTTGATATCTTTTGAAAACCTTTTTCCAATCATGATTCTTCTACCCATCCCCATGACAATAAACCTGAATCATCTCATTCTCATGAGGCATACACAATCAATGTTATTAATAACGAGCCCATTATTGAAGAGACCATTACCTCAATCACCCAAATCAAAACAATTAACTCACCTCCTATTTATTTTATTACCCAAACAAATTAATCAAACACTCCTCTCTCTTCATTTGAGGATGCCTTAGCTATATCTACCACTCCTTTGATGGAAACACCAAAGTAGGCAACCTTTGTTATAACCATTTCTTCTTCTTCAAATCCACCCATTTAAGTGGTAGAACCTCCCTCCATTTCTTTGGACACCCAAAAAATGGAAGCAACTCTATCCATTCCTTCACTTGAGGACACCATACCTACTTCCCTTATCATTGAATCATACATTTTTTCTTTGGAAACCATCCCACAGGAGGAGATTACCTCTTCTACCCAAATACCAATTTTTGAACCATCCATCAAAATTAAAAAAACCATTCCCTCTTCTCCACCAAAAGTCTTAAGCTTTAAAACTAATAATCAAGGAACTAAACCCATTGAAAAGCCCTTTTTTAGACTAGTCCAAAGTTTAGAGTTCACTTCCCAACCCAAATTTGATAGAACCACTTTCTAGCATCATCTCAAGCCCCCTTACCAAAATAAATCTAAATAATCAACCTCCCCTACATCCACCCTTAAACCCATTATTACATCTTTTCCAAATACTTCTTCCAAAACCATAAGTGAACCATCCCAACCACCTCTACCTAAAATTGCCAAATCACCTTACGCTTCTCTCACCAAATTGGTGAAGGCTATAGGAATCCTCCCCACACCTAGCCACACTCACCCCTCCTTAAATTTGGAATTAACTCCATCTAGTTCACCAAAGGAAAATTCAGCTAAACTAACTAAGAAGGTAGAGTTACACAAACCTCCACGTTGAACTATACCCATACCACCTCCTTCCCACTTACATTATATTTTAGGACCCCATCTTTCTACCATCCCAACTACCTATTCTTCCTCTAAGAAACCATCCATGTTTTCTCTACCTATACCCTTCAAACCGTTTAGTTATCCATCATTTTTAACCAACCTATCTACCTCTACTGTCCCACCTATAACTAAACCTTTATCATCCAAGCCTTCCATATCCAAATATTTAACTTCCAAACCAACTATAACCAAGAAAACCCCTCCAAAACCACCAATTAAAACCATTCATCCCAATAGAACTACCATGGTAAAGCCTACACCCAAGAAGGATTCCATCCCTAAAACTATAAACCCATCACCTCCAATGCCTTTGAATGAATCCTACTAAAATATATTACATAGGTTGTTACAAAGTTATTCCATTAGCCTACCACCTATCAAACCATTCTACCATTCCAATACCAAACCCTCCTCATTTAATGATAACTTGATATGTGCATATCATAGGGAACTAGGACATGACATAGATAATTGAAAATCTCTCCAAGCATTTATTCATAGCCTATATGATGAGGATGATCTATTATTAGATGAACCCTTTTTACCCCTATTACCAATCTTACCATCCACCCAACATATAGTACCTACTCTCCCACTCCTACCCAAGGGTGAGAGGGAGGAACTAGAGAAACCACCAAACCTAGAAAAACCCCTTGTCCACACTATTTATGTGGTTACATGATCCCAAGCTCAATAGAAATATAAGGGAAAAGCTAAGGCATCCATTCCATGGACTTACCCTTCAACACCTAAACCTTCCAACCAAAACCAAACATCTACACCCTCACCTTCACAACCACTAAAACCTAAAGTATCAATTTTGGGAGCTTCTCCTTCCAACCCTTCTACATCCATGTAGTAGTTCATGTTTAAACAAATTCACTGAACACTGGTGAAAATGAGACTTTATGAACTAGTCAACACCTTGCCCCTCCATCACTAGACATTGATCAAGGCTCTATAATATATATAGAGGTTCAACCATATGATTCTCAACCTCTTACACCCTTTGTTAGAGCCCTCCAACTTTCCACCCTTGTCACCTTTCAAGATTCTAAAATACCTCTTGATAATCTTAAAGACTCTTATCCTCCCCTTTATATCACAACATACATCAATCAAACCCACATCAAAAGGGTTATGACTGATGGAGAAGCTAGCATCAACATTATCTCCTCCCATGCATATGACCAACGTTAGCTTCCCAAAAACATCATGTCAAAAAAATTGATAGTTTTTCACTCCTTCAATGATACCATCACCACTACCTTAGGGAATGTTATCCTCCATATCCACTTGGGGCCTTGTACCATTCCCAAAATATTTTACATTATATAGGGTGAGTTTAAATACAATGTCTTACTTGGATTCCCTTGGATCTAGTATATGAGTTTCATCCCTTCCACCTTACACCGATGTGTTAAATTTGAGCATGAGGGACAAGTTATTACCATCAAAGATGACACTTATCCTTTTAACTCTTGAAATATGACATACCATCTTAATGACATTCTTCTACCTCCTTCATCTACATCATAACCAACTTCTAACAAAACCACCCCACCAACCAAAACCATCAACACTTTTGCTCACAATGATGATGAAGAATTAACTAGCTTAACCATCCCTTCATCTCAAATTCTAGTTGATGACCCCTTGTAATCCACATTCTAATATCTCTCTCTTGGGGAATATTGCCTTTTAAATCTAGATGCTTTTCCCACCCTATAAGAATATGGGAACCTCAAATATGACCCTTCCTATGACCTCCACATTATAACCATCCTCCCTTTTGGGATAAACAACAATCAAACAAATTTCATCTATGGGGGACTTAATTGGCCACTCCTCATTCCTAACACTACCCTGTTCATCTAACCATTCACCACCAATTTTTATTACTTGGAAAAATTGAACTTTGTCAAAGTTTACCTTTATAGGTATGCTTGGAAGGGATTATTCTTGGCCTCTATGAATAGGGACCTCATGAGTTACCTATAATCAAAACTCAAAAACCTCATGAGTTCTTTGGCCTTATGTTTGTACCACTAGAAGAACCCACATCACCAAAACCCATTGCCACTGTCGATGAAGAACTTCCATCCTCACCAAACCCCATCTCCCTCCAACTTTAAGAATGTTGATATCATCCCATCCAACTTTTTTATCAATACCATTAGTTTGGGCCCCCTAACCTATCAAAAGGTTAGCCAAAATAAAACCCTTCTTCTCATCCATCCTGAAATGATTAAACATGATTCTCCTACCATCAACACCATCTAATGTTAGGATGATTCCATTCTCACCTACCTCAATGTAGGGTATTCTTCAATTCATAAATCCCTTCCTCTTGAGAACCAAACCATGTTGACTGAATCCACTATTGATGTCAATTTGGGTACTCAGGATATCCCATGTATCATCAAAATCAACCATATTTAAATTCTACCAAGAAACAAGATTACCCTTCTTTCCTTTGAGATTTTAGCATAGAATTTGCTTGATCCTACCAAGATATGCCCAAAATTGACCCTTATATTTCCATCCACAACATTATTACCCATCCTAAGGCTAAACTAATTTAGCAAAAGCTTTATAGGATGCATCCTCACATAGCCCTTCTTGTTGAAGAAGAGCTTCATCATCTCTTATCCATCAACTTCATTCAACTCATTGATTATCCACAATAGGTTTCCAAAATCATTCCCATCACCAAATCCACAAGGGGCCTTCACCTCTACATATATTTTCATGACTTTCCTCTACCTAACATTGACCAACTTGTTGATCTCACATCTAGTCATGAAATGTTATCTCTCATAGATGGCTTCTCAAGATATAATCAGATCTTGATTTCCCCCAAATATTAGCATAAAAGTTCCTTATCCCCCATGGGGAACCTTCTACTATAGGGTCATGCCTTTTGGACTTAAGAATGCTAGAGAAACTATCATCGAGCTAAGACTTATATCTTTCATGTCTCATACATAAAATAATAGAGGGCCATGTGGATGTTCTCCCTAGGAAATCTAAACACTGCAAGGATCACCTAGTTGTTCTCACCATCATCTTTGATTAGGTAATCCATTTTCATATCAGGCTCAACCCCAAGAAATGTATTTTGGAGTCCTAGTGGGTAAGCTTCTTGGTTTCATCATTTCTCTTTATGGAATTGAAATAGACCCCACCAAAGTCTAAAAAATCTTAGAGATGCCTCCTTTTACCAACCTTACACAACTCTATAAACTACAAGGAAAACTTCAATCTATCTATTTCTTAATTTCTCAGTTATTCGATAAATGTCAACCCTTTCACCACCTTCTACAAAAGATACCTATTGTAAGTGGACTAAGGAATGTTAACAAGCCTTTGATTTAATCAAATAATATCTTCTTTGTCCACCTATCCTCATTCCTCTTAAGGAAAACCAACCCTTTTACCTATATATATATCTACCATAAACCATTCCTTAAGGGCAATGTTAGCTCATCGTGATGAACATAATAAAGAGTAAGCCATTTATTACATTAGGTTCACCCTTATCAATATATGAGACTTGGTATACCCATCCACTAACTCTACCTCATCTTAGTTTTCATGGCCTCTAGACTCCATCATTATCTTATCAATTATAAAACATATGTCATCACTGACATTGACCCCCTCAAGTATATGCACTCCAAGCCATACAAAAACTAGCGTATGGATAAGTGGCTCATGCTCCTTGATGAGTTTAATCTTGAGTTCCTTCTAAAAAATTACATTAAAGGACAAGTCATTTCTAATAAATAGGCCAAAGCCCCTCTACCAAAAAGTCAACCACTTCCTCTTGCCTTTTTAGATGAGTCTATTGCAACTCTCTCTCAAGAAGAAGAACTCACATACCAAATGATCATGTTTTTTGATGAATCTAAATGCCAAAATGGTGGGGGTACTAGAGTTATTCTCATTCTCCTTAATGGTTAACCTCTTCCCCTTTATTTTAAACTTGACTCTGAATGCACCAACAACATAGCCAAATATGAAGCCCTAGTCATAGTTCTCCAAACATCTCTAGCCTTGGGAGTCAAAATAATTAGTGTCTTTGATGATTCTCAACTAGTTATCAACTAGGTCAATGGATCATACAAATGTAAAAATAATGTCCTATTAAACTATAAATAACTCATGGATGTACTCTTAGCATCATTCAATCATTACACTATCTATTCATTTCCTCAATCTACTAATAAGTTCATGAATATGATGGCATCCCTTACTTCCCAAATTCCATCTCAACCTACTAAATCTAAATTATTTATCACCATCCATCATTTTATAACACCCTCATATATTATTTCTAATCTTCCTACCATTTTTAGTGTGGAAACACCTCCTTCAGACATATGGTATGACCAAACTTTCAACTATTTTAACCTTGGCGTTATTCCTCCCAACCTTTCAAAGAATGATCAAAGGGATTTTATTCATAGTACCTATCATTATACCATACTAGGAGAAATCCTTTACAAATTTGGCTTAGATGGCATCCTTCTCTATTGTTTGTGTACTCATGAAGCCTCTCAATCCATCAAGAAAACACATGACAAAATATGTGGAGGACACTTTAGTGTCTTAGCTATTGATTAGTTTATCCTTCACCTTGGATACTATTGGCCAAACCTCAATCAAGACTATTAAAAATATGTAAATAACTATGTCAAATGTCAATAACATGCTAACCTACATCATGCACCTCCCCATGGCCTTCAAGTATCCAAAGACTATTGGCCCTTTTCACAATGGGGTCTTAACCTTACTGGGGAAATAAATCCCCATCCTTCACAATGACACCAATATATCATTACCACCACTGAATATTTCACCAAATGGGTGGAGGCCATCCCCCTTATATCCATTAAATCTGAAAAAAAATTCAACTTCATCAATCACCATATCATCTACTACTTCGGTGTTCCCCACAAGATCATCACTGATAATGGTAAATATTTTAAAAAGTAGAAGGTCCAAGGTCTCTATAATGCTTTGGGCATCAATTTAACCTTTTCATTTCCTTACCATCCATAAGCTAATGGATAGGTAAAAGTCTTTAACAAAACTCTCATCAAAATTCTTACCATAGTATTCAGTGCTTTAAGTTGAGATTGGCACTTTCACATCCCTTTCACTTTATGGGCCTATCGCACTAGCATTTGAACCTCTATGGGTGCTACCCTTTTCTCTCTCATCTTTGGGGCCAAGGTAGTCTTATCTCTCAAATTCTAGATCCCATCACTTCATATATCCTTAAATGAAATCCTTTTTGAGAGTGACTATCATCAAGAATGCCTTATCTGTCTTATAATCCTTGATGAACATCACCTTGCAACACTTAATAATCTTCATGTCTATCAAGAACAAATCAAACATGCATACAACAAACACCTGCAAGAATGAGAGTTTAACATCAAAGACCTCATCCTTAAATAAAACCAACATGTAACTAAAATAGAGAAGAGAAATAATGGAAAGTTTGCTTTCAATTGGCTTGGACCATATGTCATAACCCATAAGTATGGATCAGGTGCTTATCATTTTTCCTCACTCAAATGAAAATTAGAACTTGAGCATCTCAATGATTTGCATTTGCATCCTTTCTATTCTTGAAATAAGGATCAAACTCACCTTTGTGTCTAACTTAAGCTCATCCCTTAGTTTATGATATTTTTACTTCCTTTCACCTAACTATCCCTAATCCCCTTAGGAATAGTTGATTAAAACATATAACCATGTGATTACCCATCATAGTTATATCTTAACCCTAAATATGGGCACCACGACTCTACCCATGGCATGGTTCTCATGGATGTTTTTTATCTCTATTTAGATGGAATTCCATGATTAATTGTCTCTCAAACCACTTTCCCCATATATCGTTAACCTTTTTGTGCTAAAGTTTTGCCTCCATAAAGGTAAAACTTTAAGCCTAAATAGATAATCCCTTGTCCAGTTTAACATTAATAATTGAAAATGTGGGGTACCAAAATATCACCTGGGCCCATATCTCTAGCATTATATACTACTCCCTTAAAGAATAGCTACCCAATAATTAAAAGTTACTTAAAAATGGACTTCTCCCTTGAATGAAAACTATAAAAATATAGTTTTAGACTAGTCCCTTAAAGGATGGCTAAGAAATAATCATTTGAAGCTTCTTGCATCGATCCGATTCAATAAATTATCAAAATGACAAAAAAAAAACCCTATGTCAAATTTAAAACAAGTAAGTTGTAATTGGCTCATATAAGTTCCATTTATAGACTTCCCACATCGATCAATCTACACATTATTCTAATATGCTACAATTGACTCCTATATATGGAAACATTAATCAGTCTACATATCATATTAAAGCATGGAATTATTTATTATAAATATTTATTCCAAATATGGTTTCTAGTTGTTAGGTCCTTGCCAACTAAAAACATCATGCCTCTTTATTACCCTCTATTTGTTAGTTCATGTGGTCATATGTCTCACGATTATTATCTCTTTATCACATTTAATTTGTTATCTACACCTAATTTATATATTTCCATTCTATTTCGATCACCTTATGAACTATGAAAATGATAAATATAAACCATATCCTACCCATAAACAAAACATCAGGAACCATAAATCGTAAACAATCACAACATATCATTATAACATTATAATGTCATAATATCATCATCAAATGTCATCAACATTATCCCCACGACAAAATATCATCCTATCTATAAACCACATGGGTATAATCATCTTATAAACAACATCATCAAAAACTATCTATCAAATACTCATGATCATGTGTAAACTAAACTAAATGACAATGGATATCTTAATCATAAGCATATTTTCAACCACATCATCATCACAATCCATCATAGCCATCATTAGATACCTAAACTAAAGAGTTAGTAATAACCATAAACATGCAATGACATATATGTCATCCATGATCCATAGACATCATTAAATCATAATAATAATACATAAATACATCATTAACGTAACATCATGAACATAATAACATAATCATCATGTCATATGTCAACATAATCATTGATATAATCAAATTTCAATGATATACTTAATATAATCCATCATAATAAAAAATACATATCATAATGTCTCTCTTGCTCATATACATCTCACATCATCAACACATAGGTTGGAATCAAAACAAAAGTGTACATCCATGTCTATCAAGCTAACACAAATTAAGTCCCCAAGGCATTGGGACCACTATCATATGCACCACTATTACTAGCCCCACTTGTACATGTACATGTACTTGTATTAGCCCCCATACCCACTCCCAAACTACCATCTAGTGGAGGTCCTATGAGAATTCCAATCTATGCTCCCACTACACCTGCCCACTATCCTAAAGTTGTGAGAGTTGGACCACCTACCAAGATGACTCTATACTCTCCCCATCTTAGCTTTGCTAGGTATTAAGTCAAAAATATGGCCTCATAGTATCTTAAATCCTAAATTGTAGCCAAATATTATGCTTTTAGAACCAAACTAGGTGGTGTTGCCACTACTCCTACCCTCTATCTCAATGAATCTCTCTCCTAATTCACTAAATATAGGAAGGTCCTTGTCATATCATGCTCACCATTCAAAGTAACAACCTACCCCTATAAGGAGATAATCTATGTCTATAACATGGCCACCTATCTTTTTAACCTAGTAATCTAGGCTTGTGATGCTATTAATGCTACTACCACCTAACCAAACTATACTAGTGCCCTTGTAAGATCCATATCCATAGGCTACTTCCCCTCATCACCCCATCCAAAATTGGTCACTACAAACCTAGCCTAGAACCCTACCATATAACCATATATAATCCTTGCATCATATATGACCACTCTCAATAGTAGCTCCTCATAGTCTAATATGACATCCTATGGCTATGGCTCTAGAAGTAAGAACTTAACTTCCTCCCTTTTATATCAAGTAAAGTTGTGTGGGATCCTCTGTACCAATCTATACTAACACAAAACTTAATCTAAGTGGATTAACTTAGTCTCTCCATCTCTCCTCTTGTAAATCTAGTGCCAATTTTGTAAGGATAATGTTTGGTACTTATACCTAGGCCAACTAGGCCAATCCACATATATCCTCTATACAACATCACCCACCACCAAGCCCTCCAAATAATCCTTGAGCAAATAAATGTCTCTAGCTCCTTTACTTGCCCATATCAAATCATCAACATACCTCCATCACATGAAGCCAACTAGAAAGGATACTTGAGTGAATACCTACCATGGTATCCCCAATGGTCTCAAAACCCAAATATACTTGTATGCCTAGTAATACAACACAAAATTTATGCTATTCCCATACCATCTATGTGCCTAGAAGGCCCAAATATCCTTATAAATCTAGACTAGTAACATTGGTACCCATCTAAAGATAGTCCTCTTGAGAAGTATCTCTACCAATACCCCTAGTAATAGGTATGAAAATCATCCATGGTTGGAATATGGAAATGCAAAACAAGTCACTTACATTATCATCATCATCATCATCATCATCATCATCATCATCTTCTTCTTCTTCTTCTTCTTCTTCTTCTTCTTCTTCTTCTTCATTAAGCATCTATCCTCTAGAGCCTTCTGGTACAATGGCCTGATCCCAAACCCCCTACATGCTACTTGGCATGAACCTAGTCTTCTCAATATATAAGGTCCATATAGTAATCTCTATCTTTGATCTCTACATGATATATTATCTCCCCCTAAATGGGTAGCCATGTGATCTTAGTCACATCTTCTAACAAGATGGCCATCTCTCTAGTTGGTAACATGAAAGTGTTCATCACTAGCTCCCATCTCTTGAAGAGCATGATGATCATATCCGCATCCCATAGTAGGTGTTGATAGTGTATCATGGCCCCTTAGAAAACTATTTCCATGTGCCTCTACTCCTCTATGGTCATCCCATCTTAAACCTTCAAGAAGATCCTACAGACTTGGTCTCTCATCTGGATCCGATCATGGGCTTACACAATAATCACATTAGCCTAAGCACTTTTTTTTCCAAATCACACTCACTATAAACATAAACCTACCATTTTCAACCTATCTTACCTTTAATACCCAATACCACCCTCTCCCTTTATTTACACAAATTTTAACACCTGCATACTTCTATATCCAACACTAGCCATACTTTGTATAACTTTGATTCAAACTACCCAACATTGACCCTTGCACATAATTTTCATGCACCTCAATGCTTTTATTTTCTAAACTCTACCCACTTTCCCTTCATCCTATCTTGAACTTTATCACTCACTTAATGACCCCCCTTAACATTTCAACCTCTTTCATAACCCTTACTAACCTTTTAAATTACTTAAACCTTAATCCTACTCTACACACTTTAACCTTTCAAAACACTCTAAATAAATGAAAATTTTACAACCTTTTAACTAACTTAACACACTTTACAACACCTTCAAACCTTCAACAAACTATCCAATTTTCCAAACTTTAATAAACCCTTTCCCAAATTGCACACTTTAAAATTTCAAAATTTACAACCTTCCAACACCAAAATACTTCTACAACACTTTCCACAAACTTCAAACATTCCCCCAAATACCCCATTTTTATATTGATTGTTACCTTCCCAATCTACACCCCTTGATAGTTGATAGTTCATTGTGACATTGATGGTCCCTTTAGATCCTCTCACCTTGGCATTCAACCATTGATGGTTCATTGAACCATGGATGGCCCCTTCAAACCTTCTTACTTCAACATTTAACCACTGATGGTGAAAAACTACTACTTTTTCCACCTAGACACCATAAAACTCACCTAGAAAAATAAATTACACCCCCTAACACTATAATACCAACCATTATCAACCTAAAACACTCTTTTAATTTAAATTTCACATAACCCATTAACCAAATTAATCTGTACCCAAAACTAGGGTACCATGGCCTAGGGATATTTTCATAAACCCTCTCTAAACCACTTCAACCTACTCAATATAATTCCACAACTCACAAATTTAGCTATACCATAAATTTAAAAATAAACCCTACCTCATTCCATGATCATTGGCATGGTTGGAGCCCTCATATCACCACCTATCCATGTCCTTATCTAGCCTCTATCAAGTCAACACATAATCACATTGACCACACACAATAACCCACTTATAATTCTCTACCTTAGCAATCTCAATGCACAATCACCAAATGGAAAAATGTTCCAATCCCAAGTACTAAGCAACAAAATTCAAATTATAGAATATGACTTACCATTTTCATGTTTATAACTCAACTTTTTAGGGTTTTATCTAACTATCAATGGTTAGGGTGATCATTGATGGTCGATCCTATGGATAACCCTAATTGTCGATGGTTGGGGTCCCATTTTCTTTTACCTAATTTTTTAACAAAACAAACCCCTCTTAACATCTCACCTTTTTAAAGAACTACATTTGGCTTGAATTTCTTTTTAGATTTTGTGTCCATGGAACTATGTAGGTAGTGTCCACTTACCTAGTGCATATGGAGTCAACTCGACCATCCCCTACCAACCCATACCCAACCTACCAAATATTACACCACATCCACCTTGATGATGGTCATTTTGACCCAGAAAATTCACATGTTTTATGATGACTCTTCATGGTCACTTTGACCAGACTCACAAACCTTGCCATGTTAAACTTTTGAACTTTTTCACCACCTCATGCATGACCTAACCAAATGTGTTGTTTCAAGGATCACTTATTACCCTATATACTTATGACCAATGTTGATGTTCTCTATATGGCTTAATAGGCCCAACCTGATTAGATATGACCAACACTATAGACTAGTCATGCCTATTACATGTCCTTCTAGGATCAACCTTGTTTTTACCAATAATGGAAACTTTAGTCTTTACATGATCTTGACTATTTCTCTTAGTCATATTTTGTGTGCATGTTTGTGTCTCACATGCCCAACCTTTTTATATCACCCACGTCATGACTACCCACTTACCATTTATCAAACCCTGAATCGATTTTGATTTTGCCTCATCAACTCCCAATTTGAGGGGGAACACCTCCTCCCATACTTAGGACAACTATACCTTGACCAACCACCTATTTTTGTTTTATAGCTGTAAAATCAATAATCACATAACAAAAAGGGGCAAAATGTAGACACTCAAAAACTACACATAATAGATTTCAATGTAAAACTACCTTTTGACCCTCATCTAACCTTACATCTAGTGGACCAATTAGTCATTAGACTCATTTACTGACTTGACCATATCAAATCCCTAACTTTACATGTTAACTAAATAATTTAATTCTCTTTCTTTAACTTATTTTCCTCTAAACTCTCAATTGTCGATGGTTAACCTAATCATCTATGGTTGTGCTGATCATCGACGGTTAGGTCTCAAAACCTATTTTAAAGTATTAAAGAAATGATATTTTTGAGTGAGATAAGCTTCTCCTTAAATGGCAACTTAATTTTAAAACTTGCTTTAAAATTTCATAAATTGGCAATTTTATCCCCTGATCAAATTAGTAACTTTCTCCATCTTAATTAGCAACTTCATCTTATAGAAGGAGAAGAGGAGTAAGTGAAATTCATCCAAAATCCTTAATCTAGAATCTTTCATCCAAGATTTTTTGAATATAGGTATCCAACATCCTTTAGCAAGTAAGCAACATCACCAAAGACCCAAAGCTTTGTTGGAATCACTTTTGAAAGTTGAGGTATTGTCACTCTAGCCTGATTACTTCAACCTTTCACCATCATGTTTCAAGTGTACTTTTCTTATTTTCATTGATTTATCTTATTTATAATCTTCATGCCCTATTAGACCCATTAGTATCATATTTTTCAGCCCTCATCCCTGTAACAAACCTCTATTTTCCTACATACCCAATCTACACCTTCTTTTTTGATCATTCTAGGTTTACACAAGTAACTGCCAATGGTTAACCTAAGTGTTAATGGTCACTTCAACCATTGATGATTACCCAACCATCAATGGTTATCCTAAAACATTGATGGTTCACATGGCCACTGATTGCCACTATGGCATAAAAATCTAGCAAGTTATTTTTAGCCGCTTTCCCCAATCCAAACATAACTTTCTCTATTTTTTCCTATTTTCAGTACCTTTTCTAATTTTATGGACCAAACCTTGACCATTTTAGCATAAGTATTGACCCAATTTTGATATTTTAGTTGTTTTATTTAAACAATAATTTGCCTTCTCTTTCTTGCATGTATTTTCTTTCATATCATTGAATATAATGATCCTTTCTTTTTGTTGATTATCAAGTTAGTTGTTATAACAGTGGATTGACAACCTCCTAGCAAGCAATACACTTATCAGATATAGCTCATGCTAGGTAGTCCACTTAACCTCTATCTAAAAAGCCCCTCTCTAGTGTTTTTATTATTTAGAGGTTATTCCTTCCAAGATAAAGAGGATTTCTCATCATCATCTAGATTTATGTGTGCACTTTACCAAGTATTCTTCTACACACCCTATTACCAATTTCAGTATTTACTTTCAAAATTAAGAAATGAGTGAAAGTAACTAAAATAGTAATGTGCTTTATACTATTTTAAACACCAGGTTTCTTAAAAAATCAAATATTATTGGAAATCCAATGCAAAGAACAAAAACAAAAATTAATGCAGCTATGTCACATTCTAAATCCATACATATCACCCAATCATACATAAGTCATACATACATAATAAATATGTTGAAAGAATTAAAACATATTAGTGATCAAAATGAAGGAAATATGACTAGTGCTACCATATATCCATAAATCTGACAATCATGTATAAATTCCATATAAATCCATAACTAGTCCATCAATGTCTAATACCCATAATACCAAGTCTCATAAATCATCATGAATATATATATATATATATATATATATATATATATATATATATATATATATATATATAAATATGTCTATATAAAAAATACATCTAAAAATGTGTATACATTGATAAGTTAATACATCTAGTCTCAAGAATAGTTCATGTCATGGTGTGGCCCGTGGAGGACCCATCACATGTCATACCTATCCCACTGACCTCTCTAACTCCACTGGCTAAATTGATCTAGTAGACATTAAATGTCTCATTAATTAATTTCTAAAATATGGTCCCTTTGAGCATGTGCTACAACCTCCTCATACAAACTCATATAATATGGGGCCTACTACATTGTCCTCATCACTCTATCTAAAGTAGTAATTTCCCCTATCTAATTAGTATCACCCTCACCTCTACTAGCTCAATCTATGTTGCATCTCTATCATATCTATAGTGTTGTGTTAGCATTGTATAGTTTGGTGTTTGGGTCTCTACATCATGTGTAATTAATGTTATAGCCATCCCATCCCATAGATAACTACCTATAATATATCAACCTTAGATTGTAATCATCTTATCTCAATAGTATGGTCCTCTTTAACATCCACTACACCCTATAATTTGTCAACCTCTTAATGCAATCCATTTATCTCTTTATCTTGAGCTCTAATCTCCTCTTAGAGTATGTTAATAAGTGTATGATCCTATGTAGATCTCAAAGTGCATGAAGAACTAGCCACATCCCCTCTGTCTATCTATGTGTCATGAGTTTCTCTCATTGTCACATCTTGTCTTACTCCATCATCAATCTCTCTATTATCTTTCCTATAGACCTCTATCATTAGAGTCTCCCCTCTATCCCTCTAATCTATATCCATATCCATACCTATGTAAAGATAAATATCAACCTTTACCTTACATAAAATATCTATATCTTCTGTGTCTATAATCTACACATCATATAACTAGATACCCTCCATAACATGTCCTTTGCCTCGTTCTCATACTCATGCTCTATCTCTAATCATATCCCTCCTAATATGAACTCCTGAACCTATACCTAGTGGTTTCTACTCAAGATAGCCACCAATATCTACCTCTACATCCATGGTGGTACATATGGAATGGTCAATCTAACTGGTCTCTACTAAGCCCACCAATCTACATACCCATCAACCAATCCAACATTAATGATGTCTCTCTAATCACTCCATATAATAGTCTATAACTATATTTAGCTATGGTTATCTATGGTTGGATCAATGGTCATGCCCCACTATGATCCCTCTCACACTAATCATGTAGATATGTGTGGCCTAATTGGTATATGTTGCTCACACTAAATTGCCTCATCACCCTATCTAGGTGATATCTATCTATGATGTAATCATGTATATTGATAAGATAAAATGGGGTCATCATGTAGTCTATGTGAAGTTCATCATGTGGCCACTAAAACACAATCTCCTTGTAAGGTCTCCAAGTGATTTGGTCATCACCTAGCTCATCCATAGCCATCCTATAAAACTCTAGATTCATTAAGTGTGGTCTATGTGTCCCAATAATTACATACCATCTATATTCCAATGGCTCATCATCATACTTGTTATCCTTGAATTTAGTAGTCTCAATTCATGGGATAACCCCTATGAAACTTATCTATTTCGTATCCCATTATCTATAAGCACACAAAATGAGGCAAATCTCTTCCTCCTTGCATTTGTTTTTCCCAAGAAATATGATCTTTCAAAGGAATTTTGCATTCCATGCAGTTCAAAGAATTTTCTTCAAACTACACTTTGTTTATTTTTATGTTGTGTCAAAGAATTTTTTTGACCTTGCATATGTTTTATACAAAGTCTAATATTTTTTCTAACTTTGCATATGCAATGTTGGAGAATTTTTCTGACATTACACATGTAAGAGTGCTATTTTTATCTGACTTTACACAAAACATGTTTAAAATTTTTATCTGCTCTTGCACCTGGGCCCACCATTACATTGGTAATTAATATTTATTAATTACCCTTCCTATATATATTTAACCTATTGAATTTTTATTTTTACCCTTCATTTTTCATCATCTTTTCACCATTTTTATCTTTATGTGCACTTCTACTCTCACCATGTTTAAGCTCACTTGCATCACCTTTAAAACACTTATTCATGACTGTAGCCTTCATTTTAAAATTATAGGTACGGTCATGAAAATTTTTCCTTTTTGTTTTTCTCTATTTCTTAGGGTTTTACTTTTCCTTTTTAATTTTCACACTTTATATTATTTTGTTTGTCTCACATTTCATGAAACCCTCTTCTCCTTTGTCCTTATAAACCATGTAAAAAATCTTATTTATTTTCTTCCTCCATGTTTTTGTTAAACCCCTTTTTCATTCACTCATCACCAAACCCTTTTCCATGGGTATACCATAGAGAAAATTCTTTGAGTACTTAACCAACTCAAAGGGTACAATTCAAATAATTTTCTCTGAAGTGCACCATTTTTCTTCTTCCCTGTGTACCCCAGAGAAAATTATCCTAAATGCACATAAACCTTCCCCTTAGAGCACTTCAAATAATTTTATTTGATGTGCACCAAATATCAAACCTATGTTGGTTAGATAAAATTATCTGATCTACATCTATACCTACCCCTTGGTGTTGATCAAAGAATTTTCTCTAACTTACACCTTATCCTAGAATTTAACCTTTTTCTTATGTAATTCAGAAAAAATTCTTTGAATTACATTAAAATGATCAACCAATCATGTAGTTCAGAGAATTTTATTTAAACTACACATTTCCCAAAAAATTATGAAAAATGCTAACTCTGGATAATCAAATTTTCTTACTTACAACCATTTGATTGATGTCAGACATTTCTATAAATAAGAAGATAATGAAGTAAAAATATCAAGGTGTGTTCCCATTATCTGTAGTTGATTCAAATGTGGATCAAATTAGGGATACAAATATTGGTCATGTGGACATGGTTTATTTTTTATAGAGATTGGGAAGAGAACCCATTGTACCTCATATGCATCCAGTACTTAATAGTGAAATCCATTTGGTTGTATTTCCAGTATCAGCACATGATTATAAATTTGTCTTGGCCATGGAAACACATTTTGATAAGGAAAGTAGTTTGATCAAGGATTTAGAGGGTAAGGTGATCATTCACCTCGATAAGGAATATTTTGATAAAAAAATTTCACCTCTCTGAGATTGAAGAATATTCTAATTTAACTATGGAATTAACTCAAGAATACTATGACAGAGATCTTGAGAAGTGTAAGAAACATATCAAATACAAATGGATCAATACTCCTCAACCCACCATTGCTAGGTGGCCCAAGTATTTGTATCATAATGACTTTTTAGAGGAGATAGGATATTTGATTCCTCTCCTTAGTAAGGTGAAAGGGTTGTTTACTTCAAACATTTTTCAAGAATGGGTGTATCAATACATTTTGGTTATTAAAAGAAACAATAAAAGGATCTTTTGGGGTAAACAAATTAGTGATGCAATTTTTCATCATCTCTTTGAGGTATCTTCTTCACTCAATTTTTATATGACTTAATATATTTTTTATGTTGCAGCTAGTATGAAGTCTTTCATGGGTCTAAATTCTGTCAGCAAAAGGAAAAATGTTCTTGTATATGAGCACTATCCCTAACAACTCTAAAATAAATTATCAATCATTACAGGAGCATTAATGATTCTTTCTTCTATACATTTATTTACATTTTTGAGAAAGAACTTGAAAATAAGAGAATTTCATATTAGGCATGGGCACAGGTCAATAGGGTTAGATGCATTTTATTAATATTCCCAACTTTTACATACATTAAGGTAGGATAATTTGATGAACAACCTTACATGTTACCCAAATACCCAAGTGATAAACTAATACTAATGGAGATGTGCAAACAAGTGCTGAATGTGCATAAAAACAATCAAATACTCATAAGAGAGGTTTCAAATTTCTAATCAGTGTTGGTTGGTACATAATTTCCACTACTCAAAAGGCTAATACTATGGTAACTGAGATGTAGTGGATTACCCTTAAAAAATTCAAGAGTAGAGAAAACTTCTATTACAAAATGATGAAGGAGAAGCTCAAACACAATATCACCCATGTGCATAGAATTAAAGATATTTGGGTAGAATGCAGAACTAATGAAGATATAAGGAAAATTTATTATAGTCACCTTATTGCTAATTATATTGTCAATTTGGAATTGGAAAATTTCCTAGATATTTGATAGATGATTGTAATATATTGGATCCTTCACATGAGGAAAATTAATTGGCTTCAACTCCTCTCCCTTTTATCCAATGGTTAATTAAAGAATCTAATTCTATTAGAGAGAAATTTCAGCCTATTCTTAAAATAAATAATGCTTGGTTGGAATCTAAAGGAATAAATTTGAAACATTTTAAAACTGGTTCTGAGGAAGAGTATGATGAAGAAATTGCTAAGAAATGAGAAGAGATTAAAACCAAAAATAAAGAAGAGCCCTCTACTTCCAAATAAAAGCCAAAATTTGTGTTTGTTAGTAAAGGAATAAAGAAAGGCAAAGAATCAAGTGTCAACGAAAGTACTCAAGTGGATAAAAAAGAAATCCTAGTCATAATTGAGTCACCACCTTGATCAATAATGTCACAAGTGTCTCAACCAGTGCTTCAATAGCCTATACAAGTAGAGACCACTCAATCAAAGGTTACTTTGGCTAAAACTTCTCAAGCCATAGTTTCATAGGTAACATTTTCCATAGTTCCTCCTATGAGTACCACTATATAAGTTGATCTTGTTCCTTCTCAAGTTGTCCTTTCACCTCCATCTTCACCTCCTAGTGCCACATTTTTTTAAGTTCCTTTGTAAGGTACACTAGACTAAGTTTTTGATTCATTAGACAATCTACCTAGTCCTTCAAAGTTGTTGGGATACCCAACTAATTTATATTTCACCCAACAAGATATGGACAAATTTATGTCTATACCTTCTTCAAAGACAACAACTCAGGTTCTTATCACTGTAATGTCTAAAATGTAAATAGGAATTAAAGTGGTGGTAACTCCAACGGAAACACCACTTGTTATTACTAAAATCCCATTAGTGTCAACCCCATTACCAAATACCTCCATCACACTGCCTTCCATTCCACTTTAAAATCCATTGTCCCTCCCCAAGTATCCCAAGCTTTAACATCCTCTATCCAAGGAGATCCATATCCTCTTCCTCCTTGGTTGGAATCACAAACACCTAAGAAGTAGAAGAAGAGAGTAGTGACACCAAAATATTTTGATTTTGGTTAGCTTATGTCAATAAAGCCCAAAATAATAAATAAATCCAAAACTATGTCAAGGGTAATTTTTTAATCTGGGCATAAGTTTGTTAAAGTTACAATTTCTATTAAAGATAGAATTATTGAATATATTCAAGCATCTAAATATGTAGTGGGATGAATAGATCTTGGGAAACAAACTCATGAAGATGCAAAGAAATATTTACAAGTAATAATGGCCTCCTTGATCAAGAGATATGATAAGGATAAGAAGATCAAAGATCAACTCAAAGTACAAGTAGAATAGCTAACCTCTTATCTACTAAAAATCACCCAGCATTTTGAGTCTGTTGATCCTATTGTTCATGAAAACACTGAGAAGGAAATTCAACAAGTAGAGAAAATTAGATCCCAGGGTTAGGTGTTCAATGCCTGGATTGAGAGATTAATGACACAGAGTACTCAAAAGTTGCATTTTGCCATTGGATTTTTGAAGAATCTAAGTGAAATGAAAATAGAAATTCAGCAAACAATTCAAACACTCACTCAAGATTTGGAATTGACTGAAAAGGATATTGATACATGGAATTGACTACACAAGTTCAAACTAGAGCTTTTGGTTGAGTAGAAGGTCATTCCAAATAAGAAAATGTTCACTAAATATAGGGAAGATATGAAGAATAAAAGAAAATTTCTTGATAATTTAGTTAAATATTTCAAAGAAGCTAAATATATGTGTGATAATAAGATGTTAGATCTTATGGATAAAATTGGAGAGCTTCCCTACCAAGTTAGAAATGACTTTCAGGAAATTCTTCTTGTGGAAATTATTATTTAAGAGCTTACATCTTTGTTTCAAATAAAGATTAAAATAGGTTATTTCACACTAGACTCCATTGACAAATTGATTAAATTTTAGGTCATTGTGGATAAATTACAAAATATCTTAGACAAAATCAAGGATTTTCTAGTCAACCTAAAAGATTCTATCACAAGGATATTTATTGTTTCCAAAAGTACATCCAACCTAGATAACAGTGAGGTTGAAAGCTATATTAAAGAGATATGAGGAATTTTTAGAAAATAATAAAAAGAAATAAATTATTGTTTCTAAGGACACTTAGTTTAATTTTTTAATTTTCCATATGTAATTTTGTTCAATGTAAATTACACATAGAAAAAGTACAGTCCTAAGTCAAATAGGAATTTATCAATGAATAAGTCAATGTATTTATGTTTTTCCTATTTTTGTTCATATCTCCTCTCTATAAATAGGAGTATTCTCTTTTTAGAAAGGATCACCAATTACTATAGAAGGAAAATTCTACTAAATTGAGAAATAATTTTGAAACTTTGTGTTCATATTGTGAATCAAAAATTCATTTGATATAAGAAAATCAAGTGATATTTCAAAATTTGTGTTGAAATATACTTGTGGTGTATTGGGAATGTTCTTTTGTCTTTTCCATTGCATTTTATTCTACTTTGAGTGAATTGTGATGTGAAATTTCTATAAAACAAAAGGTGTCAAGAAGCTAATTTTGGAGTATTTGAGCTACTTTTTAATTTATGGGTTTGTGATCACATTGAAGGTGAATTACTGAGGAGACTTTGGGATCCCAGTTATTCTTATTTGATAATTTTAATCTTTGTTGGAAATTAGGTGAAGAATTTGGGATGCACTTTATTCTATCTTTTAAGTTTATTCTACTCATATTATTCTTGTTAATCTTTTGGCTAATAAATCTAAATATTAGCTATATTTGGTTCATTAAATGATCTTAGACTTTCAAAATATACCACAAAGAATGGAAGGAAGTTTATGAATAGAATTAATTTTTAAAAAAGAGAATTGGATGATATGAAAATACCCACTATGATAAAATTATTATAAATAAGTGTAAATAATTAAGTGTTGTGTTAGTTAACAATAAAGGAGAGCCTCCCCTTGTCTTGAGGAGAGATTTTATCTCATCACACTATGGTTCAAATAACCATTTTAATACCATTGTGTTGGTAAAACAATATTCACCCAACAATACCATGTGCTCATATGTCCTACCAACCTCTCTATAGTAATGTGCCCCCAGTACCAAACTTGTAGTAATGTGGATGTGCCAAACTCTCTCTGATTTAAATATGTTAACTGATGTAAATATCAATATAAATGTGTTAACACACATGGACCCCATGAAAATATCTCACCCATCTACATCATGTTTCCAATACCATATAGAATACCAATATGACATAACCTCCTACTCTTGTCAAGTAGCATAATTCCACTGACAATAGCCATAAGTATGATAGTCAGAAAATCCATATCTAAATTGGTATAATAGTCTACATTAATACCACCCCTGATAATAGGAATCAACCCATCACCAAAAATCCTAAATAATGTGATCTCTAATGGACCTTATCCATAGTATACACATCTCCCTCATATCAAAATACCTAGAATTCAATATAGTCATCCAATGTGATAGTCATCTCCCTTGTCAACAAGTGAAATGTATTAGTCTCACTATGCCATTTCTTAGCAACTGTTCTAAAAAATTATTTGTCCACTCAAACCTATGGCATATATATAATGTATGATAAGTAGCTTGCTTAAAAAATGCTAAAATCATACTCTTTTAAGCTCACTATCCATGACATCATTAAAGATCTCCACTCCTGAGTCATAATCATTGGTAATACCTCTTATAAATCACATATGTTAGTATTTAACTAATTTTACTTAGAATTAAATTCAAAATTATCACTACATTCCAATTTCTCAAAAAAAATCAAACACACATTTTTCATTCATTCTCTACAACACATTTTTGCTCCTATATTTTGCAAATTCATTATTACTCCCTTCAAATTTGCCTTTGACCCATTCCAATGAATTCACTTCTCCCTTGAACAAATTCACTTCTCTAACCAATGAATTCACTACCTTGTTTCATAGTTTTGCCATTCATAAATAGTGAAATCATCTTTTTCACCTAAAATGATTTTTCATTCTCTATTTTACAAAATTTCTTCCCTATTTTATGAAATCATTATTACCTGTAATGAATTCACTAATTTTGATTCCAAATTTGCTATTTTGGTAATAGATAATACATTTATTCTAAATTTTCACCCTAATTAGTGATAATAAATGTGAAAAAAATTGAAATTTAAATTCACTTACTAGAGGCCCACTCTTATCAGGTCTATAAAACCTCCTCACTTGATTTTCTTGATGCTCATGGTGTGGAATACGATCCATTTTTCTTCCAGGGTCTCAGAACAAATCTCTCAATTCAATTTTCTTAGCCAATTTTGTCTAAAATCAAATTTGCACAAATAAATTTCCATACCCCATTTGTTCTACTTATATTTTTCTCCCCTATCAAATATTCTCCCCCATCACTTCATCCTACTCATTTTTCATCCATTTTTCAATTTTTTGGGATACATTAAATAAGTTTATTCTAAATTTGTTTTCAAAATATTGTAACCATATATCTACGTAAAATAAATATCAGCATTTTAAATTCAATATATTTTCTATTTTTAGATCCATATCTTATTATTGTTGAGATATATTGTTCCCATAATCACTCAATTGACCCTTACATCAAATCATAACATTAAGTGTGCAATCTCATAATGGTTAAACTATTGTTTTTCAAATCCATACTCTACTTTTAATTAACTATGGGTAACATTTTATATAGCCAACATCTGAAATTTTGACATCAATTTTATTATAAGTTGATTTATCATTCATCCATATCACTTTGTCCATGTTCTCTTTTCATCAATTTCTAGCGTTTATCCATTTTCTCTCACAAACCCTTGAGGGGTTATCATCACACTCATTTTCATTCATTTGGGGAATTTTTTTCCTTTTTAATCATCAACACTCTACTTATTTTACTATTCTTCAATATAGTATTGCTTCATAACACTATTTTAAAGAGGGGCAAATGTAGATGCCCAAATTTCATATAGTGTCAAAATGCACCTAAAATCCTATTAATAATTAAAATAATTTATCGTATCTCCCTCCACATTCAAATAATTGAATAAGTAAAATAAGTCAATTATGTACACTTAAAATCCTTATTTTAAATATAAAATATGGATTTTACACCTCATCCAAACATCTTCCACCTTTTACTCCCTCATCCCAACCAAACTCACAACCTTCTGAACCTCCTCTGAGTCATCCTCTAAATTTTCAAGAAGCTTGACTTATTCTTGCTGACTTGGATAACCAATTTAAGCGCAAATGTAGATGATAAATTTTATTTAGTGTCAAAAGGCACCTATAATCTTATTAATAATTAAAATAATGCATCATATCTCCCTCAAAATTTAAATAATTAAATAAGCAAAATTATTCAATTATACATAATTTAAATCCTTACTTTAAATATAAAATATGAATTTTACACCTCATCCAGCCATCTTACACCTTTTACTCCCTCATCCCAACTAAAATCATATGTTTCTCAACCTCTTGTGAGTCATCCCCTAAGTTGTCAAGAAGCTTGACTTATTCTTACTGACTCATCTAACCAATCCTATGGTTTTCTCAAAAAATTGAAATGATATTTATGCTCATAGGTGAGGATTAATTAACCACCATTGATATTTGAATCATTTAATAAATCCAAATAATCATCCACCATTGGATCTTCTTGTTTTATTATTTTTTCACTTTTTCAATGTGATCTAATTAACTACTAAAAACAAAGTAAATGTAGGGTTTTTTAACATTACCTAGAGATGGATATCAGTTGTACACTATTGATAAATATTGTGAGATCTCCTCTTTCGCTGGGGAAGAATGACCTACAAATCACACTAACTCACAAAAAAGTGATTAATAGTAAGATGAATGGGATACCTAGTAAGAAACCAACCCCAAGAAGCAATATGCTTCCTTAGATGGTTATCAGCCCACATTTAACACTCAAGTTTATAAATAAACATAAAATTACAAAGATATATAATGATAGGATGAAAAAATATAACAACAAATGTGTCTAATCTATAACAAGATTAATATGATCAAAGTAATCATCTCAGAATTTAGTATCTATATCAACGTCCTCTTAAATTACAACCAATTGTTCATTAATGCTTTCATGATTAGATGTGAAAACCATAGTAAATTTGAATGCAATGTCACATTAATCAGTGAATAAAGGTTGTGGGATAATAGGGAGATCAAATATGCTAACAATATCATTTGTTAATCCAAGCAAATTCATCTACAAGTAAAAGACATATTTTCAAAAAATAGCATGCAAGATTTAACATGTTTTTAGGACTGTAAATGTTATGAAAATATATTTTAAGGCTTTTTTAATAGTTTAGAAAGGATAGATGATAGTCCTATAGGATTGACATCGATTCAGATGGATTGCCATCAATTCTAAGTAAAATGGTAAACTATGAAAACAAATAATAATAACATGTAAAATTGTTAAATTGATGAAAACTAAATATAAATGTTGACACAAAGGTGTAGAAGATATCAATCTATAAATATGAATGAATTAATGTAAAATAGTAACCTTAAATGGCTTAAAAACATGTAGATAAAAAAGACTATAAAATTATGCTAAAAAACCTTTGAAATCCCTTGATAGTTGCATGAATAGAGGTTCCATAAGGTGGTAAAGTGTTGACAATATCCATACATAGGTTCAAAGAAAAATCTAGAAGAGGTTCAAAGTCAAAAAATTTATGCGTGTCCCTCAAGCTAAGGAGGCTCACTATATATTTATAGAGTAATGTCATTATAGGCTGATTGACATCGATCATAGAGAATTGACATCGATTTTCCCAAAATGGGTGGAGGTGATATTTAGGCCATTTAAAATGGTTTTTCATGGGGTAAAGATAGGTTTAATTGATGTCTAAATTTTTAATTTGTTTAAACCATGGGATGAGTTTGTTAAGAGGTTGGCAGGGGTTTTTTTTTTAGTTTGTTTTTATGATTTTATGGTTAGGGGTAGTAAAATAGGGTTAATTACTATTTGAATATAGTAATTAACTTAATTAACTCATGTGGTAAAGGAAAATGGGTAATTATTTCAAATAATTATGAATGGGGCCATTATGTTAGAGAGGAAGGATAAGCATGATGATGCACCATGTTAATACACAAGGGTGTATAAAACTAGCATCTACATTTGCCCCTTTTTTATGGAGTGGTATACAATAATGTGCCATGAGAAAAAAACTATAAGGTACCTAATGCCCCAATTTTATTGTGAGGAGGTATCCCCCTTCAAACCTAGCACTGAGAAGTGAGATGGAATAGATGATGGGCTTAAAAAAGATGGAAAGTAAAAACAAATGTGGATGAGTGGAAATGGATAAGTAGAAGATAGTAATGGACAAGCAAAAGTGTGTATGGCTCAAGGAATTTCCAAGGTTATACTTAATAGAATAAAAAGTGATGTAGGTAGTAATGCCCCAAAGACTTAATCAAGTAATAAAATGCTAGAGCTAAAATAGGTAGTCTTAATAAAAGGCTTTCAAGTGAACAAAAGATAGGAATGGTGGACCATTGCAACTAGTATGTGTATGGTGTATGTGTTACCTATAGATGAATGTTCTTGGGACAAAAGATACCCTCATGATCTTACAATGGCAAGGTGTTGAAGAAAGGGGTACATCTTAAGGAGACCAAGGAATTGACAAAGGGTCAAAATCCTCAAATCTAAAGGGTAATATGACATAAAAATGGGATAGTTGTGGTAAAGGGAATAAGATAGGGCTTGGGATCTAGATTGGGAGCATGTGAAATGGTCCATAAGAGCAAAAAAATTAAACAAGCCAAGATAATTGACATCAATAAACAAAGGATTAATGTTGATTTAGGGGGATCAACATCGATTGGAGTAATCAACGTCGATTGTGGGAAAGGCTATAAATAGGCATCTGATGTGACATAATGCTTATTAAGATATCAATGTGAACAAGTTTTTGAGAGCAAAATTTGATGTTTTTCCACCTTTCAATCTTACATGAGAGATGATGGAGGTGATTGGGAGTGGAGGATGATGATGATGATGACTTCACTATGAGGTAGGAAAAATACAATTTTGGTGAAATTTATTATTTTTATGATTGCTTAAGGTATTTTGTTTTGTAGGAGATTTTGTTTTTGAGAAATTTGTGGGTGTGGAGGATAGGTTGTCAAAATTATTATTTTTTATTTTTTTAGGTAAGATTTTTAGGGGGAGGGAATTGATGTTGATCGATATGGCTCAATGTTCCCCATGTGGATTGATCATAATCCAAAAGGATCAACATTGATTAGGTAGATTGGCATCAATCTTGATAAGATCGATAGAAATCAACAAAACTAGGCTCTTGATTAACCAAAAAAAAATTTAACAGGCATGGGAGTTTTTAATGATGAGGGATAAGATCTTGCCACTATTGATGCAATTATGAGAGTTCATGGGTGATGAATATTGGGCCCATCTAGATGTTGTTGGATTTTGAGGGATATGCCATTATCATCATATCCATCAAGATATTGGCATGATGGTGGCTTTGTTAGAGTGATGGGATTATACCACCAACACATTTTGGCTACTGACTGGTGAGATGACCATCACCATAGAGGATATCCATCAGATTCTACAAGTGTCGAGCCCCTATTTATACTATTGATGAGCTTTGGTGAGTGATAGTACTAGCATGATTATATGGTGAAGATACATTAGACATGATATTCATTATTAAGGGGTTCTAATTATAGCCTTTATATAGCTAGGACCTTGTGAAAAGACTAGTGCCAATAATGATGATGCTAGTAATAACCTACTATATGCTACTTGATTCTATGGGAGGTTGACTACCATGGAGCTTCACTAGTTTCATAGTAGACATGGTGGAGTTTAGGACCTTTTTTCTTAGGTGCCCATATTATTAGGGTGGATCTACAAGGAGTTATGGGGCTATCAAACTGAGCATAGATCAAGACTCAACATCATTTTTGTATTACATTGTTAGGCATATGAGCACATTCATGTGATTCACTTGATAGGGACCCCATAGATCAGTTTCAAAGACATGGTTTATAGTGTAAGCTTCCTTTAGTAGAAAGAAGACCTAGTGGTTCCATACATAGATAGGGTAATACATGATCTAGTGTACTATAGATAGGTTTTCAAGGATTTACATATAAGAGACATTATTTGGAGGCCATATGTACACTTCCCATCATGGCCTAGTTTAGTGGTGGAGATAAGGGATGTTGCTTGGGAGATATGGGTACATGGATGATAGATAAAGTACATTGAGATATTTTATTTTGATAGGGTCCATCCTAAATTTGGGTTTTTTCAAGATATACCATCAACCCCATGCATATATAGGTGGGATAATACAGAGCTTGATTAGCCTGCTCTAGATACTACAATTGTCTTGATGGGGACACAATAGGATTTCATGGCTATTACCTTGGATGATATTAGATATATAAATGATTATGTAGCATGGTTTTCAGTAGAGATGGGGAAGAGACAAGATAGAGTAGTGATACATTGGTAGGAGGTGGTTATGGAGGAGATGAGGGAGGTTGAGCAGGATGCCCTAGATGCACACATGGTGGAGTAAAATTCCCCTAATGCACACATGGAGGATGCACCACTATAGGATGCCCCGACCCATGAGAACATAAATATAGTTTTAGTTGTTATAAAGAGGGATACACTAAGGGATGAGATATAGGAGGTATAAATAGCCCATGATACATTATATGATTAGATTGCCACATTATAGGGTGATCTTGATATCATGAGAGGGAAGTGTGACTAGGCTATATAATCAGGATAGATACCAAGTAGAGCTATAACATATGAGGTCTACTTTAGTAGAGATAACAACTCTATATATTGCAAGATCTAGTGCTACTTCTCCAGATATGGTACCACTCTAGAGGTATAAGGATTTACTTTTTGAGATGTCTTATAATGAGGGGATAGTACATAGATGGTTACCAGATGTAGCTTAGTTTGCTTCATATGTGGCTATCCATAGTAGATCATATGGGACTCTAAGAGGGTATAATATTAGAGGGAGTGTAGTGAGTGAAGGAGGAGATGATGAGGGAGGTGATAACATTCACCTTATTAGGATTGATTTTATTGAGTAAATCACATTGTATGAGCTGAGAGCCCCATTTTATTTATGTTATGACATTTGTATAGACACTTAATGTGTGTGTGTGTGTGTGTGTGTGTGTGTGTACAGATAGACATTGTTTATGTTTATGGATGGGTCATGTGTGTTTGTTAATGGATTTATCGTTGTCTATGGATATTTTATGTTTTATTGATGATGTGATTTGATTGATTATAGATTAGATGTTATGTATTTTAATTTTGATCATTATTATTATATATGTTGTGTATATTTATGGATTATTGGTAATGGATTTTACATGTTATGGATTATGGATGTTAAATCATGAGATATGTTTTTGATAAATGGATTATGAAGATAGATTTTAATGTTTAATGGTTTTGATTTTATGGGTTTTAGTGATTATATATTATGGATTTTCTTGGCATTGACTTGTACCATAACCAAAAAGAGAATCTCTCATACACATGGCCTATGCATCCTTAGCTAGATGATAATAGATTTTGACACAACCTAGGTTAGCTAGAGCTTTGACCTTGGTCATTTATTACAATTAGATCCTTTTGGTGGGATGGGGGATGGATTGATTTGGAGATAACCTTCTTCACACCATATTTAGAAATCATGATTTATCTTTCAGGGATCATTTTTATGTCAATGGTTAAAATAATTAATACGAGAAGTATACAATTAGAAAGTTGATTGATACAGGAAGATTTCTTAGGATATTTCTTTTTATAATTTATTTCTTTGTTGATTGTTTAAGGCTTTTAAGGCACATTTTTGAAAACTGATCAGTACAAGAATTTTTCTGTTTGGTAGCCATCCTTCAAGGGAGTGGTCAACATTCAAATGTTTTTTTCACATCTATCCTTCAAGGGATCAATCTCTTATTTGCTTTTATATTTGATTGCAATTTTCCTTCAAGGGATCAATCTATTTATTTATCCCATTTTGATACTTTTGATTTTCACTGCTTATTTGGTTTTGGATCCCAAAGATAGTAATACAAGTTGGCATAAAAAGATACCTTAGGATAATTTCCATGAGCTCATTACATGAGATGGTTATGTTATCTTGGAAAATCGATAGGCTTTAAGAAATAGGGGAAATAATGATCTAGGGTTTCTCTTATTACAAGTGAAACATATCCATGAGAGAATGCTATGAATAGATCTGGGGTATTCATATTCAAGGTTGAAGTTATAGTGACTATAAGATAACCACATAACTCTCATATCATTATTTGGTATTTTAGGATAAGAAGATACAATAATATTTAAGATAAGATAACAAAGATGAGCCAAGATCTATTAACTATATAAAGGACATAGATGTAATGCATTAAGAGGTTTTCATTCTAGTTTACCATTAAGAGAAGTCAAATGATATGCTCTAGATCTATATTTATGGGTTATGATGTATGGTCCAAGCCAATTAGGAGAAAATTTTCCCCTTTTTACTTCATTACATATTAGTGACATTTTGATTTTCATTAAGTACAAGGTCTCTAATGTTAAATTCTCATTCTCTTACATGTTGATTATATGCTTGTTTTAGTCATTCTTGATATATACGAAGGTGATTGAGGGATATCATATGATGCTCATCTAAGAATTCAAGATAGGATAAATGCTCTTGATGAAAATACTCACTAAAAATGATGTCTTTAAGGGAGACACAAAGAGAGGGAATTTGGACTTCCAAAGGAAGTATAGCTTCCATATCATATACTAGGGAAAAATGAGTAGCACCCGTAGGGGTTCAAATACTAGTTTGATGTACCCATAAGGTGAAAGGGATACAAATATGCCAATCCTTCCCAGCTTCATTGATGACTTTGGTTAGGATTTTGACTCAAGTTTTATTAGATGCTTCTACTTGACCATTGGCCTGAGGATAGTAAGGTAAGAGAAAACTTAATTTTATTTTAAATGAGTCACATCATGCCTAGACTTTCTTATTCTTGAAAGATTTTTCATTATCTGTTATTATTTTTTATGGAATTCCAAAATGACAAATAATGTGATGGTGGATAAACTCCATAATGTTTTATACCTTGGTCAAGATAAGAGGCAAATATTTGACCCACTTGGTGAAGTATTCTATAGCAGTAATGATGAAGCCATGACACTAAGAGGACTTAGGCTTGATTTACCCTATAAGATCTAGACCTATTGGGAGAATGACCAGAAGTCTCTTATTTCTTGCAAGGATTTACTAAGGAAATGGGATAAGTTTACATGCTACTAAAATTTTACACACCTCTTAATGTATGCACAATAATCTTGATTCATAATAGGCCAATAATAGCCTAGACATAAGATTTTTTTAGTGTTTGAATGTCCACTAAAGCGTTCATTGCATGACCCATTATGTACTTCCTAGATAGCTAAGGTAGCTTCATACTTTTGGAGGCAACAAAGAATAATGCCATCAAAACTATACTTATATAGAACACCCCCAATATATTATAATGGGTAGTTTTATATTGAAAGACATATTTGACACCATTGGATAGATGGGGACAAAATAGTCCTATAGACAAAAAAGTAAATATTTGTGCATACCATGGCTCCTCTAGGTTTTCCTCAATATTATTGATATATGGAAGATTAATTATCATGTAGAAAGGCTAGTTAACTCGATGAATAAGGATAAATAGCTTGGAATCTTGAGATGAAGATGGGATAAAAGAGGCAAGAGATGCCATAGTATCAATGAACTTATTAGTTGATCTAGGACTAGTTTTAACGGTGTAACATTTGAAAGTAGATAAGAGATGATCAGATAAGGTCTTATATCTTTGGAGGATATCATTATTTCATTGATATATACCATTAATTGGATTGATCACTAGCTAATAATCACCATAGATACTACGGGATCTAACACCTAATACAAGGGTAGTTTAGAGGCCATTAATCAATGATTCATATTTAGACATGTTATTGGTGCAATCAAATTATAATTTAAAATATAAAGGCATGGGAATACCTTGAGGAGGGATTAATATAATTCTTATACTACTTCCATACTCACATTTGAACCCATCAAAGAATAAATTCATTTGATAATCTAGGACTAATTGGGAAGTGGACACAATAGATTTATCAAGAAATTCACAATTGATTGGTCAGTTTTCACTAAGATATGCTATAGCCAAATGATCAACAATAATCTATCCTTTAACATACTTTTGATGGATAAATTCTAGATCAAACTCAGCTAGAAACATGATCCATCTAGCCATTCATTGATTTTGATAGGGATAAAAATGCATGAACTTAAGGGGATTGGTAGTCAGAATTACATACATCTTATGGTTAAGTGGGTAATGACAAAGCTTGGAGGATATAAGGAGAAATGCTAGGCATAATTTTTTGTTATGTAGATAATGTTTTTTATATTCTATGAGGGTATGACTTATATAATAAATAACATGTTCCTTATGATTCTCATCTAGATGGGAAAGCATAACACCTAGAGCATGGTCAATAACTGAGATATAAAGGAAGAAAGGTTTCCCCTCCTTAGGTGGAGTTAGGATTGGAGATGATAGAATATAGTCTTTGAGTATGTTAACGGCTTCTTAATAATTAGAGTCCCATACAAAGTGACTATCCTTATTTAATGAATGGTGGAAAGGTTGACATTGATCAGAGAGTTGGGATATAAAATGATGGATAGACTGGAGCTCACCTTGTAAACTAGTAATTTTCTTAAGGTTGGATGGAAGAAGCATTTCTGTAATGGCCTTGAATAGAAATAATAAATCCTAGAAGTTTACCCATCAAGATACCAAAAATGCACTTTTTTAGATTTAGATGCACACTATACTAGAGCAAATAATTGAAGATAACCTTAAGTATGGATAAGTGATCCTTGAAAAATTTTGACTTCCCAAAGAGATCATTTACATAGTCTTAGACAATTTTGTGGATTATATCATGAAATATATAATTCAAGGCCTACTGATAGGTTGCTCCTACTTTTCTTAGGCCAAAGGGCATAATACAATAGTAGAAAGGGCCCCAAGGAGTAATAAATGTAGTTTTATGTTGATCTTTTAGTGTAATAAGTATTTGATTATAAATTAAAAAACTATCTATAAGGTAGAGGATGGTTGGACAGCAGTTAAGAGGAAGAAATCTAAGCCTTTGGTCCCCCCTCTAGATATGAAACTTTGGTCTTGTAAAAAAAATATTAATAGTTTGTCCAGCTCTTGACTACTGTTTTCAGATTCCTGGTTAATCTGGTCTTGCTTTTGTCGGTTCTAGGCTATTTTGTAACCTAGTTGTGCTTAAGGTTTATCTCTCTTTTGATGTATAGGGTTTCGGGGCCCCTTCAAAACCTATTTTTACATTAATCTAAAACATTTCATGGCTAGCTGTTAGGTCCACTAATTGGTCAATGTTAGGGAGAGGGAAATAATATTTTGGATAAGAAAGAATTAAATCATGAAAGTCAATACAAATGTAAAGTCCCCCTATAGTCTTAGTGACTAGAATGATGTTGGACATCCATTAAGGATAATAAATGGGTTGAATGAAGTTAGCAGATAAGAGGCATTACAGTTCCTATTTTAACAAGAGTGTGACTTTGGGATACATTTTATGGAGATTTTATTTTACTGGTTTAACATCAATAAATGTGATGATATTATGGATAATTATTATGAAGTTAATACCAAGCATATCTCTATAAGACCAAGTAAATGCCTCATTATGATCTAATAAAAAATTGGTAAAATCTTGGTTTTCTTGAGGATCTAAGGCTTTGTTAACTTTAAAAATCCTCAATTTTTCTTGAGACTTGATATTAATATCAAAAGAGGATTAGTTTAATAATCTAGATTTTTTAGATGGAAGATAATTGCACAGATCAGAGTTTTCAGTGCCCAAATGAGTCAAGATTGACTCATCATCTTGAAATTGAATAATAGGGATGGTTATAATATCATGTCCTATTAAATTAGGATATAATAAAGGGATAATGTAGGTCTCACCACCATGGTGAAATATGAAGGGTTCTAAGGAGATTGAATTGACTAAAAAAAGTCAGAAGGGATGGATACAGTGTCACTAGTTGAGGAAGAGGTATCGGATGATCTAGTCAAGGAAGAGGTATTAGATGATGAAGATTGATATTATTCTTTAATAATGGTAGAATAATGGGTTTATGAGAGGATTTATAATCTTTCTCAAAGCCTAAGCCATGCTTTTCATATGTTTTTTTTTAATTTCCTAATGTGATGTGATGAGGAGCCTGCTCATATCTACCCACGTCGAAGCCCTTCTAGGCACAACAATAAAGGTATGTTTTCATGAAATGGAGTTTATTAATAAATGAGAAATTGGATATAAATGGTTTAGCATGGGTGCCATTTTTAGGTCCTATGGTGGTTTGATTGATTCTACAATATATCAAGTGGGTGCATAAGAAAGGTGGCCTAAATGGGATGACCTCACCTAGGTTGAGTAAATACATGGTTTATTTGTCAATATGGAATTATTCTCTAAGAGTGGGTAATTTTTTAAGGGTCAATATCTAGTATTCCCCCATTGAAATATGATGCATCATGGAATCAATGGACTCATGAGCTAGTAATTTCAAAGCAGGAATAGTCATGCTAGTTGAGGCTTGATTAGAGGACAAAGATGGAATTGTGTAAGGTGAGGGTATTATGACATCACTTGGTAAAAAAGTGTAGTTTCATGATTTTAAGGGATGATGATTAGTGGGGATTATGTGGACCTAGCCTTTATGTTCAAACTTAATGCACTGATGGATGGTAGAGGGGATACATCACATTGCATGAATATATGGATATCCTAATAAAATGTATATTGGAATGTCCCTTCTATGACATAAAAGAGTTAGTGGAGGGTGAGAGGACTTACACAAATGGTAATTATAACCATTCCTAATATGGGTTCTACCATGTTTTTGAATGCATGGAGAATTACTAGGGATTAAAAAATAATGATTTTTGGTAGCTGTAACTATTGGAAAGCATTGGAAGAAATAATATTGATACTAGCCCCATTATCAATCATAACTCTTTTAATTTGAATTTGATTTATTTGAGATATGATGAAAAGTGTGGGATCTTGGTGTTTAGGTGATAAGGAATGACATCAAAATTAGTTAAACTAATATCTAACACTATTTGGAGGACCCCTATAAATGATGACAATGGTTAAGGCTCATCTAGCCGAACCTCAATAGCCTAAAGCATTTCTATTATTGCTTGTCAATAGTGTGGAGAGTTTTTGATAAGTTCATATAATGAAATTTTTAAAGGCATTTGATCGAGTTATTTTAATATGGATATTTGTATTAACTTCTTGGGTTCAGCTGGGGTAGAAGCCACTAACTCTTTATCATTTATATGACTAGTAGGATTATGGATGGGTAGAATATTTGGGATGGTGACTTTTTTCTTAGGATTTTTATCATTTATATCATCAATTAATAGATCATCATCTTGGACTAGCTATTTTATTACGGCCTTAAGGGCATTACAATTTTCTATATCATGTCTAGGTACTCTATGATATATGCATATCTCCTGACTCTTATACCAAGCAAGTCTTTATAGGTGAAGGTTAATGGTCCATATAGGTGGTAGCATTATGATTTATGTATCCAATAAATGTTTTAATATTACAATGTAAGATCCTTTCAAAGGGTCATTTTATGGTCTTATACTAGGTTATACCATCTCTCCTGGCAAAGTATTGATCGCTTGGTTTTGACATTTAGATTTTATGGTAGGGATGACCTTAGGCACCTTTTATTTAAATATCTCTAATGGTCCTTTAGTAAAATATAGTGGATATCAATATGGAGGTGTGTTTAATAATGGAGGGAGACTTTGCATTTTCCCACACATTTGAATGAAAGAACCTATGACAAGGACAATCACTTTAAGATATAGACGAGGACCTAAAATAGATGATGAAGGTGATATAAAAGGGGTTAAACCTTTAGTATTTCATGTGTTGAGAATAAAAGGAGTATTTATACTAAGGTTTTTGTCTTTTGACATCTGAAAAAGATCAACCTTGACTTGAGGATGGGCTAAGGCTTTCTTTAATGCAATACCAAGATAATTATCTAAACTATCATTAATAGGAGCTTTACCCTTTCCTTTAGTAGTTATAAGATGAGGTGTTGTGATAGAGGATGATTTCAAAGGGTCTTGATATTGAGTGAATTGATAGGATCCTATTATATTATGATCTCAGTGCATATTACGAATAGGACTGCCAAGGACCAAAGGGGTGGAATGTTTTACTCTAGAAGAATCAAGATGTTTATCTATGACATCCTAAAGAGGGGTTTGATTTTCCTTTTTAGGATATTCAGTTCAGGAAGATGAAGGGGATGGCTCACATGAATGATCCTATGTAATTAGATTTAGGATCTCTATAGAGGATCTAAGAGTTATCTCAATAATTTTAGGTTGACTTACATTGAAATCATCTCCTGTGAGGAGATCTAAGACTGACAATTGCTATAGAGTTTCTTTAGGAAATAATTGGTCATATAATGTATCAATCATATGTGTATCCTCATTTTGTGTTTCTTTAGGGTTAGCTTGGACTATGTTTGATGTGGATGGATGGTTTGGAAATGGCTTCTTGAAAATATCTAAATATTGGTTGGGATAAGCATTTGGATTGTCCAAATGAAGTTCCCATTTGCTGATGAAGCCCTTTACCAATCATTTAAAGGATTGACATCATTTTATGTCATGTCTTATTACCCTATGATATGAAAAAAACTCATCCTCTTTATACCAAGTAGGTTTAGGATGCATATCATTGACTGGTCTAATTGGAGGGAGTTTAATAATGTTTGCTTATAGGAGTTTATCCAATATATAAGTATAAGGTTCTCCTAAATGGGTATATTTCTTAGGGGGGAAATGAGTAAGGCCCCTAGGTGGTCATGTTTGAGAAGTGGATGCTCCTCATTGATTGGGTTTTGGAGGGGAAGAAGTTTTTAGACTAATAACATTTGGTACCCCCCTTTAGTTTAGGATTATTTTTATTTCTTTTTATGGGGTTAGGTTTGAAGTTTTTATTATGTAACTTAATTTTTCCCTCTTTAATGCCCTAAATTTAAAGTTTACATTCCATTGTAAAGGCTTCATCAAAAGTTTTAAAGGTTTTAATTTATAAAATGGATGAGATATGTTTTACACAAGAACATGAAAATAATTCAATTAATTTAGGTTGTGATGAGGAAAAGGTTAACTGGTTGATCAGGGTATGCCAACGAACTACACATTTTGATATGGATTCATCTTCAAATTATTGAAGGGTGTATAAATATATGATACTCACTTCTAAATTAATGTTGATAAAGAAGTGTTTTAAGAAAATTTAGGCCAGTTACCCAAAAGAAAAGAGTGAATTTTGAGGGATAAATCTATACCAATCTAATGTAGCTCCTATTAGTGACATAGGAAATGTCTTAAGTAGTAATGCATCATCATGTGCTATAAGGAAACATATATGTTGAAAGGATCTAAGAAGTTGTTGGGGATCTTATTTATTCTAAAACTTAGTAAACTTGGGAAGTTCTCATTGCAAGGGATATAGTTGGATAGGAACAGATGGGTGTATAGGTTCCTTAAAAATTTGTTCATATGTGGGTATAGTATTATGTTTAGAGGTGGAGTCTTCCAAATTATCCATCCTATTCATAAGAATTTTGTTGAAGTCTTCTTGGGGGTTATTCTAAGGTACATTCCCTAAGACACCTTACTAAAGAGTAGATAGGGGTTGTGAAGAAGGGCATCCAACTACAATGGACAAAATGGGTTGGGATGCCACCAAGTACTATGGGACCTACAGTAGAATATTCTATTGTGTGGAAGATTGTAAATAATTAGTCTCTAATGACTATGATGGATCCTTATATTAAGTAGCCATAGAGACATACTATTTGGGTGGTTACGTTGGAGGGATTTGTTGCCTATGTTGTAGATCTTGTGAACTGTATGTTAGACTCATATTGATAGGTGGGAAACTTAAAAATAATGATACCACTAATGTTTGGGGAGGAATAATGGATATAGGCTGAATGGTATAAGCACTTTGAACATGAATAATGGGGGTTCGAGAATTGGTAGATATTATAGGTGGTTGGCTTTCTAAAGGTTACATCATCTGAGTATTAGAGCCAGATGGAAGAGAGATGGTAGAAAAGGATACCATAGCCATGGTAAATCCTTTGGTTTTCTTAGTTCTATCAAAAGGCATCTCATATAAATATCAAGAATCTTGGGTATGGGGGGAAGGAGGAAAGTGTATTTCTTGATTACTAAGATAGTAATTGAGAGTAATAGGTTTATTGTCAAATATTTCCATAAAGGAAGGATCTCCTAAAGAATAAAAGTGCAAGAACATAGGATTTTCAAAGGATTTTAGGGTAGAGTAAGAGCTAGGTGTATGTTCCATAGGAGAGGACGTGACACCCACTTCATATTATTTTTTTGATTGTTGCCTAGTCAAAACCATGGGATGGGAAAAAAAGCAAAAACAAAACAACAATTTATTTTTGAATTATCTCACTTTTAATTTTGGATTAAAGATGCAGAAACTAAAGTCATCCCAAAAAATTATTTCTTTTTAATTTTAAGATGTGAAAAGAAATAAACAAAAAAGGATAACAAGGGTCCTAAGAAATGGTAATATAAGGATGGTTTTAGGTATTTTTTCTGGTGCTCAAAGGAAATCTATATTAGTACTGGTACATGGTTTGAAACTTGGGCCTTGCTACCCTCACATCACAATCCCACAACCAATGTGGGTGCTTAGCGAAGATATACTAATATTCTAGAGATTATACTCAACCAGAGAACTAAGTTGGTCCTCCCCTTATTGGTGAATTCCAAGTGGGATCACTAAAAAAAAAGTTACCATGAGGTGATGAAATAGCCATCAGTTTCCTTATGTCAAGTGTTTAAATGAGCTTATTATGACTATGATTTGGATTGTGTATGAAAGAGTGATGACTATAATGAATTTACCACTTAGTTTTTTCTATGTGAATTACTTACATAGACAAAAATGAATGCAATTTATTTTAAACTCAAAAAGGAAATAAAATGCAAAATTTTTGTTCTTTAGATCAATTCACACAAAGAAAGGGAAAGAGATCAAATTAAATAATTTTGAATTTTAATAAGAAAAATGAGACTTGACAATCACACCATGATTTTTTTAATGTGATCTAATTAGTTACTAAAAACAAAGTAAACGCATGGTTTTAAAGATTACCTAGAGATGGAGATTGGTTGTGCACCATTGATCAAGCTTGTGGGAACTCCTTTTTTGCTAGGGAGGAATGACTTGAAAATCACACTAACTCACAAAAAATTGATTAATACTAAGATGAATGAACTATCTGGTAAGAGATTGGTCCCATGAAGTGATCTACTTCCTTAGGTGGTTGTCAACCCACATTTAACACTCAAGTTTATAAATAAATATGAAATTACAAAGATATATAAGGATAGGATGCAAATATATAATAATAAATATGTGCAACATACAATAGCATTAATGTGATCAAAGTAATTGCTCTTAAATTTAGTAGCTATATCAACATCCTCTTGAATTATAGCTAATTATTCATTAATGCTTTCCTAATTAGGTGTGAAAACCCTAGTAAAAAGACCTAATTTGAATGAAATGTCACTTTGATCAGTGAATAAAGTTTGTGGGATAATGGGAAGATTAAATATGCTAACAATATCATTCACTAATCTAGGCAAAGTAATGTACATGTGAAAGACATATTTTTATAAACAACATGTAGGATTTAATAGGTTCTTAGGACTGTAAATGTTATGAAAATAGACTTTAAGGATATTTTAATAGTTTATCAAGGATCGATGATGATCCTATAGGATTGATGTTGATTCATATGGACCAGAATCGATTCTGAGTAAAATGCTAAACTATAAAAATAGGTGATAATAATGACTTGTAAAATTGATAAAATGATGAAAACTAGACAAAAATGTTGACACATAGGTGAAAAAGACAACAAGATTTAAATATGAATGAATTAACATAAAATACTAACCTTAAATGGCTTGAAAAGACACAAATAAAGAAGACTATAAAAGTATGCTAAAAAACCTTCAAAATCCCTTGATAGTTACATGAATAGAGGTTCTGCAAGGTGGCAAAGTGTTGACAATGTCCATATGTAGGTTCCAGAAAAAATCTAATAGAGGTTCAAAGTCAAAAGTGATGTGTGTGTCCCTCGAGCTAAAGAGGCTTGTTGTATATTTATGGATAGATGTTGTGCTAGGCTTGTCACCATCGATCATCTACATTGATTTCCCTAAAATGTGTGGAGGTGATGTTTAGGTCATTCAAAAGGGTTATTTATGGGGTAAAGATAGGTTTAACTAATGTCTAAGTTGTTAGGTTGTTTAAACCATACGATGGGTTTTTTAGGAGGTTGGGAGGGTTTTTTTTTATTTTTTTTATGATTTTATGGTTAGGGGTAGTAAAAAGGGGTTAATTACTATTTGACTATAGTAATTAGCTTAATTAACACATGTGGTAAAGGTAAATGGGTAATTATTTCAAATAATTATGAATGGGGCCATTATGTTAGAGATGAAGGAAAAACATGATGATGCACCACGTTAATACACAAGGGTGTATAAAACTAGCATCTACACTTCTTCCAAAAATCTATAAATAAACTTCAAAACCTTCATTTTTAAGAGTCTTGAAATTGAATGTTGAATAATCTAGACTTATGCTAATGAATTTTTATTCACAAGTGAATCCAAGTGAATCAAATCATACAAAAACTCCTTTTGCACCAAAACTCTTCCCATTCTCCTTTACATTAGAAGAGTGAGCACCACATTTTTAAAGAGCAAATCAAGTTTACATCACAATGGAGAAAGCTTGAACATTTGAATCATAAATTTTGTGTTTTTCTATTTTATTTTTTTATTAATTTATCTTAGGTTAAATTTATCTTAGATTAATATTAGCTCATTTATTAGCACTTTTAAATTTAGTTCACACAGAATCTATACTTGAATTTCTCCATTCTTGAAAACCTCAACTTCTTTGGTAACATCACAAACTTGGGAATTTCAAGTAAAATTCCCCTCATTTTAACAAATTCATTTCTAGCATAGATCCACAAAAAAAAATCCCATTTATCCTCTTCCCAATGAGCCATATCATTTTCAATATTTAAATGCTATGCTTATTAAAGAAACCATAAGAATAGAATACAACACACCCTCATGTCCCAACCTTTAACAGTTTATAGAGAACTCATACTGACTGAGCATGATAATTTTAGTCCATTTTTTGATAAATATCATGATAATTTCACTTTTTCATATGAGGACATGCCTATAATCGATCTTAGTATCATTATGCACAACATAATCACACACACCAATGCCAAACTCAATTTAAAAAAAAAACAACATAAAATTCCACCCAAAGTTTCCACCCTATGCCATAAATAAATTATCAAACTATTAGATGTCAAGTTTATTAAACTTGTGGATTATTTAAAATGGGTATCAAACATTATTCCCAATCACAAAAAATTTACCATGGTTATTTGCATCTATCTCAATTTCCATAATCTCAATTTCATTTTTCCAAGGATAATTTTCCATTACCTTCAATTGATGCCATTGTAGATTCCACTACTAGATATGAAATGTTATACCTCATAGATGGTTTTTTAGGCTACAATAAAATTCATATTTCCATTGTAGACCAACACAAGATAACATTCACTATGGAATGGGGTACCTATTGCTATGTTAAAAGGCCCTTGAACCTTAAAAATGCTAGAGCTACTTATAAGAAGGCTATGATCAACATTTTTCATGACCTTATACATAATATTATGTAAATCTATGTGGATGATATCCCTTCCAAATCCAAAAGTTTTATAACCCATCTCTCTGATCTATCCATCATCTTTGATCGACTCATCAAGTAAAAAGTTAGACTCAACCCTATAAGTGTGTTTTTCACATTACATCTAGTAAATTGCTAGCATTTTTAGTCATTATTCATGGTATTGATGTCTATATTTCTAAAATTAATGATATATTCAACATGTCTATTCCTCAATCCATTCTAGACATTCATACTTACCTTGTCAAGCTTGGTTCAATATGATGATTCCTTTCTAAATGTCTTATCTCATATATTCTATTAATTACCTTATTCAAAAAGGTAATTCTTTAGAATGGAAAAATCCTTATAAGAAGGAATTTTACAACATGAAAGAATCATTTCTCCATTTTCCTAACCTTTTTCCACCTTCCAATGATCATTCTTTGATTTTATACACTTCTTATATACTGATATCATTTGGGGTAATAATTTCCCAACAAGATGCTATTGGAAGAGAGTATGTTATTTACTATATTAGTTTAGGCCTCATCAATTATGAAAAATGTTATACCAAAGTATAACATGAAAGCCTCATTATCTATTTCATATCTAAAAAGCTTCATCACTATATGCTTTATCAAATAACCTATGTCATAATTCATTTTGACCCACTTCGTCACTTTTTCTCCAAATCATTCTTGACTGTAGATAGAATTGGTAAGTGGATGGTTCTCTTAATGGAATTTTACCTTCACGTCCTAATCCATAAATGTGTCAAATGGCAAGTCATTTCTGACCAACTCACAGTGACACCCATGCCTACTACTAATCATCTTCAAGAAACTCTCCCTTATGATACCATTCTATATATTAAAGGTCTTAATCAAACTCTCTCTCTCAAAGATTACTTACATAAATTCACTATTGATTTAAAAGCAAGCAATTGAAAAGATACCTATGTCACTCCTAATACTACTAAATCCAAATTAGTTATCAAAGAACATCCTGAAATCAACATTGATTTGCATGAAGACACCTAGACCCTACACTTTTATGGTGCCAAATATCTCAAAGGAGTTGGGGTAGATTGTATTCTAACTATTATTCATGGTAAAATAATCACTTTATATTATATTTCACCTTTGATGTCACTAATAACATGAAAGAATGTGAAGCATTAATTTTAGGCAAGAGAGCACCAATTATCTTATATATTTCATATATTTATACTTTGGGTGACCCAAAACACATCTATCATCGAGTTAACAATGATTACCAATGTAAAAGTGAAAATATTATCTCTTATTATCAAATGACTACTTTTCTCACCAAAGATTTCACTTCTTTTACCATTGAGCCCATTCAAAGAGATTAGAACTCTATTACTGACTCTCTTACTTCTTCAACATCCTTACTTCATTTGTATCAATTTCTTAGTGATTCATAATTTCTTATTCAAATAAGAAAGTCTCCATCTTCTATCCAACTGTAAGATTCACTTATATGTGATATTGAGGCTATCACCATTTGATAAATCCCATGGTACAAATACATTATCTAATTTATCAAACATAAAGCATATCCTCTAGATATAGATTCTTGAAAAAAGACTAGAATTTGAAAACAAGATTTTAACTGTCTCTTGATACATGATAATTTATTATCTTAGCACAAAAAGTACCCTACTCCAATGTGTAATGAAATACGAGGTCCATCCTCTCCTTGAACAAGTACATGGGGGAATTTATGTTGGTCACTACATTCGACATGATACAACACATAAATGCCTATGTATGGGATACTTTTGGCCTACTCTCAAAAAGGATGCTATTAATTTCTCTAAAAAAATTAGTCCTTACCAACTCCATGATGATCTAATCCATTCACCACCAGATAAACTCCAAATTATGTAATCTCCTTGGTCATTTTCCATATGGGGATTATATCTCATTATCAAATTACTTCAGTCATAAGATGGGCATGTTTTTATCATCATGACAACTAAATATTTTACTAAATGGGTATAATCTACGCCTCTCGTCAACATCATAGGAATTAAAATTTCCAAATTTATCATTAACCAAATAATTTTTCATTTTGGATTTCCCCATACTATCATTTTCAATAATGATGGTGATTTTAATCATAAGGATATGAAGTAGTTATGCACTAAATTCAAAATATCCCATAAAATTTCCACCCCTCATCATCCACAATGCAATGGCCAAGTTGAGGCTACTAATAAAATCCCTGAAAAACCCATCCATGAAACCCATATGGATTGTCATATTCATTTGTATCCCACACTTTGGGCCTCTCATACTAGCATACATATTACCATTAGGGAAACACTGTTATTACTAGTCTATAGTTCTAAGATTGTCTTACCATTATATATGAGCTTCCCTCCTTACATATCTCTCTTCATGATATCATTCTTTATGAATAATTAGGTGGGGATTACCTTCATGCTCTATATCTTCTCAATGAACACCATATAGCCATTCTACACCATAATCACCAATACAAGGCTCGTATCACCAAGAAACATAGTAAAAATGTTAAAGTCTATACTTTTAATGTTGGTGATATAGTACCTATATTAGAGTATTCTCATGATAAATAAGGAAAATATGCCCAAAAATGGTGGGGCCTTCTTTAGTGAAAGACATTCTTGGTCCTAGTACCTATCACCTCCAAACTAATGAAGGCCATGTTTTCAAAGATCTCACCAATGTGTAATTATTGAAGAAATACTTTTCATAGATATTTCCCTTATTATCATATTTTTATATGCTATCTTACTAATACTTTACGTATTATTTATACATAGATCTCACCCTCTACAATAGTCTCTTTTTACACACACCTTAGTTCCTTATTTTGGTCCTTTGGTTTCCTTTTCTCATAAGTTGCATTGTAATACTGTGGATAGGACCCAATGTTACTCATGACTTCATTTTGCTCTTCTTTGATTTTATATTTTTCACATTATTTTTTCACCATCTTGGGTTTATCTTTTGTGAATTTTAGAGTAAGACCATGGATACGACTAGGCCTTCCTCACCAATACAATTTCTACCATTTTATTTTCACATGCTTTGTTCACCCTCTTAGGTTTTTATCTTGTGAGTTGCAGTGTAAGACCATGTATAGGACCAAGCCATTCTCATGAATACCATTTTTACTTTATTGTACCCTCTTGGGTTTCTATTTTATGAGTTTTAGTGTAAGACCATGGATAGGACCAAGCTTTCCTCATAAAATCACCATTTTATTTTAAAAACATCCTTTATTAAACCAAATGTTCCTTGTCTAGAATGTTAATAAATGGTTACAAGTTTGTGATCCCATATTCTTAGTTTTAGTTTTTACTTATTTTGTAGATAAAACTTGCACAACTAACTATGTTGGCATGTTTCTATACACTTCCATACATTATTATGATAAGGAATCATACATACCTATCATTTTATCCATTTTCACCTTTATCAACATTTTTAAAAATTTGAAGTAATTCAAATCATTTCATGTTCATTCCCCTTGATTTCCTTTCTTTTCATTCCACTTTGGGTAAAACAAGGTCAAAGTCAAGATAGAACTTTTATTTCACATGAATTAATAATACTCTTAGATAAAATGCTCTCTAAGTTCTCTTTATTATCAACCAAGTCCAAAGTTTTCATTATATAATCATTTTTATCACCCATGTTTGGTTCTCTAAATCTATATGGAGGAGAAATATAAAAAGATATCAAGATTTAAAATCTAATTATTTAAAATAAAATGTAATGATGAAAAGGTAACATACAAAGTTAAAATTCAAAATCACACCAAAAGACATGATTCATAACACATATCCTATATCTAATTAAAGCTCAAAATCAATAATTGGCCTCATGATAGCGTTAAGGTCCATTAGGGTGTGGTAGGCCAATAGATTGGTATAGCATAATTAAAAAAAATATATGGTGCTACCTACTTTCTCACACAAGTACCCAATCTCTGTAGTAGATCAACTACTCTATAAGTAGTCCTAAAGAATGGGGGACACATTATGGTAAGGCTTGTCCATTTCAATTTTCATGCATATAGCCTTGATAGTATGATATTCATACTTAATTTGGTGACCTAACATTTGTTTGGCTAGGAGAAGTTCTTTAGAGTCCTTAAAGTTGAAAGTTATCTTGTTTTAACAAACCTACTTTAAGTGTCTTGACTTTGATAAAAAATTTCTCTACCTTGGTTTTAAATTCATTTTCCGCACCACCCATTTCATTTCCCCCTTGATAGGTAAGTTTGATTTTAAATCTATTCTCCCACCTCTCTAGTCCATCTTCTTCACACTTAAAAACATGCTAGCACTACTTTGTTTCAGTTTTATCTATCTTCAGAACAAAATAATATGCTTGAGTGACTATGGATTACATTATTTTTACCATTTCTAGAATTACCTAGGTTTATTTGAATTTTTTTATTATCACTTCCTTTTTTCAGACAACTGCATCCATTTCTATATTTTTGTATTTCCTTTTTTTTTAACAACTATGCCCATTTCTATTTTTCAATACTTTTTCCATTTTTGAGTGAGGTTAGATTATTACTTCTCATTCACAAATGTTGTTTTCTCTTCCATGCACTTTTTCCATTTGATGATTGAGCAAGGATTTTTATTACTCACTCATAAATGTTGCTTTACCATTAATTTCCCATATTTTTTAAAGAAGGATTGGTATTACTTTCACATTGATGTTTGATTATCACTTTTACTTGTATCCTTAGTTTTAATTGGTTTATTTACCTTTATTACTTAAGGTGTACTTGTTTGAGTTCTTCAGTAATTTAGTAGCCATGGATTTTTTGGTTACTTGATTTACTCTAAATTTAACTTGGTCATTTTTTCCTAACTTAGCATTTATCACCCCATCTTACCAAATTTATAAGTATGTATTGACCACACAATTTAGTTATCTTGGTTTTCCTAAATTTGTTTACTTTTAATCTTTAGTTTTTTATCCTTGGGTTTGTTCCAAGTAATTTCTATTCCCTCCATGATTAAAACTACAAACACATCTGAAAACCATTCAATGATAAAGGTAAGTACATGTATGCATACATCACTTTTATTTTTAATTATTTCCCTTTCAGTAATTTAATTTTAGTTATTTTATTCTATAAAATATTGTGATTTGTTTATATTAAATATTGTATGTTTCTATGTTCTTTTCTTGAAGCACCATTCCATGTTCACCTAAGTGACATATGATGAGATTCAAGTGAGTATATGTATACATAATATTTTTAACTTTATTAATTACTGATACTTTTTCTCTTATGTAACTCATAAAATCTCAATATATCTAAGTGCATGCCCTATAAGGTGAACTAGGAAAGAAATGAGTATACCATTAGTGTTTTAAAGGATTGTTGTCCCCTATACCACCACTTGATATATACACAACCATCTCTTATACACTGCCCTAAGTTTTGCCTCCTCTCTTACACACTCCTCCAAGGAATTTTCCACCTTACGTAACCCCTTCCTAATTATAAAACCCTTTTTTACATTTATAAAATAATGTCATCCTTAGTTGACCCTATATTCAAATTGATATTTGCATGTTATGGATCTAGATTAGCATTGGCTGACCTAGACTAGCACCTAAATTTTTTTTAGTAATTAATGATAAAAAATTTAAATTAGGATGACCCTATCAACTAAAATATTGGAAATGTTTAGGGTTAGATATAACTATATATAAACATTCATTTCATCATTTATTAGAGAGAGAACAAAGTTAATTATTCATTTGTGCTTCTTTATAATCTTTTATTTGACCATTGTACTTGAGGAGTTATTTTTTAGGTTTTATACTTGGAGAATAATCTTGTCTTGTGGAAAAGTTTTGGATGATTAGGAATATCTTAATGATCCTTACAAACCACAACCAACTCTTGCAAAGGACCTTTTGCCAATGGAGAGATTAAGTATCGACAAGTTTATACTCAAGGTAAGTATCTCCAACTTTACTCCTCTATTTTAGTAGATAAAAGTATCATAAGTAATGTATTTTGAATATATTTCTCTCTCCATTTATTAAGGTTATATCTATACATATCTTAATTAGAATTTTTTTATGCATGTTTACTTTCTATGTTTATTACCCCCACCTTGTGCCACAAGCTTTGGTGAGAACTAGACTATATTTTACTTTATTTTACATATATATAGTGAATATGAAAATATAAGACCTAGATAGGGTTATTGCATAGTGTTTCTTGACTAAAGGATTTGGAACCCTCTCTAGTGATGTTATTGTGGTAATATATTCCTTGGTTAGGGATATTGAATCCATCTTGGTCATGACCCCAAATATCTAAATTATCAATGAATGAAAGTGTAAGTAAGATTTATCTTTTTTGAACTAGGATTGATTAATAGGTCAATTGAATTTTCCCTTGTATACACATACTATTGATTTAAATTCATTACAATATCAATCACTAGTTTTACTCTTTAATTTTTTAACATATTTTAGTATTATAAATTTAAAACATTTTTATCCAATTTTGAAAATTAATTGTCCTATTATATATTTGTTTATCACACTTTATATTATTCATTTATATATTGTTAAACCTATACTATATTGATGCATTTCAATTTAGGCTTAAAAATTCTAGTGAACCCATCATCCATTCTTATTTGAACCAAACTCTAAATTACATTTAGATTTTATCCTTCTACAAAAGTTCATTTTTAGATTACTATATTTATTTTATAGATCTAATTTATTACATGGGAAAATTTAAGTATTTCTCAATTTTATTTTTTCCCTAGGCATTGCTTTTCTCCTATTTGTGATTGCATCCAAATTCGTATCTTTCCTCAACATGTTTACTTATATTATAAGATATATGAAAACCCATTTTTTTAATCAATAGTTTAATATTACTTATGACCAATGTGTTTCATATGAGGATATTATGGCATCTAAAAAAATTCTCAATCTTCCTCCTTTGCTTATAACTATGATAATGAAAAAACTAATGATGAAAATGAAATTCCAAATAAAATATGTTAACAATCATATCATGTTTTCATATGGTTATGAGTGTGATTATAACCCTTTTTGAATGTAAATATGAGAAGCATAGTTCTCCTATTTATTCTATTTATAATAATGAAAGGCCTAAAAAGTTACAAATGATCAATTTTGTTAGTGTATCACATAAAGATGATCTAATAAACATGCAATAAACTAGAACTTATGATGTTGAAATTATAAATATTTTATGAAAACATTCTCAAGATGAACCAAATATTGACTACTTCTCTTCCCTTTCAAATGATGTAAATAGTGAATAAAGTGAGTGTGTGACCAATTTCAAAATTAATGACTATGTGTAAAATATTGTTCCTTATTTATATCACTCAAATGCAACTAGTGAAAGTTTTTACCTTTGTTTATATCTCAATGACGAAAATTCATGTAATAATTCTCTTCCTATTATTTTAGATAGGAAAGATGAAAATGATAATACTAGCCAAATCAGTATATATGAATATTCTTATAATCTTATTCCACTTCAATAAAAACAACAAAACATCATTGCCAAAGGTTACCTAATGAAAAAAATTCCAAAGTCAAGTAGAAATAAGTTAGCTCAAGGTTCAAATTATAGATATGTTAATGTCCATTTCTCATATAACAATTATGTACCTAAAGTATAAATTGATATTGCATATTCTACCCCATTTTATTATGAGTTAAAAAATGATAATGAATCTTTCATATTTCCTTCCTATGATAATGTTTCAATCAAAATGGAAAACATCCTTCTCTCCCCTTCTTTTAAATTTTCCACTAAAAATCGTGTTCCAATTTTAGATGAAAATAATGAAAGTACATCTTCTAGCCATCTTGCATGTAATAATAATCAAAGTACTCAATTTTTTCCAAATAATGATTACATTAATCTTCATGATATACAAAATTATAAAATTATCTCTCTAGAATCATCATGAAAAGTGGATATACCTTTACCTAATGTTTAGAAACCACATGATGATCCTATCCTAAAATATGATGATGATGAGAAGGATATATTATTATTATGTTCTATATGGATGGAAAATTAAAAACATATAAGAAATTATTCAAACTCTTTTCGAACACATCCTAATGATATGATATCTCTAATGAATACCATGGGATATATTTAACAATAAATGACTATACTTAAGTTGAAACTTTCCTCCCATAAAGATAATTTTAATGATAATAAATTAAAGTACCAACCCATTGTAATCTAATAATTGTACTCAAGAGAGGATGGTTAGTATCATGTTAGTTTCAAAATGAAAACAAAATGACAGAAACACACTAATTAACATAACATCTCTATGCCTAGACACTAGGGAGAGCTTAGTTAACAAACATGAATAAAAAACACAACTAAAATTTAAAAAAAAACCTCTTTTACCTTCCTTGGATGCTCCAAAATGATTGTTTTAGTGGCTTGCTTAGCTTGTACTCATGAAGTCTTCATCAAAGGAAGCTTGGCTATCTCCTCTTCTCCTTGGCACCTTGTGGCTTTGACTTGGCTTGGATTGGAATAAGTTTGTCATGGTAACACTAATTTAAATGGATTTTTGAATCATTTTTGCACTATAAATTTACATTATCAAGACTTAGAAATGATGTTCATGGCCTCTCTATTTATAAATTTTTGAGAATGTCTAGAATCAACCTGAACCATCCATCCTTAGATGTAGATGTGTCGTTGAGGATTAATTAAATTTTTGGAATTAAGTTTATAATTATCTTCATCATGAAATTGGAATAATTTCAAATTAATAGGCATGAAGGGCATCATAGAAGTCATTGATGGGGCATGGAGGGCATGAATCTTGATATTTGTGGCATTTATGGCCTAGGGATGTCTTTCAAAGAAATGAGGTCACTTGATGATGCATATATTCAATATTCATTTCCAAAAATAATTTTTTAACAATATTCCATGGAATTATTAATTATGCATTGATTTGGTTAAATTATTTCTTAAGCATGTTTAAGCACTTTATGCACAAATTACTCAAATTGATCAAAATGCCTTGTTATTGGTCCAAATTTTGATTGGATTAGAATTGGAAGGTTATTTCAAATGCATTAGATATATATTACCATTTATGATGTTACCAATAAAAAATAATTAATGCACATGTCTTGTACAATATATTTTATAGGAAAGATCAATCTAGAGCACCTAGGTGCAAAATTGGCATTTTGACTCGAAATGATCTGATCAAAGCTAGCTAGCCCATAAATTTCATTGCCCCACTTAGGGATACCATGGCTAAAATAAGTACTTGAATATATCTATTTGAAAGATTTTTAATTTTTTTTAGTGTTTTTAGGCCAAATTATGCTTTTTCGGTAGAAATTGGTCAAAAGATGGGTTGGAGGTTATCGATGGCCAGTTTTAGGTGTCTACACCCATTAATAGAGATGTTTTTTTATTATCCATATCCTTCCACCTATATCATGCCTATTTTATTTTACTTTTATGGTAAAGGATATCCTAAAAATTATTTGAAATAATATATATGTTCATTTGATCATTGGGATAAAGATGGATGCTTGTTATTAAAACATTTCCATATAAGTTTAGCTCAATAGGCTCTTGATTGGTTCTGTACACTCCCAAATGGTTCCTTATCAACCTTTAAATTAATTGAGGATGTATTATTATCTAATTTACATAAGTATACAATACCCAAACTACCATTGGAACATTTACATGCCTTAACTCAAAATGAGTATGAATCCCTTCAAGACTATGTTATAAAATTTAAGGATATCTTATACTCCTTAAAAAATACTCCCTTAGATTTGGAAGTACAATTTATATCTATTAGGGGTCTATTTTCTCCAATAAGAGAGATAAAATTTCAAAATCCCTTTGCATCATTTGAAACTTTATATTGGGATGTGCATAAATCTACATGTGCTTTAATGAATGGTAGAATTGAATTACCTATGCCCCCATCTAAAGGTAAACATGATATAAAAAATGATTTCAAAGAAAGAATTAAAACTAAATAATTTATGAACCACTTCCAAATATTTCTTAAAAACTATCAGTAGGAACCAAAGAACAAATAGTAAAGGTATTCAATAAAGGAAAGGAACATGCCTACAATATACGTCCTATAGTTAAACCATATGCCTTTAGAAAAAGGTAACCACTTTAGTTTGATTTATTCTGAGATAGACCATATGATATAATAAATACACTAATTGATAAATTGATGATACAAATTCCTCCTAATTCTCATTATCCATTACACATATTTGAAAGGTAAAAGGACAACACTTTTACACTTGTTAAATTGAGATAATGATTATTTTGAACTTAAACAATAGATTACGTAGTTGGTAGATCAATAAATTATTGAATATATAAAAGGTACATCTAGACCTATTTCCCATAATTCTTCCAATAGGGTTGATACATCACATACTACTCATTTTAAGGAACATGTGATCTATTGACCTTTTCAAAAGATGAACACTAGTATAAGTCTTTCTCCTAGTATACCCTTTACCAAGACTAATATTTCCCACACTAATCCTACAAGGGAACCATTGGTTTATAAAGATATATATAGAATACCATGTGAAGAAGTCAAAGACACACATTTATGATATCTCACTAAACAATTCACACATCAAATTTAGGTACCAAAACTTACACATATAAAGACATAAGATAGGTACATGTGATATTTCTACTAATTCATGTGATATGTATATTGATATATTAGTTCTAATAATAGAAACAAAACTAGAAGTTAAATTACCACATGATAATTATAGTTTATATTTCTTATTTCCAACTAGATTTCATGGCATATAATGATCATGTCATTATACCAGAGACACTTAGTAGATTCCATGGAATCTACATCCACACCTATACACCATATTTAGATATCAAGATCATCTCAACATGTTCTTATTATTAATACTTCAAAGAAACCATAGGGAATTAAATTATGTGTTCTAAAAACATTTAATATTTATATTTTATCTTCATGATCATACATTACTATTATACATACATAGAGCATTATTGATCCTATATTGCCAAATATTACACCTATACATGCTCCTTGGTAGTATCACTATTTTATCGCACCAAGTTTATATTGGGGGATACCTAAGAGAATTATTTGGATGATGTCATAGGATAGTATTTTAATTTTAAGTATTCCTAAAATTACCAAAAAATTACAAAAATAAAAAATCCATAAATATTTTCAGATTTTACATGTTTTACTAGCTCCTTGGGATCTATGTTGCTAGTTTAATATTGGTTGATAGCACATCATCTATTTATATATATACATGTGTTTCACACATATTTTGAGAGTGATATATACATACCTAGGAACATGATCTATACACTTTCAAATGTTGAGACTTCCCTCTGCTCATGTAATTTGGACATTGGGAACATCTACTTCTTTGATCATGATACATCTAGGTTACATTATTCTATGATCATTTTCCATTATCATGTTTGAGATTATACAATTAAACATAATTTTTTTTATAATTTTATATTTTGTAGTTTAATTGATATGTTATGTACTTAACATTTTTGCTAACAAATATATTCAAGACCTAGTATGACATGTTTATGTTGGTTTTTATGTTTCATGATTTCTATTATACACTTTCTTGAGTGTCTTGTCTTTCATTGTATTAAAATTTTGATCATTTTAATATGATCCATTTATTTTGGCCCCCGTGCTTATGTTTTCCTATTGTGACATTTTCATATGTCATAATGTGTTTTATGTGGACATTGGATGTCTTTCTATGCTTTGTGGACATTTGACTATGTCATGTCCATTTGATTGTGTGGCATTTGAACATGCCCCTTATTTGGAGTCTTCTTGGTCTATTGTATTTTGATTTGATATTGAGTGATCTTGTGAGTGTGATTGATTTATTCTTAATATTGTACTATTACCATCTATATATTTCCATGATTCACATCATGCATCTTAGGACTTATTATGATCACATACTATGTACCTCATTACTATATCCATCTAGACATGTTACCCTTATATGTTACATGATACATTCATAGATTATACAGTTATATTATACCTTTGAGATAATTTGAATACCATTTTTTACTTCTCATCACCTCAAAAGTACGATAATATTAGTTGGGGCATGCCACACTTATCTATTACTCAAACTTGGCTAAAATTTCATAGTTATATGATTCAGATACACACTTGAGGTAGCATTCCATATATTGGTGCCATTTTTATACAAAATTTTTATATTGAGGCATATATGAGATGAATATTCCATGAAAATGAACACCTTAAATTAAAAAAACAAATCAAATTTTACATTTCAAATACTTTTATGGAATTTAGCCTACACTAAGATGGAATTTTATGGATTTTTATTAACCCAATCTACTATAGTGTTTGGTTCAATTATGGAAATGTTGAGGTGATTACATCACTCAATATTACCAATTTTATAGGATAGAGTGATCAAATCATCCACCCAAACTAGATTTATAGTGTGATCTAACTTAGATCACTCACACTCACCATGTTATAAGTATATTTGGGTTACATGGTTGAGCTATTCTCAACTGTCAGGTGGAAACTCACCTTTTCTACAAGGTTGGGGGCAAGTTTCCCTCTAATATCTATATGTATTTTTAGTTTAAATTTTTTATTATTGTCCTAATCTCAAATCTAAATATTCATAATAAAACATCTATTCAAATAAAATTTACAAAAGGCAAGATGGTTGCATTGATACATAGGTGTACACCTAGCCTTGATCTCTTTAATTTAAAGCATTTCAAGTTATTTAAATTTTAGATTAAATTCATATATTATATAATATAGCATGTTATTTATTTTAGGTTAGTCACCATCAAAATATACAAGTGGCATCACACAAATATAAAGTGTGTTATAGCCACCCATGTATGTATTCCTTTTTCCTTTTAAACTAGGAATTTCATTACTAGATTAAAGGGAGGAATGTAGACACTAAATCTTAATTATAGAGAACCTCAGTCTTGTATACTTGGAGAGTACTTATCATGGTTTCACCCTTTAGTTCCTAAAACTTTCTTAATATTTAAAGGCACACATCTATTCTCTTGTGCCAATTTTTATCTCTTAGTCAGACCATGTGTTATTTGAATGACCAAGACTTATGTACTACTCAAAATTATATAAACTTTTTTATTATCATCCTCTAAAATTTTTAGAATTTTACCTATTTTATAGCTTCCAGAACACTTGTATCCTATCCAGATGCCTATGTCGATGCTAGTGTCTTGTGTAAAACTAAGTATCCAGAGCCATAAATTCATCAAATTTTCAAATTAAATGTATACATATGATTAGTATAAGTGCTTTAATGTGAGATATTTAAAAAATGGATTGACATATATGAAATATAAACCCTTATTCATTTGTTACCTAGCATATACCTAACAACTCATAAGGAAATATATCAAAGGTACCTAATCAAGAATTCAAGTGAGAAAAGCTTCCTTATGTTCTCCTATTTCAATATCAATACAAACCATCTATAAGATTGAAGTATTGAAGTATCAATCCATGATCCATAATTTCTAAGTTACAAGCTAGGTCACTTTCATACTTTCTTATCACATGCTACATCCTTATCCACACAAAAACCAACACATAGGGAGAAATACATAAATCTAAGGCCCTCTTTTAAGTATTGGTTATGTAGCCTATTGATAGAGGGTTCATTGGGTAATTTAGACACTATGTGCCCATTAACACACTTTTATTATAGTCACTCCAAGGGTAAAAAATATAAAGTTTGATCATTTCAAAAAAAGTGATAGCCTGTGTGGAGATTCTAACACACTAGAGTAAAGGAAATATAAAATCATAAATTTTATAGGTGGTCACATGCATATAGATTTAATATTATGTATTATAAATGTACATCTAAGTCAAAAATTAGCATCAAGGAAACCATCCAAATTTGATGCAAGCATATAAGGCCCCAAAATGTAAATTTGTAGAATCTAATAACAGTCTTAGGATCTTGATACAGTCCACTTCCAACTTATTTTAGTCCATATCTACATGTACATAGTAAACAAGATAATTAATCTTATTTTTATTAATTATAATATTAATTGATAGTCTTACTTTCATTTTTTTAGCATATTCTAGTATTATAAACTCAAAACATTGTTTATCTGAGTTTACAAATTAATTGGCCTACTTGATCTACATCATGGGGCCCAGGACCAAGCATGTGGGGGATTACTAGGTTTTGGTTGTGTGGAGTTAATTGGAAAATATAATTCAAAAATAAAAAACTAAACACATTCAATGGATCATAAGTTTTACTTATAAGAAATACAACTTCTATTCATTAATAGAGAATAAGGGAAAACTGGTACAATGTGTTATAATGTTTTATAGATTAGATACATAGATCATGTTATCTATGTTATAAATATGTAGATCATAAATCATAAGATGATTGGGTATGTTTCATACTTATATAGTTATAATACAAGAGTGGTTAAAATCATTTTCAGTTAGTAAGAAGATGGTTATGTCAATTCATCTTACTAGCTAGATGATGTTTAGTGAACCCCAAAAAGCATGTGGTCAAGGTAAGGTGACACATGGATTTGATATGGATTTAAATAATTATCTAGTCATGAAAATCTATGAGCTATGATCTAGGACTATGAGGCATGCATAGATGTGAGTTTTGAATAATGTAAAAGTTAGTGAGCTAGAATAGAACTTGTGTGGTACATGAGACAGTAAGGCACATGGTTTTGTGAGATATGGCATAGAAGGTAACATCAAGTAATGAGATTTGCATAGGACTTATGTAGTGTTTGGGACCATGAGTTGTGAAATTCATATTAATGAGTGCATATGGTGGAATGTAAAGGGGTTAAAGTGTATAAGTCTAGGATATGGTACTTGACTTGTGCATATTATTATGAGCAAACTTTGAGCAAAGATTGTGTAAGAGTGGGTGATAGGTACATTACATATGTAGTAGATTAAATGAGGAGTAATATTGGTTATGTGTGAGTATGTGCATGGATAATTTACCCTTAATTTAAGAGTAATGGTGTATACAACATTATCACAATTGTGAAAACTTCATAACAATATGTTGTTGTGAAGTGTACCACTTTGTTTGATCAACATATCATCTCAAGGTGGGTCATGGGAATGGTTATGATTGCCCCATACTTTTTATAAGTCAAGGGTCCAAAGTTGATCATATTGATGAAAAACAATTTGGGGGGATGATGTCAAAATCCTCAAATGTTGATGGTGGAGTGGATGGTGAGGATGGGATTTCCTCATCAAGGACAATAATGGGAGGTGGGTTGGTTTATTATTTAGGTTCATGAAACTAAGGCCATGATTTTCATGAGGTTTTTATGCTTTGATTGGAATCAACTCATATAAACCATGTTCATACCAACCTAGACCAAATCCTTTTCAAGCACACCTATATAGGTATGTCAGGGCAAAGTTAGGGTTGTCTAGATAGGGGAAGTTAGAGGTGAATGGTTGAGTTGAAAAAGAGGTGGCATAAGTGTCAAGGGCTTTATAAAGTCCCCTATAGATTAAATTGATTTGACAAGTTGAGGGTTTGAAAGGAATAATGGTTTTAATATTAGGTTCATAACTAGGTTGGTGGTCAAGCTTCTCATACTCTTAGGGGGTAGGGAAAGTGTCAAGGGTTAAAAGGTGATACTTCACCAATAAAAAAATATGGAAGGTTGGTTTTAGAGGGATAATTATGGGGATTTGGGTGGAAGGAAAGGATGAACTAGTGAAGGCTTCAATGATAGATGAAGATGGATCTTCATCTTTTATTAATGAAGGCTTGTTATATGGAGGAAGGATAATGTCATTGGGTCAGTACATCATGTTGTATGATGTGAAAGGGATCGGGTCAAATTGTATGATAACAACTCAACCTTTTTTCTCAAATTTGATGCATTGGTATAAGATAGATGAAACAAAACCCATGGAATGAATATAAAGGCATCCCGACAAGAAGTTTTATTATAACTCTCCCTCTACTACATATAAGAGCTTAAGAAGTGTGCAAGGTCCTAGGAAAATCTGAAGGACAATAGTTCTAAAATTGATGTCCATGGTATCATTGAATGGTCAAAACACTATTAAGGTTTCCAACATAATGTTCTTAGGTAATTTGAGTTGGTTTTAGTTATGGGAGGAGATGATGTTGATACTATCTCCTTCATCAATCATAACCCTCTTAATGTGGGTTTATTTGATATAAGTGGTAATGAAGAGAGGAAGGTTTGGATCATGTAGATGGATAGAGGGTATTTCTAAATACTTAAAGGTAACAAGGTTGGAAAATTATAGATCTTTAACAAAATCTACTAATGGTTATGGGTCTTTTGGCCTAACCTCTATAGACTACAATGCTTCTATCATTTCTTAGCGGTGATGGGGTGAGGTATTTATTAGTCCATAGAAACTCATCTTTATTGGTATTTGGTTAAGCTATTTTATAACTACTCATTGGATTGATTTAGAAGGATTGGATTGAGAGGGTCCCAATATAGAGACTTTGGGTTTGGTTGAAGTTAAGGGTGTTTGGTGTTGGCTAGGTAATTGGGTGGTGGAAGATGGATATGTCCATGGAATAGACACCTTTGTCTTTCCCTTATATTTTGGTTGGCATTGTGATCATGTGACCACATGGATGATAAGGATTGGGGGAGGAATCAGGATAGATAGTTGCTTTGATTCTTCATTACTCTAAGGTGAGAGTGGAGGATTAGGTGAATGTTGGTTAATGGCTCTTGGTTCTTGGATCGATGGTGGTCCTTGAGGAGGCTCATTTGAAAATAAGTCATCCTCATTATACAACCCATGTAATAATACTTGGTGAGTCTTACAACTATCTATATCATGCCAAGGTGTCCTATGGTATGAACATACTAATTTATCATTGTACAAAGATGGTTTAGGGATGTGTGTGTCAAATGGTCTGATAGGTGACAAGTTTAACCAAGATACTTGTAATATCCTCTATAGGATGGTTGAGTAAGACTCAGGTAATGGTGGCAAAGGTATAGGGGTCTTGGTTTTGGGAGTTGAGGTGGAAGCCATTTTAGGAGTGGGTTTGGTGGTAGAGGGTTTGGGTAAATGAGTTTTCTTGGTAGATGGTTTTGGTAGAGAGGTTGATAGTTTTGGGTTAGAATGTTTTAGGGTAGACATTATAGAGATTATTAGTTTATATATATATTATTGAGAGATAGGGGGTATTTTCATGGGTGGTTAAATGAAAATAGGTGTGGATGAAAGTAGGAGTGATGGTGTAACCAAAAGTGGTGGTTGGGTCTTTTTTGGAATGGTTGGTTTCCCAATTAAGGTAGAGGGATGAGGCCCAAAAATAAAGGCAAAAGTGGAGAGGGGAGGTAGAGTTTTGGTTTTTGGGCTTCTAGGTGGTTTTAAGTTCTTTGTTGGCTTAATTTGGGGTTTGTTTAATAGGTTTAGTGGGATTAAATCCAAATTTACTGATGAGTGAGTAATTTTATAAGTAGAAAATATGCCAAGGTTCTTGGTGGGTTTGGTTAGAATGGTAGAAGGTGATTTGGTGACTTTGGATGAGTTTAGTTGTAGTGGTGTTTCTATGGTTTCATGGATAGAGGCAACTGATGGTTGGGTTATGGTGTTAGTGGATTTGATAGTGGAAAGGGTTAGTTATTCTAATAAAGAAGGCTCCTACTTGGTTTTATATAGGAGCCCAAGCTATTTCCAAAATGTGGCCCAATCTAAGTTAGGATTGGATATGAATTCTAAGTTTTTCACTAGTATAGAGAAAGTTTTATAGATGGGTTTGAATCCCTTGGTAGTGGATGCAAAGGATAGGCCCAAGTGTTGAGGCTACCTTATCCTTTTTTTGATTAAAAGGTTCCAATATCTAAGAGGGTAATGTAATGTCCCTTACTTAGGGGCTCCTTTTGTCTCTACACAACTCTGATATATATCAATAAAAAGCTCTGATACCACTATAATATCCCCTCCAAATAGGAAATATAGCAACCAAAAAACTCTGAACAAAGATATAATTTCTGTTGAATAAATTCAAAATGATAACAATAATATAGCTTCTCAATAGCAAATCACAGATCTTATCACTTGTCTTTCTAAAATATTACAATTACAGTCCTCTCTTATGCATATAAATATGAAATACAATCTTAAAAAAACCCTAGCTTTGCAAATCTGGAATTGGGTTTGAATCTGGAAATTTTGTCTCGGCCTGCTGTGTCAAACACACAGTTGCCGACATCGGTCGATATACTGCCGACGTCGGTCACTGTAGGTCCTTCTCTACCGATGTCGGTCTCCAGTCGGCTGATGTCGGTCACTGGGGATCTCTATCTACTGAGGTCGGTATCTGCGTGGATCTATACAGACCTGTACGGACTTTGTACGACTGCCAATTAAGCACAACTTGCCTATTTCAACCCCTGATCTGAAAATATATGTTTCTAGCATAAAAGGTCTCTAGATGTATAATTTATTGAATTAAAACATAAAGAATTAAATACCTGGAATATCTGTAATAACTTATGTGTGAAGTTATCTCTCAACCCTGTAAATTTTGTGATAACTTCTGGATGAAGCTATCTCTCAATTTGGAAATAGATCAGCTGATATTCCACAGCCTCTTAATTATACACACTGAAGAGGGAACATTCTCTAATGCAAATGGAATCTTGGAACCCTAGGCTCAGTCTTCACAGAAGAAATTCTTCAAAAATCAATAATCAATGGCTAATCAATAATGGCTTCCATGAGAAACCCTTATACCCTCAAAAGATATGCTTGCCCTAATTAAGATTTCTTAAATTAGAATTAGGGTTTTTAATTAAAAATAGGCTAAATAATTAATATTTGATTAAATCAATCAAATATTAATATCTCCCTCAATACATGTCCAAACGAGCCCAAACGAAAGCCAACTAGAAAACCTCTGCTAAACGAAGCCACCCCAATCTCCATCAAGACCCTCTAACCATCCTATCAGCCTATGAGGGTCACATAATAGGCTAACCATGAACTCATAACATGTCAACTAAAAAGGGGACATGACAATCTACCCCTCCTAGAATTGCTTGCCCTCAAGCAATCGCTGAATGACAAATCAATCAATCCACCTGGATCCCAAATGTAGTTATGATCTCCACCACTATCAATTAACACAAACCCCATGCCATGTCCATCCCGATGCTTATGTAATGGCGTCACCTCCTCTCTAGTACTAAGATAAGCACCCCAACATCCAATCCATAAATGAAAATTAGCAAGCAAACTCCTTACCTGAATAATATCTAAAACTGAATTGTGAAGGCTAGAAATAGTCATATCATCATCAACCTATGACCCGACTGTAACAGAAAGTTGAGTCCCCACCACATGTGACAACTCTTGAACTGAACTCACCTCAAGACCAAGCTCATCCTCATACCTCTCCTGTGTTGGTGCCAATGTGCGCTCGTCATCGCCCTCTATCAGGTCATGTGGTATAGGTACCTCCATCTGATGAAAAAACATATATCTGAAGCTGTTGCCCCGTATTGCCTTAAGAATATGTGTCTTCCCATCAACATCAAAGAGAACCTCCATGTCCTTGAGATGAAGAGTAACTTCCTCAAATGAATGAAGCCACTTCATACCCAAGACTAAGTCTATATCCCCCATGTTCACCACATAATAATCAGCCTTGAACTCATAGTTATTCAAGCGCAATGGGAGGTCTCTGATCATACGCTCACACTTAAGATTGTGACCATCGGCTACCTTAACTCTGATGCCCTCAAAATATTCAGTAGTGAGTCCACATTTCTACACAAATCTAGCATCTATGAAATTATGTGTGGCTCCTGTATCAAGAAGGGTGATAACCTTCTGCCCCACCAAAACTCCATAGAGTCTGAATGACTCATCTGACTGAATACTGGATATGCATGCCTCCTGTATGTGAAGCTCTAACTCTACCTCTACCTTAGGCCCTAAATCCTCTACCTCTACCCCCTTAGAACTATTCTGCTATTCGGAATCCTCAGAATCTGAATCCTCATAATATGCCCACATCACACGATTCACCTTGCACTTAGGCCTCAAAGGACAATCGTGATGGATATCATATGGACCTTTGCAGCAGAAGCAAAGCTTCTTCCTGCATAGATCATTAAGCACCTCATGATCCAAAGGTGGTGCTGCTAGATTGGCCTTTGAATCATTTTTAACCTCGGATTTATCTATGTTAAAATCTGGTCTCTCTGTATCTGCATTGGAGCACTTATGGTCTCTAGATGAAGAAGTACCCTTGGAGTTAAATTTATGGGATGGGGCTGCCATCTCCATACTATGTGCCTTCTTCATCGCTACCTGTAATGAAGGAGGATCAAAGGCTTTGATCTAACCTCTCAATGGCTCTGTCAATCCCTCTATGAAGAGAACTACCAATCTACGCTCTAAAATATTGGGCACCATGACTGCCAATCTCTGAAACTCACCAATGAAGGACTCCAAGTTACCTATTTGTCTCAACTATGCCAGATCTTGAAAGTAAACCTCAGGATCTTTCCTGTCAAACCACTCAACCAATCAATCCACAAAGTCCTGGTACTCTGTTACCTGGTTATGCTGAAGTGTTACCATACCATGGTACCACCAATCATGTGCTACTCCATCCAAGTGCAAAGTGGCGTATTTGATGGCCTCTATCTCTGACATTGGTCTCAATGCCAAAAAGGTGTCAAGCTTATGAACCCAAGCTTGAGCTGTCATTTTGCCACTGCCATTAAAAGTAGTCAAAGAAAGCTTACTAGTAGCCTTCTTCAGCTCACTGAATTGAACTCTAGGCCTCCTATCCTGTCTAACCAATCTGTAGTGCTCTCTCCTCAGATTAGCAAAATGGTCAAAGGACATCCTCTCTTGAACATGAGGAGGTAATAAGTCCCACTCATCATTTGCAGCCATGTAAACATCTACAAATGGGGAATTCCCTGCCTCCTCCTCTGCTGGTGCCTCTGGTTCTTCTTGAATAAATGTAGGACGTGTAGGTCTATCAGCTATTTTGGAGTGAGTTTGCTGTGGTCTCTGATTAACTGTAGCACTCCTGTCATCTCTTTGGTCCCCATTCTATCCATCAGTTGCGTTCATCCCCCTTATCATAGTCATAAGTGCTTGTAGTGTCTGATTCATCTGTTGTTGGCTTGTCATCATAGCACGGTGAAATTCTCTGGTGTCCTGATCAGCATCATACCTATGGCCCCTGGGTGGGCTTCCCTCACGTCCGTCACTCATGATAATCCGTTGCAGTTCTAACAATTGGGTACCTTTAAGCAAGGCTCTATTATGTGTGTTATACCTATGTGGTCCTAACTCTTGTGGCTGCATAAGATCTATAGACCCTCAGGATGGCAGGATTTAGCTCTGATGTGCCCAATAGGATGGCAGGAATTTGGCTCTAATACCACTGTAATGTCCCTTACTTAGGGGATCCTTTTGTCTCTACACAACTCTGATATATAACAATAAAAAGCTATGATACCACTATAATATCCCCTCTAAACAGGAAATATAGCAACCAAAAAACTCTGAACAAAGATATAATTTCTGTTGAATAAATTCAGAATGATAACAATAATATAGCTTCTCAATAGCAAATCACAGATCTTATCACTTGTCTTTCTAAACTATTACAATTACAGTCCTCTCTTATGCATATAAATATGAAATACAATCTTAAAAAAACCCTGGCTTTGAAAATCTAGAACTGGGTTTGAATCTAGAAATTTTATCTTGGCCTGCTGTGTCAAACACACAGTCGCCAGCGTCGGTCGATATACTGCCAATGTCGGTCACTGTAGGTCCTTTTCTACCGACGTCAGTCTCCAGTCGGCTGATGTCGATCACTGGGGATCTCTGTCTGCTGAGGTCGGTATCTGCGTGGATCTGTATAGACCTGTACGGACTTCGTACAGCCGCTAATTAAGCACAACTTCCCTGTTTCAACCCCTGATCTAAAAATATATGTTTCTAGCATAGAAGGTCTCTAGCTGTATAATTTATTGAATCAAAACATAAAGAATTAAATACCTGGAATATCTGTAATAAATTTTGTGTGAAGTTATCTCTCAACCCTATAAATTCTGTGATAACTTCTGGATGAAGCTATCTCTCAATTTGGCAATAGATCAGTTGATATTCCATAGCCTCTTAATTGCACACACTAAAGAGGGAATGTTCTCCAATGCAAATGGAATCCTGGAACCCTAGGCTCAATCTTCACAGAAGAAATTATTCAAAACTCAATAATCAATAATCAATGGCTAATCAATAATGGCTTCCATGAGAAACCCTTATAAGATATGCTTGCCCTAATTAGGGTTTCTTAAATTAGAATTAGGGTTTCTAATTAAAAATAGGCTAAATAATTAATATTTGATTAAATCAATCAAATATTAATATCTCCCTCAATACATGTCCAAATGAGCCCAAACGAAAGCCAACTGGAAAACCTCTGCTAAACGAAGCCACCCCAATCTCCATCAAGACCCTCTAACCATCCTATCAGCCTATGAGGGTTGCATAATATGCTAACCATGAACTCAGAACATGTCAACTAAAAAGGGGACATGACAAGTAACTCCTTAGTGGGATGTGTAGGTAAATTCATTTCTTCTTTAAGAGTGGTCACTAAATGAAGAGTGGATTGTTGTATGATTGAAGAAAATGATAAAGTGGGAATGGTTTCCTCCTTTGATATGCATATAAAGGAGAGGTTGGTGACTCCACTACCTCAATAAGTGGAGTAGGGGAAGAGGTGATTTGTTCGATGGTATTCTAAGCAGTAAGCTCACCAATAACTATATTGATAGTATGAGCTTCATGAGCATGAGAATATTCTACATTATTTTCACTATTGGCAGAAGGAGTTTGGTTAGGAAATGGTTGTCTAAAGATGTCAAGTGATTGGTTCAAGGGTGCATTGGGATTATTCAACACAAGTTCCCCCTTATCAATTAGAGTTTGGATAATTTTCTTGAAGGTGTTACACATACTAATGTCATGTCTAATGACTTGATAGAAGGTGCATAATTCTTTTTCCTTGTACTAACCAATTATAGGATGAGAATAATTAAATTGATATGGAGGTCTGATCAAAGTGAGTTGTATGAGATTGAATTTTAACAATTTATCTAAGGCTAAAGAATATGACTCTCCAACTGAAGAAAATTATTTCTAGGTGTTCCATTTTGGGTTCCTAGTGTTTTGATTAGAGGAATTAGAAGATTTAGATTAGTTGACAATGGGCAAAGGGGTGGTCATAAGGACAACCACATTTATGGTTTCCTTATTTTTTGAGGTTGTGTTGGTTTGGTTTCTCAATTTAGAGGAGGGGGTATCATTTGATTTGAAGGTAGAATTCTTTTTTCTTAGTTTCAACTTCCCCTCATTGATAGCTCTATTTTCTAGTTTTCATGCCATGGTAAAATCCTCTTCAAGGGTCTTGAATATATAAACCCATAAAGTAGAGTAAATGTGTTTGGCACATGCTTGAGTAAAGAGCTCAATTAGCTCAGGTTGGGGTAGGGAGAAATAAATTTGGTTTATCAAGATCCTATAATGGGCCACAAAATCAACAATAGACTCATCATCAAATTTATAAATGGAGTAAAGATCAATGATGAAGACTTTCTTAGATATTTTTATTAAAAGGTGATCTAAAAAAATATTATCTAGTTGGAAAAAAAAGAGGGAGTGATTTACAATAACACTATACCAATCTAGTGCTAGAGCTGATGGAGACACGGGAAAGGTACAAAGAAGGTGAGCATCATCATAGGCAAAAATATCATGAATTCCTAAATTATCTCAAGTGTTGTTGAGGGCCATCCTTACTCTAAAAATTTAAAAAAATTGGAAGTTCCCATTGAGGGGGATATGCTAGAATGGGATAAATGGGTGAATTGGTTCATTATAGATTTGGTCATATGAAAAAATATAATGAGCTCTAGAAATGGATGACTCTAAAGTAGTTATTTTGTCCATTAGCATTTTGACAAGCTCAGTTTGGGGTTGTGGACCTCCATAGTTATAAGGTAGGTTATGTTATGTTTGGGTAGGTGTAACATATGTATAGTTGTTGGGGGGTTGAGAGGCTACCACATGTTTGTGTGTGGATATGGGTGGTTTGGATGATGCCACATATGAATATGTGGAGATAGGTGGTTGGAGGGAAGGTAGAGGTACATACCCTTGTGGTTTAGGGATGTAGATTGGGTTTAGTAAAATGGGTACCTATTGAGAGATTAACATAGGTTGGGTAGGAGGTATGGCTGGGCTAATAGATAGAGGGTAGGTGGTAACTTTGGTTATAATGGATGGAAGGTATGGGAACCACCAAGCTCTAAAATGGAGTGGAGGTAGGTAGATTGGAAATGAGAGGAATAGTGGTAACACTAGTAGAGGGTAATTCTATGGTAATGGAAGTGTTAGAGCCCAAAGGTTGGGTTGTTCCTATATTAGGAGGGTTGTTAGTTGGGCAAGAAGGTTCTTAGGTGTTGTTTGGTTGAGTGGGTTGGTTTTGGATGGTGGTCTTGATATGGTTATTGGTAGAGGGGGATACTTGGGTGACTAGAGGTTGGGTAGACATAGTGGCTATATAAGTATTGCCCATAAGGTAGGATGGCATGCCATAGGGCTAGTAAATAGGTGGAACCAAAAAAGGGCTATGGTGGGATATGGTGTTAAATTAATGTTGGAGGGATAGGGGGTTGTTATCTAGAAAGGTGGAAAAATATACATCACCTTGAGCAGCCATATGAGGTATAGTAGGACTTAGAAAAAGATGGGGAGAATTTTATGCACTTGATATGTATTCCATGGATTAGGGAGAAGAGGAAGATGGATAATTAGGAGGTGGGTCTTGATTTTCTTGGTTTCTTAATTTTTCCTAGTTAAAACCATGGAGATAAGGAAATGATTAAGATACAAAAAAACTCACAACTCAAACAAAGAGAAGACAAGAAAAAGTCAAAGAAACAAAATAGACACTAAACCATGTTAAATCCTAAAATTCCTTTTAGTCTCTCTTTTGGCTTATGCCTTAAGTTTTAAGAATTGTGTGACCAAAATTAGCTTGTAGAGTGGGTACTAGAAAATAAGTCTATGGTTGGTTTTAGGTTGTGTTTAGGCTCTCAAAGGGATTTGTATTAAAAATCAGTACATGGCTTGATATTGGGGCCTACCCCCTCACTTCAAACATCATAATGATAAGGATGTCAGGTGATTAGCCAAGATATATCAATTGCCATAGATTATACTCAACTAGAGAGTTGAGTTGGTTCTCCCCTTGGTGATGAAATCTAAGTAGGATGGCTAGGAAAGGTGACCTCTAGGTAATGAAATCTTAGTTGGGCCTTATGTCAATGTTTTTATGCTTGATTAAGTATGAGTGGTTTGGTATTATATGTGTGATATAAGTGAAATTATGATTGATTTACTTGATTAATCAAGACATGTGAGATAAAATAAGCAAGAAAATAATGGATGCCATCAATTTTAGGACCAAAATGAAATTTTGATTTCATTGTATGAGCAGAAAAACAAGAAGAGAAAGCACCTATATGCAACTATGAACCCAAGAAATGACTATAGGGTCCCACTAGGCATGCCAAAATGTTTCAATGATTTTTTTATTATATATTTTATATGGAAGAGAAAATAAACTCAAAAAGGATATGGTTAATAGAACCTAGTAGGATGTGTGCATGTTGATCCAGATAGTTGTAGATACTTATTTTCAGCTTGGGAGGAATGACCTATAGATAAGAAATAACTCAAATAAATGGTTGGTTAGTTATATAGTAGGGTATATTTCATAGCAAGACAGATCCAAGAAGCACTAGCTTCTTTAGAGGCTGTCAATCAATACTTTTAAACAATCAAGTTGAGAAATCAAAAGATACATAAATAATAAAAGATAGTGAAATGTAATACTAGAAGTGTTTGATAAATGAATAGATGAATTTGAATAATTATACTAATAAACAAATTGATATTAATGCCAAATAAATTAGGTGTGGTCTAGAAAATAGGGTGAGGTTTTGTGATCAAGCAAAGGGGAAAAATGTTTGATTTGGTTAGCTTTAGTAAGTGAAAATAGCTTTTTTTTATTTTTTTGATAGCGATCATCGACCATTGGTTATGACTGTCGATGGTTAGGGTGACCATCAGTGGTTACTATGGGTTTTGGTCTTGTTAAAAAGAACTAATTATGAGGTTACAGAATGAGATTGTAAAAGGTGGGTTCAGGTTGGGTTATTTGCAAAATAGAAAAAAAGTAACTAAATACTAAAAATAGATACTTAACTTTCTTGGTTGTTGATTTGAAGAATGGTTGAGGTAATTGGCTAATGAATTCATTAGAGTCTAGAGAAATTATAATAGAGTGATGATACTTAGATATTGGTCAATGATTAGTAGTAATTTAGATCTCTGTTGCACTTGTTGGTTCATTGGTTTATTGAAAGAATGATCTACCAAAGAAATTTTGATACAAGAAGCTCTTGATCATTATAAACGATGATGGATTGATTTATTGATCCCTTTTCACCTCCTCCTCCTCTCTTTTTATATTTTTCCCCATTTTTTATACTTATATTTTTCTCCCCTATCAAATATTCCCCCCCCCCCCATCACTTCATCCTACTCATTTATCATCCATTTTTCAAATTTTTGGGATACATTAAATCAATTTATTCTGAATTTGTTTTCAAATTATTGTAACCATCTATCTACGTAAAATAAATATAATCATTTTCAATTCAATATATTTTCTTTTTTTAGATCCATAGCTTATTATTGTTGAGATATATTGTCCCCAAAATCACTCAATTGACCCTTGCAACATTAACATAAAATCAAGTTTGCAATCTCATAATGGTTAAACTATTATTTTTTAAATCCATACTCTACTTTTAATTAACTAGAGGTAACCTTTTTATACACCCAACATTTTGAAATTTTTACATCAATTCTATGGTAAGTTTATTGATCATTCATCCATATCACTTTGTCCATGTTCTCTTTTCATCAATTTCAAGCGTTTGTCCATTTTCTCGCACAAACCCTCGAGGGGGTATCATCACACTCATTTTCATTCATTTGGGGAATTTTTTTCCTTTTTAATCATCAACACTCTACCACTTTTACTATTCTTCAAAATAGTATTGCTTTGTAACACTATTTCAAAGAGGGGAAAATGTAGATGGCCAAATTTTCATTTAGTGTCAAAATACACCTAAAATTCTATTAATAATTAAAATAATTCATCATATCTCCCTCCACATTCAAATAATTGAATAAATAAAATTAGTCAATTATGCACACTTAAAATTCTTATTTTAAATATAAAATATGAATTTTACACCTCATCCAAACATATTCCACCTTTTACTCCCTCATCCCAACCAAACTCACAACTTTTTCAACCTCCTATGAGTCATCACTTGAGTTGTGCTTATTGACTTATTCTTGTTGACTTGTATAACCAATTTAGGGGCAAATTTAGATGCCTAAATTTCATTTAGTGTCAAAATGCACCTAAAATTTTATTAATAATTAAAATGATTCATCATATTTCCCTCAAAATTCAAATAATTAAATAAGTAAAATTATTCAATTATGCATAGTTTAAATCCTTATTTTAAATATAAAATATGGATTTTACACCTCATCCAAACATCTTCCACCTTTTACTCCCTCATCCCAACCAGAATCATAAGTTTCTCAACCTCCAATGAGTCATCCCCTAAGTTGTCAAGAAGCTTGACTTATTCTTATTGACTCAGCTAACCAATCCCATACTTTTCTCAGTCATTTGAAATGGTATTCTTGCTCATGGGTGAGGAATAATTGACCACCATTGATTATTTGAATCATTTAATAAATACAAATAATCCTCCACCATTGGATCTTTTTGTTTTAGTATTTTTCACTTTTTTCAATGTGATCTAATTAGCTACTAAAAACAAAGTAAATGCAAGGTTTTAAAAATTACATAGAGATGGATATCAGTTGTGTACTATTGATCAAGCTTGTGGGAAATTCTCTTTGACTAGGGAGGAATGACTTGAAAATCATAGTAACTCATAAAAAATTGATTAATAGTAAGATGAATGGGCTACCGAGTAAGAAACTAGCCCCAAGAAGCAATATGACTCCTTAGATGGTTGTTAACCCATGTTTAACACTCAAGTGTATAAATAAATATGAAATTATGAATATATATAATGATAGGATGCAAATATATAACAACATAAGTGTATAATCTACAACAAGATTAATATGATCAAAGTAATCATCTCAAAATTTAGTAGCTATATTAACATCTTCTTGAATTAAAACTAATTATTTATTAATGTTTTCCTGATTAGGTGTGAAAACCATAGTATAAAGACCTAATTTGAATGTAATGTCACTTTGATAAGTGAATAAAGGTTTTGGGACAATGGGGATATCAAATATGCTAATAATATCATGCACTAATCCAAGCAGAGTCATCTACATGTGAAAGACATATTTTCAAAACATAGCATGCAAGATTTAATAGGTTTTTAGGATTGTAAATGTTATTAAAATAGACTTAGAGGTTATTTTAATAGTTTATCAGGGATTGATGATGATCCTATAGGATCAACATTAATTTAGATGGGTTGGCATCGATATTGAGTAAAATGCTAAACTATGAAAATAAGAAATAATAACGTAAAAAATAAATAAAATGATGAAAACCAAATGGAATTTTTGAAATAGAGGTTCAAAAGATAGAAAGATTTAAATATGAATTAATTAATGTAAAACACTAACCTTAAATGGTTTGAAAATATGTAGATAAAGAAGACTATAAAAGTATGCTAAAAAAACTTTGAAATCCTTTGATAGTTACATGAACAGAGATTATACAAGGTGGAAAAGTGTTGACAATATTTGTATGAAGATTCCATGAAAAATATAGTAGAGGTTCAAAGTCAAAAGCACTGTGTGTGTCCCTCAAGCTGAGGAGGCTCACTGTATATTTATGGATTAATGTCATTCCAGGTTGATCAACGTTGATCATAGAGAATCGATGTTAATTTTCCCAAAACGGGTGGAGGTGATATTTAGACCATTTAAAAAGGTTGTTTATGGGGTAAAGATAGGTTTAAATGATGTCTAAGTTGTTAGGTTGTTTAAACCATGGGATGGGTTTGTCAAGAGGTTGGGAGGGTCTTTTTTTTATGATTTTATGGTTAGGGGTAGTAAAATAGGGTAATTACTATTTTACTATAGTAATTAATTTCATTAACTCATGTGGTAAAGGTAAATGATAAATTATTTTAAATAATTATGAATGGGGTTATTATGTTAGAGATGAAGGATAAACATGATGATGCACCACATTAATACACAAGGGTGTATAAAATTACAATCTACATTTGCCCATTTTTATGTAGCAATATGCAAAGCGTGATGTGAGACAAAAACTATAAGGTTCCCAATGCCCCAAGTTTATTTTGAGGAGGTATCCCCCATCAAATTGGGCACTGAGAAGTGAGATGGAATGGATGATAGGTTTGAAAAAGATGGAAAGTAAACATAATTGTAGATGAATAGAAATGGACAAGTGGAAGATAATAATGAACAAATAGAAGTGTGTTTGGCTCAAGGAATGTCCAAAGTTGCACTTAATAGAATAAAAAGTGATCCAGGTAGTAATGCCCCAAAGACCTAATCAAGTAATAAAATGCTAGAGCTAAAATAGGTAGGCTTAATAAAAGGCTATCAAGTGAATAAAAGATAGGAATGGTGGACCATTTCAACTGGTATGCATATGGTGTATGTGTTACCTATAGATGAATGTTCTTAGAACAAAAGATACTCTCAGGATCTTACAATGGCAAGATGCTAAAAAAGAGGTACATATTAAAGAGACTAGGAAATTGATAAAGGGTCAAAATACTCAAATCTAAAGGGTAATATGACAAAAAACTAGGATAGTTATGGCAAAGGGAATAAGATGGGGCTTGGGATCTAGACTAGGAGCATGTGAAATGGTCCATAAGTGCAAAAAAACTAAACAAGCTAAGACAATCGATATTGATCCATAAAGGATTGATGTTGATTTAGGGGATCAAAATTGATTAGAGTAATCGACATTGATTGTGGGAAAGGCTATAAATAGGCATTTGATGTGACATAATGCTTATTTAGATATCAATGTGAACAAGTTTTTTAGAGTAAAATTTGATGTTTTTCTACCTTTCAAGCTTACATGAGAGATGATGGAGGTGAGTGGAAGTGGATGATGACAACTTCACTATGAGGTAGGCAAAATACACTTTTGGTGAAATTTATTATTTTTATGTTTGTTTAAGGTTTTTTTTGAAAAAATTGTGGGTGGGGAGGATAGGTTATCAAAATTATTTTTTTAGATAAGATTTTTTGGGAGAGGGAATCGATGTTGATCTGTATGGGTCAATGATATTCATGTGGATTGACCATAATCCAAAAGGATCAACATTGATTGGGTAAATCAACATCGATCTTGATAGGATCAATAGAAATCAAGAAACCTAGGCTCTTGATTAACCAAAAAAGTTATTTTTGATAGGCATGGTAGGTATTGATGATAAGGGATAAGATCCTACCATTATTGATGCAGTTATGAGAGTTCATGGGTGATGAGGATTGGGCCCATCTGAATGCTATTGGATTTTGAGGGATCTACCATTATTGTCATATCCATTAAGATATTGGCATGATGGTGGCTTTGCTAGAGTAATGGGATTATACTACCAACATGTTTTGGCTACTGATTAGTGAGATAACTATCACCATAGAGGACATCCATCATATTCTCTAAGTTTCGATCTAGGGAGCCCATGTTTATACTATTGAGGAGGCTGGGTGACGATGTTTGGATGATTATATGGTGAGGCTACATTGGACATGAGATTCATTGTTGAGGCATTCTCATTCTATCCATTATATGAATAGGACCTTGTGAAAAGACTAGTGTTGATGATGGTGATGTTGGTACTAACTTGCTATATGCTACTTGATTTTATGGGAGGGTGACTACCATAGAGCTTCACTAGTTTCATAGCAGACATGCTAGAGTTTAGGACTATTTTTATTAGGTGTCCATATTATTAGGGTAGATATACAAGAAGTTGTGGGGCTAGCACACTGAGCATAAATCAAGACTCGACATCACTTTTATATTACATTATTGAGCATATGAGCACATTCATGTGATTCACCCCATTAGAACCCCATGAATTAATTTCACAGACATGGTTTATAGCATAGGCTTCCTTCAATGGAAAGAAGACTTAGTGGTTCTATACACAGATAGGGTAGTACATGATCTAGAATATTATAGATAGGTTTTCAACGACTTATAGATAAGAGACATTATTTGGAGGTCATATATACACTTCCCAATATGGCCTAGTTTAGCAGTGGAAATAGGGGATGTTTCTTGGGAGACATGGGTACATGGATGACATTTGGAGCACACTGAGATATTTTATTTTGATAGGGTCCATCATCAGTTTGGGTTGCTTCAAGATATACCATTAACCCCATGCACATATAGGTGGGATGATACAAATCTCAACTGGCCTGCTCTAGATACTACATTTGTCTTGATGGGGCCACAAGAGGAGCTCATGGCTACCAACCTAGATGATATTAGTTAAATAAATGATTATGTAGTGTGGCTTGTAGCATAGATGGGGAAGAGATAGGATAAATTAGTGAGACCTTGGTAGGAGTTGGTTATTGATGAGATAAGGGAGGCTGAGCAAGATGCCCCATATGCACACATAGAGGGGTAGGATGCCCTTGATGCACACATGGAGGATGTACCAATATAGGATGCCCCCACCCATGAGCATATAGATATAGTTTTAGGTTTTTTAGAGAGGGATACATTAAGGGATGAGCTATAGGAGGTAAAAACAACCCATGATACATTATAGGATTAGATTGCCACATTATAGGGTGATCTTGATATCATGATAAGGTAGTGTGACTAGGCTATACAGGAGTGGGTTGGATACCAATAAAATCAAGAGCATATAAGGTCTACTATGGTAGAGAGACCAACTCTGTATATTGTAGGATCTAGTGTTACTCCTACATATATGGTGCCACTCTAGAGGTACAAGGATTTGCTTGATGAGATGTCTTATTATGAGAGGATAGTATATAGATGGATACCAGATATATCTTGGTTTGCTTCATATGTGGCTATTTGTATCATATCAAAGAGGAATACTAGGGGTATACTAGTAGAGGGAGTGTAGTGAGTCAAGGAGGAGATGATGAGGGAGGTGATAGCATTCACCTTAGCAAGATTTATTTTACTAAGTAGATCATGTTGTATAGGCGAAGAGACTAATTTTATTTATGTTATGACATTTTTACACACACACTATATATATATATATATGTGTGTGTGTGTGTGTGTGTGTGTGTGTGTGTGTGTGTGTGTATATATATATATATATATATATATATGTATGTGTGTGTGTGTGTGTGTGTGTGTGTGTGTGTGTGTGTGTGTGTGTGTGTCTGTGTGTGTGTGTGTGTGTGTGTGTGTGTGTGTGTATGTATGTATATAGACATTACTTATGTTTATGGATGGATCATGTTTGTTTATTTATGGATTTATTGATGGCTATGGATATGTTATGTTTTTATTGATGATGTGATAATAAAAAAACATTAAACATTAAAAGCTATCTTCATAATCCATTTATTAAAAACATATCTCACGATATAACATCCATAATCTATAACATGTAAAATCCATAACCAATAATCTATAAACATCCACAACATATATAATAACAATGATCAAAATTAAAATACGTAACATCTAATCTATAATCCATCACATCACATCATCAATAAAAACATAACATATCCATAGCCATCAATAAATCCATAAATAAACGAACATGATCCATCCATAAACATAAGTAATATATATATATATATATATATATATATATATATATATATATATATATTACTTATGTTTATGGATGCATCATGTTCGTTTATTTATGGATTTATTGATGGCTATGGATATGTTATGTATTTTGATTTTGATCATTGTTATTATATATGTTGTGGATGTTTATAGATTATTGGTTATGGATTTTACATGGTATGGATTATGGATGTTATATCATGAGATATATTTTTAATAAATGGATTATGAAGATAGATTTAATGTTTAATGGTTTTTATTTTATGGGTTTTAGTGATTATATATTATGGATTTTCTCGGCATTGACTTGGACCATAACCAAAAAGATAATCTCTCATACACATGGCATATGCATCCTTAGCAAGATGATAATAGATTTTGACAAAACCTAGGTTAGATAGAGCTTTGACCTTGGTCATTTATTAATATTAGATGTTTTTAGTGGGATGGGGGATTGATTGCTTTAGAGATAACATTCTTCACACCATATTTCAAAATCAAGATTTATCTTTTAGGGATCATTTTTATGTCAATGAGTAGACTAATCAATATGGGAAGTCTATAATTAGAAAGTTGATCGATACGAGAAGATTTCTTGGGATATTGATTTTGATAATTTATTTATTTGTTTATTTTTAAAGGCTTTTAAGTGGTATATTTTAAAAATTGATCAATGAGGGAAGTTTTTTGTTTAGTAGCCATCCTTTAAGGGAGTGGTCTACATTGAAATGTTTTTTAATAGCTATCCTTCAAGAGATCAATCTATTATTTGCCTTTATATTTTATTACATCTATCCTTTAAGGTATCAATATATTTATTTATCCCATTTTGATTATTTTGATTTTCACTGCTTACTTGATTTTGGATCCCAAAGATAGTAATACGAGTTGACATAAAAAGATACCTTAGGATAGTTTCCATGAGTTCATTACATGAGATGATTGTGTTATCTTGGAAAATTTATAAAATTTAAGAAATAGTTTAAATAATGATTTGGGGTTTCTCTTATTATAGGTGAAACGTATCCATGAGAGAATGTTATGAATAGAGACAGGGTATTCATATTCAAGGTTGAATTTATAGTGACTACTAGATAACCACATAACTCTCATATCATTATTTGTTATTTTAGGATAGGATGATATGATAATATTTAATATAATCTAACCAAGATGAGCCAAGATCAATTAACTATATAAAATACATAGATGCAATGCATTAAGAGGTTCTCATTCTAGTTTACCATCAAGAGAAGTCAAATGATATGCACTAGATCTATATTTATGGGTTATGATGTATGGTCTAAGGCAATAAGGATCAAATTTTCCCCTTTTACTAAATTCCATATTAGTGACATGTTTATTTTATTTAAGCACAAGGTCTCCAATGTTAAATTCTCATTCTCTTGCATGTTGATTAAATGCTTGTTTTAGTCATTCTTGATATATATGAAGGTGATCAAGGTCTATCATATGATGCTCATCTAAGAATTCAAGCTAGGATAAATGATCCTAATGAAAATCCTCAAAATAAATTATGTATTTAAGGGAGACATAAAGAGAGAGAATTTGGAGTTCCAAAGGAAGTACATCTTCCATACCATAGACTAAGAAAAAAAGAGTAACACCCACAGGGGTTTGACTACTAGTTTGATATGCCCACAAGGTGAAAGAGATACGAAGATACCAATCCTTCCCAGCTTCATTAATGAATTTGGTTAGGATTTTGACTAAGGTTTTATTAGATGATTCTTCTTGACCATTGGCTTGAGGATAGTAAGGCAAGGAATTACTTAATGTGATTTTAAATGAATCACATAGTGCCTATACTTTCTTATTATTGAAAGATTTTCCATTATCTATTATTATTTTATATGGAATTCAAAAATGAAAAACAATTTGATGGTGGATAAACTCCACAATATTTTCCATTTTGGTCAAGATAAGCGGCATAGATTTTACCCACTTGGTGAAGCATTTTGTAGCAGTAATGATGAAGCCATGATGCTAAGAGGACTTAGGGTTGATTTTCCATATAAGATCAAGCTCCCATTAGGAGAATGGCCAAAATTAGGTTGATGATTGTAAGGATTTACTAAGGACATGGGATAATTTTTCATGCTATTGACATTTTACACACCTCTTAATGTATGCACAACAATATTGATTCAAAATGGGCCAATAATAGCCTAGATTTAAGATTTTTTTAATGATTGCATGGCCATAAAGGTTTCCACCACATGACCCATTATGTATTTTATAGATATCTAAGGTAGATTCATGCTTTTAGAGATAATAAATAAGAATTCCATCAGAACTGCACTTATAGATAACACCCCTAGTATAGTATAATGAGCAATTTTCTATAGAAAGACATGCCTAACACCATTGGATAGATGGGGAGAAGGTAGTCCTATAGAAAAATAAGTAAATATTTGTGCATACCATGGATCCTCTAGTTTTTCCTAATATTATTGATAGATGAAAGATAGGATATCATGTAGGAAGGTTAGTGAACTCGATGGATAAGGACAAATAGCTTGAACTCTTGAGATGAGGATGGGATAAAAGAGGAAAGAGATGACATAGTATCAATGAAATTATGAGTTGATATATGAGTAAATTGGATGGCATAACATTTGAAATAAGATAATATCTTATCAGCTAAGGTCTTATATCTTTGGAGGATATCATTCTTGCATTGATATATACCATTAATTTGATTGATCACTAGCTGTGAATCACCATAGATATTAAGGGATCTAACCCCTAATGCAAGGGTAGTTTAGAGGCCTATAATAAATGCTTCATATTCATCCATGTTATTGGTTTAATAAAATTCTAAATTAAAAGATAAAGGCATGGAAATACCTTAAGGAGGGATTAATATAATTCTTGTGTCATCTCCATGCTCACACTTGGACATATCAAAGAATAGAGTCATTTGATATTTTAGGACTAACTGGCAAGTGGATGTGATTGATTCATCAAGAAATTAACACTTAATTGGTCAATTATTATTAAGATGTGCTTCAACCAAACTATCAACAATAATCTATCCTTTAATAGACTTTTGATGGAGAAATTCTAGATCAAACTCAGCTAGAAGTATGATCCATCTAGCCATTCATTGATTTTGATAAGGCTTAAAATCCATGAACTTAAGGGGGTTGGTAGTATTAATTATGTACATATTTTTTTTAAGTAGGTAATGTTTAATCTTAGAGGCTATAAGGACCAATTCTAGGCATAGTTTCTTAGTATGCAGACAACATGTTTTGTATTATATGAGGGTATGAATTTTATAATAAATAGATTATTCCTTGTGATGCTCATCTCGCGAAAGCATATCACCTAGAGCATAGTTACTAGCTAAGATATAAAGGAAGAAAGGTCACCCCTCCTTAGGTGGAGTGAGGACTGGAGATGATATAAGATAGTCTTTGAGTGTGGTAAAGGATTCTTGATAATTAGAATCCCATAAAAAGTGACTATCCTTCTTTAATAAATGGTGGAAAGGTTGACATTGATCAAAGAGCTGGGATATAAAATGATGGATAGACTAGAGATTGCCTTGTAAAATACTAAGTTGATTAAGGTTGGATAAAGGAGGCATTTCTATAGTGGCCTTGATTTTAGTGGGATCCACTTCTATTACTTGAATCAAAACAATAAAGCCTAGAATTTTACCCATCAAGATACCAAAAATTCACTTTTTTGGATTTAGATGCACATGATACTAGAGAAAACAATTTAAGATAACCTTAAGTATGGATAAGTGATCCTTGTAGAATTTTAACTTCCCAAGGAGATCATTTAGACAATTTTGTGGATTATGTCATGAAATATATAAGTCATGGCCTGTTGATAGGCGACTCCTACTTTTTTAGGCCAAAGGGCATAACACAATAGCAAAAGGTCCCCCAAGGAGTAATAAATTTAGTTTTATGTTGATGTCTTGGACAATAAGTATTTGATTATAACCAAAAAAAATTTATAAGGGATAAAATTTCATGCCCATCTATTAGGTCTACTAATTGGTCAATGTTAGGGAGAGGGAAATCATCTTTTAGACAAGAAATATTTAAATCATGAAAGTCAGTATAAATGTGAAGTCCCCCTATAGGCTTAGTGACTAGAATGATGTTGGACATCCATTGAGGATAATCAATGGGTTGAATGAAGTTAGTAGATAAGAGGCACTACAGTTCTTCTTTCAACAATAGTGCGATGTGGTGATGCATTTTATGGATCTTTTATTTTACTAGTTTAGCATTAAGAAAGGTGATGATATTATGGATAACTTTTGCAAGGTTAATACCAAGCATATCTCTATAAGACCAGGTAAATTCCTCACTATGGTCTAATAAAAAAGTAGTAAAATCCTAGTTTTCTTGAGGATACAAGGCTTTGCTAAATTTAATAATCCTTTAGGTTTCCTAATACTTGATATTAATATTAGACGAGGATTTGTTTAATAAGCTAGATTTTTTGGATGGAAAAGAATTGTGTAGATAAGAGTTTTTAGTGCCTAAATGAGTCAAGATTGACTCATCATCCTGATGCTAAAGAATAGGTATGGCTATCATCTCATGTCCTATTAAATTAGGATATACTAAAGGGATAATTTAGGTCTCACCACCATGGTGAAAGATGAGGGGTTCTATGGAGATTGAATTGACTAAAAAAAGTTATAAGGGATGGATATAGTGTCACTGGTCGAGGAAGAGGTAGCAAATGATGAATATTGCTCTTCTTCTTCCAAAATGGTAGAAGAATGGGTTTGGGAGAGGATTTAGAATCTTTCTCAAAGCCTAAGCCATTTTTTTAATATGGTTTTCTAAAATTTCCTAATGTGATGTCATGATGAACCTACTCATATCTACCCATTTCAAAGCCCTTACAATGATAAAGGTAGGTTTGCATGAACTGGGGTTTATTAAGAAATGAGAAATTAGATGTAAAGGGTTTAGCATGGGTAGCATTGTTAGGTCCTAGGGTGGTTTGATTGATTCTACCATAGATCAAGTGGGTACATAATAAAGGTGGCCCCAATGGGATGAACTCACGTAGGTTGAGTAAATACATGGGTTACTTATTGATATGGCCATATTATCTAGGCGTGGGTAACATGTTAAGGGTTAATAGCTGGTATTTCCCCATTGAAAGATGATGCATCATAGAATCAATGGATTCATGAGCTGGTAATTTCAAAGTAGGAATAGTCATGATAGTGGAGGCTTGAATAGAGGATGAAGATGGGATTGTGATAGGTGAGGGTATTAGGACATCACTTGGTTAAAAAGTGTAGTTACATGATTTGAAGGGATGAGGATTAGTGGGGATGATGTACACCTAGCCTTCATGTTTAAACTTAATGCACTAATGGATGGTAGAGGGGATACATCTCATTTCATGAATCCTTGGACATCTTAATAAAATGTTATATTGGAATGTCCCTTCTATGACATAAAAGAGTTAGTGGAGGGTGTGAGGACTTACACAAATGATAAGGATAACCATTCCTACTTTGGGTGATACCATGTTATTGAATGCATAGATAATTACTAGGGATTGGGAAATAATGGTTTTTGGTAGCTATAACTATTGGAAAGCATGGAAAGAAATAATATTGATACTAGCCCCATTATCAATCATAACTCTTTTAATCTGAGTTTGATTTATTTGAGTTGTGATGAAAAGTGTGAGATCTTGGTTTTCAAGTGATAAAGTAATGACCTTGAAATTAGTGAAACTAATAGTCAATACCATTTATAGGACCCCTATAAATGTTGATAATGGTTGAGGATCATCTATCTGAACCTTAATAGCCTATAGCATTTCTATCATTGTTTGTTGATGGTGTGGAGAGTTTTTGATAAGTTCATATAATGACATTTTTACAAGCATTTGGTGAATTGTTTTAATATGGAGATTTGTACCAACTTCTTGGCTTCAACTGGGGTAGATGTTTTAGGCATATTATGGGTAGAGGCACCTATAATTGAAAATTTGACTTTATTAGGATTTTGATTTTGAGAGCAAGTGGCTACATGGACAACATAGATATGTAATAATGGAGGGTCTAAAGAAGCCACTAAATCTTTATCATTTATTGGACTAGCAGGATTATAGATGGGTGGAATATTTGGGATGCTGACTTTTTGCTTAGGAGTTTTATAAGTTAGATCATCAATTAATAGATTATCATCTTGGACTAGCTATTGGATTATGGCCTTAAGTGCATTACAATTTTATATATCATGTCTAGGTACTCTATGATATGGGCATATCTCCTGACTCCTATACCAAGCAGGTTTTTGGGGGTGAAGGTTAATGGGCCATATAGGTGGTAGCATTATGAGGGATGTATCCAATAATTGTTTTAATATTACAATGTAAGATCCTTTCAAAGGGTAATTTTTTGGTCTTATAATAGGTTGTACCATCTATTTTGGTAAAGTATTGATCATTTGGTTTTGAAATTTACCTTTTATGTTAGGGATGACCTTAGGCACCTTTTCTTTAAATTTATCTAATGGTCCTGTAAGAAAATATAGTGGATATCAGGATGGAGGTGTGTTTAATAATGGAGGGAGACTTTGCATTTTCCCACACATTTGAATGGAATAACCTATGAAAAGGATAGTCACTTTTGGAGATGGATGAGGACTAAAAATAGATGATGGAGATGATATAAAAGTGATGGGGGGATCACAAGAACAACACACCTATTCTGATCCCTCTTGTTAGGATCTTACTCCTCAGAAAGAGCACAATATGATTACCAAATATAAGCAATTATAAATGTAGAAATAACTAGAAACACAAGTAACTAAAATTCACCAATAGCACAGAATATGAGAGGCAATACACTATCTTGTATTAACACTTTACAGAAAAGAATACAATAAAGAGCCGCCACACTCTTCCACCTTACAGAGGCTTCCCACACCTCAAGTGTACAATAATTCTTCTTCAACACTCTCCTACCAAAAAATGGTCCCAATAACCAACTCACACACAGAATTGGTGTTCACCTCTCCAATTAGTCAGTAATAACCCTGCCAGTTCACCAAGCACTCTATAGTACTTCAAGTTGATCTCCCATGAACCTGTAACATGTAATTCAATAGACCATACACACACATGTAGATCTCTTATGAGCTTGCAACAACCTGCAACTCAAGGATCTTACAATGGAAGGGACTTCCTTGCCTTCCTTATCAACTCATACTTTACAATACATGCTAATGGGTCTATAAATAGATCCTAGACTTAAACAATAACTTAGACTCTTAATTTAGACAATTATCCATGAAGCTCAAGACTCTAACTGGTCTTTACATGCAAACACTTTGTTCACTTAACTAATTGTCTATGCAATGAACAGTTCTAGAACACACAAGCGATCGACACCGATCCCTGCTTGCCTGGTTCTGCCGACATTGGCTAACTCCCTACCATCACCAGTTTCCTTCTGCACTGGTAATGACCGATGTCGGTCATTCTACCAACGTCGGTGCCTCTAGATCTTCAGCAACCACTTGTTCCTTTTGCAAAGTTTGAAGCTTTTAGCTCCATAACCTAACAATTTCCCACTTGGAGATAAATAGCTGCAACCTGTACCTATACCTATACTCCATCTAGTTTGTTCCCTTGGCTTTGTATCCCTCCTCAAGAACACTCTTGAAGACCAACCACCACAAATCCCATGGTGCAAAACCTGTCACCCAAATCATCTGCCACATCCACATCTACAAACCATGTAGAAAATAAATTGAACCTGCATAGCATGTGCACCTGCTGCTAGTCCCTCTAAGAATCCATTGAACTGCCCTTCAATACTTCTCTCCCAAATTGGCTCCAAACTTGTGACAACTCCCACTACTTGGGAAAACTCAGGTTTAGTACATACCATGCACTTAACCTCATTGTGTGAATCAAGACCCCTATCCAACCATCAGCATGCTAACCGGTCTCACACAATCATCCTGAAACAAAGTCAACATATGACCTTCCATGTCTCTAGAACACACTCATGCCAAAGAATCTTGTTGCTCCCAGATTCTCCATGACACACCCCTAAACTAGCTTTACCTTTAGTTCAGCAATACCTTGTATATGTAACCTTGCAACAAGCACATCATACAGTAATAGGATAATGTAGCTAATATTATCCAATCTGGTAAAGAGAAACACAATGATCAAACCTCCATTGCCCTGTAGCTAATACAAGACCATATACCCTAATCTTCCACCTCATGTATCCATTTCTGCTCTTCTTCATCCTGAACATCCATTCGTCTCTCAGTGCTTACTTCCAGCTGACAACTCCATCCAAAACTCCTATTTGGTTCTCTTCCAAGGAATCACATCCTCATCCATGCCAAGCTCCCACTATTTCCTAGATCTACTTGCTCTGCTTCTTTAACAACTTCCTGGTCGTATACCATAAGTGAGCAACAAGTAGTGCAAAGAAGGGAAATGATGAATTTAAGAACTTACTTATGCCTTCAGTCCTCCATATGGGCACTTGAGACTCCATGATAGCTTGTTGTCTACCCAAAATTCATCTCAGTAACTGATGTTGGTCACATCTCAGTCTGCACCTGACCGATGTTGATTTCATGCGACTGCCTCCTTACTGACATCAATTTCCCCTGGCCGATGCTGGTAGTTATCTACCCTGAGTCACTGATGTCGGGCTGCACATAGCCGATGTCGGTCCCTGTCTGGATGTCGACGTCGGTTTTCCTGCCGACGTCGGTCTCTATGTTTTTCTAGTGAGAACTAAATTTTTCTCGTGAGCTCCTTTTGGATCAAATCCTTGTCCAAATCACCCTTGCTCTACTCAGAATTCTTTTGCCCCTTGTGCTAAACTCTGTCTATCACCTTCTCCTTAAAAACCAAGGCTTTCCTATTCTTGTCACTAACATCGAATTCCTCAAGAAACGCCACCTTCTTCTTCTGCATACAAAAATCACGATCCATGCCTTCCAAATCTGAAAGCATACCCTTTAACTCAAGAAAATGCATCTCTTTCTTATCTATGTGACCAAGCTTATTAAGCTACATCTCTGAATCTACAGCTGAAGTAGATAAAAACCAAAAAGAGAATCAGTAATACAAGTAGATAGATAAAGCATACCTACTTTCTTACCTCTAGCTACAACAAGTGCACTCTTGGTAACCTTCCAAGAGTCTACTATGAGAGTTACTGTGCAACCCTCATCACCCAAACTTCTAACAGAAATCAAATTCTGCTCCAGAACTGGGACATGCATGACCTCTTTTAACACCCATGTGTTACCTGTCTGCAGTTTCAGCTTCACTTTCCCTTTGCCAACCGTCTGACAAGGCTTACCATCCCCTACACAAATTTCTCCAAAGTCTCCCTGGACATACTCATGAAAAAATTCCCTATGTGGGGATGCATGAAAAGAGGCACCAAAATCTAAAACCCAAGATTCTACTTTATCCAAAGAACATACTAGAGCATCCCGTGCAGCGTAATCCACAACATCTGCTTCTTCTTCATGTCTTTCATGCTGATCTTCACCCTATCTACAATCTCTCTTTAAGTGCCCTTGCTTTCCACATTTCTAGCAGGTTATTCTGCCATACCTGGACTTGGATCTCCTGCCTATCTTGGACCTTGATCTCCCACACTCTATCTTCTCTCTTTGCCTTCCTCTACCTTCAACACTCAAAGCATTCCCTGATGATTCACTTGTGCTTTTCCTGCATATCTCTTCATTCAAGATCACACTCACAACATCATCCACTTTTAAGACTTTTAAAGCAGACACAGTATTAGAAACTGCCATTACCAAACCTTCCCAACTTTCAAGTAATGAACACAAGATTAAGAGAGCTCTAATTTCATCATCAAATACAATATTGACTGAACTTAACTAGTTTACCAAACCATGGAAATCACTAAGATGGCTATGTACAGATCCACCTTCTAACATTTGCAAATTAAATAAAAACTTCATAAGAAATACCTTATTAGAAGCTGAGGGTTTTTCATATAAATTTGCCAAAGATTCCATCAACTCTATCATTGTCTTACACTGTGATAAGCTAGAAATCACAGATGATGCAAGACTCAATCTTATAGATCCCAGAGCCTTTTGATCGAGAACTTCCCATTCTTCATCCTTCATATCTTGGGGTTTGCAATTAACCCCACCCAACGGTAAGTACAAATCTTTCTGATACAGATAATCTTCAATCTGCATCCTCCATAATTGGTAGTTCTTGCCATTAAAATTTTCCATTCATAGCTTACTGTCTTCTGCCCTTGCTCAACTTCCACTCAAATAGAAACCCTATGAGTAACCTGTAATCAGAACACACTAACCAGATCTAATCTAATCTGTTAGTATCCCAACCAAAAGCTCTGATACCACTTGATGGGGGGATCATAAGAACAACACACCTGTTCTAATCCCTCTTGTTAGGATCTTGCTCCTTAGAAAGAGCACAATATGATTACCAAATATAAGCAATTATAAATGCAGAAATAACCAGAAACCCAAGTAACTAGAATTCACCAATAGCACAGAATATGAGAGACAATACACTATCTTGTATTAACACTTTACAGAAAAGAATACAATAAAGAGCCGCCACACTCTTCCACCTTACAGAGGTTTCCCACACCTCAAGTGTACAGTAATTCTTCTTCAACACTCTCCTACCAAAAAATGGTCCCAATAACCAACTCACACACAGAATTGGTGTTCACCTCTTCAACTAGTCAGTAATAACCCTACCAGTTCACCAAGCACTCTAGTACTTCAAGTTGATCTCCCATGAACCTACAACTTGCAATTCAATAGACCATACTCACACATGTATATCTCCTATGAGCTTGCAACAACCTGTAACTTAATGATCTTACAATGGAAGGGACTTCCTTGCCTTCCTTATCAACTCATACTTTACAATACATGCCAATGGGTCTATAAATAGATCCCAGACTTAAACAATAACTTAGACTCTTAATTTAGACAATCATCCACGCAGATTAAGACTCTAACTAGTCTATACATGTAAACACTTCGTTCACTTAACTAACTATCCATGCAATGAATAGTTCTGGAACACACAGGTGACCGACGCCAGTCCCTGCTTGACTGGTTCTGCCGACGTCGACCAACTCCCTGCCATCACCAGTTTCCTTCTGCACTGGTAATGATTGACGTCGGTCATGTTGCCAATGCTGGTGCCTCTAGATCTTCAATAACCACTTGTTCCTTCTGCAAAGTTTGAAGCTTTTAGCTCCATAACCTAACAAAAAGGGGTTAACCCTTTACTCTTTCATGTGTTGAGAACAAAAGGAGTATTTGGACTAAGTTTTTTGTCTTTTGACATCTAAAAAAGATCAACATTGACTTGAGGATGGGTTAAGGATTTCTTTGATGGAATAATAAGATAATTGTCCCAGCTATCAATGATAGAAGCTTTACCCTTTCCTTTAGTAGTTATAGGGTAAGGAGGTGTTATGATAGAGGATGATTTCAAAGGGTCTTAGTACCGAGTGAATTGATAATATCTTGTTATATTATGATCTTGGTGCATATTATGAATAGATTTGTCAGGGACCAAAGGGGTGGAATGTTTTACTCTAGAAGTATCAATATGTTTATCTATGACATCATAAGGAGGTTTTTAATTTTCCTTTTTAGGAGATTTAGTTCAAGAAGATGAATGGGATAGCTCATGTAAATGATCCTATGTTATTATATGTAAGAGCTCTATATATGTTTTGGGAGTTGCTCAATAATTTCAAGTTGACTTGCATCAAAATTATTTCTTATGAGGAGATATAAGATTAGAAATTGCTCTAGAGTTTTTTTAGGAAATAATTAGTCATAGATTGTATCAATCATATGTGTAGCCTAATTTTATGTTTCTATAGGCTTAGCTTGGAATATGTTTGATGTGGATGGATGGTTTATAAATGGATTCTTGAAAATATCTAAAGATTGGTTGGGAGGAGCATTTGGATTATCCAAATGAAGGTCCCCCTTGTCTATGAGGCCTTGTACCAATTTTTTAAAGGATTGGCATCATTTTATGTCATGTCATATTACCCTATGATAGGAATAAAACTCACCCTCTTTATACCAAGTAAGTTTAGGATGCATATCATTGACTAGTCTAATTGGAGGGAGTTCAATAATGTTTTCTTGTAGGAGTTTATCCAATATAGAAGTGTAAGGTTCTCCTAAATGGGTATATTTCTTATGGGGGAAATGAGTAAGGCCCCTAGGTAGTTGTGTTTGAGAAGTGGATGGTCCTGATTGATTGGGTGTTGGAGGTGAATAATTTTTTTATAATAATAGCATTTTTTTCCCCTTTTGGTTTAGTATTATTGTTATTACTTTTTTTGGGGTTAGGTTTGAAGTTTTTATTATGTAACTTATTTTTTCCATTTTAATGCCCCGAATTTCAAATTTATATGCCATGGTAAAGGCTTCATCAAAAATTTTAAAGGTTTGAATTTGTAACATGGATGAGATATATTTTGCACAAGAGTGTGAAAATAACTCAATTAACTTAGGTTGTGACCAGGAAAAGTTAACTAGTTAATCAGTCTATGCCAATAAGCTACAAAGTCTGATATGGATTCATCTTCAAATTTTTGAATGGTGTATAAATCTATGATACTCACTTTTTAAGCAATGTTGATCATGAAGTGTTCTAAGAAAATTTGGACCAATTACCCAAAAGAAAAGAGTGAATGCTAAGGGATGCATCTATACCAATCTAATGTAGCTCCTGATAGTGACACGGGAAATGTCCTAAGTAGTAATGCATCATCATGTGATATAAGGCAACATGCATGTTAAAAGGCTCTAAGATGCTACTAGGGATATTCTTTGTTTTGAAACTTAGTAAACTATGGAAGTTCCCATTGCAATGGATACAGTTGGATAGGAATACATGGGTGGATAGGTTCCTTATAAATTTGCTCATATATGGGCATAGTATTTTGTTCAAAGGTGGGGGCTTCCAAATTAGCCATCCTATTCATAAAGATGTTTATGAGGTCTTCTTGGGGGTTATTATAAGGTACATTCCCTAAGACACCTTGCTAAAGAGTAGATAGGTGTTGTGAAGAAGGGTATCCAACTACAATGGACATAATGAATTGGGATGCCACCACGTACTATGGGACCTATAGAAAAATATTGTATTGTGTGGAATATTGGAAATAATTAGTCCCTAATGACTATGATGGATCCATATATTAAGTATCCATAGAGAAATACTGTTGGGGAGGTTATGTTGGAGGGATTTGTTGCCAATGTTACAAATCTTGTAAATTGTATGTTAAACTCATTTTGATAGGTGGGAGACTTACAAGGATTGATACCACTAACGTTTGGTTAGAATAGTGGATATAAGTTGAAAGGTATAATCACTTTGCACTTTAGTAAGAGGGGTTGGAGAATTGGTAGATACTATAGGTGGTTAGTTTTTTAAAGGTTACATCATCTGAGTATTAGAGCCAGATGGAAGAGAGCTGGTAGAAAAGGATACCATGGCCATGGTAAATCCTTTTATTTTCTCAGTTCCCTTAAAAGGCATCTCATAAAAATATAGATAATCTTGGGTATGGGGTGAAGGAGGAATGCGTATTACTTGATTACTAACATATTAATTGAGAGAAATAGGGTTATTATCTGATATTTTTGTAAAATAAGGATCTCCTTAAGAATAAAAGTGTGGGAACACAATATTTTCAAAAGAATCTAGGGTAGAAGAGGAGCTACATGTATGTTCCATAGGAGAGGATGTGACACCTACTTCATATTCTTTCTTTGATTATTGCCTAGTCAAAACCATGAGATAGAAAACAAAAGAAAAAGCAAACAACCAAATTCTATTTAAACTATCTCACTTTTAATTGTGGATGAAAGATGCACAGACTAAAGTCATCCCAAAAAAATAATATCTCTTTTTAATTTTAATATGTGAAAATAAATAAATCAAAAAGGATAATGAGGGTCCTAAGAAATGGTAATCTAAGGATGGTTTTGGATATTTTGTTTTGGTGCTCAAAGGAAATCTATATTGGTATTGGTACATGGCTTGATACTTGGGACTTGATAACCTCATGTCACAATCCCATAGCTAATGCATGTTCTTAGCCAAGATATACCGATATTCCATAGATTATACTCAGCTAGAGAACTAAGTTGGTCCTCCACCGAAAAAAAGGTTGCCATGAGGTGATGAAATCTCTATCTTTTTTATTATGTCAAGTGTTTAAATGAGTTTATTGTGACTATGATTTGGCTTGTATGTGAAAAAGTGGTGACTATGATGAATTTACCACTTAGATTTTTCTATGTGAATTACTTAAGCAGACAAAAATGGATGTAATTTATTTTAAACTCAAAAAGGAAATTAAATAAAAAATTGTTTTTCTTTGGAATAATTCACACAAAGAAAGGGAAAGAGATCAAATTCAATAATTTTGAATTTTAATAAGAAAAATGAGACCTAACAGTCACACCAAGTGTGCCAAAATGTTTTAGTATTTTTTTTTTCAATGTGATCTAATTAGTTACTAAAAAAAAAGTAAATACATGGTTTTAAAGATTACCTAGAGGTGGAGATCAGTTGCTCACTATTGATCAAGCTTGTGATAACTCTTTGGTTGGGGAGGAATGACCTGTAAATCACACTAACTCATAAAAAATTGATTAATAGTAAGATGAATGGGCTATTTGGTTAGAGACTAGTCTCATGAAGGGACCTACTTCCTTAGGTGGTTATCATCCCATATTTAACACTTAAGTTTATAAATAAACATTAAATTATAGAGATATATAAGGATAGGATGTAAATATATAACAACAAAGGTGTCCAATCTACAATAGGATTAATGTGATCAAAGTAATCACCCCAAAATTTAGTAGCTATATCAACATCCTCTTGAATTATATCCAATAATTCATTAATGCTTTCCTAATTAGGTGTGAAAACCTTAGTAAAAATACCTAATTTGAATGCAATATTTCTTTGATTAGTGAATAAAGGTTGTGGGATAATGGGAAGATCAAATATGCCAATAATATCATGTGTTAATCTAGGCAAAGTCATTAACATGTGAAAGACATATTTTCAAAAAACAACATGAAGTATTTAATAGGTGTTTAGGACTATAAATGTTATGAAAATAGACTTTAAGGTTGTTTTAATAGTTTAGTAGGTATCGATGACAATCCTATAGGATCAATGTCGATTCATATGGATCAACATCGATTCTGAGTAAAATTCTAAACTATGAAAATAAGTGATAATAATGACTTGTAAAATTGATAAAATGATGAAAATTAAATGGTAGCATTGACACATAGGTGTAAAAGACAACAAGATTTAAATATTAATGAATTAACATAAAACACTAACCTTAAATGGATTGAAAACACATAAATAAAGAAGACTATAAATGTATGCTAAAAACTTCAAAATCCCTTGATAGTTGCATGAATAGAGGTTCCACAAGGTGGCAAAGTGTTGATAATGCCCGTACATAGGTTCCAATAAAAATCCAATAGAGGTTTAAAGTCAAAAGTGATGTGCATGTCCCTCGATCTGAGGAAGCTCACTGTATATTTATGGATCGATGTTGTTCTAGGCCGATTGGCATCAATCATCAATGTCAATTTTCCTAAAATGGGTGGAGGTGATATTTCAATCATTTAAAAGGGTTATTTATAGGGTAAAGATAGTTTTAATTGATGTCTAAGTTTTTAGGTTATTTATTGGGGGGGTTTTAATTTGTTTTTATGATTTTATGGTTAAGGGTATTAAAATAAGGTTAGTTACTATTTGACTATAGTAATTAAGTTAATTAACTCATATGGTAAAGGTAAATGGGTAATTATTTCAAATAATTAGGAATGGGGACTTTATGTTAGAGATGAAAGATAAACATGATGATGCACCATGTTAATACACAAGGGTGTATAAAAATAGCTTCTACACTTCTTCCAAAAAACTATAAATAAACTTCAAAACCTTCATTTTTAAGAGTCTTGAAATTGAATGTTGAATAATCTAGACTTATGTTAATGAAGTTTTATTCAAAAGTGAATCCAAGTGAAATAGATCATACAAAAAATCCTTTTTCACCAAAACTCTACCCATTCTCCTTTACATTGGAAGAGTGAGCACCACATTTTTAAAGAGCAAATCAAGTTTACATCACAATGGATAAATATTGCACATTTGAAGCATAAAGTTTATGTTTTTAAATTTTCTTTATTTATTACTTTATCTTAGGTTTAATTTAGCTTAGATTAATATTATTTCATCTATTACCACTTTTAAATCTAGTTCACACATAATCTATACTTGAGTTTCTCCATTCCTGAGAACCTCAACTTCTTTGGTAACATCACAAACTTGGGAATTTCAAGTAAAAGTCCCCTCATTTTAAAAACTTCATTTCTAGAATATATCCCAAAAAAAATACCATGTATCCTCTTCCCATTTATTCATATCATTTTTAATATTTAAATGTTATGCTTATTAAAGAAACCACAAGAATAGAATATAGCAAACCCTCATGTCCTCAACCTATCATAGTTTATAGAGAACTCACACCGACTGAGCATGATAATTTTAGTCTAGTTTTTGATAAATATGACAAGAATTTCATTTGTTCATATGAGGACATGCCTAGCATCGATCTTAGTAACATTTTGCACAACATAATCACACACCCCGATGCCAAACTCATTCAAAAAAAATATCCACCCAAAGTTTCCACCCTATGCAATAAATAAATTATCAAACTATTAGATGTCAAGTTTATTAAACCTATGGATTATTTCAAATGTGTATCAAACATTATTCCCAATCAAAAAAAAAATTACCATGGTTATTATCATCTATATCAATTTCCACAATCTCAACGTCATTTTTCCAAAAATAATTTTCCATTACCTTCAATAGATGGCATTATAGATTCCACTACTAGATATGAAATGTTTTACCTCGTGGATGGTTGTTTAGGCTACAATCAAATTCATATTTCCACCATAAACCAATACAAGATAACATTCACTATGGAATGGGGTACATATTGTTATGTTAAAATGCCCTTCAACCTTAAAAATGCTAGAGCTACTTATAAGTAGGCTATGACCCACATTTTTCATGACCTTATACAAAATATTATGTAAATATATGTAGATAATATCACTTCCAAATCCAAAAGTTTAAAAACCCATCTCTTTGATCTATCCATCATCTTTGATCGACTCATCAGGTAAAACGTTAGACTCAACCCTACAAGTGTGTTTTTTGCTTTCCATATGGTAAATTGCTAGTGCTTTTAGTCTTTATTCATGGTATTTATGTCTATAGATTTAGAATCAATTATATCTATAACATTTTTATTCCTCACTCCATTCTATTCTTTCATACTTACCTTGGCAAGCTTGGATCAATCTACTAATTCCTCCCTAAAATGGCTTATCTCATATATTCTATTAATTACCTTATTAAGAAAGGTAATTATTTAAAATGGACAAATCTTTGTCAGAAGGCATTTGACAACATGAAATAAATATTACTCCATTGGCCTAACCTTTTTACACCTTCTAATGATCATTCTTTGATTTTATACACTTCTTATATACTCCTATCATTTGGGGTAATAATTTCCCAACAAGATGACATTGGAAGAAAGTATGTTATTTACTATATTATTTTATGCCTCATCAATTATGAAAAAAATTATACCAAAGTATAACATGATTTCCTCATTATCTATTTCATATCTAAAAAGCTTCATCACTATATGCTTTATCAAACAACCTATGTCATAATTCATTTTGACCCACTTCGTCACTTTTTCTCTAAATCATTCTTGACTAGAGATAGAATTGGTAAGTGGATGGTTTTCTTAGTGGAATTTGACCTTCATATCCTAATGCATAAATATGTCAAATGTTAAATCATTTATAACCAACTCACAGTGACACCCATGCCTGCTACTAATCATTTTCAAGAAAGTCTCCCTGATGATAACATTCTATATATTAAAGGTCTCAATCAATCTCTCTCTCTTAAATATTACTTACATAACTTAACTATTGATTTAAAATCAATTAATCAAGAAGATACCTATGTCACTCCTAATACTACTAAATCTAAATTAGTTATCAAAGAGGATCCTAAAATCAACATTGATTTGCATGAAGACACTTATACCCTACACTTTTATGGTGCCAAATATCTCAAATGAGTTGGGGTACGCTGTATTCTAACTAGTCCTCATGGTAAAATAATAACTTTATATTCTATTTCACCTTTTATGTCACTAATAACATGGAAGAATATGAATCATTAATTTTATGCAAAAGAGCACCACTTGACTTATATATTTCATATATTTATGCTTTGGGTGATTCAAAACACATCTATCATTAGGTTAATAGTGATTACCAATTTAAAATTGAAAATCTTATCTCTTATCATCAAATGACTACTTTCCTCACCAAAGAGTTCACTTCTTTTACCATTGAGCCCATTCAAAGAGATTAGAACTCTATTACTGACTCTCTTACTTCTTCAACATCCTTATTTCATCTCTGTCAATTTCTATCCAACCATAAGATTCACTTATATGTCATATTGAGGCTATCACCATTCGATAAATCCCATGGTATAAATACATTATCCAATTTATCAAACATAAAACATATCCTCTAGACATGGATTCTTGAAAAAAGACTAGAATTTGAAAATAAGGTTTTAAATATGTCTTTTGATACAAGATAATTTATTATATTAGCACAAAAAGTACCCCACTCCAATGTGTAATGAAATATGAGGTCCATACTCCCCTTAAACAAGCACATGGGTGAATTTATGTTGGTCAGTACATTGGACAAGATACAACACATAAATTCCTATGTATGGGATACATTTGGCCTACTCTAAAAAAGAATGCTATTAATTTCTCTAAAAACTTTAGTCCTTACCAACTCCATGATGATCTAATCCATTCACCACTAGCTGAACTCCAAATTATGGAGTATCCTTGGTCATTTTCCATATGGGGATTATATCTCATTATCAAACTACCTCAGTCATAAGATGGGCATATTTTTATCATCATGACTACTAAATATTTTACTAAATGGGTAGAATCAATGCCTCTCATCAACATCATGGGAATTAAAATTTCCAAATTTATCCTTAACAAAATCACTTTTCATTTTGGAGTTCCCCATACTATAATTATCAATAATGATGGTGATTTCAAGCATAAGGATGTGAAGTAGTTATGCACTAAATTCAAAATATCCCACAAATTTTCCACCCCTTATCATCCACAATGTAATGGCCAAGTTGAGGCCACTAATAAAATCCTTCAAAAAACCATCCTTGAAACTTGTATGGATTGGCATATTCATTTGTATCTCACACTTTGGGCCTATCATACTAGCTTATTTATTACCATTGGGGAAACACTATTATTACTAGTCTATAGTTATGAGATTATCTTACCATTATAAATTGATCTTCCCTCCTTACATATCTCTCTTCATGATATCATTCTTGATGAATAATTATGTGAGGCTTGCCTTCATGCTTTATATCTTCTAAATGAACACCATCTAGCCACTCTACACCATAATCACTAATACAAGGCTCGTATCATCAAGAAACGTAATAAAAAGGTTAAAGTCTATACTTTTAATGTTGGTGATATAGTCCCTAGATTAGAGTATACCCATGATAAATAAGGAAAATATGCCCAAAATGGTAGGTCTGTATTTAGTGAAAGATATTCTTCATCTTAGTACCTATCACCTCCAAACTAACGAAGGCCATGTTTTCAAAGATCCCACCAATGTGTAATTCTTGAAAAAATACTTTGCTTAGATATTTCCCTTATTATCATATTTTTATATGCTGTCTTACTAACACTTTATGCATTATTTCTACATAGATCTCACTCTCTATAGCAGTCTCTTTTTACACACACCTTAGTTCCTTATTTTGGTCCTTTGGTTTCCTTTTCTCATGAGTTGCATTGTAATATTGTGGATAGGCCCCAATGTTCCTCATGACTTCATTTTGTTCTTCTTTGATTTGATATTTTTCACATTATTTTTTCACCCTCTTGGGTTTATATTTTGTGAATTGTAGAGTAAGACCATGGATAGGAATAAGCCTTCCTCACTAATATGATTTATACCATTTTGTTTTCACATGCTTTGTTCACCCTCTTAGGTTTTTATCTTATGAGTTGAAGTGTAAGACCATGTATAGGACCAGGCCATTCTCATGACTACCATTTTTTCTTTATTTTACCCTCTTGGGTTTCTATTTTATGAGTTGTAGTGTAAGATCATGGATAAGACCAAGCTCTCCTCATAAAATCACTATTTTATTTCAAAACATCCTTTATTAAACTAAATATTCCTTTTATAAAATGTTAATAAATGGTTACAAGTTTGTGATCCCATATTCTTAGTTTCAGTTCTTACTTCTTTTGTAGATAAAACTTACATAACTAACTATGTTAGCATGTTTCCTTACACTTACATACTTTATTATGATAAGGAATCATACATACCTATCATTGTTTCCCTTTTCACCTTTAATCAACATTTTTAAAAATTTGAAGTAATTCAAATCATTTCATGTTCATTCCCCTTTTTTCCTTTCTTTTCATTCCACTTTGGGTAAAACAAGGTCAAATTCAAGATAAAACTTTTATTTCACATGAATTAATATGAATTTTAGACAAAATGCTCTCTAAGTTCTCTTTGTTATCAACCAAGTCCAAAGTTTTCATATGATATTCATTTTTAGCACCCATGTTTGGTTCTCTAAATCTGTATGGAGGAGAAATATAAAAATCCATCAAGATTTACAATCTAAATCATTTAAAATAAAAGGTAATGATCAAAAGGTGACATACAAAGTTAAAATTCAAAATCACACCAAAAGACATGATTCATAACACATATCCTATATCCAATTAAAGCCCAAACTCAATAGTTGGCCTCATGATAATGTTAAGTTCCATTAGAGTGTGGTAAGCCAATAGATTGGGATAACATAATTAAAAAAAAATCTATGGTGCTACCTACTTTCTAACATAAGTACCCAATCTTCGTAGTATATCAATGACTCTATAAGTAGTTCTAAAGGATGGGGAACACATTATGGTAAGGCAGGTCCATTTCAATTTTCATGCATATAGCCTTGATAGTATGATATTCATACTTAATTTGGTGACCTAACATTTGTGTGGCTAGGATATGTTATTTAGAGTCCTTAAAGTCGAAATTTATCTTATTTTGACAAACCTAATTTAAGTGTCTTGACTTTGATAAAAAATTTCTCTACCTTGGTTTTTAATTCATTTCCCTCACCACCCATTTCATTTTCCTCTTAATAGGTAAGTTTTATTTTAAATCTATTCTCCCACTTATCTATCTCCTCTTCTTCACACTTAAAAACATGCTAGCACTACTTTGTTTTAGTTTTATCTATCTTTAGAACAAAATAATATGCCTGAGTGACTATGGATTACATTATTTTTACCATTTCTAGAATTTCTTGTGTTTATTTGAATTTTTTTAATTATCACTTCCTTTTTTAATACAACTTCATCCATTTCTATATTTTTTGTATTTCCTTTTTTTTAACAACTATGTCCATTTCTATTTTTCAATACTTTTTCCATTGTTGAGTGAGGTTGGATTGTTAATTTTGACTCACCAATGTTGTTTTCCATTTCATGAACTTTTTCTATTTGATGATTAAGGATTTTTATTACTCACTCATAAATGTTGCTTTACCATTAATTACCCATATTTTTTAAATAAGGATTGGTACTGCTTTTACATTTATTTTTTAATATCATTTTTACTTGTACCTTTAGTTTCAATTAGTTTGTTTACCTTTATCACTTAAGGTGTTCTTATTTGAGTTATTAAATAATTTAGTATCCATGGATTTTTATTTTACTTGATTTAATCTAAATTTAACTTGGTCATTTTTTCCTAACTTATCATTTATCACCCCATCTTACCAAATTTATTAGTATGTATTGACCACATAGTTTAGTTATCTTAGTTTTTATAAATTTGTTTACTTTTAATCTTTATTTTTTCATCCTTGGATTTTTTCAAATTAATATCTATGCCCTCCATGATAAAAAGTACAAACACATTTTACAACCATTCAATGATAAAGGTAATACATGTATGCATACATAACTTTTATTTTTAATTATTTCCCTTTCAGTTATTTACTTTTAGTTATTTTATTCTATAAAATATTATAATTTATTTATCTTCAATATTGTGTGTTTCTATGTGCTTTTCTTGAATCACCATCCCATGTTCACCTGAGTGACACGTGATGAGATTCAAGTGGGCATATGTATACACATAATATTTTCAATGTTATTAATTACTGATACTTTTTCTCTTACATAACTCATTGAGTCTCAATCTCTCTAAGTGCATACCCTAAAGGGTCCACTAGGAAAGTAGTGAGCAAACCATTAGTGCTTCAAAGGATTGTTATCCCCTATACCACCACTTGATATATACACAACCATCTCCTATACACTTCCCCAAGTTGTGCCTCCTCTCTTACACACTCCTACAAGAAATTCACCTCCTTACTTAGCCCTTTCCTAATTCTAAAACCCTTTTTGACATTTATAAAATAATGTCACCCTAGGTTGACCCTATATTCAAATTGATATTTACATGTTATGGATCTAGGTTAGCATTGGCCGACCTAGACTAGGACCTAACTTTTTTTTAGTAATTAATGATACAAAGTTAAATTGGGATAACCCTATCAACTAAAATTTTGGAAGGGTTTAGGGTTAGATATAACTATATATAAACATTCATTTCATCATTTATTAGAGAGAGAAAAAAGTTGATTATTCATTTGTGCTTCTTTATAATCTTATATTGGACCATTCTACTCTAGGAGTTATTGTTTAGGGTTTATACTTAGAGAATAATATTGTCTTGTGGAAAATATTTGGATGATTAGGCATATCTTAGTGATCCTTATAAACCACAACAACCTCTTGTGAAGCACCTTTTTCCAATGAAGAGATTAAGTCTCGACAAGTTTATACTCAACGTAAGTATCTCAAACTTTACTCCTCTATTTTAGTAGATTAAAGCATAATAATTAATGTATTTTGAATATATTTCTCTCTTCATGTATGAAGGTTATATCTATACAAATCTTAATTATAATTATTCTATTCATGTTTACTTTCCATGTATATTACCCCCACTTTGTGCCACAAGCTTTGGTGAGCACTAGATTATATTTTACTTTATTTTACATATATTTAGTGAATGTGAAAACATAATACCTAGCTAGGTTTATTGCATAGTGTTACATGACTAAAGGATTTGGAACCCTCTGTAGTGATGTTATTGTGGTAAGATATTCCTTGGTTAGGTCTAGTGAATCCATCTTGGTCATGACCCCAAATATCTAAATTATCAATAAATGAAATTGTAAGTAAGATTTATGTTATTTGAACTAGAACTTATTAATAGGTCAACTGCATTTTCCTTTGTATACACATATTATTGTTTTCAATTCATCACATTATCAATCAATAGTTTTAATTTTTAAATTTTTACCATATTTTAGTATTATAAATTTAGAACATTTTTATCTAATTTTGAAAATTAATTTTCCTATTATAGATTTGTTTATCACACTTTTTATTATCCATTTATATATTATTAACCCTATACTATATTTATACATCTTAATTTAGGGTTAAACATTCTATTGAACCCATCATCCATTCTTTTTTGAACCAAACCCTAAATTAAATTTACATTTTCTCCTTCTACAAAAGTTCATTTTTAGATTACTATATTTATTTTATAGATCTGATTTATTGCATGGGAAAATTTTAAGCAATTATCTATTTTATTTTTTCCCTAGGCATTGCTCTTATCCTACTTGTGATTGCATCTAAATTTGTATCTTTCCTCAACATGTTTACTTATATTACAAGATCTAGGAAACCCCATTTTTTTTAATTTTTAGTTTAATATTCCCTATGAACAATGTATATTATATGAGGATATTATGGCATCTAAAAAAATTATCAATCTTCCTCCTTTTCTTATAACTATGATAATGAAAAAACTAATGATGAAAATGAAATTCTAAATAAAATATTATAACAATCATATCAAATTTTCATATGGTTGTGAGTGTTGTTATACCCCTCTTGAATGTAAATATGAGGAGCAAAGTTCTCCTATTTATTCTATTTATAATAATGAAAGGCCTAAAAGGTTACAAATGATCAATTTTGTTAGTGTATCACATAAATATGATCTAATAGACATGCAATAAATTAGAACTTATGATATTTAAATTATAAATATTTCATGCAAACATTCTCAAGATGAACCAAAGATTGACTACTTCTCTTCCCTTTCAAATGATGTAAATAGTGAATAAAGTGAGTGTGTGCTTTATTTCCAAAGTAATGACTATGTGGAAAATATTATTCCTTATTTAGATCACTCAAATGCAACTAGTGAAAATATTTCCCTCTCTCTATATCTCAATGATGAAAGTGCATGTACTACTTCCCCTCTTATTATTTTAGATTTGAAAGATGAAAATGATAATACTAGCCAAATTAGTGTAGATGCATATTCTTATAATCTTATTCCACTTAAATAAAAATAAAAAACCATCTTTTCCAAAGGTTTTCTAATGAAAAAAATTCTAAAGTCAAGTAGCAATAAGTCAACTCAAGCTTCAAATTCTAGTTATGTTAATGTTCCTTTCTCATATAACAATTATGTATCTAAAGTATAAATTTATATTGAATCTTTCATATTTCCTTCCTATGATAATGTTCCAATCAAAATGGAAAACATTCTTCCCTCGCCCTCTTTTACATTTTCCACTAAAAATCATGTTCCATTTTTAGATGAAAATAGTGAAAGTACATCTTCTAGCCATCTTGCATGTAATAATAATCCAAGTACTCAAGTTTTTCCAAATAATGATTGAATTAACCTTGATATACAAAATTATAAAATTAGCTCTCTAGAATCATCATGTAAAGTGTATATACCTTTACCTAATGTTTACAAACTACATGATGATCCTATCCTAAAATATGATGAAAATGAGAAGGATCTATTATTATTATGTTATATATGGATGGAAAATTAAAAACATATAAGTAATTATTCAACCTCTTTACCAACACATCCTAAAGATATGATATCTCTAATGACTACCATGGTATATCATTAACAAAAAATGACTATACTTAAGTTGAAACTTTCCTCCCATCAGGGTGATTTTAATGATAATAACTTAAAGGAACAACACATTAATACAGATGTTTTTTTACTATCCACATTCTTCTCTCACCCTCTTTTACATTTCCACTAAAAATCATGTTCCATTTTTAGATGAAAATAGTGAAAGTACATCTTCTAGCCATCTTGCATGTAATAATAATCCAAGTACTCAAGTTTTTCCAAATAATGATTGAATTAACCTTAATGATATACAAAATTATAAAATTATCTCTCTAGAATCATCATGTAAAGTGTATATACCTTTACCTAATGTTTACAAACCACATGATGATCCTATCCTAAAATATGATGAAAATGAGAAGGATCTATTATTATTATGTTTTATATGGATTGAAAATTAAAAACATATAAGTAATTATTCAACCTCTTTACCAACACACCCTAAAGATATGATATCTCTAATGACTACCATGGGAAATCATTAACAAAAAATGACTATACTTAAGTTGAAACTTTCCTCCCATCAGGGTAATTTTAATGACAATAACTTAAAGGAACAACCCATTAATACAGATGTTTTTTTACTATCCACATACTTCCACCTCTATCATGCCTATTTTATTTTAATTTGATGGTAAAGGAGATCCTAAAAATTATTTGAAATAATATATATGTTCATTTTATCATTGGGATAAACATGGATGCTTGTTATTAAAATATTTCCATATAAGTTTAAATCAAGAGGCTCTTGATTGGTTATATACACTCCCAAATGGTTCCTTATCAACCTTTAAATGAATTTAGGATGTATTATTATGCAATTTACATAATTATAAAATACCCAAACTACCATTGGAACATTTTCATTCCTTAAGTCAAAATGAGTATTAATCCCTTCAAGACTATGTTATCAAATTTAAGGATATCTTATACTAAAATAATACTCCCTTAGATTTGGAAGTAAAATTTATATCTATTGGGGGTATAGTTTCTCCACTAAGAGAGATAAATTTTTAAAATCCCTTTGCTTCATTTTAAACTTTATATTGGGATGTGCATAAATCTACATGTGCTTTAATGAATGGTAGAATTGAATTACCTATGCCCCCATCTAATGGTAAACATGGTATAAATAATGATTTCAAAGCAAGAACTAAAACTAAGAAAGTTTATGAACCACTTACAAATATTTATTAAAAACCATCAGTGTGTACCAAAGAAAAAATAGTAAAGGTATTGAATAAAGGAAAGGAACATGCTTACACTATACATCTTATAGTTAAACAATATGCCTTTAAAAAAAGGCAACAACTTTTGTTTAATTTATTCTGAGATATACCACATGATATACTAAATACACTAATGGATAAATGGATGATAAAAATTCCTCCTAATTCTCATTATCCATTACACATATTTGAAAAGGTAAAGGATAACACTTTTACACTTACTAAATTGAGATAATGATTGTTTTTATCTTAAACAAAAGATTACGCAACTGGTAGACCAATAAATTATTGAATTTATAAAAGGTACATCTAGACCTCTTTCCAATAATTATTATAATAGGGTTGAGACATCACATACTACTCATTTTAAGGAAAATGTGATCCATTGACCTCTTCAGAAGATGAACAATAGTATAAGTCTTTCTCCTAGTGTACCCTTTACCAAGACTAATATTTCCCACACTGATCCTACAAAGGAACCATTGGTTTATCAAGATACTGATAAAAGAACATGTGGAGAATCAAAGGACACATATTTATAGAGACATATTAGATAAGTACATGTGATATTTATATTGATTCATGTGATATGTATATAGATAAATTAGTTCTAGTGATTGAAACAAAACTAGAAGTTTAATTAGCACATGATCATTATAGTTGAGATTTCTTATTTCCAACTAGTTTCATGGCATATGGTGATCATGTCATTGTACCAGAGACACATAGTAGTCTCCATGGAATCTGTATCCACACCTATAGACCATATTCAAATAACCAGATCATCTCAACATGTTCTTATCATTACTACTTCAAAGAAACAATAAGGAATTAAATAATGGGTTCCATAAACATTTACTCTTTCTATTGTATTTTCATGACCATAAATTAATCTTATACATACATAGAGCATTATTTATCCTATAGTGCCAAATATTACACCTATATATTCTCCTTGGTAATATCACTATTTTATTACACCAAGTTTCTATTGGGGGATACCTATGAGCCTCTTTTGGATGAGATCATAGGATAGTCTTTTATTTTTAAATATTCCCAAAATTACAAAAGAAAATTACAAAACTCAAAAATCCATAAATATTTTTAGATTTTACATGTTTTATTTGCTTCTTGGCATCTATGTTGTTAGTTCCATATTGGTTGATAGCACATCATATATATATATATATATATATATATATATATATATATATATATATATATATATATATATACATATACATATATATATATATATATACATATACATATATATATATATATATATATATATATACATATATATATATATACATATACACATACATACATATATATACATATATATACATATATATACATATACATATATATATATATACATATACATATATATATATATATACATATACATATATATATACATATATATATACATATATACATATATATATACATATATATATATATATATATATATATATATATATATATATATATATATATACATACTTATATATATACATACATACATACATGTGTTTCACACATATTTTGAGAGTGATATATATGCATACCCAAGAACATGATCTATAAACTTTTAAATGTTGAGACTTCCCTCTACTCATGTAATTTGGGCATTGGGAACATCTACTTCTTTGATCATGATACATCTAGGTTACATTATTCTATGATCATTTTCCATTATCATGTTTGAGATTATATAATTAAACATGCCTTTGTCTATAATTTTATCCTTTTTAGTTTACTTGATATGTTATATACTTAATTTTTTTCTAACAAATATATTCAAGACCTAGTATGGCATGTTTATGTTGGTTTTTATGTTCCATAATTTATATTATCCACTTTCTTGAGTGTCTTGTATTGAATTGTATTATGTTTTTGATAATTTTAATATGATCCATTGATTGTGGCCCCTGTGCCTTTGTTTTTCTATTATGACATTTTCATATGTCATAATTTGTTGTATGTGGACATTTGGATGTTTTTATATGCTTTGTGTATATTTGAATATGTCATGTCCATTTGATTGTGTGGAATTTGAACATGCTCCTTATTTCAAGTCTTCTTGGTCTGTTGTATTTTTATTTGCTTTTAAGTGATCTTTTGAGTGTGGTTCATTTAGTTTTAAGATTATATTATTACTATCTAGATATTTCCATGATTCACATCATGTATCTTAGGACTTCTTGTGATCACATATTATGTACCTCATTACTATATCCATCTAGACGTGTTACCCTTATATGTTACATGATACATTCATATATTATATAGTTATCTTATCCTTTTGAGGTAAGTTGAATATAATTTTTTACTTCTCATCACCTCAAAAGTAGGGGAATATTAGTGGGGGCATGCCAAAAAGGCATGGATTCCACACTTATTTATTACTCAAACTTGGACAAAATTTCATAGTTATATGATTTAGATACACACTTATGGTAGCATTCCATATATTGGCACCATTTTTATACCCAAGTTTTATCTTGAGACATAAATGAGATGGATATGCCATGAAAATGAACACCTTAAATTACCAAATCAAATCAAATTTTATATTTCAAATACTTTTATGGACTTTAGCCTACACCACGATGGACTTTTATTGATTTTTATTAACCCAATCTACTATAGTATTTGGTTCAATTTTGGAAATGGTGAGGTGATTACATCACTCCATCTTACCATGTTTATAGGATGGAGTGATCAAATCATCCACATACACTAGATTTATAGTTTGAGTTGGCTTGGATCACTCACACTCACCATGTTATAATTATATTTGAGTTACATGGTTGAGAAAATCTCAATTTTTAGGTGGAAACTCACCTTTTCTCCAAGGTTGGGGGCAAGTCTCACTCTAATATCTATATGTATTTCTAGTTTCAAGTTTTTGCTATTGTCATAATCTCAACTCTAAATATTCATAATAAAACATCTATTCAAATAAAATTTACAAAAGGTAAGATGGTTGCATTGATACATAGGTGTACACCTAGCCTTGATCTCTTTAATTTCTAGCATTTTGAGTTATTTAAATGTTAGATTATATGCATAAATTATACACTATAACATGTTCTTGGTTTTAGGTTAGTCACCATCAAAATCTTCAAGTAGAATCATATAAATATAAATTGTGTTAAACCACCCAAGTATGTATTCCTTTTTTCTTTTAAATTAGGAATTTCATTAGTAGATTAAAGGGAGGAATTTAGATACTAAATCTGAATTATAAAGAACCTCAGTCTTATATACTTGGAAAGTACTTATCATGGTTGTACCCTTTAGTTCCTAATACTTTATTAATATTTAAAGGCTCGCATCTATTATCTCTTGTGCCAATTTTTATCTCTTAGTCAGACCATGTGTTATTTGAATGACCAAGCCTTATGTACTACTCAAATTATATAAAATTTCTTACTATCATCCTCTACAAATTTTAGAATTGTACCTATTTTATAGCTTCCATAACACTTGCATCCTAGCTAGATGCCTATGTCGATGCTAGTATCTTGTGCCAAACTAAGGATCCAAAGCCCTAAATTCATCAAATTTTCAAAGTAAATGTATACATATGATCAGTATAAGTGATTTAATGTTATATATTTAAAAAATGGATTGACATATATACAAAATAAATCCTTATTGATTTGTCACCTAGCATAGACCTAACAACTCATAAGGAAATTTATCAAAGGTACCCAATCAAGCATTCAAGTGAGAAAATCTTACCTATTCTCTCCTAATTCAATATCATTACAACCCATCTATAGGTTTGAAGTATTGAAGTATCAATCCATGATCCATAATTTCCAAGTTACAAGCTAGGTCACTCTCGTACTTGCTTATCACACGCTACATCCTTATGTACACATAAACCAACACATAGGGAGAACTACATAAATATAAGGCCCTCTTTGAAGTATTGGTTATGTAGCCTATTGATAGAGGGTTCCTTGGGTAATTTAGAAACTATGTTCCCACTAATACATTTTTATTATAGTTATTCCAAGGGTAAAAAAATAAAGTTTGATCATTTGACAAAAAGTGATAGGTTGTGTGTGAGATCTAAAAACACTAGAGTAAAGGAAATAGAAAATCATAAATCTTATAGGTGGTCACATGTATATAGAGTTGATATTATATATTATAAATTTACATCAAAGTCAAACATTAGCATCAAGGACACCATCCAAATTTGATGCAAGCATTTGAGGCCCCAAAATGTAAATTTGTAGAATCTAATAACCATTCTCGGATCCTGATGCAGTCCACTTCCAACTTGTTTCAGTCTATATCTACATGTACATAGTAAACGAGATAAGTAATCTTGTTTTTATTAATTAAAATAACAATAAATAGTTTTACTTTCATGTTTTTAGCATATCCCAATATTATAAACTCAAAACATTATTTATCTTAGTTTACAAATTAATTAGCCTACTTGATCTACATCATGGGGCCCAAGACCAAGCATGTGGGTGATAACTTAGTTTTGGTTATGTGGAGTGAATGGGAAAATATAATTCAAAAATAAAAAACTAAACATATTCAATGGATCAAAAGTTTTAATTATAGGAAATGCAGCTTCTATTCATTAATAGAAAATAGGGGAAAATTGGTACAATGTGCTATAATGCATCTTTTATAGATTAGATACATAGATCATGTTATCTATGTTATAAATATGTGGATCATCAAACCTAGGATGATTGGTTATGTTTCATACTTATATAGCTATAATACAAGAGTGGTTAAAACCATTGTCAGTTAGTAAGAAGATGGTTATGTCAGTTCATCTTATAGGCTAGATGATGTTTAGTGAACCCCATAAAGTATGTGGTCAAGGCAAGGTGACACATGGAGGTGAAATTAAGTCTAATAATTATCCAAGCATGTAAATCTATGAGATATGATCTAGGACTATGAGGCATGCATAGATGTGAGTTTTAAATAATGTAAAAAGTTAATGAGCCAGAACAAAACTTGTGTGGTACATGAGATAATAAGGCACATGGGTTTGCGAGATATGGCATGGAAAGGAACATAAGGTAATGATATTAGAATAGGACTTATGCAGTGTTTAGGACCATGAGTTATGTAATACATAGTAATAAATGCATATGGTGGAGTGTAAAGGGGTTAGTGTGTAGAAGTTTATGATATGGTATAGGACTTGTGCATATTATTATGATCAAACTTTGAGCAAAGAGTGTGCAAGAGTGGGTGACAGGTGCTTTACATATGTAGTAGAGTAAAAAATAATTAAGCTTGTCTATGTGTGAGATGTGCATGGAACATTCACCCTTAATTGAAGATTAATGGTCTATACAACATTAGTGCATAATTGTGAAAACTTCATAACAAGTTGTGAAGTGTACCACTTAGTTTGATCAACATATTGTTTACTAAGAAAGTTATCTCCTATCAGCTTAGGGTGGGTCATGGGAATGGTTACAATTTCCCCATACTTTTTATAAGTCAAGGGTCCAAAGCTGATCATGTTGATGAAAAAAAGTTAGGGGGGATGATGTCAGAATCCTCAATTATTGATGGTGGAGTGGATGGTGAGGATGGGATTTCCTCATCAAGGACAATAATGGGGGGTGGGTTGGTTTGTTGTTTAGGTGCATAAATATAAGGCCATGATTTTCATGAGGTTTTTAGGTTCTGATTGGAATTAACTCATATGGACCATGTTCAAACCAACCCAAACTAAATCCTTTCCAAGCACACCTATAAAGGTATGTATAGGCAAAGTTAGGTTTGTCTAGATAGGATAAGTTAGAGGTGAATGATCAAGGTGAAAAAGAGGTAGAATAAGTGTTAAGGGGTTTATCAAGTCCCCCATAGATGAAATTGGTTTGACAAGTTGAGGATTTGAAAGGAACAATGGTTCTAATATTAGGGTCATAACTAGGTTGGTGGTCAAGCTTCTCATACTCTTAGGGAGTAGGGAAAGTGTTTAGGGTCATAAGGTGATACTTCACCAATAAAAAATGAAGGAGGGTTGATTCCAAAGGGTTTATTATGGGGATTTGGGTGGAAGGAAAGGATGAACTATTGGAGGCTTCAATAGTAGATGAAGATGGATCTTCATATTTTATCGATGAAGGCTTGTTATGTGGAGGAAGGATAATGTTGTTGGGTTAATGGCTCATGTTGCATGATGTGAAAGGGATTGGGTCAGCTTGTATGGTAATAAATCAACCTTCATTCTCAAATTTGATGCATTGGTGTAAGGTAGATGGGACACAAGCCATGAAATGAATCCAAAGGCATCACAATAAGAATTTATATTATAACTCTCCCTCTGCTACATATAAGAGCTCAAGAAGTGTGTGGGGTCCTAAGCAAATGTGAAGGATAATAGTTCTTAAATTCATGGCCATGGTATCATTGAATGATTAGAACACTTCTGAGGTTTCCAACATAATATTCTCAAATAATTTGAGTTAGTTGGAGGTGTGGGAGGAGATGATATTGATACTATCTCCTTCATCAATCATAACCCTCTTAATGTGGGTCTAGTTGACATAGGTGGTAATGAAAAGAGGAAGGTATAGATCATCTAGATAGATAGAGGGTATTTCTAAATCCTTAAAGCTAACAAGGTTAGAAAATTGTAGAGCTCTGACAAAAATTGCTAAAGGTTATAGGTCTTCTAGCCTAACCTCTATAGATTGTAATGCTTCTATCATTTCTTAGTAGTGATGGGGTGAGGTATTGATTAGTTCATACAAAATCACCTTTATTGGTTTTTGGTGAATCTATTTTATAACTACTCATTGGATTGATTTATAAGGATTAGATTGAGAGGGTCCTAATATAGAGACTTTGGGTTTGGTTGAAGGTAATGGTGTTTGGCGTTGGCTAGGTAAATGGGTGGTGGAAGAGGAATATGTCCATGGAATGGACACCTTTGTATTTTCCTAATATTTTGTTTGGATTGTGATCATGTGACCACATGGATGATATGGATCAGGGGAGGAATCATGTTAGATGGTTACTTCAGTTCTTCATCACTCTAAGGTATGAGTGGAGGAATAGGTGAATGTTGGTTAATAGATCTTAGTTCTTAGATTGATGGTAGTCTTAAAGGAGGATCATATAAAAATAAGTCATCCTCATGATATAACCAATGGACTAATACTTGGAGAGACTTACAATTATCTATATCATGCCAAGGTGTCCCATGGTATGAACATACTAATTTGTTATTATACCAAGATAGTTTAGGGATGTGTGTGTTAAATGGTCTGATAGGTGGAAAGGTTAAGCAAGATACTTGTAATATCCTCTATAGGATGGTTGAATAAGACTTACGTAATGGTGGAAAAGGTATAGGAGTCTTAGTTTTAAGAGTTAAGGTGGAATCCCTTTTAGGAGTGGGCTTGGTGGTAGACTATTTGGGTAAATGAGTGTTCTTGGTAGATGATTTTGGTTTTAGGAGATAGGTTGATACTTTGGGGTTAAAATAATTTAGCGTAGACATTTTGGAGATCAATGGTTTGTCTAGAGATGATTGAGAGATAGGAGGTATGTTCATGGGTGGTTTAGTGAAAATAGGTGTGGATGAAAGGAGTGATGGTGTAACCAAAAGTGGTGGTTGGGTGTTTATTGGGATGGTTGGTTTCCTAATTAAGGTAGAGGGATGAAGCTTAAAAATAAATTATAAAGTGGAGATGGGAGGTAAAATTTTGATTTTTGGGCTTCTAGGTGGCTTTATGTTCTTTATTGGCTTAACTTGGGGTTTGTTTGATAGGTTTAGTGGGATTAAACCCAAATTTACCGATGGGTGTGTAATTTTATGAGTAGGAAATATGCCAATGTTCTTGATGGGTTTGGTTAGAATTATAGAAGGTGATTTGGTGACTTTGGATGAGTTTAGTTCCAGTGGTGTTGTTATGGTTTCATGGACATAGGCATCCAATGGTTGGGTTGTGGTGATAGTGGATTTGATAGTGGAAAGGGTTGGTTGTTCTAATAAAGAAATCTCCTACTTGGTTCTATATATGAGCCCAATCTATTACCAAAGGTGGCCCAATCTAGGTTAGTATTGGATATAAATTCTATGTTTTTAACCAATATGGAGAAAGTTTTATAGACAGGTCTGAATCCCTTGGTAGTGGATGCAAAGGATAGGCCGAAGTGTTGAGGGGAAGGAACAATTACCTCATCCTTTTTTTGATTAAAATGTTCCAATATCTAAGAGGGTAACTCCTTGGTGGGAGGTATAGGCAAAGTGGTTTCTTCATTAGGAGTGCTCATTAAAAAAAGAGTGGATTGTTGTATGATTGAGGAAAATTATAAAGTGGGAATGGTTTCCTCCTCTGATATGCATATCAAAGGAGAGGTTAGCAACTCCAGTACCTCAATAAGTGGACTAGGGGAAGAGGTGATTTGGTTGATGGTCTTCTCCATAGTAAATTAACCAAAAAACATATTGGTAGTATGAGCTTCATAAGCATGGAAATATTCTACTTTTTTCTTTGCTATTGGTAGAAGGAGTGTGATTAGGAAATGGTTGTTTAAATATGTCAAGTGATTGGTTCAAAGGTGCATTGGGATTATCCAACACAAGTTCACCCTTATCAATGAGAGTTTGGATAACATTCTAGAAGGTGTTATACCTAATAATGTCATGTCTAATGACTTCATGGAAGGTACATAATTCTTTTTCCTTATACCAACCAAGTATAGGATGAGAAGAATTAAATTGCTATGGAGTTTTGATCAAATGGAGTTGTATGATATTTAATTTTAAAAATTTCTCTAAGACTAAAGCATATGACTCTCCAAGTGAAGTATATTGTCTCTAGGTTTTGCAGTTTAGGTTCCTAGTGTTCTGATTGGAGGAATTAAAAGAGTTAGATTAGTTGACAATGGGTAGAGGGGTGGTCTTAAGGACAATAACATTTATGGTTCCCTTATTATTGGAGGTAGTGTTGGTTTGGTTTCTCATTTTGGAGGATGGGGTATCATTTGATTTGAAGGTATAATTTTGGTTTCTCAATTTCAACTTCCCCTCAGTGATGGATCTATTTTCTAGTTTTCATGTCATAGTAAAAGCCACTTCAAAGGTCTTGAAGCTCTAAACCTACAAAGTAGAGGAAATGTGTTTGGCACATGATTGAGCAAAGAGATCAATTAATTTGGGTTGGGGTAGAGAGAAAGAAAGGTAGTTTATCAAGATGCTCCAATGGGCCACGAAATAAACAATGGACTCATCATCAAATTTCTAGATGGAGTAAGGATTAGTGATGAAGACTTTCTTAGAGATGTTTATTAGAAAATTATCTTAAAAAATATGAGATAATTGGGAAAAAGAAAAGAGGGAGTGATTTTCAATAGAACTATACCAATCTAGTGCTAGATCTGATGGAGACATACGGAAGGTATAAAGAAGGTGAAAATCATCATAGGCAAACATATCATAAATTCCTAAATGCTCTTATGTGTTATTAAGGGCCATCCTTACTCTAAAACTTCAAAAAAATTGGAAGTTCCAATTGAGGGGGATATGGTCAATTAGGGATGAATAGGTGAATTGGTTCATTACAGATTTGGTCATATAATAAAATATTATGAGCTCTAGAAATGGATGACTCCAAAGTAGTTATTTTGTCCATTAACATTTTGACAAGGTCAGTTTGGGGTTGTGCACCTCCATAGTTATAAGGTAGGTTATGTTAGGTTTGGATAGGTGCAACATATGTATAGTTGGTGGGGGGTTGAGAGTCTGCCACATGTTGGTGTGTGGATATGGGTGGTTTGGATGATGCCACATATAACTATGTAGATATAGGTGGTTGGAGGGAAGGTAGAGGTACATACCCTTGTGGGTTAGGGGCATAGCTTGGGTTTGGTGCAATGGGCACATATTGAGAGATTAACATAGGTTGGGTAGGATGTATGGCTGGGTTAGTAGAAAGAGGGTAGGTGGTAACTTTGGTACTAATGGGTGGAAGGGTTGAAGGTATGGGAACCACAAATCTCTAGAATGAAGTGGAGTTAGGTAGATTAGAAATGAGAGGAATAGTGGTAACACTAGCAAAGGGTAATTCTATGGTAATGGAATTTTTGGAGGCCAAAGGTTGGGCTATTCCTATATTAGGAGGGTTGTTAGTTGTGGAAGAAGGTGCTTAGGTGTTGTTTGATTGAGTGGATTGGTTTTGTATGGTAGTATCGATATGGTTATTAGTAGAGGAGGATACTTGGGTGACTAGAGGCTAGATGGATATAGTGGCTATAGAAGTGTTTCCCATAAGGTGGGATGGTATGCCATAGGGTTGATCAATAGGTGGAATTGAATCAGGGGTACGATGGGATATGGTGTTAAGGTGATGTTGGAGGGATAGGGGGTTGTTATCCAGAAAGGTGGAAAAATCCACATCACCTTGAATAACTATATGAGGGATGGTAGGACTTATAGAAATATGGGGATGACACTTTGTAATTGATATGTATTCCATGGATAAGGGAGAAGAAGAAGATGGATGATTAGGAGGTGGGACCTGATTTGCTTGGTTTCTTAGTTTTTGCCTAATTAAAACCATGTGGACAAGGAAATTATTAAGATACAAAAGAACTCACAACTCAAACAAAGAGAAGACAATAAAAATTTAAGGAAACAAAATAGACACTAAATCACGTTAAATCCTAAAATTCATTTTAGTCTCTCTTGTGGCTTATGCCTTAAGTTTTATGAATTGTGTGACTGAAATTAGCTTATAGAGCGAGCACTAGAAAAGAAGTCTATGGTTGGTTTTAGGTTGTGTTTAGTCTCTCAAAGGGATTTGTATTGGGAATTAGTACATGGCTTGATATTGGGGCCTACCCCTTCACTTCACACATCACAATGATAAGTGTGTCAGGTGCTTAGCCAAGATATATTGATTGCTAGAGATTATACTCAACCAAAGAGCTGACTTGGTTCTCTCCTTGGTGATGAAATCTAATTAGGATGGCTAGGAAAGGTGACTGCTAGGTAATGAAATCCCAGTTGGGCCTTCTATTAATGTTTTTATGCTTGATTAAGTGTGAGTGGTTTGGTCTTGTGTGTGTGATAGAAGTGAAAGTATGATTGATTTACTTGATTAATTAAGTTATGTGAGCTAAAATATGAAAGCAAATAATGGATGTTATCAATTTTAAGACCAAAATGAAATTTTGATTTCATTGTATGAGTAGAAAAACAAGAAGAGGAAGCACCTAGATGTAACTATGAACCTAAGAAATGACTATAGGGTCACACCAAGCATGCCAAAATGTTTTAGTGAGTTTTTGCTTATATCTTTTGTATAGATGAGAAAAGAAACTTAAAAAGGTTATGGTTAATATAACTTGGTATGATGTGCACATGTTGATTCAGATAGTTGTAGATACTTATTTTTGGCTTGGGAGGAATGGCCTATATATAATAAATCACTCAAATAAATGGTCAGTTAGTTATATAGTAGGGTATATTGCCTATCAAGATATATCCAAAAAGCAATAGCTTCTTTGGAGGATGTCAATCCATACTTTTAAATAATCAAGTTGAGAAATTGAAAGATACTTACATAAATAATAGAAGAAACTAAAATGTAATACCAAAAGTGCTTGATAAATAAATAGATGAATTTGACTAATTATAGTAATAAACAAATTGATATTAATGCCAAATAAATCAGGTGTTGTCTAAAAAATAGCATGAGGTTCTGTGATCAAGCAAAGGGGCGAAAAGTTTGATTGGTTAGGTCTAGTGGGTGAAAATATATTTCTATTTATTTTTTTGATAGTGATCATCGACTGTTGGTTATGACTATCGATGGTTAGGGTGACCATCAATGGTTACTATGGGTTTTGGTCTAGTTAAAAAGAACTGATTAGTGAGGTTACAGGATGAGATTATAAAAGGTGGGTTTAGGTTGGGTTAGTTGTGAAATAGAAAAAAGTAATTAAATACTAAAAATAGATACATAACTTTCTTGGTTTTTGATTTGAATAACGGTTGAGGTAGTTGGTTGATGAACAGCTTAGAGTCTAGAGAAATTTTGATAGAGTAACGATACTTAGCTATTGTTTGATGAGCAATAGTAGTTCAGATCTCTATTACACTTGTTCATTCATTAGTTTGCTAGAAGAATGGCCTAACAAAGAAATTTTGATACAAGAAGCTCTTGATCATTATAGATGATGATAGATTGATTTATTGATCCCTTTTCACCTCCTTCTCTTTTTATAGGAAGGAAGGAGTGGTGAAACAATATGTTAACAAGAGGTTCAACAAGCATTATAAATTTAGCTTTTTCATGCATTATCTCACACATGAATTAGACAAGCTAAATATAAAAAAGTAAGCTAGAGTTGATTTGAGTTGATTATTCAGGTGATTAGAACTTGACTATCAGTAGTCAAGCCTAACCATCAATAGTTAGGGTGACTTTTGGCAATCATGAGTAAAAGGTTATGCTTGGTCAAAAGTTACCTAAGGTGAGTTAGGTTTGGGGTTGCAAGGTTGTAGAAGAGTCCTTAGAGGCTCTTGAGGTGGTATAGGGGTTAGTTCAACATATAGAACTATTATTTGTAGTTTTTGAGTGTCTATAATGATAGTCTAGGAAGAAGGGACCTCTAGAGGTAGCAACGAGTACAGGATAGGTAAGAAACAAAAATCTTAAGCCAATTTTTGAATATTTTAGTATTTTAAGTTTATTTTTATAAATTTATAATGTAAAGATGTTTTAGATGTCAAATGAAACCAAATCAGATGCTATGGGTAGGAAAAACTATTTAGGGAAATGAGTTTGAAGGGTTTCGGAAAATAACTACCAATAAGAACTTTTTATATAAAATTTAAGGGATTGGTAATGAAAAACAATTAGGTTGACTTAGTAGGCTAAAATTTGGCAAATTCCATACTATCGATCTAGTAGGTATATGTTGACCCTATATATTTTATAGACTACCAACCTAGTATAGTTTGCCAACTAATATAAAAAGTCCAAAAATATAATGCATTACTAGGGAGGGGGGAAATGAGAGGATTGACTTATATTTTTAAGTCAACTAGGTCAAAAATAAGGAAATTTTGGTTGAAATAGTTTGACTAAAGAACCATAATAATAAAAAAAATGTGTGCAAGTGGTTGAAAGAGTGCTAAAGTGACCTAAAATAACTAAGGGTTGAAAAAGGGTGAGTAGGATAAAAATAGGTTAAAATGAGTAAATTAAAGTGGTTTAGGCTTGTTTTTTATTGAAATTATAAAAAGAATGTATGTTGACTATACATGACATAGAGGATTTAATACATCTTTTATTATTTCCTAATTGTAGAGGTGACCCAGATTCTATAAATTGGTAGATCCATCATAGCTATCAAATCTATTGGAGTGCCTAGCAATAGAGGTTAGGGTGAGACTAATATATGTAGGCATGGGTGGCATAGTAGAGATGTGCAATATAACCTTGAACTCAAATTTTTTAGTCATGTTCCTAGGATGTTGGGAATGGTTGACTAACACCTTCAGGTGGGAGGTGGAGGAGGATATGATAGAGGTGGATATCACCTTAGAAGATGTATATGCCATCCTAGGACTACTAATAGAAAAGATACCTATGATGACTAAGATACTAGATAGTGATGAGAAAAGGAGATCCTTATCCATATGGGAGAAAAGGAGATCCTTGTCCAAATGGGCTACAAGCATGCAGATGATATACTTAGGTTAGAGAGTGAGTATGTTTGATGTGTATACTTCCTAGGTTCTAGATATCTTAAAGGTTATGATAGGACTTGTGATATCATGACTTCTATACCACATGTCAAATGGTAATGTACCACTATTTGTGATAACCTTGAGCTAGATGATACTGGAGGAAAGAGTACTATATGATTTAAGATTTGCAATCTGTGTCTAGCTCATATATGACATATATGGGATTTTGGTAAGAGGTTAAAAGTATATTAGACCAATTATTTTATTGATAAAATGGATCTATGAGATATTCCCATGTATCAATTAGCTAGGTTGCCTTGTGTGGTTGATGATAGGTTACCTTAGGTACCGAGATGAAGATATGACTAAGTAGCATAGATCCTACACTACATGTCAGCACTATAGATAGTGAGATAGGTAGACATAGTGCGATATCCTTATGGACACATTGTGACTACATGGCCTAGTTAGGACATAATTATACCAACTTTAGTGCGGATGGAGGTGATAAGACATTACACCTAGTGGATAGAGCCAAATCTAGTGGCATGAGTATCAAAGAAGATGGGCTTACCTTACCCAACAACATTGATAGTGGTACATGTGGTTTGGACCTAAGATGCTAGATATATGCAAGGGATAGAAGGGATAACACCACCAGTGGTGAGGCTAATGATCAGACCACATTGTGATAGACCATGGACTAGTCGAGCATGATAGGTAGTAGAGTGAAAGGAGATGGGTGTAGAGGTAGAAGCACCAAAGGTATGACCAATAGCTCCATAGTAGGATGAGTAATGACCATTGGTTACATGACATTGATGGAGGTGGTAAGAGTAGGAGATAGTATACACTATGGATATCTTAGATGACCCAACAAGTGTGCCAGGGAAGAATTGGATTATAGAGCTTCCACTCAAGTGTAGGCTAAGATGGCCTCAAGTTATGACTGTAGGACTAATTTTTATTAGGTGACCATTAAAGGAGGTTGTAAGAGGTTTTGTAGATGGGGATACTATGCTTGAAGGTCATATGGATGGTGAGACCATAGTGACCAATAGATAGATAGGTAAGAAAAGATGATTAAAATGTTTCTTAAGTTTATTTTGAAATATACTAGAGATAAATAGATTTTAAGATATAACAGTGATTTAATATCTATCTGGTTTATTTTTTATAGGTGTAGTAGAGGATTAGGAGATCAGATGGGGGTATTTTGTGAGGGGAGTACTCAATAATCTCCTAGATAAGGAACTAATGTTGTATGACCCTACTAAAATGGATGAACATAGGCTACCATGTGCCCCAACATAGGTGAGTTGGATTGAACTAGCTGGAGAGGTAGAGAGTTAGATAAGAGCATATAAAGAGAGGCTATAGCCACCAATAGAGATGGTTACAAGTAATACATGGGCATGGTAGGCCCTTATAGAGGAGAGAGTTTCACATCTATATATATTGACATAAATGACAGATGCACACACTTAGGAGAGAGTGAGATAGGTGCAAGAAAGAGTAACACATCTAGTGACCCTAGCCCATTTGGCATAGGTGTAGGCACAAGTATCTCATATATAGGCATAGGTGTTGATAATAATATCTCATATGGTCTTGTTATAACATTTTATTTAGAGGGGTTAGAATAAGGCATCTATAGGCAATGTGGCTAGGCCATGAGATAGGCAGGATGAGACCCAGCCATAGAGCTGGAGCATTGTATATGATTGTATTTTTATTAAAAATCATGATATATATGGATTATTTTTGAATTTTGGATATTGTTTGTATATGTTATTTTGAACCAAATTTTATATTTTGAGAAATATTACTAAACTTAGCAATAAAAATCTAAAACGTAATGACACCAATAGGAATGGATAAAAGAGATAAAATCAAAATAACAAGAACATTCTTACCTTTATTCTTACCTCCTTACAACTCCATTCTAGGATTTGTGATTGCATATTGGACTCAAATTTGACATAGTGATGGAATGATTGAAGGAAATTTTATGATGGATGCTTGATTATATATTTGGCATGATGATGTTTTTGAAAATCTAGTTGAACTTGGTAGATTCAAGGATGCTTGGACATAGATTTTGCATGAAGAGTCTAGTTTAGATGATCTTCCATGAAGGAGGAGTCTTGGTTAAATAGATTGTGGAGGGAAGATCAGGGGTTGATATTTGAATTTAGATGATGAAATCCAATGAATGAGGATTATCCATGAAATATAAAATTTATTGGAAGCCTCTAGATTAGGAGGCTTCTAGAGAGGAGAGGGAAGTTTAAAGAGGGTTCTATATTTAAATTAATCTAGAAACCTTCTTAGGTACTAATGATTATTATAGAGAGGTTAGATGGGGATTAGGTGGATAACTAGGGACTAGGGGTGTAGGAGAGCATATAGATATGCTAGTGTATTTGGTTAGGTGGGGTCATGGGAATTCAAAATTCCTAAATAATAGATAAATACGATTAAGATGGGATAATAGAGATTAAGAAGAATTAATGATTAAATGGGATAAAATAATATTAATAGATGAATAAAAATGGAAAGGGGACATTAGACAAATAATTAGGACTAGGATAAATTAGTGGGGTAAAGGAGGTTATTAGAACGGGATGAATTAGAATAAATGGGATTAGTAGAATTAGTGTCGATTAATAGGAATATTATCAAAGGTAATAGAGGTGAGTGAATTTAGGTGCATACAATTATCATTATAGTTGTGGTTGTTGATGCTTTAGATATAGTTATTTCTATGACATGTATTTATTTATTTATTATATATTATATAGGAAATATATGAGGTGTGGTTTATTTTCTAGAATTATGTATAACACATACATGGTTAAAAAGAAGCTGATAAAAAGGACTTGGTAAAATGTAATAAGTCAAAAGTGTACTACACACTATTTCATGTTGGGAAATGTGTAATAATAAGAAAATTATTAAGTATAAGGAACCAAAGGTAATGGTAAAAAGGAATTTATTTTTAGAATAAATGAAAGATTGACACCAAATTAAAACAAATTAAATCACATTAAATCACATTGACAAGTATGAAAATAATGTAATAAAGTGGAAGTCATGTAAAAATACAAATGGTAAAAAAACAAATCAATTAATCCATTAAATCATACTATATCATGTTGGAAAGTATAAGACAAAAACAAAATTGGTGAAAATTGGTCTTAAATTTATCACACTAATTCGAGCTAGGAAGTATGAAAAATTCAAGAAGACTAGGATATATTAGTGGGGTAAAGGATGATATTAGAATGGGATGAATTAAAAAAAATGGGATTAGCAAAATTAGTGTCGATTAATAGGAATATTATCAAAGATAATGAGGTGAGTGAATTTAGGTGCATATAGTTATCATTATGGTTGTGGTTGTTGATGATTTAGATATATTTCTTTCTAGCACATGTATTTATCTATTTATCATATATTCTATAGGAGATATATGAGGTGTGGTTTATTTTCTAGCATTATGTAAAACACATACATGGTTAAAAAGAAGATGACAAAAAGATTTGGTAAAATGTAATCAATTAAAAGTGTACTACACACTATTTCATGTTGGGAAATGTGTAATAATAAGAAAATTACTAAGTATAAGGAACCAAAGGGAATGGTAAAAATAATATTTTTTTAGAATAAACAAAAGATTGACACCAAATTAAAACAAATAAAATCACACTAAATCACATTGAGAATTATGAAAATAATGTAATAAAATGAAAGTCATGTAAAAATAGAAATGGTAAAAAGACAAATCAATTAATCCATTAAATTATAGTATATCATGTTGGGAAGTATAAGAGAAAAACAAAATTGGTGAAAATTGGTCTTAAATTTATCACACTAATTCAAGTTGGGAAGTATGCAAAATTCAAGAAATGATTATATTCTTACATGCACTCAAAAAAATAGGAAAATAAGAGTGAAAGAGATATTAAGTAAGCATAAAATATATTAAATCAAGATGGGAAACATGTCAATGATGTGTAAATTCATAATAAATCATATCTTATCTCATATTTAACACATGAAATTTTGATTATGACTTGGATTGTTGGAAAATTTTATGAGGAAGGCCAGATCTTATCCATGGTCTTATACTAAAAATCACAAAGGAAAAATAAGTGAGGTGGAATAAATGTGAAAATTGGGTAAATAAAGGATGTGGGTAATAGCAAGGTATAATGTGGTAATTTGTGAGGATGGCCAGGTCCTATCCATAGTCTTATAGAGTAACTCACAAATGGAATCCCAAGGGGAGTGATCAGTGAACAAAAAAACATTTCTCAAGAAAAAATATGAGGAATGTAGGGAATGAAAAAGGGAGTGTAAAAATAATAAATTAGGCATCTTATGAGAATACGTTAGAAGATAAGAGGCATACTAAGGACATGAGAAGACACTAAGTGACTAGTGACCATCAATGTACAAAGGAAACATGTTTGCTATAGATACTAAGTTGTGTAGGAAATTAAGTGTGCTACTAAGATCATTTCATAAAGGTATATTGGTACTAAAATATTAAAATTGACCTACCTTCCCACAATATGCTTCCTATTCCTCAGAAACCCTTATAGAGCCATCGATCTAATACAAAGATTGGTTACTTACATGAGAAATTAAGGAGAACTTATATATATATATATATATATATATATATATATATATATATATTCTTCTTTTCTAATATACTAGCCTACCACACCCTAATGGATCTCACCTCTAGCATGAGGTCAACTATGGATTTTGAGATTTGACTAGAAAGATATGTGCTTTGAATCACATATTTTAATGTGATTTGAATTTTAAGAATACTTTTACCTTTTTGTATCTTTGCCTTTTTTTAATGATCTAGATTTTAAATGTTTTTATGGATTTTATGATTCCTTCTCTGTATGGATTTGGAATGACCAATCATGAGAGATAGATTAATACACACAAATAAGTTATAGGCTTAGGCTAAGGAAATCTAATTAACAAAAGACAAGATGGACTAGGACACTTAAGATTAATAATGAAATAGCATGTGATCACAAGTCTCAACCACGTATATGCTTAGTTTGTGAAAAAGGTAAAGAAATGGAATAAGGAGATCTAAAGTGAACTGATATAAGGAAAGTATAATGAGATGAATTATTTTATAAATAATCACATGGTACTAGGAAAGGAATAAATGGAACTAGGTTTATATAGCCAATTCACAATGATAATTAGCCATGAAAAATAGAGATAAGAAAGCAAAAAATCATAAAGACATAAGAAGGGAAAAAGAAGAAAATAGAAAGCAATGATAAAGAAAGACATCCATAAGCAAATATAAATGATAGTATAAGAAATATCGATTGTAAAAGTAAAGTCACCATGTAGGATAAATAATAATTTAACACAATGTCAAATGATATAACAAATAGATAAAAATAAAATTGGAGCATATATCTAATCCAAATGTAAATGTAAAATCACCATGCATGTGCTCATAAACACTGATAAATCTACCCACATATTATCCAAAACATCAAATAGATATCTATTAAGGTATATGTGAACTAATTCTAATGTCTCATGTATCTTGAGTGAAAACTAAGAAAATACCTCATGTCTAATCTCCTCAATAGAAAAATTGGGAATGTTGGATGGATCATGTAGAGGAAAGAAATCAGGTAAGGGATGATCGAGATAATGCATGGGAGTGGGATATATGGGAGATACAAGAATCTCTAGTGGAGAAGGATCCATAGGATAGGGAAGATCTATGGGTGAAAGAAGATCCATAGGTTAAGGAAGATCCATAGGTGAAGGAGGATCCACATGTGAAAGAAGATCCACAAGTGAAGGAGTCATAGGTAGAGGCATAGAAGGTGATGAAAAGACCACAGGAGGTGATGGAGCCATATTAGTTGGAATCATGGGAGAATAAGGAGAAGTCTTCTTATGGTAATGACCTATAGAAATAATGGTAGAAGGTTCAAGAATAGATATAAGGTGATCCTTAAGGTGTTGTTAAAACATACAACAAAAATCAATGTGATGGGTACCATAGATAATAAACCTCACCATGCTTAGGGATATATTAAAGTAGAACCTTTAGAGGAGTCATGGTTTTATCTAAGAATTGAGGGGAATAAGGATGGAAATTATCAATATATTATATTAGCATAACTTTTTATAATGGGTGGATGAAGGATTATATATTCCATGGAAGAAACAAATACACTTATGAGTGGTCTTAGTAGGCATCATGGGAGGAGGTTTAATAGGAGTGGAAGGATATAGAGAAGATACATCAATTGATTTAGTGAGCAAGAGATTCATCTATAGCAAAGGAAACAAACCATCACCAAGAGAAGGTGGTGGTGAGGAAGGAATTAGATTAGCCTCAATGGAAGGAGTGATGGGATTAGAAGTAGGGATAGACTCAAAAATAATGGAAGAAAGAATAGGCTCAACTATAGTGGGAGTAAGAATGGGCTCAACTATATTAGGAAAAATAATGGGTTTTGAAGTGGGTTCCATTATAGGAGGGGTAGGGTTTATATAATTCCTAAGAAGGGAACACTCATCTCAAGGGTAAACCAACTATGATAGTCAGGGTACCTAGAAAAGTGATAAGGCCCAGTCATAAAATGATCCATAAGCATAATACTATGAGGCTCTTCAAAAAATATAGGTGTTGGTGCCATCTTTGCCCTATGATAAAGAGGAAAAATACTAAAATTAAGAAATAAAAATGAGGAAAGATAGGAAGGTGTGTGAAAAGAATCAAACAAAAAATAATGATAATAGATAATCTTAGCATTAAAAGCTTGTACAAGACCACCTAATAATGGACCATATAAATAATAACCATCATTTTAATTTGGTGTGTGAAGGTTAATGATGCAATTAGGGATGACCTTGTCCTCTGATTAAGTGTGGTGAATAGAATGTTGGGTCTTGGTCAAGACAATGAAATTGTCATAATAAGGAGGTTTTTGAGAATTAGGCTATAAATAAGTTGGAAGATGCAAGATGATATGAAGTAAGAGATTAAAAGTTTTAATCTTTAGGTTAATCTCATTAGGATCACCATCATCATCATAATCTAAGAGGTTAGGAAGGATGTTCCCAATGAGTTCAAGATGACTATTGTAACCTGTAGTGGAATTGATGGGGAAATAATCATTGAGACTCACATAATGAAACATTGAGCAAAGGTTCAAAATTAGAAATTTTGAAGACACCATGATCTTGGAATTATTCAAAATTCTAAGGGTTAGTATCACCCTAAATCCTACAAATGGATCTATTATGAGGGAATCTAATGCATTGGTAGGTAGAAGAAGAAACTGCTCCCATATGGTGAGTCCATGATGTACCAATCAAGAGGTTATAAGAGAGAGGAAAATTAAAAATCATCACCTTCACATAGACAATGATAGGTGAGATGGTAATGGGAAGCCACACATAACCTAATGTAGGCATTTTACTTCTATCATATCCTTGACATGTGTTGTGTGTGGACTTGAGATTGCATTTTGAATATCAAAGGTCTTAATGAAGTCAAGAGAGATAACATAGGTACCAAAATCCTCATTAATAAATGCATTATTGACTTGTATGTCACCTATGTAGACACTATAGAAGAAATTAGGATCATCCATATGAATTAGAATCTCATCAAGAATTATAAAGGATATAAGAAAATTTAAGGAAAAATAAGTGTCCATTTTTTCATTGACATGGATGAGCATCTCTTCACATTATTGTAATATACTATCCTTGGATTCAGATAAGGCTACTTCACATCCTACTAGGGTAGGATGATGGATGTTCATTTTGAATAAGTGTTACATAAGATAGTTTATACGATGTGAAGAGGTCCTCATAAGCTCAAGGAATAAGATTTGGGATAGGAGATTAGTGAGCACCATAATGGGATCCCACTCATCATAACCCATGAGAAGGTTGTTAGATATAGGTGCATAATGATTAATAAGGTCCTTGGAAGGAGGAACCAAAGTTCATTATAATTTTTTTTGATAATAAGGATAATTTTTATAACAAGTTATAAATTATGTTGAAAAGATGAAATAGTTGGTTCAGGTTGGTTTTGAGAATTGGTAGAAGAAGTGTTAGTAGAGGCTTGATTATCATTATTGTTAGAAGATGGAGTAATGGTAGAAATAAAATGAGAAGTGTTATCAAAAGGAGAATTGGGAATTAGTTCATTAAATTTTATAAGGTAATCTTGCCCGTTTTCATATAAATGATCTGGAGAAGAATCCTAGATAACACAAAATGTGCAAGACAAAGGAGGAGTGTAGATAAGTTGATTGTCAATAAAATCAACCACCCTTTTCATATTATTCATGTTGACCACATTATCTTCAGAAGTGGGGTCAACAAGACTTTATACATTATTGGTAGAAGGGGTGGGCTTGTCTTGGGTATCTTGATTAGGTTGATGATTAGGAAGAGGATATTTATAAATAGCCAAATGAGCATTAGCTTGATTTAAGGCTTAAGATTTAGTATGAGATTCATGAGCCTTAAAGGAAATGTCATAGGATTATTGACTCTTTAGAATAATTAAATCATGATCAAAATTTGGACCAAGAATAAAATCCATGGATAAATTATAAAGCTACCTATAGGTCTCATGACATTGACCCCAATTAGCATGAAACCAACAAAAAATGTTAGGATCATACCAGAATTTCATAGGATGAGTAGGATCAAGTTATTATGGAAGAGGCATAGGTAGATACTTAATTAATAAGCTTGAGGATAGAGGTTTGTGAAAATTAATGTTATTTGGTGAAGATATATGAGGATTGGTATATTTTTGAGATGGGGAAGTTGGTTCTAAAGATTGGTTAGGAATGATGGCTTGACTAGTGTGAATGGTGTCATAAGAGTTCATGACACCATCATTGGTAGCAATATGATATTTGATCTTAAGTAAGAGATGAGGACCCACAAAAGGTTGGGGTGGATTGAATTGATACATAAAGAAATCTTGACATATAGCTTGGTTAAATCCTTCTCCAAAGTACATGGAGAAATAGTGTGAACATGATATCGTAACTTAGGAATAAGAGAATTAGTGAAGAGATGGAAAAGGTTATCATCATCCATGTTATGTTCACACTTATTTGACAAAGGTTTCCACCTTTTAACAAAAGCTTGAGTAGTTTTGTTTTCAATTTATGAAGTGGGCTAAAGTATTTTTGGGAAGATCACGAATTTAAAATTATTTAACTAAAGGATTAATTAAATCCTCCAAACTAGAAATGAAATGAGTGATAATCTGATTGTACTAGTCTAAGGCATCACCCATGAGGGTTTTGGCTAAGAGCTTGGTAGCAGCAAAGGTGTTCAATTTGACCCAATTATTATAAATATTTCCAAATGTTATAAGATGAAGGGTAGGATTAGTTTATCCATTATAATAAATTTTAGGGGTGATACCTCCTATATCTATATTAGCAATTTGAGTGGTAAGAGGCTCATTTTGAAGATGCTTAATGGTTTTTTTGACCAAAATGGGTTGAAGGATGGATTGCCTTGGGATTTTTAAATAGGAAAAGGGGGAAAATTTTGGTTATGCATTCCCCAAGTCATTGGTTGAGGATGAGTTTGAAGATGGAAAATGTGATTTTGTATTCTCATCATTTGATTTGTGTTATGAGATTGAAATATATTCATTTGATTAAGTGTGTGTAACAATAGTTGGTGGGTTTGATCAAGATTATTTGAAGCATTATATTTAGTATTGGAATTAGTATTAGTGGCTTGGGTACCATTATTGGTGTTGATAAGAGATTGAGAGGAACCATGATAATGTGAATCACTAGTGGCAAATTTTCTTGTGAATCAAAATATTGACTAGTGAAGGGATGAGAAGAAGCACTAGAATCATGATTAACTTAGGTAGCAAACAATACACTAGTGGAAGGATTAAGATTATTATATCTCATAAGAGGCCCACTAGATGTAGAATCTACCATGTTAGTGGATATACTAGGTATGGAGGTTGAAGAGGTTAAATAAGAAGAGGTCATGGTATAAGAAGGGGTCATAATCAAGGGAAGAGATTGAGAGTCAAAGAAAGTGATACTTCCAAATCCATTTGAGAATTTGAGAGTAAGTTAATGAGGCTCTTTAGATTAACCACTAATCATAAGATGGTAAATAGTATAAGGATATTTTCTTTGATTTTGATAAAATTCAGAGATAAAGAAGAGTCTTTTGGGGTTATACTCTAATTTGGGTTGGTCTTCTTGGGAAAAGAGAGGATTACACTATGAAGAGGTATTAGGATGGGTCCCATTATTAATTGTGCAAGTGGTTATATGAACATTACTCTCATCTAAGAAAGGATCCCTAATTTACATATAGAAGACCCTATGAGGGTTGGTAAAAATCATTATCTTTGTTAAATTCAACTCAGTGTTGTCTTCAAATAGAAAATCCATGACGAATGATAAGGACTAAAACTAGGTAAAACAAATGTAAAATTGAGGAAACTAGAAGTGGAATAACTAGTATAGGTTCAACTAGGTTGATCTATTACATAATGTAAGGTATATGAATAGTACAAGGTTGACTGGGTTGATCTAATAAACACAGGCTAAAAAAGTGTATAGGGTCAACTGGGTCTACCTAGTATAATAGGCAGGAAAATTAAGGTCTATAACAAACTATATCGAATGAAATGATCATGTATTGAAAATGAATTTTAAGTACTTATAAAATTTAAAACTTAAGGGAAAAAATAATCAATTAGATTAATGAGGGTGATCTGATTGAGGCACACAACACAAAACCTTGCACCAACACTATCCAATACAAGTTTTTACAAGACAACACACAATTGAGCAAAGAGTAAACAATCAACTTGAAAAGTAAAAGCTAACTAAATGGTCAATCTATGTTTTGTTTAGATCATTAGAATATTATTTTAAATGTGATAGGAAGTTGGTTGTAAGAAATGAACTAGAAATCAATCTAAATATGGTTTCAAGATGTTTGGGCTAAAAGGGATCTATATTGGCAATAATACATGCTTGGTATTGGGGCCTACCCCCTCACTTCACACACTGTAGTGATAAGGGTGTTTGGTGATTATCTATAATATATGATTAACCACATATTTATACTTGGCAATGAAACCAAGTCAGCTTCCCCATTGGTGATGAAATCCACGTAGGTTGGCCTTGGATAGACAATTGTTAAAATGATTGTTTAAGATTTTTTGATTTGGTCATGTGTGCATAAAATAAAAAATAGTGAAACTAAATGGTAATTTAAAAAACCAACTAATTAGACTATGTGAACTATTCTAAGCATGTAAACAACAAAAAATGAAAGTGTGAGCTAATTAATAGAATATAAAGGTTTATTCCAACTTTGAAACATGGTATAGTGTCGATGTAGTCAACAATATATGCATAAAATATAGAATAGGGTCAATAGTGTCACCTATGTACTATGGAAGTAAGGTATTAAAATTAACAAGGTTAAAAAACTCGATTTAGTTATCCAAATAGCACAAAAAAAACATAACTAGGTTGGCAAGGTCGATCTAGTTGACAGTACAAGGGTAGTTTTGAATACTACAAACTATAAAAGGAAAGAGAGGAAGGATATAAAGGAACATTTGTGATTTTTAATATATATAGAAGTGATATTTTTGTCAAATAACCTTGGTAAATGATCAAAAATCTTGCTAATAGGGTCGGCTAGGTCAATCTAGCTTTGCAAGGCCCTGTTATTGAGTGCCTGAACTATACATGGTCAACTAGGTCAACCTATTTTATTGGACAAGATTCCTAAAAATGTACAGGGTCAATTGGGTCAGCCTAGTATGATGAACCTGATGTCTAAAAATATGTAAAACTATATTGGGTCGACTTCATTGATCCAATATCCTATACCTAAAAACTTGCACATATAAATTAGAATTGGGTCGATGTAGTCAACTTAGTATGGAAAATATATGATAAAAATAATGATAAAATAATGAAATAAGTGAATCAATCCTATAAGGGTTAGTTCACATAAGGTTTTCTAGAATTTATGTAATTAGAAATGCATCATGTCTATAAATCAATCCTAGATTAAAGAAGATAAAGCATGCCTACACTTTCAATTGGGAATACATTTGTTAAGTGGGAGCATGACCAATATGGGGATTCTCGAGACCCAATTAGGGGATCACTTATCATAATACACTATGACAAAGATGGTTGCAAAGCCTCCAGTCTAACACAATCATGAAATAACTCTAAGAGCATCCTAGGTTTTGATATTTCATATAATCTAATAACAAGAGAATTAAATCTAATCTAGTGCTCACCAAAGCTTGTATCATAAAGTGGGGGTCAAAAATAATAAAACTAAACATGCATAAAAGACATATACTCACATTAATGTATACAAAATATTAATGCATGGAAGAGAAGTACAACTACATTATCTATCTACTCTTATAAAGGAGAAATAATGTTAGGAATACTTACTATTATAACATCAATTTGTACCATTGCATAGGGTTTCAAGACCTTTCTAATTGAGCTATAATATTGGGACAAACCTAGGATATGGGTAGCCTATGGTGGGGTTGAACATCTATAGATGGCCAACTTCTTCTTGATGCTCACATAAACGAAATCTTGCACAATGAAAAGGGTTAGAAGGGGGGAAATGGATCCTAAGAAGGCTAAAAGGTTAGGCACCAAAAATGACGGACACTCACATGAGCTTGAACCCACACTAGATCAACATTATATAACTATAACTCAAACAACCTCACAATCTTGCTAATTGCATAAGTATTTGATATAAGAGGTTTAGACAAAACACTAATATAGACCTATAATAGCTTGAAAACACCTTTAAAAAGGAAATGTGAAGGATAATGAACTAGGAAGATTCTCCTTCATGAATTTATCATACACAAGCATACTAGGCACTAATCAAAGGCAAGAGATAGGAAAAGAGTTAATATTATTTCTTTAATAGGTAGTTAATATAATATTTTGATAGGGTTTAAGATTTTAAAATGAACACCATTTTATAAGAGTCTCAATGAGTATCTTTATCTCCTATAAAGATTAAAATTTTAAAATTTGAGAATCCTTATAATGGAAAATAGAATGAGAGATATAGGAGAAAGGAGAGAGAGAAGAGGGAGTATGCATTAGTCAATGAGTTTTCACCTTTCAATACATGCTCCACCATCATTTTGTCTAATCAAGACTAGTCCATCATCATAAGATAAATTAATTTTCTCTAATAGTTTTTAAGTTCTTCTTATTGGTTAAGAGACTTGTACTAGAAGATAATGGTATACTTTCTATATGATGAGTCATGATACTTTCAAGGAGAAAATATCTCCAAAGGATTTGATCAACATTGAATATTTTAATGTGCTATATAATTCCAAAGCCCCTTTGTATCTATCATCCATGCCACCTTCTACTTACTTTAACATAAGTACAAAGTCCTCATACCTTAAACCTAATAGATTCATGCCATGTCTATTATAGGCAAATGTATGTTCTTATCGAACCATGGATGATTTAACTATCATATTTAATATCTTAGCATGCCCTTTACTACAAATCATGAACATGGATCTATTATAGACTGAAAACTAATCTCCTTTATTAGTTTTTCAATAGTCAATATATCCAACTAGACATACCTATATCATTTGAATGGCTAGCAAATTGATTTTATTTAGGCTAGGTCCAAAATAACCTATTTTATCTTTGTGCATTATGGAAACCAAGGTCTCATTACACACATAGACCCATTTTAAATAATAACAAACATAATCATGAAGTCATCCTTCATCTTAGAGAAAGGGGTTGATAGGTTGTAAACCCTTTGACCAAGAGCTAGACTAAGCTTTATTAGTGACCTTGAGTTTGAAATATTTACCTTGTCTCCACTTGGTTTGTATCTAGATCTTGGTTCTATGTATTTTCTTTGCCTAGGTTAAAAACTACTTCCTTGACCTCCATCAAAAATTTCCTATGCTCATCTTTTCTTATTGGTTATAGATTATCGACTCAGATTATTGACCTATTGACCCATCTCACACTATTAGATTTGGATGTACAATTGAACATGAGCCCTTGATCTTACTAGGGCCCACTATTTGAACTCAAATGGCTAATTCATGAGGCCTAAAAGTGACATATGTGTGCCTATTTTTTATGTTCATGTGAATGTATTTGATGTTTGTATGACCATTCAAATTTAAACCCCAATGATTTTTTGTCATGGCTTAAATTTGATGTCTGTATGACCATCATTGATGTTCATGAGCCCATCATTGATATCCATGAGCTCGTCAGAATTTAAACCCTTTGGTTTTTTACTAAGCTTTATTTTGAAATCTATGTGATCATCATTTACATTTATGAGACCATAAATTATATCCATGAGACCATCATAATTTTAACTCCAATGTTTTTTTCATGGCTTGATATTGACATCTATGTGACATTTTCATTTGATTATTCAATTTTGAAGGCTTATATTTGGAAGCAAAATAAACATGAAGGCACCAAATTTATAAAGGATGGTCTTGACCCTAATAGAAACATTTCCATGTGTTCCTTTGGTTCTAGGATGATTTCTAAGAAAAAATTATAAAATGTACAAGTAACCAACCTATTCACTTTTATGTGACATCCTAATGATGATTTGGCTCTTCATAAATTGTATAAGTCATCTTTTGATCCTTCAAAGCTCTAGAACTTTACTCATCTATTCAATCCAAGAAAAATCTTAGTATGTGGGCAAAAATTGGTTTTAATTTTTGGTGGCTCATAGGGAAGCATGCCTTCTATGCTTGAGAATCTAGACCATGTTTCCTTATCTAGTCCATTGGGCATGGAGTCTCATCTCTAGTTTAATTTGATCTAAATCTAGAACTAGTTACCAACCATTAGATAACTTGTCTTCAAAAAAATAGAGACCCAAAGGGAAACACAAAAAAAAGTGCTCAAGGCACTTATTGAAGGGAAACACATAGAACATAAGGGAAACTATACTAAATAAAGCAAATACCACTAAATAAAGGAAATAGGAAAACTAAGATAAAAGGGAAGTAGACTACTACTTGTGTTAGTCACTTATTGGAACAAAATAAACCTAAAACAACTAACCTAAAATAAGACGCTTCCCTCTAGGATCAAATGGAAACTTATTTTGTGTACCTTGGAACCTTTAAGCATGATTTCTTTTTCTTGATTGTTCCCTTCTATAGATAAGGGCATTTTAATTTTCATGTCTTCTTAAGGAAGAAACGAGTTCCTCTACTACCAATTCTAATCACATTGGTTGAAGGTATGAACCCAAGACCCAATCATCATGTTCCCAAATTCATTTACTTTTCAAGAACATCTTCAACTCTTCTTAATTCATGAGATGTTAATTATGATCATGTTGGGTAGATTAATGTGTCTCCTTTGACATATTTTCAAGGTTGACCCCTAAGGGAGATAGATCTGATCTTGTGGCTTCTTGGGAGTAGTTGAGCTCTTTCTCAGCTTTCAAAAGTAGAGGGACATCTAAAGTTTAAGAGAAAAGTTGAAAACCATGTTAAAAAATTTCAAACATATCATCTCCTGAGAGAAAAACTACCTCTTTCTTGATGGTAACACTCCTCTTATCCTAAAATGGACTACATTCAAGTAAAGAATAACCTAAACAAAAGACATCAAATAAATCTAAATATTTTTTCTCATGAAGTTACAGTTCAATTGGAGATTCTTCAAGCTAAAAGTCCAAAGTGAGCATATCAATTCCTTGACCACAATCATCAGACTAAAATTATTCTTTTGATATCTCAGATTAGTCAATCAAAATTGTTTCATCTTCAACATCGAGCTGATGACTGCTCATGTTATTAATTTTATTGTGTTCTTCATCTTGATTAGATGATTGATACTCACTTTCTACTACTTCAAGAAGAACTTGTTGAATCCTATGATTAATGGAAAATTTTAAATGATCAAAGAGCTCATGGGAAACAACTTTAACTTATACCATTAGAGAATCCTTTTTAACATCAAAAACTTCCTTTTCATGTACTTGTCCTTGCTCTTGCATCTCAGTCTCTACCTTAGCTTTCTATTGCACTTATTTCATCTTTGCATCATCATGGAAGACTGAAACATGTTTGTCCTTGCTAAGAGGTGTCCCTATCATGATTTTTTCTTCTTGGTCACTCAATTCACCTTTATTTTATATATCCTTACATACATCTTATTAATTTGTCTCACAAAGAAGAGGCTTCTTCTCAAAGATTGGCATAGTGGACCCTTGAAAATATTCAATAAGATGGGAAAGGTCCAAATAAGTTTCCATAGGTACATAATTTTCCTCGTGAATATTATCTTCTTGGATCACCTTCACCTCCTCTCTCTATTTATTTGATTCTTGAATAGCTCTCCATGAAGGAAAGGCTCTAGGATATTGAGGGAAAAGGAGTGGAGGCTGAATGATCTCTTAATTGATCCTAAATTTAACATCTTAGATTATGTCTAATTTTTATCCCTTATTTATTTATTGTTAAATCTAATTATAAGTCATATCCTTAGCTTTGGAAACCTCTATTTCTACACTTCATTTTTCTATGGGTGAGAAACAAAGAGTTTGTTTCTATGTTGTTTTTGTAGCTACTATTGAATGCTAGCAATGCTAATTTTCAAAATCAATTTGCTTGGATAAATTAGCCTCAAAATGATGTAATAATTGGTTAGAGATGTCTCCCTAAAAAAAAATATATGAAGTCTCCTCAAAACATGCTTATTCAACTCTCCAATGCCTCTCTTAGATAGACTTCTAGGTAAGAAATCTAGGCAAGGTTTGACTGGACTCTTGATGTCTATGGAAAATGTTGGTTTGGCATTCATGAAGGGAAAAGGGAGGTTATATGGGAACATATTGATTATTATGATTACTCTAGGGTTTCTTATGAGCCACTAGCCTTTCTTTAATGCTTACTATTAGACCAATTATGTCTAAAATATTAGCACCAAACTTTGAATGGCCTTGCCTTATGAAAGATGAACATACCTCTTTAGCCTACTACAAATTGTTAAGAATGGAATACATTAAGAGGGGGGGTGAATCATTATATTATATATCTTTTAAATATTTTACTTAATCTGATTTCTTTTCTTTAACCACTTAATCATACATTCAAGATATGCAATAAAATTGAAATAATAACATGAACCACACAAGAGAGAGAGACACCAAATTTTTACATGAAAACCCAATGTGGGAAAACCCATGGAGAAAAATCTCAAATGTATGAATGAGCACTAACTCAAATTACAAAGTTAAGAGGCACTAACTTTCAGGAGCACCAACCCCTTTGTTGAGCACCAACCCCTTTGTTGAGCACCAACACAACAACTATTTGTGAGAACCAACCCTTTGAAATATTTATGAGCACCAACCCAGAAGAGAACCAAACCCTCTTGTGTATAAAACACAACTATCTCTCAATGTTTATTTCTCAAAAAATGATAGAACTTTACAATATATCTTTCTCTTCTCTCCTCTTTTCTTAAATAATATAATTTCAAACCATGCACTCTCTTGCATATCAAAAATGGCTTCTTAAGCCTTTATTTATATCATTCCAAAAGACCTTTAATATTCACCCTTTGTGACCCTTCACTTCTCATGGAAAATGGTGCCAAACTTGCATGACCATTTGAATCCTTTCATTTTAAAAGTCACATGGTGACCCTTCATGAGCAAATGTGTTCTTTCCCCTTTTGTCTTTATCTTGGTGACCTTTCAAATTCCTTAATGTGACTCTTCATAAGAAAATTCACCCTTCCTATTTTGTCTTTACATGGTGACCCGTAGAATTCCTCAAGGTGACCCTTCATGAGAAAATACATCCTTTCCCTCTTTTGTCTTTTCTTTGTGAGTCTTTGACTTCCCCATGGGCCCTAATTTTGAATTTATGAAACCAAAAATATATTCATTAATATTAATTAAATATCAACACATTTAGCCTAAATATGAACAATAAAAAAATACCTTTTGACAATAAATGCTATGGGGCATTTGTCACCAATAATGCTAGACCTTTGACATCAATGATAATATCTCCAAAAATCTCTCCTTTTGTCATTGATGGCAACCTCAAACTAAAATTTCCACATCTTAAAACTTGTACTGCACATGTTAATCTACACATACTACCATCTAAAAAACATATAATAACTCCCCCTTACTGTAGTATCTTTTACCTATTCCTTTACCTATTTGTGTACCTATTCTTATTATTCTCCCCCTTTGACATCAATGTCAAAGGGTCTATACTATAGATAAAACTTAGCTCCCCCTCAATTGATGCTAATTCTAAATGGTATGAAGTTAAAGAAATTACTCCTAACTTCTCCTATAGATACTTGAATGTGTCTTTTGGTAGTGCCTTTGTGAAAATATATACAATATATTCTATAGTACTGATATATTCCATTTTAACCTATTGATCTACCACCTGCTCTCTTAAAAAGTGATATCTAATAGGAATATATTTTATTCTTGAATGCATCACTAGATTTTTATAAATATTAATAGAACTTGTGTTGTCACAAAAAATAGAGATAGGTTCATTATATTTTACCTTGATGTCTTCTAAATTTTGCTTCATCCAAAGCACCTAAGTACAAAACAACACTACTGAAACATATTTTGCTTCAGTTATAGAAAGTGATACTAAGTTCTGCTTCTTTCTTAGCCATGATACCACACTATCATTGAGGAAGAAAGCTCCTCCACTTATACTCTTTCTATCATCCAAGTAACTTACCCAATCTAAATTTGTATAAGCAAACAAAGTGAAATCTCTTCATATGGGATACCAAAATATATAATCCAATGTCCCTTTATTATATTTAAATATTCTTTTCACTGACTAAACATGACTCTCCTTTAGAGCTGACTGATATCTCGCAACCATGCCTACTACATGCATGACATGTGGCCTTGATGTTGTCAAATATAAAAGACTACCAATCATATATTTATACAAATATTGATCTATAATATGTGAATCTTCATCCTCACTTACTTTGTTTCTTTTACCCATTATTGTGCCAACCAATGCATAATCCTCAAAACCAAATTTTTTCAACATCTCCTTGGCATATTTATTTTGAGCTATGAAATTTCCTTTTTTTGACTAAAATATTTACAACCCTAAGAAAAATGACAATTCTCCAATCATAGACTTTTCAAATTCTTTTTTCATATTATCAAAAAAAAATTGTCATCTTTTTAATATTTCCTCCAAATATTATGTCATCAACATATACCACTGTTTCTACTCAAAAGTCGCTTTTCAGATTTAAGAGAAAGAAGAAACTAAAAAAGTAATGGACAAGGCTTGGGAAGTACCTGGATAAAGATCACGCACCGTAAATCTAGACGCTTGTGAGGACTCATCTTTGGCTGTGGAGGAATGACACCTGCAAGAAAAAAGAAACTTGGACAAGAAAATGTTAGATGGATAGGCGGTGGGTTGCCAAGCAAAAGCTTGTTCCCGGAAGTGTGAAAACTTCCTCAAGGGAGGTCAACCCACTGATAACAGACAGATAAAAGACCAAGGAAATACAGAATGCCAGAATATAGAAGTGATAAAGAAATTAGAAAGGAAAGAAAAGACAAAATGATTACCTAAAGGAGTTGTTGGGCTGAAGACAGTCGCCGAGGTCAGAAACGTCATCGGCGTCGGTTAGCTGATCTACCGGCGTCGGCTATCCTGCCGACGTCAGTTGGGGAGGTGACCGGCGTCGGTCGGGGTTGTGGCCTGTAGTCGGGTCTGGGTTGGTTTCTGGACTGTGGACGGGTCTGGTTTGTGGACGGGGTCGAGACAGAGTTCGGGGACGAATTTGGATGGACTGGGGAGTGGTTTAGTTCTGATTGGATGCCTTGTGCAAGGTCTTTGTTGACAGGGGGATGAGGAAGTTATCTAGGATTGGATTAAAAGAGGGACGGGGAAGAGGAAGATACACAGAGGACAGGACCTGAGAAGGCTTTGCAGCCTCTCAGGGGGAAGAACAGAGGGAGTAGAAGACAATAGATAGGATAGATAACTGAAAACTAAAGAAATAAAATAAAATGAAACACCAGACTGTGCTTACCTTTGGCTGACTGAAGAATGAAGGAGCTGTTGTTGAGCCACGGAAGACTTGTCAAGCAGAAAATCCCTGATCCAGAGCCTTTGCACCTGTTACTGCTGTTGCACGAGGTCCAGACGGGGTAGAGTCAAATGCCAAACGCCAAGAGAATTCTGTTTGCGAGCTCAAGGGTCCAGGGCTGCAATGGATGCAGAAAGGGGTAATGAAGGCTACCGACGCCGGCAGTTTCACCGACGTCAGCCGAAGGGTCACCGACGTCGGCGGTGGCAGAATGGGGACAAAGGCTAAAAATAGCCTCTACCCATTCTTGCACGCCGCCGGGCGAGGGGTTATGGGAAGAACGGTCACGAGGACGCTTAAATGGGCGTGGGGGGAAGATAATGAAGAGATTTGGTATAATAAATGCTAGGGGGAAGGTGGAGGGATTCAAGGGAGGATCCAAGGTGGCAAGGGTAGGGTGGAAAGGGGGCCACTTGATAAAAATATTTAAATTATTTTAATCAAATGGAGGCTAAGGGTTAGGATAGGGGTTTGAGGTGGACAAGGGGGAGAACCAAGGTGCAGACACGTTTGCAGTGTCTACATTTGCCCCTTTTTGTCTTGTTGGTTGTTCTTGACGAATTGCAAGACAAAAACAGGAGTTGGTTGCCCTAGAAAAAGGATGAGGTGTTCCCCCCTCAAAGCGATAGTCGAGAGAAGGGAACCGAAGATCGAGTGTCGATTTGACAGAGAAATGGATAGAAGAAAGTGAGTGAAAATGCTGCCATAGTCGTGATTGCACGTAGTCCACTTCACGAGAGGGTCAAGTCAAATTGTCGCATGTCGAGAGTCAAGGAGTGCCAAAATTGAAGTAACCGGGCCCCAGCATTTAGTCGTCTGCTGATCAGGTCACTCAATCTAAGCTGAAGCTCCAAATGGTCATCGTGTTCCAGGTATCCAGGACTCAGGAAGTGCTCCCAGAAACACGAAAAAGCCACAAGTAGTAGGGATCAACTGGCTCGCGATCCTATACTTGCGAAGGGTCAAAAATAGTCTGTGGACAATTCTGCTAACCAGCCGTGAGGTAGCACACACGCAAAAACAACCAAGGCAACATGCTGTCTTGGAAGTGGTCGAAGGTCGAAGGAGATACGCATGATCTCCAATGGTTGGTGGTCGAGGGGATGGATGGACGAAAGGATGTGGTCGAGCTAACCCCAGAAGACCCCATGTCAACTGAGTGCTGCCTACATAGCCCCTGTCGTAGGGGCCTCAGGCCGATGTAGTTCTCCCTAAAAGGGAGGAAGGGTCAAAGAGAAGATTGGTCTTGGTCAAAGTTGATGATTGGTCATGGTCAAAGTCGATGATTGGTCTTGGTCAAAGTCGATGATTGGTCTTGGTCAAAGTCGATGATTGGTCTTGGTCAAAGTCGACGGAGTTGGTCGTGATAAGAGTCAAAGAAGAGAAGGTTTGTCCATCATAGAGATGAACAAACGGGGGTGGTCGAGCTAACCTCAGAAGATGTGGTATCTAAGTGCTACCTATATAGCCCTGGTCATAGGGCCTCAGACCAATGTAGTTCGGACTGCGAGGGTCAAAATGGTTGATGATGAGTTTGGTCATGTGTTGAAATGACGAGGGGGAAGAGATGATGCTACAGCCTTTTCCAAATGGTGTATTCTGTAACATTGGTCGAGAGGCTTTCATCTCTAGCAAGTTTCCATAGTCGTGATGGATGCATGCTAAAAATGAATGAAGGTCTATTTATGCTTCAGCAAGTATTGGTTTATGCTTAACATAAATTGGGTCTGGTCGGTAGTTTCCATGTGTATTGGTGTCCATAGAAACTATGTGAAATGTCGAGGTTGGTGTCAGCTGAAGATGATGAAAATGGCTGGGTTTGAGATAAGTCGACAATTGATGTGGTTAAATGTGACCAGAGTGTAGAGAAAAGGTGAAAGGCAAATTGCTCTTTCATTGATAAGGACTAGAAAGGAAGCATAGATAGGGGTGAGTAGAACCAAAGCCCCGTTCATGCATTACGTCGTTGACCAGTATGGTGTTAGAGCGGTAATCGAATCACTTAGACATTAAAGTGAGCTCGAAGTCCCCTGAGCAGGTGATAGGAGGAGGATAGGGTAACCCAGTTTAAGAGCAAGAATAACCTTGCCCCTTTTATAGGAGACCCTGAGACAACTACAAGCCAAGTCCGTGACTCATTTTTTTTTTTTTTTTTTTTGGGCGCAAACTGATCAATGCGGGAAGCCTGCATAGAGATGTCATTTGATGTATGGTCAGGTTGCGAAGCTGATCAATGTGGGAAGCTTCTAAGAAAGGTTGCTGTTTGTAGCAAGATTTAGTCATAGCCATCCTTCGAGGGAGTGGTCTATATTTTTGCTTAATATAATGTCTGAGTAGCTGTCCTTCGAGGGATCAGTCTACTAGCTACAATAATGATAACATAGCTGTCCTTCGAGGGATCAGTCTGTCTTTTTGATTTTGACTTGATTTTGTGACCATGGATATGTTTTGACATCTTGATTTTTGATTTTTTTTTTTTTTTTTAGGAATTTGAGTCACGGACAAGGCTGTAGAAGTTCAAGGATGCCCTTTTATTAGGACAAAGCATCCATGCATCATAAAAGGGTTGCAGAGGACTTGTTAAAGGGGAACAGGGTTGAAAGGGATGAGGATTAAGAGGAAGAGGATTGCTCAGGGGACGAGCTCAAGTTACGTGTCAAGTAGATGAGTACTCGACTAACAGAAGAATGGTCAAAGATGCAACGCATTAAGAGGCTCAGGTTCTGGCCGTCCGTCGAGGGAAGACAGACGATAAGTCCTTGACCCATACTTGTGCATGATGATAAAAGGTCCAAGCCAATTGGGGGCGAATTTGCCTCGTTTACTTTGCTCCATATTGGTCACGTGTTGATTCTCTTTGAGGACGAGGTCTCCGATGTTGAAATCTCATTCTCACAAATTTTTGTCGTAGGCCCGCCTTATGCGACTTTGGTAGACATGGGGATGATTGAGGGCAGCAAGACGGTGCTCGTCGAGTAACTCAAGTTGAGCTAGGCGATCTTGACGAAAGTCGTCGTTGGAGAGAATGTCATGCAGGGAGATGCAGAGAGACGGGATCTATACTTTGAGAGGTAAGACAGCCTCTATTCTATACATGAGAGAGAAGGGAGTAGCACCCGTAGAGGTTTGGATGCTAGTGCGGTAGGCCCACAAAGCGAAGGGAACATGAACGTGCCAATCCCTTCCTGTATCGTCGACCACCTTCATGAGAATTTTGGTGAGAATTTTGTTGGAAGCCTCAGCCTGCCCATTTTCTTGTGGGTAGTAAGGCGAAGAAAAGCTGAGTTTAATGCCAAATGAGTCGCATAGTTTTTGGACATTTTTGTTTTTGAAGGACTTGCCGTTGTCGGTGATGATTTTGTGAGGGACACCGAAACGACAGATGATGTGGCTGCTGATGAAGTTGACAATTTTGTCGGCTTTTGTGGAGACAAGAGGAATGGCTTCCACCCACTTGGTGAAATACTCAATGGCAGTGATGATGGACTGATGATGAAGAGACAAGTGAGGGTTGATCTCACCGATGAGATCCAAGCCCCACTGAGAGAAAGGCCAAAAATCCTGAGCGACTTGCAAGGCGTGGCTGGGGAGATGAAGCAGGTTAGAGTGCTGCTGACACTTGATGCAACACTGAACATAGTCGCTACAGTCTTGATGAAGGGTGGGCCAATAATAACCCAGGCGAAGGATGCGCTTGGCAACCGAGTTTCCACTGAAGTGTCCACCACAAATTCCGTCGTGGACTTGCTTTATGGCATGAGAAGCTTCAGCAGAGGTTAGACAGCGAAGGAGGAGACCGTCAAAGCCTCGCTTATAGAGAAGACCCCCTAGCATGGTATAGCGAGCTGTGTGCTTGATGAAAGCTCGCTGCACATTGCTAGAGAGGTTGGGAGGAGTGACAGAAAGAGACAAGTAGTCCACAAGTTACTTATACCAGTCATCTTGTGGGCTAGAATTGATAGTGTTGATATGGTCGATGTGAGGAGAGATGTATGAAGGCAAAGGTACGCGATGCACTGTGACAAAAAGGTGGGATGACGATGATGAAGATGAGATATGCGAAGCAAGAGAAGCCATGGTGTCGGCAAACTTGTTCGTAGAGCGTGGAACAGTCTGCAAGAGGTAATGGTCGAAAGATGCCAAAAGAAGGTCAGCACGATTCTTATACCTTTGTAAAACTTCATTTTTATAGAGATATGAACCGTTAACTTGATTAACGACGAGCTGCGAGTCGCTGAAGATGTTGATAGACTTGATGTGGAGGGAAAGGGCAGTCTGAAGTCCCAAAATTAAGGCCTCGTATTCGGCCATATTATTGGTACAATCAAAGTCAAGCTTGAAAGATAGAGGCATGGGCTCCCCTTCGAGTGGGATGAGGATGACCCCCGCACCCCCACTGAGTTGACATTTGGAGCCGTCAAAGAACATGGTCATTTGGTAGACGGTGTCATCGGTGGAAAGGGTAGCGATAGACTCGTCAGGGAACTCACAGTGTGAAGGTTGGTTGTCGGGAAGAGGGGCATCTGCCAGTTGGTCAGCAATGGTTTGCCCCTTGATAGATTTATGCTGGATGAATTCGAAGTCAAACTCAGTAAGCAGCATGAGCCACCGAGCCATACGTTGATTTTGATATGGCTTGGAGTGCATGTACTTGAGAGGGTCGGTGTGAGTGACGACAAAGGTTTTGTGGTTGAGAAGATAGTGGCGGAGCTTGGTAGCGGAAAAGACTAATGCCAAACAGAGTTTCTTGATATGAGTATACCGAGTTTCATAGTCGACCAGTGTCCGGCTGATGTAGTAAACCGCTTGCTCGCGATGATGCTCGTCTCAGTGCGTGATCATGGCACCTAACGAATGGTTGGTGGCAGAGATATAAAGGTAGAAGGGTTGGTCGTCCTTAGGTGGAATGAGGACTGGTGGAGAGACCAGGTAGCCTTTGAGGGCTTCAAAAGCCTCTTGATAGTCCTTATCCCATTTAAAGGAGACGTCCTTCTTAAGGAGGTGATGAAAAGGTTGGCAGCGGTCTGAAAACTGCGAGATGAAACGGCGAATGGACTGGAGCTTCCCTTGTAGACTGCGAAGCTGCTTGAGATTGGTCAGGGGTGGCATTTCGAGGATAGCACGGATCTTGGTGGGATCTATCTCGATACCACAGAAAGAAATGATGAAGCTAAGAAGTTTGCCTGAGAGGACCCCAAAGACACACTTCTTGGGGTTGAGGCAGACATTGTATTGAAGAAGGCGAGAGAAGATGATTGTGAGAATGGTCAAGTGGTCGTGGCAAAGTTTGGACTTGCCGAGAAGGTCATCCACATAGTCCTCCATGATTTTGTGGAGGAGATCGTGGAAAATGTAGGTCATGGCGTGCTGATATGTGGCACCAGCATTTTTCAGGCCGAAAGGCATGACTCGATAGCAGAAAGTCCCCCATGGGGTGATGAAAGTAGTCTTGTGCTGATCTTCCGGTGCGATCAGGATTTGATTGTATCCTAAAAACCCGTCCATGAGAGATAGCATTTCATGGCCGGCCGTGAGATCAACAAGCTGGTCAATGTTAGGAAGAGGGAAGTCGTCTTTGGGACAAGCTAGGTTAAGGTCACGGTAGTCCGTGCAGATCTGAATCCCCCCAGTTGCTTTAGTAACTGGGACGATGTTAGAGACCCACTGTGGATAATCGATGGGTTGGATGAAGGAGACAGAAAGAAGGTGCTGAAGCTCCTCTTTGACAAGAAGCGCAACGCGAGGATGCATCTTTCGAAGCTTCTACCTAACAGGCTTAGCCTCTGGTTTGGTGACAATGTTATGGGTAGCAATGGTGGGGTCGATGCCAGGCATGTCGCTGTAAGTCCAGGCAAAGGCCTTGCTATGGTTGGAAAGGAACTGGGCATAGTCAAGCTGCTCTTGAGCGTCCAAAGATTGGCCAATCTTTAAGACGTGAGGAACATCGGAAGAAGAAGGGAGGTTGATGTCAATGGTGGATTCATTTAACATAACCTGGGTCTCAGAAGGGAGGAAACGCTGGACGAAAGAGTCATCGGCACCCATGTAGGAAAGGATGGCATCATCGTCAACGCAGTGGACAGTGTGAATGGTTGCCGACTCATCCTCTACCATGCTAGGAAAGATGAGAGGGAGAGACCTGGGCACCCCATTGAGCTGATAGGTCAGGGGTTCCAGGCGGATGGTGTTTATGGAAAAAAAAACAAAAAACTAGGAGGGATGGAAACCACTGACTCCGTAGGTGACGAAGGAGAAATGGGTGAGTTTGGAGGAGATTGGTCAATGGTTGGCTCGGGACAAAGGTCGAAAGAAGCCTGAGTGGGGTCATGATATCCCATGCCATACCGTTTCTTGGCATCGTGATCATTGAGCAGCTCGATGGGCTGATGGGAGCCCTGCTCATAACGTCTGAAACCAAAACCCTTCCATGCACACCTGTGAAGGTAAGTGTGTGCAAAGGCGGGGTTGCCAAGAAATGAGAAGTCAGATGTGAAAGGTTGGGGTGAAGAGAGGGAATTGCCATTGGTAGGAGCTTGATTAAGCCCCCCATAGACAAAGTTGGTTCGGAAGTGAGGAGGACCATAAGGTACGACCGTCCCGATTCGATGGTCGTAATTAGGACTGAGGTGAAGGCGTCCATACTCTTGTGGAGTTTGGAACATGTCGAGGGTCAACAAGCAATATTCCCCAAGTGATAGTCATTGGAAGATGTCTTCCATGGGGTCTTTGGTCGGCGCTTGAAGAGGAGGGGTGAGGGCAACCGCCGATTGCGAACTAGTTGAAGCTTCCGCAGATGGGGGCGGTGCCGGAGTTGACGGCTTGATGGGAATGAGGACATCATTGGGACAGTAGGTGGTGTTGCAAGTCTTGAAGGGTGAAGGGTCAGCGGGAATGGTGTGGACTTGCCCGTCATGCTCGAACTTCACACAACGGTGCAGGGTGGAGGGTATACAGGCCATGGCACGGATCCAAGGTCGGCCTAGTAGAAGGTTGTATTGAAACTCTCCTTCGATGATATAAAAGAGCTCTGGGACTGTGCGTGGACCAACGCGAATGTGAAGGATGACTGTGCCAATGGTCGTGGCGGTGGTGTCGTTGAAAGAGCGTAAGATCGCATCAGTTTTGGAGACGCAGTTCTTGGGAAGAGCCAGCTGATCAAAGGCGTGGGTAGAGATTATGTTGATGCTAGCGCCGCCATCGATCATAACGTGTTTAATGCGTGTCCGATCAACATAGGTAGTGATGAAGAGGGCGGCTTCCTGATCTTCTGTGTTAGATGTGGGAATCTCAGAATCGCTGAATGTGATGGAGGCGACAAGAGATAAAAAATGGATGAGGGCAGTGAGTGGTTGGGGGTCCTCGGGTTGGACCTCCGCTGCCTGCAAGGCTTGGATAAGGGCTTGACGGTGCTGAGGCAAGGTTTGGACAAGGTCATAAAGAGACATCTTCACAGGGGTCTGGTGAAGCTGCTTCAGCATGGAGTCGTGAATTGGCCCAGAAGAGGAAGACGAAGAAGGTTGGGATGCACCAAGGATAGAAATTTTAGGCTTGGGCGCAAGAGGTGGCTTGACGAAGGGATAGGTCCAAGGTATGGCAGCTTTTTCTTTGGCCTTGTCCTTTTTCGACCTAGTGGTTATACGGACAGCATTGATTTCGAAAATAGGAGGTGAGGAAGGGGTCATGTCTCACTGGTGAGATGTTGACGTGTTTGAAGAGGTTGGACAGGAAGGAGTCGGGGTCTGGTCAAGAGTGTCCTCAAGGAGAAGAGTGTCTTTCTCCATGTGGCAGCGAATGACGGCCTTGAGGGCACAGCAAGTCTCATTGTCATGTCCTGGTGTACGATGGTATAAACAAATTTTCGTGTCGTCGAACCAGGAGGGCTTGGACCCGAGAGGTTGGAAAGGCTTGATGGGCGGAAGGGTTATGTCGGAAGTCTGCAGAAGTCGGCGCAATATCAATGAGTATGAGCCCACTAAAGGGTCCACGCTAGTTGATATGCGTGAGGTTGGTGAATTTTGCTTAGGCGAGGTTAGAAGAGGTTTCCGTACCACCTTATGGGTTGATGGCGCGGTGACAGACGGAGACGGCTCTTTCTTGGTGATTGATACCATCTTTTTGGGAGAGGGATGACTGGAGGTAGGCAGAGGAAGCAAAGGAGGCAACGAGTTTTGGTTGAAGGTCGGAGTGGGAAGGATGCTAGCCAAGGTCGAAGGATGGGGGCCCAAAATGGATGGCAATGGTGACGGGGAAGGAGACGTTCGTTTCTGTGGTCTGGCAGTCTTCTTCGCCTTGGTTGGAAGACTACTGCTGGTCGAGGTCTGGCCTAGGTCCACCTTCACTTGCGGGTGAGTGAGGGTGGAGATAGGATGAATGCCAAATGACCTGATGGGTTTAGACGAGATAGATGCAAGTTTCGGTTTGGATGGGTTTGGTCGAGGTTTGAGAGCCTGGTCTTTGTCAAGAGTCTGACGAGATTCTGCCTTAGGAGGATTAGCGGCATGTGATGAGAGGGTGCGGGTATGTTGAAGGGCTTTAAGATGCTTCCACAACACCTGAGGCATCACTTTCCTCGGAGGGAGAAGTTCGATCTTCTCCACTAATTGGGAAAATGGTTGAGAGGAAGATGTTGATGGTTGCGAGGTTGAAGACGAGATGGGTTTAGTTCTCTTAGACGCATGGTGTGGTGAAGTCATGACAGATTTAGATGAAGACGAAGGGGAGACAAGCTCTTCCCTGGGTGGAGAAGAAACCGGGGAGCAAGGCTCCTCCAGTGGGTAAAGGGCAGGGATGACGGTGCCCTCCACTTGCGGCTGAGGAGTAGGAAGGGTCGGGTCCTCCATAGGCCGTAGAAAGGAGGATGGCGAGACCGGTGGTGCTAGTAAGGCCGAGGTGTCCTCCAAGATGAGAGAGGTCAATGGAGAACTAGCCGGGGAGAGAGGCTCGTCCACATGTGATGGACTGCTTGATGGACTAACCTCTTGAGGTTGATTGGGGACTAAAGGAGAGACCGTATTGACTGTTCGAATATTGTGCTCATGATTGTCGTCAATTAAGGTCTGGACATTGTTCTGAGTTGGCGGATGATTGGGGAAAGGTTGTTTGAAGATGTCAATGGCCTGATTAGGGGGCGCATTCGGATTATCTAAGATGAGATCCCCCTTTTCAAGCATGTCTTGTATTATGTTCTTAAAGGTCTTGCAGTTTTTCATGTCATGGCCCTTAACACGGTGGAAGCTGCAGAAGTCTTGCTCCCTATACCACGCGGGGATGGCGTGTGAGGGATTGAATTGTGGAGGAGGTCGGGCTTGAGGGAGATTGAGGGCCCCCTGTTTAACAAGCTTTTCCAGCACAGACGCATATGATTCTCCGAGAGGAGTATATCATCGCTGCACGTATCTTTGCTGGAATTGGCGAGTAGCGCTCTGAGATGTAGATGGCTCAGGCTGATTGGTCGAAGAAGATGAAGGTCTGACAACCACGGCATTAGCTAAAGCCTTGGATTTAGAATTGGATGATGATGGCTTAGCAGAAGAAGAGTCACTGGTCTTAGAGCTGGGATTCTTACTCTGCAACTTGACTTTATTCTCCTCGATGGCACGTAACTCAAGTTTGCGGGCCATCGTGAAGGCCTCGTCAAAAGTGCGGAAGGTTTGAACCCTCAGGGTGGAAGAGATATGTCTGGCACAGGCTTGGGAAAAGAGTTCAATAAGCTCGGCCTGGGGTAAGGAAAAGGAGAGTTGGTTGATAAGGCCTCTCCATCGAGCAACGAAGTCGGCTATGGACTCATCCTCGAATTGCCGGATAGAATAGAGGTCTGTGATTGAGACCTTCTTGGTTATGTTGATGGAAAAGTGATCGAGGAAGAGCTTAGCCAATTGTGTGAATGAGAAGAGAGAATGGCTAGGAAGGGAGCTGTACCAGTCAAGCGCAGCACCTGAGAGAGACATAGGAAATGTGCGTAAGAGTAATGCATCGTCATGGCCAATGAGGTAGCAGGCATGTCTGAATGTCCGCAAGTGTTGTTGTGGGTCTTCCTTGTTTTGAAAGTGAGAAAACTTCGAAAGCTCCCACTGGCTGGGATATGGTTTGATTGGGACAGAAGGATGAATGGGTTTGTTGCAGATCTGCTCGTATAAAAGAGTGTTGCGCGAGCCGGAAATAGAGGTCTCAAGACTGGTCATCTTGTCCATCAGCATTTTGATGATGTCTACTGACGGATTGACGGGTTGCGCGCCCCCTAAGTTGTAGGGCGCTTGGAAGAGGATAGAGGAGGCGTGCGACATAGTCGGTTGTACAATGTATGGATGACTAATCGCAGGGGCAGAGGTGGAGGCTAAAGGTGGTTGGGTAGAAGACATAGCTGGGCCCGTTGTTGCCACAAGAGGTTGGACTGTGGTAACGGGGGCCAAGGGGTAAGAAGCCACCCTGGTGTTGATAGGGGCCAGGGTAGGCGGAATAGAGACGATGAGGTTTTGAAAAAGAGTGGATAGCGGTTGAGCGGGTTAGGGTTGACAGGGGGCCAGAACCCCGGTGGAAGTGGGCCCAATGATAGAGGGAGAGGCCACACCTGGAGGATTGGTCAAAGTCTGGTCAGTGGTCAAAGCGATGGCTTGAGTGTCTGAAGGTTGAACTACGGATGTTGTCGATACAGCCATAGTCGTGACAAGGGAGGTTGGCATTCCGTAGATTGGATTGCCCAAGGAGTCTCGCGTTCGGCTATGCGCGAGATAGTATTGCAAGGCCTTGACGTTGAGGTCCAAGAATCGCTCGAAATCTTGGTCCCCTTCTTGGACAATAGGAGTCTGTGGCGGGGTTGGACGGGCAGGAGTTCTTTCGGTCTCCGAGTTGAACTCCATTGTAGGCTTGGTCATGGATGGGGTAGACGGAAGTGGCTGACGGCTAGCATGGTCGACAAGAGCCTTGGCTTGGCTACGAGTCAAAACCATGCAAGGCAAAGAAGGTTCAGGTCTCAGGAACTATGTTGCTCAGTTTTAGAAAACTAGGATGGAGTCTTTGACAGAGAAGGGACAGGTTTCAGGCTGCTAGTTTTGAAAAAAAAGGACAGTGACAGAGACCGACGTCGGTTGAAAAACCAATGTCAGTAAGAAATGCGGCCGACGTCGGTCAGATAACCGATGCTGGTAACAGATGAGGCCGACGTCGATAGCAGAACTGATGCCGGTGATAGGGAAAGCTGACGTCGGTGACAGAACCGATGTCGGTGACTGTGTCTTCTAGAGAACAAAAAGATTTTAAGATTCTTTGGAAAAACAATGAAGAAAGCGTCCTCACTCACTCAAACAAACAGATGAGAAGAGGAAAACAGAGAGAGACAGACAAGCCTAAGCGATAAATCTTAGGAATTAACCTTAGAAATCGTGGCTTATGCCTTAGATGAATGTTTGGGGAGATTGGCTGTCAAGAAGGTCCTAGAAGAAGGCGGTCTAAAGATGGTTTTGGAAATTGTTTTAGGTGCTCAAAGATCTGTGTTAGGGTCTGGTACGTGGCCTGGTGCTAAGGAGCAAGCTCCCCTCACTTCACGATTCCAGTGGTTAGCTGGTCTCGCTTAGCCAAGATATACCTCGCCTAGAGTTTAGACTCCGCCAGAGAACGGAGTGGGCTTCCCCCTTGGTGATGAAATCAAGTAAGTTTTATGTGTGTTTTAGTGCATGTGGTCTGGTAGTGTAACATCAAGTGTCTACAATTTATTCAATATGCGTCTAAGTTACTAGATGTGGACTAATGCAAGCACAAACAGAAATGAAAGTGCAATACGTTTTAAGCCCAAGTCGAAATGTGATGTTTGTTATGAAGACAAGTTTGAGAAAAGGTTGAGATTATGATGTTTAGACTAGTCTAGAAATGCAAGGAAGAAAGATTCGTTTTAGTCCTGCTTATAGTGTCATTGAGAAGAAAAGAAGGAGGAGAAAAGGTAAGAACCTAATGCTCCTAAATGAATGAAAAAGAAAAAGGAACCCAGGAGGAACCTAGGGTCCCACCGGGCGTGCCAGAGATGTTTCTACTCAAAATTTGCTTTTCAGATTTAAGAGAAAGAAGAAACTAAAAAAGTAATGGACAAGGCTTGGGAAGTACCTGGATAAAGATCGCGCACCGTAAATCCAGACGCTTGTGAGCACTCCTCTTTGGCTTTGGAGGAATGACACCTGCAAGAAAAAAGAAACTTGGACAAGAAAATGTTAGATGGATAGGCGGTGGGTTGCCAAGCAAAAGCTTGTTCCCAGAAGTGTGAAAACTTCCTCAAGGGAGGTCAACCCACTGATAACAGACAGATAAAAGACCAAGGAAATACAGAATGCCAGAATACAGAAGTGACAAAGAAATTAGAAAGGAAAGAAAAGACAAAATGATTACCTGAAGGAGTTGTTGGGCTGAAGACAGTCACCGAGGTCGGAAATGTCGCCGGCGTCGGTTAGCTGATCTGCCGGCGTCGGCTATCCTGCCGACGTCGGTTGGGGAGGTGACCGGCGTCGGTCGGGGTTGTGGCCTGTAGTCGGGTCTGGGTTGGTTTCTGGACTGTGGGCGGGTCTGGTTTGTGGACGGGGTCGAGACAGAGTTCGGGAATGAATTTGGATGGACTGGGGAGTGGTTTAGTTCTGATTGGATGCCTTGTGCAAGGTCTTTGTTGACAGGGGGATGAGTAAGTTGTTTGGGATTGGATTAAAAGAGGGACGGGGAAGAGGAAGATACACAGAGGACAGGACCTGAGAAGGCTTTGCAGCCTCTCAGGGGGAAGAATAGAGGGAGTAGAAGACAATAGATAGTATAGATAACTGAAAACTAAAGAAATAAAATAAAATGAAACACCAGACTGTGCTTACCTTTGGCTGACTGAAGAACGAAGGAGCTGTTGTTGGAGCCATGGAAGACTTGTCAAGCAGAAAATCCCTGATCCAGAGCCTTTGCACCTGTTACTGCTGTTGCACGAGGTCCAGACGGGGGAGAGTCAAATGCCAAAATGCCAAGAGAATTCTGTTTGCGAGCTCAAGGGTCCAGGGATACAACGGATGCAGAAAGGGGTAATGAAGGCTGCCGACGCTGGCAATTTTGCCGACGTCGGCCGAAGGGTCGCCGACGTCGGCGGTGGCAGAATGGGGACAGAGGCTAAAAATAGCCTCTGCCCATTCTTGCATGCCGCCGGGCGAGGGGTTATGGGAAGAACGGTCACGAGGACGCTTAAATGGGTGTGGGGGGAAGATAATGAAGAGATTTGGTATAATAAATGCTAGGGGGAAGGTGGAGGGATTCAAGGGAGGATCCAAGGTGGCAAGGGTAGGGTGGAAAGGGGGCCACTTGATAAAAATATTTAAATTATTTTAATCAAATGGAGGCCAAGGGTTAGGATAGGGGTTTGAGGTGGACAAGGGGGAGAACCAAGGTGTAGACACGTTTGCGGTGTCTACAACCACAACAATCAATTGATTCTCACCTTCTATTTTTATGTAGAGATTACTATCAATAAAACCTCTCTTCAAACATTGATCTTGAAAGTACTTATCAATTCTTGCATACTAAGCTCTAGGATCTTGTTTTAATCTATATCTTGCTTTCTTCAATCTACATAAATGGCTACTATAATTTGAGAGAATAAATCCCTCATGCTTCTCAATTTAAACCTCCTCTTCTAGATTACCATTAGGAAGGTAGACTTGACATCCATTTGAAACACTTTGAAATTCTTAAACACTACATATGCAAGAAACATTATAATAGCTTCTAGCTTTGCCACTAGTACAAAATTTACCTCAAAATTTATACCCTCAATATGTGCAATTCCTTTACATACTAACCTTGCTTTATTCCTAATAACTTTACCATCTTCATTCAACTTATTTATTTATACCCATTTTTTTCCTATCACATTTTTATCTTTTGGTCTAGGCACTAATTCTCAAGTATCATTATTTTATATCTAATTTAATTCATCATCCATTGCCTTAACCCAATGATCATCATGTCTAGCTTCTGAAAAAGTTTTAGGCTAAATTTTGGATAACAAAGAAAAAATAACTTACTTAGATTCACTTACCATCATCCTTCTGGTGTGAACTCTTTCATTGATGTTTCTAATGATGTCACTCTTATTATGATTTTTATGAACATATTTGGATGGGTTCTTGGTGTCATTTTATTCCTTCTTCTCATCCTCATCTGATTCTTTAAAATCTTCTTCTTCAATAATTTTAGGAGTGTCTACTAGATCACTAGTTCTTTATGCTAAATCTTTATCTATCCTGACACTTACACTTTTAACAATCTTCTTGGTTCTTTTATTATAACATTTATAAGATTTATTTTTTATAGAATACCCAAAAATTATACCTTCATCTATTCTAGATTCAAACTTACCCAATTTTTCATCAGTTCTCTTTATGAAGCATCTACTATCAAAAACTTTGAAATAATCAACTATAGCTAGTTTGTCTTTCCATAACTCATAGGGAGTATTATCACTATTGAATCTCTAAAATTCTCTATTTTGGATATGCATTATTTTACCTACTAGTTATCTCCAATATTTATCTGGTATCTTGGATTTATTTACCATTGTCTTCACCATCTCTTAAACTATTTTATTATTTGCTCAACTACTCCATTTTCTTGTGGAGTTCTAGGTATTGAATAATATCTCTTTATCCCATGGTCTTCATAATATTAAATAAATTGATATGACATGAATTCTCCTCCTTGATCTGATCTCAGGCACTTAATCTTTAGACTAGTTTCATTCTCAACTAAAGCTTTGAATGCTTTGAAATGGCTGAAATCTTTTGATTTTTTCTTCAAAAACATCACCCAAGTAATACATGTAAAATCATCAATAATAAACACAAATTATTTCTCACCTTGAGTAGTCTGAGTTCTCATAGGTCTACATAGATTAGTGTGAACAAGTTTTAACATCTGAGTAGTTGAGTATTCTTTTGTCTTAAACCATCTTTTGACTTGCTTCCCATGTTGACAAGGTTCACAAAGCATGTTGGAGGGATGTGTAATCTTTGGAAGATCTCTAAATATTTGATTCTTGATGATGTTGAAAATATTGTCAAAATTTATGTGTCCCATTATCCTATGCCTAACCTTTGATATTTGATAACATATATAAATTATTGCATGTCTTCTAAGCATCTGCAATCGACACATCTAAATCTTTTCTCCTAATTTCATAAATTTTTACATAAAACTCTAGTGTGTGTTCTTGATCACATATTTGACTTACACTCAATATATTATGCTTAAGACCTACATACAAAACATTTTCAGTCTTAGTTCTACCATTATCCAAACTTAATGTATATTTTTTAGCTATTCTAGTAGTCGTATTATCTCTAAATTTCACTGTGTCACCATTGATCTTATTTAGAGTTATGAACTTGCTCTTGTCTCTTTTCATGTGCCTCAAACATCTATTTTTGATGAACCATGGCTTTTCTTAATTTCTTATATGCAAAGATGTCTAGACTAACATAGGCTTTTTAGGTTATTTCTTCTACCATGAACTTGTCTAAACTTTCTTCTTAATGAATAGATCCTTAAAACTTTGGTCCTTCTTGACTGAATTGAACATTCTTCTAAAATACTAAGCTATGTGTCCAAAATTATTACACTTGTAACATACTATGATCTCTTCATCAAATCTTGATAGAAGAGCAAAAGAATTGTGGCTTCTGCTTGATTCTGCATAAGTTCTTTCTCCTTATTTCTAAAATTGTTAGCTCTTTTTTGACAATTTATTTTCTTATGACCATAACCATTATAATAAAAATAATAACCATGAAAATATAACATGTTCTAATTTGTGTATCTTTGATCTAGGTGTCTTTTGTAGCTTTGTTCCTTCTAGTATTTTTTGTTTGAGTTATCATCTGCCTTCTTAACTTTTTCCTTTTTTATTTCCTCTTTTGTAAGATATTAAACATAGTTTTTTTTCTTTTTAAATCTGTTAAATGTCTTATCTGATATTAATTTTGGACTTTCTAATATATTATTTAACATGTTAGTGTTATTCTCAAATTTTGAATCATTTGCTACTCTATCATTGACTACTTTATTGTTTTTCCCAATATCTTCTTTTAAAGAGGCAATTTCAACAACATACCTTTCACATTCTTCACTTAATTTTTACAATTGATTTTTTAGATCTTATTTAGTCATTTTGGATTCTTTAATGTGTGCTTGTAGATCTTCAATTATTTCCTTTGAATCCTATTCATTTTTTTTGATCTAGAGCTTCAATCTTCGATTCTTCTTTTCAAGAACTTGTAATTATTCTAAGGCACAAATGAGTTCTCATTATAGATTAACTTTAGCTTCATCATGTTATTAATCTTGATCATCTATACTTTTGCTTACATAAGCATCTTCATGTATGGTCATGAATAAAATCTCTTCTTCATCTGAGTCACTGACTCCACTATCTTCGACTAAGCTAGGATCTTTAGAATATACAATCTTCTTCTCAAATCCCTTCTTGAATTTGCCTTTGAATTTATTTTTGTATGTATAATTTCCTTCTTCATTGTCACCATTATTCTTATCTGAGCACTTAACTACAAAATGTCTAATCTTACGACACCTAAAACATTTAAATGGCAATTTTCCTTGATATTACCTATTCCCTTTTTCATCTTGCACATGAATAGAGCTCCATTGTCATCTTCCTCATCATTAGAGATATCACTTGATTCTTGAATTTTATTTGATGTCTTGAAAGCAACTTCCCTTTTTGAGGGTTTCTCTTATTTGGTTCACATCTCATAAATTGTAAGAATACCATGTAATTCATCCATTTTAAGCTTGGCTAGATTCTTCATCTCCTCAATTTCCATAACCTTTTCATCATAATTTATTTGTATATATCTCAAAACCTTTTGTACCACCACTAATTCTTCTAACTTTTCTCCAAGGCCTTGAATCTGATTAACTATTTAATCAACCTATAAAAGATAACTTGCTATGTTTTCATCCTTTTTCATCTTCAAACTCTCAAATTATCTTCTAAATGTTTGAAGCTTATCTTCTTGATCCTTTCCATCACCTTTATAAATATTATCAAGCTTTAGCCAAATCTCATGAGAATATTTTCATTTCATAACTTTAACAAATTTTAATTCACATAAACCACTTAAAATAGCATTTAAAGCTTTAGTATTATTTTCACTTGCCTTCTTTTCTACCAAAGTAGTTACAAGTGTCTATGGCTCTTCATATTCATCCACCATTACTTATCAAATGTCAAATCCAAAGAACATCAAGTAAGTCCTCATCCTTATGCTCCAAAAGGCATAATTTGTCTCATCAAACAAAGGTGCCTTATTTATAGAAAAACCTTCATGTGATCTAGCCATTGTGCTTTTCTTGATCTACCTTCAACTTGTTAAACTCTTTTCAAAAGAATATGCTCTGATACCAATTGTTAAGCACATAATATACTGAGAGGAGGGGTGAATTAGTATATTATATATCTTTTAAATCTTTTACTTAATTTGATTTATTTTCTTTAACCACTAAATCATAAATTCAAGATATGCAATAAAACTAAAAAAATAACATTCACTACGAGAGAGAGAGAGAGAGAGAGAGAGAGAGAGAGAGAGAGAGAGAGAGAGAGAGAGAGAGAGAGAGAGAGAGATAGAGAGAGAGAGAGAGAGAGAGAGAGAGAGACCAAATTTTTACATGGAACCTAATGTGGTAAAAACCATAGAAAACAAACTCAATTATAAGAATGAGGACCAACTCAAATTACAAAGTTCACAACCACCAACTTGTAGGAGTACCAACCCTTTATCGAGAACCAACACAATAACTATTTATAAGCACCAACCCACATGAGAATTAGCCCATTGTAAATATTTGTGAGCACCAAACCAAAGGATCACCAACCCCTCTTATGTATAAAATAAAACTATCTCTTAATGTTTCTTTCTCAATAAATGATAGAATTATACAATATCTCTTTATCTTCTCTCATCTTTTCTTAAATAAAAAAACTTCAAACCATGCACTCTCTTACACATCACAAATGGCTTCTCAAGCATTTATTTATAGCTTTCCAAAAGATCTTTGGCATTCACCCTTTGTGACCCTTCACTCCTCATGGAAATTGGCACAAAAATTGTATGACCCTTCGAATCCTTTCATTTGAAAAGTCACATGGTGACCCTTCATGAGAAAATGTATCCTTTCCCCTTTTGTCTTTACCTTTGTGACCTTTTAAATTCCTTAAGGTGACTCTTCATGGAAAAAATTTCTCTTCCTATTTTATCTTTACTTGGTGACCCTTTGAATTCTTCAAGGTGACCCTTCATGGGAAAATACATCCTTTCCCTCTTTTATCTTTTCCTCATGACTCTTTGACTTCCTCATGGGCTCTCATTTTGACTTTATGGAACCAAAAATATATTCATTAATATTACATAAATATCAACACATTTAGCCAAAATATGAATAATAAAAAAACACCTTTAGATAATAAATGCTATGGGGCCTTCATCACCAACAATGTTAGACCTTTGACATTAATGATAATATTTCCAACATAAATTAGTTCTCATGTTCTGAATTTCATGTTTAGAAATCTCTTGTCCATAGCCATTCCTAGTGTCTATGATTATCATCTATTTATAATATCCAAAGAGGGTTTTCTTGAAGTTTGAGATGGATTAATTAGGGACTTGTCTAGGTTGATTAGCAGGATAGCAAGATTCATTAGCATTATCATAGGATTGGTATGGGTCACCATACTACTGGTTAGGCTTTGTATATGGTTGATAATGTTTATCATAACACTGATAGAGATCATGGTAGGGATAATATGGATCATGAGGAAGGTAAAAGCCATGTTCTTGATCATAAGGATCATGAGAAACTTGATAAGGTTCATCATAACTTTGATAGAACTCTTGTTAAGGTTGATTAGGCTCATATGGATCATGAAGATCATGCTAGAGCTACAGATAAGGAGGTGAATGATAGGGGTATTCACCATAGTTGTTCATACCAACCTCATAATTCAAATGAGATGCAAGAATTGATTAAAATTCTTAATGAAACATACCTGGGCTGATTATAACCAGAAGCATTGACTCAAAGTCATCATTGGTATTATCTTACTTACATCTAAAATCTGATTAGAAGAAAGACACACCAATAATATTTACACTCTTTTGGATCTTAGTCCCACTGGGCATGCCACAAACTATTATATCATCAATTTTCACCCTTGGAGAGGGTTCTTTAGGTCCTTTCCAACTGAGCTATAATATTGGGACAACCCCAGGCTGTGTGTAACCTATGGTGGGGTTAAATCTATAGATAAGGTTAGACTCCTCTTAATTCTCACCTAAACTAATGCTTGCAAAATGAAAATGGTTAGAAGTGGGAAAGGGGGATCTTAAGAAGGCTAAAAGGTGATGTACCAAATAATATGGACACTCACATAATCTTGAACCCACACTAGATCAACATAAGACAAATATAGCTCACATAACCTCACAATATTGATAATTACATAAGTATTTCATAGAAGAGGTTTAGATAGAACACTAATCTAGACCTGTAATATCTTGAAAACACCTTAAAAGAGGAAATCAAAAGGACAATAAACTAGGAAGATTATCCTTCATGAATTTATTATGCACAAGAATACTAAGCACTAGTCAAAGGCAAGAGATAGAGAAAGAGTTATTCTTGTTACTTCAAGAGGTAGTTATTAAAATATTTTGATAGGGTTTAGCCTTATCAAATGAGCATAATTTTTGGAGAGTCTCAATGAGTATCCTTATCCTCAAAAAGATCATAATTCTAAAATCTAAGAACCCTTATAATGGAAAAGAGAATGTGAGCTATAGGATAAAAAAGAGAGGAAAGAGGGAATATGCATCAGACAATAAGCTACCACCTTTCAATGCATGCTCTACCATTATTTTTTCTAATAAGTACTAGTCCATCATCACAAGATAAACTAATTTTCTCTAATATTTTTCAATTTCTTCTTATTAGTTGAGAGACCTACACTTGAAGATAAGGCTTTACTTTTTAGATGATGAGTCATTATACTTTCAAGGAGAAAATATCTCCAAAGGCTCTGATCAGCATTGAATGTTCTACTATGCTCTCCAATTCCCAAGTCCCTTTTTATCTATCCTCCATGCCACCTTCCACTTGATTTCACATAAGGACAAAGTCCTCATACCTTAAATCTGATAGAGTCATGCCATGTCTACTATAGGTATATGTATGTTCCTATTAAACTACGAATGATTTGACTATCATATCTATACCTTAGTGTGCCCTTTACTACAAATCATGAACATGGATCTACTATAGACTCAAAACCAATCTCCTTTATTGGTTTTCATATAGTCAATATATCCACCTAGACATACCTATAATGTTTGAATGGCTAATATCTTTATTTTATTTATGTTAGGTCTAAAAAGACCTATTTTATCTATTTTGATCATAGAAACTAAGGTCTCATTACACACATGGACCCTTTTTATATAACAAACACAATCATGAAATAATCCTTCATCTTAGAGAGTAGGGTCAATAGGTTATAAACCTTTAGACTAGGATCTAGACTAAGCTTTAATGGTGACCTCAGGTTCAAAAAATTCACCTCGGCTCCACCTAGATCATATATATATATATATCTTGGTTATATGTATTTTCTTTACCTAGGTCAAAAATTACTTCTTTGATCTCCATAAAAAATGTCATAGGCTCATCTTTACTTATTGGTTATTGGTTATTGACTTCGCTTATTGACATATTTACCCATATCACACCTTCATATCTAGATGTATGATTGAATGTGATCCCTTGATCTTGTTGGGACCCACCATTTGAACTCAAATGGCTAATTCATGAGGCCTAAAATTGACATTTGCATTCCCATTTTTTATGTTTTCATGAACGTATTTGACATCTACATGATTGTCATAATTTAAACCTTAATGGTTTTTGGTCATGAATTAAATTTTATTTACACATGACCATCATTAACATTCATAAACCCATCATTTATGTCTATGAGCCCATCAAAATTTACACCCCAGTAGTTTTTTACCAATTTTTATTTTCACATCCGTGCGCTCATCATTTACATTTGAGACTATCAATTACATCTGAGAGACCATCATAATTTGAAATATAATGGTTTTTTACATGGTTTATTTTGATATCCACATGATCATCTTCATCTACTTATTTAATTTTGAAGGCTTATATCTAGAATTAGAAAAAACATGAAGGCATTAAATTTTTAGGGGATTATCTTGACCTTAAGAGAAACATTTCTATGTGGCCCTTTAGTTCTAGCATGCTTAATAAAACTTTATAAAATGCACAAGTAACCAACCTATTCATTTCTACATGATGTCCTCATGATGTTATAGCTCTTCATAGCTTGTGCAAGTCATCTTTTGATCCTTCAAAGCTCTAGAATTTTTCTCATCTATTCAATCTAAGCAAAATCTTGGTATGTGGGCGAAAATTGGAAAACACTTACATTGAAGATGAACCCATTAAGCCTCAATCTCTCCCTTGGACAAGGTGATTTATAAGAGGTTATTGTGGTATGTAAGGATGACAAAGACAAATTAGATCTAGGCTACATAACCCATTGATGCATCCAAAAGACATCTCCATAAGATAAGATCCATATCTCCAAAGAAAGTATGGAACCCTAAGATCTACTTCTGAAGTAGAATGGTCAATAAGTAGATATTCATTTACATTTACTTTTTATTCACTTCTTTCTTATAAAATGGTAGGAAATGAACTTTTTTATATAGGAGGATTGTACTGTAAATCCTTTTTAAAATGTTGGATGATAGGGTCAACCCAGTTGACCTTGTATAATTCTAGACAATAATTCACTAGGTCATGAACTAGTTGGCCAAAGGTCAAAGTAGCTTCTAAGTGAAAATAACCCAAAATTGTATAGGTTTGAACTAGTTGACCCTATATATTTGACTAAAAAAATGGGATTTAGGTAAGGAAAAGGAGGATAAAGTGTATAAAAAGTCTGTAATGGGTTCAACTAAGAATAAGAAGCTAAGGGTAAATGGTTTTAAGAGACAAGTATGTAGATAACATCTAGCAAAAGGGACAACAATCTTAAAAAGCACCAATGGTCTACCCACCCCTTTCCTAGTGTACCCCTTAAGGTGTGCACTTAGAGAGATTGAGACTTGATGGGTTCCTACAAGATATAAAGTGTGAGTAATCGATAAAAGTTTGAAAATAGTGTGTATAAACCTTGCATGTACTTTTCAGATTTTGCATGTTCTTCAATTGGGTGTGTAGATTTTTGTTAACTACATCTATTCCAAGAGAAATTTTTATAAATATGGGTACTATGGCATAACCAATTTATCTTTTTATTGTTAGGATAATTTATTATACATTTTTTATAGATTATCTACATGTTGTAACATGGAGAATGAGAATAGATTGAAGATTTGCCTTTTTATCTATGTTATAACTATGTATGCAAGGTTATTTATAAAATATGTGTATTATTTAATGCTTATTTCAGTCACAAATTTTCATTTATGGTATTATTTTACCCTTTTGAAAGATTTTTTGATTAAAAATAAAGAATCTTGTCCTTTGTATGAGAAATACCCAATATTGCCTTTGGTTTCACATTTGCGTGATTTTGTGCTCAAATAAATTTCAATATATTTATTGCTCTACTTTGTTCATTCAAAAAAAGCATTAAAATCCACTATAAATGTTTGGTGTAATCACCATTTCTAATTTTTCAATTTTATTTTGAAAACTCTTTTCCCTTAATCAAACCCTAGTTTAGAAGCAAGATCACTAAGAAGAACTTTCACATGAGTTAGTAGTTTATCAGTTGCACCAAATTTAGTGAAAAGAAGTCAGCCTTCTCTATAGGTTCACCTAAAGTAATGAAGGTCCTACAGCTTGGAGGTGATCCCATTGTATCATTGGATTTTTTCACAATGAGCTATAACATCAAGATGTGTGCAAAATATATATGATAACAATAAGATATCCAAGAAACTTTTCTTTTGATCTTGGAGAAAGATTATTTACAAGTTAGATGTAGTTAGTTTACCTTTCCTCAAAGTGTTGTCTTAAAACATTAGCTTTATTTTATTTTATTTCAAATAAGTTCTTTTCTAGAACATATGTTTCTTAGTCTAGTTTCCTTGCTTTGTTGTCTATTATTTTCCCATCTTTAAGGAGTAAGAAGATATCTTATTTGGAGTCAAGAGTTGTGGTCATTGGTAAAATTCTAATCATGATTGTTTCAGAGTCTAAGAGTGATATCATGAGTTCAAAAGAGATTTTAATTATCTCATTATCAAGTATAGGAGGCATGCATCCTAGTTAAGTCACCAAAATGTTGACAATTTTGACCTCACAAGTCAATTTATCACCCCTATTATTTAAAACTTTACTTATTACATCATTTGCCCTATTAATTGGTATTTTGGTCTTGTAATTTCCTTGAAATAATTATTGACCATTTTGACAAGCCAAAATGGGTCAACCCCCTATAGTTAAAAAAATTGATATAGGTGTATAATAAAATATTTTAGGGTGTTTCACACTCTATTTGATGTCATTTCATATGTTTTAGCCTTGGTCTTGGTCTAGTTTAATCCTTATGTCTTTTTGTGTCATTTAGGGGTCGTAAATGAGTATTAAATTAAGTTGCATGATTTTCAAGGTGTCCAAGTGTTATATTTTTCCTTCCAACATCCAATATGTTATATTCCCTATCTATAATGTTAGTCTTATATGAAACATGCAAGTGATAACTAAAAATTAAGAAAATAACTTCAAAATAAAGAGTTTTAAGAGGTGTATGGTCTATAAGAGAAAGTGGCACATGGAAGAAGGTTTTGGGATGAATCTTTAGGTTCTTTAAACCCATTTCCATGCTTTAAATGCTTTGGAAGTGCCAAATTTTAGCTAAAACCATTCTTCTCTCCCATCGCTTCACCATCCACATGAAAATGGTTAATAGGTTTTCAGTTGATATGGCTAGTTGGAGAACTTCTAGGTCAAATTCCTTTGGGAGGTGATATTAAACTTTTTCATCTTAACTTTCATGCTTGGAGTGTAGAGAATGGTGTCCTATTCTTTATGAACCATCTATAACAAGTTGACTATTTTTTCTGCTTATTATTTCCCATACCCTATAAGTTTTGCTCTTATTTGAACCATTCCATATAGATCAATTAGTGATTTGCCTCCAGATGATGTTGAATATCTCCTCTCATGTCCCTCATTCTTAGTTTCATGTTTGGAAAGGATTTGTTATCTCAAATAGATCATATCACAAGAAGGTGTTGATAATGAACTTGCAATCAAATCTCACCATTTGTAGAAGGTGTATTTATATGAAATTGATTCAATCCAATGTATCATGATGTTTCAACAATTTTAGAGGTCATGGTAGTATCTTTATTTTAAATATCCATTCTCTAAGGCTACTATCATAGAGGTTGTAGTTCAGCATGAAACACAGTCAGCTCCTAGTTCATTCTCACTTAGATTCATGGCATATAAGGGCCCTAAACACATTCATGTAAGTATGATGGAAGTTTATAATATATTTAATATCCTTTTGGAACATGATATAGTAAATTAAGCATTTAAATAGAATAAAAGGTACTATATTAGTCATATGTAACACTCACACACAGTCAACCATGAATGTTCACCTATAAGTGCCATGGACAGAGAGTGTCACATTAGAATGGAGTTATTTTAACTTGTTCCAAGTCCTCAAAATTTTAATGGATCCATTTTTTCATTGTTATAAGGTACAAGACTTGTTAAAGGCTCATACACCATGTGTATTATATATGTTTACATTCACTTCCCTATTTGCAACTTCATCAACACCTAAAGGAGGTTGAGGACATTAGAAGGGAGGATTTGAAGCTTATCTCAACCCTTAAAATTTGTAAGGATGTATTGAGATACTTTGAAAGGATCTAAACTTCATTGAATTCTCACTTACCATGCTTAATACGCATAGTTTTACTCACTACCTATACACATGGAAATATCCACTTATAAGTGGCACCATAAAGACCTAAAATGCTCCATAGGGGAGATTGAAACATGTTTTGAAGCCTTATTTAAGTCTCAATATGTTAGGGAAACTATGAAAATCATTCTTGAAGTGTTAAGTTAGAAAATAAGAGTGAAAACCCACTTCAAGAGTTGATGATTATGAACTCAGGGACAAAATCCCTAAAAACACAAAATAGAAGCCTAAGCCATTCTATTGAAGCCATGCAACAATGTTACAAAGGGTTTAGATACAAAGTGATGTATGGTGATGCAAAGTGATAATACTATATCCTTTCTTCCCTTAACCTCTCATGTTTATGTAAGATTTCCTCTTCTAGCAAGTCATATGAAGTGTGGTCAAGTGTATGGGTTTATATTTTAAGTGTATAATGAGACTTAGTGTTTATAACTAGCATATGGTTCACTTATCCTAGATAGCCTTCATACACTCATGTTACAATGTCTTAGGACTTGGAAGTTAGCTTGTATTCCTTGTTTCTCAGTGCAAGAAGTATAATGGTCATATAGAAATCATCTTAGTGTATCACCCCCTTAGATTAGTTTCATTTCATATAATTTATATCCCTTTTCCCCACAAGTAATCAACTAGTTTAGGTGATAAGCCCTTCAATATACATTTAGAGAGCTAGCCCTTAAACCTAGAGGCTCACTTCCACTATAGGTACACCCACATACCTAAAATTGTTCCAATGTTTCCCAACTCTATAAGAGGACTGAACACCCTCTTCTAAGGTGAAAGATTTGGTGACAGCAATTCTAGCACACGTAGTGGGACCAAGGTCTAAGAGAGTGGGAATATTGTTTGTGTGTCTTTCCTCTAATCAAATTTTAGAAGCAATCAAGTTAGTACTAATGGTGACTCTAAATGAAAACTTTGTTTATAAGCAGCCTAATTATATTTCATTGAATATTTTGATCAATTTTTGTATCTCATTTGACATAAGAGGTTGATATGTAAAGATATGGTGAATAACCCTATCACAAACATCTCTATTAGCCTTGTTATAAACCACATTTTAATCCTAAATAGTCATATCATAATGGATACCAATCATATGATCCAAGGTAACCCTATATTTCTCCATTTCCCTCTTTATATGGACACCATGTTATTAGATAGCCCTATGACAAAATATACTAAAAAACCTATCAATAAAATCCTCCCTATCAATCCAAATATGATCCCTATCACTCATAATATGATGTCTATCAACCTTAAGAGTAATCCTATGAGTCTTGTCATGAGGAATCAGATGATTCCATGGATTCTACACAAAGATACTACAAGACAAGGTATGAATTCCTAGAAACTCAAATCCAATAATATAGAGCTAGCCTTAATCCCCTATAACTACCCTCCTCCTCCTCCATCAACCCTATCTCATGTCTAATCCTTCTTGGCACTCATACCAAAGTTATTAGATATTGAAGACAATATGGGAACATGAGATAATGAGTTTGATGTGCTTCTTAACCATCTCATATAATGGTTAAGAAGTGTTGTCCAAATATGTATGAGTGCATGGGATGTGGTTGAAGATGAAATTCAATGGCATATTAAAGAACAAATGGACTTGGAAAATAAGTTCCTTCAATTATCAATAGATAGGCTAAATATGTGGGAAGACAAAAGACCTAAAAATGAACATGTTGTTATTGAAGAGAGTCAAGGAATCTATTGACAAGATGTAACTCCTACTTATGTAAGTATTTTTTTGTCTAATCATCCTAGGAAATCACTTCCCCATGAGCTTACTAGTGCATTCCTCTTTCCTAAATCCACTCACAAGCCCTCTACTACCCCTCACATTCCATCTCCAATTCATGAACCTTACACTACACCTCATATTCCATCAACCTTCCATCTCACCCTTTATTTTAAAAGAACCCATCTCGAGGGAAGTAAGTGAAGAGGAAAGAGCCCAAGTCATAGTTGATCAAAAAGATGTTAAGAGTGACTATGAGGAAGAGATCACCATAAGGACTCCCCTTGGTGAACATAAGGGAAACTTAACCTTTTTGAATGAGGAGAAACATATTGAATACTCTTTTGTAGTTATCCTTGAGGAATATGGCCAAGAATTGAATAAAGAGGTATTTGAAGAAGATTCCATATCTGATCATGAAGTGATGGATGACCATATCAAGTATGAAGTGGAGTGTACTATTGAGGGTGAAGGTCAAGTCACTCCTCAAGAAGTTAAAATCCTAAAAGATTCTCATGATACCAGGGTAGAACATATATCTCTTAGAGTTGACTCAATACTTGTATCTAATTTTAAATCACACTTAGATTCATTTGATCATGAAGAACATCAACTTTATGACCTCACACATCAAGAAGAGAAGATTGAAGAATTAGTGGTTTTCTAGGTAACAAAGAGAGTGAAGATGATTGGTAGACACAAATGAAGATTTTTTAGGAGCTTGAAGATATTTTCTAAGTTGATGGTTAAGTACTATAGAAGGTGGAGAAAATTTTTCTCATAAATAAAAATAACCAAGATTGGGTGGACTATGTAGAGCTCCTTGATGAGATTGAAGAACTTCTAGTTGAAAGGAGATCTAATCTTATTTAGAGAACCATGGAGATCAATAAGGTATGTCTTGTTGAACCATAATTAGAGGTCATATTTGAGAATCCATATGAAAAATTTGAGGCTATTTGGATGCAAGAAGAGTTCATTTCCATAACTAAACTATTAGAGCTACTTGGTTCTCATTTAACACCATGCCAATGAAGTTAGAAAACACCATGAATAATATGGAGGAATCAATACGTAGGGTCAAAAAGATACATGTTTCATTAAATAATAATATCATGAAACAAGAGAGGTTTCAAACCTATCCTTTGATCTTGGAGGAAGTTTTCATTTTAGGTTAGTTAGTATTTGAGTTAGTTAGTTTGGTTTGTGTGTGTGTGTGTTCCATAACTGCTCATGAAGCATAAGTGTGATTTTCTTTAGTTTTTTGTTTTATGCAATAAAAAATTCATCATATCTATGAATTAATCCTAAATTAGATAAGATAGATCATACCTACACTTTTGATTGGGGATACACTTATTAAGCAGTAGCATGACCAATATGGGGATCTACTAAACTCGATTAGGGGATCACTTGTATCGCTTGTCACAACACATCATGCTAGAAAGGGTTATAAATCCTATATTATAACACAATTTTACAACCCTAATGGATTCCTAAGGTTTAAAACATTCACTTATACTAATAGTAAAAAAGTAAAAATATAATATAGTGTACACCAAAGCTTGTCACTTAAAGTGGGGAGATAGAAATAATAAAACAAATATGTATAGGGAAATTAAATTAAATTAAGTATTAGTACCACCCTAATACATAAAATATTAAAGATAGCATTATTTAATCCAACACTTATGCTACTTCTATCTACTAAAAGAGAGGAGAACAAAGTTAGAATATACTTACCTGAATGTGAACCCATCGAGACTCAATCTCTCCCTTGGAAAAAGGGGCTTCATAAGAGGTTGTTGTGGTTTGTACGGATCAATAATAAAGGCCAAAGCATCCAAGAATTATCCAAAATACTAGATTCCCCAAATAAAAAGACTAAGCTAAGTCTCCTCAAGTAGAATGGTGGAAGAGTAGATTGTGAAGAAGCACCAGTAAATAATAACTCTTGATTACACATATGAATAATGATTGAAATGATCTTGTATATATAGGTAGATCTTACCATAAATATTTTCAATAACATCAGCTATATAGGGTCGATCTAGTCAACCTAGTGTCTTTTTGGGGATAATTTACCAAGTCTAAGCTAGGTCAGCTAAAGGGATAACAAGATAAGAAAGTAAAGAATACCCTTAAACTATATTGGGTCAACCTAGTTGACCTAGTACAACTAACAATCCAAAAGGATTTTAAGACAAGAAAAGGATGAATGGAAGAGGAAAAGTCTAGAGGAATACTCAAGGGAGGAGAAGTAGCCTAGGGAAAGGTTTTGGGATTTTATTGGATTGGTATTTGGGGAAAAAAGGGACAAAAAATTTATGAAGCATCAAAGGTCTACCTACCCATTTCTTATTTTACCCCTTAGGGCATTCACTAATAGATATTAAGTCTCAATGAGTTCTTACAAAATGTAAAGCATCAATAACCAGTAAAAATTTAAAAATATTATGTGTATACATATGTTCCATTGTAAGCTCATCTCATTTCACTAAGGTGTAATAGTGGATGGTGCTTCAAGAAAGAACATACAAACACACATAATGTTGATGCTAAAAAAAATTGTAGTATTTTAAGGTAAAAATAACTAAAAGTAAATAATTGAAAGGGAAACTAATCTAAAAGGTAAATAACTAAAAATTAAATGCAATGCATACCTTGATTTACATTTATCATGGGATGGTTTTATATTATGTTTTTATTTTTTATTATTTATGGAATAGAGACTACTTTTGACAAACCCAAGAATACAAAACTAAAGAGCAAAAACAAACAAACATAGGAAAAGCAAAGATAGCTGGTGTTATGAGGATGGGATGTACTTGGGAAATTTGGCAAGATAGGGTGATAGGTGATATGTTAGACCAAATGACCAATTCAAAAAATAAAACTAAATTAGGTAATCAAAAATCCAAGGCTACTAAAGACCAAAAAACTCAAACAAGCTATCCTTAAGTAAGAAAGGCAAACTCACCAAGTCAAACCAAGGACTCGTGTTAAACAAGATGGTAAAAAAAATGAAAAAAAATATGGTACAAGACTAAACAAAATGGTAAAACAACATTGATGAGTAGGCATCAATAATCCACATCTCACTCAATAATGGAAAAAGGTTCATAAAAGGTAAAATAACATTATCAAGTGAGAAGTAACAAGCCAACCACACTCAACAATGAAAAAAGGGTGAGAACTTAGGTGTCCATATTTTCAAGACAAAAAAATAATGATAAATGGAAAAAGGAAAGTAAAGTAAGTTTAGTAAATGTAAAATCATGGTGTAAAGAAAGAATAAATCCATAGTTGCTCAAAACATGTTTTTCTCTAAGGATAGATAAAGCTAAAACAAAGTAGTTCTAGCATGTTTTTAAGAGATAAAGAAGAAGGGAAAAATTATTTGGAATCATAATTTTTCTATCAAGGGGGGAAAATGAAATGGTTTGAGGGGAGAATTAAGTAAAAACCAAGGTATAGGAACTCTTTATCAAATTTAAGACACTCAAATTAAGTTTTTCAAAATAAGAGGACTTTTAACTTTAAGGACTACGAAGAACTTATCTTAGAGACACTAGTATTGGGTCAAAAAATAGAGTATATAGATCATCCCATGAATGCTATATGCATGAAAATTAAAATAGACCTACCTCCCCATGGCATGTTCCCCATTCTTCAAGACCCCTTATAGAGCCATCGATCTACTACGAAGATTGGGTACTTGCATGAGAAAATAGGTAACACCATAAAGTTTTTTGAAATCCCTTATTCCAATATAATATCCTACCATAACCCAAAGGACTTTGGATTTATTTGAAGCTAACTGTGGAGTTTGATCTTTGATTGGAGATAGATGTTCTTAGAATCATGTCTTTGGTGTGAATTTGACTTTTTAAATTTATATGTTTCCTTTTAGATATCATTTCCTTTTGATTCAAATGATTTGTCTTTTAACATTCTTGATGCCTTTTTCTATTCCTTCTCCATACAAATTTGGAAAACCAAACATGGGTTCTAAAGATGACTTTCATTGGAAAAATTGGGACAAGGTGATAAAAGAGATAAGCTTCAAAGAGCATGGGGTCTAAGAGTCTCATAAATCTAGGTGAAATAATAAATTTATATTGAATTCATCCTTGTTTTACCTAATACAGAGATGAAAGGAAGGGGAAAATCAAGAGGAGTGACACATATAATAATTTGAATTACTTCAAATTACAAAAAATGTGATAAAGGGAAAAAAGAGGGATACAATGATAGTAAAGGGTGATTCCTTATCATAAGAAAGAGGGAAATGGAGGAAAACATGCTAACATGGATTATTGTGAAAATTTCATCTAGCAAGAGAAATAAAAGCTAAATTTTGAGAACAAAGATGAAGAACATAAAAAAAAGATAATTTTATGAGGATGGTCGGGTCCTATCCATGGTCTTACAAAGTAACTCATAAAAGAGAGACCCATGAGGGTGTCAACAAGCAAGATAAAAGCAAGGTGAGGGAGTCTTGTTACAAAGTGAATCACATAATAAGAACCCAAAAGATACTAAAATAGTATTGGAAAGAAACAACAAGAAAAATAAATGATTAAAAGAAGGTGGTTTTGTGAGGAATATCAGGTCCTTTCCATGGTCTTACAAAGTAACTCACAAAATAAAACCCAAGGTGTTAGGATAAAATAAAACACATATTTATCCTCAAATCACATACAAGAGAAACTATGAAATGAATCAATTAAACAAACAAAAAGTAATCATAAACATGTACAAAATAAGAGACACCAAATTTAACGTGGTTTACCCAAGATGGGCTACATCCACCAAACTTGTCTAGTATATTATTTCCATCAATACAAGGGAGAAACAAATCGTACAAAAAAACTTGTTACACCTCTCTACCTTCTCTACCTCCTCTCTGTGTACAATCTATTTATTTTTCATCTCAGCCATGTATCAATACATTTTAGGGAAAAAAAATCTAAACATAACCTCTACCATCATATCTAGAAACCTTTAATCAATGGCCTAGATTGACTACAAAATTACAATTTGACAAGGTAATTTTAATAAAAATTTTACCTCAGACCCCACAAGGGGGGTTTCCCCCATTGCAACCCCCCATGACATTAGGGATATGTAGAATAGGATCCAAAACCTAGTTGAAATAACATCATAATTTTAACTTCTGGTCTTAGAAAATAATTAGGCTCCACACCTAACACAAGGGGTACAAAAAATAAGAGAAAATACAATAAGATAAAGAAGACTATGGTACATAAATAAACCAAAAGACCAAAAGAAATGATTAAAGGTTTGACAAAGAAAGAAAACTACTATAGAGGGAAAGACCCATGCTTAAGTAACTTGAAAAAATTGTTAGATAGATATAGATATAAAACATGACAAGAAGTAAATGTTTAGGCAATGTAATTTTTAAGGATCTAAGCATTGGTGGGCTCTTTGAAAACATGGCCTTTATTAGTTTGAAGATGGTACATGCTTGGACCAAGAATGTCTTAAACTAAATATGGGCCCCATCATTTTTGGGCATATCTACATTCTTTATGATGGGTGTAATCTAATTTAAGGACAAGATCACCAACATTAAAAGTGTGGACTTTAACATATTTTTTATGTTATTGGGAGATGCAAGCCTTATATTGGTAGATATGATGCAAGGCAAAAACATGATCTTTATCAATAATATCAAGGGCATGAAGGTGATATTCACGTAATTCTTCATTGATAATAATTCCATGAAGAGATATACAAAGAGAGGTAATCTCAACTTCTAAAGGAAGAACTGACTCAAAACTATAAACTAGAAAAAATGAAGTTACCTAAGTGGTAGTGCATATGCTAGTCTGATACGCTGAAAGTGTAGGGTAAATATGAATATGCCAATCCATGTGGGTTTCAAGAATTATATTTTGGATAATTTTATTGATAATTTTATTAGTGGCCTCATCTTGACCATTGTATTGCGGATGATAAGGCATGGAAAACTTGTGATTGATCTTGAATTTGTTAAAAAGTTGTTTAACATGTTTCTTTTTGAAATTACCACCATTATCAAAAATGATGGTATGGTGAATGCCAAAGTGGAAAATAATTTGATTAAGAATAAATTTTGAAATGGTAGGACTAGTGACATTAACAATGGGCATGGATTCTACCCACTTGGTAAAATATTAGATAGTAGTGATGATAAAGACATGTCCATCTTGGGAGTGAGGAAGTTTACCAATGAGATTGAATCCCCACATGGAAAATGGCCACAAAGAATCGATAGTTTTGATTTTAGTAGGAGGTAAATAGATAAGATCATCATGAAGCTGATAAGGAGTGTAATTTTTAGCATATTCAATTACATCCTTTTAAATAGTAGGCCAAAATTAACCCATACATAGGAATTTGCATGTTGTATCATATCTACTATAATAACCACTAAAAATGTCTCCATGTGCTTTTTCAATAAGAGGAGGGACCACATCTTGCATGACACAATAGAGCAAGGTACCTTTATTTTTATGATAGTAAAGTATGTTGTTTCAAAATACATACTTGAAATCTTGTTTATGATTACATGTATTTTCATAAAAATCTAAATTAGGAGGACAAATTTGGTGTTCTAAGAATTTAATGATATCTTTATACCAAGGGGTTTGTCTAATGGTAACAACCTCAATATGATAGATAATTGAATCTAATGGTAGAGTTGAAGATGGATGTTTTCTTATTTGTATAAGAAAATAAGGATTAGAAAGAACTTGATGTGGTTAAAATAGAGAAGTTTAAGAGGCAAGAGAGTCAGCAATGCAATTTTGATCTCTAGGAATAGGCACAATAGTGAAAGAGATAAAATCCTTAGTGAGAGCGGTTGAAATTTTATGATAGGTAATAAGGTTCTCACTTTTACATTTATAGTCACCACTAACTTGATGAAAAATAATTTGAGAATCACCTAAATCATGAAGGTATTGTATGTCTAAATCAAGAGTAGATCTTATGCCTAAGATAAGAGATTCGTACTTGGCCATATTATTTTTGACATAAAAAGTGAAACAAAAATCTAAAGGAATGATCTTACTGAGAGGACTTCTGATAATGCAACCTATCCTAGCTGCTTGAAGGAATTTATCACCATCAAAGTGGAAGGTCCAAGTATCCTCATGTAAGTCAACATTGATTTTAGGGATCTCCTCAATAACTAACTTTGGTTTAGTAATACCAGAGGGAGTGTAATATTATTCAATATTATTAGATTCAAGATCACTGATAAAGCTATGAAAATAATCTTTAAGAGAGATAGCTTGATTAAGACCTTCAATATAAATGATATTGTCATCTAGAAGGTCATCTTGAAGGGAAGAAGAATCTATAATAGGAGCTATAAGTTTCCCTTTAAAATATTTCTAAGTGATGATGTGAAGATTGAATTCCATAAGGAGGACCATCCATTTTCCAATTCTATCTCTAGGAAGAAAGGCTTTGGAGAAGAAATGATGAAGGGGGTTAGAATTAACAATGACATAAGTAGTTTGGTAAAACATATAATGATGAATCTTTTTAGCCAAAAAATAGATAGCAAGGCAATCATGCTCAATTTTGATATAACATGTTTCATAGTTTATTAGGCCTCAACTAACGTAGTAGATAACATACTCTCCTCCGATATCATTTTGTTGGGCAAGCATTGCCCCAACTGAAATAGGTATGGAAGAAGTCTATAGAATCAAAGGTTTATCATTATAAGGAGGATGAAGTGTAGGTGGATGAAGCAAATATTCTTTCATGTTATCAAAGGCTTTTTGACATGGATATATCCATTCTAAATTAGTACTTTTCTTGAGAAGGTAAATGATGGAGTTAATTTGATATGCCATTTCAAGGATGAATGGTCTAATTACCACAAGCTTGACTAAATAAGTATGAATTTTAGGAATATAATGAAGAATAGGAATTTTGATGATAGCACTAATTTTTATAAGATCAATGTTAATGTCATGGAGAGAGACTAATAATCCTAACAATTTTCTAGATGTGACTCCAAAGACACATTTGTAAGGATTAAGTCTAACTTTATATTTAAGGAGATAGTCAAAGATGAAAGTAAGATCAGAAAGATGATTCTTATGATGCTTCGATTTAGTAATAAGATCATCCACGTAGGTTTCAATAATTTTGTGAATGAGATCATGAAATATGTGAGTCATTGCATGTTGGTAAGTGGCTCTGACATTATTGACATCAAAGGGCATTTTGACATAGCAATAGGTGCCCTATTCCATGATTGAAGTAGTCTTGTGTTTGTCTTTGGGAGTGATATGAATATGATTGTATCCTAAAAAACCATTCATAAGAGATAACATTTCATAACCAACCATGGAATTGATGATGGCATATATTAAAGCTAAGGGGAAGCTATCCTTGGGATAAGCAAGTTTAAGGTTGGGAAAATCATTACAAATGTGAATAACCATAGTGAATTTCTTCTTAATGGGAATAATGTTGGACACCCATTTAGAATAATCCACTAGTTTGATAAATTTATCATTGATTAATTTGATGATTTCCTTATGACATAAAGTTAAAAATTAAAGTAAAAAATTTCTTTTTTTCGATTCGCAGACTTAGCATCAAGATAAGTAATGATGTTATGCACCATAATACTAGTTTTAATACAAGGCATGTCCTCATTTGACCAAGTGAAAGCTTCATGATATTTATCAAAGAATAAGCTAAAATTATCATATTCGATAGGTGAAATACCTCAAGAGACTATAATCAGTTGAGAATAATATGGGGTACCATATTCGATGTGAGTGGTTTCTTCAATAAGAATGGAATTACTATCTTGAAAGTGATATGGTGCATTAGGTAAGGCTGAAATTAGAATTTTTCTAGGATCAATGCTAGAAACAAAGTTGCTAAAGCAAGGAAATTTAGTTTTGAAATTTCCAAGCTTATGATGTTGTCAAAGAAGTTGAGGTTCTTGATCATGGAGTAACTCAAGAATAGCTTCATCACTAGACAAGGTAGGAAGAGGACCATAATATTCAACATTTACTTCAAGATCTAAAATTTGATTGCCATGGTGATCATATTTAGAATGAATCTAATGGACATCAGTTACATTGGCATCAAGCATAATTTCAAGAGTAGAAGAAGTAGATGGAACATAGAAGATTGTTATATCAATGGATTCAATGGTGGAAGAAGGATTGGATGCAATGATTGGATCCAAAGGTGTATGAACTTCTATAGTTTTGGAATGTATAATTTTTTCAACCACCCAAAGAGTATAAATAAGAGGAGGATTGATAGGAGGTACATGAACCTCAAAATATAAGGTATGATCCATGGAAATGGTATGCACATCCTTATTAAAAGGATGGATTTGGGCTAAAGTTTTTTGGTAATATTAGACATCCGAGTCTCTAGATTGATTTTGCGCCATGATATAGTTATCATCATATGTTGGAAAAATTGTACAAGATTGAGAATCAAGGGGAATTTCAAAAGGTGAAATACCATGATTGTTAAATGTATGAGGAGACATGATGAGAGGATCTTGAAATAATTTATCCAATCCAAAATCATTACAAGTGAAGGCATCTTCTGGTAAAGAAAGCTCCTAAGCATTGCATGGAGGGGAAAACTCAGTAATCTCATCAATAAGAAGAATAGTATGATATCTTGGTAATAGAGAAGGAGGAATCCATTACAAAATATATGGAGGTAGATTAGTAGTATTTTAATTGTGTTGCAATTCATTGGGCTCATCATCATTAAAATCCATAAGATTAACTTGTAGATTAGGACTCATGTTGATGAACTCAAGTAAAGGAGAATTGTTAATCTTAGGATTTTTAGGAATATGATATTAAGGTTTAGGATTAGGAAGTTGTATACTCCATGGATTGGGATTAGATTCAGGCTTGTACCATTTTCCATTATGTAAGAATTTAATACATTGACTACTAGAAGAATCAATGGCTTGCATTTGATGGGTCCATAGATGACCAAGAAGGATATTGAAAGAGAAAGGGAGATAAAGGACCATAAGCTTGGTTTAAATAATCTTATGTCTTATGGTTAATGGAAGCCAAATAAAACCAAGTAGATTTTGATTAGTCTTATGAAAACCATGACAAGTGAGACGGGTTTGCTTAAGATGATCTTTTTTATAAATAAGTTGTTGAATAAGCCACAAGGATGTGATATTAATACTAGAGCCTTCATCAACTAAGAATTTTTAGATAAGAGTGGTATTAATGTCTATTTTAATAAAAAGTAGCAAATCATTAGCACAAAAAATAGTTCCATCATTAATCATTTCCTCTTTAAGAAACTCAATGAAAGGTTTGGCTAAAGGACACGAGGTTTGAATGGTGTTGAAATTAGTAGGTTGAGAGTCAATAGAAGGTAATTATTCATCAAGGGAAGATGGATCTCCAATTTATTGAGGTTACTACATAAGAAATTTATGATGATAGGATAAGTGTGAACTAACTCCATTAGAGGTATCTTACAAGGCATAGAGTTGCATTTTTCAAGAAAATTCCAATGAAATTTAGAAGAACTAGCATGAGTTTTATATTGTAAATTAGTTTTGGAAGGTATAGATTTGGTTAGAGGACTAGAAAGATGAAGTTTTTCCTTGGGTGATTCTAAATCAATATTAGTGGTAGTAGTATCTTTAAGAAGTTATTCTTCTAAAGATGGATTTTTAGGCTTAGTAATGAGTTATTTGTGAGCCAGTTTATGATGATAATTAAATTTGGTAGTTTTGACATATTGATATTTATTATAATATTGATCATATCAAAATCTATGGCACAAACATCATTGACATGATCTTTATTATTAGAATAATATTTTTCGTTGTTGGAGGTAGAAGCTTTGAAAGTTTGTCATTTTTGGGAAGCAATAGTGTATTCTTGATGATGAAGATTGATTATAGATTCATGATTAAATGAATCACCAAACATATAAGAGAACAAATTTATTATTCCCACTACAAGATTCATGATAATTTCCAATGTCATCATGGAACCAACAAAATAGATTAGGGTCATGCCACTTAGGAGGAACAGTGGGATAGATATAAGGTTTCAAAGGTGGTAAAAATTGTTTCATTTGCTGAAATGAAAGAGGTGTATGAGAAGGTGAAGGAATATCAGTCTTGGCAACTCCTTATTTGGTTTGTAGAGCATTACTATTGATAACATTATATGTTTGGAAAGATCCTTAATAATTTTAGGATAAGGTTTGAATTGCTTCATAAAAAAATCTTGAAGCTTAGATTGTTCAAGATCTTCATTCAATGTTTGAAAATTAAAGGTTTGAACCTTATATTAGAGAGTAAGAGTTAAATCCATGATAAAGAGTTTAAATACGTTATCATCAATCATGTTATGATCATCTTTATGAGCTAAAGATTTCCAAATTTTAATAAATTCATGAGCTGATTTAGTGAGGGATTACTTAGCATTGATAAAGTGACTAAGACAATTTTCAAGTTGCCAAATAGAATGTTTTGGTAGTTGATTATACCATTCTAATACATCACCAATAAAATTTTTGACTAGGAGTTTAGTAGTGGTGAATGTATTAATCTGGATCCACTCTTTGTAAAGGTTTTCAAAGGATTTAAGAAATGAGGTAGGGTCCTTAGTCCCATCATATTTGATAGTTTGAGATATGTTACCAATATCAATGGAAATAATGAAGGGAGATAAAGGCTCATTTTGAATGATTTGAAGCATCTTGTTATTCATTATGGGTTGAGGAATAACATTACCTAAGGCATCCCTAAGAGGTGGAGGGATATAATTAGGATTAGCTTGAGGATGAATGGTTGGAGGTTGATTATCCACATTGATTAATTGTTGTTAAAGTTACATCATTTGGTTGGTATTATAATTTTATATAATTTTCATTTTTTGAATGACTCGAGATAAAATTTGGGTTGTATTAGGAGGTGAGTTGGTGTTTTTAGGATCACTCCCTTAATTGGTATTAGGGGGAGGATTTCTAGAAGAAGGATTAGTGGGATTATTAAGTAAACTTGTATCAATCACTCCCACATTAGTTTGAATATTTTGATAAGTTTCTTGGTAAGTATAAAAAGGATCAAATCCATCAACTTCATCTTGAAGTGTTATTTGTACCACATTGTAGTTCATAGATGAAGGAGGAGAAGAAGTGAACTAAGAGTGATGGTGCTCTTAGAAGGAAAAGAGAGGAAGAAGTGAACATCCCATATATTACCTAAATGGATTCAAGATATCCAAGAAGATTCTAATAAAAGATTTAATTTTGACTAAAGAGAGATGAACATAATTCAAAATTGGAAAGATAATGAGTTATATTGATAAATAAGGAAAGCATTAAATAGTACAAGGTTGACTAGGTCAATATAATATAGAAAATAGGGCCTATAAATTATACAGGGTCGATTGGGTCGATCTAGTATAGTGAATAGAGGTAGAAAAAAGATTAAAAAAAGAGTTGAAAACTATATAAGGTTAAATAAGTTGATGCAATATAATGAACATGGGATAAAAAAGATAAAGGATCAATTGGGTCAATCCAGTATAATATGCAGAGAAAAATAAAAATATGATAACAATTTATCAATTAAAACAATATATTTTTTGCAACTAATCTAGGAAAGTAAGAGATGAAAGGAAATAAATAATAAATTGGATCAACATTAGCCAATCTAATTGAGGCACACAAAATAAAATATTATAATAATGATAATTAATGTAAGTTTTTGCACACACCGTTAAATAAAAAGAAAGAAAACAACTTGAAAAGTAAAGCTAACTTGTTGGCCAACCAAATTTTTAATTAGATTATTAATAATGATTTTCATTGTGATTGGAAGTTATCTATAATCAAGGTATTATAAAGAAATATAAGGATGGTTTTAGGTAGTTTTGGTTGAAAGGGAATATAGTGGCAATGATACAGGCTTGGTATTAGGGCCTACCCCCTCACTTCACACACCATAACAATAAAGGTGTCAGGTACTTAGCCAAAATATACTATTAACCATGCTTTATACTTGACCAAAGCATCAAGTTAGCTCTCTCCTTGGTGATGAAATCCATGTAGGTTGGCCTAGGATAGACAAAATGCTAAAGTGCTTGTTTATGTTATGTGATTTGGTTGTGCATGCATAAAATATAAATAGTGAAACTAAGTGATTAATTAAAAATCACTTAATTATACTATATGCACTATTCTAAGCATGTAAACAATAAGAAAATAAATATGTGAGCTAATTAATAATATATATTATGTTAATTACAACTTTGAAACAAGGTATAGTTTTGACACTATATGCACAAAATATAGAACAAGGTCGATAGGGTCAAACCTATACTATGGAAGTAAAGTCTGAAAATAAACTGGGTTGACAATGTTGATCTAGTTATTTTAGACAACACAGAATATAGAATTGGGTCAGTAGTGTTGATTTAATTGACTGTACAAGGGAAGTTTTGAATAATAAAAACTATGAAAAGAAAGATAAAATAAATAAATAAAGAATTATAAAGGAACCTTGATAGATTAGAGATGCAATGAAGGAAGATTACTGATGAAGAACCTTGAAGTGTTCTTGAGAAACTTACAAACTAGGTCAACATAATCGATCAAGATATACAATAACCTACTAAAAAGTGCTGAAAATGTAAGGGTTTAAATGGGTCAACCTAGTAGGTTGAATTAGGTGTCTAAAAAGTTATAAACTTGTATTGGGTTGACTAGGTCAATCCAGTTGTCTATTCCTACAACCTAAGCACAAAGATAAAAAATGTGTTGACAAAATTGATCTAGTATGTCAAAATATATGATAAAAATGATGATCAAAATAAATTAAAAAGAAGTAAAAAGTGAACAAATCCTGGATGGGTTAGTTCACATTGAGTTCACTAGAATGTATGCAATCAAAAATGCATCATGTCTAGGATAAGATAGAGCATACCTACACTTCTGATTGGAGATACACTTATTAAGTGGGAGCATGACCAATATGGGGATCTTTTATCCCTAATTATGGGATCACTTGTATCACTTATCACAACACATCATTCTAGGAAGGTTTCCAATGCCTACAGTCTAACACAATCACAAAATAACCCTAATGGAGTCTTAAAATTTAAAATGTTTACTTATATTAATAGCATGAAAGTAAAATCTAATCTAGTGCACACCAAAGCTTGTGGCACAAAGTGGGGAGTTAGAAATAATAAAAAAAATATGTATAGGGAACTTCAATTAAAGTAAGTATGAGTAACACCTTAATATATAAAATATGAAAGATAGCATTATTCGATCCAACACTTATGCTACTTCTATCTACTAAAATAGAGGAGAACAAAGTTAGAATACACTTACCTAAATGTGAACACATTGAGACTCAATCTCTCCCTTGAAAAAAGGGTTTTTGAAAGAGGTTATTATGGTTTATAAGGATCACTAAGAAAGGCCAAAGCATCTAAGACTTAACCACAAGACTAGATTCTCCAAATAAGAAACCTAAGCTAATTCTCTTCACTTAGAATGGTGGAAGAGCAAATTGAGAAGAAGCACAAGTGAATAATAAATCTTGATTGCACATATGAATAATGACTGAAATGATCTTGTATATATAGGTAGATCTTACCCTAAATCCTTCTAGGAATGTTGGTTGTATAAGGTCAACCCAGTTGACCCAATGTGTTTTAAGGGATAATTTACCAAGTTTACGATAGGTTGGCCAAAGGGATAATAAGATAATAAAGTAAAAAATACCCATAAATTATACTAGGTCAACCTAGTTGACCTAGTAAAATTGATAGTTCAAAAGGAGTTTAAGACAAGAAAAAGATGAATGAAATAGGAAAAGTGTATGAAAAATAATAAAGGGAGGAGATGTAGCTTAGGGAAAGGTTTTGGGATATGGTTGGGTTGGTAATAATGTGGAAAAAAGTGACAATAATCTAAAAAATCACCAATGGTTTTCCCACCCCTTTCTTGGTGAACCAATTAGGGCATGCACTCAGAGAGATTGAGTCTCGATGGGTTCATGCAAGATGTAAAGTGTCAGTATTCAATAAAAAGATAAAAATATTATGTGTATATACTTATCTTTTGTGTTGATTCTTGTTAGTTTTTTTTGGTGTGTTGTAAAATGCATTTATGTGTCAAACTAGTGTATATGTGAATCCATAGCCTAATGGATAGGATTAGGCAACTGGTATTGGCATATTAAGCATACCACCCTTGGAAAATCACCAAGAATATTGACCATTTTGACCATAATTCAAAATGGGTCAAACTGATATAGTAAAAAATTGATATATGGGTATAATATAATGTTATAGAGTGTTTCATAGTCTATTTGATATCATTTCATATGTTTTAGCCTTGGTCATGGTCTAGTTTAATCCTTATGTCATTTAGGGGTCACAAATGAGCATTAAATGAAGTGGCATAGTTTTTAAGGTGTCTAAGTGTTATAGTTTCCCTTTTGATGTCCAATATTTTATATTCCCTATTAGGAATGCCATTATTGTCTAAAACTTGCAGGTGATAACTACAAATCAAGAAAATAACTACAAAACAAGGAGTTTCAAGAGGTGTATGGCCTATGAGAGAAAGTGGAACATAAGAGAAGGTTTTGGGATGACTCTTCAGCTTCATTAGACCCATTTAAATAGTTTACATGATTTTAAAGTTCCCAATTTGAGCTAAAACCATTCTAATCTCCCATAACTTCACCATGCACATGAAAATAGTTAATAGGTTTTTGGTTGGTACAGCTAGTTGGAGAACTTCCAAGTCAAATGCCTTTGGAGGGTGATATTAAACTTGGTAATATTAACTTTGATTCTTGGAGTGTATAAAATGGTGTCCTATTCTTTATGAACCATCCCTAACAAGTTAACTATGTTTTTCTGCTTACTGTTTCCCATACCCTATAATTTTTCTCTTCTTTGAACCATTTCATATAGATTAGTTGGTGATTTTTTCTCTATATGATGTTTATTATCTCCTCTCATATTACTCATACTTTTTTTAATGTTTGAAAATGATTTGATAGCTCAAACAACTCATTTTACAAGAAGGTGTTGATAGTGAACTTGTATTCAAATTTCACATTTGTAGAAGGTTTATTTCTCTATAATGGATTAAATCTAATGTAACATGATGTTTTAATCATTTAAAAGTCTATGTAAATATCATTTTTTCAAAGATTCAAACTCTAAGGTTAATATTGTTGACCATTTTGGTCATGCAGGCCAAAATCGATCTCCTTCTTCCCCTGTTATTCTGAGCCATTAGTCATGATTTTAAAGCCAAATTATGCAAACACCCATTTTCCCTTTGGAATAAATCATGTTCTTATAAAGGATTGATAGATCTAAAACCTATAGATTTCAATTTAGTATGGATCTTTTCACTTTGTGTAAATGCCTTAGACAAACTTTCAGTAAGGAAATGTGCTAGTAGGAATACGGGTCTCTTACAAAGCTCCGAAGGGTAAATGCCCTTGTGGAGGGCAGGCAGGTGTCGAATTGGGCTATTTTAAATAGGTTCTGAGGGACATATTGGGGTCTAAGTACCCTTACAAAGGGTAAGGAACCCTTGTGGAGGAATTAAAAGACAAGGCAAAAGAATGGTGAAGACAAAGGTTGAATTTTTTTGGGAAAAATGCTTGAAGGAATTCCTTCAGACATTTTGTCTGAATAAATTCACAAGGAAAATAAAAAAAAGGATTATCTTTTGAAAAAATTTCCATGGCAAAAATTCACAAGGTAAATCCTTCAGACAAAAATTCTAATTCAGACTTTTGTCTGAAGGAATTTTATCCGAAGATAAAACCCATCGAGACAAACAAGCGGCAAAATGAAGGAGAGATTTCCTTCAAACAAAATGTCTAAAGGAATTCCTTCAAACATTTTATCTGAAGGATTTAAAAAATTGAGGCAGTTTGAAGGACCCTAAAGGGTAGGTGCCCTTGTAGGGGACTCTCAGTGACCATGAAAGGGACCTTTCTCAAAGCCCGAAGGGACACCTTCCCTTTGGGAGGGTTCAAAGACTAAGCTCGGTCAAAGGAACACTTCAAAAGAAAGATAAGAGATAAGAAATTTAAAGGAGAGTTAAGCTGAAGGAATTGACCAAGGGATGATAGACCTAAAGATGTCAAAATTGAGCATTGTGAACTAGCTGTTGGAATCCAGACGTCTAATAACATCCTCATAGATGTCAAATTTAGGGCAATAGAATAACCGTTGGGTTTCAAATGGTGATGGGTGCATGAATGTCAAATTTATAGAAATGAAATAGCCATTGATATTTAAATTCTTGATCATGAACCTAAAGGAATTCAAAGGTCTTAGGGCCAAAAGAAAGAGCTTGCTAAGGAAAGAACCCAAGGAGCCAGTGAAGGATGATAAGATAGCCCCGAGAGCTCAAAGCAACGAAAAGACAAAGCCAGGAAGAGACAAAATAATGAGATATGGACAAAAAAACCCAAGTGTCAAAAGGGAGGCATTGGCATAAGGAGTTATTCCATCAATTGAAATAGTCTCTACTAAATGGTCATCAAGGAGCACAAATAGTAAATAGTATAGCCTATTTTTTCCTCATTTTACATTAATGGGCAGACAACCATGTGAATGTCTTGAAGAAGGGGTCTTGTTTGCAAAAAAAATGGTGTAGTCCATATTTTCACACATGACATTTAATATATTTTAAACACTAAAAGTCAAAACTAGTAGCTGACACAACATTCTCCTTCAACATTTCCTCTTCCCAATGCTCTCAACACACATGGGCCACTTGTAAAAAGAGTGCCAAAGTCTTTTCCAAAAGGGCACCATTGCTTCCTCTCTCTATATATATATTATAATCTCTCATTTGAGAAGGGATCTCTCAGCTTGTGAGGTGAAGCTCTATCAGAATATACCTTGAATAAAAAAGAAGCATTTTTGCCTCCATTTGAGCTTGCATTTTTGCATGTCTATGGCTTTGTCTTGTGTTTAGTCATTTTCCTTCATGCTTTCATAGAATGATTCTAGCATGTCAAGTTTATTGTGATTTCTTCTTTTGCAAGTTAGCTAGAAGTGTCCATAGTAGAGTATAGGTGCATGTGAACAGGTTGGCATAGTGTGTCTTAGAACACCTCTGGTAGTTCCTCCTCCTTGTATCTCCAGAGGACCCCTAGCTCACTGATGCAAAAGAATTTCTCATATCAAATGAAGTGTATATCAGCTTGTTCTTGGTGGAAAGTGTATGTTCAAGCTAAGTATATAAACCATTTTTGGTGCATCACCATTTAGTTTAGGTTCTATTTTCAGCAAGCCTTCTCTCTTTTCACCCCCCCCCCCCCCCCCCCACCCCATTATTAGCAATAGGAAATTTATGACCTCAAAGATGCATCAAATGGAGATATCCCTTATCTAGAGATTATCCCCTCAGTTTTGCTAGACCCATAGGTAAGAGAGGAGTCTCTATTGTGTCATGTGGAAGAGAGAAGCCCAACCTTCTCTCAAGGGTGCAATCCATAGTGTCAACAATTTTTGGCATGCCCAGTGGGACCAATTTTTTTAATCCAAAGAGTTTAAGAATTTTGGTGTGTTCTTCAGCCAACTAGCCTTTGGAGGATTTTTCATCAACACCAATGGTGACTCCAAGTTGAATCAACTAGTTAAGCAGTCCTAGTTCCATCAACAAATCATATTTTAGTATGTATAATTCCATTTCTCAGAACCATGGGTGTTGTGTTCCTTCATATAGTTTTGATTAAGATCAAGTTGTTCATGGAATCATCTCAAGCAACAAGGATGCATATGGTTATGAGTTTTACCCTTTGTAAGTTGGTGAAATATTTTGGGCTTTGCCTCTTCCTCCTTGTTTGAGCAAATCCTTGGCCAACCTGGGTATGATCCTTACCAGATTTGTGTTGATCCTTATCAGGTCTAATATGACCAGTCCCAGCCCTATCATGAGTTATACTAGTCTTGTGCCTAGTCTTTTCAATGTGTTACTTATCCTACTCAACCTAATATTTTTGCTAATCAGCCCATTTCCACATTCAAACAAGCACTATTGGGATATGAAAGGTATGTAGTGGAGCTTGACACTAGAAGGGGATGTGGTCAAGAAATTCTTGATCATTTCATCCATCAAGTGAGACATGCATTAGATCTAGTTAAGAGTGAATGGACTCCTATTAAAAGAGCTAATTGGTAAAAGCTTACAAGTGAGATACTGGATGTGAGTGGTTTGATTACATCTTTGGAAGAGAGGCTGAGTATTAATGAGAGGTAGCCTTAACAAGTCCATCAATTTGCATACCCACTACCCCAAGTTTCATATCAGCCATACGCAGTCCCTACTCATAATCCAAGTCAAGCCTATCAAAGTCCTTTCCCCAATCATGTTGAGGGGAATTTTGAAATAGTGAATCTTATGTTTAAAGTCAATCTTGATATGCAGATTGAGTTGGCAAATATTCACATGCAGTAGTCTATGTTGGTAGTAAGGGAAGTGGAATCCAAACCCTCGCTACCCTCTCACATCGCAACCCCATCACCCCAAAAGGAGACTTTTAGTCCTAAGATCATGATCTGGAGTAAAGTAGTTGAGTCATGGAGAAATAAGGAGGAGAAAGGCATTGTTCAAGAGTGTGAGGTATAAAATGAGGCTAGTCCTTCTCAAGTCCCTCCCACCATTCCTCAAGAAGCTTCTTATATTCCATGGCAGCATTCATGCACTCCCCATTTCCATGATGATTCCTATAAGCTCCAAGAAAGACTCTTTCAAGAGAATATAGCTAAGAAAATTATAGAATTGGAGTCTAGAATGAAGTTCCTCAACCAAAGTGTGATGGATGGTTTAGGCCAAGCAGAAGATCCTAAACACACCCTATCTACACTCCTTCAAGACAACTATCAGGCCACATCTGATATAGATGATGTGCTAGCTAAATGGAAGGAAGAGAATCATTTGATTTTAGCTCAAGGACTACCTCCTCTTCCACGTGAGTTTAACCATCAGCATTCTACTTCATCCCTTCTCAAGGAGGAACCTATTTTGTAGGAGGCAAGTGAAGAAGAGAGGATCTAATTTACAACTACCCAAGAGGCAAGTGAGTGACAATGAAGATTAAATCATCATGGATGCTCCTTTTTAATACATCATCAACAATGGAGAAGACACAGGTAATGCATACATGCAGATGTTCTAGAACTATGAAGAGGAAGGTAAGCATGGTGAGCTCTCTCCCCCCTTGTTTGATGAACTTCCTTTTTGCTTTGATGAGGAGGATGACCATGCCATGGAACCTGAGTTGGAGGAGAATTAGGAGCATGTCTGGGAACAACTAGAGACTCTAGTCTTTGAACAGGAAAAGGAGAGGTTTGTCCATCTTGAGGAAAGCTTTGAAGAAGAGAGCCTTGCACAAGAAGGTGATGTTCTGTGGGATGAGCAATCAGTCTGTGATCTCATTTTAGACATCACAATAGTTTCCCTTCTTTAAGAAATCCATGAACAAGTAGAATATGAGTTTGAAAGTGTCTTTAATGAGGTAGAAGGAGACAAGATAATCCATTATGCATATCAAAGGGCTTATGTTGATGAGCTAACAACCATTGATTTCTTGATGAAACACACTAGCATGAAGAACTAGCAGGAGGCAAGCTTCCAAGAACAAGAAGAATAAATATATGTTGGAATCATGTTTTCCCCTGATTCATTTGGATATGAGCCAATCAAGGTGGCAGGGAAGAAGAGCAAGTCACCAAATCTCCATTCTATTTAGCCACTTATCTGGTACTATAAGTTTTCTTGCCATGAAGGAGATTTAAGAAGATTTCCCTTTGATCCAGGAGGGAGGCAAATATACCTAATTAATTTTACATAGTATTTTGCTTTTAGATTTTCTTTCCCTATTTTCCCTAAGTGTTGTTTACACAGGTAGTGTTTTTTAGCCTTTGTTGTGTGTGTTTTCCTTTGTGTTTGGGGTAAAAGCTTCATGATTGATTCTGGGATCTCTCGAGGCCATTGCTAACTTTTTTTCAAGAAGTGTTTTGACTTTGTGCCCAATAGACTTTGAGGCTACTGGTTTCTTAAGCATAGCAAGCATGCTTCCCCTAGGAATCACCAATTTGTTAACCATTTTGGTCCTGTAGGCCAAAATCGGTCTCCTTCTTCCCCTGCTATTCTGAGCCATCAGTCATGATTTCAAAGCCAACTTCTACAAATGCCCATTTTCCCTTTGGAATAAATCATGTTCCTATAAAGGATTGATAGATCTAAAACCTATAGGTTTTAGTTTAGTATGGAGCTTTTCACTTTGTGAAAATGCCTTAGACAAACTTTTGACAAGGAAATGGGCTAGCAAGAATATGAGTCTCTTACAAAGCTTCGAAGGGTAAATGACCTTGCAGAGGGTAGGAAATTTCCAAATGGGGCTATTTCAAGTAGGTTTTGAGGGACATCTTGGGGTCCAAGTTCCCTTGCAGAGGGCAAGGAACCCTTGCAGAGGATCAAAAGACAAGGCAAAAGAACGACAAAGATAAAGGTTGAATTTCTGTATGAAAAATGCCCTACATAATTCCTTCATACATTTTGTCTGAAGAAATTCATAAGGCAAAGAACAAAAAGGATTATCTTTCAAAAAAAAATTGTGGCAAAAATTCACAAGGCAAATCCTTCAAACAAAAAGTCTGAATGAATTCCTTTGGAATTTTGTCTAAAGTAATTTTATCCAAAGATAAAACCCGCTGAGAGAAACAAGCAACAAAATGAAGGAAAGATTTCCTTCAGATAAAATGTTCAAAGGAAATGTTTGAAGGATTTGAAAAATCAAGGCAGTCCGAAGGACCCCGAAGGGTAGGTGCCCTTGCGGGGGACTCTCAGTGACTATGAAAGGGACCTTTCTCAAAGCCCAAAGGGACACCTTCCCTTTGGGAGGGTTCAAAGACTAAGCCTAGTCAAAGGAACACTTTGGAAAAAAAGCTAAGAGCTAAGAAAGTTGAAGGAATTTACCAAGGGGTGATGGGCCTAAAGACGTCAAAATTAAACATCATGAACTAGCTGTTGGAATCTAGATGTTCGATGATGTCCCTGCAGATGTCAAATTTAGGGCAATAAAATAACCATTGGCTTTCAAATGGTGATGGGTGTGTGAATGTCAAATTTATGGCAATGAAATAGCCATTGATTTTTAAATTTTTAAGTGTGAACTTGAAGGAATTCAAAGGCTTTAGGGCCAAAAGGAAGAGCCTACTATAGAAAGATCCCAAGGAGCCAGTGAAGGATGAAAAGATAACCCTAAGAGCTCAAAGCTAGGAAAAGATAAAGCTAGGAAAAGACAAAGCCAGGTAGATACAAAATAATGAGATATGGACAAAACAACCTAGGTGGTAAAAGGGAGGCATCAACATAAGGAGTTATTCTAGTGGTTGAAATAGTCTCTGTCAAATGGTCATCAAGGAGCACAAATAGTAAATGACGTAGCCTATTTTTTCCTCTTTTTGCATTAATGGTTAGACAACCACATGAATGTCTTGAAGAAGGGGTCTTGTTTTTAGACAAATGGCATGGCCCATGTTTTTACACATTATGTTTAATATATTTTAAACACTAAAAGTCAAAACTGGCAGCTAACACAACATTCTCCTTCAATGTTTCCTCTTCCCAATACTCTCAATGCACATGGGCCACTTGTAAAAAGAGTGCCAAAGTCTTTTCCAAAAGGGCACCATTGCTTCCTCTCTCTATATATAAATTGTAATCTCTCATTTGAGAAGGGATCTCTCAGCTTGTAAGGTGGAGCCCTGCCAAAATTTACCTTGAGTAAAAAAGAAGCATTTTTGCATTCATTTGAGCTTGCACTTTTACATATGTCTATGGCTTTGTCTTGTGTTAAGTCATTTTCCTTCATGATTTCATAGAATGATTCCAACATGTCTAGTGTATTGTGAGTTCTTCTTTTGTAGGTTAGCCAAAATTTTCCATAATAGAGTATAGGTGCATGTGAACAAGCTACCATAGTGTGTCTTAGAATGCCTCTGGTAGTTCTTCCTCCCTGTATCTCCAGAGGACCCCTAGCTCACTGATGCAGAAGAATTTCTCATATCAAATGAAGTGTATATCAGCTTGTTCTTGGTGGAAAGTGTATGTTCAAGCTAAGTATATGAACCATTTTTGGTGCATCACCATTTAGTTTAGGTTCTATTTTTAACAAGCTTTCTCTCTTTTCACCCCCTCATTGTTAGCAGTAGGAAATCCAAGACCTCAGAGTTGCATCAAAGGGAGATAGCCCTTATCTAGAGATTATCCCCTCAATTTTTTTAGACCCATAGGCAAGAGAGGAGTCTCCATTGTGCCACATGGAATAGAGAAGCCCAGCCTTATCTTAAGGGTGAAATCCACAGTGTCAACAAGTATCATAGAGGTTGTAGTTTAGTGTGAAACATAGTCAACTCCCAGTTCATTCCAAATTATAGTCATGGTGTATAAGGTCTCTAAAAAAATTCATGGAATTATGATGGAAGTTTAAAAGCTATTAAATATCCTATTATAACATGAGATAGTAATTTAAGCCTTCAAATGGCATAAAAATTATTATGGTAGTCAAATGCAACAGTCACACATAGTAGGCCATGAATTTTCACCTATAGGTATCATGGGGAGAGAGAGAGAGAGAGAGAGAGAGAGAGAGAGAGAGAGAGAGAGAGAGAGAGAGAGAGAGAGAGAGAGAGAGAGAGAGAGAGAGAGAGAGAGAGTCACAATAGAATGGATTTATTTTAACTTGTGTCAAGTCCTTAAAAGTTAAATGGGATCCATTTTATCATTTGTATAAGGTACAAGGCTTATATAAGGTTCATACACCATGTGCATTGTTCATGTTTCCATTCACTACCATGCATGCAACTTCATTAGCACCTATAAGAGGATAACAACATTGGAAGGGAGGTTTTTAAGCCTATCTCAACCCTTAACAGTTATAAGGATGAATTCAGAGATTTTGAAAGGATATAAAATTAATTGAATGATCACTTACCATGCTTACTTCCCACAGTCTTACCACCTGCACAAATGGAAATATCCACCTATAGGTGGCACCACAAAGACCTAAAATGCTTCATATAGGAGTTTAAAACATGTTTTGAAACCTTATTGATGTCTAAATATGTTGGGGAGACTATGAAAATCATGCTTGAAGTGTTAAGTTGGAAAGTAAGTGTGAAAATCCACTTCAATCATTGATGATTGTCAACTCAGGGATGTATGAGGCCATGTAGAAATGTTGCATAGGGTTTAGATGTAATGTGATGTATATTGATGAAAAATGATAATCTTATATCTTTATTCACTTATACTCTCATGTTTATACAAGACTTCTTATTCTAGTAGGTTATATGAAGTGTGATCAATTATAGGTTCTATCTTTTAAGTGTACAATGAGCCTTAGTATCTATAACTAGCCTATGGTTCACTTACCCTAGATAGCCTTCATACATCTCACCTCCATATTGAAACACTCATGTTAGAATATCTTAGGACTCGAAAGTTAGCTTGTATGCCTTATTTAGTAATTTAGGAAGTATAATGGTCATATGGAAATCATCTTGGTGTATCACCCCTTTAGAGTAGTTTCATTTCATGTAACTTCTATCCCTTTTCCCCATAAACAATCAACTAGTTTAGGTGATAAACCCTTCAAGATACATTCAAGGAGCTAGCCCTTAAACCTAGAGGCTCACTTCCACTAAAGGTACACCCACATACCTGTAAGTGTTCCTATGTTTCCCAAATCTAGAAGAGGCTTGAACACCCTCTTCTAAAGTGCAATATTTAGTGATAATAGTAATGATCCATAGTCTTGATTAGTAGAGTTTAAGGTAGTTTTAAAGAAATCAAGGTTTTAATCATCATGGTCATTTGCTTATCTATACAAATTTGTGACAAATTTTAGATTATGTTAAGAGATTAAAAAGAGTCTAGAACATCATAATAGGCCTTATGTATTCTATCAAAGTCATCTCATGTTGTATAATTGATCTAGTTGGTTAGTGACATGTTTAACTAACCTCATGACCTAGTTTACTACATTTGAGTCATTTTATGGATTATGGAGTAGGTTTTGAATGTGAATGATAGTTTGATGTAAAAATATGGACATGGTTTAATTTTTTAGTTATTAAAGTATAATGGATCCATTTTTTAGTAGTTTCATCAAACTTCTCAAGTGATTCTGGTAGTTTTAGTCCTAAAAGGCCTATTTTAAGGCCATTTATATTGTTATTCATGGTAAAATTAAGCTAAAGACATATTAATAGCCTTATTTATCTAGGATTAGGTAAAATAATTATTTGGAAGAGGTTTTAGGTCTTAAAATGAATAAAATTGATTTATCCTTCATATTGACTTCCTTAGTAGCTCTAAAAGAGCCATCAATTTTTGCTCAGTATGGGTAGGAGAGACAGAGAGTTAAGTCAAAATATATTATGAAATGTTAGGGACCCTAATTAAATTTAAATTAGTTTCATTTTTTTTCAGATTCATCACCTCATCTTTATGAATAGTTGCTAAAAGTGTAAGGGGGTCGCTATGAGCTAGTCATCTAAATAGGGTCCAGGTTTGCCTCCATTTCTTCACTTAAAAATTTTATGGATAAATATGGATTTATGGGGATAATTTAAGGGTTAAATATTAACTTTTTCATGTTTGAATTATCATCTAATTTTCCTTGAAAAGGGGCTTTCTGACAGAAAATTAGTTTCCTATCTTGACTTGAGATTTGGAAAATTTTAAGAAATCTTGATATATCAGTGAAATGTATTTATTTTTAGTATTTTTAAATCTCATATTTTATTTAAAGTACATATATTTCATCAAATAAAAATTTTAGGTACTTTCTTTATAGAAATCTCTTTCTTGAGACAATCTAGTTGGTCATTTAACCCTGCCATAAGGTATAGTTGCAGATATAATGAGATGTCATTATGTGAAGATCATCTTAGTGATGATGTAATTATATTTAGGGGATTAAAATGGATGATAAATTCTGAATTTTCCATTGGAGGATATTCCATATGAGGTCAAAGGACCATGCTCTCTTAAGATCTCAAAATCTCTCTTGTAGGCCTAATGAACAGGCTAGAAGGACATCATGGAAGGTAATGGAAGTTATGAGGACTCATGAAGATAAAAAGGTTAATTTTTAGGTCATTAATTATTTTGAGAGTGTTCATATAATCTTCAATATGACTAGAGACATTCTTGGGAGGAATAAATTTAGTTTAAGAGCCTCAAATGCCTAGAATAACACTAAAGGATTGTGTGCTACTATGTTTCCAATTTAAGAGACCTTATAAAAGATTATGTGTTCCTTAAAAGTGTGTTAAGGGTGTTAGATGGATATTCATATATTATTTAGAAAACATGAAGGGATAAGGATGCTCACAAGGCTACTAAGGTTCATCAAAACCATTCAAGAAAGCCTCCTTTAAGCCTATTTAATAGAGTTTGAGGTAAGTTAGTATTTTATAAGGTAATTATAAAATGCTTTGATCTCAATGTTTATCATGATTTTGGATGCTTATCTCAAATATGGTGAAGGGTGAGTTGGCCTTGGTGACTATTCTTAGCATAATATATTGTCAAATGCCAACCATGGTACACATTGATCACATGTAGTCCATATAAGTGTAATGATGACATACAACCATATATGTGGAAGCACAGTTAAGTTTTCATGAAAATTAGGACTCATAAGGTGAAATATGAGGTATTTATGGTATAGATTATCAATATGAAATAATTACCTTTTTGAAGACTAAATAAGGTTGTTAAAGTGGAGAGAAACCAAAATGGCTTCCTATAGTCTATACAAAGAGTAAAATATATAGCCATGGTATACCTATAATGGTTAGTCATTTGATAGTGTGTGAGATATTGTTTATGAGATGATGAATGAATTTAGCTTCTTTTCAAGAGATACTAGGAGGTTAAAGTCAACATCTTAGATCTTTGTCAATCTCATTACATCTTGAAAGACACCTATAACCATAAGAATAGTAAAACCTCCACCTCCAGTCATATGATTTTCATAATGTTATGTGAGTTAAGAGAGTTAAGGGTGACTTTGTGCTTGTGAAAATATTTGAAATATTAGAGTGATAGGGAGGAATGATGGAGTTTAGCTTGTTAAAATTAGTTAAGATCATTCAAGAAGTGGCTTTGAGCCCTTAAAATAAACAAATGAGACCTACATACCTCAAACCTATATGTCCTCAATATGGCCTAAATCAAAACCTCAAGCAAACCTAAGACATGAATAGCCTAACCTATATGTAGATGAAGATATAATGCCAGTCATAATAAGAGTTAAGCCACATGAGCAATCAAGAGAGTCCTAGAAACTAAGTTTATAGTCAAATATTCACCTACTAGACTATACAAAATGATTAGATAAGAAGTGATTTGAAAATGTTAGGAGTTAGAAAACCCTATAGATAGTGAGAGTGAATACTCTTTGGTGTACATATCCTTCAAGCATTATATCAAGATAAATAATTGAGTTCAAGACCTTGTGTTAACATAAGTTTTTGATATAACTACATAAATCCTCCTCGATACAAAAATTGTTTATAAAATTTGCACCTTGCACAATAATTAACTAGAAGGAGGTGGAATGTAGTGGAAGAGGACTGGCCTATCAAATCCTTGACCCTAGACTATGCAGCCTTAAACTACATGATGACTTGTTGGAACTTAGATGGTGTCATTTAAACTAGAACATTAAGAATATGGGCCACCTCATTGTAGAGTAGAGCTAGGTCACTTTTGTAGGTATGCTAGTTGAGTATAACTTATTGGACCATGCAAATCAAGATGTACATTGGTGTGTCATATTTGATAATTTGTTTTAGGTCCAAGTCATCAGTGGTGTTCATGTTTTCCTTTGTATTAATGACCCTCATATATATTTCTTTGCTTAGCTACTCCAAATTTTCTACATGGCATTCAACCTAGAGACTTACAAATGAACTGGGTCATAGGTCATGCTACTAGTTGATAAGTCTATCATTTATGTTATCCCTAGAAATGAATGATTTTTGGATGGTAAGATCATTTTAATCCATTGATGTATTCTTAATATCCATGATTGTCTTGTCCATTGTAGTTGTGGTGAAATATATACTAGAACTTGTGAGAGAATTATTAAGGTGCTACTTCCAATCTAGAAGACTTCATGCAACCTGATGTGCTTAGAGAGCTATAATATCAATCAATGCTTTGATACTCTTCTAGTAAGGTTATAAAATTAGATACCTTAGTCATCATGCTCTTTCCTAATGTACCTACTATACAAATTTAATGGGATATGCACCAATCCTTTGTAATAGCAATGACTAACATTTTGAGCCTATGTTAGTTGAATATAACTTGGTCATTGATTAATTTAGTGGCAAAGTGTGGATAAGAATCTTCAATAATTATTTGCTACTTCATGAAGGAGAGCCTTGAGATCCACATTATCTACCTTTGACTAATACCTTTCTTGCTCAAAAGATGTGGCCTTTTGTGTGATTAACTCCCAAAAAGTTACAGTACCATCTCATTATTTCTTTAATGGAATCTAGGAGATGTCCAAGGAAGCCTCCTATTTAATAGGGAGTGAAACCAATGTTCTTACAAATTATATAGTATTTGGACAGGGCATGGTAGTTATCAAGAGTGAGAAGGTGGTGCATTGAGTAGATACTATGGAAATATCCCAGAGTCAGACACCTCCTAGTGGTAACTTGGGTTGATGTGATCGTGATTAGGTGGTTATTGGTATTTGTTTCTATGTTTTGGCCTCTGATACCAACTTAATTTATTATGTAGCATCTTTAGATTGATTTAATTTGGCTTCCTATTCTTGTTTCTTCTTCTTCTCTTCTTCCTCTTTCTTCTTTTTCTCATCTTCTTCCTCTTTCTACTTTTTCTCTTCCTATTCTTTCTTCTTCTTTCTACTTTTTCTCTTCCTATACTTTCTTCCTCTTCTTCCTCCTCTTTTCTTCTACCAAGGCTATAGCCTTAGCTTACTATTTTACATCTTGGGCCAGTGCTAGTGCTTATGCATGACTTTATTCCTACATTGGTTGTTTCCATAGGGCTTCATCATCCTCCCCCTTTTTATAGGTAGCTTCTATGGCCTAGTATGCTTGGGCCACTATGTCATGTTGTTTCTTTTCTTCTTCTTCTTCTTCTACCTTTAATTCAGAAGAAAGTTCATCCTCCCTTTCCTTTTAATCTCATGCCTCCTATAAATATTTGGCTATATTAGCTACCTCTTATGCCTACTTAGCCACATTTATGGCCTTTTGAATGTTAGCCTCTACATCCTTGGCCTTTTGTGTGGCCTCATATTCTTTAGTTTATTTCATGTCATAATTTTTTTATGCTTCTTCTTTCTTTCTCTTATTCTCCTCCTTCCTCAATCAACATTCAACTACATGAGTTGCTTCTTCCCTAGTGGCCTATTTCTCTTCTATTGGATGCTATGGTGTAAGATCTTCAATATATTGAGCCTATAGATATAGTGGAAAATTAGTTGGTTACACCTCTGAGTTGGAAACCTACACCTTCCTCCTAATTATGACCAATCTGTATATCGGTCTTGGTGTAGTAGATGTAGGGGTAGGTTGTGCTTCCTACACCATGGCTAGTCATCAAAATGTGCACTCTTCCAACATAAGCTAGACCTTAACCTCTCATATTATTTGAGGCCTATGAAAAAGGTGTTTAGGTGGGATCTCCAAATAAGTATAATATATCCTTAGCTATAAATATTGATAAAGGTTGTGGCTGGAAGAAGTCCATTCTACACTGGAGTTATTCCACTTATTCTCAAACTATGTCAATAATGATTGAAGGTGGGTAGGCTGAAAGGTCCACCCACAACTCAGGAGGAACTTGATTCCACACTTGAACCATGCACATTTCCTTCCAAAAGAAAAATTATTTTTCCTTTTCCTTATCATAGTAGTCCCTAGCCATGCCTACCATCATGACTTGGTAGACTTCCTTCTCATATGTGCCCATCTAGATGAAGTCGCATGAGCGATGATCTACGACACCTTTAGATCATCCTTTTAGGTTGTAGTGTTATGTGTCATTCAATTTAGGGGAGGGGATGCTAAATGAGAGTCTACTTTATGTTTTCCATTCTACTACTACATGCTAGTTATTTCTTTTGTTTGTTATGTTATTAGAACATCTGTGCCAAGTAGTATGGATTGTAAGAGGGTTTCACACCTAGCTGTGAATGATTTTTATCATGAATAAGGGGAGAAATGGTAAGGGTGAACATGATATCTCATGGATAGTGATGAAAATGCCTTTAAGAAGTAGGGTGATAGAGGCATACTAACCCAAATACTACATAACATTGGGTGACACTCAGGGATGTGCGATGAAGTACAAACACTCCTACCACTAGGATTTGAATTTTCCCTCATGTGTGAGAGATATACAGTCCTACATACAAATTATATTATGGAATTACTACACTGGTTATTAGTCTATATTAGGGTATACTTCTCCCTTTAATGACTTACATTACATGAAGTAGAGTAGCAATATAAGGATCTGATATTAGAATGTATGCTTGGGGGAGGTGTGGCACTTATTCATGTTCATGAGTAACTCCTATATGTACTTTGGCTAGTTTAATTATTCATTACAATGGATCATGCAGTGGGTAATGTCCATAACTCCTTTAGGTATTTGCTTAGTAGACTTAGTTGTCTAACAAAATAATTTAGTTATGCACTCTACAATGATGTACATTGGTTTGTCTAAGATTTCATCAATAGGAATCCCTCTATTTCTCTACACATACAAATCCTAAACTTCTTACAAAATGGGAGGTATTTTCATCTTACATGGTAGTAAGGAATGTCCTCATGTAGGCATGCCCAAAGCTTAGGCCATGGCTTGTGTATTGATGACAATAATCTCATCTAACCCCATGCATATATTTATATCATTGTATCATTTGATCTAAACTTGAATGATTTATCCTAGGTCACCAAAGGTAATCATACATAGAAGGTTCTCAACATCTATAATCTGAAACTGGTGGGGAGCTACAAGGCTAAGTGGTTATAGAACATTAATAGGATCATGGTAGAAGATATTTTATTCTACTTGGAAGAGGTAATAAAACATATCTTGTTCACTATATTTGGTTTTCCTAAGTACCACATCGATACCCATGGCTTATTTTTATGCATCAGTAAGAGCCCTAATTAGCTATGATGTATCCATAGTTGTTTGAAGTGATGAAATTAGAATGATTTATATGCTTTATGAAATAAAAATAGCTTGGATCTTGATAATTGTAGCTTGTAAAAATAATCACAAGGATGAAATGAAAACTTGGTATTCGATCTTGGATTTTATAGATTTGGTGCCTCTTGGCTTCCACACCTCAACCACGCTTATTTGTCCACTCATCTTAAATGTAAAGGTGGATGTGTAAAATCTATATCTTATCTAGCCATTAAATTAGTTAGTCATTAATGGATGTGTGAAGTTACACTATTATTCTCTTTGGTGTCTATATGAGGGGTATGAGCAGTTGATGTTGATGATCTATTGATTTATTGAAGATCACATTAATTGACCCTTGGATCATGCATTTAATTTTGGTGGATGATCATTATTCGATGGATATCTTGTTGATGAGACATTTTCTATACCTTTCCCAAACTTAATTTATTTTAGTTGCTCCTCTTTGAATTTTTTGGTGACACATGTGGATCCTCTTATGTACAACTATCACACATGATGCTTGGTATTTGACTTCTAAAAAGTTATCGATGAGATCATCTAAAAACAAAGTGTTATGATCTTGATGGGTGAATTTCACTAATGTATTGAGGTTTTGGTGTAATGATTTGTTATATTTGGTAAAATGAATAAGATGGTTGAGTCTACAATCTCTTGGATGCACAAGCACATCACCAGCTATGATACTAAAAAATCTACATGTACATGAAACGGCTTACTCTAGTCTAGAAAACAAAGTATGGGTGCATTAACCAATCTTTGCTTCAGCTCAATGAAGGCTTCTTGGCATTTTTAAGTCCAAAAATAATTTGCATTCTTGCATGGTAAGGATTTCAATGAAGATGAAATAGATACATAAATTTTGATGAATTAATGATAGTATCATGTATGCCCCAAAAAAGAGTGCACTTTGGTGGAAATAATAGGTGGAGGCATACTCAAGATTACTATGATTTTTTTCCTAATCAACCAAAATGCCTTCTCTGCATATGATATGTCTAATAAAAATACCAAAAGGTGTAAAAAATAAACATTTATTCAAATTCAAAGTGATGCACATAGCTTGACATCATTCTAAAATTAAATGTAGTTTAGACAAATGTTATTGAAACAAGGAGAAGATTGCCAAATCATTAGGGTAAAATTCAATGAAATCATGAATTAAATCCTTGAATGTCATAACCATTTCATGAGAAAACACTATAGGTGCATTGTTTAGGCCAAAAGGCATGACCTTGTATGCAAACAAACCTCATTCTATTAAAATTTTCATTTTGTATTTGTTTTATTCTATGATCGGTATCTAATGATATCCACTAAAACCATCCATGAAAAAATAAATTTCATGTCTTGTGATAGACTCTAAAACTTCATCTATGAAAGGAATTGGAAATGGATCATGTTATAACTTTCAACTTGCACCCTTGGGAGACGTTTTTCAAGATCCTCCTAGATGAGTCATAAAATGGGGACAATCCCAAGCCATGGGTTTCCTATAGCAAGATTAAACCTTCAAATTAGGCTATTTTCTCTTTAATGCTCACCTAAAACTAAAACTAAGCCTAGTGATTTCATAGGAAAGTGGTTAGAAAGAGATAAGGGCTCCTAAGAAGGTTAACAAGGTGATGCACCAAAATACAAGTTGATCCTCTTTACTTGAATTAAAGAATACTAATGGAATAATTAAATTATTGGGGTTCAAAATTCAACTATTTTTTCATGTATCCATGTGAAAGTCCACAAAATGGTCTAGGCTAAGGGTAATGAAGGAGAGATCTAAATTAAGACACTAACCAATCATAATATCCACATGTGGGCTTTGATCAAATGATGCAAAACACTAAACATGATGTACATCAATAAATGAACTAATAACTAGGTGAGGTCATAATTCAACAAAGGAGAGACTTATACCACATGCACAAATTGGACATATACACACTATACCAAAATAGTGAAATCAAAACACAGCATTTTATTGCTTCAAAAGATTACAAATTCCATCTTTATAGAGTTTAGTCTAACTAAGAGAAGGAACTAAGAGAAATATAGAAAGAGATCTAATGATCTATTTAATAAGTGAGAGATATCTATTCTTGGCCCTAAGGCCTCCATTTATAGAACAAAAAATGAGATAGAAGGAAGTTGGGAAGCTTATTGTTTTTTATAACTAATGAGCTATCAATTTTTGAGATGTTCTATCATGTTTTTGGTCCAATAAAAACAAATTATGAATGATATCTTCATCATTTGCTTAGCTATCTTTAAAATCATTATAATTTTATCAAGATACACTAGAAGAGGAGTTTGAAATAGGTGGTAAGTTATGATCTAGCCAGAACTAAATTCTCCAACTACTTTCCAAATTCCCAAGCTCTGATCCTTTGATCTTCTACTAGATCCCATTATGAGGGAAAGATATTTAGGTTTTTTGAACTATCAAGGGCACATCATGTTTGTCCTAAAAACTAACCTATAAATTCTATAGAAATCCAATTCCTAACACCATTTATGTTGAAATTGTCAATCTTACTCAAATTTTACTCAAATTCACATTTTAGGTCAAAATCCATAAAACGTGTTAAACAGTTCAAGTTTGTCATTTACAAGTGTTGATTTAGGATAATATATCCCTAAAAGGTGTAATGCATTTTATGTGATACCTAAATTTAATCAATTCATTTCAATTCAAAATGATGATTTCACATTTTATGCATTGGATACTCTTTTCTCCTAATTCATCAATACACATCATGTACCTTTGTTATTTTGTGTAGACAACATCCTAAATAAGAATATGGTTCTAACTCATCTAACATCACATTCTAATTATTATCCAATCAAATTATGACCTAATAATATGACTTTCTGACCATTTTGATTAATTGAGGGCCAATTGCCAAAGATTTGCACTAAACTTGATTAAATCTTGTTTAAGCAAATTAATCCAAATTAAGAGCTTAAGTAAGAATTCCATTGAAATTTTTGGATATTTCATTTATGGAAATTTATTGTTGATATCTTCATCACCTAGTGACATAATCATATGCGGTGGCATCCATTAAGCCATAAATACATAAAACATCTAGATTATGGGTCTCCCATTCCTCTTTAATGCCTTCCACGCCTCTTTAATGCCTCTTTATCTTAAATCATTATGAGGATATTTATGGATTTATTTCTATAATTATATTAATTCATGGCCACACATCTCAATATTGAGATGGATGATCATGGTTGATCCTAGACCATTTTGAAAATATATGAATAGAAGAGCCATGAACATCATTTTCAAGCTCAAGTATTGCAATGTTATAATGTTAAAATCTCTCCAAAAGTCATTTATGTTTTGATTATTGTATTATTCATAGTTGGATTACTTTCATTTGATAGGCAAATTAGATAGTTTCAATATCATGAGCCTAGGTTTTATAAAGTGTTCTTGAGACATTCGAGGAGTTTTCCATCATCATTGATGAAGACAAGAATGCTTGATCAAAGAGATAACATGTTTTTGAGCTGCTTTTAAGCAATAGAGTCACTTGGAAAGGTAATGGTTTACCTTCTTTCATTTTTATCTTATTATTATTATCAAACCCTTCATGAATAGATAGGATAATTTTTGTTATGTCTTTAATGAATTTTTAATGATTTCTTGACTAATGCTTGACTAAATTTCTTTGTAATCCTCTCCATAGGAATAAAATAAGAAATACAATAGGTAACCATAACCAAATAGTTTATATTGATCTCAATAAAGGTTCATCATCTTCTTCATACAAGCATACATATTTATAGTCATTTAAAATCCTTGACTATTCACATTCTTTTTGTACTTTGTCACTAAAAAGGGGGGACTATTCATCTTTTACCCTTTTACAAGTCATGGAGGAGAGGATAAAATACATATAGCTGAAAACTAAATACATAATAAACGAATATCCAAAGAATATACTACATAATTTTTCTTATCTTTTTTATTATCACAATACCTTGAAATGCATATATACAAGCCTTGACTCTACACTTACAGTCACCAAGGATTTAACGTAGTCAAGTATACTACATTAGAAGTGGTTTATGAGAGGTGACTTGTGAGGTATGAGGATGTTTAAAGAGTTTGAACATCCTAAGATGTATTAAAAATATTAAAGTGGTTTTTGAACCATGTTATTAACCTTTTAGGGTCTTATTACTTATAATCTCTTCCAATAGTCCACACAAAGAACATCAAATGTTCACATATAATCATCTAGTGAGCTACAAGTAGCCAAAGATAGATGGCTAACTAGACAATGGGTCTTCAATTAGTGAAGAAAGGAGTTGAGGTGTTTGAAAGTATTGAAACCTAATTGGAACTTAAACTAACTAAAATCCTTTGGAGGAGATTAGTTATGTAAAAAGTGGGAGTCTAAACACCTAATACAGTCACATCTCCTAAATGGCTACATATAGGCCTTTTGAAAGACCATTCTAATTTCAAGCTAAAGGAAGAGAAGAGTAAGTGTTGAAAGATGACATAAACCTATAATAAAGACTAGAATAAATTAAATATCAATGAGAGGGATATTTATGACATGGTGAGGTTCTAATCACAAAAAATATGGTCAAACATCCTACTAAACACTTATAGGCTACAAGATGGTGACATGGTGCTTCTAATCCTAAGAGAGGAAAAATTGCATGTAAATGACTCTAAGGGGAATCCATATAAACCATAAGGTAGTAATTTTCATTGAAAAAAAAAATTAAATATGAAGAGGAATGAACCAAATCAAACTCAAACTCAATACATGTCAGTCAAAGCCATTTTAGTAGACCCAACCAGTCTTATGGAAGTTGATGTTTGAGGTCTCCATAGGCATTGTCACACTTTGAGATTTGGTATAAATGGTGATCAAGATTGGATTAATATATTCATGGAAATTTTAAATTAATAAAAATAGGGGACATGACCATTATTTTATCTCAGATGTGGCCCAGTCCTTTGGCAAGGGGTAGCCAAGAGACCAAGGGGCATGTTTGAGGTCTAAGAAAAAGTAAGATTTTCATAATTAATGAAGATCCCTAGGGTTAGTACATAGTTATATAAAATTTATCCATACACTTTCATGATGAATCAAATATAAGGTTTCAATCCAAGTGCCCTTGATGGCTAGAAAAGAGATGACAAGCCTAAACCCCTTGATCCCTGAACAATATAGTAGATGCATTCAAAGGGGTAATAGTCATTAAAAAGAATATGGAGTCATGGGAGAGATTTTTTATAGGTTTATTAACCTCTCCCAATAGTGACAATGAGTTTTGAGACCCAAAACATAGATTAAACCTCTCTCAAGTCCAAAGAGAGCTAGGCATGTCACTTGAGGAGAAATTTTACCTACATGTACCATCTATCACACATTTCATGGGGATATGATCCATTTATGATAGTTTATGAATTTATTTAATAAGTTTTTCCAAGTGAAATGAGGTTAATTAATGATTTTATCTAATATGAATAGTTGTTAAGACCCCAAATAGGTTTTAAACCCGTCTAAAACCTTGATTATAACCAGTCAAGAGAAATGGATCTAAAATTCACATCTAATGCCACATTTTATTTTAAAAAACTTATGTATGTTGTTGATTAATCCAATGAGGTTCTCCACATGTACCTTATTTGTACTTATAATTGTACAAATTATCATAAATACCTTATTTTTCATGATTTTTAGTGTTTTGTAGGTGTTCTAAGAAGGGAAGAAATTCCAAATAATTTGATGATGTAATTTTAGATGTTTCATATATATTAAATTTAAAAAAAAATAATATTATATTTTATAAATGATCAAATAGAGATTGTTTTCCAAGGCAATCCTAAATAGGCTCAAAATAAGACTAGGTGGTAAAGTGATTTCTTGGTGTGCATACTTACACAAGGTGTCAGGACACAAAAATTGAAATGGAGGTTGGTGATAGACTATTAATATTTAATCACATGATTTTTGGTGATTTAACATGTGTGGGATATCTCTCTTGAGCAAAATTTCTCTTTCTCGGCCTAGGAGGCCTAATTAGAGAATAAAGTGAAGGAAAAAATGTACTTCCACTTAGAATTGGTTCATGAAATTTTGTGTGGAGATGTAAGAGGATATAAGTACTCAAAAATGTTCCCAATTTTCTAGTTTTATCTATAAAATCTTCTAGACAAAGATCTTTATAGGTCTTTAAGGTTATAAGGAATGGGTGCTAAAGCATGCTATATGAGCAAAATTGAATATTTTGGGATACTTGATGGTTATAAATGATTTTTTACATTTTTGGATTAATGTTGAGAATTCTTTCATGGATATAATTTATTTGGTTCAAATCAAAACCCTTATTTCTCTCTCCTATGCCTTTGCTCATGTGAAGGAATCAAGTGTTCAAATACAAGTGAATGATACATAAAAATTTCCAATATGCTTTATTGAGGTTGATCCTTATTTCCATAAGAATTTTAGAGTATGAAGAAGTCATAATTTTATTGAAAGTAGTAAATTCTTGAAATTATCTTAAATAAATTTGAAAATACCTTTTCGTTCTAACGTGTAGTCAAGGAGGACAAAGTCAAAACTAGCTCAATGAGTCTTTCAACAATCCTTTCAAGGTAGAAGGACATGATTAATGAATTTGATTAATTTTTGAGTGAAGGGATTAAGGAGACTTTAATACCTATTTTATATGATAAATATTAATTCTTCAACAAGGACATGTGACCAAGAATATAGGGTTCCTTAGCAAGGATTTAGGCACTATTATTGGTCAAACACCACCAATCAAAGTTGATGAAATATTCATATAGTCCTCAAAATCTTAAATATATGTCTCACCTCAACCTATATGACATTTTATAAAGGTATATGAGAGATAATCAAGGGAATGTTACATTGGGTTTCAAGAAGACTAAGTAAATGTCATATTTCCTAGTTTCTTGACTTTATCTTTCTCTCTCTCCTCTTTCTCAATTCTCTATATGTAATCCTATGTTTGGCATTTTAAAAAATACTTAACCTAAGTTGTGGTAAGGCCATGCTTATAAAAAACTCTTGTACTTGCCTATTTTGAATGAATAATATTGAATTCATGCCTCATCAAACCTTGTGTGTAGTATATGTTAATGGTTAGTTGATGAATGACAGTGATAGTACATGTTTCCTCTCATCTTGTCCTTTAATAACTACCAATTTTCAAGTGTTATTTCATCCTTATAGGTTTCATAATTTGATTCATTCATCTTTTATTTATGGTAAGTATGAGGATTATTTAGTGTATTTGAGACCTATTGACTAGCTACCTTAGATCATGCATCAAGCTAAGCATTTATGTGAAACATTAATGTTTGGAGGATTTAATTTGAGAAGTGTAATCAATTTTATGTTCTTATTCAACCTTATTAATGCATAATACACAAGTGGAGGACACATTTTTGTGTATCACCTTAGCTTTTTCTTTCAGTTTATCTTCTTCATTTTCCACTTACAAGTTGGTAGTGTAGATCAGGGGTCCTAACTAATATATCAAGGAGAGATAACCTTAAAATATAGAGATTAAATCCATCCATTATTCCACCCATATTCGAGGATTATCTCCATGTTAATTTTGACTATGAAGGCTTAAAACTATGTTTACAAGGGTACAAATCTAGTAGTTAACACATACCATAATAACCTATTATGAATCACCTTATCCAAGGGAGATATTGAGGCTTTGTGGGTTAATATTCAAAGGTAAGTATTCCTAACTTTTTTCCTCTTTAGTAAGAGTAGATAGATATGCATTTTTACTTCTCTTTCATGTATCAGGATTTTGTATACATTAAAGTGAGTATATGTCTTTTATGCATGTTTACTTTCAATTTTTATTACCACCACTTTGTGCTAAAAGCTTTGGTGAAGACTATATTAGACTTTGAATTTAATTTTTATTAGTTTAGCTAATATGAAAACATAGGACCTTGTTAGGGTTATTGCATAGTTTCATTTGATTGGAGGCATTTTGAACCCTCCCTAGTGATATTATTGTATTAAGAGATCCCTTGGTTAGGTTTAGTAGATCCATCTTGGACATGAACCCAAATATCTAATGTTTTGAAAATCAAAAGTGTAAGTAGGATTTATCTTCTCTGATCTAGGATTGATTTATATATCAATTGCATTTCCCTTTGCATACATTTTGGTAAACCATATGTGAATCTAACCCTTTTAAGTTTTCTTTCATGCCATCATTTTTATCAATTTATTATATTTTTACATATTTTAGTACTAAATTAAACCATTCAATATAGTTTTAACTTTTTGTGCATATGTTTAACACACATTCACTTCAAAATAGCTTTGTTATATTTATGCAAGTCTTCATCAACTATAGGCTATTGTATCAAATAATTCAACATAATATTATTATCCAGTTATAAATTAGCAAATAGTGTTAAATAGATTGATTCCATATATTAATTTATTATATCAATATATAGGTCAACAAACACTATCAAATAGGTTAACTCTTTTATTTATTTCTTATTTAGCACATAGGGTTTTGCATAACTCAATTGATCTAGTTGACCCAATTTGTAGAATTTGAAAGAAGCAACTAAAGCATTATTGTATAAAAAATTTCAATCTAAATCATCTTCAATCCCACCAAGTTTCCTTTATTTTCTCTCTCTATCATTTTATCTCTTCCTTCAGTTCTATTTTTCACAAGTTATCAATCTTTAAAATTACAAACCTACAGCTAACTAGGTTGACCTAGTCAACTTTGTTCTATAGTCTTCCTTCTGTTTGAGAGACATAGTCAATCTATTTGACTCTATTCTTAAAGACCTTACATCTACAGAATAGAATAAACCCATTCAACTATATTTTTTATTGTTTGCATATAGTGTTTCCTGAATTGACTCTGTACTATTCTTAATCAAGGAATTAACATTTATTTTCTAGTAATTTATTTACATTTCCTTTTTAGTTGTTTGTATTATTATAATAACTCAAATAGTATAAATAGGTGTTTTTTAAAATTACTATTTTAGTTACACTATTTTAATCCTATGCACACACTACTAAACCACTTAACATTCAAAAAGCATTTAAACATTTATCTTATAAGGCCTACCTACTTAAATTTCATCACCAAGGTGGAAGACAACTTAGTTTTTTGGCCAAGTGTAAATACATGGTTAATGTTATATATTGGAAAAGCACTTGACACCCTTATTGCTACAATATTGTGAAGTGAGGGGTAGGCCCCAATACCAAGTTAGTACCATTGCCAATACATATCCCTTTAAGCTCAAACATCTTGAAACCAACTTTAGACTACTTTCTAGTTTCATATTTCAACAAAATTTCCTATCAATTAAAATAAGAAATTCCTAATAATATAATAACACTTAAGGTAACTAATTAATTAACATTTACTTTTTATTTCACTTTTTTCTCTTTGATCATTGCATGTTTTATTAAAAATATTGCATTAACCAGTGTTGTTGCAAGGTTTTGTGTTGTGTGCCTTAATTGGATCAATTACATTCATCTAATTATTTGTGTGTTTTCTTTCATTCTTGCTGCAAACTATCTTGAAAAAAATTATTTATTTCAAAACACTATCATTTTGGTCAGTACAATATCTTACAAACTATGTTTTACCATCCTACCAGTAGTACACAGTTGATCTACATGATTGTGTCTTCTTATCCCCCTATTCAGTTTTATGTTCAACCATACACAATCGACCTAAATGACTATGTATCTTTATCGACCTAATTTACTTTCCTATTTTCAATACATATTTGACCTAAATGAATGTGTATTCATATTTACCTATTGGGTTATAAAACATAATCGAGTAATTCGACCCTATATCCTATTTTTTGGCTTTATCTTTGCATCATCATTGTCCTTCTTATCTTTTTTCTCTCATAATGAACTTCTTGTTTGAGGACAAAACAAAGTTTAAGTCAATAGATATGATGAAATTTAACAATCCTATTAGGTTTCCCTATAAATATATTTTGGACTTCACTTTAGATGAAAGAAATGTGCAAGTGGCCACTAGTACTATAAATTACAAGAATCCTCTTCATGCATCTTTAGTTTGTAACCCTTTGTTCTCCTTAGAAGATAAAATTGAATTATATTATACTCTATAAATGATTTTATTCATTAATTAATTTCATAAACATCAAGGAAAAGACCCTTAAACTATTTATAATCTTATGATAAGTGATCAAGAAGATTAAACCCATTCACCTTCCCCCACATTCTCACATCAATTTTGGGGCAATAGCTTATTTACCTCTCAACCTTTTCTTTCTCTTTTGACACCTTCTCACACTATGACCTCTTCTTCCATGATTTATTCTACCTCCATGCCAAGTATCTCTACTAACATGGTAGGTTCAACATCTAGTGGGCCTTTTCCAAGACCCATTCTTCTTAATCCCTCCATTAGTGCATCATTTTCTACCAATGGTAATCATACCTCTAATACTTATTCTTATATTCCTTCTACTAGTGCATCTTTCAAAACATGTGCTAATCATGGCATTAGTTCCTCCTTTTCTAGCAATGCCTCTCAAGACACTAATACCACATATGCCACTACTCATAATGGTACCCAAGCCACTAATACCAATGTTAATATTTTCCATGTTATGCATAACACCACTCAAACCCATCAACTTTTATTTTAAACTCTTAACCAAATGAATCATTTCCAAGATAATAATGCCAACCAAATGATGCAAATGCAAAATTTCCTTATCCATCTCCAAAATCAACCTCAATAGGTTCCATGGGGAGTGCACAACTAAAATGCCCTGCCACCCCCCCACCCTCCCAAGGATTCCCATCTTACTAGCAAAATGATTAAACATCTTCAAAATTAACCTCTTATGCCTCAAATTTACAACATAGATATAAGAGGTATCAACCCTACCATTAACTATAATGGGTCAACTGATCCTACCTTACACTTAAAAATATTCAAAAACCTATACAAAGATTGGGTCAAGTTAAACATGTTTGTCACTACCAAGATCTTAGAAAAAACCCTCTTTGGAAATGATTTAGATTGGTATAACTAACTCAAGTCTCATCCCATCACTAGTTTGGAAGATCTAGTTAATGATCTAGTACAAAAATTTTAAACTAGTTACCTCTCTAAGAATACCTTGGCTCATTTTATTAATTACAATCAATTTGAGATAGAAATTGCACAAGATTTCATCAAACAATGGAAGACCTTATCTAATAAGTGTGATAAAAACATGGAGGATGATAACCTATTTCATCTATTGACTAATGCTCTCTATCCTAATTTATAATATCAGCTCTGGATTCCCTCCCCAAACTTTATAAGAGCCTTTGACCAAGCCAAGCACCAAGATTTTCTCATGTGTCAGTTTGAGCCATCCCAACCTCATGTGGGAACTCAAATGATCATCAAACATAAAAATAATCATTATACTAAAGATGGTGTCACTGATTCTTATGATACTCTTCATAATATTCAAAATATTTCTCTTGACCTTGCTCTAGAACAAGTTTACCCTTTAAACCATATCCCTAATTCTCAATTTTCTCTAATACACAACATCAATGTTCATAATCCATTAGCCTTAGTGGAACTCAAAAAGTATCTACCAAGGCCTCTTAAATGAGAAATTTATCCCACTCACCCTATGTAATCATAGTATGATCCAAATAAATTATAATGGTTTCATACTAGTTCGGGTCATTCACATAAGACTTGTAGGAAATTACGTAACTTACCTATGGATTTCCTCCTTGGTCTAAATTTTAACCATAATTTCCTCATTCATAAACATCAACAAGATGATGACATTGCCTTTAAATCTCATAAAACACAAAGTATAAATCGAGATTTTAACTAGGCTAATACTTATTTAGCCATTTATAAACACCCTTTTCCAAACCATCAAGACAATAATGATAGGCCTACTCCTTCCACCAATAAAATTGATAGTCTTATAGACCCAAATCCCAAAGATAATGTGGTCAATATGCCTAATATGTAAGGGTTAGTTGCCTTCATTGATTTTCATCCTACCCACACCCACCAATTATTTCACACTTTTTTGTGTTATCCAAGATTATTCCCCAACTCACTTAGTAGAGTTGGGGCAAGAGGACTTTATCTCTTTTGACAAACAAATTCCAACACCTCCATTAGATAACACCTCTCATACCATTTATATAATTTCTCCAACCTCTTTACCCATCACCAATAATATTCAACCTTATAATACTACTTATTTAAATTTATCACAAAATAAAGCTACATCAAATACCTCATCTAGGGTTTTCTTTAAGGGCCCCTATGAAAAATCCCTATGCAATATTCTAAGGAATATTAAAAATTACATTTCAAATTCTTGGTGAATTGAAGGGAAACTAGTTTCATTAAAAAGGTGAATCCTAGGCATCACTTGACTAAATCATTTAGGCACCTTAGTCCAAACCCTCTAGATAGCATCAAGACCTTATGGAAAACATCTAGAGTCTATATATGTCATCTAGAGGCTCTATATGACATCTAAAAACTATGGATGGCATACACATCTTCTAGACACTATCTAGAGCCTCTAGATGACATCCATAGACTCTAAATACTATTAATAGCCTTTAGATAGTGTCCACAGACTCTGGATAACATCTAGATCCTATGGATGGAATACATAGGGTCTAGATGTAATCCACAAGATATAGATGACATTCAAGTCTTGTAGATGGCATCTACGAGCTCTAGATAGTGTCTAGATCCTATAGATGGATTTTAGATCATATAAATGGCATCTAGAGCCTATGGATTACATCCATGGGCTTTGGATATCATCTAAAACCTCTATCCACTAGAATAAATGCTCTAAATGATCCTTTTAAAAATGGGAATAAAGGTCATCATAGATTTATTTTATCCAAAAAATGATTCCATTTTTGGATTCCTCTAAAAAAAATAGATAATTTCAAAAAAAAACACCTTGATCTAGTTTTGTATGCAAAAGTTATGTGCATCGAAAGTTATGGATGTCATCTATAGTTGGTAGACAATGTCTAGAGCCTATGGACACCATCCACTAGATCTAGATGGTGTCTAGAACTTTGAATGCACATAACTTTTGCATATAGAGTCAGATCGAGGTAATTTTTTTTGAAATTATCTATTTTTAGAGGAATCCAAATATGGAATCATTTTTTGCATATAATACACATATGATTACTCTTTTTCATTTTTCAAATGGTCATCTAGAGCATGCATTGTAGCATCTAGAGTGTGTAGTCTAGCACTTAGAGTGGGTATACAAGCATCTAGGGTATGCCACATATATTGGAAAAATCAATTAGAATTCCCTTCTATGAAATGGTGATTTATAGTCAAAATTATGCAATTAGTTGTCAATGGTAGGTGAGCTAACCTCTAAAACATATATACAGCCCAAAATTTTTGGCAACCCAATGCTCTTTTTGAGTCGAAAAAAATATCTAAATCCAAATTTTGTAAAATTGAATATTCATGAATTAACAAGATTCACCACTAAAAAAAATCTAACTTCATCCTCTCATAGTAATCAACTAATTTATCCTCCAATTAAACCTCCCACATCCTATCACCACAAATTTGTATGCACCTTTAATCCTCCTTTTGAGGAGTTCTTTCAACATTATGCACCTCTATCCACTCATGGTTTATAATTAATGATACCCTATCACAGATCTTACCAATCTCCCATCTCAAATTCCCTTTCTCAAACTCATGCAAACTTCTCTACATCATCACAATTGCCTTATGGAAATCCTATTTAAATTGAACATCCCTCATCTTCCCCTAGAATACCTTAGTAGAATGGTGTAATTTTATTTCCTTATGATCTCTTATGGATTATTTTCATGATTACATGTTTTTCTCTATGAGTTCATTTATTTTCATGGATGTCTTATTATTTTCTCATATTTAATTCATACTTTATTTCCATAACATGGATAATCATTATTGTGACTTGGTTATACAAACCTTACTCCCATTAGTACTCCTTATTTACCATGTGATTAGTCAATAAATAATTCATCTCTTTATAATCTCATTTTATCAATCCACCTTGGATATCCCTTTATTCCCATTATTTCCTTTCTCAAACTAAACATACACATGGTCAAAACTTGAGATAACATATTGGTTCATAGGTAAGCCGAAGTATTTTAGTTCATAATGTATTTAGATACTTAGATTCCTTTAGCCAAAGTATAAATCTCATTCATGTGTATCACTTTATATCTAATGTTGTTTATTTCAAGTCTATATCTTAGAATCCATAAAAACTTAAGATACAAATCATTGTAACAAAAGGTAATGATATAAATGGCAACATTCCATATTTCAAAACTAAAACATGTGATTTAAATAACATCTCCTTTTTCTAATCAAAGCTAAAACTCTATAATTGGCCTCAGGATAGAGTTTAGGTCCATTAGGGTGTGGTAGGCTCTTAGATTGGGAAAGGATAAAAAAAATTAGTGTTACTTACTTTCTCGCACAAGTACCTAATATTTACAGTAGACTGACAACTCTATAAGAAGTCTTGAAGAATAGGGAACATGTTGTGGGAAGCTAGGTCCATTTTACTTGTTCAAACAACAAACATGAGTCAATCTTAGTACCTCACTTGTTTTCATATATAACTTTGCGCTTAATATGAATAGGGTATCCTTTGTACATTCATTATCACTATTCACTTAGTATCTTCTCTATTTCCTTAGTATGCTTCATGTTTCTTAAGGTCTTCTCATAGATGCTTACATTGTGATTTTTGCATTCACTCTTTCATTTAAAATAATCCTATTATTTTCCCTTGAGAAATATTATTTTGTTCACTAATCACTATCCCCTAAAGATTTAATTTGTGATTTGTAGAGTAAGACCATGGATAGGACTAGGACTTACAAATTACCAAACTACCATTCCAAAAATTCCTTTTAACATATTTTTCTAGTTGTTTCCACCTCATTGGTATTCCCTTTATGAGTTACAGTGTAGGATCATGGATAGGACTAGGCCTTCCTCACATAATTTTTGAATACCTAAGTAATAATGAAATTACATGTGTCAAATTTGAGATAATTATTGATTGATCATGAGTTACACATCATTGATATGCTTCCCATCTTGATATAGTATTTTTTATGCTTCATTAATATTTCTAATTAAATGTCAGAGTACAACCATTTTTCTTAAAGTTTTTCATCCTTCCTAGCTTGAATTAGTGTGATCAATTTAATTTTATCTTTCCAATTTTATTTCTCTTTTATAATTCCCAATGTGATTTAGTATGATTGATGACTTAATTATTTTTATTTTATATCATTTTATTTTCCTATTCCTTCTATTTTATTATAATATTTTCATACTTCCCAATGTGATATAGTGTGATTTTACTTATTTTAATTTGGTGTAAATTATTTCATGGCTTTAAAAAAAAAATTAATCTTTTTTACCATCTTTGTTTTAATATATTTAGTCATATTTTATTATTACACATTTCCCATTATGATATAGTGTGTAGTACATTTGTTTTGATTACTTATACTTTTCCAAGTCATTTTTTCCATTTTTTTAAAACTATGCATGTGTATCACATATTGATAGAAAATAAAACACTCCACATATATTTCCCATATCATATACAAAAATAACTAAATACATGTGATAAAAAGAAATATATCCATGCATCAACATCCACAACCAAATACAATGCATGAGATTAAATCTAGCTGTCAAAATCAATATATATATATATATATATATATATATCATGTGTTTTATATAATGCAAGGTACAAAATACATATCTCTAGCTCTATGGTTGGGCTCATCATGCCTATCCTATGGCCTAGCCACACTACCCATAGATGTCTAGGACTGACCCTCTAAATGGTATGCTATAATGAGGTAGAGGGTCAGTCCTAGACATCTATGGGTAGTGTGGCTAGGCCATAGGATAGGCATGATGAGCCCAACCATAGAGCTAGAGATATGTATGTTGTACCTTGCATTATATAAAACACATGATATATATATATATATATATATATATATATATATATATATATCATGTGTTTTATATAATGCAAGGTACAACATACATATCTCTAGCTCTATGGTTGGGCTCATCATGCCTATCCTATGGCCTAGCCACACTACCCATAGATGTCTAGGACTGACCCTCTAAATGGTATGCTATAATGAGGTAGTCTAGGATCTCAAACCTACTACCTATCCCTATAATTTGGGCACTTAGGTTTGCACCTATCCAAGCTAAACTATAGTATCCATATATACTACTATATTTTAAGTGGCCTACCAAGCATATTCCTCTCCCTCTCCCACCCCTATCAGTGGCTACAATCCATCCTCACATGTCTTTATTACCTAGCAGCCTCCTCCACTAGTCTAAACTAGTTTGCATAGGCTGGTGTAGATGGTACCATAAGAACATTCAAAGTGGTAGGGTCATATGGTATTAGTACCCCATCTAAAATGTCATGATGTGTAGCCATAATCATGGATCCCCATCTGACCTCCTCTATTAGTGAATTTGCAAAACCAAAAATAGATAGATTTTAGATCACACACACATATAACCATATAAATCTATCATTCTATATCAAAAACTTAAATCAAAATCACAAAATTTATCACCAATCTCAATACCACCAACCACCATCTCCCCATCTACTAGCCCATTGAGCACTGTCTTTCCATCTACTCATCCCCTAATCATCTCCTCCATGGATCACCTCCATGCCAGTACAAATCTAGGAGTCACCACTCATTAATATGAAGACCCTCTCCTAAGAGGTGTCTCTATAGACAATCCATGTCTTGGAATAGATTCTTGATCATCTTATGTTATCACCCTTACCTATGCTCACTCTCAACAAAGGTACCTTCATATATGGTGTGGTTGAGGTGGTTCATGTTGTTAAAACTATAGTGTTTGTGTGGTTCATGTTATGTCCCTACATTCATATCCATGTCATCCCTTCCCTCGATCACCTATTTTTGCGCTTAAATAGTCCATAGTCTAACATGCCATAGCCTAATCATGGATCTTTCAATTGGTATTCCTCCTCTTCCTCTCCCCATAATCTCTCTAGCATGTCATGCCTAATATGTAAAAACTACTATAAGGGTCATTAGGTGTGGGAATTCAACATATCCTATAAAGTGTGCCATTATATGTGACTCTACCGATGAGGTATAGTGCCGTGTAATTTACATCTGTGTTAGCCCTATCACCATAGTTGGCCAACTAGGTAAAATAGTAACAATGTGCATGTAGGGCTTGTTGACAATGAAAAATTTCATGATAATGATTCAACTCATTCTCCTATCATGAAGGTCAAGATGTAATCATACTATTTTAATCGTAAGGGACCTATGGCTAAAAATCAATCCTAAGTCATGTAAAGGGTCTTTTAAAGTTCTATGGATTTACTATGTTCAATAATAAATACAAATCAATCTTACAAACATTTACTAAATCAATCAAACACAACATGAAAATCAACTACATCAAGAAGATTACTCATAAACAATGCTTTGATTTAAGAAGCTAATAATTTCTTCAATATTATATAATCTAGTCTTAAGTCTGTTATAAATTGTCATCTAACCTATCTAATAGAGTAAAGTCTATGAATTAGATGATCTATTGAAGGACAAAAAATTATATTGATGAAAGGTGTATCTTATGTTCATTCTTAAAACACAAATATGAAAGTGAATAATGATAACCAAGAATGCAAATAAACTCTAAACAACTAACAACTACTAATAAGAAAATGAAACTAACAACAAATAATAAATCTAATAAATTCAAACAAGTTAACTTGAAACTATATCTAAACTATAAGAAATAAATAATCAAAGAGAAAAAAATCTATCTAAATATTCTAATTTAAAAACATAAACATGATAAAAGATCTAAGAAACTAATTAAATAAAAATAGAAATAAGAAAGTAAACTAAATAGATAAAAGATAAATAAAACTAAAAAATAGAAATAGAAACTAGATTAATAAAATCTAAGAGATAAACTATATTAAAATTAGATTCAAAATAAAGTAAAATGTGATTTATGAGTCTCAAAAGAGATTCGTCTTAGCAAATAAAATATATTTTATTGAGAAAACCAACATCTTTCTTTACAATAACTTGAGAGACAACTTTATAATCAAAGAAGATTAATGAAATGTTACAAAATATTGAAGTGTTCATCATTATTCAAGTTGAATACTTAGAATCTATGAATAGGAGTTCATATATAAATCATCCAAAGATGTTAAGCTTGACAAACTTCAGATAATAAATTATAAATGATAATAAAAACTAGATATACCTATGTTGTCTAAGCAATTATTCAGCCATCAGATAAAGTACCATTGGGTCTATCTACAAAAGTTTTATAGAAAAGAGAAAAATAAATGATTGACTTCCCAAATGTATGAGTTTTCAATACCTATGTTGTTCTTATGTCTTCAAATGAATCCTTGATCTCCTTTTAAACCTAGAATCCTTGAAATTCCTTTCTAAAACTTCAAAAATCCAACTAGCTAGAGCTCCACTTCTATGAGAAGCTTTTCCAAAATGACGAAAAACCAAAGAAAATTGACCTACTTGTATTTTCTACCCTCTGCTATAACTGACTCATCTAGGTGTTCAATTCCCATTAGATAACTTTAATTGAGGATGTACTTATTCATTCATCTTATTATCTTAATTATCAACACAATTAAATTTAGCCATTACTAACTCTTCCTACTAAACCATTACCAACTTCCACCATTTGAGGCAGATATACTTTGCAGTAAATTCTTTATTAACACCAAATCCCAACTAGATCTAGATGCTTTAGGATTGTGTTCTTCATTTAATATCTATGCCAATTTAACGTGCCACAATGGTTCATCAATGAATTGCCCACTTTAGGACTTAAAATCAATTTCCACATCATCATATCATGTCAAAATGAAACACAATAACCATATCATCTTCATACCTTGTGAGACTTGTGTTTCAAATTAAGGATTTGAGTAATTACTAGGGATTTCAAATCAAAATGACTTAGACTTAGGATATCGAATAGGTCCTTAGTATTAAGAAACCTTAAAACCTAGAACAATGACTTAGATTATGCATTTTGTAAATATAAGTCTCAAGATCATTAGAAAAAGTTAATACTACCTTATGCTAGATAATATCATAACATGGACTCTTTGATAATTAGACCAAATCATCTTCAATGCATCAATATTTTGAATGTCCACTATATCCTAAGAAGTAAAAATGAGCCTTCAATTAGATTTGTGTCTTTATAAATGTCTTTCACTAAACAAATGCCTTGTTTATTCAAATATAGTGTTTTCAAACTACAAAAATCACATTATCCATGTATACCAATCAAAATCAAATAGTCATCAAGAACTTGTTCAAACTATCAAAAACTAAAAATCCATTTCTAAAATTGTCAAGATAATCCATACTTAAATCAATAAAGACATCTGAACATGTCATAGCAACATGTATATTTCCATATTTGAAACATATAAATAAGAATAAATACCAAACTAAAAATACTAAGGTGCACTTTGGATAACTAATCTCAAAAGTAACATGACTGATCACATACACATACAATGATATATAGATGCACATTTTTATTCATTAATCCACTATGCCTTTCAAAACCACTCAAAATATAAACATGAATTCATCAACCTATCATCATCAATTAATAATAAAAAAATATGCATCTAGATATACTATTAATTGACTGAGTCCCTGAAATAGTTTTAAATTTCATGACTGAGTCATCTATATGGTAGAAAGTATTAATTTTGAAAAATTGAGGGGGTATGAAAAAAGGCATAACAGGGTTGTCATATGATCTCCCTTCTTTTTATAGTCTATAATGATAGCACATGTGGCATTACCTACACTATATGGTCTTACTACCATCTCATCACTGAAGGTAACCTATCATCAACCATGTGGGGAAACCTAACTAATTGATACATAAGAAACATCTCATATATACAAGCACTTAATAAAACAATAGGCCCTATGGTCTTCTACCCTCTAAATAACATCTCATACATATCATGCATGAGCTAGACCCAGATGACAACCCTAAAGTCATACACTTCTCCTTGATCCAAAATAGACTAACACAAGGCTATCATGTATAGTGGTACCTTGTTTTTTGACTTGTGACACATCATTCATGCTATAACATGTCTAATAATGGGTTTTTGTATGTCTATAATCTCTAAAATATATACATAAAATATATTGACCCTCAATCCTAGGTGTATCTTATATGAGTATGTTGTTTCTATGCAAAATTGCTTTCTACATTCAAAGAAGAAATAAGAAACTAAAAGATGGTTAAGGCTAGAAGTACCTGATAAAGTCATGCGCACCGAAGTCAGACGTTGAAAGATTCTCCTCTTTTGCTGTGGAGGAATGACACCTGCGAAGAAAAGGCTAAACACGGAAAAATGTTAGTAAGAGATATGGTGGGCTGTCAGGCGAACGCCCGATCCCGGAAGTACGAAGACTTCCTAGAAGGATATCAACCCACTGATAAAAAAGAGCAGAATATTGGATGAAAGTAGATGATAATGACAAAAAAATAAAGAGCGTACCTGATATGCGGCACTGTTCTGCACAGTCGCCGGCATCGGTCTCTGTGGTGCCGGCGTCGGTTAGGGAAGGTGCCGACGTCGGTCAAGGTGCCATCGTCGGTCGGGGTAGTGACTGGCGTCGGTAGGGGCAGGTTCTGGAAAAAGGTTCGGGACAGGGTCTGGGAGAGTCTGGGGGGTTTGAACAGTCGGGAGAAGGTCTGAGAGAGTCGGGACAGGGTCTGATAAGGTCAGGGTAGGGTTTAGACAGAGTCTGGGGGTTTTGGATAGAGTCGGGATGACAGAAAATAAATAATAACTAAGAAAGAAAATGAAATAAACAGAATAAAGACTTACCTGGTAGAAGACCTGATGAAAGCCATGGTGTGCAGATTAGTTGATGCCGAGAGTGTTGATGTCATGGTGTTGATGATTGCTCGGGGTTCGCAGGTTGGTTGCTCAGCGTTTTGAATAGCGTTCGGGATCCCTTTCGAATGGCTGGCAGAGGTTGATGAAGGCGGGGGACGGGGACGGTTCCAGAGACGGTTCGTCAACCGTTTCGGGAAACCGAATGATAACTGATAACAGACAAGGGGAAGGTGACTGACGTCGGCAGGATTGCCGACGTCGGCCGATAGGTGACCGACATCGGTGACATCGGTCGGGTAAAGACCAACGTCGGCAGATGCATAATGGGGATAGAGTCTACCTTTTGCTCTGTGCTCCTCTTTACATGCTGCCAGGGTCAACGCTAGTGAAACAAGTGATCGGCAAGGGTTCAATAGGCGAAGAAGAAGAAGAAGACGGGGAATGACCAGGGGAGTCGACACGATTTCGGTGTCTACATTTGCCCCTTTTTGTCTTGTTGGTTGTTCTGGATGAACTGCAAGACAAAAATAGGAGTGAGTGCCCCAGGTGAGGGATAAGGTTGATTTCATCTTGTTGGTTGTTCGAATGAACTGCAAGACAAAAATAGGAAGCGAAATGCCCCGAGTAAGGATGAGGTATTCCCCCTCAAAGCAGGAGTCGAGGGAAGGGAACCAGGAATCGGGTGCTGATTTGATAAAGAGCGGATGAAAAAAGGGGGTGAGGATGAACGCTACAAAGGTCGTGATTGCGCGCATACCACTGCACGAGATGGTCAGGCCAAAGTGTCACAGGTCAAGGGTCGAGGAGTGCCAAAATTGAAGTAATCGGGCCCCAGCATTTAGTCGTCTGCTGATCGGGTCACGCAATCTAAGCTGAAGCTCCAAATGGGTCGTCACGTTCCAGGTATCCCAGGCTCAGGAAGTGCTCCTAGAAACACGAAAAAGTCACAAGTAGTGTGGATCAACCAGCTTGCGATCCTATACTTGTGAGGGTCCAAAAGGGTCTGCGCACAATTCTGCTAACCAGTCATGAGGTAGCATACATGCAAAAACAACCAAGGCAACAACGTCTTGGAAGTGGTCGAGGTCGGAGGAGATAGGCATGATCTCCAATGGTTGGTGGTCGAGGGATGGATGAATGGACGAAAGGATGAAAGGATGCGGCCGAGCTAACCCCAGAAGACCCCATGTCAACTGAGTGCTGCCTACATAGCCCTGGTGATAGGGCCTCAGGCCGATGTAGTTCTCCCTAGAAGGGAGGAAGGGTCAAAGGGATGGTGAGGAAAAAAAAGATGTTGCAGCCTTTTCCAAATGGTGTATTCTGCAACATTGGTTGAGGGGTTTTTCATCCCTAGCAATATCCCATATGCGTGATGGATGTATGCTAAAAATGAATTGAGGTCTATTTATGCTTCAGCAAGTATTGGTTTATGCTTAACACAAATTGTGGCGGGTCGATAGTTTCCGTGTGGATTGGTGTCCATAGAAACTAGGGTGAATAGGCAAGGTCATGTTGATGGCCTGAAAAGAGAGTTGAGCTGAGTTGATCGACAAGTGATGAAGGTGAATGTGACCAAAGGGCAGAAGAAGATGAAAGGCAAATTGCTCTTTCATTGACAAGGACCAAAAAGATAGCATAGATAGGGGTTATGAGAACCAAGAGCCCCATTCATGCGTGACGTCGTTGACCATAGTTATGTTAGAGCGGTAATCGAATCACTTAGACATTAAAGTGAGCTCGAAGTCCCTTGAGTAGGTAATAGGAGGAGGAAAGAGGGTAACCCATTTTAAGAGCAGAGATAACTTTGCCCCTTTTTATAAGAGACCCTGAGACAACTACAAGTCAAGTCCGTGACTCATTTTTTTTCTTTTTTTTTTTTTTTGAGAGGCAGACTGATCGATGCGGGAAGCCTGCATAGAGATGTCATTTGCTTGGTGGTCAGGTTGTGAAGCTGATCAATGCGGGAAGCTTCTAAAATAAGTTGCTGTTTATTGCCAGAGTAGTCATAGCCATCCTTCGAGGGAGTGGTCTAGATTTTTGTTTAATATAAAGGCTTTTGAATAGCTGTCCTTCGAGGGAGCAGTCTATTTATTACAGCAATGATAGTACAGCTGTCCTTCGAGGGAGCAGTCTGTTTTTTTGATTTTGATATTGATATAGTGACCATGGATATGTTTTGACATCGTGATTTGTTTTGATAGAAGTTGAGTCATGGACAAGACTGTAGAAGGTCAAGGGCTCCCTTTTAGTAGGACAAAGCATCCATACATCATAAAAGGGTTATAGGAATTATTTAAGAGGAATAGGGTTGAAAGGAAGTAGGACGAAGAGGACGGGGATTGCTCAAGGGACGAGCTCAAGTTAAGTGTCAAGTGGACGAATACTCGACTAGCAGTAGAACGGTCGCAGATGCAACGCATTAAGAGGCTCAGGTTCTGGACGTCCATCAAGAGAAGATAGACGGTAAGTCCCTGATCCATACTTGTGCGTGATAATAAAAGGTCTGAGCCAATTAGGAGCAAACTTGCCCCATTTGCCTCTTTCCAGATTGGTCAGGTGTTGATTGATGAGTGGATGTGAAGTTGGTTGATATGGTTGCTGATTGATTGAAAAAAGGTTGAATGTTTTGATAAAAAGGTTGGGTCGAATGTTTGGTTGAGATTTGGTCATTTGATAATTGGTCAATGGTTGGTCGAGGGTTGATTGGTTGGTATTTGGTCTTTGGTTGGGTCGAATTTTTGGTTGAGGTCGGGTTAAATGTTTGTTTGCTGGTCTGGTTGAGGTTAAGTTGACAGAGTGATTGATATGTGGTCGAGACTGTGTTGAAAAATTGGTCGAAGTTTGGATGAAGGTTGAATTCCCCCAGCGGGTAGGGAGAATGTTTGACGGATTAGTTAAGGTCGATTGAGGTTTAGTGGTCAGATGGACTGTGTTGATGTCGAATAAAGGGGTTAAAGGCAGCGAAGGGACTCTAGTCTGTCGTAGAGATCCCGATTTAGGTGACGAGGTTGGAGAGGTATGGGTCGGTGTTGATAATTTGTCAAAGGGGGGGTCAAGAGGATCCTTGATAAGAAAGGAATCCTTTTTCCGGTGGTGATGAATGACAGCTTTAAGAGTGCAACAACGCTCGGTGTCATGTCCCAGAGTGTGATGATAGTGGCAGAATTTAGAGTTGTCGAACCAAGATGGCCTTGATCCGAGAGGTGATGAGGGAGGCGGTGTTGAAGATTTATTGATAACGTGGTCGAGAAGAGAGGTGTCATTCCCCAGACATTGGTGAATGACGACCTTGAGGGCATGACAATGCTCCGTGTCGTGCCCAGGCGTGCGATGATACGCACAAATGCGAGTGTCATCGAACCATGGTGGTTTTGGTCCGAGAGAGTGATATGGTCTAAAAGGCGGGAGATTGAGACGAGAGGACTGCAACAATTGCCGTAAGAGCAAGGCATATGAACCTGCTAACGGGTCGGGATGTTTTATTGCAGAGAGGGTTGGTGACATTGGTTTGGGAGGCGTAAGAGGCGTTGGTCGATGGTTTGAAGGAGGTATAAGTCTGACGGGTTGATAGAATAATGGAGGTGACTTACCTCTGTGAAGTATGGGAGTGGGAAGCACTCCGAGTAAAGTAGACGGATGTGGGCCCAAGATTGAAGGTAATGACGAAGATAGGGGAGGAGGCCTCCGGTGTGGTTTAGTAGCCTTCTTTGGTTTGGGTTGAGGGCCACCTTTATGCGAGGCGAGATTAGATGTGGGGCGAACACCAAGAGGTTTAATCTCTTTGGATATGATGGACGCCTGCGCGGGTTTGGACTTAGATGTGGATGGTTTTTCTCTCAATGGAGAAGGGATTAAAGGTGTGGGCTCTTTAAGTGGAAAGAGCTCTGGAGTAGTCATGGCTTCTGTGTGTGGTTGGGGAGTCAAAAAGGTATGATCATCTATGGATGATAATAAGGATGAAGGTGAGGCAGCTGGTGTTGATGTGGTCAAAGCGTCCTCCAATATGGGAGAAGTCGATGGAGGACAAGTGGGAGAAGAAAGTTCTTCGCCATGTGGAGGAGGTATAGGGGAAGAAAGGTCTTCCACCTGTGAAAAAGGTTGGTCAGGGATAAGAGAAAAGATAGTGTCGACCGTGTGTATATCATGGTCTTGAGGGTCATTGGTTATGGTTTGGACGTTGTCTTGAGTATGCGAATGATTAGGAAGGGGTTGCTTGAAGATGTCAAGGTTTTGGTTGGGCGGTGCGTTCGGGTTATCTAAAATAAGATTCCCCTTGTCTAGCAAGTCCTGGATGATGTTTTTGAAGGTTTGACAGTGATCCGTGTCATGGCCTTTGACACGGTGATAGTTGCAAAAGTGGTTTTCCCTGTACCATGCAGGGATAGGTGTTGAGGGGTCAAATTGATGTGGTCGGATTAGAGGGAGATTGAGGACCCCCTGCTTGACGAGTTTATCCAAGACAGAAGCATATGACTCCCCAATTGGAGTGAATTGACGCTGTATGGATTGACGTTGAAAATGTTTATTAATGTAGTCTAATGTTGAAGATGATGATCGGTTGGTTATTGTTGAAGATGATGGTCTAAAGATGACAGTGTTTGCCGACTCCTCGGATTGAGAGTGGGCAGAAGAAGGTCTGGAAGAAGAATGGTCATTGTTAGTGTTACTCAATTTGACCTTATCTTCTTCAATGGCGCGGAGTTCAAGCTTTCGGGCCATGGTGAAGGCCTCGTCAAAAGTGTGGAATGTTTGAACCCGCAAGGTGGACGAGATGTGACTAACACATGCTCGAGAAAAGAGCTCAATGAGCTCGGGTTGAGGCAAGGAGAAGGAGAGCTGATTAATCAAGCTTCTCCAACGGGCGACAAAATCAGCTATTGATTCGTCGTCAAATTGCCTGATAGAGTAAAGGTCTGTGATCGAAACTTGTTTAGTGATATTGATAGAAAAATGGTCAACGAATAGTTGGGCGAGTTGGATGAATGAAAAGATAGAATGTCTGGTAAGAGAACTATACCAGTCAAGGGCAGGACCAGAAAGGGACATAGGAAACGTGCGTAAAAGTAACGCATCGTCGTGGGCGATAAGGTAACATGCATGTCTAAATGCCCATAGATGTTGTTGTGGGTCTTCCTTACTCTGAAAGCAAGTGAATTTAGGAAGCTCCCAATGGTTGGGGTATGGTCGGATAGGGACAGAAGGGTGGATGGGATCGCTGCAGACTTGTTCATATGAAAAAGTATTGCTTGAACCGGAGATAGAAGCTTCGAGACGGGACATTTTATCCATCAGCATCTTGATAAGATCTGCTGACGGATTGGCGGGTTGAGCGCCCCCTAGGTTGTAAGGTGCTTGGAAGAGGCTAGAGGAGGCGTGCGACATAGTCGGTTGTACCAATAAGGGCGCAACGTACGGATGACTAGTCGCAGGGGTAGAAGTAGAGGTTAAGGGTGGTTGAGTTACGAAGGTCGAAGGTATAAGCTGACTAGATACCGCCAAAGGAGGTTGTGTGACGGCATTGACAAAGGGCAAGGTAGGCACTCCTGCATATATAGGCGCAAGAGTGTGCGGGGTCGAGACAATCAAGTTCTGGTATGATGTAGAACTTGGTTGAATTGCAGGTGGTTGAGGGGGTAACGAAACCCCGATGGAGGTTGGTCTAAAAATAGACGAGGAGGCTGAACTTTGCGTATAGGCCATGGTCGGGTTAATGGTTGAGGCGAAAGGTTGAGTCGTAAAAGGTTGGGTGGCGAACGGTGTTGATGTCGTCACCACGTCGTCTGAAAGGTCCCGCATTGGTTTTCTTGCGAGATAGTTTTGGAGGGCTGCGGTATTGAGGTCTAAGAATCTTGCAAAGTCTTGGTCCCCTTCTGGGATGATAGGCGTCTGGGTTGGAGATAGTCTAGTAGGAATTCTTTCGGTCTTCGAGTAGAACTCCATTATAGGGTTGTTTGTAGGTGGGGTAGGCGAAAGCGATTGATGGCTAGCGTGGTCAAGAAGAGCCTTGGTTTGACTACGTGTCAGAACCATTCAAGGCAAGAAAGAACGTCCTCACAAGCTCAAACAAGCAGATAAGAACTAAAAAGATTGAAGACACAAGCAGATCCTAAAACCCTAGAAGTAAATTATTAGGATTATAGTGGCTTATGCCTTAGAATATGTGTAGTGGAAGGTTGGTTTTGTGAGTCGGGTCCTAGAAGAAGCAGTCTATGGACGGTTTCGGGTTTTGTTATGGTGCTCAAGAAGTCTGTGTTAGGGTCTGGTATGCAGCCTGGTGCTAAGGAGCAAGCTCCCCTCACTTCACGATTCCAGTGGTTAGCTAGTTTCACTTAGCCAAGATATACCTCGCCTAGAGATTAGACTCCGCCAGAGAACGGAGTGGGCTTCCCCCTTGGTGATGAAATCCAAGTAGGGTCACCGGGACGGGTAAGGTATCCGCTGGGGGATGAAATCCCAGTCGGGCCTTGTCTCAGGTAAGTTTTATGTTTGTTTTAGTGCATGTGGTCTGGTCGTGTAACATCAAGTGATCTAGATTAATTCAATATGCGGTTTAATTACTATGTGTGGTCTAAAAGATGCAGGCAAATAGAGATGAATGCAAAGTGTTTTAATGTCCAAGTCAAAATGTTTGTTCGTATGAAGACGAATGGAGAAAGAGTCGAAGGATATGAGTTTTAGCTAGTCTAGAAGTGCAAGAAAGAAAGAAATGTTCATTTTAGTTCTGCTTATGATGTCGTTTAAGAAGAGACGAAAGGAGGCGAAAAGGAAGAAACCTAATGCACCTAAATGAACGAAAGAAAGAAAGAACCCAAGGAGGACCTAGGGTCCCACCGGGTGTGCCAGAATGTTTCTATGCAAAATTGCTTTCTACATTCAAAGAAGAAATAAGAAACTAAAAGATGGTTAAGGCTAGAAGTACCTGATAAAGTCGTGCGCACCGAAGTCAGACGTTGAAAGATTCTCCTCTTTTGCTGTGGAGGAATGACACCTGCGAAGAAAAGGCTAAACACGGAAAAACGTTAGTAAGAGATATGGTGGGCTGTCAGGTGAACGCCCGATCCCGAAAGTACGAAGACTTCCTAGAAGGATATCAACCCACTGATAAAAAAGAGCAGAATATTGGACGAAAGTAGATGATAATGACAGAAATAAATGATAGAAAAATAAAGAGTGTACCTGATATGCGGCACTATTCTGCACAGTCGCCGGCATCGGTCTCTGTGGTGCCAGCGTCAGTTAGGGAAGGTGCCGACGTCGGTCAAGGTGCCGTCGTCGGTCGGGGTAGTGACCGGCGTCGGTAGGGGCAGGTTCTGGAAAAAGGTTCGGGACAGGGTCTGGGAGAGTCTGGGGGGTTTGAACAGTCGGGACAAGGTCTGAGAGAGTCGGGACAGGGTCTGATAAGGTCAGGGTAGGGTTTAGACAGAGTCTGGGGGTTTTGGATAGAGTCGGGATGACAGAAAATAAATAATAACTAAGAAAGAAAATGAAATAAATAGAATAAAGACTTACCTGGTAGAAGACCCGATGAAAGCCATGGTGTGCAGATTAGTTGATGCCGAGAGTGTTGATGTCGTGTTGTTGATGATTGCTCGGGGTTCACAGGTTGGTTGCTCAGCGTTTCGAATAGCGTTCGGGATCCCTTTCGAATGGCTGGCGGAGGTTGATGAAGGCGGGGGACAGGGACGGTTCCAGAGACGGTTCGTCAACCGTTTCGGGAAACTGAATGATAACTGATAACAGACAAGGGGAAGGTGACCGACGTCGGCAGGATTGCCGACGTTGGCCGATAGGTGACCGACGTTGGCGACATCGGTCGGGTAAAGACCGACGTCGGCAGATGCATAATGGGGATAGAGTCTACCTTTTGCTCTGTGCTCCTCTTTACATGCTGCCAGGGTCAACGCTGGTGAAACAAGTGATCGGCAAGGGTTCAATAGGCGAAGAAGAAGAAGACGGGGAATGACCAGGGGAGTCGACACGATTTTGGTGTCTACATATGTCACCCACCTATCTAGTGCTTACCTCTCCCTGTGATCACCAGTGTCTCTCCTATCAATAGTCCCAAAAATATGTGGACATTTTGTAGCATGATACCCACTTTTATGGTATCCCTATCCACCACCCATAAAAAAGTGTTGGTTAACTATTCCCATGCTCCAAGAAACATGAAAATGAAATCAACACTAAGTGGGATGCACCTCATCTTCATGATGCCTCCAAAGCCTAGTATAATTAGTCACACTTTATCCACGTCAATCAATCAATTCAACATATTTGGTATCCCTGACATATTTATCCATCACCAATACCTCTGGTGTCTCTACAAAATATCAAAAAAAAATGATGTATTATATCTCTATGTCATAAATAATGAAAATACATTATTAAATATTCACAAATTAATTACTTAAATTAGTCAGCTTGATTTAGTTTCCCAATTGTCTATAGAATTGGCACATTTAATAATAAATTGGCCATGTATCTTATTTTTGATACTAGATCAACCATTTCCATTTCCAACTAGATTAGCCTATTCAATACTAAATCATCCATATTTTTGCTTTAGCATACTATATCATCTCTATCATACGTAGTCATCCTCATTTTGTGATGATACATCAGCCTTATCTAATAAAATAAGTTAACCCTATTATACATAGTTAGCCTTGTTCACCCTACCAACTAAGTCAACCTATTTCTATGTAGTTGGCCACCCATTATCATACTAAATAGGCTCACTGTTTTGTAGTCGACCATATCCTTTTGGCTCACCTTATGGACTAAGTCAACAAAGTCAACTTTGTTCTTCCATAGTGGTAACTTTTTGACCATTTACCATAAATTCCTTAGGTATTTATTAGTCTAACTTCCTTCTACCCAGTACCTTGTTCTAACCCTATTTTACATAAAAATTTCTCAAGGTTCATTCTAGTGCCTATATTTATCCAACCAATCAATTTTTTATATTTAGCTTAATTTAAAATAAAAAAATTAAAATTTTAAAATTCATAATTTCTTACCTATGTTGTACTCATCGTGACAGTTATGCATCCTCCCCATCTCAGCTATTGTCTCCTCACCATGATGACTCTCTAGTCTCAAACTAAGTCTCTTAGAGCTCTATTTTCTTAGAATAATAAAAATAACAAATGAACTATTTTTCACCCTATTTATATTTCCTATTCAAAATTATTTACTTGTCAAATATTTACCACCAGATTCCATATCTTGATCACATCTTCTTTTATACTAGTTCTCTTTCCAAATCTTAAAATGTTCTAGAATCCTAACATCATAGAGAATCTTTTCACATATTTTATGTATATGTTTTTTTTTTTTAAAAATCACTATTTTTTTCTAATTTCTATAGGTTCACCTAATTTTCCCTACATTGGACACCTTCACATTTCTTGCATCTCCTTATTTATCTATAAAATTAAGGTAAGTAAAGGTATGTGTATTTCAACTCTATCATTTAATTTGTCTTATTTTCTCTATAATAAAATTTATCTAACCTTAGCATAGTGTGTTTTTATGTTCTTTTTCCAAAGCACCATCTTGTGTTGCACCTAAGTGACATGTGATGAACTTAGAGTGGGGCATATGTATAAACATAATATTTTCAAATTTTATTAATTACTGATGTTTTATCTCCTACAAGAACCTATCGAGTCTAAATCACTCTGTGTGTACATTTTAAGGGGTGCACTAGGAAAGGGGTGGGAAAACCATTGGTGTTTTTTAGGATTGTCATCCCTTTACTACTACTTGTTATCTACACAATCATCTCTTAAAAACATTCCCCTAAGATTTGCCTCCTCTTTTTCATGTTATTATAGCCATTTTTCACCTCCATCAATCCTTTCATAGCCTAAAAAACTTTTTGATGGTTTACAATACACTATTGGCCCCATCAAACCTATAATCTAATTGATAAAAATCATTTAGGTTCTAGGTCAGTGCCTGAATGACCTAGACTAAGACCTAATTTATTTTTGTCAATAACAATATAGAGTAGACTAGGCCAACCCTATCAACTAAAATTTTAGAAAGTTTTAGGGTTAGATCTATCTATCTATATAAATTTATTTCATCATTTATAAAGAGGAAGAAGAGAAGAAGAAGAGATATATATTACGCATCTGCTTATCCACCATTCTACTTGAGGAGAATAGCTTAGGGTTTCATAATTTATTTATAGATATGGATCTTATCTTATGGATAATTCTTTTGGATGTATTTATAGGTTTGTCTTCCTATATTTGATTTATCCTTATCATTATTACATAACATAATAACCTCTTGCAAAGCACCTTAGTCAATGGAGAGATTGAGGCTTGGTGGGTTTGTCTTCAAAGGTAAGTATTCCTAACTTTGTTCCTCCTTTATAAGAGGAGATAGATATGAATTTTTACTTATCTCCCATGCATTAGGATTCCATATACATTGATGTGATTATATGTCTTCTATGCATGTTCACTTTTAATGTTTATTACCTCCACTTTATGCCACAAGTTTTGGTGAACACTAAATTAGACATTTACTTTACTTATTATTAGTTTAGTGAATATGAAAACATAAGACCTAGTTAGGTTTATTGCATAGTTTCACTTGATTGGAGGCTTTAAACCCTCCCTAGTGATATTATTATGGTAAGAGATCCCTTGGCTATGTCTAGCAAATTCATCTTGGTCATGACCTTGCATATCTAATGTATCAACAATCAGAAGTGTAAGTAGGATTTATCTTCTCCAAGGTAGGATTGATTTATAGATCAGTTGCATATACCTTTGCATAAAAAGGGTGTAATAACCTAGTTTTGGATTTTTTTCAATATATTATTTTGTTAAGGTGACATTATTTCATCCTAAAACTTCATTTTTGTAGACCTGGGTGCCATTTTCAATTGTTATTGCTCAATATTTTTGCAAACATAAACCTAAGTGATAATTTTTTCATATATGGTACATTAAAAATGGGGCTTTGGAGCTTCTATTTTTTTATACACAATGTCCCTACATTATTTGGAGAATTTTTTAATATATTTTTAGATATCCTATTGAGATTTACATCACTCCTCCACTTCCTATTATCTCTTTGAAGACTATTGTAATCTGTCCTCTTACTTCTATTTCTTGTGATGACACATTCTTGATGGATAGTGTTCTTCCTTCTATCAAACCACCATTATGATATGAGATTCTACCAAACCTTAGATGTCCTATTGCATGTTCCACATCCATTCCTATACAATATTTTTTTCTTATAGATCCATCATATATTTACATTTCATAGGACTCTATTATTTTTAGTGAGTACACCTATTTAAAGCATCAGTGTCTCATATTTTTGTATGAATTATCCTTTAGTTGATGATATATGTGTTGATGGGTCTTTTGATGCACACAATGAGGCATGGGTTATTAATACCTACTTTTTCTGAAAGGATATTTGTGTGAACAAACCTCTCTAATGTCTTGGTATGTAGGGTAACTCAGTTGGCTTACTGTGACTATTCTAATTCAAGTGCCTATTTAGAGTAATTTAGAATAATCACATGCATTCTAAACATAGAGCTTATGCCTCAAAAGAATTAACATATAGAGATTTAACCATGAATAAACATATGATTCAAATAAACATATATATTGAATGGATTCAATAGTGGATAAATAATAATAGACAAAATGAGCAATCAAGATAAAACCTTAAGAGCAGATTGTGTAGAATAATAAATATAAAAAATGTAAAATAAAGAAAAATAAAGAAGGGAAAGGATGTTGGAATAACAATGAATAAGAGGGGGGATGAATCAGTCTCTTAAAACTTTCTCTCACATGTACTTTAACATTCCTTGAACCATCAAAGCAATACAAAGATATAGCAATACATAAAAAGTTATTCACATGAGCATAACACAATACACACACATATGAGTGAGAAAAATTCAAAGGGAAGAAAACCCAATAATATTTTAAAATGGACTATAGTTCTATAAGTCAAAATATAAAATTTAGTGAAGAAAAAACTTCAAATGGAGAACCAACCCAGCTAGGCTTTAGTAAGCACCCACTTACAAAGAAATACCAACCCCCTATATGATTTAACACCAACTCAACCAACTAATTTATTTTATTAACTTAAAATAAAATTGTTTCTTAACAAAATTATAATGACCATATCTTCATATCTTCACTCTCTTATCCTTCTCAAACTACCTTCTAGACCTCTTCACTCAACTAGCCCTCTTCTTAACTTGATTAAGTCATCTAACCTTAATTTTCATACATAATAACCCTACTAGATATTCATGATAGTTTTTATGTACCTTTTTAATCATATAAAATACCTATTTAATCTCTTTATAGTAATATATACTTCAATTCAACTCTCTCATTCTCTAACAAGTTAATTAGTCTTTTTAGACCTTGTTCTTATACTAGGCTCTTGCTCATACACCTCTTGGTCAGCCATACATACTTTCCCAATTATATTTTCAATAAAATAGGTTTTAGGACATGAAAAAATATTGATAAAACATTACAATAGGTCAATTATAGAATATAGGAACAAAGCCTCTTTTAGGCCTTAAGGAGACCTAATTCAATTAGGCCTTCATTATCACATGTTACCCATTGATCTTCTTGAAGCACTTTCAAACTTCATACACAGTAATAAAAATTCACATGCCACTCAAATAGACCCATGATAAACTCATCTTAGGTCTATGACACCTTTTATCTCCAACCACAACTTGAATCACGCCATTAGTAATGTTTATAATTAGGCATGTGCATACCCAAAAAGTTTGTCTTGAACTACTAAAGATAAAATATAAATTAACTAAAATAAATAACCATAGAGATAAAACATATACATGGATTCTTCAAGACCTTAAAAATTTAACTAATTTCATTATACCTTCATTACAAGGGGTAAAATGACACAAAAACATTTCTGCAGCTTGCTCACTCAAAACTGCCAGTTTTCCTTAAAGACTAGTCATGGTGATTTTGACCTTGAACACTTGTATGACCACTTTCAAATACTAAAAATTCATTTGAATGATCCTATGTTATCATTAAACCATTTTTAAATATAAATATAATATTTTAAAATGGTAATATTGATCTTGTAGACTAATCTGATAAACTTGTACCTCACTATCTCATTTGAACTAGACAGGTCAACTTATGAGCAACATTTTCATCATATCCACTAACTTCCAAATATTATATCCAAAATGAACATGTATTATAAGTATTTAAAAATTTCTTCATGTACTTGGTTTCATCTCTATTTCATGATAACACATCCCTAATCATCTTTTCACTTCTACTTAGGTTTCTCATTGTTTGTACCATTAGGCTTGTTAGGGATAGGTCAAATTAGATGAATGATTTAACATACTTGATGGATATAAATTATTTATAAACCATCATGGACATTAAATACAAGTCTCAAAAAATTTCCTCCATCCATTTAGTAATTTTGACTTGGTCAATTCTAACTGCAATAATAAATATCTTAGAAATTAGCACTTTCCTATAGGGTCTACTCACACACTTGACAAACTAATCACAACTTAAAATCACTAAAATATCCATAAAAATATATTATAATCACTTTTGAAAAAATTATTTCATATTAAGTCACTATTAGGGTTCTTTGAGGGTTTAAACCATCTTCCACTATTAGCAATCATTCATAAATCTTATCCCTTCTTCCAAAAACTAATGCCTGGAACTTTGAGCTAAGACCATTCCCCATATAATATGAATATATTAGGTTCCCATGCATAGGTTACACATGCCATTGAACACCTAAAATTCATTCTCAAGTTGAGAACCCTTCATTCTATATATATGAAAGACTTTAAAACCATTTTTCATGCCTTATCTTGCAAACCATGACCTCAAACTTGGTCAACACACCTAGGATAATATATCACACCACTAAAAATTCTCACATTCTCATTATTATCTTTAAATTTAAATCTCATACCGCATTTGGCCACCATCTCTCTCTTTGATCTCTAGACCTTGACCTGCAAATCATATTAGGCCTTGAAATTAACCTTCATGCCTCTTTTCATGTGTTATCCACCTCATTTACATGATCACACCATTGAAAATGGCTGATTAAAGATAAGATGCAAAGTCTCAAATATAAATTATTGATGAAATTCACATATTATTATTTAGTAACATTATAGATATATAAGAATAGTCATATAGCCATTCACTCTACAAATAGGTTAGTTGTTCTAAAAATGAACTACTAATAAATAATACACTCCTCAAATTACTCCTCAAAATATCAATACATGATTTGTTTTAAAAAATCACTTATATTAATAATATTAACATATTTGTGTTCATACTAATATAAGTTCAAACTATATTTTCCAACATTTCCTCCCATGGTTTAAACTTATGGACATCAGTTTCAACAAATAATGCATCTAATACAAACATGAGATTAATTATAGTGAAAATACCATTTAATTTAAAGCTATATTTAAAAGCTTATTTGATGACTTATGAATTCATAATGTTTTACCCAACATCCCCTTTTCTTTTTGAAGAAATGAGGACCCATTTTTTTTAGATGGTAACCTTGTTTGTTGAGCCTTTATTAAACATGTTTATACAAGTATTAAACATATTGATCCTTAAAATTTATACTTAGTATAATATAGCATGGTATTAAGTATTTTATGGACTAACTCTATCAATGCCTTTTTTGGGATTTTTCTAAATTATGTAGGTTTTCTAGGACTTAGTTTATTCGAGGTCTTATTCATTAGGATTTTTGTTTAGTCTTTTTGTTCACACATTTTTTCAGACATTTTTTTGGTGGATTTTTATCTTTGGGATTTTTTTGACTTTATGAATAAAAGACTTATTTTTCATTCATGTATTGAGCCTTTTTCTTAACATTTTGGTCTTCAGAACTTTTATTTCGAATAGATTTGGTGTTCAAATTTTTTACAATAGACATTTATCAAAAATTAGATCTTCAGACATTTTATGTAGAACATTTGTTCTGAAAAAAATTGGTCTTCAGGTTCTTTTTATATTAGACAAATTATCAAATGGATCATAAGCTTTATATACACTTTGAAGATTTTGATCTTCATAATTTTTATTCAAGCATTTTGTTCAAACATTTTTTCCAATAGATTTTAATCTTCAAGTTTTTCTGTTTGGATTTTTTATAAATCTTGGTCCCAACACAAAACCTAATTCCTAACTTCTGAATGCCAAAAGATTTTTATACTTAGCTGATAAAGTGAAATATTTCCTAATATTTTATAATTCTACCCACCAACTAAAGTAATAAGAGATTTAAACTATGGAAAAAATTATTATCAAAGGTTATTGGTTCAATAGAACATGCTAAAGATGAGGATATCTAAATTTTATTAGTCTATGTAGAATAGTACAGGGAATTCATATTTACTAGAATCATGATAGAGATGAGGTATTGCATGATTTGAAAGGAAATAAGATTAAATAATGTTTTCTTTAGGGTTATAGAGCATTCATATTAATTTAAAGTAGATTAAAACAAATATTAAACATGATAACACATACAATAATAACATATGAAATACAAGAAGTAACCATAAACCAAAATTCTATATTGATCTCAAAATAGGTCATCAACTTATTCATACAATCATACATATTTATAGTCACTGTAGCTATTGAATATTCATATTCTTCTTCATACAATGGCACCAAAATGAGGAGACTATTCATCTTCTATCCTTTCACAAGCCGAGAGGATAGGATAAAATACATATAGCCAACAATTTCATATATAACACATGAATATTCAAATAATATCCTACACAACATTTTTTATCTAGTTTTCTTTTCCCAACACTTTCCTAAACTTAAAGTGTTATCTCGTCCTGAGATAACATCATAGGTTCATCTGACTATGCATTGATGGTATAAGCCAAAAATTTGAATAGACTAATAAGAGTCATAGTAATCACTCAATGCATCATTTTTGGTTTTCTCCTCTTACGTAATACTTAGTCACCCTTTTAAATTTTAAACTAAACATACCAACCTACCACCCTTTTGTGTTTTTAATAGGTTGGTGTAACTAGGTGGCCATCCTTTATGATTTTTCAACCATCTTAGATCCACTTGTCTCACTAGTCATCCCAATACAAAAAAAATTATTCAAAATTATACAAAACTTTCCAAAATTTTTGCATTGAATAATACTCAAATATAAGGAAGTAGTGTTTGTAAAGAACAAGGTTGGTTAGCATGATCCTTGGTCTTTGTCTAAGAAGTTATAAACTACACAAGTTCTTACTAGTGTTTTGATGGTAGCTTGTACATAAGAACTTTGAGTATCAAGGTTACCTCACTACAAAATGGAGCTAGGTTAGTCTTGAATGCATCCTAGTCAAGCATTACTTCTTGAACCATGTAGATTAAGATGTGCATTGGTGCATACACTTGATTATTTCCTTTAGGTCCATGTTTTAAGTAGTACTTAGGCCTATCCTTGTATTAGTGACCTTTAATTAAATATATGTGCTTAGCTACTCTAGCTTTTCTACATGTCTTTCTACCTATTATCCTACAAATACACTACTTCATAGGTCTTGTTACCAACTAAGATTTTAGTTATGCATATCATCTCTAACATTGAAGGATTTTTAGAGAGAAAGTTTGGTTTCATCAATTGATATAGTTAAGGTGTGCATGGTTGTGTGAGATGTGTTAGCTATAGTGAAGTTTGTGCTTGAGTTGACTAGGGTAATGTCAAGCTATTTCTTTCAATATAAGATATTACATGTGATTTGATGGGTTTAGAGGGTTTTGATGTCAAACATACTTTGATACTTCTCCAATAGAGTAATTAAATTTGTGGTGTTAGTCTTCAAGTTGTATCCCAAGTTTCCAAGTGCATGAATTTGTTATGTTGAACACCATTTTTTTATGATCTTCATGACCAAAGTATTAAGTTGAATGTGGTCTGACATGACTTTTCCCCATATGAATTGAGAAGCCAAGGCTAGACAAGTATCTTTAATTATATTTACTACTTCGCATATGCAAGCCCTAAGTTCCACATTCTGTGTCTTTGATTGATCCCACTTTTTCTCTAAAGAGGTAACCTTTCATGTGATAGACTCCTAAAATGCTATAGTACCTTCTAATTATTTCTTTAAAGGTATCTGAGAGACATCTAAAGAGGCCTCTTAATTGACTATAAGAGTAGCCCATGTATTTGTCATTATTATAAGATCTTAGTGTGGCATGGTGGCTAAAGGGAGGTAAAAGGTGGTGCATCGACTAGTGACTGAGGGAACATCCTAGATCTATACACCTCCTAGTGGAATCTATGGTGATTGTGGTTGTGCTTATGTTGTGACTAATACTTACTACTGTGTTGTGGCCTTTTTTTCATCCTAGCTTGTTTCACAATGTCCTCAACCATTTTTTATTTGGCCTCTTTCTCATATTTCTTCTTCCTATCTTATTTCTTCCTCTTTATTTTCTCCTCCTCTTCTTATTGATTCTTCTTCTTTTTTGGTTCTTGTCTTATCTTGTCCTCTTCTTCTTTCTTGATCTTCTCTTGATCTTCCTTCTTTCTCTCATCTTCTTTCTACTTATTTTCTTGTTCTTCCTTCTTCCTCTATTCCTCTTCTTCTTTCTTCTTTTATTCTTGATCCTATGTAGCTTAGGCCTACACCTAGACTTGTGCTTATGGATACACTTATTATTGTCATAGGGCTTCATCATGTTCCTCCTTATTATTAATAGCTTCATTTGCTTATTACTATGCCTGGTATTTTGCATCTTATTGTTATTTTTCTTCTTGTTCTTTTTCCTTCTTCTCCTTCTCCTCTTATACTTGTTATTATGTGGTGACTACTTATTGAGCTTGTTGGGCCATCTCTTGAGCCTTATGTATGTCTACCTCTATATCCTTGGTGTTTTTATAGGCCTTCATTTCCTTAGCTTATTGCATTACCTACTAGTTTTATGATTCTTTCTTTCTCTTCTTTTATTTCTTCATGTGCCTACATTTAACTACATAAGCAACTTATTCTCTTGTGGCCTATTATTCTTCACTTGTGATTTACTCACATGAAATTTATTCAATCTCTTATTCTTATGGTGATTATGGGGAGTCCTCTAGTTAAACTTGTGAACTTAGATCCTATTATTTCTTTCTACTAATGGTGACCAATATGTGCCATGGTGGTGATGTTAAAGATTCATGAGCTAGTTGCACTTCACGTGAAATGACTAATTTACCAGATATACATTCCTCCAAAGTAGGGGAGACTCTAGTCTTCCATCTCATTCATAACCTATGCACAAGTTATTATGGTGGAATCTTTAGTAGGGGTGTGAAGACAATGTTAGGTGCAATTGTTGGAGTTGTCAATGGCTAGAAGAATTCCATTCTACACTGAAGTTGATCCTCCTCTTCTTTGATTGTATCAATAATAATAGAAGGTAAACATGATGGGAGTTCCACCAATAGCTCAAGTGGAACTTGCTTGTGGATTTTTACAATGTGTACTACCTTCCAAGAAAATAACTCTTTTTCTTCCTCTTTCTCATAATAATATCTATCCATGTCTACCAACATGACTTGGTAGACTAACTATGCATTAGTTCCCATATCCATGAGATCATAGGATCCATCTATTTAGAACACCTTCAAATCATATTTTTATGTTTTTTTAATGCATGTTGTGTGCTTTGGAGGAAGAGACACTAAGTGAGGGTCTACTTTACACTTCCCCTTCTATTATTGTGAACTAGATGCTAGATCAGATGATTGCACAATAGGAATATCTACAATTGGTGGTATTAATTGTAATGGTGTTACTCACCTAACTACATGTTATTTTTATTTGGCCACCTTAACATGTGCCATATCCATCATGATGAAGAATGGAAGTGGTTTGAAATGTGAGCATGTTATCTCATGAGTTGTGATGAGAACTCCTTTAGGCAATAGTTTAACTATGGCATGTTGTCCCAAATACTGGAGGACATTGGTGGGACTCTAGGATATGTGGCGAAGAGGTCTAGACATTCCTCCCACCAAGTTTTGAACTTCATTTCATGTGTAAGGGATCTAGATTCCTACATCTATATGATGTTGCAAAACTATTATGTTAGCTAATAGTTCATATTTGGGTGCACTTCTCCCTCAGGTGATTTCCACTATGTGAAATAAAGGACAAGGATGAGAAACTGATACTAGAAGGTCTTCCTTAGAGTAGTGCAGCACTTGTCTATGTTTATGACCATTTTTTTTACAAATTATTTAGGCTAATTGAATTGTTCACCTCAAAGGATCATCCTATGAGAAATGTCCATAATTCCCTTAAGAATTTTTTTAGTAGGCTTGGTTATCTACCAAAATGGTCTAGTAATGCATTAGACAATAATACACATAGGTTCATCTAGAATTTCATTGACTAGGATCCCTTAATTTTGCTACACATACACATCCTAAATTTTTTATAAGATAAGAGGCATTTTAGTTTTATAGGGTAGCAAGGAGTCTTCATGCATAGTTATACCTAATTCTTGAGCCATATCTTATGTATTGATAACCACCATCTCATCTAGTCCCAAATAGATAACACCATCATTATATCATCCAAGCAATACTTGAATAATATCTCCCATGTTGCCAAAGGTTAACATTTATAATAGATGTTCAATGTTTGCATTCTAAAATCTATGGAGAGCTATGAGCTTGAGTGGTTGCATAACATCAATATGGTCAATCTATAATATATTTTTTTAGCTTTGCACAAATATTGAAATGGCTCTTGATCACTATATTTAGTCCGCTAAAGAACCATGACAATACCCATAGCTTCCTTTTATGATTTAGAGAGGGGTCAGATTAGTGGCATGGTATCCATGGTGGTGCGAGAAAAACTTTGGATACTTATAAATTCTCTATGCAAAGGAAATATTTTATATTTTGATAGCTACAACCCCTAGAAAATATGTTGCAAACATGGATTTCAAACTTAGCTTTTATATATTTCAGCTGCTCTTTGCTTTCATATCTAGACCATGCCTAGATGTCCACTCATCCTAAATGCAATGGTAGATGTGGAAAATCCATTTTTGATCTAGACATAAAAATTTTTAGTCATCAGCACAAGTGTGGAATTACATTTTTATGCCCTTAGGTGTTTGTACAAGGGGTACAAGCTATTTATGTTGACTAACAAATGATTTTTGAATATCCCATCCATCAACCCTTGGCTCCTACATTTAATTCTAGTGGATGACTATTATCTAATGGAAATCTTGCTAATGTGATGTTTTGGCATCTTTATTAGACTTAATATTTTTTAGTCACTCTTCTTTGACTTTTCCAGTGGTATAAAGATCTTCCTATGCATGTCTGGTACATACAATGCTTGGTCTTTGGATTTCACCAATGTTAATATTGAGATCATCTTCAAATAAATAAAATAGAAAATAAACATACACAAAAAAATTTCAAAATACAAAAATCCTAATCTACATGGTGCTACTTATCACCCACTCAGCTTACAGAATGAGATCAATAGACTATTGGCAGTAGGTCTTAAGCCTACAACCATTTACTCACCCCAATAATATGATTCCCTATAGATCCTTTAAAACTAATATTCCTTGTTATGTTAACTCATGTATAATGTAAGGCCCTTTTCATCTTATTTGTAGTTTACCTAGGAATGCCCTAAACCAACTATCATACAACAAAACTAGCTGATCTTTGTAGAATTATTTGTAGCACAGGTTCCTATCTTACCATGTTGTTTTGAATTTGATTATGTAATTTTTGTGTTCATGATACTCTTCATCTAAAATAATCCATCCTTTTTAGTTCTAGGATCTAATTGGTAAGATATTATCAATCTCTTAAACACATGATGATAGTAATGCATAGGCTAGGTACTAGATACTCTATTGGCATGACAGCTTCCTAAACAATTGAAATAGTGTAGATCCTATATCCCTTTTATAATTTATGTAATATGAATATAAGATCACAAGAATGCAATCTTCCCAATCATCCCAATTAAAATCATGTATTTGTGTGAGCATTTTCTATAGTATCTTATTTGAAGCTTAAGCCTGGCCATTCACCTATGGATGATAGGCAATGCTTTTATGATGAGTGATCATAAAATATTTAGTCAAGTCCTTAATGGTATTATTGAATAAGTGTGTTCCTCTATTAATAACTAATTTGATTAGACATATGAACCTAGTAATGATATTTTCATAGAAAAAATTCATTACATCCTTCATACTACAGCTAAGTGTGGCAAGATCTTCAACCCACTTAGTAAAATAATTTGTCATAGTGATGATGTATCTAGATTTATTATGCTTTCTTGGTGGGTTGATTGGTCCTAAAAAATCAATACCCCAATGTTTTAATGGTTGATTTTCTAATAGGGGCTATAAAGGCATATCATCTTTCTAGAGTGGTTTTCATATGCATTGGTAGACATCATAATGCTACACAACTTTGTGTGTATCTTGGAATAAATTTGGCTACCATAGTCCACTCTATAGAATATTTCTAGCTATATCCTCTCCTAAAAAATTTCCTCCTGTGATTGCTTGATGAGCCTCCTCTAAGAGTTGTGGGGGTTCATGTTTGAGGACAACCCTATGAAGGACTTCATCTTTTCCCAAGTGATATAATAGTTCATTAATGATATTATATGATAGTAATTTGGTCAAAAACTACTTTTTATCCTATTCTTAAAAGTGCATAGGGAAGATTCCTTGCTTGAGTAAGTTGGAAATGGCTTCAAAGTATTTAGGAATCATAAAGACACAAAAGAAGTATGCATAGGGAAGTCTTATTGTAGTTCTTCTAGCTCTTCACCATTTGGAATATGGCTGAGGTGGTCAAGTCCCATATTTTCTCTACCTAGTTTTACATTCATACAAAATTGAAATTTATGAAACAACATCAACCAGTGAGATATTCATCCTCTTAACATCAATTTGATGACTAGATGCCACAAGGCTTGATGGTTAGTGAAAACTTTGAATGGTGTTGTAAAAAGATAGTGCCAAATTTTTTAAAGTGTAAACACAATGGCCAATACTTCATGTTCCATAGTTGTATAATTTTTCTCCACATCTAACAATTTATGGCTAACAAAGTGGATAGGGTGATCAAGTGCACCATCTCTGGGATATGCAAGTACATCCCCAAATGTGATGCCTAAAGAATCTATACGTACATGAAATGTTTTACTCCAGTCTAGAGAAAAAAGTAAGGGTGTAATGACCAGTTGCTATTTTAGCTCAATTAAATTTATTTGGTATTCAAATGTCCATATAAACTTAACATTCTTGTGTAGTAAGACTTTTAGTGGAGATGAAATCACTACATAGCCTTTGATAAATTTTTGGTAGTAACCTATATGCCTGAGAAAGGAGTGCACTTTAGTGGAAATAACAAGTTGTGGCATACTCAAGATTAATATGATTTTAGGTTGATCAACCAAGATTCCATTGATGTAAAAAATATGTCCAATTAAAAAACCAAAAGGTGTAAATAATAAACATTTATTGACCTTTAAAGTGATGCACATAGCTTGACATTGTTCTAACATCAAATGTAACTTGGACAAATGCTCTTTAAACAAGGAGAAGACTCCAAAATCATCTAGGTAAACTTCTAAAAAATCATGGATGAAATCTTTGAATGTTATAACTACTACATGCAAGAACACCGTAGGTGTATTCTTTAGGCCAAACAACAGGAATTTATATACAAAAGAACACCACTTTATTGGAAAAATTGCTTTGGATTGATCCTCCTCTACAATTGAAATCAAATGGTATCCACTAAACCCATCCTAAAATAATATAATTCATGTCTTGTGACATACGTCAAAACTTCATCCATAAATGGTATGGGGAATGGATCATTTACATAGGCATCATTCAAAATGTGGTAGTTCCCACATACCTAGATTTCTCTTATTTTATTGGGTTGAAATACTATAGGGATTACCCAATCAAATTTTTATACTAGATAGATTATCCCTGCACTTTACATTCTATCTAATTTTGCCTTTACTTTTAACTTCATATTAGGATTAAGTTTATATGGCCGTTTCTTGATTGGAGTGTGCACTCCTTCAATTCAATGTACATCTCACCAAGAGATGGGTTGAATCCTAAAACCTTTGAGAATTTGGTTGGGAAGACATCTTGGTAATCCCTCAAAAGTTATAGGGCTTCCAAAATTTTATTCTCTATCCAATAGTCACATATGCTTGCCAGTTTTGTAACCTCCTCTACTCTGATGTTAGCGATATGCTTCTAGAGAGGTTGCTGATAAATATTGTGTTTTCCTTCATCCATAGATTTTTGGGCCTTCCTTTGCCCTTATTGTTTTGAGATTTGAATTTTGTATAGCTTATCTTATTTATTTAGTGTTGTGTTAGTGTCATTGAGTGGTTATATAGGTCGCTCAAGTCTAAATAAATCATTCAAATATATATCAACATCAAAATTAAAATCTTCACTATCTTTTACTCATCATGGATTTGGTGACAAGGTTGCATCAAAGTTTATTCTTTAATTTTAGAAAATTTATACCTTTGAAGTTCCAAATTAAGATTGAAGGCTACCTTTTTTAGTTTAGTTGATTCTATTATGGTTCTAAAATCTTCTGCATACCCATGACATAAAAAGTACTTGGGTTTCTGTAGTGTATTATGAACTAGAATATTTTCATCTTCAAAGATACAAGTTTTTATGAAATCACTATGTACTTATGCCCAGTGCTTGGTTCTCTCATGTGATCCTAGTGCATGTACCATGCTTCAAGTAGTGGAGCAAGTGTCTAGTGTAAAATGTGAACCCAATACTTGGTTGCCACACATTCCTTATTCCAAAATTCAACACATTTATGTGCAATAATCTTAGGGCACTCAACTTTTTTTAAAAATGGCCAATTAGTGTGGATGAATTGTGGTAGCTGAAATCTAATGATCATGATTTCACAAGTGTCATCCCACTCAAGTTGATTGTGTTGATGAGTTACCCACCAAGTTGCAGTAACTCCCTTTAAGGCATAGTTCAATGAATTAACCCATTGATTGATAGTCAGAATATGGACTTGTAGGTGCAAAATAAAATCATTGATGTTCTCTATTGTGTAGTATATAGGCAGTTGATGTTTGTGTGAAAAAACCATCCTCATGAGTCAAATTTATGGTCATTGTGGGCACAATTAAGGAGATGAGTATCTAAATCACCACTGATAGATGAATTTGCTTCTCAAGGTAAGGTTCCTTCCCTTGTTAGTTCTATGTAATCTTACATGTGATGATCAGCTTGATATAGGAAATCAATTTTTGAGTGAGTGGGATATTTTATAGATATTGAGGTTTAGTCTTTAACAACAAATTGATTTAAAATCAACTATGTAGCTACTAGTTTTAGTCTCCATTATTCTAATATGTTTAATTTCTAGGTGACTAGTGATTGTAGTTGAGGTTTGGCCTATTGGTATAAGAAGTTACATTGTATTACATGTAAATCATTTAGATTCACCTCAGTATTGACCTTCATCTAACTAGTTTCTTGTGGCACATGTGGAGAGTCTGGTTCATCAAGAATTATGTATGTTTTTGCACTCTATTGAGTGGAATGGCCATAACCTTATCACCTTGATGTGCCTCAAGCTAGTTGTGTATTGTATTGATAGTCATCTAACCATCATACACACATTTTTTCCTATCAATACAAGGTAGTGGATTATTATAGTTTTTATGTCTATGACCTCAAAATTTCATCATAGAGATAAGTCTACAAATTTAATCTCAATGTCCTCTAATATGTTAATAGACTCAACTTTTTCATAGTCAACCAAGCTCAAAGTTACTGGGCTATAGCTAAGAGCTAGTCATCTAATCGATTCCCATGTTGATATGGGAATCATATCTACTATGCTTCTAAAATCAAAGATAATTTGAGATCTTGTATCCAACAACCTCAATATCAATTTGCACATTAACATCCCATGGCTTCTTCATCTTGACATACCATACCATTTTTTATATTTTGTTTGACATGCTACACACATTCTAAAAGATTGTGTAATATATTCATGATGTTCTATGATATGTCTTCATTTTTAAAAGTAATCAAAAGTTTTAGTAGATCCATGAGTGCAATGACAACTCCATCTTACATATGATGCACATAATTTGGCCATACATTTACACATTGATTATTGTAACATCACCATCAATAGTTTCCTCTTATCGAATGTTTTTTAGAAACTACACAACTCCATTCATAAGACTTTTTTTGTAGCTAGATCTAGGTATTTGTCTTGTCTAACCTTTCTAATGCCTTGATATTGATGCATCTCAAGTGCATAAATTCCTTTTTTTGCATGTTATCTCAATGTCATATCATCCAGAAATGAATTTTCTTTAGGTTTCTTACCTACCATATTTACATTTTGAATAACTTTATCCTTCATCTACTTTTATAGAATAGGATAATCTTCTGTATCAGATTGATTAGAGACTCTATAGTATGCACAATATGATTATCTCCATGGATTTATTGAGTAATTTATTTAGACATGATTGTACTCTCTGTATAGATAACATTACAAGGGAGGCCGTTAATATTTATTTCTTATACCACCTTGGTATCCTCCTCTATAATAACCTTGACCCCCTCCTTTATTAAATTGATATCCCCTTTGATATCCTCCTTGTGGCTATGTGAAATTCCAATGTTGGTAATGTTGATTATTATCTCCTATACTAAATTGATTTATGCAATTGGAGAAGTCAAATTCGATTGTTATGGCTACATTATGGGTGAATTCCAAGGTGCTTTATATTGGTATTGAGGGGATGGGGGTGTCTAACCTAGTGAAGAAGGGGTCTATCTAGTTAGACCATGAGGATGGTTTTATGGTGAACTCAGAATCCACTGTGGACTTATTTAGGTTGCACAATTCTTATCAACCTCCAAGCCTAGGATTGTTTGTCTCACTAAGGAGATTATCTATACTATACTAGCAAACACATTTTTGGAGATACACTATTTAAGTTCCTATAAAGATCTAAAATTATTCTCGTCATGATTACTTGATTTGCATAAATTACAATATAGATTCTAAGGATTTTTTATATATTTCTATAGAAGATGGAATTGTGTTGTGGCATGTCCTACTACTCGACAAAGTTCATAGAATATTATCTTTACTCTAGTATAGTAACTTTGGTGGTGTCCTTTTCCACACTTTTTAAACCAAAGGTTAAATTTATGTTTTTATATTTTATGATAGTACTTCATTATTTTCATGAAAGACTAAAATGTGTTATCTAATTTGGAGTTAGTAGTAAGAGCTTCTCCATAATCTTCTAGCTATTCTATATGTAGTGTAGCAGCTTTGGCATCTGCTTTTGTCTTGTATTGTGATGGCATAGTGGAAAACTAAATCCTACCTTATAGCCCTTAAATGAACCATGTTTCATTATCTTCATCTATCAAAATGAATTCTACTTTGTTTATTACATCAAAAAATCTATAATCATAGTTGCAGACTAATTCTCTAGACTTTTGCCTTGTCTCTTTCAAGTCCTATATTATTTGGCTAATACATTTATTAATCTTAAATTCTATGACAAGATAATATTTAATGTATTTAATAATTTCTTATTATATATATATATATATATATATATATATATATATATATATATATATATATATATATATATATATATAGTATATTAACTCCAATGCTCTCCCATCTAGATCCCTTATTAACTCACACTTTTGTAAATTTTTAGTAGTGACACCCTTAGCTTGCCATTTTATTTTACAAGTTAGCACGTATTATATAGGGTTTGTAGACACATCATAGATGGCAAAATTTAAGAATCCTCCTAACTGATTCATCATAGTGACTAGTATATATGGATTATTCCATGTAGGTTTTATTTGAGGTGACTATATTCTAAGTGCTTCTGTTTGCATACTACTCTGCATACCAAAGGAATTTTTATGTGTAATTTGCTTATTTGCACTTCCTTCTTTTTGTTACTCAATTTCAACTAATATTATATACTTTAAAGTATTATTAATATATATTTTTATAATATTTATGCCTTAATGGTTTACATTCTCTAAAAATGGCTTTTCCCAACTCTTCTCCCCTACTCATCTAGCTAAAAACTTCTACTATGATATATAAGATTGGGTTGTGAGGATGCATACACTTCTAGTGAATAATCCTTTCCAATGAATTATTTATTTTCTATGATTGAGCCTATTATTAACCTATGAATAAGTTCTATTTATATTTCTAATTATTCTTATTCTAATATCAATACCCTTTCCTATAGTTTCACACTACTTCTATCTTCTATCTATTCTACTCCTAAAATACTCTCATCTTCCTCTTCACACATTTCTTCTTATACTCATTCTTCTTGTTAGCATCCAAAATTATTATCTTTATTTGACCTTCACTCATAATATCACTCATCACTTTTTAACACTCATTCATCATCTACTCTACTAATAGTCTTACTTCTATTCATAGCTACTTAGGTATTCATCTATTTATTCCATCTCTCATGTTGTCACAGTTCCATTTCTAAATCTAGAGTTTTATTTTGACTCTTCTTCTCTCGCATCTCCATTTTTGATTCAAGATTAAGATCTAGCCACTCATCTATCCATCATTCACCATCATGCACACACATCCCCATATTGCTAAAGCAACTACTCCATACTAGTTGGAGTAGGCACCATGGCATTTTCCACCACCATCTTCAATAGGAAAGCTAATTATTGTAAAAAAAATCCTCTAATTTCTCTAACAAAGTGGTAATGTATATCTTCTAATGCTATATATCCTTGTACTATAAACTTAGTAGTATATCCATCTATAGCGGTGGTAACCCAATGGTCTATCACTCTCATCTAATCAGTTTCTAATTTCACTAACTAGTCTATCTTTTCTTCAGTCCACGTAATGGTTTCTTCTGCTCTTGGATAGAAACAATAGTACTGTAGTCTTGTCAACCAATAAGTCATTAATTTAGGTATTTTGTACTAGAAAATTTCACCATATATATGCTCTTAAATGATTTCACTCATGGTGAGCCTTATCCTTTTGGATTTTTCTTCTATGAAGTGCCATATTTTTTGGTTTATCTAGGTTTCAATATCTCATTATCTTAGTAACCATCTTAGCGTAACCTCTTTCAAAAGGAATGTTTCCATGATCATTGCACCATTGTTAGTAGAGGTTCCTAGTTTAATAGAACATGCTAAGGATGAGGATAACTAAGTTTTATTAATCTACATAGGATAGTACAGGAAAATCATATTTAATAGAAGCATGATAGGGATGAGGTATTACACGATTTGAAAGGAACTAAGATTAACTAAAATTTTATTTAGGGTTATAAAACATTTAAATTATTTTAAGATAGATTAAATAGAAAATTAAACATGACAACACATATAATAAATAACATAATAAATACAATAGGTAACCATAAACCATAAAGTCTATATTGATCTCATAAAATATCATCAACTTCTTCATATAATAATACATATTTATCATTGCTACAGTTCCTAACTATTCATATTCTTCTCCATACATTAGCACCAAAATGAGGAGATTGTTAATATTTTATCCTTTCACAAGTTAAGAAGATAAGACAAAATACATATAGTAGACAATTTCATATATAATGCATGAATATTCAAAGAATATACTATGCATATTTTGTTATCCGGTTTTCTTCTCCCAACAAAAAGAAAAAAATAGATGAATGTTGGGCATGTATAATGAAAAAAATAGAAGTCAATGCTAAAATCTATATATGGACATGTAGCCATTGAAGTCTTAATTGGTTTCAAGTAAATGAACTCAAGCTTGATTATTATCCTCTACAAGAAAAACCCTAGCTACTTCTGAGATTGCTAAAAGTAGACCAACGACTAATGGAAAGGAGAATTGCTCACACAACATGTAAGAAGACTATAAGTAATACACATAATATAAATGACATATTCATCTAAATTATTCATAGGAGTACTACTACCATCACCATATTCTATCAAGGACTCCACAGAATTCATAGATACTATATTTGATGTCACCATTTTAAATAATAGGTATGTGAATTACTCTAAATTATGGGATGTTATTAATTTTATTGACATATTTTCATTGGATGGAAATATATCTCTCTTAGAGTGACTATTCATCATAGACTTGCTAGCAATTAAGAGACAAGAATTATATTTGGCTATGGCCAAGCTTGAGGTGATGCCATGCATCGACCTCCTTCAAAACTTATTATTCACATGCAAAGTTACACAATATGTTTTTATTCACTATATTGGTAACTAATTGATCATAACATACATATCCATAACATATTTTTAGAGGTATTTATCATTACCAACCCTAGATGCTTATTTTGACAAACATAGGCTAGTTTCATGGAATCAAGACAATTTAATGGAAAAGGTATTGACTTAATGTCTTCTCCTTAAAGAAACCATGATATACAAAGGTAAGAATCCGACCCCCATCAATAAATTTAGGATGGGAGTGTGGATTGGCATGGTGTTGCTCAATAGGCTATATGGTATGCCCAATATCCATTTCCTTAATTTGGACTAGTGACACAATGTTCATCTTGGGTGAAATTATAAGCTACCAAATATGGAATGGGTCATTCATAAGTATAAGTGGCCCAATCTAGTGGGCCACTTCTATATGATGTCTTATCTTTTATATTTTATCATGGGAATAATGTATAAATTTGTCGATGACTTATGGATCTTGACCACTGATTGTATCAAGAATTACATTTGTGATCATTTCCATTTTTTGCATTTTTATGCATATACCAAGAACATGGTGAGGATTATTGAGGATGTTTATCCTCAAATTTGGCAACCAATCTATGGGTCTCTAATGCCCAGAGTCAGAGTAAGCATCATGAATATTCTATTTTGAATAGGTGATTATTTTTTGTATCCTAATTACATTTTTATCATGATCTATAGACACAAGGTTTATCCTTTGAGACTTCCAAAATATGTACCTAATAAATTGGTTGAGCAAGAAATATTTCTAGCTCTGGTGAATCATTAAGGAGGACCTAATTAAAAATAAGAAGAGTTATTCAATGGGCACCATATGGTCATCAACAGGATGATATATAAAATAAGGAAGCACTTTGGAGATGTGGGTGGCAAAATAAAGATTTATCATTTTCTAACAGTACCACACAAGGATTGGGATTCTCATGTTCAGATCCAAAAACACATTCAAAGCCTTAGTATCCCCTACCAACATGTCAATTATGATCATGAATTTTTATTCATGAATGCACATAATGATGTTGAATTCTTGGAAAGGGAAAGGGTTTTTAGTTTGAAGGAGGATCATTTAATGGTGATATAATAATAACCCTAAATCACTATGAAGTAATTACATAGTAGATTACCACTCTTTATAGGATGGACATCCTTAGAATTTTGGAAAATCCAAATAAGAGAATAGTCTAAGTAAGGAAATCCTTCATAGGGGCTTAATTTCAAGTTAAGAATTGTTAAGAAAGAACCAAGGGTGAGTGAACCTGATCCTAGGGAAGCTCTAGGATACCCCATTAATCTAGATTCCTTTGATGAGGAAGGACAAGGATAAGGAAAAAAAACCCAACTACTAGTATTATTCAAATGCCTATAACTACCACCCAAGAACAAGAGTATACATATTTAGGGGTAGCCATAAATGAATAAACTACCTCAATTCATCAAGGCTCCTCCTCACAACCTAAGACTACCATCTACTACAAGAGGAAGCCTAGGAATCCCCACATGGGTAATCTAATAATAGAGCAGTTTTAAAGTTTAACTGTAATGCCTCAACAAGTAGAAGTGGAGGAATAAGAAGAAGAAGATTATGATGAAAAAATAGAATTAGAGAGAACCAAGTCTTTGATCCTTGAGGCTGACAAGGGGAAAGCACCAGCCATGGAGGGTACCACAAGCAAAAAAATTTACGTTTAGAGGCCACCTCCCTACTCTCTTCTTCTATTCCTATTTTTGGTTATGTGTCAATTTCATCAATGTCAAAAAATCCTAAGATGGAAGTTATTACTTCCACTTCTGATGATCTATTAACAACCTTCTCTTTTATGCATTTTCCTCTACTCACCCCAAGAGTTGAGAAGGATGCTAACATTTTTGCTTTGCCTTCCACCACCTTTGATCCATCTTCCATCACCATGTCATCCACTTCCATCATGGGCACTACCAGTATTCCTTCTATCATTTCCATAGTTAGATCCTTATATAATAAAAGGGAACCCAAGAATATTGAGAAAGCCATGGCCACTCCCCAACTCCATATCTCATCCACCTAAATCACCCTATCCATACTATCCACCACTTGATCCTAAGAAACTATTATCACTAGCTCAGGCAAGGGGGAAAAGTCAAAGACATGAGTTATCATAGTCCATCCATTCCCTTAATATGGTGGATTGGATTGGTCTAAGATTATTTGGACTTACTACCTAATACAATTGTTAAGGCAACAAAGTAGAAACTAGTTGAGGATGTTGAAGAAAACGTTATGGTCAAAACCACAAAGGAAATAGACCTTAATCAATTGATAATTATTCCATGAGCCATTGACTTAAGATCCAAAACTTATCAAATGCCTAGATTCAAAATAATAGAGATCCCATCTATTACAACTTTGTTTAAAATCCATCTGGGAGTATTCAAAGGGTAATAAAGAGGAAGCTATAAGATGATGTTGGTAGGGAATTAATTTTTGAAGATAGGCAAGAGGTATTTTCCTTAACCAAAAGATAAAATAGACAATTGGGGTAATCCCCCTATAATAAAGACTTCAAATTTCTAGATGAAGCACATAATTATGCCATGGTGGAAATCCGTGAATGCATAAAGTTAGCTAAATAGGAATTGGAGGCATAATTAGAGAAAATGAAATAATAATAAAAGATGATGCATATTCCATATGGTATTGACGCTAAGGTTAAAGAAGTAGGATCAAAGTGCTACAATTATTTGGAGGCATTAGAGTTTATACATGTTAAATAATCCCCCCATATTACCAATACTAAAAAATTATTTAATTCTTTGAAATCTAATGAGAATAAATTGAAGATGTTAATTGTTTACACAACTAATAAGGCTTATATCCATTTGGATCTCATGACACCATTAGAGGCATCTAATGCACTCAACATGGTGGTCATAAGGATAGAAGAGGTTAAGAAATGGGTGACATCTATTGGGGCTTTGGTCCCCAAATACCAGGATCATGATACCCTCATCTTAAAAATATTGAATGATTTGAAAATGTCTAAAGTGAAAGATGCTACAAGAAAGTTTATCAATAAGATGAACTTTGATAAACTTATTTAAGAGGCCTTAGATAAATTCAAATAAAGTTTACAATGGTTATCGTTAGAGGACATTGAAGTGAAGTTGAGATTTCCTAGGAAAAATGTGATTGAATTTGAGATCTTTAAAATAAAATTTTAGATGATGAAAACAAAGTATGCAAAGCTCATAAGATAGTTAGTAGGGTGCATATACCCCATGTTTTGAACTTGGACATAGTTAGACAAAAACATGATGTATCACATAATTTTTGGCTTGAGATAGAGGTGAATAAGAGGTAAACTCAAGCTACCACTTCCATTTCTACATTGACAACCATAGTTACAACACCAACTAAAGTCCATGTAACCATCTACATGTCAACCTAGTCGTAAAAGGCCAAGATTTTGCATGTACATTCTATATCATTGTATACTTCATATTTATAGTTTTTTTATAGTTATAACAATAATTTAATAGTTTATCAATCATTTTTGTAAACATGCATACATTACATGATTATATAAAGGCCAAATTGAACTATTAACAAGTGTAAGATAACTTTATATGGTTTTTTTTACCATAGTTAGAACTAAAGTTATAACTATTACATGTAATGTATTTTTTATGTACTTGGAAGATGTGGTGACCCCTTCCCCATTTTTATTTAAACACATGTATCCCATAGTGTTTAAGGGTTAGATAATTTTCAATATATAGGAGCAGAAGCAATTCTAGTTGTCAACTCATGTGTTTGTGTATTTTCTTTCAATGTTTGTGTAATTAAGCTAATTTTTTTAGTTATATGATTCAATAACTCTTAATGTGAAAATATTAAAAATGAGTTATTTATTTTCTAGATTGATATGTTAGTCTTAGATGTGCAACATCCATTGAAGGATTAGTAAATTACATTGATTATTGGCAATTAGTTGATTGATTCATATTCTTAAATGTGTATAAGTTCTTTCATTAGATATAGCTTTCTATGTATGTTAAAAAAACTATCTTAGATACCTCACTAATCTTGAGCCATAACCTCTTGATTAAGAGTGTGCAACAACTACTCTAAAAGGAGCAACCTTTGACTGAGGCCTATGAGTTTCCTAAACTAATATTATCCTAGAATGCTTGATCATATCTGACTATGTGTGTGTAATATCTTCTACCAAAAAGAATAGGTTTTTAAATAACTTATCCACTTAAAAACCAAATATAGAGGTGATTAATGAAGCCATAGAACTTTTCTTCTCTTCTCTACCCTTCCATCATTTTTGAGTTTATTTTTAGATCTGCCCACTCTAGATTAGTAAACATCCACCCACCAAATCATATATATTTCTAATTCCTTTTTAGAGACCACCCCTCCATCTGGAAAACCTTGTCAACAACTTGTATGTCCTGCCTACTATTTCATCACCTAGTCGTTAAGACTATATACCTAAAAATCATGCCTTGGAATGGAGTTTAGCTCCATTGAGATCCTAAAATGTTAGAGGCTACCTCTTTATGAGATTGGTGTGGTTAAAACCCTCATCAACATATCTAGTATTAGGACTATAAGGAGGAATTGAACCTCTAATAAAATATTCTAGTTTTTACATACATTTGCATTAGAGTCACCCATAAGAGTGACCAGATCTAGTTCTCAAGCTAGACTTCTAGTCTCACCCTTGTCAAATCTTAGAATACCTGGAGTTGTGCCAACTATCCCTAATAGACCCAAGATACCTTATCTAGTAAGGATCACTTCCCATATTAATCACCCCATGGTGCAACCACCTTGGTTGGTTGGATCTGCTATTACCATTCTAGGGGATGTGCATAACCTACCTAGGAATCCTAAAAAGTATTTAAGATCTTTCTCTCCCTCAAGAGCAAGAATAGTAGAGGAACACATCAAATATTTTAAATCTACTTTAAGATTAATGAATGTTATCAATGAGGATATTTCATGAAATTTATTCTATTTTACACTAATGGATGCTTCTTATTATTAGTATTTGAATTTAATGAAAAATTTCATCACTTTTTGGGATGCATATCAAGCAACTATTCTTACATAATTTAGACAGGTCAATAGTCTTGGTTTGGTATATTAGCACTTCACAAGCATGAAGAGGGAGCCTAATGAGCCAATCCATGATTTCAATGCAAGGTTTCCAAAGATGTATACATGGTTAATCCCAAGGTATAAACCATAATAAGCATTAGCATTAGAGATGTACAAGAATGTTCTAGATCCAATCACTACGATGTTTCTAAAAAGAGTAATTACTACCATAAATTTGGTGTTAGCATATGAAGAGCCCACTAGCATTGATATGTAGCTCAATCCCCAGGTTCTTGACACACTTAACATCACCAATTGATTCCTAGTATTAAATCTAGTACCACATGTAAAACAAAACATTCTTGCATTCAATCAGAACTAGTTATATACATTGCCCCCTCTAATACAAACAACATAGCCAAATTACAGTTTCCTAAATAACCATTCACAAGGAAATGGTTACCAATAAAATCAATAATTGTCCGTGTTTTCTATTGAGTTCTCTAGGGTACTTAATCTACAAAGGTAGAGTTATATGTTATTCAAAAAATGGTTCAAAAGCTAAAAATGACTTCTTTGACATGCAAATAAAGATGGGTAATTCTAATGGACCAAATGGTAATCATAATTCTAGATTTTATAGGTATAATAGGCCATTTAATAATCTTGAAAATAACACAAATCATCCTATCAAGATTCTAGATATCAACATGGTAGAGACAACTCTACCTAATTGGTGCAAAATCCATAATACTTCTCAACATGGTGAGCTTGATTATGTTTAATTTTGTGTAGCATTTGAAATTTTAAAAAGATTAGTAAGATAGGACCAGAAGCTTAATCCACTAAAATCCCACCAAGATCTTAGCCCTTCAAATACTACTATGTTCTTTGAGACTCATGAGTTTCCCTTTCCAAGTGTAGATGACAATGTACTAAAAGACAACACTAATGAGATTCATGCTTTCTAAAATTTATAAAAAGGTGGTTATAATATAAGGAATATACATCCCTTCACAAATTCTATTCCTCCAAATAACATAGCCATTCCACCCAATCCTAAATTTGATAATAATCTAGCTTCCCTAAAAGGGAGTAATCAGCTTTAGAACAAAGAAGAACAGGGCAAAGGAGGATACACCATCATTAAAAACATGAATAAAATCAAATCAAATATCACTCTTCATGAGTTAGCGTAGATCACTAAACATAAGTAGCTAATATGGAGGTCTATCATAGGGAAGACCACTATAGAAAATACCAAATCATCTACAAATAAAGAAAAATATGCTGACACTAATGTCATTTATAAAATCAAGCCAGAAGTTCCACCCTTTTTTATAACTATTATATCATTTGGTAAGAATATTCATAATTATATAGATGATTATAGAGCCTTAGTAACTATTGTGCCTAATTTCATATGTCAAAATCTTGGTCTATTTCTAATCCCTTCAAAGAGGACAATTTCACAACTAGGTAAAATAATTATACCAATGGTTGGAGAATTGACTAATGTATGTATTAAAGTAGCTATTGATATTCTTGTAGTAGAAATACCTGAAGGCTATAGACTATTGCTAAGTAGGGACTAGTCTAAAATTCTCAATGGGTATCTATCTACAAACTTTTCTCACATTTGGCTACCATGGTGAGGCATTACAAATCAAATTTGGATCAAAAAGGAGCTAAAGATGAAATAATATATCACAGTATATAATGTCAAGAATGAAGAGGTAAAGTATGAATCTCCTAGCCTTCATATTTACACTTTTACTACATAAAACCAAAAACAAGAGATATAATATGAAGAAACCAATCAGCTATGGACTTTACACTTTTATGGTGCCAGATTCAAAAAATGATCAAGCATAGGAATCGAACTAATTTATCCATTAGGGAAGAAGTTCTTAGTAGGATATAGGTTATAGTTCCCTTTCACTAATAATATAGCTGAGTATGAGGCTTTAATTTTGGGATTACAATTTGCACTCAAAAACAATGCAAATTAGGTGCTAGTGTTTGGTGACTCAAAACTATTAGTTAATTAGGATGGGAACAAATACCAATGCAAGTTATCTTATTTGAAAAGATAAAAACATAAATCATGGGATATGATTGAAATATTTAAAGATTTCAACATAGTAGTAGTTTTTAGAGAGCAATATCAAGATGAAAAATCACTAGCTACTGCTACTACTAACTTGGATCCCCTCTAAGAATCCAAGGTAAAGAGATTATCTATTAAACTAACACCTTGTCTTTGTGTTATTGAAAATATAAAAAAATCTAAGTCTTTGATGATCATTAGAAGATCATTAAGTTTCTAACCAATTCAAGGCAATTTGAGGCCCAAATCATCGATGATAGGGAAGTCAATCATCTCTATTAATAGGATTCAAACAAGGAATGTATTCTCCATCTCAAAGAGAATAATATCCCCCTTAGGTTAGTCTCCTTACAAATACCATTTGAAATATATACTCAAGCTCAATGGCTTAGGTAGCCCAAGTTCAATGAATCTAACTTTAAAATGGAGAATTTAAGAGATGAACATAGCCCATGTTATGTTAACATTGTTGGTTGAATATTTTGTTGATTAGCATACTGATAAACAAAATAGGTTTGATCAGCCAAAGTAGGAAGATCAGTCATCCAAATGTGTAGTTTTACCACATCAGAAAGACATTGATCTCTCCTCTCATCAAGGGGAGGTTCCCTGTAGGTATGCTATATATATATATATATATATATATATATATGTATGTATGTATATATATATGTATATATATGTGTGTGTATATATATGTATACATATATGTATATATGTATATATGTATATATGTATATATATATACATATATACATATATATACATATATACATATATACATATATATACATATATACATATATACATATATATATATATAAGCAGAAAATAATACTCATGGGTAGGACAAACCATCCATCTCTCTTTCTTCAGAGATGATTTGCGCAGATCAAAGGAAAAACTCAAGGGAAATGACAGATAGTACTCCTCTTCTTTCGGAAGTACTATTCAGCAAACTACAAGAATACTCCTGGCAGTAACAACAAAAATGTAGCAAAGAATGTAATAACCAACAAATCGAGATGCAGCACAAAGTCTTCGCCTAGATTGCTCAAGAGTAAGATACGAAAGACAATGAGGGCACAACATTGCCTTAAAGTCCTTTACATAGAAATGAAAAGAAAACACACTAAAGGCAATTATGGGGGCACAAAGTCTCTCCACAATTGACTCTTTAGGACACCTTCTTGACTATTGTCACTAATTCTGCTTGTTGAATTAAAGGAGCAAAAGATATATTGAAGAGAAAGACATTAGAACAATTTCCTCAATAACAAAGATATTACAGCATAAAGTCTGAAAAACCACTTGCTTTCTTATTCTAGTAACAAAATATGATCGACAATCTGAGCTCAAAGTCTCAATAATGGCTTACAATTTGGGTAGAGTTTCATTCTAATTGTCAAAAAAAATATCTCTATTACAATAGAAGAAAATCCCTTATATAGCCTCTTCTTGAAGGACTCGGGAACATTAAATCATCATTTTGCATTGGAATTTGTTAAGAATACATGTTGGAACTTAGGGGCACTTTACCCATTTGATTTTATCAATGCAAGGAAATAAGTCACACTCATTGAAAGTTTGCAACTTTCAATGTCCACCTGGCGATCTGATCTTATCTTCATCATTCCTCCTTGTCTGGTTAATTGAATCGGGTCTTGGATTTAGTTTACTGTTCTTGTTCCTTCTCTGCTTTCTACTGGTCTTGGCTTTGAAATCTGTGAATGTATTTTGATTTGTATGTCTATATGTTTAAAGGATCAATAGCTAATTCACTGTGTTGAATTTGATGTTTTCAAGCGCGTCATTCCTTTATCTTCTTTCAGCTTTTCTATTAGGCACTTTTTTGGATTGAACTTGTCCTTTTGGGCCTTAAGAAATGACCCATATTGAGTCAAGAAGAGCCTCCCACAAGGGTATCTACCCTTCAAGCAGTCTTTGAATGGCCTTCAGGCTTCTTTGGGAAACTCTTTAAACTTTGGTGATGAACCAACTGTTGAATCATTCCATTGAACCAAATGTTTAAACCATGTCATTGAACCAAGACTGATGCTTGTCAATGGAAATAACTCTTTGAACTAAGGTGATGAACCAATTTTGAAAATGACCAATTGTTAGAAACTAATTATTTTGATTGAACCCACCTGCAGAAGTCATGAAGCCAGTTGAACTTGAAGAAATGAACTTGTTTACAGTTCGTAGATTTTTTAAAAGCTTGAAAAATGAGGAATTTGAATGCCCAAGACAAAATTTGGAAAGGGAAGAGATAATTTTGGTCTGTAGGACCAAAATAATTCAAATGTTGTCCCAAAAAAGAGTGATATTTTTGGGGGACAACAGCTGGCTCCAGTTGGGGAACTTCTGTCAATTGCAAAATGAATTGAAAGGAGTAGAATCTAGAATCTCCAGTGTCTTCAAGTATGCCATTGGGTTATGGAGTCATGCTACCCAAAAATGAAAGGCATCAAAAATAGAAACAAACAAAATAAAATAGAATTATAAACTATACAAATATACATATATACATATGCAATGATTTGATACTTTAAGAATTGAAGTATTTCAGATGTTGTTTCTTGAGAGATAGTGAAAATAGTGCACCATCTTGGTAAACCAAAAAGAAGACATTTTGTCATCAGAAATGGTGATGGGAAAATGGAGCTCTCCACCAAGAAACTAATTTTCTACATCTTCCTCTTGGTCTTTCCTTCTATTTGCTTTGAGGCAGGATGTGGTCTTTAAACTAGAAACCATAACTGCTTGCTCTCTTGGTGAAGGATTCCTTTGCCTAATTTTGATTTGTAGCAGCTTAGTCCATTACCATAATTGGTTGTTCTTCTAGTTTAGTCCAGCATATGATTGGATTGTCCATATCAAACTCTTGACAAACTATCAGCTTAACATCTCCTTTGATGTGAAGGAGTTTGACTTCTTCATCTTGAACATTCTTCAATCTGAGCAACAAAGATTTGCATCCAGCTATGTTGAAGATGTTGTTGACTTGTAAATTGCATGAAGGAATAATATCTCCTTAAGGAGATATCAACATAGTTCCAACTTCATCATTGGTGGAAGAATTGTTGTTATCATTAGAAGCTTATCTCCTATCAAATTTCTCTTCATTAGAGATGGAAGATCCTTCCTTGTTTATACTGCATCCTACCGATTCTCCTAAAATCTTTTTTGGATCAATTCTTGGATTGTTAGCTACAAGACTTTCATCTATAAAAACATGAACATCCTCTATGGTAAAGAAATAATTACCCCTACCTAAAGACATAGATAGAATTTGTGCTACAGGGGCTGATGTTTAGGTGACCACATATTTTGTCTCAGACAGGTCCGCATCTGGTTCTCCATCAATGTCCAATTGCTTAGGATTGACTTGCAGGGATTCAAACTCAGTCATTTGAATTTTGGATTCTTTGACATGATCAATCATGTCAAATGACTGGAATGGATTTGGAAGAGAGGATGGGAGTTCATCCTTTTGATTTATGAGAGGGGAAGGACTAGTTTGCAAAGCTGAAGTAGAAGGTACATAGATGTTTGATGTACTTACTTCTTTGGTAATCACTAGGTCCTTTGATTGAAAAGGAAGAGGGGTTCTCTACTCACCAATTGAAATTACTAGTTGGGGTCACTCCTCTATCTTCTCTTTGTCGGCATGCTGGGGTGATTGATTCTGGGACTGGGTGAATACTGCGTATGATCCTTTGATTGCTTCACCTTCACTTCTGGATTCATCTTGGTAATTTAAGAAACTAATGTGGGAGTCACCATCTGATTCTTCTAGATGTTCCTTGAAGAGATCAGTGCCATTTTCTTGTTCTAACTCAAGTTAGAAATATGAAACCTTTTTTTTTAAATATCCAACTATCGAGTTTGTTGGAGGTGCTTCAAAGGCAAGATTCCTCTATGGAGGAAGAAGATGATTTTGTTGCCCTTGACATTTGGCAGTGTTGCCTTGATATGGCTGATTAGGGAATGTCCTCCTTGATATATCTTTATATAGAGGAGTAGAAGACATACTTTGTGTCATTTGCCTTTTTAAGGCTAGCAATTCATTTGCCATCTTTTGTACCATTGGATCAGTGGTAATTGTGGGTGAGTATTCAAAAGATGAAGACAATTTTGCTCTGTTAGGATCTCTCTTTATCTTTCCTACGAAGATAAAGTCATCTTCTAGCTTAGTAGCCAAGTCTTGAGTAGCCTCAAGGTCTATGTGTCTAGCCTGTCTCAATAGAAAACTCACTTTAGGTAGCTATGAGTTGATGAAGAAACACATGAGATTCTGAGGTGTCAGTTGGGTGATCATGGGAATCCTATGCCTCAACTTGTTGAACCTGGAAATGAAGTCCCTCATAGGTTCATGGGGCTCCTTCTTCATCTGTGTGAACTAGGCCAGCAAGGCATGTGCATCTTTCATGAGCTTGAATCTTGCTTCGAACTTGGCTTTAAGTGTATCCTAGTCAGTCACTGATCTAGCCTGCAGATGGTAGAACTAGTCTACAACAACACCTTTTAGTGTCTCCACAAAAATCTTGACTGCCACATCTTCAAATTCCACCCCTATCACACCATAAGCTATGGTGAAGGCTACAATGTGTTCATCAGGGTGGACTCTTCCATCACCAAAGAATTTGGGGAAATTCTTTCTTGAACTGAGTGGTAGCTCATGCAGAGGTGGAGTCAAGTTGAGTGGGCCAAAAGAGTTACCCCAAGGGCCTCAAATTACCATGATTTAATTATGAACAATAGGGATAACACATCTGAGTGGAGTTTCCTGATTATAAGACAAAAATGGAAAATAAATTGGCCCTACTTTAGCTGAAAGCTTGAGGCTTCAAACTGCTCTTTCTTTTTCGGCAGCTCTGGTTTTGCAGACCAGATAATATAATGGAGATGGATGAAAATAGAGATGGATGAAAATGGTAAGGCTATAAATGGATAATGGGTAAGACATGAAATAGAGTCACCAGAGTCTGTCGTGGATAAGCTTATAATGATAATGGGTTATATAGGTGATGTTTCAATTTGAAACTTGAGGTTCCAAATTTCATAATATTATGTATATCCCCAGCAGAGTCACCAAAAACTGTTGGTTGAATATTTTGTCGATCAGTGTACTAATAAACAAAATAGGTCTGATCAGCCAAAGTAGGAAGATTAGTCATCCAAATGTGTAGTTTTACCACATCAGAAAGACACTAATCTCTCCTCTCATCAAGGGGAGGTTCCCTATAGGTATGCTATATATATATATATATATATATATATATATATAAACAAAAAATAATACTCATGGGTAGGACAAACCATCTATCTCTCTTTCTTCAGAGATGATGTGCATGGATCAAAGGAAAAACTTAGGGGAAATGACAGACAATACTCCTCTTCTTTTAGAAGTACTATTCAACAAACCACAAGAATACTCCATGTAGTAACAACAAAAATGTAGCAAAGAATGTAATAACCAGCAAATCAAGATGCAACACAAAGTCTTCACCTAGATTTCTCAAGAGTAAGATACGAAAGATAATGAGGGCATAAAGTCACCTCAAAGTCCTTTACACATAAATGAAAAGAAAACACACTAAAGGCAGTTATGGGGTCACAAATTCTCTCCACAGTTGACTCTTTAAGACACCTTGACTACTGTCACTAATTTTGCTTGTTGAATTAAAGGAACAGAAGATATATTGAAGAGAAAGACATAAGAACAATTTCCTCAATAACAAAGATATTATAGCACAAAGTTTGAAACACCACTTGCTTTCTTATTCTAGTAACAAAATATGATTGGCAATTTGAGCTCAAAGTCTCAGTAATGCCTTACAATTTGGGTAGAGTTTTGTTCTGATTGTCAAAAAAGAGATCTCTATTACAATAGAAGAAAGTCCCTTATATAGCCTCTTCTTAAAGGACTCGTGAATAGTAAATCATCATTTTGCATTAGAATCTGTTAAGAAGACACGCTGGAACTTAAGGGCGCTTTACCCATTTGATTTTATCAATGCAAGAAAATAAGTCATGCTTATTGAAAGTTTGCAACTTTCAATGTCCACCTGGTGATCTTATCTTATCTTCATTGTTCCTCCTTGTCTGGTTAATTGAATTGGGTCTTGGATTTAGTTTACTATTCTTGTTCCTTCTCCACTTTCTATTGGTCTTGGCTTTGAAATCTGTGAATGTATTCTGATCTATATGTCTGTATGTTTAAAGGATCAATAGCTAATTCACTGTGTTGAATTTGACATTTCAAGCACGTCATTCCTTTGTCTTCTTTTGGCTTTTCTATTTGGCACTTTTTTGGATTAAACTTGTCCTTTTGGGCCTTAATAAATGACCCGTTTTGAGTCAAGAAGAGCCTCCCGCAAGGGTATCTACCCTTTGGGCAGTCTTTGAATGGCCTTCAGGCTTCTTTAGGAAACTCTTTGAACTTTGGTGATGAACCAACTGTTGAATCATTCCATTGAACCAAATGTTTGAACCATGTTGTTAAACCAAGACTGATGCTTGTCGATGGAAATAACTCTTTGAACTAAGGCGATGAACTAATTTTGAAAATGACCAATTGTTAGAAACTGATTCTATTGATTAAACCCACCTGCAAAAGTCGTGAAGCCTGTTGAACTTCAAGAAATGAACCTATTTGCAGTCCATGGATTTTTGAAAAGCTTGAAAAATGAGGAATTTGAATTCCCAAAACAAAATTTGGAAAGGGAAGAGATAATTTTGGTCTATAAGACCAAAATAATTCAAATGTTGTCCCAAAAATGAGTGATATTTTTGGGGGACAATAAACATTAGCCTTAGCTTCACCCTAGAATAAATATAATGAGTGATGGATTTAGTCACTCGATACAGAGATGTGATTGTTTGGACTTATGAAGACTTGATGGTTTATGACCCAAAGGCCGTCATGCATATAATTCCTCTAAAACTAGGCCATAATCCATTTAGATAGAGATAGAGACCAATGAATCCTATCCTAGAGCCTCTCATTCAAAGAGAAGTGGAAATTTTACTAAGTGCAAGGATAGTCTTCCCAATCAGATATTCTACTTGTGTGGCCAATTTGGTTCTAGTAAGAAATAATAGCGGTGAGACAAGGTTATGTGTTGATTTTTAAAACTTGAAAAAATCTTCTAAAAATGATAATTATTCCCTACCTTCCTTAGATGAGGTGATACAAATAGTAAGTGGCTCTAAAATGATGTCCTTTTTGGATGGATTTTTAGGCTATAATCAAGTACTAATATAATCAAGGGATAGAATGAAGATTGCATTTACTATGAAGTGAGGGACTTATGCATGTAAGAGGATGCCTTATGGCCTAATAAATGTGGGAACTAATTTTCAGCAAGCCATGGATCATGCATTTAAGGGATTAACATGTAAGTACATAATCATCTCTATGGATGATCTTATAGTGTTATCTAATAATAGGAATGACCACATAGGCCATCTGTAGTCAATATTTGAGAGATGTAGAATGTTTGGCATCTCACTAAACCCAATGAAGGGTATATTTGGAGTAACTAAATGCAAACTCTTAGGATACATCATTATCAAAGAGGCAATCATCATTGATTTAGAAAGAATTCAAGGAATTTAAAATATTAGACCACCAAATATCAAGAAGGATCTCAAATCACTCTTTGGGAAGATTAACTTCATAAGGAATTTTATATCAAGATTTTCAGAGATTGTTAGACCCCTAAATGTAATACTCAAGTAGCATTCTAAAATAGAATGGATAGTTGAGGCTTGAAAAGATTTTCAAGACATTAAATATGTAATATCTTAGGCCCCATTACTAATTACTCTAGATTTTATAAAGGATTTTTAATTTTACTCATTTACTTTAGAGCATACAATTTTTGTTGTCCTAACACAGAAGAAGGATGAGACTGAGCATCCAATTATGTTCATAATCACAAATTTGAAGGATATAGAACTTAAGTACTCCATGATTGATAATTAATTTATTAGAGGTAAAATCACTAAGAGGGGGTGAATTAGTGAACCTAGATATTTCAGTTAAAATTCAAATCCTCCCAAACTATTAAATAATTAGCATATACCAACTTGATCAAACAACATTAACAAGAGAGCTAATTCATTCAATGTATACACAAGATCAAACACATAATACATAGTTCCTATGGGGAACCCTCATGAGGAATAAAAAACAATCTCAAGTTTGTAACACATGGACTAATTATCCTATGATAAATTATAAATAAGAGATTGGTCATTTCCTTTAGATTAGAAAACCTTGATCATGTCCTCCTGACCAAAGGCCTTTAGTGAAATACCTATTTCACAAGGAATAACTACCCATATATAATATCAATTCATTTACACCCTCATTGAACTAAACAACTCCACCTTATAATTTATGTATTCAACACTTGGTGATGTATATTTATTTATCTAACCCCTACACAAACTCTCTCTATCTCATATAGGCCTCTCACATAGGCATGCCACAATCTCTCTCCTTCTTCACTTAAATTGTCCTCATATGCACACTTAGACCTCTTCACTTAGCATCAAACTACAAGAACACTAAATTGAAATCATAAATATTTCCTATAGGTCATACACATAGTCCTCAATATTATTTTCTCCTCAACCCATCCACTAGGCACATCTACTTCTTCTTCGCTCCATAACTCACATGCATACCTTGCACAAGTCTTATAAAAAATATAGAAACCAACATATTTGGTTTCATTATTTATATATAATTTATGAATTATCAAGTCCAAAATCTTTCATTTTCATCCAAAACACATGCCTTTACCCTTAATTCATCTTACATAGGTCACACTTAAGCACAACTCTCTTTTCAAATAGGCCTATGTCACCTTTAGGTCCTATGGAGACCCATTCAGCTCTTTGACACTTCTATAAGAAAATTAAGAAAAAAGGACCACTTAAAAATGAATGGAGCCATTCCAAATGACCCATTTTAAATCCTAAAATTATCAAAGTTACCAAAATAATTTTTTGCTAAAGCATAATTTGCTCAATCAACATTTTTTACACATAGTCACCATGAATGGATACATAGTTAACTTTTAAACCTTTGTTCATACTGGATATGATTTATCCAACATTAAAAATAAACATAGCATCCTCATAGAATATAAAACATGATAAAATATAAAATTTATCATGAGACATAAAAATAACATCAATACAAGCTAAAACAAACTTCTCATGTTACTTGTAGAGCATACATGAAAACATAGTCAACTTTGAACGTTCATATATTTTATTATACACACTTTCAGATCTTTAAATTTATATTTATAGATGAGAATTAGAGTACTCTAAAAATTCTATATTTACAACATGAGAAAACTATTTATAGATCAAAAGTATGGACAAAGTATAGATCATTAGTTTTTCCTTTGCTAAATTCAAATATTTGAATTCAAACAGTCACAATTAAACGTCAACCACTTTGCTTGCATCTCATATCCTCATGTCATCAAATTAAATACACACTATCAATATTATTTAATATTTAAATCATATACCACCAATAATGAAATGTTAAATTTCTAATAGTTGACCTCATCTCGTACAATCTAGCAACTTTGACTCAATGTGCATCATCAATCTTCTATGCATAGCTCAATCTTTAACAATGCTAAGCAGTTGTCACTTTGACCTCTTGAATTTAATGCACACCATTTATCTTGATGAGTATGAAAAACTAATAAATATTATATATTTGAATAATCTTTATATTTATCTCTACTTGTCATTAAACTTTGAACACTTGTCCTCATTGAACTCAACACGCACCATTGATCGTGATATATGCGATCGCTCATACACCATTGGATCTTCATTTGGTCTTGATATTTAACTCTATTAAACAAAAAATAATTTGACCTCTTATAATTTTTATGCACTATATATTTTCAATTCATGACCACTAGTGATCCATTAAATCTCAATTTGGTTTTGGTCTTTATCATTATGCAAAATAGACTATGTATGGGGACCATTACTATCTGCTTGGAAAGCCAACTTTGCACAGTTATATATTTTACCTCACTCATTCACATGATATAAAATTTGGAGCATATGATATCTTCACATAGGATAATCCAACCATGTTTCAAAATACTCTTTAAACCTTATCATGTGTAAAATATAACACCATTAATGTGCTCACGTAGATTTTTTTTCCATAGAGCCAACTATGTTAAAAACATGTCTGAAAGGCCAACTTTGAACATGCATATCTTTTGACACACTTCATTGCATGACCTAAAATTTATAAAAAAATAAATAGGAACAAAACTAAACAAGCCTTCATGATCATATTCTTGTGAAACATCCACACATGTGAGATATTCCATCATCAAACTACTTACTCAGTTCTTTCCTGCCTCATGTAAATTCTGCTAAGTATGGGAAAACACTGTCAAACTCCTAGGATCCCAAATTTGCACCTACAAATATTTTATCATGCTTAATTTCATGACATAATTTTTAGAGCATAATATCTAGGCACAAATGTGATCATAACCATATGACCAACTCCACTTAACTCATCCACATGTGGCAATTGTGATGTTAAGAAACTACCTAAAATTTTCTACCACTAGACCCAAAATGTCTAGATTAAAGAAATGATTAACTAGATGAATTCCACTTATGAACACAAGCACTCAAATCATATCAAACTTCTTATATAACCTATTTCACATAGTAATTCATATTCATCCTTAATCATCTTTAACCATGCCAAAATATAATATTAACCAAGCCAACTTCAAGCACACTAAGACAAACACATTGCAAACTTTATCATTGTCACTTAGGCTATCAAGGCACTTCATCCACTTATGAGGACACATTCATGACATCACCATGAAATCATTTAAAATTCTCTAATAATATCCCCCTTTTTAATTGATGTCAACAAACATCATACAACTCACCTTCATTCTCTCTCTTCAAACATTCACACAATAAGAACTTTCTCCCTCTTTGACACAATGACAAAGTGGGAACCAACTGATCATGTAGACATAAAAATTAATACTATTAGGATAGGACAAACTTATAAATATGATACAAACTCCCCCTTAAATTGAGTCTACCTCTTCTTGCCTTGACAACTTCCTCTTGCTCTTTGCCAACACTCTCTTGAACCAAGCACTAAAAATAATGAAGAAAGAACACAAAAAAGTACTAAAATTGGATGTAACTTCACCAAGAAACATATAATATATACTCCCCATAATATCTTTGATCTATTTCATATCTTGAGAATCTTCAAATCTTCATACACCATGAAGAATCACCATACAAGCTCACTATCCTTCTCTCTCAAACCACCTTAAGGAACACCATCATAACTTCATGCCACTTACCAAAAAATAAAATTCTGAAAAAAACCTAATAAATCTTATTGAAACTCACATATCTTTCTCGTTTGGAGAAACTAAACAAAATTCACTCTTATTCACATTAGGCCTATCTAGTCTCCTTGTATCCCTACCTAAAACTTGTAAAGCCCACAACTTTCAATATACATAACATCAAGACCTAAAACTTAATATCTAGATGACTCTCGTATTCTCCTTTAAGAACACCAATTTTAAACACCTAGCTTATCATCTAAAACATACTTCCTTCACAAACCTACTAGCTAATTAAGCCTCCATCTTGACAAAAACATGAATAACTTAAAAAACACAAACCTTCAAATCTCTTTGAATCTTAATTTTACAACCCATTTGGAAAATTTAACTTATTAATAATCCTTAGATCTCAACTCATAAGGTAGACCATTTTTATAGCAAAGCCCAAAACCTTAGAATCTCAAAACAAATAGAAGTCAACAAACCTCCTTCTAGTCAATTTCCACCACTAAAATTTTATTTACACTTATAGATAACCATTACACACTTCTTGAAAAAAATTGAGAATCCACGTATCTGGGAACCCATACATCATATAACCCATTTTAGGACCTACATACTCTTAAGAACAAATTGGGAAACCTGAGAGTAAACAAAAATCTCTAATTTAACTTTAGCATACCTTCAGACCACAAAACCACCTAGAGTATGCTAGAATAATGTCAACACACCTTTGTGCTCAAAAATATAATCTTGAAAAATCACAAATCCTCTTTTCCACTTGAAAACTTTTAATCTGACCCTATAGACTAACCATATACATATATGACATCACCACAACATCTCTTCCACTTAGACATACATGATCCAATTAAAAACACTTATCTCTAGTATTTTAGGAACATCTAAAGAACAACTCAATAATACTTACTTCTCCACTAAAAGGAATATATTTAAGAAACATAGACAGAGACACCCTACTTCACAATGTCCTAGAATAATTTGAAACCAAGAGTTACCCATAACTCCTCATATTCCTTCTCCTCCTTGGTCATCTAATACTTGTAGTTATTATTCTTATTCTTAATAGAAGAAACATGCTCAACCAACACAACATTATCCTTTTCTTCTATAATGGGATTGACAATACACAGAGACAACATAGATTCATGACATACCTTTTCATCTAAAGAATCCACCTTGTAGTTTAGAACTTCATCATTAGGCATAGATAATTGATGTTATTTGAATGATACTTGCTCAACAACAATAAGATGTTCACTTGGATCCATAAACACCTCAAAACTAGCCTCAACCAACACCTTGGTCTTCTCCTTGAGCATGGTCTTTTCATTCTCAAAATGAGAAGACAATGAGAGTCCTTGGCACTCTTCAACCTATATATCATTCTCCACCATATAAAATAGATTACTTGGATGTGTAGTCTCATCATGACTCACACTTACCACCTTCAGCTTCCATGAGTTAACTTGTCTTCTTCCTTGCACTTTAGGAGCTTGATTGAACCTATTATGATTTTTAAGCCTCTTCTTATAAAATATATCAATGTGACCTCTCTATTGATAATTGAAGCACATCATACATTTTGAAAGAAGCTCATTCTATCTTACAAGATTTGGACAAAATATCTCAATGTGTCCTAATTCATAATAACTGTAACACTCAATATTTTTTAAAGGAAACTCAACTTGCCTTACCTTAAATGGATAATGTTTTTCAAAATGTCCCACATCATGATAGTTTAAACACTCAACATTACACCTTTTAATAGATTACCCCCATCATAGTTCTAATTAAATTCATTTCTAATAGGTCTCTTGCATTCTCTAGACCTATGACCAAATTTATTACATTTGTAATAGTAACCATTGAAACTTGCATACTTCATGGCATTTGGTTGTTTGATATGATTTATCTTCATTCTTCTAGCACCATCATTACTTGTTTGAATATTTGTCTTCAAAATCAGATTGTTCTTATTCACATTAGTCTTTATCTTGTCTTGAGTTACATTCTCTGGTTCTTCTTTGTATCCAAGACCATTTCTATTACTGCATGCTTTTGATCATTTAGAATATTATCTAGATCACTTGAGCCTATTTCAAATTTCAAAAATGACTTTACCTTACTAGATGTCTTCTCTAACTCAGATCTCAATGACCCATTTTCAATTACATACCTTAAACATTCATCTTATTTAGCTTTTAGGCTTGTAGATAGGAATTCTAATTGACAATTGATATGCTTGACTAAATATTCATGCTCCTTGGTGTCTTCATTTATTCTTGCCTCATACACACTAAATTATTTCTCATAGTCTTTGATTTTAGATATCATCTTCTTATTGATCTTCTTCTTAATCTCCAATTCTTTAAGAGCATTCATCAATTCAATCTCACAGTCCACCTCATCTTCATCATCATCTAAAACACTTCAAGTAGACTCCTTTTGATGTGAGCAACTGCCTTCCTCAGCCATGAAGAGGGCTCTATCTTCAATAGGACCATTATCTTCATGATCATAATTAAAGTCACCCACTTTACTCTCATCTGATGAGCTACAATATTCTTTAGTTTAGAGAATCTTCTTATCCTTGAAGTACTTATGAGGGCACTTATTATCAAAATCATCATCATGACCTTGATCATGCTCTTCATAATCATCCTTCTTATACTTATGAGGGAACTTATTATCAAAATGTCTTATCTCACCACAATTGAATCATTTGAGGGGTAGTTTACCTTTATACTTACCTAAACAAGTTCTCAATTTCCTCAAAATCAAAGCATTTAGTTGATCCTCATCTATATCAGAAAATTCATCCTCTTTGGGTTTCTCACCTTGGAACAACTTCTTTGGATTCATCTCTATCTTGAATAGTGCTTCCTTCTTTAGTGGTATATCATCATTCTTCCTCATCTCATAGGTAGTAAGAGTGTCATGTAATTGATCCATCTTTAGCTAAGTAAGATCATGACTTTATTCTATATTAGATAATTTTGGATAAAACTTGAGGGATAAAGACTTTAATACCTTTTAAACTATATTAGACTCTTCAAGGTTCTCTCCAAGACCTCTTATAATGTTCACAATCTCATCAACTCTCTGTAGAAAAGATACCACATAATCTTCTTTGTTCATTTTGAGATTTTCAAAATGCCTTCTTTAAGCCTACAATTTAACAAGCTTTCCCTTTTAATATCTTTGATAATTGATCTACATTTTGTCCCATATCTCTTTAGTATATTTACAATGGATTAAATTGATTTATTTAGTCCCTAAAAGACCACAAGTGATAGCATTCATTTCTTTAAAATTGTTCTCAAACAACTTCTTATCTACAACACTAGATGGAAGAGTAGTAAGAGAAATATAACCATCCATAATAGATTGTCATACATCAAATCCCAGGGACATAATGTATGTCCTCATCCTAATGCTCCAAAATGCATAATTAGATCCATTGAACATTGGTGCTTGATTAGTAGAGAAACCTCCTTGATGACTACCCATATTGTATTTTTTATCACCTTGAAGCTATCAAGCCTTTACCGAATGACCTTCTCTGATACTAATTTTTAGAGGTAAAATCATTGAGAGGGGTGTGTAAATCAGTGAGCCTAGATATTTTAATTATAATTCTAATATTTTCAAACTATTAAACAATCATCATATACCAGCTTGATCAAGTAACATTAACAAGAGAACTCATTCATTTGATGCATACATAAGATCAAATACCTACCGCCTAATTCCTGTTGGAAACCCTCATAAGGAATAAAACCCACTCTCAAGTCTAAAACACATGGACTAATTATCCTATAATAAATTATAAACAAGAGACTAGTTAACTCCTTTAGACCATCAAACCTTGATCATGTCATCCTTACCAAAGGCCTCTAGTGAAACACATGTTTCACAATGAGCAACTTCCCCTAAGGAAGATCAAGTCCTTTAAAACCTTCTTGAAGAGAAAACTTCCACCTTATAAATGATGAATTTCACACTTGATGATGGATGTTTGTTTATCTAACCCCTACACAAACTCTCTCTATTTCATACATGCCTCCCATATAGGCATGCCACAATCTCTCTCTTTCTTCACTCAAACTATCCTCATATGCACACTCAGACCTCTTTAAACATCCTAAAACTAAAATTTCACTTTTTTACATCATAAATATGACCTATAGGTCATACATATAGTTATTAATCTTCTATACTCATCAACCCATCCACTGGGTATATCTACTTCTTCACTCCACAACTTTCACATGCACAACTTGCATAAGTCTTCTCAAAATCTGAAAACCAACATTTTTTGTTTCACCATTTATAGATAATTTATGAATTATAAAGTCAAAAATATTTCCTTATTAGCCATAATACATTATTTCACCCTTAATGCATGTTACATGGGTCACACTTAAGCACAACTCTCTTTTCAAATAGGCCTAAGTCACCTTTAGGTCATATAGAGACCCATTTAGCTCTTTGACACTTCTCCAAGAAAATTAAGAAAAAAGTACCACTTCAAAATGTATCGAACCATTCCACATGACCCATTTTATATCCTCAAATGATAAAAGTTTCTAAAATAGTGTTTTGTTAAATCATAATTTGCCCAATCAACATTTTTTGCACATATTCACCATGAACAAATACACAGTTGACTTCTAAACCTTTATTCATACTTCTGGTCAAACCTTAAAAATAAACATAGCATTATCATGGAATATAAAAAATTCTCAAATATAAAATTCATCATGAGACATCTAAATAACATAAATACAATATTAAATAAACTTCTTAGGTTACTTGTAAAGCATATACGAAAACATAGTCAACTTTGAACCTTCTTATCTTTGACTATACACACTTTAAAATATTTAAAGTTATATTTCTAGATGCATATTGAATTATTATATAAATTTAATTTTTACACCCTAAGAAAATTCTTTATATATAGAATATATGGCCAAAATATAGAGCACTAGTTTTTTCTTTGTTAAATTCAAATGATCACAGTTAAACATCAACCACTTTGCTTGCATCTCATGTCCTCACGTCATCATATTAAATGTGAACCAAATATATTATTTGATATTTAATTAATAGAGATACATTACCAAAATTTTAAACTTCTAATATTTGACCTCATCTCGTGCAATCTGGAAACTTTGACTCAACATGCACCATCAATTTTTTGTACATAGCTCAATCTTTAATAATGCTAAATAACTGTCACTTTGACCTCTTGACTTTAATTTTCACAATTGATCTAAATCAATAAAAATAGTCACTCACTATTATTTCTTGGAATAATCTTAGTCTTTATCTCTAATTTTCATTAAAATTTGAACACTTGTCCTCATTTGACTCAACACGCACCATTAATCTTGATCTGTATGATCACCTGTGCACAGTTGGATCTTTTTTTGGTCATGATATTTAAATTTGTTAACCAAATTCCTTTTTTACATATTTTACTTTGTGTTCACCTTATATCTTCACTTTATGATTGATTTCAATGATCCAAAACTCAGAAGTTCTGGCTGATAAATATCACAATAACATAGAAATAACACAATAACAATGAATTCTCTGAGAAGAGATGTAGTATTACTCAAAATCGCAATACAGAAATATGCTTATCTCTGGGAAGAGATGTCTGTCTTCACATTTCGGGTTACCTATTCTTTTATACACAATTTGAAAGCATGGGAAGGATGTGGAAGGTCACCAATCTCGAGGGAGATGAAGTGGTACGACTTCCAATATTTAAAACAATACCTAATTCAAGAAATTACTATTTTTAGAAACTTACTATTTTTAGACAGCACTATTAAAATTGAAATTTGAGGCACTTCCGTTGGGTTTTCGGGGGTCAAACTTCATTGAGAAAAGCTCAATGCCATTTCACGATGTTCCCCTCGTTCCTAGCTTTCCAACGGTTCAAACGGCGAGTCAATTGGAGCTACGGTGCAAAAGTTATGGCTCCCGGAAGTTCCGTCATCAATTGGGGTGGAACTGTCACCCGAATTGTCGCCTGAATTGATGCCTGGATCATTCAAACCATTATATCTCCATTTTGTCCTAGTCTTTAATATTGTGTAAAATAGACTAAGTATGGGGACCATTATTATTTGCCTAGAAGGTCAACTTTGCATAGTCATATCTTTTACCTCGTTCACTTGTATGATATAAAATTTGAACCATATGATCTCAACACATAATATAATCCAACCATGTGTCAAAATTCTTTTTTAACCTTCTCACATGTGAGGTATAACACCATTAATCTGCTCACTCAGATTTTTCTGCCATAGAGCCAACTATGTCAAAAACATGTCTAGAAGGCCAACTTTGAACATGTATATCTTTTGATAAACTTCATCGCATGACCTAAAATTTATAACAAAATTAACTAAGCATAAAATTAAATAAACCCATATGATTAAATTTTCTTTAAATATTCACACATGTGAGATATGTCATCATCAAACTACTTACTTAGCTCTTTCTTGCCTCATGCAAATTTGGCTATGGGAAAACACTATCAAACTACCTAAGAGCCCAAATTTTCACTTGAATATATTTTATAGTTCTTAGTCACATGACATAATATTTATAATATAATATCTAGGCACAAACATGATCACAACCATATGATCAACTCCCCTTGATTCATCCACACATGGCAATGGTGATGTCAAAAAACTACCTACTAGACCCAAAATGTTTAGATGAAAACAATGATCAACCAATTGAATTTCACTCATGCACACAATCACTCAAATAATATAAAACCTTTTATATAACCTCTTACACATGATCAATACTTTCTATTCATCCCTAATCATCTATAACCATGCCAAAATACAAGATCAACCAAGCTAACTTCAAGCACACTAGGACAAGCACATTACACACTTTATCACTATCACTTAGGCTATCAAGGCACGTAATCCACTTATCAAGACACCTTTATGACATTATAATGACATCATTGATAATTCTCCAATAATATTTTCACGCTTATCAAAGTAGTGAGAAAATTTTGACACTACATCTTGAGGAATAAGACTATTGTCATCATGTTTGATCCCACTATCAAGCTCACCCTATCATAGAATGAATTAAGAGAATGTAAAGGCAAATGGATGGAAAAGCTAAAGGAATTAAATATTTAAATCAAGCCTAGTAATTTCATTTAGGGTTAAGGCATTATTTAACTTATGACTAAACTAGATTCATGCATTACTATTGAAGAGGTATGTGAAGATAAAATATCTAAAGGCAAATGGTATACTGATGTAATATAATATCTACTTACAAGTACTTATGCCCCATAACTCAATAAAGTGAACAAGAGATTTTAGACTCAGATATTCTCATTACATTGATCAAGAAATGATTTCTCTATAGAATAAACCATGAAGGCATATATCTTAGGTATGTGTCTATAGAGGAAGCTAAAGAGATTATGTAAACTTTACATCAAAAGATAGGTAGTGGTCATCCATTTAGGAATACCACAGCCCATAAGATTTTAATAATGGGATACTATTAGCCAATAGTTTTCAATTATTCTCATGCTCATGTGATAACATACTATGAATTCCAAGATTTAGATAAGAGAGAAGTACATGCATAATACCCTTGCAACCTGTTGTTGAAGGAAGGCCATTTGCCCAATGAGGGTTAGACCATATTCGTTCATTAACCCAAATTCCTTAGTATTCTATAATTTTTTACTCACTACCATAGACTATTTTACTAGATGGAATGAGTTCATGGCCACAAATAATTATATATTCCAAGATGTGATTCACTTATTAGAGGAACAAATCATAACTAGATTTGGCACCCCCATTTCTCTAGTTTCTGATAATGGGCCAGTTTTCATATCAGCTAAATTTACTGAACGGGATCATGATAACTAGATATTATTAGGTCATCTTATAACCATTAGCCTTAGGGAAATGTATTGTTATAATAAATGAATAATAACTTGATATATGAAATTAATAAATAAGCTAGGGACAATCCTAAGGACTAGCACAATCTATTAAAGCATACTTTTTGGGTAGATTGAATAAGATACAAGTAGGCCCTTAAAGCTTCATCCTATTAGTTGGTATATGTAGGCAATCTAGTATTCCCAATCATGTTATAAATACCAACTTATAAATTCATGTAGGAATACATAGAACCAAATTACAAAGTGTAATCTAGACTATTGGACATAATAGAAATGGAAGATTTAAGGACTAAAGCCATACAGACCTATAACAAACACTAGGATCTAGTCAATAAGTAGTTTGACAAAATAGAAAAGATCAAATAATTTAGGATCTTAGATATGGTGATACTTTGGGATAAGGCACATGAAAAGAAATGATAGCATGACAAATTTTCCCCACTATGGATTGGACCATATCAGGTTTTAGAAATTTTATGCAATAATGCATTCCATCTAAAGGACTTGCAAGGTAATGAACTCATATATCCAGTAAATGGATAGTTTTTGAATCATTACTTCATGGTTATGATATTTTAATGTACCCCCAATTGAGGAGGAGTCATGGTAGAGGTAGGATTAGGTTAAATTTCTAGATTTTTTAGAATAGATTTCTTGCTTTCTTAGGTTAATTTTTTTTTCTTTTTAGATTAGTTTATTGCTTTCTTAGTATAGTTTTAATGATTTCTAGATTTGTTATTTTATTGTTTCATGTGACAACTTAAATTGTTTCATTTTGATATGATCAAGAAAAAATTTAACTAGATGAGTCCCTTATCTTATGCTTAAGTGGACTAATAACTTGAAATGTAAAATTACAAAGAGACTCACAACATGGGACATGTTCTCATATTGGGTATATTTCTATGTTTTCAGTCTTCAATATATAAGTATGTAATCACAAACCATTCTAGATTGTGTCACAATTGAATATTTCTACCAGGCATGTGAAAGATATTCTCAAATACTTAATATGAATTTAGAAAGTTTTCTTATTTCATTATATCAAGCCCACTTATTACATTAATACTTGTTGGAGATGATAATTTATTAGTATAGATGTATTTTGACAGGTAAATTCTCATAATAATTTGTCTTATAACCATACCAGCTCATAGGGGTTCCATCTCCCATTAAAATAAAAGAAAAGAAAAAGAAGAAAAATAAAAGGAACCAATGACTTCCAAAAATAATTAATAAATCCAAGAGAATATATAAATAAAATCAAAATGGATCATATGATGAAATAAGTTCAACATACCATGCATAATGATCAATAAAATAAAGGAAAGGGAAGAGAGGGAACCCAAGGTATCTCTGTCAAGGCTATGGACACTTGGATAGCAGAAGAGCAATGCCTGAGCTTACATTTGTTTAATAAACTTTTAAAGAAACCAGAATGAAACCTACAAATTCATCAAGCCTTTGAAAATATCATTACAATAAGGGTTAAATGAAACTTCACTTTTAGCACAAACATATATATGGATAAGAAGGCAAGTATATTATGTGAATCTACTTAGGAGTCTCTTTCAAATTTATGATTCTAATATTTAGCTATGGCATAATTCATGTTTGATTTAATATTACTAACCAAAGTTCTGGGTTATTGAATACTTAGAAGTATTCCCCCTATAAGTTGTCATTTGTTGTACCCAACATCCCCCTTTTCTTTTTGAAGAAATGAGGACCCATTTTTTTCATATTTTGACCTTGTTTGTTGAGCCTTTCTTCTACATGTTTATACAAGTCCTAAATGGATTTATCCTTAATCTTTATACTTAGTAGAATTGAGCATGGTATTATGTATTTTATGGACTTATTCTATTAAATCCTTTTTTGGGATTTTTTTGAACTATGCAAGTTTTTTAGGCCATAGTTTATTTGGGGTCTTATTCATCAAGATTTTTATTTTGGCATCTTGTTCAGACATTTTTTTTGATAAATTTTGATCTTTGGGATTTTTTAGACTTTGTGTACAGAAGACTTATTTGACATTTGTGAATCAGGCCTTTTTATCAAAACTTTTTGGTCTTCAAAATTTTTGTTTTGAATAGATTTGGTCTTTAGAATTTTTGCAGTAGACATTTTGTCTAAAACAATTAGTCCAAAATGACTTATTTTTTATTATAAATTATATCTTCATACTTTTTGTATTGAAAAAATTGTCTGACATATCATAAGCTTTATACACACTTCAAATATTTTACTCTTTGGATTTTTTATTTGGGCATTTTATCTGATGTATTTTTATCTTTGAGATTTTTTATTCAAATCTTTTGTAAAGCTTGGTCCCAACACAAAACCCGATTCCTGAATCTTGAATGTTGAAAGCTTGTTATACTTAGTCGATAAAGTGAAATACTCCTAATATTTGCTAATGCTACCCACCAACTAAACTAACAAGATATTTAAACTATGTATAAAATACAAAATAGATGAACATTGAGAATTTATAATGCATGAACTAGAATTCAATGCTAAAAGCTATATACATGACATGTAGAAATTAAAACTCTCATTGCTTTCAAGTAAACAAACTCAAGCTTGACTACTATCCTACATGAGAAAATCCCTATCTACCTATGATATTACTATAAGTAAACCAACGACTAAAAAAAACAAAAATTATTCACAGAGAATGTAAGAATACAATAAGTACTGCATGTAATAGCGATGGTATATTCATCTAAAGCATTTAGGGGAACATTTTTACCATCACCATTTTCTATCAAGGACTCAACAAAATTCATAGACATTATCTTTGATGTCACCATTTTTGACAATAGATATGAAAATTACTCTAAATTATGGGATGTTATCAATTTTATTGACATATTTTCACTAGATGGAAATCTATCTCCCTTAAAGTGACTATTCATCACAGACTTGCTAGTAATTAAAAGATAAGGATTATATTTAACTGTAACTAGGCCCAAGGTGATGTCATGCATTGACCTCCTCTAAGACTTATTATTCATATGCATAGTTACACAAGATGTTTTTCTTCACCATATGGGTGAACAAATGGTTGTATCATGCATTTATGGAGTAGATTTTTAGAGCTATTTGTCATTACCAACCCCAGATGGTTCTTTTGAAAAACATAGGCTACTTTCATGAAATTAGGTCATATAAATGGAAAAGGTCTTGACTTTATGTCTTTTCCCTAAGGAAACCATGACATACAAAGGTAAGAATGCCACCCCCATCAATAAAAATTTAGGATGGGAGTGAGGATTGGCATGGCACTGCTCAAAAAGCTATATGGTATGCCTAACATCCATTTCCTCAATTTGGACTAGGTACCATTGTTGCATATGATTTTGACTAGTGACACAACATTCACCTTGGGTGAGATCGTAAGCTACCAACTAAGAGAATAGGTCATTCATAAGGATAAGTATCCCACTCTAGTAGGCCACTTATTTATGATGTCTTATATTTTAGATGTTATCATGGGAACAATGTATAAAGTTCTTGATGAGATATGGATCCCAACCACTAATTGTATCAAGAATAGAATTTGTGATCATTTACAATTTATGCATATTTATGCATATACCAAGAATATGGTGAGGACTATTAAGGATGCTTATCCTCATGTCTGGTAATCAATCCATGGGTCTCCAATGCCTAGAATCAAAGAAAACATGATGAAGAAACTATTGAGAAGAGGTGATTATTTTATGTATCTTGATTATACTATTATCATGATCAATATACATAAGGTTCATCCTTTAAGCCTTCCAAAATATGTACTTGACAAATTAACTAAGCCATAAATTACTTTTTAGCTCTGGTGAAGCATTAAGGATGACCTGATAAAAATAAGAAGAGTACATTCTATGGGCAGCATATGGTCACTGACAAGATGGTCTACATAATGAGGAAGCACTTTGGAGATGTGGGTAGCAAAAGAAAGAGTTATCATTTCTCCAAAATACCACATAGGGATTAGGATCCTCACAACCACATCCAAAAACACATTTAGGGCCTTAGTATCCCCTACCAACACATCTATTATGATTATGAATTTTTATTCATAAATGCACAGAATGATGATGAAGTCTTGGAAAGGGCAAGGGTTACCAGTTAAATGAGGATCATTTAAGGGTGATCCAATAGGAACCCTCAATCACTATGAAATAATTACAATGTAGAATAACACTCTTTATTGGATGGACATCTTTAAACTTTTACAAAATCTAAACAATAAAGCAGTCCAAAGAACAAGGAGATCCTTAATAGGGACTTCCTTTATATATAAGAGTTGTTAAAGAGGAACTAGGGGTAAGTGAACCTAATATTAGGGGAGATCCATGAGACTCCATCAATCTAGATTCATCTAATAAGGGTAACGACAAGGACAAGAACACCTAGTTGCTAGTACAATTCAAATGCCTATAACAACCCCCTAAGAACAAGATTATACATCTTCAGGGGTAACCATAGATGAAGTAGCTACCTTAATTCATCAAGGATCCTCCTCATAGCCTAAGACTACCATCTACTACAAGATAAAGCCTAAGAATCCCCCCATAAATAGTCCAATAATAGAGCAATCTCAAATTTTGGTTATAATACATCAATAAGTAGAAGTGGAGGAGGAAGAAGAAGATTTTGATGAAGAAGCATAATTAGAGAGATCCAAATATTTTAACCTTGAGACCAACAAGGGGAAAGCACCAGCCATGGAGGGCACCACAAGTAAAAAAGGCTTTACTTTTAAAGACCACTTCCCTACTCTCTTAATATATTCTTGTTTTTGGCTCTGTGTCAATTTCATCTATGTTGAAAAATCCCAAGATGGAAGTTGTTACTTCCACTCCTGATGATCCATTAACCACCTCTTCATCCATACATTTTCCTCTACTCACCATAAAAGCTAAGAAGAATGTTACCACTATTATTTTTCCTTCCACCACCTTTGATCCATATTCTACCACCATACCATTCACTTATATCATGGCCTTTACCAATATTTCTTATGTCACTACCATAGTCAAATCCCTAAAGAGGAAAAGGGCATCTAGGAAGATTGAGACATCCATGGCCACTCCTCAACTCCATGCCTCATCCACCTAAATCACCCTGCCCATGTCATCCACCACTTCATCCAAGAAAACCATTGTCATTAACTTAGGTAAGGTGAAGAAGGAAAAAACACAAGTTATCATAGTCCATCCACTCCCCCAATATAGAGGATTGAATTTGTCTAATATTATTTGGCCTTCCTTGCTTGACATAATTATCAAGGAAACAAAGAAGTAAAAACTAGATAAGGATGTTGAAGAAGAGGTTGTGGTCAAAACCATAAAGGAAATAAAACTCAATTAGTTGACAATTCCTCCATAGGCCATTGACTTAAGATCCAAAACTTGTCAAATTCCCAATTTTAAAATAATAGAGTTCTCTTCTATTAAAACTTTGTTTGGCAAGCCATCTGGGAGTATTTAGAGGGTAAAAAAGAGGAAGCTACAAGATGATGTTGGTAGGGAATTAATTTTTGAAGAGAGGCAAGAGGTATTTTCCTTGACCAAAATACAAAATAGATAACTGGGGTAATCCCCCTATAATGAATAATTTGAATCTCTACTTGAAGCACATAAGGATTCCACGGTGGTAATCCATGAAAGCACAAAGTTGGCTAGATAATAATTAGAGGCAAAATTAGAGCAAATAAAAAAATAACAAAAGATGATACATATTCTAGCTGACATTGAAGCTGAGATCCAAGTAGTATAATCAAAGTGTTATAATTCCTTGGAGGCATTAGAGTTATGTGGGCTGAATTAGCCCCCCATGTTACCAATATTCATAAATTATTTAATTCTTAGAAATCTCATGAGAATAAATTGAAGATGTTCATTTTTTACATAACTAATAAGGCTTATATCCATTTGGATCTCATGACACCATTAGAGGCATCCAATGCACTCAACATAGTGGTCATTAGGATAGAAGAAGCTAAGGAATGGGTGACAACTGTTGGGGCTTTGTTCCCCAAATAAAAGGAGCATGAGACCCTCATCCTACAAATTTTGAATGATTTGAAATTGTCCAAAGTGAAAGATGCTACAATAAATTTGATAAATAAGATGAAATTTGATCAACTTATTCAAGAGGCCTCATATAACTTCAAATAAAGTTTATAATGGTTGTCATTAGAGGACATTGAAGTGGAGTTGAGTTTTGCTAGGGAAAAGGTGATTAAAGTTGAGATATTTAAAATCAACATTTAGATGATGAAAGTAGAGCATGCAAAGCTCCTAAGATAGGTTGGTAGGGTGCATAGACCCCCTCTTTTGAATTTATGCACCCCACTCTTTTGAATTTGGACATATTTATACAACAACATGTTGTATTACATTAGTAGTGGCTTGAGATAGAGGTGAAGAAGAAGCAGACTCAAGCTGTCACTTCTAGTTCTACATTGATAACCATAGTTATAATCCCAACTAAAGTCCATGCAGTCATCTAGACTTCAACCTAGCTGTTAAAGGCCAAGTTTTCTCATGCACATTTTATATCAATGTATAATTCATATTTATAATTTTATTATAGTTTGAATAATATTATAAATTTTACTTACTCATTTTTGTAAACATGCACACATTAAATGATTATTTAAAGGCCAATTCTAACTATTAACAACTATAATATAACTTTATACATTTTTTACCACAATTAGAACTAAATTTATAACTATGGCATGTAATATATTTTTTATGTACTTGAAGGATGAGGCAACCTCTTCCCCAAGTTTATTTAAACACATGTAACTCATAGTTTTAAAGGGTAAAAAAATTCAATATATAGGAGCAAAAGTAATTTCAGTTGTCAACTCATGTGCTTGTGTATTTTATTTCAATGTTTTTGTAATTAGGCTCATTTATTTGGTTGTATGATTCAATAACTCTTAATGTGAAAATTCTATGAATGAGTTCTTTCTTGTCTTGATTGATATGTTAGTCTTGTATGTGCAACAACTATAAAAAGATTAGTAAATTACATTGATTATTGGTAGTTAAGTTGACTGATTAATATTCTTAACTGTGTAAAAGTGCTTTCATTTGATATATTTTTTTGTGTATGTGCAATAGCTATCTCAGATATGTCACTAAGCCCAGGCCATAACCTCCTCATTAAGAGTGTGCAATAATTGTTTGAAAAGGAGTAACCTTTGACTAAGGCCTGTGAATTTCCTATATCAAGATTATCCTAAATTGCTTAACCATGTCTCATTTTATGTGTGAAATAGATGTTATCAATAGGTATAGGTTTTGAAAGCATTTATCCACTTAGAAACTAGTTAGAGAGGTGATTCCTGAAGCCACAAAACCTTTCTTCTCTACTCTACCCTTCCCTCCTTTTTGAGTTTATTTTGAGATATGCCCACTCTAGATTAGCAACCATCCATCTACCAACTCATATATATATTTACTTCATTTTTAGATACCACCCCTCTATCCACAAAACCTTGTCAACAACCTACATGCCTTTCCTACTATTCCATCACCTAGTTATTGAGATCGCATACCTACAACTCGTGCCTTGGAGTGGAGTTCACCTCCATTAAGATCCTATAATGTTAGAGGCTACCTCATTATGAGACTAGTGTGGTTAAAACCCTCATCAATAGACAAAATATGTAAAATACTAAAAAATACAAATGACCAAATAAAATGACACAAAATAAAAAAAAGAAATGATAATGGACTATTGTCGACAAATAAAACTTTAAAAAATATGACTTAAGACAATAACTATAAATAAAATATTATTTTTTGGGTATAAAAAAACTATGACACTGAAACATGAAACACAACATAATGTTAAAGAATATAGAAACTTAAAATCAAACCTAAGACACAAAATGATTTACTCTAGACATACTAAATACTACAATAAAAGACTTTATTAGAGAAAAATATAAAATAAACTTAACCACATTATAATCTAAGAAACAATACTTTATTAAACAATAAAAAATATATTATGAATATAAATAAAGTCTAAGAACTAAAAACAAAATAAATTAGTGATAAAAACTGACTTTAAACTGATAATAAAACTTAAATAACATATTATTAATATATTAAAAATCTTAACACAAAATAAAAAATCAAAAACATAATAAATATAAATACAACAATTCATAATACTTAACATGACTAAATAAAAATAAAATACCATAAATATAAATCAAAAACCACTATTAAAAACAAAAGAAACAAATCATAATCTAACCTTAAAAAAACCTTTATATATATATATATATATATATATATATATATATATATATATATATATATATATATATATATATATATATATATGACTTTTGATAGAGACAATGCCACCACCATGATGGGAAGAAGACCGTAGATTGTGTCGAGCTGATGAGATGAGGGTGTCAATATTATATCAAAGGAGAAGCCAAATAGATAAATTTTGAAGAAGTTAGGATCACTAAATAGAGGTGAGCTAAGTGGTCTAGAGTTACCATGAAAGGGAGACTAATTCAAATGATTGAGTTATTAATTCTTACAAGGTTGGATCCAAGTCATAGAGAGAGCCACCATTGTCTACCTATTGGACATTTTTTGCCCACATTCCAAGCATAGAATGAATTATGAAAGTTTTAAGGACTAGACCGTCACCAAGATGTCATAGAGAAATGAGTGGACCAAAAACTTATCCATTTAATATCTTTATTAGTAAGTCTCATGTGACTAGTGGATCAAGTGAAAATGTAGTTTTACATACCAGGATCATCCTCAAAAAAATTTAGGCTTGCATGAGATTTTTGGTTTGAGTTACAAGCTTCTAAAGTTGGACCTATATATTAAGAAATTCACACTAATGTCAAGTTTAAGCTCAATAAAAATCGATCCTTTTCATCTTAAATTTGATGGTTACATGAATATAAAATGACATCCCATAGACCATTAATTTTAAACTCATGAACTAGCCATTGGCTTTCAAATAGTGGGTCCTGATTCATCAAAGGTCCTCACTCAATCATAAATATTGATCTAGTGGTGTGAGTAAAGGTTAAATGATCAGATATCTCTAGAGGTTGACACATGGTGTAATCACATGAGGCTATATACTAATAGTAAGATCTTGAAGATTAATGAATATTTCACATATGGCATAATCTTGGATAGAGTTGATAATTTAAAGATAGATTTGATGGCTTATGTTTTTTAATACTTAGCAAATCTAATGGATTGAGGGTAAGGATGATGTAAGTGGGACCAAATAATTTCAAGGAGTAAATACATGGATGACAAGTGTTTCAACCATGTTAAACTAGTAGAGGATCCATGGCTCTCACTCAATCATATAGAGAAGGATCAATATAATGAGCTAAGTCAAAGGGTCAATAATTTAAGTTGGATTTTCTATAGCCAATAAACAAAGGACTGAGCTGAGACATTTTTGACTAGGGTTGATGGAGTAGCTTGACTCAAGAAAAATAAATGAATAGACTCAAGATGGTAGAAATATATAGAACCAATCTCAAATATGATCTGAGTTAGACCAGAATGCATAAACATAAGGACCAAGCATTACCAACAGGTCTTTGTAGAGATAGATTAGGTATTTTAGACCTAATATAGGCTAAAAGGGTGGTAACTTATTGAAAAAATAAGACCAAGCATCGATAAAAATGTGATATATATGGACTATAGGAAAACCAATTATCTTAGCTTATTTTTCATCTATAATTAGTCCATGTCTAGGTTGTAATGTAGGAGTAGGTATGTGCAACTAATAAAGAAGCATCCCATGCCATGCCCTCAACAAATAGCCACTCAAGTAGTTTTTGTCATAGCTCTATCAAGTTTAAAGATATGATGATTTTATCTACATCATGAATCTAAGTGGAGAATGGCAAGGTTCATGGAGTAGATTGGGGAATTAGAGAAGTAGTTAGAACATTTAATTCTAATCAGTACCTTTGGAGATATTTTCTCCTCAAAATAATCATGACTCATCATGCAAAATAAGCTTTTGTCTTCTAGTGTCTCACTCGTAGCCAATGAGAAGAACTAAAGACTATTGAAGCTAATACAAGTTATCTTGTTCATGATGGATTGCATCTTAATTGGACCAAAGTGTGATGGAGCATCCCTTGAAAACTGGTAGCTCATTGATTGTTCTCAAAACATGCTCCCTCTTCTCTCTCTCCCTTCTCTATATTATCTTATTGTTTCCATTTGTAAAAGGTTCTCAAATTTTAGACTTTTTAATATTTCGTGGATATAGGGATACTCTTTGGGATATTACAAAGTATGCTTAGCTTTATTAGGCTTGATCTTGTCAAGAATTTGTAAGAACTACCTCTTGATGCAATATAAGGACTTCCTTAACATATATTTTTACTAGAATCTACATTTAGTGAGTTGTGCACTATGGAATTATGTGAAGGATAATCTTCCTCATCCATGGTCTTTATTATTTACCTTATTTATGGATTTTTCAATGTTTCTTATAGGTCTCAATTAGTGTTCTATTCTAGACCTCTTATATGAAATACTTATGCAAGTGGTTTGATCTTGAGGTTGTGTGAGCTAATATTGTTTTTTATTGATCTAGTGTGTGTTTAATATTATAGGAGTTTCCCTTTTAATTTTGGTGTATCACCTAGTTAAATTTATTAAGATCCTTTATCCTCTATATAACCCTTTTCCCTATGAATCATTAGGCTTATTTTTAGTTTAGGTGAGCATCAAAGAGGAAGCCGACCTACTCTATAGGTTCAACCCCAATATAGGTTACCCATAACTTGGGGTTGTCCCAATATTATAGCTTACTTAGAGAGAGCCTAAATAACCATCTCCAAGGGTGAAAATTAAGCCTATAATAATTTATAGCATGTCTAGTGGGATTAAGGTCCAACGTAGTGAAGGATTTTTTATGTTCTTTTACATATCAGCATTTGGAGGCATTTTATAAACATCAATGGTAACTTTGAGCATCTATCAGTTGGTATGAGTAGTCTAAGTGCCTAATCATCATTATCTAGTATGTAAAATAAATCATCTTTTGATCAATTTTTTTTTCTCTACCTCAACATCCTTCATATTAGGTTATCAATGTTTATGGCTTCACCCCAAGTGCTTCTCAAGATTCAATGTAGTAGCCTTTTCAAGCTCAAAGAGTCCCTAGTTTTTCCCCAAGCCAATCCATTTCATTTTGGAGTAAAATGATCTTAAGAAATCAAAAGTACATAATAATCCTTAATACATAGAATTGAAATGTCTAATATATCCCTGATCACATCATTCATAACATAAGAGGTGCATCATGGAAAATTAAGGAGGAATAAGCACCTATTGAAAGGGAAAATTGGAGCAACCTCTCAAGTGAAATGTTAAATGTGAGTGGTTAAATTAAAGGCATTGAGGATGAGATAAGGAACCTTGAATGATGATATGTCCCTTTCCATCAACCTTATGTAGCTTCATATGCACCACCTCAGCCCTCATATAGTCTACCCATCCTTCCCCAAATAACTACTCTAAGTGACCCCTCTTATGTTCCAAGTTATTCATGTATTCCTAAGACTTTCCCTTCTTGGAATTCAATCCAAGTAAACCTTCAAAGAAAAAAGAGACTATTATGGAGCAACCTATAGTTGATATCCAAGATCCCACATACCTTCCTCAAGACTCCTCTCGTACCTCATATCAGCCCTCTTGTGTTCCTTATCTTCATGAGGCCACTAACCAACTTAATGAGAGGCTTGTCAAAGAGAATATATATAGATAGATAGATAAAAGAGTTGGAGCTAAAGATGAGGAAAGAAGAATTGAGTCGAAATCAAGAAAAGGTAGTTATTTCCTATACATTCCCCTCATGAAAATTAGTCAGGGAAGAAATGTAAAAAAAAGGAGGAAGTATTAGTGATGAAGGTCCAACAACTAGTTCAAGGAAATAGGCTACCTCCTACACTTTTCCATCTTAGAAGTCAATTTAGAAAGGCTTTTATAAATATGAAGTGCTAGTGGAGGTAGTCCAATAGGTAGTCTTGGTGAAGGAATTAGATATACCAAAAGTAAATCAAACAACCATAACTTAGCTTAATGAGCTTGGTGTACAAGAGTTTCAAGAATCTCTCTCCTTTCCTTAGGATCATGATGATATCCCATTTTGGATCCTCTCCTATGACCTTAACTATTTCATACCCTCTCTTATAAAACCACCATCTCACACACCCATTTAGGAAAAGGAGAAGGTATCTAAATATTACACGTTCCCCTGATGGAAATCAATCAAGGAGGGCACAAAGAAAGAAATATATATGTATCTTTAGGTGGTCTAAGAACCAATCCTATTAGAGAAGGGTTATTTAGACAAGAAATGAATCAAGCAACCATAGCTTAGCTTAATGATCTTGGTGTACAAGATTTTTAAGACTCTCTCCCCTCAATTCAAGATCCACTTAAAATAGCATTCAAGGTCCCTAGTTGGAAGGATACTCTCTTGATTTACAAGCAAGGTGAACTTTTTCACCCTCCCACCATCTCCCTCATGGAGAAAGAACCTATTCTACAAAGGATAGAGGAGGAACTTATAGTCAAAGCTGAGTTTGAAGAGGTCAATGAAAGTATTTATGATGAAGAGATCATGATAGGTAGTCCACTTCATCCAAAAGGGGAAAATTTAGGTTTGGACCAGCATTTCTGGTAGCATTTTGACACAAATTAATTGTACCCTAATGAATACAACCCTCTAGATGAAAATAGATCAAATATTAAATGGACTATTGAAGGTCCATTCTACATAGATGAAGAAGAGGATCAAGACTAGATGTCTAAGGTGAGTACACTTTAAGATGAGGTTCCAAATAAATATATCCCTAATGTTTTGGGATAAGAGGGAAGAAAACTATAGAATAAATTTTAGCAAGACAAGTGTAATATTTTGGACCCTAGATGGTGAGATCAACCCTCATTTACAGTTGAAGGAAAAGATGAAACCTTGAGTGAGGTTGATGAAGAATACATCTTAAGTTCTCAAGTGATGTAGTTTGATGAGCATACTAGTAAAGATAATAAAAATCATGATGAGTTAGACCTTTATTGCAAAGATGAACCTCCCCTCTTTTCAAAATAAGAATACCAATCTAGTTGCCATAGATTAAGTCTTGATGAGGTTGAGATTGGCAACCCTGCATATAACCAAGAATAAGCTACCTTCTAAGATGAAACTTGAATATTTTTATTCAAGCTTGGATGACACACCTATACATTTAGGTAAATAGGTCCAAGAAGTAGGTGGTCAAAATGTACCTTTTGAAAATGATCCTAATAAGTCATTAGAGGTTGTAATTACAATCTAATTACATTGGAAACTTGTTTAAAGTCTTAGAAGTAGGATATGTTCCTCTTTAAGTAAATTGTAATTTGATTTTGCTTAAGGAGCATAATGATGGGGCATCAAAACATGGGATATAGGTAAAATCTGATTACTAAACATTCATATTGAAAAGAGGATGCCCTATCAGGTACTTGGCTCATTTAGATGATGACAAAGATGAGCCAACACATGATGTGCTTTAATTAAAGAATAAAATTGAGCCATTAAATGAAGATGTTTTAAGAGCCCCTATAGTCCAACATGAACCAATATTGGAGGATATAGATCAATATGTCTTCATTAGAGACATGCTTGTTCCCTTTCATCCACTAGAGGGTACATTAGAAAGACTATCCATCAAGTTACTTGGTTCAGCAATTTTGGTGCCTCTAAAGGAAAGTATTTTCCATCCTAATTTGTTACAAGTGGATGATAATATAAATTTCCATTTTGATCTAATAGGATTAGTTTTGAAAAATATTTTGTATATATTAGATTAATTTTGATGATTTTCTCAAAGTACCTTGTGCACATTTGTTTTATTTAGTAGGTTTGTTGCTCTTTCTTTCTTGCAAGTAATTGTGTGCACTTGTTTTGCTTTCTTTGTTTTTTATTATTTATTTTGGTCATTTTTATTCAAGAAAGGTTCCAAAAATGGAAGCCTTATATCAATTTTAGACTAGCTCAATTGTAGATAGGAGACTCCATGCCCAATGGACTAGACTAGGCACATGTTTCTAGGTTTTTTGCATAGCCAGACATACAACCCCTATGAGTCACCAAAGATGTTGGCCATTTTTGGCCCACATACCAATATTTGATAAGTTCTTGCATATTATTTTATAATATGTGGAGAAAATGCTTAGAAATGAGTCTCATTGAGAAATAAAGAGGATCTAAGTAGGTTATCATATGTTCTTAGTATTTAGAAGCATGAAATAGGTTGCATAAACCTTAAGAATCCATCATAACCATGAAGGATTGATCAAATAATGAATTATGCAAGCTTTGAGGATCAAACCATAATTAGGATGCCATAGCTAAATGATTAGAGCATCCAACTTGTGTATTTAATATATTGTCTAAGAAGTCTCATATGACCAATGGATCAATTACAAATGCAGTTCTACATGCTAGGATCATCCTTAGAAAATTTTAGGTCTACATGAGCTTTCTAGCTTTAGTTACAAGCTTCTAAATTTGGAATTGTGCAGTAAGACATTTACACTAACATCAATTTTAATCTAGATTAAAATAGATCCTTTTTATCTTAAATTTGATGATCACATGAATTTTAAATGACATCCTGTAGACCGTTACTTTCAAACTTGTGAACTAGCTATTGGTGTCAAATAGTGGGTACCAGTTGATCAATGATCCTCACTCAATTGTACATCCTGATCCATTGGTGTGATCAAAGGTCAAATGATCAGATAGCTTTAGAGGTTGACACCTGGCACAAGCACATGAGGCTATAGTCTAAGATTAGGATCCTAAGGATTAATGTGCATTTAACATGTGTCATAATCTTAGATAGAGTTGACAATTCAAAGATAGATTTTAGGGCTTGAATTTATTCATACCTATCAAATCCAATGGAGCAAGGGCAAAGATGGTGTATGTGGGACCAAATAAATATAAGGAATAAATATGCAAATGGCAAATGTCTCAATCATGTTGAACTAGAAAAGGATCCATGGCTCTTACTAAATTGTATAGGAAAGGATCGATGAAGATATTGAAGTTAAAGGGTCAATAATCCAAGTTGAATTTTTTATACCCATTAAATAAAGGACTGAGCGAGGACATTTTTGACTAGGGTCGATGGAGCAGCTCAACTTAGGAAAAGAAAATGAATAAACCTAAGATGGTGGAAATACATAGAACCAAGATCAAATATTATTTGATTTGGACCAGAATGCATAAACATAAGGACCAAGAATTGCCATCAGGGCTTTGCAGAGATAGATTAGGTCTATTAGACCTAATATAGGATAAAAGGGTGGTAAATTATCGATAAAATAGGACCAGACATCAAGTAGAATGTTGTATCTATATAAACTATTAGAAAACTAATAATCTTAGATTAGTTTTTATCTATAATTAGTCCAAGTCTAGGTTTCAATGTAGGAATAGGTATGTGTAACTAATGAAGAAGCATCCTAGGCCATACCCTCAACAAATAGTCACTCAAGTAGTTTTTAGCATAACTATGTTAGGTTTAAAGATATAAGGATTTTATCCTCATCATGAATTCAAGTGGAGAATGGAAATGTTCATAAAGTAGATTGGGGAATTGGAGAAGAATTTAGAACATTTAATTCTTATTAGTACCTTTGGATATATTTTCTCCTTAAAATAATCATGACTCATCATGAAAAATAAGCTCTTATTTTCTAATGCCTTGCTCTCAGCCAATGAGAAGAAGTAAGGATTGATTGAGATAATACAAGTTGTCATGTTCATGATGGATTACATATTTATTAGACCAAAGTGTGATGGATCATCCCTTGAAAATTAGAAGCTCATTGATTGTTCTTGAAACATGTTTCCTCTTCTCTCTTTCCCTTCTTTATATTATCCCATTCTTTCCATTTGTAAAAGGTTTTTAGATTTTAGATTTTTCCATATTTTTGGGAGATAGGGATACTCTTTGGGATACTTCAAAGTATGCTTAGCTTATTTAGGCTTGACCTTGTCAAACATTTATAATAACTACCTCTTGATGTAATATAAGGACTTTTTTAACCTAGATTTTGCCTTAAATAATTTTTTGGTGAGTTGTGCACTGTGGCAGTGTGAAGGATAATCTTCCTCATCTATGGTCCTTTTTTTTGACCTTGTTTAAGGAGTTTTCAATGAATCTTGTAGGTATATATTAGTGTTATCCTCTAAACCTATTCTATGAAATACTTATGAAAGTGGATTGATCTTAAGGTTATGTGAGCTAGTATTGTCTTCTATTGATTTAGTATGGGTTCAAGCTCATGGGAGGTTCCCTTTTAAGTTTGGTGCATCACCTAGTTAAATTTCTTGGGAGCCCTTATCCTCTTTTTAACCATTTTCCACATGAATCATTAGGCTTAGCTTTAGTTTAGGTTAAAATCAAAGAAGAAGCCATCCTAATCTAGAGTTTTAACCCTAACATAGGTTACCCACAACCTGGGGTTGTCCCAATATTATAGCTTAGTTGGAGAGAGGCCTATAACACTACCCTCATGTAAAATGATGGAGGATGGATCAACTAGTTTTGTTGGTGTATATTTTTATGGGTAGTGATCCATACAATGATCAGATATATCTAGATGTGTATAAAGATCTCACCAATAGCCAAATTTTCTCTTGCCATGGTTTTTTCATACAACTATAAAGTATAACAAATTAGATATGAGGAGTATTTGTGGTTAACAAAGGATGAACTAGGGTTATTAGTTCTATAGATACACACTCATCAATTCTTTAGAAATTTCATTAGGAAAAGTTTCTAAATATGAATGCAGGTGAGGTGAGGTGATGTTTATGGATAACTCAAGAGAATGCCATGGAGAAGAATCATGAGTTATTTGGAAGAGATAATTGACATTAAATATATGTGGAAGCCATGATTGGATCTATGAGTACATAGATTAGAATTTGAGCCAATGCATGAATTAGATCATATGTAGGATTTCTCCATGTGGGATGCATAGAATCTATGAGGAGAGGTAGATCATCAAACTAATTTGGCATAGGGTTCTTCAATATAATTCAAGGATAGATCTTTGCTAGTTCTTATTTTTTGAATGTAAATATCTGATTCAAATTGTTATAGACATTGTAGATAAATCTACTCCAAATTTGATTTTATACAACCCTATAAAATCCTACAAACTACACACACACACACACACACACACACACACACACATGGAATAAATAGTTCTAAGAAAATAAGACACATAGGAAAACATAGAGGCTAATATGTATAAAATATAAATATATGTATATTCATATTTATATTTTATGATTTTTAAAATGCATATAGTGAAAAACATGGATGAAAAATACTATCAAAGGAGTGGAAAGATTGGAAACAAAAGCAAAAAATACATGTCGGTAGTGAATGACAACAATTATGTATGTGGTCTACACTGCAAATTGTTATCAATATGGAAGTGAGGGTGAATGGGAAAATTTAGATTTTGTAGGTGGGTTGCATTACATAGCCATCAGACCATTTTGATGCATAAACCATAGATGGAGGGTATAGACATGTCCATGATAACCTACTATGATACTAAATATTGAAAATGACCCATTACAGGCAAGAACCAAAGGCTCAAATACAAATTGTTGATCAAATTCACATATTATTATTTAGTAACATTATAAATATATAATAATGGTCATATAACCATTCAATATATAGATAGGTTAGTTTTTATAACAACTAATATAATCCTAAAATCACTCCTCACAATATCAATATGTGATTTGATTTAATAAATCACTTACATTAATAATACTCACATATTTATGTTTAAACTAGATTTTTTAAACACACAACATCTCACATGCTGAAAAAATTTCAAACATCCTTCATATGCCTTGACAATAGATCATGATACCTCATTAGGCCAAGTAGGGTTTAAAAGTGGTCTAGTTGCATACTAGGTATGTAGGTCCTACCCTTGTAGGATCACCCTGAGACTCACATGAGTGATCCAATGCCTCATATACATTATAAATAGCCTTTATAAAACCACTCATGCCTATGTTCACTTATATCACCAAGACACCAAGCTCAAACCTTCTCACTATAACTTTACATGTCATGACTAGTGCCATGACTAGGCCTCTTAAGTACTTGAAACTTGAAAACTAGCCTTGAAACACTCCCTGATGCTTCTACACCTTGATCACATGCCTTAAATTATCTTGAAATAATTTCATACCTCTACATATACCTATTCATTCTCACCATTCAATAACATTCTTCAATGACTTTATGAACACCTTTCTTAAGGACCTTTGACATCAATGCCAATATCAATGCCAAATTTCAATAATAGGAATAACTCTCAACAATCTTCCCATTTGTCATTGATGGAAAAATGTATTATATACTAATCATTTTTATCTCCCTATTCTATTATTTCTCCCCCTTTGACATAAATGACAAAGTGATGTTTATAACTCCTTGGATCACACTCCTTACAACCAAAATACTCAACATATAGGATTAGGAGTTTATGAGGCATAATATAAACATGTTTCCCCTATCTCCATACATACCATCTTAAAAAAAATCTCCTATTCTTGTAGCTAGTGAACCTTACTATCTCCCCCTAAGTTCTTTGGCTTCTTCAATTATTGTTAGGGGTAGGAATTACACCCAGTTCCTATCTTAGGAGTTCAAATGTTACCTTTGGAAGTGGTTTGGTCAAGATGTCTACAATATGATCTTGTGTACAAACATACTCAATTTTAACACTTTTTTCTTACCTTCTCTCTTATAAAATTATACCTAATGGGAATGTGTTTGGTCCTTGAGTACATGATAGGGTTCTTTGAGATGCTTATTGTTGGTTGAATATTTTGTCTATTAGCGTACTAGTAAAAAAAATATGTCTTATTAGCCAAAGCAAGAAGATTAGTCATCCCAATGTGTAAGTTTATCACATTAGAAGGAGACTTCTCTCTCCTCTCATCAAGGGGAGATTCCCTATGGATATGCTATGTATATGTATAAATGGAAAATAATAATCAAGGGTAGGACCAGACATCCATCTCTCTTTCTTCAGAGATGATGCATACAAAACAAAGGAAAAACTTAAGGGAATGATAGACAACTCTCCTCTTCTTTCAGGAAAAACTATTCAGCTAGCCACAAGAATACTCCTAGAAATTAAAGTAGAGTGTAACTAGGAGTATGAGAACCAGCAAATCAAGACACATCACAAAGTCTGTACCTAAAATACTCAAGAGTGATATACAAAGGGCAATGAAAGCTCAAAGTCTTCTCAAAGTCCTTTACATAGCAATGAAAAAGCAAACACACTGAAGGTAGCTATGGGGGCACAAAGTCTCTCCACAATTGATTCTTTAGGACACCTTCCTGACTAATTTTACTAATCATGCTTATAAATCAATGAAACAAAAGATAAATCAAGGAAATAAACATAAGAGTAGTTTCTTCAACCACAAATAATTCATAGCACAAAGTCTGAAAAAGTCCCTTGCTTTCTTATTTCATTAACAAAATATGATCAATAGATTGAGCACAAAGTCTCAATGATGCCTCTCAATTTTGGTAGAGTTTCGTTTAGATTGTCAAAAAGAAGATGATTTTACACTAAAAGAAAGTCCCTTATATAACCACTTCAAAAAGGACTCGAGAATAGTAATACATCATGATGAGTTGGGAAATGTTAGGAAGACAAGCTGGAACTTTTGGGGCATTTTACCCATTTGATCTTATCAATGTAGATAAACAAGATATGCAATTGAAAGATTACAACTTTCAATGTCCAGCTATCAATCTGATCTTGACTTCATCATTCTTCCTTTCCAGATTGATTGAATCGGGTCCTAGATTCATCCATTATTTTGTCTTTCCTTGCTTTTAGCTGGTTTTTGTCTTGAATTCTGGAAATACATCTGGGTCTATGAATCAAAGGATCAACAACTATTTTACTATCTTTTAAATTGACGTTTACATGCCTATCAATATGCTTCCAATGGCTATTCGGCTATGTTGAATTTGACGTCTTTATGGGCATCACCCCTTGATCTTCTTTTGACTTTCAGCCTTACCCAGTCGGCTTGGACTTACCCTTTTAGATTTTGAAAAATGACCTATGTTTGAATAGTCTTTTATTTTAGCTACCAAGAGTCCCCTGCAAGGGCACCTACCCTTTGAGGTTCTTTGGCAGCCCCTTTAGCAGACAAATATTTCCCTAGGCTTTTGTTTTGGAAGTCCCCACAGACAAATGTTTCCTCGAGCTTTATTTCTGTGGACAAATGCCTAGGGAAAATTCCTGGGTGGTTGACTTGAAAGCTCCCCATGGGTAATTCCATGGACATTTGTCTCGTGGAAAATTCCCATAGACAAAATGTCTGGGTAAAATTCCCATAGACAAAATGTCTGGGTAAAATTCCTGTAGACAAAATATCCAGGTGAAATTTGTTCTACCAAGTCTTTTTGAAAAGTCTTTGAAATTTTCTTCAGGGTCCTTGGCCATTTGGAATTCTTTCAGACTTTTTGTCTGAAGGAGTTCCTTCAGACAAAAATATGAAAGAATTAAGTCTTTAATCAAAAAAATTAAAATGCCTTAGACAAATCTGAAAGAATTACCTTTCAGCTTCTTAGAAAAATGATCCTCCAAAAAGGTGATTTTCTTGATTAAGTTCCCTCCACAAGGGCACTTGTCCTTTGGAAAGTCTTCTTTTTCATTGAACCAGCCCTTTGAACTTAGACGATGAACCATTAGTTGAATCGGTTCAACGGTTCAATGAAGTGCGCCAAGTCCTTTTGAACCAAAAGCTAATGAACCATGCAATGAACTTAGACATTAAACTAATTGGTTGAACCAAGGATTTTGAACCAAAATGGTTCAAGCCAATGGTTCAATGAATAAAACAAGCCAATGAACTAATCATTAAATCAAGATGTTGAACTTGCCTTTGAACCAACAGTTGAACCAATCTGTTGAACCAATCTATTGAACTAGTTCAATGGTTCAATGAAGCATGCCAAGCCCCTATTGTTGAACCTGTAGACGTTGAACCAAAAGATGAACTGAAAGAATGAACCAACTGAATGAAATAAAGCATTGAATTGCTTGGTTGAACTAAACTATTGAACTGTTCTTTTGGTTGAACCTGTCATTGAACCTTGAACCCATTGAACCTTTTGAACCAAAATGGTTCAATGGTTTAGTTTAATGGTTCAAGTTAATTTTTGCACTCAGATGCTTGCTGATGAAGATTTTCACATGAACAAAAACTTTGAACCAATCCCAAAAAATGAATAGATGTTGCAAATTAATTCTTTTGACTAAAAATTGGCTATAAAAGTCTGTAGATTTTCCTTTTCATGCACAGTCCGTATATTCTTCTTCTTGCTAAGTCCATAGATTCAAGCCTATAGAGTCTGTAGATTTTTCTTCCTGCTGAGTCCATAGATTCAAGCCTGCAGAGTCTATAGATTTAACCCTGTAGAGTCCGTAAATTTTTTGAGAAGCTTTGAAAATGAGAAATCTGAATATCTAAGACAAATTTTGAAAATGGAAGATATTATTTTGGTTTTTAGAACCAAAATAATTCAAATTTTGTTCCAAAAATGACTATTATTTTTGGGAGACAACAGTTGGCTCCAGTTGGGGAACTTCTGCCAATTTCAAAATGAATTGAAAGGAGTAGAATTCAAAAACTCTAGTGTCTTCAAGTGTACCATTGGGATTCAGAGTCATGCTTTCCAAAAATGAAAGACATCAAAAATGAAAACAAATGAAACAAAATAGAATTTAAAACTATACAAATATACATATATATAAAGGCAATGATTTGATACTTCAAGAATTGAAGTATTTTAGAAACTACTTTTTGGGAGACAATGAAAATAATGTTCTATTCTGGTAAACTAGTAGGAAACCATTTTATCCCCAAAAACGGTGACAGGTGAATGGAGCTCTCCATGAAGAAACTAATTTTTTACATCTTCTTGTTGACTCTTTCCTCTTCTTGCCCCATGGCAAGATGTGGTCTTTAAACCAAAAATTATCACTCCTTGCTATCTTGGTGACAGATTCCTTTACCTAATTTTGATTTGCAAAAGCATGGTCCAACATTATAACTTGATGTTCTGTTGGTCTATTCTAGCACATGATTGGATCATCCAAGTCAAATTCCTAACAAACTGTTAGATTATCATCTCCTTTGATGTCAAGGAGTTTGACTTCTTCATCTTGAGCAATCTTCAATTTAAGCAACAAAAATTCACCTCCAACTATGTTGTTGGTGTTGTTGACTTGCAAATTACATGAAGAATATCTCTTTGAGGAGATATCAACATAATCCCAACTCCATCATTGGTAGAAGAATTGTCATCATCAAAAGTTGATCTCTTATTAGATTTCTCCTCATTAGAGATGAAAGATCCTTCCTTGTTTATATTGTGCTCTACCAATTCTCCTGAAATCTTGTTTGGATCAATTCTTGGATTGTTAGCTACAGGACTTTCATTTGTAGGAACGTGAGCATCTTCTATGGTAAAGAAATAATTACCATTGCCTGAAGATTCAAATAGAATTTTTGCTGCAGGGGATGATGTTTGGGTAACCACATACTTTACATCCTTTTTAGGAAATAATCTTTTCATCATGCCTTGGACAGGGATCCTTGCCTCAGATAGATCCATGTTCAGTTCTCCTCCCACATCCTTACAAAAATTCCATCCAAACAAAATGCCATAAGATGCTGGGATGTTAGCCACTAATACAGTCATTTTAATCCTCTCGTCCAAAAAGGTTGTGAATGCAAATTAAGCATCTTTGATTTGCCCCAGCTATGGCACTTGCTTGTTATCCATGGAGAAACATCTCCCAAATGTCTTGGTCAATGTGAGACCAAGAGACTTAGTGACTTTGGCAGGCATGACATTGTCAGATGTGCCTGAGTCTATTATACAGTTACTCAGCTTGTGGCCATTGATTAATAAGGAAACATAGAAGGGTTCTATTTTTCCAGAAGGAGCTGGAGGATTAATAATCAGATTATTTAGAATAGGCGTATTCATTGAAGAATCAAAAGTTACTTTTTTGGCCTTTTGTTCTGTAGGGATAGTCTGATTTTTAACATATTGGACCAGCTTGTTCAGTTGATCTAGATTGGACTGCAAGTACTCAAATTTAGACATCTATATTTTGGTTTTTTAACATGGTCAATTATATCAAATGGTTAAATCAAGCTAGGTACAGAGAAAGGTACAGCTTTTTGAATTTTCAAAGGGATGGGAGGTGGGCTGGTTTGCAAATTAGAAGTAGAAGGGGAAGGCACAACAAATGTATTTACCTTTTGAGTGATTACTAGATCTTTTGGTTGAAAGGGCAGAGTTGTTCCACACTTGACAATTGTGGCTGCTAGCTATGGTTGTTCTTCTATCTTTTCTTTATTAGCCTGTTGGGCTGATTGATTCTTAGACCTAGTAAGCACTGCATATGATCCATCTAAAGCTTCTCCTTTGCTTCTAGGTTCATCTTGATAATTTAGGAAACCAATGTGGGAGTTGTTAGCTAATTCTTCTTGATTGTCTTCAATGATATCAGTGTCATTTTCTTGATTTAATTCAGGCTAATTAAAAAATTTGATTCTGTCTCAAGATATCCCATTACTGAATTAGGTGGAGGAGCTTCCAGGGCAAGTTTCCCTTGTGGAGGAGGAAGATGATTTTTTTGTCCTTAGTTTTGGCAACATTGCCTTAATATGACTAATTTGGGAATGTTCTTCTATATGTAGGAGCAGAAGACATTCCTTGAGCCATTTGCTTTTTGAAGGCAAGGAGCTCATTTGCTAATTTTTGCACCATTGGATCCGTGGTGCTCGTAGATGCAAATTTGGAAGATGATGAAGCTCTGTTTCTATTGGGATTTCTTCTTATTTTCCCTACTAACATGAGATCATCTTCTACTTTAGTGGCCAAAAGTTGAGCTGTGGTGAGATCTATTTAGCTAGCACATCTAAAGAGGAAACTGACTTTAGGTAGCTGAGAATTAATGAAAAAACATTTGAGATTCTCAGTTGTAGGTCTGGGAATCATAGGAATTATGTTTCTCAACTTGTCAAATTTAGCTATGAAGTCTCTCATAGGCTCATGTGGCTCTTTTTTCATTTGTGTAAGTTGAGCTAGAAGTGTATGTGCATCTTCTATAGGTTTGAATCTAGCTTCAAACTTAGCTTTCAAAGTATTCCAATTAGTCACAGATCGAGCTTGTAAATGGTAAAACCAATCTACAGCAGGACCTTGTAGTGTTTCAACAAAAAGTCTGATTGCTACATCTTCAAACTCTACTCTGATTACTCCACAAGCTATACTAAATGTTGCAATGTGTTCATCAGGATGAACTTTTCCATCACCGTAGAATTTAGGGAAATTCTTCCTATAACTGCATGGAAGGTCATGTAGAGGAGTAAGATTGAGAGGACCAAAAGCATTACCCCAGGGGCCTTGAACTACCATTATAGGATATTGAAAAGGAGGGATAACAAATCTCAATGGGGTAATTATAGGCATAGCTTTATCAATAGCAGAAGTAGATATTTCACCTAGTAATGGAGATCTAGCTTTAGTAGGAGGGAAGCTCTTGGTTCGTTGTAGACGAGATGGTGAACAAAATACATCAAAATCACTTTGTTGTACTAGCTTGAACACAGGATCAATGACACCTTTAGCCCTTTGGCTTCATGTATACCTTGAATCTACCAGATTTGTAAAACAAAAATGAAAAAGATTTGACTTTGCTTCAGTTAAAGCTTGAGGCTTTAAACTGTGCATTCTTTTCCTGTGGTGTGGAAGTGAATGAAATGGATAGACTATAAATGGATAATGGGTAATTCCCCAGTAGAGTCACCAAAAACTATTGGTTGAATATTTTGTCTGTCAGCGTACTGGTAAACAAAATAGGTCTTATCAGCCAAAGTAAGAAGATTAGTCATCCTAATGTGTAAGTTTATCACATCAGAAGGAGACTTCTCTCTCCTCTCATCAAGGGGAGGTTCCCTGTGGATATGCTATGTATATGTATAAATGGAAAATAATAATCAAGGGTAGGACTAGACATCCATCTCTCTTTCTTCAGAGATGATGCATATAAAACAAAGGAAAAACTCAAGGGAATGACAGACAGCTCTCCTCTTCTTTCAAGAAAAACTATTCAGCTAGCCATAAGAATACTCCTGGAAATTAAAGTAGAGCATAATTGGGAGTATGAGAACCAGCAAATCAAGAGACATCACAAAGTTTGTACCTAAAATACTCAAGAGTGATATACGAAGGGCAATGAAAGATCAAAGTCTTCTCAAATTCCTTTACACAGCAATGAAAAAACAAACACACTAAAGGCAGCTATGGGGGCATAAAGTCTCTCCATAATTGATTCTTCAAGACACCTTCCTGACTAATTTTACTAATCCTGCTTATTAAATCAATGAAACAAAAGATAAATCAAGGAAATAAACATAAGAATAGTTTCTTCAACCACAAAGAATTCATAACACAAAGTCTAAAAAATTCCCTTGCTTTCTTATGTCATTAACAGAATATGATCAACAGATTGAGCACAAAGTCTCAATGATGCCTCTCAATTTCAGCAGAGTTTCGTTCAGATTGTCAAAAAGAAGATGATTTTACAATGAAAGAAAGTTCCTTATATAGCCACTTCAAGAAGGACTCGAGAACAGTAATACATCATGATGTGATGGGAAATGTTAGGAAGACAAGCTAGAACTTTTGGGGCATTTTACCCATTTGATCTTATCAATGTAGATAAACAAGTGCAATTGAAAGATTACAACTTTCAATGTCCAGCTGTTGGTCTAATCTTGACTTCATCGTTCTTCCTTTCCAGATTGATTGAATCAGGTCCTGGATTCATCCATTATTTTGTCTTTCCTCACTTTCAACTAGTTTTTGTCTTGAATTTTGGAAATGCATCTGGGTCTGTGGATCAAAGGATCAATGGCTATTTTATTGTCTTTGAAAATGATGTTTACATGTCCATCAATTTGCTTCCAACGGCTATTCGGCTATGCCAAATTTGACGTCTTTATGGGTGTCACCCCTTGATCTTCTTTTGACTTTCGGCCTTACCCAGTCGGCTTGGACTTACCCTTTTAGATTTTGAAAAATGACTTGTGTTTGAATAGTCTTTTATTTTAGCTGCCAAGATTCCCCCGCAAGGGCACCTACCCTTCGGGGTTCTTTGGTAGCCCCTTTAGTAGACAAATATTTCCCCAGGCTTTTGTTTTGGCAGTCCCTATAGACAAATGTTTCCCTGAGCTTTATTTTTGTGGACAAATGCCCAGTGAAAATTCTCAGGTGTTTGACTTGAAAGCTCTCCACGGGTAATTCTGTGGACATTTTTCATGTAGAAAATTCCCACGGACAAAATGTCTGAGTAAAATTCCCGTGGACAAAATGTCTAGGTAAAATTCCTGCAGACAAAATGTCTAGGTGAAATTCATTCCGCCAAGTCTTTTTGAACAAGTCTTTGAAAATTTCTTCAGGGTCCTTGGCCATTTGGAATTCTTTCAAACTTTTTGTCTGAAGGAATTCCTTCAGATAAAAATCTGAAATAATTAAGTCTTTAATCAAAAAATTTAAAATGTCTTAGACAAATCTGAAAGAATTACCTTTTGGCTTCTTAGAAAAATGATCCTCCAAAAAGGTGATTTTCTTGATTAAGTTCACTCTGCAAGGGCACTTGTCCTTTGGAAAGTCTTCTTTTGCATTGAACCAGCCCTTTGAACTTGGATGATGAAACATTAGTTGAACCGGTTCAACTGTTCAATGAAGCGCGCCAAGTCCTTTTGAACCAAAAGCCAATGAACCATGAAATAAACTTGGGCGTTGAACCAATTGGTTGAACCAAGGCTTTTGAACCAAAATGGTTCAAGCCAATGGTTCAATGAATAAAACAAGCCAATGAACTAAGCATTGAACCAAGATGTTGAACTTGCCTTTGAACCAACAGTTGAACCAATCAGTTAAACCAATCCATTGAACCAATCTATTAAACTAGTTCAATGGTTCAATGAAGCGTGCCAAGCCCTTGTTGTTGAACCTGTAAACGTTGAACCAAAAGATGAACTAAAAGAATGAACCAATTGAATGAAATAAAGCATTGAACTACTTGGTTGAACTAAACTATTGAATTGTTCTTTTGGTTAAACATATCATTGAACCTTGAACTCGTTGAACCTTTTGAACTAAAATGGTTCAATGGTTCAAGTTAATTTTTTCACTCAGATGCTTGCCGATGAAGATTTTCACATGAACCAAAACTTTGAACCAATCCCAGAAAATGAACAAATGTTGAAAATCAATTCTTTTGACTGAAACCACTTGCAGAAGTCTATAGATTTTCCTTTTCCTGCACAGTCCATAGATTCTTCTTCCTGCTGAGTCTGTAGATTCAAGCCTACAGAGTCCATATATTTTTCTTCCTACTGAGTCCGTAGATTCAAGCCTATAGAGTCTGTAGATTTAACCCTATAGAGTCTGTATATTTTCTAAGAAGCTCTAAAAATGAGAAATCTGAATATCTAAGACAAATTTTGAAAATGGAAGATATTGTTTTCATTTGTAGAACCAAAATAATTCAAATGTTGTTCCAAAAATGATTTTTATTTTTGGGAGACAACACTTATAGCACTTGTATTGTCACAATAGATAGGGATATGAACATGATACTCCACCTTGTTGTCTTTTAAGGTATGTCTCATCCATAAGACCTAAGTGTAATATGAAGCTACTAAAATTTACTAATCCTCACAAGTGGATAATGCTACTGATGGTTGCTTTTTGCTTATCCATGAAACTAGGCACCCATGTAAGAAGAAATCTCCTCCATTGATACTCTTCCTATCATCTATACTTCCTACACAATCTACATTTATGTAAGTTGTCAAATTAAACTCCTTGCTTTTTAGATACCAAAATACATACTCCATAGTCCCCTTGAGATACTTGAGTATACTTTTGATTGGTTTTAGATTATTCTCCTTTGTATCTACTTAAAACCTTCGCATAAGACCTAATGCTTGCATGATGTTAGGTTTAGAGGTAGTGGTGTATAAAAAACTTCCAATCATTGACCTATATTATGTTTGATTCACCTTTGAAGCATCATCTTCCTTGATCAACTTACACCCTATAATCATGGGTGTACTAACTACCTTGCAATATTCCATCTCAAACTTTTTCAACATCTCTCTTATGTACTTGGTTTATTAGATGAATATACCTTTTTCAGATTAAGTGATTTACAACCCAAGAAAGAATGATAGTCTCCTATAATGGACATCTCAAACTCTTTCTTCATCACCTCTACAAAGGCCTTAGTTATGTTCTCATTATTTCCACCAAATATTATTCCATTCACATAGACAAATACTATCAATTGATGGTCATCTTATGTCTTGATGTATAGATTAATATCTTCAACTCCTCTTTTGAATCCTTTATCTAATAGATACTTTCCCAACCTAGCATACAAAGTTTTAGGAACTTGATTTAGACCATAGAGAGATTTTTTCAATCTACAAACATAGTCTTTATCATTTGATAGTGATAACCCCTTAGGTTGATCAATATACACTTCCTATTCCAAATTGCCATTCAAAAAGGTAGATTTGACATCTATCTGGTATACCTTGAATCCTTTGAATCTTGCATATGCTAGAAATAATCTGGTGGCCTCCAATCTTGTTACTTTGGTAAAGGTATCCTCAAATTCTACCCCTTAAACTTGTGCATATTCATTACATACCAATATATCCTTGTTCCTAGTGACTTACCATCTTCATTCAACTCATTTATAAACACCCATTTTGTGCCAATGACATTCTTGTCTTTAGGCCTAGGAACTAGTTCCCAAGTCTCATTATTTTCTATTTGATCTAACTCCTCATTCATAGAACCTATCCAAAATTTGTATTTATTTTATTTTATAATATTCTTAGGCTCAATATTGGATAATAGAGTAACATTATCTTGATTTAGATTACTTACCAGTCTTCTCCTTATTTGCATAGTTATATTTTTACTGCTAATGATTTGAGATTCAAGATAATCTCTTTGAATATGTTTTAAGGGTCCTTTTGAGTCTTATTTCTCTTTAAATTCTTCTTCTTCCTCATCAACCTCTATAGTATCCTCTTCATTATTGAATTCTAGACTCTCTAAAGTGTCCTTTGAATGTGAGTGTGATTTCCTTATCTCATCAATCTTCACGTTGGTGTTTTCCACTATATTTTGTAGCCTTTTGTTATAAAATTTATAGGCTAAGGTATCCTAAGAATATACCTTCATCAGATCTAGAATCAAAATTTCCCAAGTATTTATCATTTCTTTTTATGACACATTTTCTCCCAAACACTCTAAAGTGTTCCACATTGGGTAGGTTTTCCCTTGCATACTTCATAAGGAGTCTTATTTCCATTAGTCCTTATTTTTCCTATATTCAAAATATAGACTATAGTGCTTACTTCCTCTCTCTCTAATATCCATCATATAATATAGACTCATCATAGTTTTATCCATCTCTTGAAATATCATATTCTTCCTTTCCACTACCCCATTTTGTTGAGGTGTCCTAGTTGCTGAGAATTATCTCCTTATTCCATGAAGATCATAAAAGTCATCAATTTAATTGGACCAAAACTCTCTTATTCTATCAAAATTAGGCTCTTGATCTTCCCATTCTTCTCATTCTTAATAAGAGCCTTGAATTCCTTGAAATTGTCAAGAGATTCTGACTTTTCTTTTAATAATTCAACCCAAGTCATTCTTATGTAATCATCTATGAGTAATATGAAGTAACTTTCTCTTTGAATTCTTTAAATTATTGTAGGCCCATATAGATAAATGTGTATTAAATCCAATGGTATTTTAGTAGAGTACTCCTTGTATTTGAACCTTCTTCTAGTCTACTTACCATGTTGACATGCCTTGCAAAGAATGTTTGTATGTTTCATGATTTTAGGCATGTTCTTCACATATTTTTTAGTGATAATATTGACTAGATTATAAAATTTTAGGTGACATGACATTCTATGACATAAATAAATTTCATCTATCTTGATCATGAAGCATCTCTCCTTCTTAATCTCATTCTAGACATATATATTGTTCTCAGTACTCTTAGCATTAACAATTAGCCTTCTTGATTTGGCTCTCTTTATAGTACATCCTTTATTATGAAAGGTTAGTGTGTGTCCTTGATTACACATTTGACTTACACTAAGTAGGTTATGTTTCAAATCTTCCATATACAACACATTTTGTGTCTTGTTCTTCACATTGTCCAAATTCAAGACAACCTTGCTCACTGTATTGGTAGTTATGTTATCTCCAAACCTCACTATTCCTACAACATTATTCTTTAATGACATGAAATTACTTATGTATCCTATCATGTGACTTGAGAAACCACTATCTATACACCATTTCATGCCTTCATCTTGAATGTGAAAGGCAATCTAAGATATCATATAATCCTCTATGGTCTTTTGTTCTTCTTTGCTAAATAGTCCATTTTCACTCTTGAGCATAATATGATCCATCCTAACTTAATTTGGATTCTATACCAATGTTTTTTTATTCTTCTCACACATTCTAGGATCTTCATATATATTTTTGAATCTTAAGGGCCTTCTAACTATATTAGATCATAATCTTGCAATGTGTCCTATATTATGACAGATGTAAGAACAACATTTTTGTACTTACCTCTTGACTTATTACTCCTTTTCTCATGGTCCCATGATGACTTATCCTTTATTACATTGGGCTACCTAATTGATATTTACATTTTGGCTATCCTAACTTTTTCTAACTTATCACACACTCTCTCAAACTTGTTCATTTTTTCTTTGAGTTTCTCATGCTCAACCTTCAAATAATCTAGCTCTATCTTTAACTAGTCATACTCAACTTCCTTTGACCTAAACCTTATGTTGGTACCTTATAACTAACTCTTGAGATATTTTATAGTCTTATTTTGATGATTCAAGTCATCAAGAACACTTATGAGCTCATTTTCAAGGTTTACTTTAGCTTCTCCTTCTTCACTATCATAGTAAACTTCATCATACATGTTGTCTTCTTCCTATTGTCATAAGACATCTTGGGCTTCTTAGGATCACCTTCAAGCTATTAGACCTATATCAAGGTACCAAGCTCTAATACCAATTATTATAAATAAAATGAATAAAATTGAGGGTGAATCAGTCTCTCAAAACTTTCTTTCACATGTAATTTAACATTCCTTAAACCATAAAATCAATACAAAGATATATCAATGCATAAAGAGTCATTCACATGAGCATAACATAAGAAACACACTGATGAGTGGGAAACCATCATGGGGAAGAAACCCCACTGATATATGAAAATGTAATATATTCATATAATTAAAAATTAAAAATTTATTTAAGCACCAACTTCACATGGAACACTAAACCCAACTAGCTAAGCACCAACCCAACTAGACTTTAACAAGAACCCACTTGTAAGGATGCACCAATCCCCTAGATAACTCAAAACCAACTCAGCCACATGATTAATTTGATCACCTTTATATTACCTTGTTTCTCAACCAAATTATGATTACCATATCTTTATCTCTTCACTTTCTTATCCCTCTCAAACTGCCTTCTAGACTTCTTCTCTTAACTAGCCCTCTTCTTAACTTGATTAGGTCATCTGACCTTATTTTTCATACATAGTAACCCTATTATATCTTCATTAAATTTTATTTATACTATTATTATGTTATATAATACCTTATTAATCTCTTCAAATTACTACATTTTTCACTTTAACTCTCTCATTCTATAATAAGTTAATTAGGCCTATTAGGCCTTATTCTTATACTAGGCTCTTGTTCATACACCTCTTGGTCAGCCATACATACTTGATAACTTATATTTTAAGTAAAATAGGTCTTATTACATGTCATAAACATTAATAAAACATTTAAATAATTTATTTATATCATATAGGACCAAAACCTCTTTTAGGCCTTAAGGAGACCTAATTCAATTAGGCTTTCAGTAGCACACATTACCCTTTGATCTTATTGGAGCAATTAAAAAATTTATACATGGAAATAAAAATTAATATTCCACTAAAATATACCCATAATAAAATAATCTTATGTATATGACACCTTTGATATCCAAACACCACTTGAAGCATGCCATGAGTAATGTTCACAATTAGGCCTATGCATACCTAGAAAATCTGTCTTGAACTACTAAAGATAAAATACAAATTAGATTAAAAAATAAAAATAAAACATATAAATATAAAATTAAATAACTATAAAAACTTCACCAATTGTATTATACTTAATTACATAAGGAAAAAGGACTCAAAAATACTCTTGCAACTTGCTCACTCAGAACTGTCAATTTTTCTTAAAGACTAGTCATGGTGATTTTGACCTTCAACACTTGTATGACCACTTTAAAATAATATTGATTAATTTTGATGATATTATATGATAATTATACTATTATTATATATAAATATAATATATTCAAATGGAAATATTGTTCTTGAAGACTAATCTCATAAACTTGTACCTCACTATCTCATATGAACCAGATAAGTTAGCTTATGAGCAATATTTTCATCATATCCACTAACCTAAAAAAATTATATCCAAAATTAAAATTTCTTAAAATTATTGAAAATTTTATTCATGTACTTGGTTTCATCCCTATTCTATGATAACACATCCCTAATCATCTTCTTACTTATGTTTGGGTTTCTCATTATTTACACCGTTAGGCTTGTTAGTGATAGATCAACTTGGATGATCATTTTATCATAATTGAGGGATATAATTTGTATATAAACCACCATGTAAATTAACTACAAATCTCAAACTATGTCTTTCATCCATTTATCAACTTTGACTTTGTCAAATCTAACTTCTATAACAACTCTAAAAAACTAGCACTTTCTTGTAGGGTCTACTCACACACCTGACAAACCAATCACACTTGGATGTGATTTTGAGAGTTTAATACAAATTAAAATAACTAAAATATCCATATCAATCCATTCTAATCACTTTATAACAATTTATTTCATATCAGGTCACTATTAGGGTTCTTTGAGGGTTTAAACCATCTTCCACTATTAGTAATCATTCATAAAGCTTAGCCCCTTATTCTTGAGACTAATTAATATAAATTTGAGATAGTACCCTTTCCCATATACCATTAATATCTTATTTTCACATGTAGAGGTTACACATGCCAACAAACACCTAAAATTCCTTCTTGGGTTGAGAACCCTTCATTTTGTGCACATTAGAGACCTCAAAACCATTTTTCATGCCTTATCTTGTAAAACATAACCTAAAAATTAGTTAACACACTTTGGATAACCTATCACACTACTTAAAATTCTCACATGCTCATTTTATCTTTAAATCTGAATCTCATACATCATTTGGCCACCATCTCTCTCTCTTTACTCTCTAAACCTTGACCTACAAATCATATTAGGCCTTGAAATTGACCTTCATGTCTCTTTTCATGTGTTATTATCCTCACTTACATTCTCATACAACATATCACATGCTCAAAAAAATTAAAATATCCTTCATATTCCTTGACAATAGATCATGATGCCTCATTAGGCCAAGCAGGGTCTAAAAGTGTTCTAGTTGCATACTAGGTCTATAGGTCCTACCCCTATAGGCTCACCCTAAGACTCACATTAATGTTCCAATACCTCATATACATGATCAATAAAATATATAAAACCACTTATGCCTATGTTCACTTATTTCCCCAAGCCACCATGCTCAAACCTTCTCACTAGGACTTTACATGCCATGACTAACCTTGTCAAGTACTTAAAACTTGATAACTAGACTTGAAAAACTCCTTGATGCTTCTATAAATTTATCACATGCCTTACATGCTCCTAAAATAATTTCATACCTCTACACAAACCTCTTCATGCTCATCATTCAATAACATTCTTTAATGACTTCATGAACACCTTTCTCAAGAACCTTTGACATCAATGACAACATCAATGCCAAACTTCAAAAATAGGAAAAATGATCAATAAGGAAGAAAATAAGAAAGAGTCCAATTTATAATGAAATAAATTATTTCATATTTAGTGTATAAATTCTTAAATAAACCAATCCTTAGTTGATCCAAATCTAACATAACTCTAACTAAATGATGTTGCAAGAGTTTGAGGGAGGTAGTAGCAATGCAAAAGAGTAAAATAAGGTCACCATATACATGCACAAACCAAATATATAAAATGTAAAATCTTTAAAATAAATATATTTACATAAATTCTCATTTGGTATTCATGAATACATAGTTATATTATAGACTCAACCTCAAACAACCTTGACTCATTAAGATAATCTAGAAAATAAAAAGATACATGATATAAAATGATTAGTTCACTCCTCTAATGCTAAGACTAAAAGGAGATAGATATATATAGCCTTATATAATCCTAAAAATACCAACCCTTAATATAATTAATGCATTTATATTATATATACAGCTCAATCTATGGAGTTTCGAATTCATCCCACTACTAGAAAAGTTACATGAAATCATCAATGTGATTGGAAGGTGTAGTTGAGGCTTTGATAGACATGTCAACTTGACCAAGCTCTTGAAAATATTTAATTTAAATTTGGTAGCACAATATCATTGGGATTACTTTGGCATTTCCATTTAAACATGTTCTGTATAGTTAGGTGTCATGCCCCTTGAAGGATAAACTTTTATTATACTCTTTGCTTGATCCCAATGCACATTATGTACCCATAATTCATGTCATATTTATTATTTTATTTGAATCCACACCATTTTGATCATTTCCCAAATATAAAACCTTGAATTCCATGGTTTACAATCATTTTTTTGAGTTTTAACTTGATTTTACTATTAAATCAAATGCATAGTCCCATCTTAGCTTTTAACAATTTTGACAACCAAACAGGTCATCAATCTTAGTCCCTTAATATTCTACAGTCACCACTACCACATTACCCTTCCTTAAATTTTAATTACTTTTCCTTTACTATGATTTTGGATTTGCTTATCGAGGCCCTCTTTGCCACTTGGAAGTTTATTAACATCCCTAGGCTTTACTCTATTATATGCCTTTGTCATTGTCATGGCCATATGGTATTTTCTCAAGATATTGGGATCTTTATGCTTTTGGATAATGATACCAATGCTCCCCAAGATCTTGGGTTAATGTTTTTATCACTATGATATCATATGATTTTAAAATTATACCACATGGTATCTTCTCAAGGCCTCAGGCCCATGGTCCTTCTCCAATGTCAATAAACTCTTAGGCTTCTAGGTTAATGCCTTAATTCCCCTAAGGTTTTGAGATTCTAAGGTTTTAAGTGTTTGTTAATGCCTTCAATTATTCATGATGTTGGGCTTATAGGAGGGTTCCATGTGGTGTTTTCTTGAATCCCCATGGCTTTAAAAAGACTTAGTCATTTTTATAAAAATATTTGGCTTTCAATCCATGCGTCAATGAGATTTAGACACATGGAAGAATCTGGGTTGGTTGCAAGAATATTTTGAAAACTTGTGAGAAAACAAGAAATTTATCTAAGTAAATATTTTCTAAAAAAATGTATGTTTTTCTAAGTGAATTTTATGCGAGATATAGTAATTTAATCTAGGAATTGAAACTAGTCATTAATATAAAATTAAGTTTTAATCCCAAACATTCAAATGGGTCAATACTTAAGAATTTTATCAAGGAATAAGACTTTACAGGCTTAAAATAAACCTTTAAATTAGACATTAACATTCATAAATGAAATCTTAGACTAAATTAAGTAAAATACGAAGGCATTAGAAATGATTATGAATAGTCATTTATAACTTAGCATCTAGTAAAATTCCAATAAAAAATATCTTAATTAGATAAACCATCATAACTCTATAGAAAAATATCAGATAATAAAAGAGGGTCTTTATTTTCATTTTGAAAATGGGGCATGTTGGTGAAGGTAACAATAATTGGTAACTCCTACTAATAGATACTTAATTATCTAAATAAATTCAATATTTAGTTCTTGTATCCAAAAAATAAGTATTAGCTATAAATAATTACTTAAGATAAAATTAGAAGAATAAAAACACTGCATTTTACCTCAATATGTGGCATACTCAGTTGTAATCCTATCAAAGACCATTAGTGTGTGTGATAAAGTTAATAAATTATTTTGTTTTCATCCACACATAATATTTTATATTTGTATAAATGATCAAACATTCTAAAAAGAGAAATATTTAGCTATTTGTCATGGGGGGAATGACATGGGCATTGATCTATTTCTAGCTACACATTTATATCCTTGACAAAGGTACCTATGGTTGATGGGGATTGTCAATCCCCTTCATTTAATAATGTCAATATAGGGCTTGTGTCTGTCTGAAGGTTGTATACAATAGAAGAAATAGATCTTTGGTACATTATTCTAGGGCTTGTGTCTGAAGATTGTATATAATATAAGAAATATATCTTTGGTAAATGGTTCCTTCTATCACACCACACTTACAGGAATTGAAAATCACACTTACTGAAATCAGATAACTCATGCAGGAAATTAAATGACACTTGCAAGAAAAGAAATTATTGAATTGAAAATAAATGACAAATAAACAAAACACCTTTAGGTTCACACAAACTGTACAAGAAAAATATTCATAGCAATAAAAAAATAAAATAAAAAATTGTATTAAAGTGATAATTACATAAGAAATAAATAAAAATACATTGATCCATCTTCCTTGGAATTAGTGGCTAGCTCATTCCTCAAAAGAGGATTTATTCAGAACACAAGTTTTAGATAGACTACTCAGAATAATGGAAATAAAAGTGTATTTATTATTTCAATTGGGTGTGTAAGGTTGCATTTATAATTTCATTCTTTCAACCAACACCTTATTTAGAAGTAACAACCTTGATATCCCATCATATCTCAATCTTCACAAAGTATGGAGAGAGATATTTATTTTAATAATGAAATCTATTACAGCATAATATTGACCTTCACCACATATGGAGAGATATATTTATTTAATGAAATTACATAAATTTATATATGAATACAATCCATAAGGGAAAGTCTATATATAGAAATTTATACATAGAAAGACTTTAAATGGAAAGCAATCTTTGTGATAGCTGGAATAGACCAACTAATCATGAGAATATATTTAGAAATACTTTCCAAATAATTTTGTAGTAGTTTTTTTGAATTCCATAATAGTTATATTAAAATCTATAAAAAACATACTAAAATTTGTAGTAAACCTATTGAAATACATAGCTAGCCTGCTAAAATTGTAGCTGGACTAATGTAATTTATAGTTGTTATGGGAGTCTGTATCAACCCTTTACGAGTCTCTAATGTAATCCTTAGATACTATGGGATTTTATAGCAAGCCTATAGGAGTCTATGATGTTATTTGTAGCTACTATGGAAGTCTATAGCAAGCTTGTAGGAGTTTATGATGTAATCTGTAGCTATTGTAACTTGACCAAAAAGTTGGATCTATCATAAAAGACTCTAACACTACTCCAATAGTTTTATTGAATGGTTAATCTTTATACTTTAAATCATTCTTAGCTTAGTATGAACTATTTATACACTCATTGATATCTTTTTCCCAATAATCATTAGTAATAGTTAATAGATAGATAATAATGAATTCTAAAGACATAACCATGGTATAAACTTGTTATTTTATTCTAAATAAACCATAATTTAAGAGACTACATTTATATCCAAATCTTATCCAATAAAAATTATGTTATTTTATAGATATTATGAGCCATATTATGGTCTCATTAATGGTCCCTTCCTAAGGCCTTGCTCCACTACCAACCAAGCTAAAAAGCCTATGGTGGAGGTTATCAACATCACCTTTATGAAGAATATTTTAATATTTTTCATTTTGGTTCAATTATTTTGGAAATGGAATTTACTTTTATATCCATGGAGGGTTGGGGACCAATCCATGGGTTCATGGAAAACTAGAAATTTCATGTCCAGTTAAGACAAACCTAAAAAAGATAATTTTGTATTTTATTCAGATGTTTCAATTAAGTGTATAGATGGATTTAAATGAGAAAATAAACCTTTCTAAATCCACACATTATTTTTTGAATCATTTGCATTTATGTATCTAAAACTTCACAAGAGACTCATGATAGTTTTATGTAAGTGTTTAAGCAATATTTTTGCTCGTGCTCTTGAGTGGAATTGATGCTACCTATGTAACATGCCTTTTATTTCATTTATTTGATTAATGGGGGAACCTCAAGTCAAAAAGACAAGGACCATACAAATGAAAATAGAAAGGGAAACTAAACTAACAATAAGGGATCAAAAAGAAAAAAGCATAAAGTAATAAGAAAGGAAAAGAGAAATTATTCAGAGAGGTTTTCAAGTAAATGCACATTTGAGATTAGTTAGATACATAATTATTTTTCAATATTTTTAGAAGGGAAAAGGACAATATTACAATCTTCTATATTATCCTCTACATTTGTGGACACTATCTCATAAATATTTGTTTATGTTCTTTTCATGAGGACTGTAAAATTTTGCATTATGTTTATATCTAGATTACAACAATCATGAGGGATAGGATTTGACTAATACCTCTACCCAAACATTAAATTATAGCAAGGGAGAGGGGTGGGAATTATTACATACCAAAAATAACTAAGCATCCAACCTATCAGGGGATTCCTCTTCATTGTATTCAATATTTGAATCGATTGGTGGTTGCTCTTAGATGCAAATGGATGCCTACATAATATCCTTTTGGTCACCTTCATTGTCAAGAAGGTATGGGATCAATTCTTTCCATTTTAAACCCCTCCTACCTTTATCATGCATAGTTGAAGTGTGTGGAGATATGGGTTGAATTAACACATATTTATCTTGTATCTTCATTATCATGACTTCTCCATTCATTTCATGATGTTTTATTCTTCCCCTTTAACTACCTCTACTAATGACAGGATCATCATGGCTTCAACATTTGAGTTTAGAACATTTATATTGAAGGTTAGATTGTCTTGAGGTGAGAGATAATTCATTTTGAACTCCTCTAGCTTAGTGTATTTACTTGGACATCCTATTTTATAATTTTTTTCTTTTTCATACATTTGCAATGATGGGATGGGTTTAGATTATTGCACTTTATTTATTGATCATATTAGACTATTTTGTCAAATGTAGAGTATAAATAGAGAGAAAAATTACTTTAGATACAGAACATGCATCTTCCTCATCCAATAGCTCTAGGTCCTGTAATTATCTTTTTAGTTGATTTTAAGAGATGTCAGCTTATTTATTTTATGTGGGAAACTCTTAATTAATTTTCTTCTCAACCACTACGTTGCTTGCAACCTCAAATGCATATTCACCATCGAAGTGCTCATAATCACTACCATAGCCTTAAAATAATGGATCACATTTATAAGATTTCATATTATTGGTTTGCATGATCATCTCAACCTTATCTCCACATCCATATTCATAGACTCTCAATGATGCATTCAAAAATCTAGCCTCATATCTTGGGTCATGATTTATTTGTGATTTTCATAGAACAAATGACAAAAAATTAATAAAAGCATCAAAATATACTTGACTATAATAACAAGGAAAAACAATTTGTTGATCATATAATGTGTTGACATAATCACATGCATTAAAACTAACAGTAGGGTTATCATTTGTTGGAGGAAGACGAATCTATTTATAAACTTGGGGCATTACATTATATGGCACATGATGACTTGTGGGCTGATTTATAGGCATATAACTCAAATTAATTTAGGGACATGATGAAGACTAATCTATTTATAAACTTGGGGCATTACATTAGATGGCACATGATGACTTGTGGGCTGATTTACAGGCATATAACTCAAAGTAATTTAGGGACATCGACTAGTTGTCCCGATGGATAAGAAGGCTAAACACCATAGTTATAGGGCATCAACTATTACTCTATTGTGAAAGCCTCTTCATAGGTTAAATCCAATGATGTGAGGGTAGTTAGGTTTATTCTAATGAACATAGTAGTAAAAGGATATAGAGCATTGGGTTTCCTCTGTTTGCATAACAAGATAACTCAACCTAGTATATATTTGATGGAATCTATGGTTGAACACACTATTTAGCTAACTAAACTCTTTATGGGCTATGTTAAATTAATAAAATAATATAAAAATCATCAATGGGCACACTAAAAATTAATAAATAACATATTCTCAATTATGTCCCATGAGGTGATGCATCCTTCTAGTAGACCAAGGTACCAAGAATAGGTTGTTTGATTTAGCAAACAGGGGAATAGGTGATAAACCACATCCTCATTTTGAATTTTTCATTTGATAATAGATTATTTAAAATATTATATGTGTTCCTTAACTATCTTGACCCCACCATGAATATACTTCACATAAAAATTTTGGGGTTCCTTGGGCAAGTCATGTGGAGGTCATAGAACATTCATAGGATAACTACATCCTCCTAGCTAGGCTAAAGCCATTGGAATACTATACAAAGCTCTTCAAAACATCAAATAAATCTAAAAATTTGGCTCAGACCCTCCTTTTAGCACCAAAATGTTGATAGGTATTTTGACATGCCGACTTAGGTAAGGGTTTTTAGGTCTTGGTACACATGGTAACTCAATTGGCTCATTGTGACCATTCCAATTCAACGGGCCTATTTAAATTACTTCAAAATAATCACATGAATTTTCAACATATATATTATGCCTCAAAAGAATCAACATATAGATATTTAACCATGAATAAACAATTGATTCAAATAAACATATCTTTTGAATGGATTCAATAGTGAATAAACAACAATAGACAGAGTAAGCGATCAAGATAAAACCTTAAGAGTAAATTTCTTAGAAGAGTAAAATACAAAACTAATTAAAAAATTAAAATAAATAAGGGCAAGGATGAAAAAATAACCTACTTTCTAATGGAACCAATTATTTCTTCTTGAGTAGACAAATCCTCAAAGAAACTAGTCCTTAGTCAAGCCAAACCTAGCATAACTACGGCTAAAGGATAGTGCAAGAGACTAAGGGAGGTAGCAATAATGTAAAAGAGAAAAATAAGGTCGCCATATACATTTTTAGACCAAGTATATCAAATAGAAAAACTTCCACATAAATATATTACCATGAAATATCATTTGGTATTCATCAATACTCAATTGGATTACAGACTCAAAATTTAACAACCTTATTCAAATCAACAAGATAATATAGAAAACAAGATGATACATGAAATAAAATGACTAGTCCACTACTCTAATGCTAAGACTAAAAGGAGGATAACTAGGTATAACCTTCTCTAATCCTAAAAAAATACCAACCCTCAATACAACATAGGATCTAATATTATATAGAAAACTCAATCTATGGAGTTTTTAAATTCATCCCACTACAAGGGAAGTTAAAATAAAATCATCAATGTGATTGGAAGGTGTAGTTGAGGCTCTGATAGACATGGCATCTTGATCATACTCTTATAGATACTTAATTTAATTCTAGTAGCATAGGATCATTGGGATTGCTTTAGGCTTTCCATTTAGACATTTTTTATGTAGTTAGGCGCCATGCCTCTTCAAGGATAAATTTGTCTTATGCTCTTCACTTGATCCCAATGTACATTCCATGTCTATGATTCACACCTTATTCATGATTTTATTTTAATTTACCCCATTATGATCATTGTACCAACTATAATGCCTTTAATTCTATGGTTTATCATCATGTTGTGGAGCTATAACTTGATTTTACTATTAAATTGAGTGCAAAGTCTCATCTTGGATTTTAATGGTTTTGATGGATAGACACACCATTAATCTTATTCCATTCATTTTTTGAAATCACCATTGTCACATGGCCCTTCTTCAAGTTTTCATTCCTTTTCATTTTCTAGGCTTTTGGCTTTTGCCTGTTGGGTCCCACTTTGCCACAATGGTAGTTTTATCAATGTCCCTGAGCTTTACTCTATTGTCTACCTTTGTCAATATCATGTCCATGTAGTGTCTTCTCAATCTCTTGGACTCTTCATAATTTAGACTAATGTTTCCAATACCTTGAATCTCTAGGTTAATGTTGTAATCACTATGAGCTCCCAGGATTTTGATAGGGTGGCATGTGGTATCTTATTGGGGGCATCGAGGCCATGGGCCTTTACCAATTTCTATTAAATCTTGGCTTCTAGGTTAATGCCTTCATTCCCCAAAAATTCTTAGATTCTAAGGTTTTGAGCCCTTGTTAATGCCTTCAATATTCCATTTTTTAGGGATTTCAGGAGGGTGCCACATGGCATCTTATCAAGGCCCTAGGGATCTAAAAAGACTGTCTTTTTTCCAAAAAGATTTATCTCTGAGGCCATGTGTCAATGAGATTTAGATGCATGGAATAATTTGGGGAGTTACAATAATCTTTTGAAAAATTATGAGGAAACAAGAAAGTCAACTAAGTAAATATTTTTAAAAAGTATAAAGTTTTCCAAGAAAATTTTATGCAAGAAGCTTTCATTTAAAATAGGAATTAAAACCAAGCATTCACATAAAATTGATTTTTAAGCCCAAACATTCAAATAGGTTAATATTAAATCATTTTATCAAGGAATAAGACTTCATAGGCTTAAAATAAACATGCAATGTAGATATTAATTTTCATAGATGAAAGCTTAAACTAAATTGATAAAAATGTAAAGGCATTAGAAATGAGTAAAAATAGTCATTTATAACTTATCTAGTAAAATTCCAATCAAGAAGAGCTCAATAAGATAGATTTTCATAACCCCATAGAAAGAGATCAAATAAGAAAAGAGGGTCCTCATTATTAGTTTAAAAATGGGATGTGTTGGTGAAGGAAATAACACCATTCTTCACACTTCACATGGGCATTCTTTCATTGAATGTTCCATGTCCATATTCTAACATGTCTACTTTGGTGGCATTACATTTAATTCTTGTGCGCTATGTTTCTAGACCTAAGCCACACATTAGATTTGGACCACTTTCAGACATATTTATTTTACTACCTTCATCTTCCATTTTGGAATGAGAAGACTTTCAATAAACACTTTGTGTTTTTCCTTAGGTAAAAGGAAGAAACGTTTCTTGATGTGGATGGAGTTTCTACAATATTCAAGTAGAGGATATCATTATCAACATTGGTAATATTTCAATCTATACTTGGATTCTAGACTGCATCAACATCATTTTTGAAAGGGGGGATTCTAAATCTCTCATCTTCTTCTTCTTCTCTCTCTCTCTCTCTCTCTCTCTCTCTCTCTCTCTCTCTCTCTCTCTCTCTCTCTCTCTCTCTCTCTCCTCTCTCTCTCTCTCTCACTCTCTCTCTCTCTCTCTCTCTCTCTCTCTCTCTCTCTCTCTCTCTCTCTTTTAGGGTGGGGCTGGGGGGGGTGGTGCACAGGCACGGGGGAATATTTTTCCTCAGGGTTTTCTCATTATCTCCAATTTATGAGAGTTGATTTTTATAGGGGGTACCTCATTAGGCCTTATCATTTGGACCCATTTCTTCTATCCACCTAAATTGTTCTTATGGGGGGTATTAGTGTAGGGTATTTATTTTCATTTTATTAGGTTTATCCCTACATTCATGTTTATGCCTACACTTGAGTTATATCTATTAGGTGTACTTATGTCATAGGAGTTACTATTAGATTATTATTTCATAGAATTTACTCTTTGGTTATTCCATCATAGGATATTACCTATTATAGGGCCTGTAACACTAATTATGGATGAGTCGCTTACCTTACTCTCCTATTTGTACATCTTTTTGTGAGCTATTATATGGGTAGTGTTGGATAATTTTGGTTACATTCTTTTATAATTATCTCATATATGTGATTTTAATTATTTGCAGCTTGTGTATGCTTTACCTATTTTGTCTTTGTGAAATCCATGTCTCACATCATTCATAAAAATCATGCATTCATTGATCCAATGATCTTGGCATAATTATTGATACAAAGGTCATTTAATATACTTTGATTTATATTTATGATTACTTTAAATATTTAAAAAATTGGTATATTTTAAAATTTAGTTATATGATTCAAAAGTTTAAATAATTCATATCTTTAATTTTTGAGATAGTAGGTTAACATAATTTAAATTTATGTAAAGGTGATAAATTTGATTTGGTAGTGAGGTTGTAAATCTAGGTATTAATGAACTTGTACTTGCTTTGATAGTGGTTCATGAATGGAAGCAAATTTGATAGAGGCATTAGGTGTTTAATAAGATTTTAGTGGAAAATTTGGTTTTTATTTTAGCAAGGAATATTTTAGTAGAGGTTTTCATCCACTATCTTGGTGGGCGTGTCATTTTAGTTTCATTAGTGAATAATTTTGGTCATCCCTTTGACATAAAACTTTGATTTTATTACCATTCTTGCCATTATTACCAAGTACAATACAGAAATAGAGCTCTATAAGTTAATGAATTGGGTTTGATAAAATTATTTTTTGTTGTTTTCAGTCTCTTTTCAAGAGTGCACATCATTGAGAGGTATGTAGTTGGTTATATTTGATTATGAGATGCATACTCAGTTTTATACGCTATGATAGAACTTATGTGCATAAAGTTTGTTTTCTTTTTGGAATATTTTGAGTACAATTCTTGGCATAACTAATGCATTAGTATATGGACATAGTGGTTGATATCTTGTCATTATTGTGTTTTTTCCATTAAAATGGTAGAAAGATTTAGTTGTGGTTATTGAAGTTGCTATGTGGTTTGAAATTAGTCTTGAAGTCTTTATTTGTATATTTAAGTTATTATTTTGAATATTATCTTTCATGCATTATTATAAAGTCATCATATTTTAGTAAATTCATGCATGTATATATAAGTTTCCTTTTTAAAACCTATATATTATTTTATGGACTTCATATTTTTATATGATTTCTGCATTCAATGGATTTTTTATCATAAAGGGTTTGTTATAGTATCATGTAAACCATATGTTGTTTATTTGATTATTTGTTCTCAAGAAAATTTGAGACTATCTTAATTTGAAATTTATTATATGAGGTTTTATAATAATAATGAGAACAAACATTTTTTTATCTCATCTTGGTCAAAACATTCTTAGAGGAAAAAGGTGTTTTTTTACTTGTTTGATACAAAAATGTTAAAAGAGTTTTTATTGTTAAAAACTATCTATCAATTATTTATGGTATATACATTTGGGAACATCAAGTTGTTTACATTTTGTATACATGTAAGGATTATAATCATATTTTTTAGTCATTTCTATTGCATAGGGTTTTTTACCAAATAGAACAACACTGACAGTGGATTTTCAATGTGTTAACATGAAAAGGTTTTCAACATTTTTTTGTTGCATGAAAATTATATTAAAAACATATAATTTAATATAAATATCATGTGAATGAATGAATTTTTTGTATCAAAGTTTTGTGAAATTATTTTTTTCTTCTTAGAAAGCCTTGGTATTAGATTTTGTCTGACTTTTTGGGTGTTGGTTGTTGAAGTTTTCTGGGAGTATCTTGTGATAAATTGTGTATTATTGGTAGTCACAATTTTTTTGGTGATATTGAGATATTAAAATTTGAAAAATATGCCTTTAAATTTTCAATCAATTATAGGATCTAATATATGCTTCCAAGGAAGTAGTTTTCATTAAAAAATTTACATGGATATGAAATTTTGGTATGTGTTTATATGTTTTGTAAAGATTAGGGTTTTGTTTAAATATTATGAATTTTTAAAATATGTTTATAAGTATGTAGATTTTTTTAGTGTTTAAATGATTTGAAACAAAATTGTCAACATTTAATTGAGGCATTTTTGATTGCATCAAATTTTATTATAAGTTCTTATTTTGAATTTATTTTAAATTTATAATGTTCAAGTGAACCTCATATCATGATTTAGAAATAAATATTTAGGGAAATGGTGTGTGTTAGGGTAATGATACTCTTTCACAAAATATTTATTATGGGATACCTTTTCATGGTTTTAGGGCTTCCAACATGTTTTATAGGTCTTTTCACTATAGAATTCGTGTTTCTCTACAATTTGATGTAATTATCTTATATTTTATAATTTGATTGATAATATTACATCCTCTTTTATTAATTTTCATGGTACATCCCATATATCCTTGAGGATATCCCTTTGGGTTTCTCATTATTGCATATGATGTACTCTAAGTGAATCCTCTCAATGAATGAATACTACAATTAAATTTTCTGCAAATAATTCTCTGTCATTTGATCATATTGTGTTATTTCCTAAGCTGAACCCTAATCTTGCTAATCTAAATAATTCATTGGCTATGATTACTAGAATTTATTCACTTGTAATAAATAAACCCAATTCTGTTATTATTAAAATTGTTGGTATCCTTATGAGTCAGCCCATGATGACATTTGTGCTTAAGAAACTAAAGATTGAGGTTGATGATGAATGTGGGAAAACTAATTTAATTCAGTTACCTATTACATAAATGAAATAGAATATAAATAAAATAACACCACTCATTTATATTATTTATGGTAATGAATATGACTCAGATATTTATGATATGTTTGACTTCATGTTTCTTTTATGTTGAGACAATGGTATATTACTGTCATAGATACTTTTGTAGTTTTAAGTTTTTGTTGATAGATGTAATTTTAGCATCATTATTATTGATTTACATGGAAATATTTTTTGGAGACTTTTCAGTGATTTCATGGAAGTTTCCAAGTGAAGGGATGAAGTGTCTTGATAATCTAAGTGTCAATGACAAAGTGTGTAGTGTGCTTGTTCTAGTATGCTTGAAGTAGGCTTGGTTGATCTTTAGTTTTGACATGGTTAGGGATGTTTTGGGATGAGTATGGTGATTTGAGGTAGTGAAATATGTCTCATAATATGTCTTATATTATTTTAATTCTTGTTTTCATGATTGAAATTCATCTAGTAGTTCATAGTTTTTCATCTAGACATTTTGGGTGTAGTGGCAAAAAAGGCTGAGTAGGCAATTTGCTAATGCCATCATTTCCATGTGTAGATGAGTTAGGAGGATTTGGTCATGTGATTATGATAATATTAGTCCAAATTTTATATGGTTAAAATTTTATTCATGAGGTTGATCGTAGATAAAGATATGTGGGTATAAATTTGGCCTCTCAGACAGAAGTTCACTAAGTTTCTATACTTAGCCAGATTGTCACTGCAAGTCATGTAGATATGAATGAGCCAACAAGTTTGTGAATTTATTTTAGGAAAACATAAAGTAAAATGAGGTCAAATTATTTCATGTATATGTTTTTATTTAATTCCAATAAGGTACCCTAAAGCTTTGGAGTCCTGAAGTGTTTTCTAACTCAAGATATAAATCTTTAAAGTTATACTTGTAGATTGTGATGGGCCAGAGACTATCAAGTTAAACTAAGTTGAAGTATAAGTTCATATAATTAGTATATATAATGGTACACATTAAATCATATATATTTATCTAATGGTGCATTTAAAATTTAATATGTCAAAGAATGAACATGCTAGTGACATGTGTCACATTCACAAAGCTTGGACAGAAGATCAACGATGAGTGTATGATCATGCAATCAAAAGATCAACAAAACATATCAAATTAAATGATTTAAATTTATATAAGGAATTAAATAATACCAAGTGGCACAATCATAGGATATCAGATCTTAGGTCAATGGTGACCATTGTAAGGTAAGGACTAAGTTGATCTATAGAGATAGACAGTGTGTATTTGGTCACTATTACTAGGGTGCATGAGATGACGTCAACATGACAAATGTTTATCAAAGTTAAATACTAAGATAATTTTTAAGAAGATATATGATTTTTATTCATTTAACCTATGAGAGGGCATGAGATGTTGAAAAAGTGTTTGATGTTTAACAGTGACTGTTGGAATTTGAATATTCAAATTAATAAAAGAAAACCAGTGCTTAGATTTTGAGCTATAACTTCTGATCCAGGATGAATTTATTGATGTAGTCAAAATAAAATTTATAGATAAAATTATATCTAGTGAATATAGTTATAAGGTTTGAATTTTTTTACAGTTAAAGTTATTAAAATCAAAAGTTGACTATGTGTTTGACCATGTTTTATAAGTGACCTAAGAAGAATATTTGAAATGTTCTAATGGTATTTGGATGTTTCAAGAAGAATGAGCCATTGGAGAGTGTTTTGAACTCCATTAGGATCAATTTTATGTATTTTTTAGGTTTGACACATCCATATTCAATATGAATAAATGATTAAAAACTTGACTATTTATTCATTCATGGTGATACTATGTACAGAATGTTGTTTAAGCAAATTGTGCTTTAGTAGAAGAGTGTTTTGGTGAGAGTAATCATCTAAAGATATCTAAGAGGTCATGTGGAGTGGATATATACATTTTTAAGTGGTCTTGTGTTTATAATTTTAATTTTTTAAGTTATAAATGGGTGGATAGGTCTTTATGAGACCTATTAGCACCACTAAAGCCTAATTAAAAGGTGTAGTTACTTTAGGGTGACCCATGGATGCTATGGTTAACCTATGAGGATCGTATTGAGTTGTGTCTTAATGTGATAAAATATTCAAGGGTTAAGGCATGTCTAATTTCTTATAAATAAGAGTATATTCATGAAGTCTCTACAAATAGTGAAATCAAAGATGATGATTTCTAAGGGCTCTAAGTGGAGGAAGAGTGTAAAGTTTAGAGGCAAAGGAGAGTAAGGGTGCCTTGTGGATGGATTAAAGAATAGAACAAGTTTATGATTTTGTGTATCACCTATAGGTCATATTTTTGATGTTATAAATAGTGCTCTTTCAATTTTGAAGACTTGGAAGACCTGGAATAAAAGGTTTGTGTAAGAGTTGAAGAGTGAAGGATAAAAGAAAGGGTGTGTGCCTAGTGGATGGGTTGTAGAGTAGAGTAGGTTGATGACTATGAGTATGACATATAGGTTATATTTTTAATGTAAAATATATTACTCTTGTAGGTTTTAAAATTAGGGAGAGAAGTGAATAAAAGAAGTATTTTTAGGTCTGAGTGTGTATATGAGGGCAATTTGAGTGAAGAGGAAGAGAGATTATAGCATGTTTATGTGAAAGGCTTGTATGAGATAGGGTATTTTTAAATGGTTATAAAATCATAGGTCCATCATTAGGTGTTGAAGAAATCAGTTCAAAGGTCGAGATGTTCATATCATTGGTGTTTGGGGGTCATCAATAGCTAGGTTAGAAACACTTGACCATCCTAGGGGTAGGTTCTCCTTGTGGAATAAGTATTTCTCTAAAGTTTGGTAAAAATGAATTGACCATCCTAGGGTCAAGTTCTCCTCATATGATAGGTGTTTCACTAAACTCTAGTTATAAGGACTTGACCATCTTAGGGGTAGGTGGTTTTTTGTAGAATAGGTGTTTCACTAAAGTCTCATGTTTGCATACTTCTTATAGGACAAGTAGTCCATATGTTTATAGGCTTAAGAGTGGGGTTTATTCCCTAAGAGGTTTTTCCACATAGATATTATGTTATGTGTGTAACCTTGCATTATCTATTTTTCATTGCCATAAACATCTTGAATGCTTTATGAATGATTGTATTGAATACTTAAGTGTTTAGAGGGTTTGGAAATTGAGTTGGATTATTTTTTACCACTGATTCACCCATCCCCCCCTCACTTATTGGTTTGTAACTCTAATAATTGGTATCAAATAAGATATTTTTGTAAAGGTTTGATAGCTTGAAGGAGATCCAAGGTACAATATGGGTAGCCATCAAATGCAAGGAGGATTTTCCAGTAAGCAAGCATTGATGTTCAATGGATCTAATTATGTTTTTTTGAGTGTGAGGATGAGGACCTACATTATGTCCCTAGGGTTTGTCATTTGGTAATCTATTGTGGATGGTTAATCTACACCTACTATTCCTCCATCCAATGTTGTAGATAATAATTTGTTTGAGAACAATTCTAAGGCAATGAATGTTATCACTTATGGTCTTTCAGATATTGAATACACAAAGGTAATCCATTGCATATATTCGAAGGAAATGTGGGATAAATTGAAGACTATTTATGAATGAAAGGTTAAGTTTTCAAAGTTTCAAGCTCACCAAAGATAATTTGAGAGTCTTAATATGAAGGAAGAAGATTATGTGGCATTCTTTTTTTAGAGAGTTGATGAGATTGTGAACATCATCAGAGGTCTTGGAGAGAATATTGAAGAATCTAATTTATTTCAAAAGGTATTAAGGTCTCTCTCTCTAAATTTTTATTCAAAAGTGTTTTCTATAGAAGAAATTCATGATCTTACTTAATTGAAGATGGATGAATTTCATGGCATACATACTACCTATGAGATGAGAGTAAATGATGATTTACCACCTAAAAAGGAAGTAGCATTCAAGATATAAATGAATCCAAATAAGAAGTTATAAGGTAAGAAAATCAAGAAGGATGACATATCTAATATTGATGAAGATGAACTAATTGCTTTGTTTACAAGTAAATTCAAAATAGGGTCAGGAAAGTATAAATGTAAACTACCCTTTAAATGATTCAATTATGGAGAGGTAGGACATTTTTATAATAAGTTCCCTCATAAGCATAAGAAGAATGATTATGAGGAGCATGGTGATTATAGACTCCTAAAACTAGCCACCGATAACCTCTAACTAGGCTTTTGACTAATTTCTACCCAAAGTGCATAATTTGGCCTAAAAACATTAAAGCACATTAAAAGATTTGAAATTGACATATTAAAATTCCATTTTTGGCTAGGGTATCCATAAATTGGGCAATGCAATTTATGGGCTAGCTAAATTTGATCAGATCATTTCAAGTCAAAATGCCAATTTTGTACCTAGGTGTTCTAGGTTGCTCTTTCTTATCAAATCTATTACACAAGATGCATGCTTTTGTTATTTTATATTGATAACATCCTAAATGAGATAATAGATCTAACACATCTGACATCACCTTCCAATTCTAATTTAGTTGAATTTTGGACCAATAACAAGGCATTCTAATCAATTAGAGTAATTTATACACAAAGTGCTTAAGCATGCTTAAGAGCTAATTAACCCAAATCAAGGCATAATTAATAATTCCATGGAAACTTGTTGAATAATTTGTTTTGTAAATGAATATTGAATGTTTGCATCATCAGGTGACCTCATTTCTTGGGAAGATATCCCTAGGCCATAAATGTCACAAATATCAAGATTCATGCCTACCATGCCTCATCAAATCCCTCCATTCCTCTTAATTTCTCCTCTATCACAAATATTGATGAACCTATTTATCAATTTTAATTGCATAATTGGATTAATCATTAGCCACACATCTCAATCCTAAGATGAAAGGCTCAGGTTGATTCTAATCAATCTCAAAAATCTATAAATAGGGAGGTCATGAACATAATTTCTAAGGTGTTTTGGTGCAAAGTTATTATGCTCAAATACCTTCAAAAAGCTTAATTTGTGCTAAGTTATAATGCAGGATTGGTTCCAAAATCTTCACGCAAACTAGTGTTACCATGACAAATTGATTCCAAGCTAATCCAAAGCCAAAGGTGCTAAGGAGAGATAAAGGTATCCAAGCTTCTATTGATGAGGACTTCATGAGCAAAAATTGAGCAAGCCACTCAAATAATTCTTTTGGAGCATCAAAGAAGGTAAGGAATGTGTGTTTTCTTGCATTTTGGTTGTGTTTTATTCATTTATCTTTCTTCACTAAGCTTACCCTAGTAACAAGGAATGAAGATGTTAGTTTAGTGTGTTTTTGATTTGATTTCATTCACTAACACAATACTAATCTCCTTTTCTTAGTCAAATTCCTAGGTCACAGTGATGGCCAAGATGAAGACAAAAAGACATACAAGTCTGATAAAAGGAAGAAATGATTCAAAAAGTATGACAAAAATAAGAAGCCCTTCAAGAACAAAAAGAGTCTCTACACCAATAAATATTACATCTCATCATATGAGAGTGAGGACAATGATTCTGAGTTTGATAATGAAGATGATGGTCCTGTTGAAGATAAATCCTTCTTTATGGATAAAGAAGGAAGTTGATCATATCAAAAGGAGTTTACTTGGAGTGATTCATATGATGATAAATATGAAGTGGAATATGAGATTTAATTGATGAATTTTCTTGAAGAACTAAATATTGAGAAGAAAATTAACAAGAAGATGAAGTCACAAATCAAAGACTATGAGGAGCAATTCAATGTGTATGAAGCAAGAATGAATCAATACACCAAGGATCATGAATATATAGTCAATCATCTCAGTTTTCAATTATAAATCCTATCTACAATGTTGAAAGACAAATAATATGAATGTTCATGGTATGTAATTGAAAATGAGTCATTAAAATATGAGTTCAAGAAGGCATCTAATAATATGAAGTCATTTGTGAGATTTAAAAATAACTTGATTGATCTAGACAATATTTTAAGTGGTCAAAAGCATGTAAGTGATATAACTAGTCTTGGATACAAATAATAACAAAAAAATACAACTCAAGACAAGATGAAGACTAATGTAAATCAGACCTTGAAGGTCAACAATTAGTCAAGTAATGAAGATGTTGTTAGAGTGAAGATAAATCAAATTCAACAACCAAATTCCATGAGGTATGCAAGTTTCAATGTTTACTATTACACATGTAATCAATTTGGTCATAGGGATAAAGAATGTAGAAGACTTGTTAAGAATGAGTGGAATCATTAGTTGAGTGATGTGAGCTATGTTAGGTTCTTTAAATATCATGATGTGTGACAATTTGTAAAACATTATCAATTTAAATTAAGGAAAATTGACTTTCCTTCAAGAATTATTGTTTGATACAACTATAAGAAGATTGGTCAAATTGATATGCTCTACAACAAAATTTTATCAAGTCAAAATAAATTTAATCAGGCTCCTAGAGTGTAAAAAAATAAAGTAAGTTAACTCAAGGAAACCAAAGGTGGTAAGTGTGAGTCATGATGAGTTTACAAGTCCAAGTAATCTATTTTATATGGTGGAGAATGTTACAAAAGTTGAAGAGTGCCAAGGGCTCTCATTATTTGATCATGTTATGAATAAAGAGACCAAGCTCAAGGAGAAGACCAAGGTGTTAGTTGAGGCTAGTTCTGAGGTGTGTATGGATCTAAGTGAACATCTTACCATTATTGAGCAAGTTTCATATAAAGATTATAAATTACTAATACCTATTGATGGATTTATCTATTTAGTTGGAAAGGTATGTCATGAATATTTGTTGTCTTCATATGTTGTCAATCTAATCTTAGAATAAAAATAGAATATTGTAGAGGAAAAACATGTTACTTCTTTTAAATTTCAGAAGAAGAAGAAGAAGAAGAACTATCAGCATTAGATGAATAAGTAGGAGAAGTAATATGAGGAGTTATGGGAAACTCCTAGTTTCTCATTGTTATAAGGAACCATTTTAATTAGGGTGTCTCTACCTATGCTTCTTAGGAGACATCTTTCTTATGAAGAAGCAAGTATGTGTGCTCAAGGTGTATTCAGGGACTTTGGTCCTAAAATTAGAGTAGACTATACAGTCAAATTGAAGGTTTATTAGTGGTAAAGGAGGATTTGAGATTTTTCATAGAAAGGTATTTTGACCTTATTCTATCATTATCTAGGTGGTTTTGTGTTTTGAAGGTATTTTGAATCCAAATTAGAGATTTTTGAGTGCTCTCAGTTTTCTCGATTTTGGCTTAAAGGCAAGGAAGCCTAAAATGGGTTATAGGATGTATGGGTTCCCAATATTATGGAGGATCAAATCTTGGTCCATAAGTGTGTGGTGGTTGTATATATGTGTGTAATAAATTTTAGAGGTGGGTGTTGACTAGAAGGAGGTTTGTTGACCTTGTTTATTTTTAAGATTTTAGAGTTTTGGGTTATGCTAGAAAAGTGTTTTTACTTATGAATTGAGATTTGAGGACTATTAATAGATTTAATGGGCCAATGGGTTTTAAAATCAATATTAAAAAAGATTTTAAGGTTTGTGGTTTTTAAATTATTCATGATTTTGTCAAGATGGAGGCCTAATTGGATAGTAGGTTTATGAAGGAACTATGCTAAAAAGGATGATCTAGATGATGAAAATTGGTGTACCAAAGGGGGCATATTATATTGATCCATATATGAAGTTTTATGCCTTGAAGGTGTGTCTATTGAAATTTTTGGTATGTACAAGTACTAGGTAGGGCTACAAGGAGACTAGACAGGTCTAATGTGAAGAGGTGTTCTTTTTGATGAATTTTTCCAAAAAATCATGGTATGAGTATTTCAATGTAATTTATATGATTATTTTAGAGCATATTTTCTATTTGGTGAGTGGCATGAATTTATGTTGGTAGTCCTTGAGGTGGCTTGAAAGAAGTCATGGTGTGTGTAGAAATAAAGATGCTCAAGAGGTGAAATAGATCAGATATCTTAGGGGGAGACCCTCTCAGATGTTTCTTGGTGAATTCCATCATATTTTAGTGCTTGGTTGAAAAGAGTATTGGCAGGTAGCAAGAGGAAGTTGTCAAGGCAAGAAGAGGTAGGATTAAGGTAAGAGGGACTTTTCATCATATTTATAAATTGGTCCTCTCCTATTGGTAGTATCTTTAGGTCCTTAGGATCACATTGTGCCCACTTTGTCATTGTGTCGAAGGGGGATAAGGTTCCTATTATGAGAGTCTTTGAAGAGAGAGAAGGAAGGTGAGTTGTATGATGTGTGTTGACATCAATGGCAAAGGGGAAAATTATTTGAGAGTTTCAATGATGTCATGGAAGTGTTCAGGTGAGTGGATGAAGTGTCTTGATATTCTAAGTGTCAATGATAAAGTGTGTTATGTGATTTTTCTAGTATGCTTGAAGTAGGCTTAGTTGATCTTCAATTTTGGCATGGTTAGGGATGTTTTAGGATGAGTATGGTGATTTGAGGATGTGAAATATGTCTTCAAATAGGTATTTTATGATTTTAATGATTATGTGCATGAGTGTAATTCATCTAGTAGTTCATAGTTTTTCATCTAGACATTTTAGGTCTAGTGGCAAAAAAGGTTGAGTAGGAAGTTTGTTGACATCATCATTACCATGTGTGGATGAGTTATGGGGATTTGGGCATATGGTTATGATCATATTAGTCCCAATTTATTATGTTTCAAATTTTAGGTCATGAGGTTAAGTGTAGATAAATATATGTGTGTGAAAATTTGGCCTCTCGAATAGAGGTTCACTAAGTTTCTATACTTAGCCAAACCATCACTACACATCATGTAGATATGAATGAACCAGCAAGTTTTTGTATTTATTTCAAGCATCCAAAAATCCAAAAGAAGTCAAAATATTTCATGGAGATGTTGTCTTTAGTCCCAAGAAGGTACCTTGAATATTTAGAGTCTTGAAGTGTTTTCTAGCTCATGATATAAATCTTCAAAGTTACACTTGTAGACTGTGATGGGATAGAGACTATCAAATATATTTAGGCCTAAGTTCATCTAGTCATTATATATAATGGTTCATGTTAAATAGTATATATTGATCCAATGGTGCATGTAAAATTCAATATGTCAAATAATGAACGTGCTAGTGACATGTGTCACATTCATGAAGCTTAGATAGAAGATCAATAGTGAGTGTATGATCATGTAGTCAGAAGATCTATGACATGCATTAAATTTAATGAGTAAAATGTCTAGAAGGCATGTGGCAATTTAAATTTGCATAATCATGGGAGATTAGAGCTTAGACTAATGGTGAGAGTTTCAAGGTAAGGACCAGGCTGATCCACAAAGATCAATGGTGCATATTTGGTCAATATTGCCAAGGTGCAAAAGATGAGGTCAACATGACCAATGTTTAGCAAAGGTAAATACCAAGATATTTTTTATTAATATATATTATATGTATTTATTTAATTTATGAGAGGGCATGATATGTTTACAAATTATTCGATGTTTAATAGTGACTGTTGGAATTTGAATATTCAAATTAATGAAGGAAAATTAGTGCTTAATTTTTGAGCTATAACTTTTGATCTAGGATAATTTATTGATATAGTAAAAAAAATTGTATAAGACTTCAAGGTGGATCAATTGAATATATTTATAAGGTTTAATTTTTTTTATAGTCAAATTTATTAAGCTCTAAAGTTGACTGTGTGTTTGACCATGTTCTGTAAGTGACCTAAGATGGATATTTGAGTTGTTTTGATGGTATTTGGATGTTTCAAGGGGACTGAGCTATCGGAGAGTGTTGTAGACTCCTTGAGGATAATATATATGTATTTTTTAGGTTTTAATAATTTATATTCACTATGAAAAAATGCTTATGAAGTTGATTATTTGTTCATTTATGGTGCTACTGTGTATAGAATGTTGTCTGAACAAATTGTGCTTTAGTGGAAGAGTGTTTTGGCAAAATTAATCATCTAAAGATGTTTAATATGTAATATAGAGTGGACCTATGCATTTTTAAGTGTTCTTTTGTTTCTAATTTTCTCATTGAAGTGGTAAATGGGTGAATAGGTCTTTATGAGACATATAAGGGCTACTAAGGCCTAATTGAAAGGTGTAACTCCGTAAGGGTGACATGTGGATGCTATGACTGATCTATAAGGATGGTATTGAGTTGTGTCTTAATGTGATAGATGATTTAAGGGTTAATTCATGTCTAATAGATGACAAAAAAGTTCATATTCATGAATGCTTTATAAATAGTGAAATCAAAGATGATGATTTCTAGGGGCTCTAAGTGGAGGAAAAGTGTATAATCAAGAGGTAAAGGAGAGTAAGGGTGCCTAGTGGATGGATTAAATAATAGAGAAAGTTTATGACTATGTGTATGACATATAGGTCATATTAATGATGTCATAAATATTTATCTTGTAATTTTTAAGACTTGTGAGACTTGGAAAAAGAGGTGTGTGTAAGAGTTGAAGAGCAAAGGAAAGAAGAAAAGGTGTGTGCCCAGTAGATGGGTTATAGAATAGAGCAAATTGATGAGTGTGTGTATGACCTATAAGTTATATTTTTGATTTTAAGTATATTTTTATTATAGGTTTAAACATTGGGTAGAGAAGTGAATAGAAGAAGGATTTGTAGGTTTGAGTGTGTCTATGAGGGTAGTTTGAGTGAAGAGGAAGAGAGATTATGGCATGCCTATGTGAGAGGCTTCTATAAGATAGAGATGGTATTTTATAGGGGTTATAAAATCATAGGTCCATCATCAAGTTTTGAAAACATTAGTTCAAATATGGAGATCATCATATCATAGGTATTGGGAAGGTGCTCAACATCTAGGTCAGAAGGACTTCACCATCCTAGGGGTAGGTGCTCCTTGTGGAACAAGTGTTTCACTAAAGTCTAGTCAGAAGGACTTGACCATCCTAGGGGAACGTTTTCCTTGTGGAATACGTATTTCACTAAATCTCATATTTTCATACTTCTTATAAGACAAGTAGTCCATCTGTTTATAGGATTTAGAGTGGGTTTTATTCCTCAAGAGGTTTCCCATAGAGATATTGTGGTGTGTGTGTAATCTTGTATTATCTATTTTTTCATTACTATAAACATCTTAAATGCTTCATGAATGGTTGTATTAAATACATAAGTGTTTTAAGGGTTTGGAAATTTAATTTGATTTCTTGCCACCACTGATTCACCCCTTCCCCCTCTTAGTGGTTTGTACCTCTAACAATATTGAACTCTTTTGTTTGCATATGCATTAAATCATTATTCATGTAATTTATTCATGATTTAATTTTGATCATTTTAAATATTTGGATAAATTCTATTTTATGCATTATTATTTTAGAGATGTTTATATCATTTAACATTAACATTTACAGATTTTTTATTATATGTATGGTTAGATAATTATCTAAATAAATGTCAAAGCAATTCAAAAGGACCCCGACCTAATTAGAGATAGTAAATAGGTCTATATTATTATTTTAATCTCATGAATTTATTTTAATTTTAAGATATGAAGTTAATTTATAAACTTTATAACTTATAAAGTGATTGATTATAAATCAATTGACTTTTAAAAGTCAATCAACTTTATAGCTACAACTAACTAAAGTTATTTATAACCTGAATCATAACTATCTCAAAGGAGATTTAATTTATAAAGAGATTGAAGATGTATAACAAAGAGGAAAACATATGTATAAAGAATTTTTCAATTTTAGAAAAAAAAAAAAAAACATCTCTTTTTTCTTCTATGTAAATGTATCTGAGATTGAATAATCATTTGTAGATAGACTAAATAATGTTTTCTTTGAGGGTGAAGTAATCTGCTTGAATAACATAAATATATTGAAGTTTCTTTATTTATTCATAATTGATTATCTCAATATTATAAATTATTAATATCATGATGATTACATATATGGAGTCATGTATGTATAACTTCATGTACTTGACCTGAATAATGATAAATACCTCACATTTTACAATAAATTGTTAATCAATTAATTGTATTTAATTCTCATTTGAAGATTATTTTTTTAATAAAAATTATTTTATTTATTTCTTAATAAATTTTAATTTACACCTATAAGACATTTTTTGTCAAAATTCTTGCACATATTTACTTTCTACTTAGATTTTATTTCTATTATAGTTAGTTATATTTTTCTTTTTAGTTAGTTTTATTTATTTTCTTTGTTTAGTTTTTATTTTATATTTAGGTAAATTTTAGTTTCTCATAGTTATACTTGGTTTATAATTCATTATTTTATTTATTCACTATTTTACTTAAGTTATATATTAGTTTTTATTATTTTTAAATTAATTTTTGTTTACTAATTTAAGTTATTTATTTCCTAGTATATTTCATTTTCTTGTTTAATGTTAGTTGAAGCTTAGTGGCAAGACTAAAACAAGATATATTTACAATAAAAACTATTAATTATGGGAAATAACAAAGACAAATATGAAGAATAAATTAGACCCAGATGATATTTTCCATTCACTCAAAATCGTTTGCTTTCCACTTTCTCATACAATTACCTATAAAGGATTTCAAATGACCCATAACATTCTTTTATGAATCTTTAATCCTTATGAACTTTTCAATTATATTTGAAACATCACATCTCTATTTATCCTTTTTAATACAAATAATGGTGAATAATATTAAATAATATTTCCCTTTACCTCTACTAACACTCACCCCAACTTATAAGGTGTCTCGTCTCAAGACATAAAACCCCTACTAACACACTCCCCAACTTAAAAGGTGTCTCATCTTGGGGCAAAAATTCTCTAAAAATTCAATTTTTTACAACTTCAATCCATTACAAATATATTTGATAACTTTTACTATGCCTACTCCTACTGTCCATAACCTCACATGTTGGAACTCGTCCACTTCTACAACTTTAAATTCAAATACATTTATAATTTTTTTAAAATTATAAAAACTTTACTTTGTTTGAAACTTTTAAAATATATATCATGTGGGGAAGAGTAAAAATATAAATATTAAAAATAATCCAAGTACAAAAGGAATTATCTTAAATCTCTTATCTCAGCCTGTATGTACGCTTCCTCATAACATGACCAATTTCTGACAATTTGAAAAATAAATTACCAAATATTGAAATGAAATATCAAAACACCTTAACATTCCATCCACATGCATTATAATATTGATTGGTAGTTATTAAAACACTTTAGACTATCAATCTTTTCACCATGTGCACAACCTTCCTCTTGCCAAAATGCCTTGCAAAGACTTTAGCCTGATGCCTTTGCAGTTATCAAAAAAAAATTTAAAATGAATAATAGGTAGTCAAATCAGATATAAAAAATGGTTTAGAGTGAAAAAAATAGGTATCCACCTTCCATTTTTGTGTAGACATTTAGATTCCTTGACCATTGGCATTACACATGATTGTTCTTTATTCATAGCCTTCTCCAAGCTCCATGAAATCAAAATATAGCCAACACTAAAAATAGAAGTCTAATTATCCATGTATGATGTATAACTATTGGTTTTTGATAGGAATATAATAACATTCTTCATGAAAATAAATCCATTGATAATAATCATCACAACATCCAAACTACCACATGCAATACCAGATGTAAGCTTTCTAGGACCCTGTGCACTACTCCATAATACTCTTCCTCTATATTCTCCCATTGTTATACATTTTACACCAATATCTCTTCTCTTTTAGACAAACTTGAAAGTGCCTTTTTGTCAAATTCTTCACTCCAACCATAATGTTTGTAGGCTTTATGAACAATCACCTTCAATGTCTCTAATGCATCACGCCAAAGATGATATGAGAGATAAAAATCACTATAATAATGAGTGGAATAGATCTTGCATATGATTATCATCTTATATGAGCTTCGTACTATCATGTAAACCATCACCAAACAATATAGATTGAAAAAATAACAATACATGAATGACATTAGGTAAAATAGCATGATGACTATGGTGAACTTGTAGCTCATAGATAGATATTTAGGGCAATCCTAGCATCTAACACTCCCTTGTCTTGATATGCTAGCTTAAACAACAACAACCACACCATTTTTAGTTGAAGCTTAGTGGAAAGACTAAAATAAGAGAAATTTGCAAGCAAAACTATTAATGATGGAAAATAACAAAGACAAATATGAACAATAAATGAGACCCAAATGATATTTTCCATTCACTCAAAATGGTCTGCTTTCCACTTCCCCATATAATTGCCTACAAATGACTTCAAATGGCCCATCACATTTTTTATGATTCTTCACTCTTTATGACCTTTTGAATTCTCGTTGACACCTCAGATCTCTATTTTCTCCATTTTAATACAATTAATGGTGAATAATATTAAATAATATTTCCCTTTATCTCTATTAGAGTCTATTAATATTATAACCTATTAAAATTCATGGAGATAAGATAAAATAAAATTTTACATGATAAAATGAGTACATAATACATTAATATTAGATAAATATCCTGCACAACTTTATAATCCAAATTCTTCTCTCAACACTTTTCTAGACTTAAAATGTTGTCTCATCCTAAGATAATGTCACAAGATCTCTAAAATTTCATAAGTGAGTAGAGGATGAAGAAATGGTTAGACTAATAAGAGTCACAATCATCACTCAAAATGTCATTTCTAGTATTCACCTCTTGTGCACTACTTAGTCACCCTTACAGGTTCTTAACTAAGTAGCATACCAACCTACCACCTTTTATAGGTTTTCAATATGTTGGTGTAACTAGGGGGCTTTCCTTTATGGTTATTCAACCAACTTGGCTCCACTTATCTAACTAAATCATCCCTAATACAAAATGTTTATATAAAATTTGTTCAAAAATTGTATTGTGTGTAGTACTTGACTTAATGTAGGTAGCATATACATAAATGATGACTGACTAGAAGAGTTCTTGGAATTGGAATGCATAGCCTTACATTGAGTAATGATCTACTAGAGTTCCAAAGGTTTTTTGTATGTAGGTGTGTTGACAATCTAGGTAAATTTTCTAGAAAAGGGAATTAGATCGATCTTATATGCATGCCAATCTAACATGACTTCTTGGATCATTTGTAATAGGGTACACAATGCATCATGTTACAATGATCTACTTGAGATATGTGTCATTAATTATATGCATGGTTGCCTTAGTGTTGGTGACTCTTATCTAAATCTTGCCACTTAACTACTCCATCTTGTCTATGTGTTGTTAATCTTGTAGGACATAAAAGGAACTATGCAAAAGTTGGCTCTATCATTTGAGGAGGTTATCATGCACATTGTTCTTGGCATTGAGAGACTCCTAGAGTGATCTATCCTTCTCCTCCTTAGTGGTAGTGTGGTTGACCATGGTTGCTTTGGTGATGGCAGTTATTATAAAGTTTGTGTTGGAATTAGCTAGAGAAATTTCTAGTTGTTGCTTCCAATATAGAAAGATGCATGTGACCTATTGTGCTTAAATCATAACTATGTCCATCATACCTTGATACTTATTTAGCAAAGTGATGTCAATCATAACCTTATTTTTAACATCTTATCCTAATGTGCTGACTACATAGAGTTTTTGTGTTGTACACTAGTCCTTGGTTAACTCAGAGATCAGAGTCTTGAGTCTACAATGGCTGAACATGACTTGGCATTCAATTTCTCAAGTAACCAACTCAAGACAAGGGTCCTAGATAATATTGGAAGCTTCATGGAGGCAAGCCTTCAACTTGACAATTTTATCCTTAGATTGATCCAATTCTTATTCCAAAGAGGTGGCTTTATAAACAATAGACTCTTGGAATGTTGTTGTGCCCTCTAGTTATTTATTTAATGGAAGGTTGGAGACATCCATTGATGCTTCTTTTTGGAGAGGGAATGCTACCAATGTGCTTGAAATTTCTAAAGGCTCAGGTCATGGTATGGTCATAATTGGAAGAGATAATGTGGTGTCCCACACAATGATAGTCAAAATGTCCCATAACCAGATATCACATAGCCTTTATCGACCTCTGGGCCTAGAATCATTTACTTTGTCAAAGACACTACACAACAATGGTGAATACATTCTTGGTGATTCCTTCTTTGACCTCTTGTAAATCCCTATAATTTTTTTCATCATGATTTTTAACTTATAAAAATTACAATATAAAATATGTGGGTTTTTGACATACTATTATAGGAGATGACACTACATTGTTGCATGCCCTACTACTCAATAGATTTCACATAATTCAATCTTGATCTTAGGACAATCATTCTTATGATGTCCTTCTTTCCCACACTCCATGCACCATATCTTTAGATTAGGTTTATCTTCTTCATGATATTGCCTTATCCTCTTCATAAAAGTTTGTAATGTATTTTCAATCTTAGAACTTATGAAGGGAACGTCTCCATAGTCTTCAATTTGTTCCACTTGTAGGGTAGCATCTCTAGTATCTGCATTAGTAGCATATTAAGCATACACTATACAAATATAATAATGGAACATAATCCTTTGACAAACCATGTAGCTTTATCTTTGTCTACTAAGGCAAATTCCACCTTGTTCATAACATCAGAGAACATATGATCATAGCTGCAGACTAATTTTCTTGACTTTTGCCTTATCTCCTTCAAGTCTTGAATAGTCTAAATTGTATATTTCTTTATCTTTAAATCTATGATAATCCATTCCTTAACCTATTGTAGACTTACCTATTGAATTTATTTTTGGTATATAAACTCAAGTATTCTTCTATTCAATACCCGTATTAACTCACACTTCTTGATAGCCTCATCAATAATACCCATAGCTTGCCATCTCATTTCATAGGTTAGTAACTATTATTCAAGGTCTACAGACCCATGATATTTCAACATATTTATACATTATCCTACAACAACCATTGTTTAAACTAGTGTTGATGAGATTTACTATATAGTTTTTATAAAAGGAAGTTATGTTCTATGTGATCCTACTTGTGTACCATTAAGATTTATCTACATACTAGGAGAGTCAACTTGTGCACTTTGTTTTTCTATGTTTCCTTCTTTTCTCTACTTTGTTTCAACAAACCCTATAAACTTCAAAGCCTTTCAAATTGATGTGTTTTCAATTTTATCACCTAAACAATGCACTTATTTTGAAAATGGACCTTCCCAGCTATTGTCTTCCTTTTTACCTGGTTGAAAACTTCTACTGGAATATAATAAATTGAATTGTGGGGATGTGTGCTATTCTAGTGAATGATTCTTTCCTATGACTTCTTCTTCTTCACTAAAACCTATAATTAATTTATAACTTTTTTATGCTTCTTTACCTAATTCTTCATGCAATTTTTTTATAATACCCATTTTTGTAGTTGCACTCTACATCTATCATCTAACTACTCTACTTCTATGTTATTCTCACCTTCTTATTCTAACATCTCTTCTTCTTCTTCTCCTTCTTCATCACTCTTTTCTTTATGTTTATATTCATCATCTTCTTTCATCTCATATTTCTTTGTCCTTTATTCTTTGTCTCTTTCATCTCACTCATCACATCTTTTACTCATTCAACATCCATTTTATTGCTACTCTTAACTCTACTCGTAGCTACTTGGGCATTATTCTATTTACTCTATCTATTTTATTGTCAAATCTCATGTTCTAAATACATAATTTTATTCTAACTCTTCTTCCATCATGTCTCCATTCTAGATTCAGGTTCAAGCCCTATCCACTCATCTAATAATCATTCACTATCATGTTTCACACACCCCCATATACCTGAAGTGATTACTTCATAGTGGTTGGAGTGGCACCATATTCTTGTCCACAACCAACATCTTCATAAGGATAGGTAGTCACTACAAAAATTTCCCTAAAATTTCTTTGATAATATAAGGAAATTACTTGACTTACAACAATAGAATTATATATATTAGAATTAAGAGAAGAATAAGTAGATCCATAACAACAATTGGTGAAAGAGCATAATACTTGAATATTATGACTAAGTAACTTCAAGTGGGAAACCTCCACAGTAATATAATAAGAATATATTTCATAGTATGATGATAAAATACTAACCACTACCTCTTATATATACTCTACTTAGACATGGTTATTATATAGGTCGATCATACTAAAAACATTGAGAAATGCAACAAGCTAATATGAATATGTGTAAACCATAAGTTGGCCACACATATCCCAAGACACACTATAGGTTAAGGGCATAGCATGACCCTCCCCTTCAAATAATTTTTTCCTCAATCTTGAATCAAACTAGGATGTTTCTGTAGGAATGCTTTATCCTTCCATGTTGCATCTTTAGAATGCAATTTCTTTTATTTGATCAAATATTGCTTAATGGTTCTAGTCCATAGTTACTTAGTATGCATGTGAATTATCTCCTTAGGATCTATAATGAATCTACCTTATGCATCCAATTTAGGTAACTTAGCTTGAATGAAAAATCTATGTCCAATTACTTTTTCAAGTAAGATACATGGAATATTAGATATATGAGAGTGACTAGGGGTAAGTCTAAATTGTAAGCCACACTACCAATTTTTTGCAAGATTTGGTAAGGGACATAATACTTAGGTGATATCTTGTTATCCTTATTATTTTTCTTTAGAGACACTGATTATATAACTAAAAATGTACAAAGACCTAATCACCTATGTCAAAAAGCTAATCATTATGATGTTGATTTGCTTGTTTCTTCATTTGATTTTGTGTCATTGCTAAATTTTCTCATAAACTAACTAACACCTCCTGTTAATAATGAATTTATTCATATATATCTAAAACATTAGGATACACTATCAAAATATAATTGATGGATGGGGGGTGATAACTCTATAATTCTACAAAGGGAGACATCTTAGAAGAAGTGAGAAGAATTTTTATACCACCATTCAACAAGTGGTATCCAATGAACCCATTTATCTTGTTTGTCAAAAATATAACCATGAATATACACTTCAAGACATTTATTGACTACCTTTGTTTTTCCATTAGATTGAGGATGATAGGATGATCTAAGAACCAACTGGGTAGTCAAACATGCAAATAATTTAGTCTAAATATTACTAATAAATATGGGATCTTGGTTACTTACAATGATCTTTGGAGTGCCATACAATTTTTAAATTATATTGAGAAAATAAAAAGCTACTATACTAGTTATAAATAGTTGTGATAAGGAAAAAAATGAGCATACTTGGTGAGTCAATCCACAACTACCACTATAACATTTTTACCTTTAGACTTTGGTAACCTTGTAATGAAATCCATGGAAACGTCTTTTCAATGTTGGCTAGGGATAGATAAAGGATTCAAAATACCTAGGGTATTAATGGTTTCACCTTTATTTTTTTGGAATACCATGCATTCAGCCACATATATCTAAACATCTCCTTTGAGTCCTTCCCAAAAGAAATCTTCTTTGATTCTATGATATGTTTTCAAAAATCCCAAGTGTCCTCCAAGTGGAGAGGCATGAAGTTCCTAAAGAATTTTATGTTTGATGAGAGAATTATTACAAAGGTATAATCTATCTTTATACCATAATATGTTCCCCTTCCATATAATTTTTTCAGATTCATTAGAACCCTACTGAAGATTGTGAATCAAATCTTTGGTAGCACAATCACTCTCCTATTCTAATCTTGCTTCCTCTAGCCAATATGCCTACCATATGGTCATGGTGCTCAACTGATTCATCTGGTTGAGAGAGTTAATTTTCCACCACATCCTCTTTTACTTTCTTATACACTATCTTAAAATCATAGACTAACATTTTATTCACCCATTTTTATTGTTCTTCAGATGGCAGGCATTATTCTAAAAATAGTTGAGGCTATCATGATCAGTCTTTACTTATAAGTGGTGATCCATCAAATACATTATTCATTGATTTAATACATGCAAAAGCCATCATCTTCTTCTCATATATTGGTTTGAGCCTATATTTTCCCTTAAGTTGTAAATTTTCAAATTTTAGTGCTCTTCCTTCTTGCATGAGTACAACCCCCATGCCATATCTTAATGCATCACACTCCAAAATAAAAGTTTTTGAAAAATTAGGAGTAGCCAAAACTAAAGTTATGCACATAACCATTTTCAACTATTTAATTGTATTGGTAATTGAATCAGTCCACTAGGAGTCTTTCATCAGTCAAGAGGTGAATGGGGCTATAATGCTACCACAATTTTTGATAAACCTATGATAATAACTAGTTAGCTCTAGAAATCCATGGAGGTTCTTGAGGGTCTTAGGAACCTACCATTTCATCATTTATTGGATTTTGTTAGGATCAAATTTCACTCTTTCATGTGAGACAATATGACCCAAATACTCCACCTCTTGGACACCAAAAGCACATGTAGAAGGTTTGGCATAAATATGATGTTGTTTTAGAATTGAAAGCACCTGTTTCACATGCTTCAAATGGTCTTCCAAATTTTTACTATAGATGAGGATATCATAAAAAAAAACTAATACATTTTTTCTCATAAATGGCCTAAAAATAGTATTCATCAAACTTTAAAATGTAGATGGTTCATTTGTGAGGCCAAATAGCATGACCATAAATTCAAAATGGTTTTCATGAGTTCTAAAAGTTATTTTAGGTATGTCCTCATTACGGATGCAAATCTGATGATATCCAAAGTGAAGATCTAATTTGGTAAAATAAATAGAACCATGCAATTCATCTAACAAATCATTAATTACTAGAATCGGAAACTTATCTTTGATGGTGTATTTATTGAGTTCTCTATAGTCTAGGCACATCTTTCAACTATCATCCTTCTTTCATTCCATGACCATTGGGGAGGAATATTCACTTTAACTTTGTCGAATGATTCTTGCCTCCAACATCTCTTGTACCATATTTTCAATTTCACTCGTTTGGGTATAGGGATACCTATAGGGTTTGATACTGGGTGGTGTACTTTCTAGAATGAGTTTGATGGCATGATCATGTACACAATTTTGAAGAAGTCCTTTTTGCATGTCACAAAAAACAACATAATGGTTATCTAACACCTTTTGCACATTAAGATGTGTAAACTCCTTGGATGTTTGAACCTCCATGGAAAATAAGCATGTCACAAAACCTTTTACACCTTTTTTAGGAATCCTCATCATCTAGGGGGAACTAACCAATTGTAGAGATTTATCCCATAATCCATGTAGTTATAAAGTAATTCCTTATGAATAGAACCTCATGAATAATTCCTAAAAAATTATCTCAATAGTGCCTAAAGTGGTGAGCCACTACACTCCTAAAATAATGTCATCTCCTCCTATGGGAATAGAAAATGTAGGGGAATCTAAAAAATAGTCTCCCATAGCAATCTTAATACTATGATATTCTCTATAATAGTTTATCATACCACCATCTGAAATCATGACCTAAAATTCTAGAGCTGTGTAAATGAAACAATTTTAATGAAAAACTAATTTACTATTAATGAAGTTATGTGTACTCCCAAATTTAATTAACATAAACACCTTGTATTTCTTCAAGAAACCCACCACTTTAAGTTTTTTGGGATTATTAAGACTTGAAAGTGCATGATAAAAAATATTAGGTTGAGAATCTTTAGATTCATCCTTAGGTTCTTCTAACCCTTCGCATAAACCCTCCTCATCTTATTTGTCATCATTGGCACCGTCAATATAAAACAACTTATTTTCAACACATCAATTTCATTTGCTTTGTTTTCTATCACAAACCTTTTTCACACTTTTCTTCTACTTGTTGAGGTGTAAATATAGTAGGTTGATAAAATGATGGTGTAGGAAAAGTGTGTTCATGAACATTAGTAAAAGGTCTTCATCTGATCAGCTCTTTTTCCTCAACCATGCATGTCTTTGGTATGGCCTCATATATAGTACTATGATGAAGCATGCAAACCTATAATTGGATTCTATCTTTGAAGCCACCCAACAATGGGTTAGTCATATTTTCTTTAGTAATGTTTATCACACATAAGGAGAGATTCTAAAATTGATGAATGTAGTCCTTGACAATCCCAGCTTGGCATAACTTGGCTAGCTGACTAAAGTAATTTTTAGAGATATTTTTGTGATAGTGGAGTTACAACTCCTCAAAAAATACCAGCCATGAAATTGAGACACCTTTCTTTTTTTTTAGCACATAACCAATGATAACCAATAGATGGCTCAGGTTCCATATAGAGAGAGGCCATAACCAATTTTTTTGAACATGGAGTTTGATTTAGATCAAATATATTTTCAATTTAAGTGAACCAAGTGAATGGACCATTACCATAAAATTTGTGTAGGTCCACTTTTGGAAACATCAGCTTAGGGATAGAATTGGTATTGGTATTATGTGGAGTAGGAGAACCAAACTAAAGAGGTGGAGGATTATTTTATAGTGGCAGAGTTGACAAGTTGAAAAATTACCAAAATATTTGTTGTAATTGATCCTTCACACTATCCAATACCCCCCTCAGACCTATAGTATCCCCTTGAACCATATCAAAATAATCTTTTTGCACCATGCCCTTCAACTCTGACTTAAGTTTCTAAACTACCTCCAAAATCGATGGATCAAATGTTTCAAATTCCATGTTCTCCTTATCAGGAGTTTTTGGAGTTTATTTCCTTTTCTCATGTTTGTGAGTGTTTGTACTAGCCATGTATAAACCCTAGGAGGTTCTTAGCCTCAAAAAAAATGTACTAGTGGAATACACCATTACAGTCATCTTTTCAAGATAAATCCAACTATTGCTATTATGCACAAGGGTGAAAATTTTTGACCCAAAAAGTGTACCAATAGATACACTATTATGATTATCTCATAAAGATGAATCCAATAACTGCTGATTTACACAAGGTAAAACAATTTTTTACCTAAAAAAATATTTTTTCTTTTTTTGTAAAAAAAGCTCACAAACAAAAATATGATGACAAAAAAAATCAAATCTTCTCATATCATAAGTTATGTTTTTTTTGTCCTTTTGGTGCTTAGGATGTTAAATTCAAAAGAAATGCACAACTAAAACTTACCCAAATCGATGCTCTAATACCACTTGTAGGAAACTCACTTTCATGATTTACAATAAAAAATATATATATACTAGAATTAAGATTAGAATAAGTAGATCCACAATAACAATTATCAAGAGATCAAAATACTTGAATATTATGATTGAGCCACTTTGATGGGTCAACCTCCAAAATAATGCAATAAGAACATAATTCATAATATGATGATAAAATACTAACCACTACCTCCTATATATACTCTAATTAGCCATGGTTATTGCATAGGCCAACCATATTAAGAACATTGAGAAATGCAAAAAACTAATATGAAGATGTGTAAGCCACAAGTTAGCCACGCATATCCCTAGATACACTATAGGTTAAGGGCATAACAAATAAACAAGTCCTTTACAACTTTGAAATCTATGTATCCTTGTACTTCAAACTTAGTTATATATTTATCTACTGTAGTGGCAACCCAATAATCTATTGATCTTATCCAATTAGTTTCTAATTTCTATAACCAGTATATCTTTTCTTCAATATAGATTATTGTTTTTTTTGTTCTTAGGTTAAAACAATAATATCCCAACCATACTAACTAGTTAGCTAGTAGTTCAGGTAAATCACACCAAATTTTTTTGTAAATATCTCCATAAATATACTCTCAAATTATTTTTTGTATGGTAAGACTAGTCCATTCAGATTCTTCTTCTGAAAATTACATATTCTTTAGTCTAACCATGTCTCAATATCTCTCTACCCTGGTAACCATCTTAGCATAATTTCCTCTAGAAAGAGTGTTCCATGTGCATCAAACCATTGTTATTAGAGGTTCTTAAAGCATCAAAACATGTTAAAGATGAGGATAGCTAAGATATATTTTAGTATGAATAATAATGTATCATATTCATATAAGAGGTTGGATACCAAAAATAGAACAAGTGTGAATTATCATGCTTTAATTAGGAGGTAGGAACAACTAGTGATTCATTAACATAAAGATAATATTCATATTAAATTAGATAGAAGGTAATCAAACATTATAAATTATAATTCATGCAAGGAACAAAGTAATAAATCACATAGGTAACCATAACCAAATAAGTCTCTATTGATGCCTTCAAAAGTGGAATTCTATTCTTCTTACAATCTAAAGCATATATAGATGTCTTCAGTCTATGATTATTCATATTCTTCTTGTATTTGGTGTCAAAAGTGGAGTATATTCATATTTTAACTATTACAAGTCATGGAGATAGGAAAAAATAGACTTATACACAATAAAATGAGTACATAATGTATGAATATTAGACAAATATCATGCGCAACTTTATAATCCGAATTATTCTCCCAACATTTTATCTTAATTAGATCTTAATAAGTTTAGATTTATTTTAATACTTTAGTTTTCATTTTTATTTTCTTGTTATTTTTTATTTCTATTTAGGTAGGCTACCTTCTTATTTTCTTAGGTTTTTTTATATTAAGTGTCATTTGATTAATTAGTGGTTATATATTAATTATTTGGTTAGTGATTATGTTAGTTTTTGTTTTTATCTCTTTATTTCATTCTACCTTCATTTCTTTTATTTATCTTTAGTTTTTTAAATTAATTTTCCTTCAGTTTGATATAGTTAATTGTGGTATCGATAATAATAAGAAAGATATATATCATTCAAAAGATCAGAGATGTTTCCTTTAAGAGATTGTCTAACTCATAGGATTTACTCTGGTGGATAGGTTAAATTATATATATTTAATATGATTTCAATTTTACATTGAAATAAGTATTGAATATTTAAAATACTATGATGTTTAATTCACTTTTGTATTTCTATGATTATTAATAATATTATTTTAAAAAAAATTGTACATATTATGATCAACATTTTTTCCATACGTCCCTTATGATTAAACTAGTCCAATTCCAACTTAACCTCCATGATAGATGAAAGGGTTAATTTATTAACATGACATTTTCTTCCATTGACACTATGTTTTTTTTGGAAAAATAGAAGTTCTTCTTCAAATTTTATATTTCTAACCTGCTTATGCTTGATCACTTGTATAAAATATATATATATAGGTTAGAATCTAGACTTGAAAAGATACAATTCATGTTTGTCTATCATCTTCAAATTTTGAGTATATCCATCTCAAATAATCTAATAAATGTTTAGAGTTATCATTTTTTAGAAGGAAAAATGTTCACTTAAGAGCCCCTTTTGACCCATCATTTCTTTGTACTTACCCTTTTATGATCTTCCTCTTCAATCAGTAAAGGCTTTCAATCTTTTGGTAAATATGTTTTTAATAGACTTGCTTATCAACATTGGTGAAAATATATCATATGTTTATATTCTAAAACTCAAATAAGGATCCAATTAAATAATCAATGAATATGTTCTAATATACAAAAATATGAATGTAAAAATGATAAATCAAATGGATGATAATGAGCTCTAAGATATCTTCACTTGATGTTGTGTATCTCCACTCCAAGAGTCTACTATGTTTGATAGGTATAAATATTTTTATGAGCTATTCCATACAGTATAAGAGCATGAATTCAAATTAATTACTTTAAACGTGCTCAAATATACTTCAAATAATTCTTCTAATTTAAATCTTAAGTCTCAAAGCAACCCAAATTATAAGGTAAAATCAAATGAAAACAAGTTTATAGTAAATGTTATTTCACATGCAACATAAAATCTTCAATTACAAGCTCTACTAAGGAGGAAACTTTACAGGTTACCATCACCTCTACATGTATTATTGTAAAATATACTTGAATGCAATTTCATCTCTTTTCCACCACCAATGGAGGTAGACATGTTTAAACTACAAACTAAAATTTTTGATATAAATACATATTGTGACTACTTTATATGTATTGTACAATCCAAAAAATAATGTTTCAAGCTCAAAGACAAGATTCAATATCTCATTAATGAGAACATGATTGATATTGGCACACCTATGGAAGAGGCTAAGCCACAAAATAAAGATAATTTAAATCTCAAAATTTATAGATATCCTTTTTCTAAATAATGTAGTAAAAAAAAGCATAAGTATAAAATATATTATGTATACAATGATCAACATCATCCTTATAAATATGGGTGTCCACTTGATATCATCATTATTATAGTTACAAGTAATCAAACATTGATAGTGAATTTTTTGTTGATGATTCAGATAGACATGAACTCTTTATTTGAGTTTATGTTGATAAGTAATCCATACGTAGTTTTATGATAGATAATTGATGAAGGGAAAATGCATGCATAATAACCCTCCTCTATGCTTTTGGTTATACATACATGATCATACACATGATAATTATAGAGTTAAAGAATTTTATGGTCATGAAAAGTATATTGTTGGGCATATAGTGATACCTTTATAAGAGGTATCTCTCATATTTCCCACTTCATTACTAGTTATACCAAACACAAAGGTATTTGATAGACTATTAGGATTCCCTTGGATACAAAATATTCAATTACTATAGTTTATAGTGCATAAATGTCTCAAATATATTCATGGTAATCAAGTGGTTAAATTTCCAAGAATCCAATATGAATATCCTTTGGAACCAATGATATTTACTCTTAAAAAATAATTGGTTGTCATATACATTAAGCAATACGGTAATGAAATAGTCTACATGAATACTCAAGAGGATGATTTAGATATTCAAAAGCATATTTTAGAAGTCGCTTCTCCATCTAATTTTAAAGTTACACATGAGCATCTTCATTTAGTCCCAAAGAGTAAGGTACATTCTCTTAAGTAGAAGGTAGCACCTAAAAAGAGGTGTTCATCTCCTAAGGCACAATAGCTATTCATAAATCTTCACAATAGGTACAAGTAGTTTCATCTTATCTAATTACACATGAAGATACAAGTTTACATGAGTATATGAGCAGTGATTTAGATGGTTATATTATAGCATATGACTCTTGTAAACATCCAAAATTGGCCACTAATGGATTTATACCTGACTGTAGACCAATTCTTATCAATCATCGACCATCTAGCCTAAGAATTTATAAATGCCTAAAAATTAGCTTCATAACCATGCAAATAAATCAATTTGGCCCATAAATCAATTAAATGATGCAAATGCACATTGAATTAAATCAAAATCAAACAAATGTTCAAAATGCCTAACAAGGATTAATTAACATAAAATCCTAAAACAAATCAATTCCTAATTAAATTCATCCATGAGCTAATAAATCAATTATCAAAAAGGAAAATTAAAATAAATGAATATCTTAGAAACTAATCATTACCTTTTGTGAGTTGTCATTTTGGAAAATATCTATAAATATCCCACCCATGCCTATTTAATGCTAAATCATTACCATTTGACACCTTTTAGCTCCACTAAGTTTATTTAACTCATAAAGGTTAAGTTTGAACCCATTCTAAGCTTTAACTACCCTCTAACTCACTTTGGGTTGGGATTAGTTATAAAATCTATAAATACAAGTTGAGCTTGGACATAGTAGTGTTATTATGCATAAATTTGGGCATGAAGCAAAAGCATAGGATTATAATGCCAAAATTCATCCTAGCCATTGAATCATCAAGCCATTTCAAAGCCAAGCCAAGCATGAACATAGTGTTAAGAGGGGATGGAGATATCTAATCTCCATTGATGAAGACTTTTTAAGCACAAATCTAAGTAAGCTAATAAAGAATCCATTTTGGAGCAATCAAGTATTTGGGTAAGAAATTTTTATTTGTCTTTAAGTTGTCATTTCTTTCCATTTTTAGTTGTGTTTTCAATTGGTTTGTTCACCATGATACCCCCCATGATCTAGGCCTAGAGATGATAGCTTATTAAGTGATTTTATTTCATTATTTTTGGAACTAACTCTATACTAACCTCCTCTCTTGAGTCAAATTCCTTGATCATAGATGGCACACTTGGTTGAACCCAATGCATCCTACATAGTAAGGAGATCATTATGCATCTTTTAAATATGCATTTGGTGCTTGAAGCTCTTTATCTTATAATTACCTAACCTGACACATTTGACTTTTATGGTTTTGCCTTTAGAGTCACAAGTTTTTTTGACAATCTTTATCAATTGGTGGTGATTCTTCTCAACTATTGATGGTTATCTGTTAATCGATCAGTGATGGTTGCATTAAAACCATCGATGGTTATCTCTATCTGTTGATGGTCACTATGGAAAATTAAATCCAAATCTTGATAGCTATTTTCCAAACTTCATTCACTAACAACTGAAAGTTCTTCAAAGTAGGGGGTTACTCTCTTATTTTTGTAGGGGCCAAGGATTGATTTGAACACAATTTGTTTTTTTGACTAATCACACATTTCATTTTGGGTTTTAAAAGGAATTGGTCAAATTTCAAACATTTTAATTTTGATCTAAAAATGAATATGTTTAATCTCACGCATTTGAATGTTTATGCTTAAAATGAACCTAGGATTTGGATAAGTCTTAAAAACATTTTATTTTAGTGCTTAAAATAATATTTAGATCTTGAACATTTTTAAATTGGTTTTTTAATCATGAACCTAGGATAAATCTTGAACACTTCGATATTTGGACTTAAAATAAACTTAGAGGTTTTTACAACATTTGGTTTTATGTAATCTTTTCCATTTTTACACTTAAGCTAAGGGGAATAGTAATAAACAATAATCACATTCAAATTTGGTACTTAAAATCAACCTCACTTGCATTTGTTTAAAACTTGTGTGTTGTTTGTTTGTTTTTTAAAAAGGAATTTGTGCATGTATTCTCTCCCCCCATCCCTTATAGGCAACTTGTGAGATCAAAAGTACCATTTTCATTACATTTTTTTCATTAATCTAAAGGCATAAAAAGGATGTTGTCAAGGATTTCCCCAAGACCCACATGGCTTGGGTGATCTATAAATAACCATAAAGCCTATTTACTTAATTTTTTATTTCATGTATTTTGGCTTGTGAGGGGAACTTCATTACCTCCCGTGGGTTCTAAAGCGAAGCTTTGACCTAGGGATTCATCTCCCAACATCATATTCAACCCCTCTCCATAGGGGGGAGGGTGTATACAATTATGATCATCCCATTGGGATGGTGGTTTGAGTAGTTAAACCATCTTTGTTAGTGGTAAGTTAAGCCTAAGATGTATGATTGATATGGACATCACACTACACTGAGCAAGTAACAGATATAGTGGTTGTGAAAAGGACTAGACATTTTCACAACAAGCCAATAAATATGGACTCAATTGGTTGGTGATTATCATGTGTGAATATGTGAAAATGTGTGCACATGGGATCAATCTATTAGTTTTAGTTAACCCTACTTTGCCACACCTTGGTAGGATTTAAGACGATTATACTTAGTTGTATTTTTATCATTTATCTTTTTATTGTTTGGTGTGTTAGAACTAAAACTTGTTTAAACCATGTCATGAACGAGCCTTGTGTCCAAAATTTCTCCATTATTTTAGGAGGTGTTATGCCATCTATTTGACACCTTGACTTAACATAGAAAATAGTTAGGTCAAAACATTATGTGAGGCACTTGATTTAAATAGGTAACATTACACTACCTAAATCAATACAAGTTTTTTCCTTATAAGTATTTTGAAACATTAACCATTGTCAAATATTTTGGGAGTGATAAATTTTGTTACACTACCCAAATTATTTTAAAATTATTGTCTCATCTTATGTATTAATTATCATTATTTAAACTAATCATTTAAGCTTTCTTAAATCTTTGCCTAGCACAGTCATGTTGTTCAAATTCACCTAGCTTATTGGTCTTCAGAACCCTAGTTTACCTTAATTGAGTTTTTGATTAACTTTTCCAAGTTAGGATTCAAACATTGATTGACTTTTATTTAGGTCTCAATTTGTGGGGCCAATACATAGATCTTTCTCTTTTAGGTTGTGTGAATTAGTTTATCCATTACTCAATTTTATAAACATTATTGTTTGTGTATTTTTTTGATAGAATCAATCCATCTTCAAAGTGTCTTTTGTTTAGTGTTTTTCACCAATCATATCATGTTTATGTCTAGAATCAAGTGCCCAGTCTTTGCCAAATTATTCTAAATTTGTTAGATTAATCATTATCATCATCCTTTGTTTCAAGCCTAGATTTTGATGCTATTTGGACAAAAGTCCTAACACATCCTATTTGAGCCTAGTTTTTGACTTCACATTTGGACAAAAGACCTAAAAACATTTCCCTTTCCTAGTTTAGACCTATTTGGAACATGTTTGGACATTAGAGTTGGCATTTTGTTTTTAGTTCATTTTACTTGACCTTGTTTGTGTAAAACATTTAATGTTAAGACATTTGATGTTATTTTATTTTTACCAAATCTTTGCATCAAATGTTTTGGAGATTTAGATTTGTTAGAATCATACATTGCACCCTAACTAAGTAAAGGATTATTCAGGTCTTCTACTTAAATCTAGTCTAACATGGGAATGACTCTAGGATATGGGTTACCTAATCTTGGGTCAGACCTCTAAGATTTTTAATGAGAATATCTCCTATAATATATCACTTAGCTCATTTCCACTAAAACTTACTAATTATTAGGGTAAAAAGGGAAATAAATATAACTAAAAGGGAAATCTAAATTAATTTTGGTGATGCACCTAACATGATTACTCATCCACTCTATTTAAACTTCTAAAAACACTAATGAGACAAGCAAAAGATTGAATCTACAACTCTAAATGTCTGTTATACATTAATATTTCATGCAAAAGTTCACCAAGTCATCAAAATGTGAGGGAAGTGATGGAAAGGCCTGATTTAAAGTACTAACTAGTCAATGTATCCACTTTATAACTTCAATCAAATGACATTAAACACTAAACATGACCTAAATAACAAGATAAACTAGTAGCTAGGTAAAATTAGGACTTGACAAGGGAGAGATTTCTACCACATATGCAAGAAAAAATTGACATTAACACAATATACCAGAATAATGAAATCTGAAATAGTCATCTATTTATCTTGGGAGGTTATAAAGATCAATCTTGGTAGAGTCTAGTCATGCCCAAGAGGGATAGATTTCAAGGGTTAGAATCCTATATTTATAGTATAATGAGAGATAATGGGGAACATACATGTAAAAAATAAATAAATGGGTTCCAATCACTTTTTTGAATTATCCACCACCTTTTAAGTCAATAGGACTAATCCTTTATCAACAAGTTAACTTGTATTAGCTCTAAAAGTCTTCAATCTTTCTTATTGGCTAAGAATATACATTAGAAGACAAGAATATATCTTTAAGATGATGAGTCATGATTCTTTCAAGGAGGAAATATATTTAAAGGCTCTGAATAACATTGAATACTCTAACTACTTTCTCCAATCCCCCAATCTACTCTATGAACTTCTACGTCACCTTCCACTTGGCTTCATTATAAGGACAAAATCCTCATGTTCATGAACCTAATAGAGCCATGCCATGTCTAATTTTAGTGGCTATAGTTACTTATTTATCAAAGTTATGACTATGTCAATGGATGAGACACTCCACCATATCTCATTTATGTCTTCATCTTCCCCAACCTAGATATAGATATTTACTATAGATTAAAAAGCAATCTAAATTATTGTTTTTCATATAGTCATTATATCAATGAACATCCACATATGTTTAGTCTTGATTTAATAACTGTTAGTCCATCTTTGATCTCTATATTATGCCATCAAATACCTATTCTACCTTTACTAAGCTTTAATGGCAACATTTGATCCTAAAATATCCATTATGGTTTAAGTGTAAACTATATTTTGACTTCCAATCAAAGTATCATAACTTCAACCCTTAATATTGGTTATTGATCTTGATCTAGTCTTTGAGATTATGACACCTTCAACTTTCATCACTAGACATAAATCTATGATCTAAAATTGGATGAGCATCATTGGATCTACTTTGTGATGCATCGTCAATCTTCCTTTGTATAGCTTGAACATGTACCATTGATAAACCTGATAGTTTAATGCACTTAAGATACTTGTCATCCACATATCTAGTTTTAAGATCTACTCACCCTTTGACCCATTACTTTTTATTGATATAATTTTGTATGATGGATTATGTACCATTGATCTATTTGGGCCCACTGATATTGTGAGTCACCACATATCATTAGATCTTTGATGCATGATAAAACATGCACTATTAGATCTTTGATGCATAATCGAATGTGCATTGTTAAATCTTTGATACATGATTGAATGTGTATTTTTGGATCTTCAAGAACATTTGAATTCAAATGGATATTTGTTAGAGCTTTAACTTGATGTCCCCATGCAAATCCCACTCTGTAAGTTCAACTTTGGAAGATTATATCTTGAGATAGAAAACTCATCAAGATAAAAAAAATTAGCAAGGATGTTTATGGGACCAAAATCATCATGTCTATGTATTCCTTTAGATTTATTCAACCTCCCGAGTGCATTTATCAAGTATGTATCTATACTGATCAATTCATTTATGCATGACTTATGATGATGATCTAGCTTTTTTATGCTTGTGTAAGTCATTTTTTTCCCTTCAAAGCTCTAATGAACTAATGATAAATTGAGAAAACCTGATTCATGTTCTCTAGACACCATGAATCATCATGAAAACCTTCTAAATCCTTTCTTTTGAAATCTTAGACATGTTTCCAAGTCATTTGATCATTCACTCAATCAAGGACTCTACTTATTTGATCTATCCAAGTAAAAACTTGGTGTGTGGGCTAAAATTGGCCAACATTTTTAGTAACTCATATGGAATCATGCATGTTATGCTTGATAACCTATACTAGTTACCTCATCTAATCTATTGGGCATGGAGTCTCTTCTCTAGTTTAGCATATTGATCTAAAGCTAAAAATAGTTGCCAACCCTTAGATAACTCCTCTTGAAACAAAAAAGGACTAAAAGGAACAAAAAAAATAAAGTACCCAAGGCACTTATTGAAGATAAACATAAAATAAGAGGGGAAACTAAAATATACAAAGGAAGGAATACTAACCAAAGGAAATAGGGAAAACAAGACAAAAGGAAAATAAACCATTGCTTGTGTTAATCACTTATTCAAACAAAGCAAACCTAGAATAACTAACTTGTAATTAGAATATTCCCTCTAGGGTAAAATGGAAAGCTATTTGATGAACCTTACAACTTTGAAGCATGCTTTCATTTTCTTGATATCTCTCTTTTATACCTAAGAGCAATTATATGCTCATGTTTCCTTGGGGAAGCAACCAGTTCCTTTACTACCAATTTTAGGTGCATGAATTGTAGACATGATTCCAAGACCCAATCGCACTCTTCCAAAATTTGTGGAATCTATAAGAACATCTTCAAATCTTCTTAATTTATGAGCTACTAACTATGATCATGTTGGGCAGCATAGTGTGTTTCCTTTGACATATCTATATGGCTAACCTCTAAGGGAGATGGATTTGATTTTGGGACATCTTGAGGCCACTTAAGCTCATTCTCATCTTCTAAGAGTAGATAGATGTCTAAAGTTAAAGAGAAAAGTTGATAACCACATTTGAAAAGTTCAAACATGTCATCTTCTAAGAGAACAACTACTTTTTACTTATTTAAGGCACTTTTCTCAACCTACAAAGAACCAAATTTGAGTAAATAATATCTTGAATGAAAGATATGAAACAAATCTAAAGATTTGTTCTCATGAATCTATAGTTTAATTGAGGTTTCTTCAAGTTGAATTTTAGAATCAAACATATCAATTCCTTGACCATAATCATGAGGTTGTAAGTCTTCTTTTGATATCTCAAATTGGTCAATCAAAATTGCTTCATCTTCAATATCAAGATGATGATTGAGCATGCTCTCAAAGTTAGCTTGTTCTTTGCCTTATTTTGTTGACTGGTAATTGTGTTCTACTACTTATATAATATCTTATGAATCATGATAAATTTCAGATCTTGAGTCATCAAATAACTCATGGGAAACACCTTTAACTTTTACAATTGGAGTGTCTTCCTCTTAAACATCAATGACCTCCTCTTCATGTACTATTCTTGCGCTTGCATCCTATCCTCTACCTCAGCTTTCTCTTGTACTTGTTCCATCTTTATATCATTATGGAAGACTAAAACATGTTTGTCCTTACTAAGAGGTGTCCCAATCAAGATTTCTTCTTCCTGGTCACTCAAGTCACCTTTATTTTCTATTTCCTTAGCTGCATCTTTTTGATTTGCCTGACAAAGTAGAGGTTATTTCTCAAAGAGTGGCATAGTAGACCCTTGAAAATATTTAGTAAGATGAGAAAGGTCTAAACATGCTACCATAGATACTTGATTTTTCTCATGGAGATACTTCTCTTGGATCACCTTCAACTCCTCTCTCTATTATATTGCTTATTGAATGGCTCTCCATGAAAGAAAGGCTCTTAGATTTTGAGGGGAAAGGAGTGGAGGTTGAATGATCACTAACTTGCTCTTGACTTCAACATCTTGGCTTATTCTTGAATGTTCTTCTTTCTCTCTTAAATGTTGAATCTGATTTCAAGTCATAAACTTAGGTTTATAAATCTCTTCTTTAGTACTTGTTCTTGTTATGGGTGAGAAAGAAGGAATTTGTTGTTGTGTAACCTTTATAGCCACCATTGAATATTGGGGATAATGATTTACAAACTCAAGTTGTTTGGCTAAAAGCCTCAAAACATGGACCAATTGGTTAGAGATGTCTCCCTTCAAAACTAAAGATTAGGTTTCTTGTATGATTTATTAAGACACATGAAAATTAGTCTCTTCAAAACATGTTTATTCATCCTTCTGTGGCCTCTCTTAGATAGACTTCCAAGTAAGAAAGTTAGGCAAGGCTTGGTTTATCTCCTGAGGGATATGATAAACATTGGTTTACTAATTATAAAGGGAAAAGGCCAACTCTATGGGAACATATTATTGATTATGATTACCCTAGGGTTTCTCATAAACCACTAACCTCTCTTAAATTCCTACTATTAGACCTCTAATGTCTAGAATATCAACACTAAACTTTGAATTACCTTACCTTATGAAAGATGAACATACCTCTTAATCATACTACAAATTAGCTCTCATGTTTTGAATTTCATGCTTTTATATCTCCTCTCTATAGCTATTCCTATTTTCTATGCTTTTCATCTCTTTCTCATAGCCAAATAGAGTTTTCTTAAAGTTTGAGATGGATTGATTTAGGACTTGATAGGTTTGATCAAGAAGACAATAGGATTATTGAGGGTTATCATAGGACTAGTATGGGTCACCATACTATTGGTAAGGCTTTATACATAGCTGGTTATGCTCACCATAAGGATGATATAGATAATGGTAGGGTTGATATGGGTAATGAAGAAGGTAAAATCCATGCTCTTGATAATGAGGATCATGAAAATTTTGATAAGGCTCATCATAGTTTTGATAGAACTCTTGGTAACGTTGATTAGGCTCATATGGATCATGAAAATCATGTTGGAACTTATAATAAGGGGGTGAATGATAGGGGTATCCACCATAGTTATTTATATCAACCTTAGATGAAAAAACTAATTAAAATATTCAATAAGACATACCAAGGCTGCTTACAACCAGAAGAATTAATTTTGAGTCACCATTGGTGATAATTTTCTTGCTTCCAAAATTTTATTAGAGGAAAGACACACCAAAAATCTTTATACTCTTTTGGATCTTGGTCCTACTAGGCATGCCAAAATTGTTGGAGTCCTAGACTACACACTAACTGAGTAAAGTATTATTTGTGTCCTCTACTCAAATCTATTCCAACATGGGAAAGACCCTAAGTTATGGGTTACCTAATCTTGGGTCAAAACTCTAGTGTTTTTAATGAGGTTAGCTCCTCTGATGTATCACTTAGCTCATATCCACTAAAACCTACTAATTATTGGCATGAAAAGGGAGAGAAAGATAACTAAAAGGGAAATCTAAGCTAATGTTGGTGATGCACCTAACTTGATTACTCATCCACTCTATTTGAACTTCTAAAAACACTAATGAGACAAGAAAAATACTAAATCTATAACTCCAAATGTTTGTTATGCATCAATATTTCATGTAGAGATTCACCAAGTGATCAAAACCTAAGGGAAGTTATGGAAAGGCCTGATTCAAATCACTAACTAGTTAACCTACATCAGCTCCAAAAGTCTTCAAACTTTCACATTGGCTGAGAAATATCCATTAGAAGATAAGAATCTATCTTGAAGATGATGAGTCATAATTATTTCAAGGAATAAAGGTATTTTAAGGCTCTGAATAGCATTAAATTCTCTAACTACTTTCCGCAATCCCCTAATCTACTATGTGAACTTCTATACCACCTTTCACTTGGCTTTATTATAAGGAAAAAATCCTCATGTTTATGAACCTAAAAGAGCCATGCCCATTTGCTTCTAATGGTTAAGGGTACTTTTTTATCAAAGTTATAGCTATGTCAATGGATGAGACACTCCACCATATCTGATTTATGTTTGCACCTTCCCCAACTTGGTTATATATATTTACTATAGATTGAAAACCAATCCAAATTATTGGTTTTTATATAGTCATTATATTGATGAAGATCTGTAGATGTCTAGTCTTGCTTCAATAAGTGCTAGTCCATCTTTGATCTCTATATTAATCCATAAAATACCTATTCTACCTTTACTAAGATTTAATGTCAATGTCTAATCCTAAAATATCCATTATGGTTCAACTTTAAATTATATTTCAACTTCCAATCAAAGTCTCATAAATTTGACCTTTAATACTAGTCATCAATCTATGATCCACAATTAGATAAACACCATTGGATCTTAGATACATGATCAAACACACATCATTATATCTTTAATGCACAATAAAATGTGCACCATTATATTTTCAAGAACATTTAAATTCAAATCACTATTTTCCACAACTTTAACTTGGTATCCCCATGCACATCCCACTCTACAAGTTCAACTTTGGAAGCTTATATCTTGAGATAGAGAACTCATCAAGATAAAAAAAATTATATAGAATGTTTATGGGACCAAAATCATCATGTCTATGCATTCCTTTGGCTCTGGTCAACCTCTCAAGTACATTTATCAAATGTGAAACCAGATTGATTAGTTCTTTTTTTCATGTTGTGTGATGACGGTCTAACTCATCTATGCTTGTGAAATTTATTATTTTCCCTTAAAAACTCTAATTAAATATTGATATTTTAATAAAACCTAATTCATGATCATTAAATGCCATTAATCATCATATAAACCTATTAAATCCTTTCTTTTATAATCTTAAAACTATTTCCAAGTCATTTGACCATCCACTCAATCAGGGACTCTACTTAGTTGATATATCCAAGCAAAATATTGGTGTGTGTGCCAAAATTGGACAATAAGATCCACCCTTGACGAAGTTAGTTAGAAATTTTGAAACCTTTTTCTTTTTAGGCATAGTTTTTTAGAGTTTATAGAACTTTCATCCTCTCTTGTTGTTAAACATTTACCATTTGATTTAAACGTGCTCACTACACATGTGGTGGAGTTATGTACAATCCAAGATATGAGAATGTTAGTACATAAGAATATTTTGTTTAAGGCCCTTATGGAGATGAGTTTGTTTTGGAGATAGATTCCTATCCACCATACAACACTCAAATAAGGGAATAGAGTCAAGATTCTTTGGCCAATTATTTGGTTAGTACACCTTCCTATACGGAGCAAGATTAATATTAGAAAGACCAATATTTGTCTAGTGTACCCTTGATTGTATAAAATATTTAACAACAAACTTATTATGGTATAATGCCATCAAACTATGAGGTGGGGCATGACAATTTACAAAAAATATCAAGAGGGACTTATAAAATCTTATCAAAATAATGATCAGGCCTCTTCTAGCAACCCTAATTCCATAATACCAATATTATATCAAGATCCACATATGCTTATCACATAAAGAGGCCTTATAAAGGACCATTTCATTCAAATATAGACAACATACTAGACATATCAAGACCTAGCATGTAACTTTAATCAAATGACCATGTCAAATAGACCTCTTATTGATTTAACTCCTTCAGAAGGAATTTTAATGGAATTGATTGGTCCAAAAAATCAATGTTTAGAACCATTTACACAAAACACTTTAGTTGAAAACATGTTAAACACCCCAACTATCAAAGAAGTGTCTTCTACTTCTACATAAAATAGTGAGAAAAATGTAGTAGATAATATGTAAGTAGCATCCAATCTAAACCAAAGTAGTGTTACTACATAAACACATAGTCAACAAAAAAATGTGCCCTTAACTATCATTGTTAGTAGTTCATAGGCTCAAGGAGTAGGAGTTTATACTTCCCAACATCAACTAACTACCTCTAATCCTCAACTAGCTACTTCTTCTAGCACCTAACAACAAGTATTAAGTAACTAGCCAACTCTCAGTGTTATGCCACAACATAATGTAATGAATCATACTCTACTCCAGTAGGTGATGAGTAATTTTCCATAATAGAAGGCACCATCTAATCAACCCATGCAGTAGATGCAAAACATATTTCCACTTCAACAAGGGTAATTGAACATACCTCTTTCATCACAGACTAACATGCTAATCTAAAACCAAATGATGTCTAACCAATAACATATAAATATTCTTCAATGATAAATGTCAAATCTCTAACATGCATCCACTTCCCAACTAGGATTCACACAACAAATAGGTCCTAATATTCCTCAAGTACCTACTAGGCAACAATTACCTTTTGTGCCAAACATGCTACAAGTTCAACAATAAGGTCTTGGTTCACAATCCCTCTTAATCAACTAGGTATGAATAGTCAAAAGCATGTCCCTATTCAACCTTAGTAGGCATAATATGGCCATATTCCTTCATCCCAACCTTAATATTTCCAATATCAAGATTATATTCCTAATCCCAACTAGAATATCACGCAACCACAAGTGTAATTTCAACAATTTCATCCTAACCTATGCATGTGTATTCCTATTCCATTCCCTAGCCAGTCTAACATTCCCCAATAAATACCTCCATCATACCTTGGTTAAATTAATCCACTTGTGACTGTTCGACCATCTCCTTAGGCTAATGTTCCCACAAGTTTCCTTGAACAAGATCTACAATAAATTAAATATGTAAATACTACCATCCAAGCTAGGAAATAGACCAAAAAGTTCAAGTTAGATGATGTGTGTTCTTGCCCCTTCAACATAGAGTAATTATAGATACCATTTCCTCCAGGGTACAAGCCACTAAAGTTTGATAAATACAAGGGGAAAGGCGACCCCAAGGCCTATCTAAAAAATTTCTTTATTTCATGGCCTATAATGACATCTATTTGTTATTTTTGTTTCCAAGAAGTCTAACTAGACAAGCCTTAGAATGGTTCCTAAAGTTACCAAAGAATTTTGTTTTTGATTTTGACAATCTTTCAATGAAATTTGTGTAGTAATTCTCTTACAACTCAAACATGAGAATTCATTGGTAGACTTAATGTAGGCCAAAATAAAATTTGATGAAATCTTCACAAGATATCTGTAGTGATGGAGAGCCCTTGCAAGCTGATTCACCCACAATCTACCAAACAAGCAACTTGCTATTGTGTTTACTAAAAATTTACACAATAAAATATCTTACAATTTAGAGTTATAGTGTACACACACATTCAAAGAGATCATTAACAAAGTTTTATTGATAGAAAGAGCCCTCATTAAAAAAGGGATCATTAAACTAGCCTTGTCAAATCAAACTCAAAACAACGGTCAAAACCAATATCTAGTCCAAGTGTAAACATCATAACTAGAATAAGCCAATAACAATGACAAACCCAAATAATTCAACTACAACAAGAATGTTATAGGTAATAAAGTAATGGAGTCCTGACATGTCTAAATGGTGCAAACACCATCTACTCAGCCTACATCACCTTTCCATCTTACTCCTAACCAATAACCTTTTTAGTATCCACGTCATATACATAAAGCACAATAGCCTAGACCAACATAGCCAATGCAACAAATGTAGTAACCTATGCCTTTGAAAAACTCTTCTCCTCCAAGAATATATATGCCTACTTATTATGGCTTTATTGACCTTAGAGATCCCATAAAATCAATCTTTTGCAAGCTCATAGTAGCTAGCTTAATTAGATGGCTTATTATGAAAGAGTAATTTTGTGAGGGTACTGACATGCCAAATTGGTATAGGTCAGAATAACTCTATGATTTTCATAGGGTCAATGGCCATAATTTGTAGAATTATGTGAAAATTAGACATGTAATTTAGAATATGCTATAAAATGGAGAGATCACATTAGATTATGAAGCTTCCACCTCCAATCAGAGCATTGGAATCTATCAAAATCCTTTTCCCCAATACAAAAATCAATACCAAACACAATAACAAAAATAACAATGGCCAGTAAAACATAAAAAAAACATTATCAACAACAAAGGCCAAACTAATAGACTCAATAAAATAAATAGCAAAACCAACAGTGTCAAAATAATAGACAAAACCAAGGTTAGAATGGTAATAACCAACAGACCTACCATCTAGTTGCACATGACTATAATGCAATTGTAGGCCATATTGTAAGAGGTCATGTTAACACTATTTCCATTAATCCTAAACCAAGTACCAATCAAACAAGGCTATTACTAATCATCCCAAATCAACCAAATCATTCTAGTAATCCTTCTTTGACCTGGGATTAGACATAGGTGAACCAACAAGCAAAGATTCCCATGTTAAGACCTTATACTAATTACTCATCATCTAACCATGACCATGATTAAGTGTACTAGCAACTAAGACTTATCTTATCTGGCCCCCCTCTATCATCATTTATTAGAAATAATGGTCCTATACATAATCTTGATTATGAAATCATATCTCAATGGTCAAAAATTACCATACCAAGCCCATAACCATCTGCCACTTTACCCATCATCCAACTATCCATTCTACCTTAGAACAAACCATTTACCATTATCTAAGCAAAGATGTTTGACATTGTGTAACAATTGAAAAATATTCCAACACTAATCTCCATTTTAGATTTTTTGTGTATGTCTACAATCCACAAAAACATCTTGACAAAGTTCCTTGGTCAATCTACAATTCCAAATGACATATCTCTTAACAAATTTCAAGCTTTAGTTAGACATCTAGCAATATCCCAACAAGTAACCTTCAATAAAAGTGATATGTCATCCCTTATCCCAATGCATAATAATCTATTATACATCAAAGTTTATATAAAGAGACACAAAGTGAAATGTGTCCTCATAGATAATGAATCAGATCTAAATATAAGCTTCTTGGGTACACCTTAGTAGATCTCCAAGTAGAAATAATCACCATCAAAGCCTACAACAATGAAGAGTGAGAATCATAAGGAACCATTATCTTGCTAGTTATCATTGGTCCCTTGACCCATGATACACTTTTCCATGTGATAGATCTTGAATTATCATATAATATACTTTTAGGTAGACCCTGGTTACATGAGATTTAGGTAGTTCCATTAATGTTGCACCTGTGTATCAATTTTTCCTACTCAAGGATGTAGGTTAATATTCCAATATATTTACATCCATATGAGCATTGAAAACATCTTAGGGTCGAGTTCAAGAGCTACAATTACCATTTTGGTATGAATTTGATCACCATATAGGACAAGGGGAAACAAATACTTGTTGACTTACTAGAGGATAACTTCATTAATCCTAATACCCTTGATTCACTTTCCCACATGTCACCTCTTGAAATTTCCAATCACTATATTATCTCAGATGATGGCTTAGGTGAGTATTTGACCTATGACACCTTTCACATCATAAAACTTCCATAGAAGCCCAAGTCCTTTGAAAGACCAAAACCCAAACCACACATGTAATGGAAAAAAAGGGCAAAGGCCAAAACCATAGTCCAGGACCTATGAATTTTATATTGACCTCTATCCAAGAAAAGGATCTTATTGAAGGAGATGAATCATGGTTATACAATGACAAATTGGTTGACTGTTATAATAATTACAAGTATCCCATTCTTAATCACATCATGGAAAACCAAGCCTATGAAGGAAGAGGCCTTGGGACAAATCAACAAGTAACACTTGATCCATTTTCTATGACTAAGTACAAAAGAACTTATGGACTTGGATATAAACTTCCTGGGGATGACCCCACATATCTTATTCAAGTTCTATCACTAATAACTAGTGACGATGATGTCGGCAGTGAAGTAGAGTTTGATCATAGCCAATTCAATGATGTATCCCAAACCAACTTGTTTAACCATAATACTATTTTTACCCTTCAACCAATAATTCATCATAATACATTACCATTATATTATTACCTACTGATAGATTGCGGCCAATAAGAATCCAATGTACCAGTTGATGAGTTCCAAAATGAGGAAGCCTTTAGTAATTTTATAGGCCTTAGGGACAATGTTTTATTGGTTGATCGTAAATCAGTATTCTCAATCAAGTTAGATCCTAAAGCCTATTTTTTAGAGTGGGTGAACACCCTTATTGAAAATTAAATAAATAAAAGTAGTCCTAACAAAGGACTCTAACATAGCCAAATAGATCAAAATTTTACCCACTATTCTTGAAGATAGTTCAACCCTTCTAGTAGAAGACACAATAGAGGTAAAGATAGGGTATTTAAATAACCCAAAGTGGATTAAATTAGGTGTGTAACTCATTGAGGATGAGTGTGAAGTCTTTACAACCCTATTATGGGAATTTGTATATATATTTGCATGGGTAAATTCTGACATGTTTAGTTTGGACCCCACCTTGGTTGTTCACTACCTTGTGGTACATCTTGATGCCAAACCAGTGAAGATAAAGTTTTTCAAAATTCATCCTCATATTGTTATATTATTAAAGAAAGAGTTAGATAATTATAATATACTAAAAGGAATAAAAATCTACACTTATTTTCAAGACATAATAAAATATTTCCCTAAGGATGACTTTCCATTACCAAACATTGACATGATTATTGACTCCATAGTGGGTTATGAGATGTTTTATTTGATGGATATATTTTTAGGTGATAAAATAGATCATAATAACACCATAATACTAGCACAAGACAATTTTCACCATTCCATTGGGAACATTCTATTATAAGGTTATCCCATTTAGCCTTAAAAATGCAAGGGCCACCTATCAAAGAGCCATGATAGTCATATTTCATGATATGATGCATGACATTATCGAAGACTATGTTGATGATATACTAGTCAAATCAAAAACTAAGGTTGATCATCCAATAATATTGAGCAAGATATTATAGTGACTACAGGAATACAAAGTTATACTCAAACCCAATAAATGTGTTTTTGGCATCACATAAAGAAATTTGCTTAGCTTTATTATGTCTTGTAGGGGTATCAAATTTGATCCAACCATAAGAGAGATGCCACCACTGATTAATCTAAATTAGCTCCATATTTTGTAGGGAAATATCCAATCCATTAGATTCTTCATTTATCAATTAGCTGATAAGTACCACCCATTTACACACCTATTGAAGAAGGGTGTAACATTTCTTTAGGATGGTGCTTTCCAAAATAATTTTCAATAGCTAAAGGACTATCTTGCATATCCACCAATTATATTACCTCCTATACTAGGGAAACCCTTCCTTTTATATCTATCAACAATAAAGCAAGCCCTAGGGGAACTTCTAGCTCAACATGATGATAATGGAAAAGAGCATGTAGTGTACTATCTAAGTCATACACTGGTCACATATGAACACAATTATACACCCATAAAAAAATCCCATCTACCCATGGTCTTCACAACTCAAAAATTATGACTTTACCTGTTGAAAAATAAAACCATGGTCATTTTAAAATTATATCTACTCAAGTATCTACTATCTAAAATATCATGACAAGGTTGTATGGCCAAATGGATCATGCTTCTCAGTGAGTTTGAGATAGAGTATGTGAACCATACTCAAGGGGCAAGTTCTTATAGATCAAGTATGTGAGTGAGTATGAGATAGAGTATGTGAACCATACTCAAGCGGCAAGTTCACATACTCAAGGGGCAAGTTCTTATAGATCAACTTGATAATACACCCCTTGTAGACACATAGCCATGAACATCCCCATTTCTTGATAAATCCATAATGCCCATCATTAAACCACCTCTTGAGGAGTAACACTAGAAGCTTTATTTTGATGGATCATTCATAGCACATGGATTAGAGGTAGGCCTTTTGTTTATCAATCGATAGGGGGATCTAATCTCTAAATCATTTAGAATCATTTTTTTTCTACCAACAACATGGCTAAATATGAATCACTCATCATATGGATTTAATAAGTAGTACAATGGACCATACATCATATAAAGGTCTATGGTGATTCACAATTAATCATCAAATAGGTTACAGACCACTTTCAGACCAAAGATGACAAGTTGGTTCCATATAAGGCCATGGTCAACACTCTCAAGAAATAGATTGCTAATATCCAATTTGAACATATATCGAGGGTAAATAAAAAAATAATATATATAATGGCTACCATTGGGTAACTCATTTAACAAATAAATATGGCAAAAGACTACCAATTTCTTATTGAAAAATTAATAGAACTAGCTCCTGAACCTTCAACTATTGTAATGATTTATGATATTGTTGGTCCCAATTCTTCTTGTTATTCTAACCTATATGCCATTTACATGACTAGGTTTTACCACCAGACTTATCCCATAAATAGTCTAAATCCTTCATACACAATGCCCAACATTATACATTACTCAGACCAACCCTAAACATCACAGTTTTGATGGAACTCTGCTTCATTATTTAACTTATATAGAATCTATACTAACATTATGAGAAGTTCATGAAGGGGTATGTGGAGCCCACACCATCAGGGTAGTCTTATCCAAAAATTTCCTATGTATTGGTTATTATTGATTAATAAATGATGCAAATGTAGCTACATATGTGAAAAGATATGATAAATGTCAATGGCATGCCAATATGATTCATGTTATTTTAGTGAATCTTATATTATATTTTGAGAAAAGAAGAAAAACTAGATATGGATATGGTTGAAAAACTTTTTTGATTGTGCATACATTAAATTAGATGATTATGAAGAGCTCCTCTTTGGCTTGGGAGGATGACCTGCAAATAAGATAGCACTAAAGCAAATGGTTGGTTAGATAGATAGTTGGGTGGATTGCCTAGCACTAGCTAGATATCAAAAGCAAGAGATTCCTTCAAGGTTGCCAATCCACATGTTTTAAACAATTAAGTTTAGACAATATAAGATAAATTACTTGTATCAATAATTAAAACATACTAAAATTGTATACAATAAATTCTTGCTAAATAAAATAGACTAAAATGACTAATATAGCAATAAGTGGGTTAATACTAATGTTAAATGGGTCAGGTATCCTTCAAAAAATAAGTTGGGGGTTTGTGAATAGGAAAAATAAAGGAAAGTTAGATTTGGTTGAGGGTAAGTAGGTGAAAATAGCATCTATTATTTTCTACCATAGTGACCATCAGTAATTGAGGTGATCATCGATGGTTTAGGTGACCATCAGCAGTTGAGATAACCATTTGTAGTTAGATAGATCATCAATGGTCAGGATGACCATCAATGATGTGTTGGATCTAGGTTGATAAATCTTAGATTGATGGGATCATAAAAGGTAGTTTTAGGAGATCGGTTTATACTAAGTTGATTATGAAATGGAAACAAAGTAATTGATAGACTATAAAATTATAGTTCGCTTGTCAAAGGTTGGTCAGATGAATGGTTGAGGTGGTTGACTCATTGGTGGAGTTTGATGTTATTCTAGTAGAGTAATAGTACTTGGTTATTGGTCAAGGAGTGATGGCAAGTTAGCTCTCTAACATGATGGATAAATTACTAGATTTTTGGAAAAAATTACCTGTAAGGAAGGCTCTGGATGCAAAATCTCTTGAAGTCATGAATGGATCTCACCTTTTGCTCCTCTCTTATTATAGGCAAGGAAGGAGAGGTACAAGTGAAGTTTCAACTAAGCTTTCTAAATATAACTCATGCATACAAAGGATTGTACATAGATTTAGATGAGCTAATTATTAAAAATCAAGGTAGAGTTAAGGGTAAGTTAATTTGGTGTAGATGGTAGAACATGACCGTCAATGATTAAGATGACTATTAGTAGTTAGGGGTCAAAGGTGGTTTTTAGATATAAGTTAAATTGAATTAGTTTAGGTGGGTTAGGTTTAGTTAGGGGTCAAAAAGGTCAAGGTTGGGCCCAAGGGGGTCCTAAGATGGTTTAGGGGAGTTAAGACATTTGGAACCATTGTGTGCATATTTCTAATGTCTGCATTTTGCCCCTTTTTGTTATGTAGTTTTGAATCAACAAGTTACTAAAAAAAAATGGATTGTGGGTCAAAGTTCAAGTTAACCTAGGTATGGGAGGAGGTGTTCTTCCTCAAACTAGGAGTCAATGAGGTAAAATAGAATCAAGTGCGGGTTTGATAAATGGGTAAGTTGATGATGAAAAGGGTGAATGATATGTTGGGAATTGAAGCACAAAGTAGTACACAAAGTGAAACAACAAGTTTGATAATTGAGATCATGTATAAACTAGGTTACCATAGTTGGTAAGAAATAAAGGTTAGTACCAGAAGGATAAGTGAAAAGTGGAACATGTAACCACATTTAGGCATGGCAACTAAGTATACTTATAAATACATGTCTCTTAGGTGATGTCAGTGTTTTCATAGGTATACAAGGTAGAAGGTACTCTTGAGGAAAACACAAATTGGTCAAGTGAAGTCATGGGTATTCAAGGTAAGAAGTGCTCCTGAGAAGACATAAGTGGGTCAAGTATGTGTGAGGTAGCATAAGTTCAAAAGGTGGTCAACATGGTAATTATTATCATTGTGGTCAAAAGGACTAGGTAAATGGCATCGCAAAACATGCACTAGTTGGGCCAAAATAAACCAAGGGTGAGGTGAAAAGGTGGGTAGAGAAGGTAGTCTCCATGGGTGATTACTTAGTTTTGTTGTAGAAAGTTTAGGTGAATAGGCAAAGGTAAAAAGTTAAACCCCTGATCATCGATGGTTAAGGTTGAATAAGTGACTGTCAGTGGTCACCTTGACTATCAATGGTTAGGGGGAAAACCTTAAAAGTTCAATAGTCAAAATCAAAAAAGTGATTCATTTGGACTCATTTAAACTTCTGACTATTATTAGCGAGATTTGGTACATTTGTAGTATTTTATGATTATGATGATGAATGCTTGTGATTGGTTGATTACTAAGTTAGACATGCAAACCAAGTGGAATAACAAAGATGTAGGGAGGGAATAAATGTGGATGAGGATAGGTAGCAGATCCCTAGATTCCTCCTTGATGATGGTTGAGCAATGAGGTAGGGGTGACATTAAATTGGTAGTTTAGTTTGTGGTTTTGTATTGCATTATGGTTTACTATATGCATGGTAAGGTTTGATTGTGTGTAGTTTTTGTTTTGGTTGACCTAGGGTGTTAGGGTATTGAGTATTTTTGGTGAAATTTATGGGCAAGTTCCAAAACTAGTTAGGGTGGGGTAGCTAGGGTAAGGTAATGGTCAAGTGTAGGTTAGTTTGTAGTTGTTGGTTGGTGTTTGGGTGAGAGTTTAGGGGGGAGGGTTTGGTTATTCCATTAAAGATCACACATACTGACCATTAGTATTCATACTCAACCATCGATGGTTGATGACTGTGAGTGATTGGTTACCTGACCATTGGTGATCACTATGACCATCAATGATTGACTAGGGTAGTGGTGGGTATCGAAAAGGTTGAATATTTTGATATTTTGAACATTTTGGTTAGTTAAAGATTTAGGTTAATGTTTTAAGGGTAGGGGTTGATGGTTTATAGATACTAGTTAAGATTGGGGCTAGGTGCACTAGGCAAAGAGGGTGAATGTGTAGGTTTTGGGATAGGATAGGTTAGATGATTGTGAGTTGAGTAGAGGGTGAGTTAGGCATGATAGTTAGAGTGCATATGCAAAAATAGTATATAACACTAAGTTTGTTTACTAATAAACCATGTAAGCATGAGAGTAAATCCATATGTGGGATTAGGTACTTCACATCTTTGTAGATATCCACTAGGGGATGACCCCAATAAATTGGGCACATATGGAGGAGGTCAGATTTGGAGTGATGCAATATTACTAGCATGTGCTTTGAGATGTGGTAATGATCATGGACCTCATCGAGAGATAGGATCTAACCATAAAGACCTTCCTACTACCCACTAATGAGATGACTATCTTACTAGAGGATTTGCATAAGATCACATGGCTACCCCTTTAAGGTGATCTGATATATCACATTGAGTGGGAGGAGCAAGAGGAGTTATTAGAGATTATATATAAAGATGACCATGATCATGTAAGGTGGCATGCTAGGGGTTTCAGTTACTCTACACTCTATCAGAGGGTGAAGGGAAAGAGGAGACTGATGACTATGATGATGGTTTTATCACGATTTTCCCTTCCAAATTTGAGTAGTGATAGGTTTCCCTATCTTCTATTAGAGGTGTTAGTTGAGATGTTGCTAGGATGCAAAGTGATTGGATGGGTACCTATGATACTTATTTAGATATATAATGAGTTTTGGGGATTCAAATCTCACAAGAGGTATAATATTAGTGTCAAGTTTGTCCTACACTATTAGGTGTACTAGCACATTTGAGTGTTGAGGCTAACAGGGTTGTCATGGGCAAGGAATGCTTAGAAATATTTCCTAGTTGGTTTCATGTAATGGAGAGATGACTTTGCCACTTCAAGTGCAAGAAGAGGGGCTCATGATGTAGACTAATTTAGAGGTACACTAAACACCTTGGTCATTGGTGATTATACCTGGAGGCCACATGCTAGGTTTTTAGATTGGGCCTTTTACAAGAGGTAGACCTTATCCCTATAAAGTTATAGGTGGATCTTCAATAGGTGAGATGGGGAGGTAGAACTCATCCCATTTGATAGGGTATGGAGATAATTTGACTTAGTACATGGTATCCTAAGCCCATTTCTTAGATATAGGTGGTAGGATCCAAAGATATTATTACTTAAGCCACATCTAGTATAGACCTTATTGGATCATGAGGAGTTACCTATGAGGCTAGTGATTAGTGATGCAAGTTTTGTAGATAGTTACCTTGCATGGTACCAAGCTCTATATATGATAATAGATTTTGGTGGAGATGATAGTGGTAGGAGGTAGATGGATATGGACCTAGCTAGGAGAGGAGGCCAAAGGGAATAGGTATAGGGGCTACCCTAGATGCATATGTAGGAGTGGTGATAGCTACTACATAGTCATAGGTTACTACTTTATAGGGTTAGCTAGTAGCTTTATAGGGTCAGGTGGATACACTTATAGGTGAGTGAGACTAGGCTAGAGCTTTACTAGCCTTAGTTATCTAGGAGAGAGATTCCTTGAGATAGATGGGAAGAGGAATTATAGCACCTATGGGACCACCAAACACTATCTTCATGGCAAGATACCTAGCCATATTAGAGGAGTTATGATACTATGAGGCTATAGTCATGAGGTATTGTTCTAATGATACCTAATAGGGTGAGTATAGATCTAGTTTAGTAGGCAGTGCTAGCATGGCAACACTAGGTCAATGGGTTCATTCTGTAGGTGGATTAGTAGGTATTTTAGTGGGATAGGCACTATAACCTAGTGTGTTCCAGGAGACAGTGGTACCCTAGGGACATAGTTATTACATGGTTTATGACACTATATATTATTGTATATCATTTTGATACTAGTTTTTAAGCTGATGTGATGAGATGTACATTTTGAGAGAAAGATATGTATATTAGTGTATACATTATGATGTTGGACTCATGATTTATATATATGATCCTGCTTTATTGTTCATGATTTATGGTTTGCTTTGACGTGATGTTTATGATGATCAACAATGATGTTATATTGATTATGCTTATGTTATGGATATTAGATATTGATGTAGACTCACATAATTAAGCATGAGATGGATTTTATTTATGTTGAAGATGATGCTTATGCTTAAATTTAATAAGTATATGTTTCCTTATTTGGATTTAGACATGTGGTGAAAATGGTCGATTATTTTATAGCTCATATATGTTATGAAGTTATTATGATTGTGATGGTTATGATTATGGTTATGAGTTTGCTTATGATACATGATAATATGATGTGATGATTATGGTTGTTGTTACTTTACTTGAGGTAAAGCACATGAAGTAAGTTAATTAATAACACTAGATGTGAGAAAAAGAATATAATCATGAGACAAATGTTGTAGTGAATATATAATCTAGTCATGACAATATTAGAAGAGGGCATTATGTTTCTTCTTTAATTAGGACTAAAACAAAACCAAATTTGGATTATCCTAAGGAACATAAGCCCTTCGAATGCTTTGCATTATCATTCATTGGTTGGTTAAAAAGGTGTCTTGATCACATAATGTCAAGTGATCTCAAAATCCCTTGTTTATAGCATATAAAGGGGATATGGATGACAATGGAACCTTCTTTTGAGGCTAGATAGTCTCTTTTAGAGGCTAATAAAGAGTCAATATAAGAAAATATATGCCATACAAAGTATAGATTGATCGATGTGAGAATTCTACTTATGAAAATAGATTACGGATTTAAAAATTATTTTTCTTATGAGAGTCAATTGTAGCTTTCAAAATTATTTTGATTTTTCTATTTCTTGATAATGCATATTTTTTTTTTTTTACTTGGGGATTGGAGAAGCTGATCAATGCAAGAAACTTCCAAGAAACTACTTATTTTGACAAGTGCTTTACTCAACCATACTTCAAGGGAGTGGTCTAAGTTTATATGATTTTTTTAATGCATTTGATATTTGTACTTCAAGGGAGTATTCCACCTTACTTTAACGAATTTTGAATATGTTTTCAATATTTATCCTTCAAGGGATTAGTCTGTAAATGCTAGGAAACACCCATGATTGTTTTTAGTTATGACTTTGGTTGCTTCACCTTTATGGAGGCAAAAATAGAAGCACAAGAAGGTTGATGAGGTGTAAAGATGTTTTAGCTAATAATGATCATGGGAATCCATCTTATAAAGGGGGTAGAAAGTACCATGAGAATCATGCCATGAGTAGAGACATGGTACCCATTGTTCAAGATTAGGGCTTGATTATGATGGATAATCACATGATTCAATTTTAATTGGTTACCCATAAAACAGGGAGATGAATGTGGTTTGAAATCAAGGGATGAGCTTAAGTTAGACAAGAGGTGCATTTGATCCTCTTTAACAAAAAAAATGATGCAGATGTGAAGCATTGAGGGGCTTAGGTTTTGGGTTTCCCTCAAGAGAAGATAATTGGTAAGCACCTAATCCATACTTATGGGTTATGATATAAGGTCCAAGCCAATTAAAATAAAACTTTCCCCACTTTATTTTCTCCATATTGGTGACATGTTGATTTTCGTTTAGGACAAGGTCTCCAATGTTGAATTTTTACACTCTACGATATTTGTTATAGGGATGTTTGATGTGCTCTTAATAGACATGAAGATGGGTAAGGGTAGCTAAGTGAGGCTCATCAAGTACCTTAATTTGGGCTAAATGGTGCTGATGATAAACATCTTCAGAAATGAGATATTGCAAAGATATGTGAAGAGATGGGATTTAGACTTTTAGAGGTAAGACAACCTCTAGTTCAAACATGATAAAATAAGGTAACACTAATAAGGTTTTGAATACTAGTACGATATACTCATAAGTTTAAGGGGATTTTTAAATGCCAATCTTAACCAGATGTATTAACCATTTTAGTGTGCATGTCATTAAGAGTTTTGTTAGAGGCTTCTACTTGTCCATTCACTTGAGGGTGATAGGGTGATGAAAAACATAACTTGATACCAAATGCATCACAAAGACCCTAGACATGATTATTTTTAAAATATTTACCATTATTGGTGATGATTTTTTGAGGAACAACAAAATAATAAATGATGTGATGGTTGATAAAGTTGACAATCTTTTTTGCTTTGGTTGAGACTTGAGGAATAGCCTCTACCCATTTGGTAAAATACTCAATCATGGTGATGATAGAATGGTGCCACTATGAATAATGGGGGTTAATTTAACCAATAAGATCCAGACCCCATTGTAATAAGGGCTAAAAATTAGTGGAAATGTGAATATTATGGCTAGTGAATGATTTAAATTGGCATATTATTGACAATTAACACATTTTTCACATAATCAAAATAGTCATGGTTAAGGGTAGGCCAGTAATATATAAGGTGAATGATGCACTTGCCTATAGTGTGGCTACTAAAGTTTCCCCCATAGATTTCATCATTCCTTTCCTTGATAGCATGAGAGGGTTCATGATTGTGTAGGCAATGGAAGAGGAGACCATCAAAACTGCATTTATAAAGAATTCCCTCATAATGGTGTAATGTGAGGTACTCTAAATAAACACTCTTCACGTATTCCTAGAAAGAATAGAAGGAATGATGGAAAGTTTAAGAAAGTTAAAGGTCTATTGATACCTAATATTAGGTTGGGTCTCCTCCACATTAAAGATGGTGGGAGAATCTAGTTTGACATAAAAAGGATGGGTAATTCTATGGATAATGATAGATAACCTAGATTTAGAGGGTGTAGATGGGATGACTAGATACGGTAGTGTTTAAATGATGTTAAGAGTTCATCAATTATTTTTTTGTACTATTGTAAAACATCATTCTTAAATTGGTAAAATCCATTGATTTGACTGACCACAAGTAAGGAGTCACCAAATATGTTGACTATTTTGAATCCTAAGGCTAAAGTGATCTGAAGGCCTATCACTAGGACTTTGTACTTAGCTACATTATTGGTAAATTCAAAGTCTAGATTCAAAGACAAAGGAGGAGGTTCACCTTTAAAGGGAATAAGGATGATGCAAACTCCCCCACCACATTAACACTTAGATCTATCAAAAAATATGGTGACTTGATAGGTGAAGTCTACGTGAGAGAGGGTCACGATGGACTGATCAGGAAACTCAAAAGGAGGAGGAGGATGATTATCTGTTAATGGTGCTTCAACCAATTGGTCGATAATGACTTACTCTTTAATTGATTTTTATTGAATAAACTCAAGGTCAAACTCAGTTAAAATCATGATCCACTTGGCCATACATTGGTTTTGGTATGGCTTGGAGTGCATATACTTGAATGGGTTGGTATTGGTTATGACATAGGTTTTATGATTATTAAGGTAGTGGAAAAGTTTGGTGGCCACAAAGACTAAAGTTAAGAAAAATTTCTTGGTATGTGTATATCAAGTCTCATACTCTACAAGTGTGTGGTTGATGTTGTAGATGGCTTGATCTTTATGTTTTCTATCCTGATGAGCAAGCATTACCCCTAGGGAGTGGTTAGTGGTGAAGATATAAAGGTATAAATATTGGTCATCCTTGGGAGGGGTGAGGATAGGCTGAGACAAAAGGTACTTTTTGAGTGAATCAAAGGCCTTTTGACAGTCATTGATCCATTTGAAAGAGAGATAATAAAGCCAAGGAGCTTTCTTGATAAGACCCCAAAAATGCATTTATTGAGGTTAAGGTGGACATGGTAATGGATGAATCACTCAAATATAATCTTGAGAATGGATAAACAATCCTTCTAATATTTGGATTTCCTAAGAAGGTCATCCACATAGTCCTCAATATTTTTATGGATAAGGTCATGGAAGTTATAAGTCATGGCATGTTGGTAGGTTGTACCATCATCCTTTATTCTAAAAGGCATGAACCTATAGTAGAAGGTTCCCCATGGGTTGGTAAAGGTAGTTTTATGCAGATCTTAAATGGTAATTAAGATCTAATTGTAACCTAAGAATCCATCCATGAGATATAACATCTCATGGTTGTCTTTAAGATCAACTAGCTAATTGATGCTTAGTAAAGGAAAGTCATATTTTGGATAGGCAAGGTTGAGGTCATGAAAGTCCACATAAATTCATAATTTTATTGTGCCTTTGGTGATAGGCATGATGTTTGAGACCCATTGGGGATAGTCAATGGGTTGAATGAAATTGACAAATAGGAGATGTTGACGCTTTTCTTTGATGAGAAGGGCTTTATGATGGTGTACTCATCAAAGTTTTTACTTGATAGGCTTGGCATCATGGTTGGTGACTATGTTATAGATGGTAATTCAAGGGTCAATCCATGACATGTTATTATAAGACCAAGCAAATTTTATGTTGTGGTCTTGGAGGGAAGAGGAGAAGTCCCAAAGCTCTTTGAAATTCAGTGATTGATCCAATTTGACAATATGGGGGTTATCTAGAGTTCTTAATTTGATATCAATGGTGGATTCATTAAACATGGTTGATGTCTTAGGATGAAGAGATTTATGGATGGAAGAATCTAGTGCACCAAGATATGTGGTAATGGATTCATCATCCTAACACTAAACTGTGTTAATGGTAGGATAATTGTCTCCTATCATCTTAGGATGGGTCATAGGGATGGTTATGGTTGCCCCTTCCTTTTGATAAGTTATGGGTTTAAGGTTGATCATGTTGATGAAAAAAATAAAAAAAGGTTAGGTGGGATGATGTCATCATCCTCACACTCAGGTGGAGAAAAGGTTGGTGAAGAAGGGATGTCTTCCTCAATAATGGTGGTCATAGGTGGTTTGGTTTTCCTCTTTTTAGGTAAAATGAAATCAAGGCTATGTTTCTCATGAGGATTTTTGATCTCAATTGAAATCATCTCATGTGGGTCATCTCATATCATCTAATACCAAATCGTTCCCAAGCACACTTATGGAGGTGTGTCTTGGCAAAACTCAGCTTGTCTAGATAGGAGAAGCTAGAGGTGAATGGTCGAGGTGAAGGAAAGGTGTTGAAAGCACCAAGGGGTTTGTCAAGTCCTCCATAAATGAAATGGGTTTGATATTTTAAAGGTCCAAAGGGAAAAATAGCTCTGATATTGGGGTAAATCTAGGTTAGTGATCAAGTTTCCCATACTCTTGTGGAGTAGGAAAAGCATCAAGCATGAGGAGGTGATATTCCAATAGTAAAATATGTTAGAATGTGGATTCCAAGTGGTCTATGGTGGGGATTTATTCTAATGGGATGGATGATCTAGTAGATACCTCATCCATAAAAGAGGATATGAGTTCATACTTCATGGTTGAGGGTTTCTCTTTGGTTGATGAGTTTGTGCTATATGGAGGGAAGAGAACATCATTGGGCTAATAAGTCATGTTACATGACTAAAATGGACTTAGGTCATCTTGTATAGTGAAAACCTAGCCTTCATGCTCAAATTTAATGCAATGATGAAGGGTGAAAGGTACACAACCTATGGAACAAATCCAATGTCATCTTAGCAAGACATTATACTAAAATTTACCTTCCACTACATAGAAGAGCTTTGGGAGTGCATGAGGTCCTAAACAAATATGAAGGACAACAATTCCCAAAGTAGTGGCCATGGTATCATTGAAATATTGGAGGATGTCTAAGGTTTTAAACATGATAGTGTTTAGTAGTTTGAGTTGATCATAGGCATGGGAGGAGATGATGTTAATACTAGTTCCTCCATCAATCATAACCCATTTGATGTGAGTTTGATTAATGTAGGCAGTGATGAAAAGAGGGGGATTTGGGTCATCTAGATGGATAAAAGGTATTTATGAATCTTTGAAGGTGACAAGGTTAGAAATTTGGAGAGCACCAACAAAGGCTACCATAGGTTGAGGATCTTTAGGTCAGACCTCTATTTATTTCAATATCTCTATCATGGCTTGGTGATGATGAGATGAGGTAGAAATCAACTCATATAAGCTCATCTTTGCTAGGGTATGGTGAAGTTATTTGAAAACCACTCTTCTAATGGACTCAAAGGAGTTAGATTGATAAACACCTAAAATATATACCTTAGGTTTGGATAAAGGTGGAGATGTTTGGGTTTGATTAGTGTTTCTATTCAAATTTGCTTTCTACATTCAAAAGATGAATAAAGAAACTAAAGAAATGGACAAGGCTAGAAGTACCTGGATAAAGATTGCGCACCGTAATCTAGACATTTGTGAGCACCCCTCTTTGGCTGTGGAGGAATGACACCTGGAAAGAAGAAAACTTGGACAAAAGGGCGTTAGATGGATAGATGGTGGGTTGCCAAGCGAAAGCTTGTTCCCAGAAGTATGAGAAATTCCTTAAGGGAGGTCAACCCACTATTTTGATAAAAGATAAATGACTGACAAATGACAGAATGCTAAAATAGACTGAAATGATAGCAAACTAAAAGAGAAAAGAAAGCAAAGGCTTACCTGGAAGAAGCTGTCGGCCTAGTTGCAATCACCGGCGTCGGTGGTTCTACCGGCGTCGGTGGTCAAGGTCTGCCGACGTTGATTAGTCTGCCGACGTCGGTTGGGGTAATGACCGGCGTCGGTCGGGGCAGTAGTCTATAGTCGGGTCTGGACAGAGTCTGGTCTGGACTTGGTCTGTGGACGGGTCTGTGGATGTACAAAATGGTTTGGGAGAGTCTGGTTTTAGTTGAAGGTCTATGCAGAGGTCTAGGATAATGGACAAAATGTCGAAAAGGGACAGAGAGATAAAGGAGGCCAATCAGGGAAATAGGAATCCGAGTCTGCCTGGTTTGGTTAATAGTCTGGGTTAGGGAAAAGAAGTGCTGAACCTAGTTTAAAAGCAAATGACTAGAAAGCATAATGAAAACACAAACAGAGTACTTACTTGTGCCCTGCTGAAGAAAATGGAGTAGGTTGGTGTCCAGTTGCTGGTGATGCCGGATGTGAAGACCTGTTGCTGATGGAGAATCCCTGTTGTTCACTTGCAGAAGCTTGCTGTGTACCTGAGGGAGAGAGTCAGATTGATTGGCAGAGAGGTCAAGTGGAAGGACAGATACAAGGCTCTAATGCAAAGATTCAAGAGTCGGGATGCCAGAGAGAGATGCAGAGAGCGAAGAGGAGGAGATAACGATGAAGAAGCTGTTATGAAAGGTGCCGATGCCAGCAATATCGCCAACGTCAGTCGACGGTTGACCGATGTCGGTGGCTAAAAGGCCGAAAAAAGGCTAAAAATAGCCTTTCGTCCGTTTCCCAACCGCCGGGTCAAACGAGTGCGAGGATGAAACGGTCGACGGGGGTTAAATGAGCGAGAGGAGAGGTTGGAATGGGAGACTTAGGGATTAAATGGCCATGTGGAGAATAGGAGGAATCCAAAGAGGGTATCCTAGGGTGGCGAGGTGGCAAGGAGAGAGAAAAGAGACTTATTTAATTAAAAATAGTTGATTATTTCCAATTAATAAGACTTAGGCTAGGAATGGGTTAGGCGAAATGGCAAGGAACAAAGGGGAGAGAGGATGACCAAGGGTTAGACACTTTTTAGGTGTCTACAATTAGATTAGGAGACAAATGATGGGTATGTCCATGGGATGGACATTTTGGCCTTCCCCTTATTCTTTTGTTGAGAATGTGATGGGGTGACCACATGCATAGTATGGGTAGAGGGAAGAGTTGGGGTAGGAGATTGGTTTGGTTCCTCTTCACTCTAAGGTGAGAGTGGGGGAGTAGGTAGGCATTGGGTAGTGGTTTTTGATTGTTGGATTGGTAGTAGGCTTATGGGTGGTTCATTTATTAATAGATCCTCCTCATCATAGATCTGATAGATTAATCAATGTCCTATAATATGAGCACACCTGGAAGTCATTATACTAGATTGGTTTTAGACAAAGAGGGTTAAATGGCTTGATAGGGGGTAAGGTCAAATAAGAAGCTTGTAGTATCTGCTAAAAAATGGTTAAGGCTCAACTAAAGGTGGAGAGGATTTAGAGGTTTTGGTCTTAGTTGGTGAGATATAAGTATTTTTAGAACATGATTGATGGTAGAGGTCTTGGGTAGGGTAGTGTTTTTAGTTGATGCTTCTAGTTTTGGTAAGGTGTAAGTTGATAAATTAGAGGTAAGAGGTTGTAGGGTAGATAGTTTAGTTATTGGTGGTAAGGTGAAGATAGGTTTTCAAAAAGCAAGTATGTCAGTGTAACCAATAGTGGTGTTTGGGTTTTGGTTGAGATAGTTGGCTTCCAAATCAAATTAGATGGATGAGGCCCCAAAATAGAGGGTAAGGTTAAAGGAGGTAGAAGTTTGGCCCTCTATCCTTTTGCTAGCTTTACTTCCTTGGTTGATTTGGTTTGGTATTTGGTTATTGTCTTTGGTAAGGTTAGCTCTAGTTTCAAGGAGGGGTGATTAAGGCTCTGTATAGGGAGTACACCAAGGTTTTTGGTTGATTTGGTTAGAGAGGATGATTTGGTTATTTAGGCTTTGGTTTCTTTAAATGGTTGGGAAAGTATTGGGTTGGTAGAGGTTTTTATTGGGTTGGTTGATAAGATAGGGGTTTGGATAATAGAAGTGGTGGGTTGGTATGTCAAAGTGGTGGTTGGAGATTCCTATTTCATGATTTAAGGGAGCCCTAATTACTTCCAAAAGGTGGATTGATAAAGGTTTGGGTTGGAGACAAATGCAAATCTCTAGACTAATCTAAAGAATGGTTTATAGACTGGTTTCATTCCCTAGGTAATGGACTTGAAAGATAAGTCTATAGGTTGAGACAGAGGAATGGTAACCTCATCCTTTTCCTCAATCAAAAGATGCAAGGTTTAGATCATTGACTCCTCTAGGGGAGGTACAAACATGGTGGCTTCCTCTTTGGGAGTGATATCTAAAGGGGCAGTGAGTTATTTGATAGTTGAGGGATAAGGTAAAATGGTGATGGTTGCTTGTTCTAGTATGTCTATTAAATGAGGGGTTGATGATTCCACTACCTCAAAAAGTGGAGGAGGGGAAAAGGTTACTTCCTTGATTTGGGTCTCCAAAAGAGGAGAAGGTAATTCTGATACCTCAATAAGTGGAGGAGAGGAAAAGGTTACTTCCTTGGTTTGGGTCTCTAAAAGAGGAGAAGGTAACTCCATTACCTAAATAAGTAGAAAGGGAGAAGAATAGGTGGATTGGGTAGTAGGTTCTCACACAATGAACATGTTAAGAACCAAATTGATGGCATGGGCATCATGAGAACACTCAGATTTGTTTCTCTTATTTTTTTTAGGTGCATGATTGGGAAAAAGATTGTTTGAAAATTTCAAGGGCTTGGTTTGGAGGTGTGTTGGGGTTATCCAACACAGGCTCCCCCTTGTCAATGAGGGTTTAGACAATGATTTTGAAGGTATTACACCTATTAATGTCATGCCCAATTACTTAATGGAAAACACATAGGTCATTCTTGTTGTACCAGCTAGGTATAGGATGGGAACAATCAAAATATTGAGGAGGTTTGATAGGAGTAAGTTTTATGATATTAGCTTTCAACAACTTTTCTAAGATTAAATCGTAAGATTACCCAAGTGAAGTAAATTGCTTCTGATTGTTTTGGTTTTGTTTTCTAGTGTTTTGTTTTAATAAGGAGTTTAGTTGATTGATAGATGGTGGAGGAATGGTCTTAAGGACAACCGCATTTATAATTACCTTACTTCTGGTCTCAGTGTTGGTTTGGTTGCTTGGTTTAAAGGAAGAGGCCTCATTAATTTTATAGGTGGAGATTTTGTTTTTAAACTTTAATTTTCCTTTATCAATGGCTCTATTTTTTAGATTATATGCCATGGTAAAAGCTTTGTCAAAGGTTTTGAAGCTCTGGACATGTAATGTAGAAGAGATGTACTTGGCACATGCCCAAGCAAAAAGTTCTATTAGTTTAGGTTAGGGAAAAGACAAGGAAAGTTGATTGATTAGGCTCTTCCAATGGGCTAAAAAATCATCAATATATTCATCATCAAATTACTAGATAGAGTAAAGGTCAATGATGGAAACCTTCTTGTAGATGTTTATTGAAAAGTGATACAATAAGGTTTGGGCTTCCCACCCATGCCTATTTAATGATAAATCATGACCATTTGATACCTTTTGACTCTAATAAGTTAATTTTGAACACATTATAATCTCTACCTACCATCTAACTCACCTTGGGATGGGGTTAATTGCAAAATATATAAATACAAGCCTAGAGCTCTTCATTTGGAGAGTTTGGACATAGTTGTGTTATTATGTAAGAATTTGGGCATGAAGCAAGAGCATAGAGCTATAATTCCAAAATTCATCCAAGCCATTTAATCATAAATCCATATCAAAACCAAGACAATCATGAACATGGTGCCAAGAGGGGATGGAGATAGCTAAACTCCATTGATGAAGACCTTTTGAGCACAAATCTGAGTAAGCCAATGAAGAAGCTATTTTGGAGCATTCAAGGATTTGGTTACAAAATTTGTATTTATGTTTAAGTTGTCATTTATTTCCATTTTTTAGTTAATTTTTCAATTGGTTTGTTCACCATGCTCCCCCCCATGATCGAGGCCTAGATATGTCAGTTTGTTTAGTGAGTTTATTTCATTGTTTTTGGAACTAACTCTATACTAACCTCCTCTCTTGATTCAAATTCCTCAATCACAATTCCTATTTAAATTCAAAATCTATAGTTGAATTTCCTCTTCACATGAAGTTACTCCATATTAATCCATGGGTTATGCATAAATGTCTCCTATTACATACATAATTAGTTATCTAACTAAACATTTTCCTTTATGCACAGCTTATTTCCTTTTACTTCATTGCTACCTCTTTTATCCATTATCCAAGATTTCTTCTAGCCCTTGTCTTCATTTTCTCTTTGATCATTTCCCCTCTTGATTTTCAAACTAATTAAAATAATCTCAATAACTATCTTACAAATATTTCAATTCACATTATTCTTGACAAGTCACTTGTTTCTTATTACCTATCTCTCATGCCATGGTTTTCTTTGTACTTAGATGGTCACATCTATCTACTCGTATATTCTCCATGGGCATGCATAGTCTCTTTCCCATTTGTGGCATGTACATTATTATCTAAATCAACCATTTATGTTGCATTGCTATGACTCTTTTACACATACATTGGGGGAATATCATTTGTCTTCCTCTTTTCCACACTATTATTTAACACCTTATTGTGGATTGTTTGAATCCCTTCCACTTAGTCTATTTTTCAAAGCCATACTTCAACTACCTTTAAAATCCTTTAAAGTTAAAATATTTACAAGAAATCAAAAAAATTCAAAAAATCAAAATCATTTTCAAATGTTTTGAGTTTACTTATTTTCACATGTTATTTAATTCATGATAAATAGATATCATATTATTTTTTTCTCATATACACACTACTATCCATGAGGTATTTGAGTGTGATACATGACATACTATTACATGTCTCTTTGATGTCGATCTTATCATTTTACCCAAAAACATTGCTAAATTAGAGGGATTTCTTTGTTCTTGGTGAACACTTAAACATGTTGTATCTTTTCAAAACCATGTTGAGCTATATATCATACAAGTGTCTTGTTATTTCACTCATACTTTACATTGTGATACATGGATATATTATTCATTAAAAAAGACATTGATACACATGCTTGATGTATATTAGTTTCATTTTCTCTTTATTTCTTTTCAAACTCTTACTTCACAACATGATAAGTTAGGACTTCTTAGTTATTGTGTGTGTCCCACGCCTTTGTGCATGAAACATATACATATTTTTTCTTATAATCCATCATCACACCATTTGAGTGTGGTCCTTGGATTTTTTTGTTTTTATAACATTCACATGTCCCTTGTATGTGGCCTTTGGGCCTTATGTGTGGAATCTTATGTAAATTGAGTAACATTATGTGATTTTACTTGTGTGTTCATTTATTGTTACTATGGTGTCGTAATTCATATCATGCATTACTTTTATTTTATACTTTTAATCTTGTGCCATGATACATGCCATGCACATATTTGTTATGTGATTCAATGTTAAATCTATCTAACACATGCTTCATATGCAATTAAATGCTATATTTAATACTATAATAAAGTAAATTTCAAATGTTCCCATGCGACTATGTGATTATATCATTGACATATTATACAATATTATTTTGAGATTAGTAACTTATAGGCTATATCTCTCATCTCAAAAGAGGTAGGTCGGGGTGAGGTGGGGCATCATAATGGGCTTGCATTGAGAGTTCAAGTCTTCATGAGAAACAAAATTAAAATTTATGATAGACTATAGTATGGTTTAATTTTATCTTATTATGGGGGTATATGACATGCTTGTGCACTCATTCATACAATTAAATCAACACATATTTGCATATACTTGATGCATATGGACGGGTGTAGGCACTCCAAATATATAACTTCCATGTTAAATTGCACAATGGAGTGACTTCCTCTATTTTAACATAGTTGGTCTAAAATCCTCTATTCATCTAATATGAATGTTTGAATTCACCTTAGGGTATCTCTATATAAGCTAATTCAACATATAGATATGTTTAATTATCATTCTCTAATCAAATTATTTGTTTAATTATCATTATCTGGTCAAATTCTCTATTCTGATTAATTCAATAAGTCCCTCTTCACTGATCAATTAATTCCATTGTTTCTTCCTCTCTAATTCATTCTTATAATTATAATTCTATTGTAAATAAAATTATAATTATCTTGAAATTAATGAATTTCTCTTTTTCTCTCCAAGTGGCAATCTTCATGCAAAGGAAAAGATCTTCATATCCTATAGAATATTATTTTGTAATATAATTAAATTGATAAGTGAAATAATGTGCAATATTATTTTCCACCCTTCATCTTGAAAATAAGATGAAGGGACCACATGGTTGATCTATGTGTTTTATTGGGATTGAATCTCCTCCCTTTTTCTTGGAAACAATATCAAGGGTTTAAATTAACACTCACAAATATATTTTGAGGATAATCCTCTACCCCTTATCTTGGAAATAAGATGAAGGGCTTACAGTCATTTTCATTTGATATTTTTTAAAGAGCATCCTCCACCCTTCATCTTGATTGAGATGAAGGTCTCACATTAGTGATTCATTTACACTCTTAAGGAATATTTTACAGTCATTCATCTTGATTTAAAGATGAAGGGTTCTCCTTGATATGAATTTGTTATAAATAAACCTCTTTACAATGCATTTAACATGCTCAAGCAATATAGTGAAGCCTTGGCATTTTATTGAACTAACTTGTTCATAAACCTTCTTCTTGTGATCAATTCAAAAGTGTCCATAGATTTTATGGATATGTCCTCACATAATAGGAATTGATAAAGACCATCTAAATCTACATCTGAGCCAATTCCAAACAAAGATGAGTTCTAATGAAGGTTTATATCATGTTTATTTAAATCTTTAACATTATTATGTCATTGTTTATTTTACTCACGAGGTTTTAGGTGTAGATTTTCATATTTTTGATCGCTTTGCTTGTATTTACAAATTAGTGAAAATATTTAGAATTTTGCATTCTAATCATACAATGGGCATGTGAAAAATAGTTTCAAGTTACATTTTTAAAGTAATTACAAGTTCAATTGGAATTCTATATCAATTCTATACATATAAATAGGGCATTATATTCATTCATGTTCTTTTTACTACCTTTCTAATTTCTAATTTCACTTTTTTAAATTTTAAAACTTTCAAAGGTATAAAATTATCAAATAGAATTTAGATCTATCTAGAATGGAGTGATTCATCTCATTTTGTAAATAGGTCACATTAGAGTCTAGTGAAATTAAAAATATATAGTTACACTTTAATGATCCATATTTGGTGGTTCTAACCCTTCTCATACCATCTTTGAGTTTAGTGACACTCAACATCTATGAGTGGATTGTATCAAGCCACATTTGGTGATTATACCACTTTAGTTATTTTACAAAGTACTTTACACATTCCAATGAGAGCTGGAGCATGCAATATTTCAAACTCAAGAGCTTTTTGGTTTTCAAATTAAGACTTGATCACTCTTAATTCACCATAGGTTTAACATTTCTCCAAATGCCTCAACAAGGGGATAGACATATCTATCCACTTTTAAGTTACAAGGAATTTATATTTCATACACTTTTAGATGCAATATTTCCTTGCTCTCTTTTCATATTTCAAGCTTTAGATTTTCAATTTTCAAATATGGATAGTAACTACTTTCAATGGCATTATTGTAGGTTTTACATTGAGGCAGCTTGCAAAATCAAGCTTCACATAAAAAGACAAATTATATACACACAATTAGGTTTGCATCTCATTTGCTCTAGTTATTTCACTTCATTACATCACTAGAGTAAAGGGATGGAAATGTAGACGCCCAAATTTAATAGTTAAGTGCTTAAAAATGTTTAATATTGTCATCTTTACCTTATTTGACCTATTTGCCATTTCATTATCTTCTAATCTCTATGAGATCATTCACTATTATAATCATTATATTTTAGCTACTAAAAACATCATTCAAACATCCCTCTTTTTATTACAGATTCCTATTAGCCAAATCCCAAAAGTCTCCATCTTTTTGGGATAAGACTGCACTATTTAAGATACGATTGTAACTCAACCTTATCCACCAGTGTCGCCTCATCTCATGTACTCTAAAAATTACTTTTAAAAATTGAGATGATTCACGTCCACCTTCTCATGCTTTTATAAAAGTTGGTTGATTAAAATATTTCAAATCTTCTATTATATAAGCATGTCAAGGTCATTCAATACACATCTAGAAATCACGTGGTAATTCTATAGCACATTGAACAAAAGGATACTAATATTTTCAATTAAATTTACAATTTATTCTAATAGTAATAAGACATGTTTAAATATATTCTATTATAGGTCAAGGGCATATATGGTCAATAATTCAAGGGAATTTACTAGTTACATCTATATAGTGAAAACATCAAGATTTACACACTCACTCTAAGAGGGAGAAATACATCAACCTGAGGCTCTTTTTAGCTATGTATGTAACACTCAAATTATGTAGGGTTTTCTAGGGATAACTTAGTTATTCCCCTTACCAAATTCCCCATTTTTATCTAGTATACATTTGGTTTGTGTGCAAGAAATGTTTCAATTATTATATTGCATCAAATTAGCATCTGAAAATAGACAACAAATTTTCTCAGATATGCGCATGTGCTCATATAGGAAAAGAAATTACATAGTCAACACAGACATGGCCATAGTTAAAAAATAAGGCCATAGTGTGCCCATATCCATCCTGGCATGACCTTGTCCCAGTTCATTACATGATTATGTTTTTAGGCATAACTCACTTCATAAGTCCTTTTAGTTAACTCCATATTAAAGATCTACCTTCACAATCAACATAGGTCATATTTGGGATAGGTTTACATATTTTATTTAAAAATCATTATTTGTATCTCAAATCAATTTTTTTATTTTACATTTAGGTTCTCTATATTCTATAATCTAAATCAAATTTTCAATCATTTATTATTTTTTAGATTTTATTTCTAAATCAAAATGACCATTAAATAACTATACTCCTTAAAACCAATTAGAAAAAACATTTTTTATCTTTAATTATAGGATGCATCTACCAAATTAGATATTTTTTTATTTTTTATTATTTGGCCAACCAATCTTCATGGGTTTGAGGTTTGGTGATGCTATTTAAATGGGAATGAGTGGGATCACTATAGATGATATTTTCTAATTATGTATCATCTCAATTTTGTACACATGGAAAACACATAACCCTGGATGTTCCTCTTACTTATACACATGCCTTTTTTATGTAAGCTTTGCATCTTCTCTATATTTTACCTCTTAGCCTATATCTTAGTCTGAATAGGCTTATATTGATGACATAGATATCCCATTTTTCTTAGCTTAAAATGTACTTATCTTACACCTCTACAAGTTTTGAACCTATGCTTTCTATTTTTATCCTTGGACACCAACATTTGGGTCAAAAAATAACATGAACATTACTATCATAACCTAAGGCAAGTGTCCAGTGTCCTAAAATTATTTAATTTAAAAATTAAATGTATTACAATGGTTTGTCTAAGTGATTTAATGTGAGTTATCTCCCGATAGGATTGGTATAAATACAATATCAACTCTCATTCATTATTCAACTAGAAAATACCAAAATAACACTCAAGAAGCACTCAAGTTACTAAAAGGTTTCCTATTCTACCCTATTCTGATATTAGTTAAAGGAAAAACCTAGCTACATGTCTAAAGTAATAAAGGATTAGTCATACAGTCATATTTTCCAAGTTAAAATATAGGTCACTATGTACTTTCTTTACACACTCCATGATTCACACACAATATAGCATGTAGGGGAGAACTACACAAGTCTGAGGCCATTTAATAGAGTATTGTATATGTAGGTAGTGCTCTTTGATAGTGGGGTCATTATAGGTCAGCTCAACACTATGTGCCCACTAACACATTTTTCTCCAAAGTTGCATTGAAGATGCAAAGCTGGGGTTTTGTTATTTCACTAGGAGTGGTAGTCCATGACCCATATTTGACTACACCAAAGTGAAGGTGAAGCCAAACTTAGAAACATCTAGGTGGTTACATCCTATTTCAATGAATATTATTTATAGGACACTAGTATCAAGACCATACACTAATATTAACATAATTATCTCAAGATAATACAAATGTCTAGAGAGCTAGAGGCACCAATCTAAAATTTGAAAATTATTCTAAAACTATCTTCCTACCTACTTCTCATATGTACCATATTCAATATTTTATTATCATAAAAATACCACTAATTACTATACTTTATGTCATTTGTATATCTAGCATAGTTATACTTTCCATTAATATCCTATCTCATCTTTCTAAATTTAGCATATGGTGCATCTAAATTTAGCACATTAATTAACCTATTGTATATCTAATATTCACATTTATTCCCTAACATTTATATATCCTTAACCTTAACCACTAAATAGGATCCACATCCAAATTATGGTTAAACATTTGGTGAACCTGATCTTTGAACATCAAACCCTAGGTGATTTATTTTCCTATTATTGATCCTTGATTCATAAATCTTGTAATCATGTTTGCAATGGACATGTCTATCAATTATTTCATGGTCTAATACCTTATAGTTGTTATAGTTTTATAAATTTCTTGTTTTGTCAAAACTATTAAGTAAATTTGTGCACATAATGAGAAAGTGTTAAAATGGATAGAACTTTTTTTATCTTGCCATAAGTCCTCTTATAACGATATAGAGATAGAATATAGATGCCAACATGGATACTCTCATCCATTTTTTCTATCCAATCATTATTCAAGTGATAGATCCCATCTTTCACGCATTATTCACCCATGGCTTATATTAGATCTTATATTCCTTGTTATTACTACTTGAAGAGGTAAGGTTTTCAACCTATATAACCACTTGTTAATATAAAATAGATGCCTCTAAACCTAAAATTATGATAAAATTTAAGGATTGTGACCTTGTTGACCAATTGACCAATACACATGATAACATTTAAATACTTGAGCTCTTACAACAATCTAATGTTTACAAGTACATCTTATATGAGATATTATGTGAAACTCAAGTTCCAAATGATATAGAGCCTACTTATTTTACAAATATCATGAAATAGCTCAAAAATAATTCTAAATTTGTCACCTTTGACCTAATTGACTTACCATCCAAATATATCACTGATCAAGGGTTATATTTTTTCATACAAGTGATAATGAAAAATAAAGGCATTAAAAGGGTGCTCATTGATAATGGATCGGTCCTAAACATTTGTAGTATCAGTTTCTTAACCACAATGGGAATTAGACCAATCTGATTCAAATGTTGATTATGCATATCCAAGGGTTTGATAATTCACATATCCCTCTAATTAGTCAAATCACATTAGATGTGACATTAGGACCAAAAATTATTTCATCTACTTTTTAGGTAATGTCTCAATCTTTACATTATAATGTGCTTTTGGGTAGACCTTGGATACATTCAATGGAATTTTTTCCATCTACACTTCACAAATGTGTAATCATACATGATGGGTCTTTATTTATATTCTCATTGATGATGAACCTTTAAAATTTTTCAAAATGATATAATCTAAAATTGAAGGCATTCCTATAGTGGTACCACCTAAATAATGCATTCTTATTGAGCACATACACACTTATGAAAAGGTGAGTCAAATATAATGGATCTTCCATATCCAAATATAAATATGATACCACATAGATGTGTACAAATTCACATCAAGAGCAAGAACCATTCCCAGATAAACCATTAACACCACAAGAGCCTTCTTCATTTGAGCTTCTTTTATTGGTTAATACCAAGTAGAATGATGGGCATGTTTTTGATTACTATGATATTGATGATGTTATTGATCATGATATGACAAATGAAAAAAAATTTACCCTAAAATTTGATCCACTTGATCATCTTTTTCATAATTTATTTGAACCCATGGGTCTTGGTACATACAAAATCAATCTACATGTAGAAGAAATAACATTGAATCTAGATAAGGGGAACACAACCATAGAAAATGATCATGTAAATACTTGTTATCAATTCAAACCTCTTGGTTAAAAGTGTTGAGCCAACCTTATAAAGGTTAAATACAACTTTACCATGTGAAAAAAGTGGAGTATTTCCCAAAATCTTCACAACTTGCCAAAAGGTTAAATCCTTTATATCTTTCAAATGAGAACTATCTTTCAAAGTGGCCAAAGCATGAAGCATTGACTATTATTGCTAATATTTATGGGGTATATTTCCACAATCTCTAATTTTCTATGAACAAGTGGAATAAAACTTTTGGAACTACATTATTTGAGTACTTGGGACATACTAAAAATGAACTCATACACTCTCCATTGATGCTAGAATCCATCAGATGCATTCGATTACCTATTTTTTGTGGTATATCCTAGGATAGTTACATCAATGCTTGTGATCTAAGAATTTGACTCAAAATAGGATGTTTAGTATTGTGTTTGTTTCAAAATGAAAACAAAGTGAAATAAACACACTTTTAGCATAACATCTCTAGGCCTAGACACTAGGGAGAACTTAGTTAACAAAATCAAATGACAAGCACAACTAAAAAGCAAGGGATTAAATACAAGAGTTACTTCACCTTCCTTGGATGCTCCAAATGCCTTTTTAGTAGTGGATTTCTTGGATTGTGCTCATGAAGTCCTTGGAAATGGAAGTTTGGCTACCTATATCTCTCCTTGGCACCTTTGGCTTGTGGTATGGATTGGCTTGGAATCAATTTGGCATGGTAACACTAGTTTCTTGAAGCTTTTGGAACCAATCCTGCATTATAACTTTGCATTCTCAAGTCTTAAAAATGATGTTGTGAGGCCTCCTATTTATAGATTTTTGGATTTGATTAGAATCAACCTCAATCATCCATCTCAAGATTGAGATGTGTGGTTGAGAATTAATTCAATTTTTAAAAATTAAGTTTGTAATTATCCTCATCATGACATTGGAAAAAAGGGAAATTAAGAGGCATTGAGGGCATTATGGAAGGCATTGATGAGGCATGGAGGGCATGAATATTGATATTTGTGGCATTTATGGCCTAGGGCTATCTTTCCAAGAAATGAGGTCACTTAATGATGTAGATATTAAATACTCTTTTCAAAAAAAAAGTATGCAACAAGTTTCCATGGAATTTTTTATTATGCCTTAATTTGGGTTAATTAGCTCTTAAGCATGATTAAGCACTTTGTGCAAAAATTACTCAAATTAATTAGAATGCCTTGTTATTAGTCCTAAATTTGACTGGATTAAAATTGGAAGGTGTTGTCAAATGCATTGAATGTGTATTCCCATTTAGGATGTTTCCAATAACAAATAACAACATAAGTATTGTGTGAAATATTTGATGGGGAAGAGCAATCCAGAGCACCCAAGTGTAAATTTGGCATTTTGACTCAAAATGATCTGATAAAAGTTAGTTGGCCTATAAATTGCATTGCCCTATTTAGGGATACCCTAGCCAAAATAGGAACTTAAATATGTCAATTTCACATCATTTAGCACGTTTTAGTGTTTTTAGGCCAAATTGTGTATTTTGGGTAGAAATTGGTCAAAATCCTGATTAGAAGTTATTGATGGCCAGTTTTAGGTGTGTACAATTAGCCCTTATTTGGGAAGATGGTGCATACCATAGGAAAAGAAATGTCTCCTCAAATAATGAGAAATGGCATGTATGCCAAAAATAAGATGATGATTGAAGAAAAAATCTCCAAATGGCCTTTGGGAAGCCTATGACGATGCTCCCTTGAGGGAGTGGTCATCACATTTATTGATGGATGGTCCTTTGAAAAGAAATAAGAAGAAAGGTGGAATTAACCCCCAAGGTTGAGATTAATATGAATGAGAAAATGCTTGCATGCATTAATGTAAAGTCAAAATAATGATTTACCCATAGGTGGTTATAATAATTAAGAGGACATAGATTGGCTAAAGATGATTGTGCCCCAGTTAGGGCTGATTAGCAAGCATAACTCAAGGATATAACCTAAAATATAGATTAAAGATGAGTGGATTCAAAGTGATAAAAGAGATGGATAGAGGAATAAGATTAATCAATGTGAATTATTTAGTTGTACCTGATAATGAGGAGATGCTCATCTTGATTAACAATGACACAACTATAATGGCCAATGAGTTAATTTGATCAAGGGTGGGATGGAAGGATTTGCCAATGTACCGAGGAGAAACTTCTATGGATCCATTGATTTTAGACCTTCATGAAGCTATTTTTTTCTATAGCATGTGATGGTAGGGTTCATGATAGAACATCATGAAGAGTTAGCCAAAAAATGCGTACAGACTGACTCCTGATCCAATAGATACTCAAAAACTAATACACCAATGATAAAAAACCATGATGACAATGTTGGCATATGAATATGGATAGACTCAAGAATAATGTGCTCAAGTAATCACCCAATGGACAAATATATACTAAGTCAAGGCAATAGTACTGAAAGCAAACAAACAGGCAAGCAAATAAACAAACAAATAAAAAAACAAACAACTTGAAATAAATAAATAAATAAATAGAAAGCCTGAAAACAAAATCAAAAGAAAGCATCCTAACAATGATTTTTCCCCAATAAGGTAGATTGAGGATAATTACTAGGCTTTAGATAGGACAAATATTTTTGGATTTTTGAAATATTATGAATGTTTTTAGAATTTTGAGGTATCTTAACTCATTTAGAGATTGACAAGATACCTGCTCACAAAATAGTGAAAGTTTTTAGCTTAGGTTATTCATAAAATGATGAGAGCATATGGAAAGGGGGACTAAGGTGACCTCAACATGAATTGAGAATGACCCACATAGTCCCAAAATTACCTCAAGTCATAGTAATTCCATCCACACAAAAGGTGGGGAAAAAACCAACTAGGTCCCAACAAGTTCTCAAATCTAGCAAATGGCCAGTCAAATGAGAATAGTAATGGCAAGGTGATGTGGAAATGCATGATAAACAAGTGTTGCCCCTAGTTTTCCCATAGGTGGTTATAACTAAGACACAACAACATAGGTTAATGATACTAATTTACCCATACGTGGTTATAATCAAGCTCACAAAAATAAACATCGATATAGGATGAAAGATATATTGCCAGATCAACTATCACACTACTTTCATAGACTATCATTATAAACATATATTTGATTGATTATTAAAAATTGATCAGAATCCTCTCACAAAAGTTGTGGGAAGAGTCAAATGAACCAAGATCAAAATAGGATTAGGTAGGATGGCTAAAAATAGGCTTTGGTCTATATAGGAATGGAATGATAGGATGATATGGTATTGCTACAAATAATGATGGATTGGATAAAATGAGAAGAGGGTTGCCCCCAAGTGGTAAGGTGAATGGTAGGATCTATGATAATGGCAAATAGGCTTATGTAACAATGACAATGGCAATGTGAAATGGTATGGTACATGTTTTTGTCTTGGGTGTGGTTTTTTATTCTATTATTCCTGCTAATGGGGAGATGCACATCCCAATCAAAAAATGATACAAAAATAATACTTGATCATGTTAATTGATATCCCACACCTCATTATAATAATTTCTCTATCAAGAATGGTCTACAGATTTGGTTATTGAGAATGCTTTTATGATCTTCATTGGTCATTGATTTTGATTCCTTCAAATGTTGAGACAAGGTATTTTTATAGCCTCTGTAAAGGAAAGTGCAATCATGGATGGTAAATAGGGACAAATAATGGATGGTAGGTTTGACTGTGAAATGGAATGGTAGATGATAATATAATGTATAATATTGGGGAAACAAATGAAGATCAGGACTTTTAGTCACACATAATGTTGTTGATGCTAGATTTGACATAATTTTGGTTATGGTGGGATGAAAGACTTGTTCTCTTGATAGGACCATCAAATTTTTTTGTTGTTTGGGTTTGAGAGTAGCTACCATATGATTAGGCTATAGATAGGAAGCTATTTTTATTTGATCTTTGATTTTGTCTTCATCAAGCAGTGAAGAACTTTTGTGCTTAGTTATTGGTGCTTTAATGAGGTTTTCACCAATGAATTTGTCTTGATTGTCCTATAGCACCTTTGAGAAGGTTTCACTAAGGAATGTCGACTTTTGACTTTGATTATCTTCTAGCACTTCTAAAAAAGTTTCACTAAAAGATGTTGAGTTTTGACTTGGATTGTCCCCTAGCACCTTTGAAAAGGTTTCACTAGGAGAGTGTTCTTTTGCTACATGAATGTGGTCTTGGCTTCCATTATCTTCTTCAACTACTATGTCACCATGGATGTAGTTCAACAAAGGGTGATTATGTCAATCTCAATCAACACTTGTGAGACATGGAATGTTAACAATATGGCTATTTTGGTTAATGGTAATGGCCTATGGAATATTAATGGAATGGGTGTTGGCATCACAATCCTTGTAGAAGATAATAGGATAACTTATGTCAAAGCTAAAGTAATCATCCTCAAAAACCATTAAAGGATCAAAAATGTATTCAAATTGATCTTCAAGGCATGAATAACCAAGTTATAATAGCCATGAACATATTCTTTGTCTGAATCTGATTATAACTCAAGGGATTTTGAATTCAATGTTGAGATTGATGTTGATTCAAATTCTAATTTTGATGCTAAATCCAATGTCAATTCAAGAATAGAACCTGACTCTAACTCTAATTCTTCATTTGATGGGTACTCTGTTATAATGATGTCTTGTCAAATATTTGGTTTTAGACAAGTAACGACCTATGATGGCATAATGGGTTCCACAAAAATTGTTTTGTCAAAGTGAGACTCCTCTTGGATGGGAAAAATGTCAAGAGACAACTCCTTAGAGAGTGGTTTGTTAATAAGAAGCTCTTGAAAAATAGGCACATGGTTGAGGTAATGATTTTCCTAAAAGTGGTTATATTATTAAGAAGTTACTCAGCAAAGACTAGCTCACCAAAGTGAGACTCTTCAAAAATTGGTATAAGATCAATAGTTGATTCATCACATGTTGACTTATCACAAATTGTTGGTTTAATAAAAACATCTCGGATTGGTTGGTTCTCTTGGCCTTAGTTTTTAATGAGTTGGAAAATACCATTTCTAAACATAGTTTGGTCTTTGAAGGATTGGATTGGTTGAGGTTTGGTCGGGATTGGTACAGGATGAGGAATGACTTTTGGTTGGATAATAGTAGGGCTTTGGGGAACATGATTTCTTACATGAGCCAAAGGACAAAGTCCTGAGATGGTAATGATAGGGCATTGTGGGGCTCGATTGCTCACACAAGCCAAAGGACTAAGTCCTAGAATGATGAAGGGGCATTATGGACATTGATTTCTCACACAAACAAAAGCATCCAAGTCTTCATCATAAACCATATCATCCTAGTTGTGAGTTGGCTCATAAGATGGTTCTTGACTATGTTCCATGTACTGATTATTGAAAAGAAGGCATGGATTCGTATCCCAAAAAACATTATTTATGGTTAACTTTTCAAAGTCTTCCTCACAAGCCTCTTCATGCCAATTAAGGTCTCAATTTGGATTGTATGGATTTTGACTATGTTACCCATATGGAGTATTGTAGGGAGAATAATAAAACTCCTTAGAAAATCTTTCTCTATAGGGGTTCCTAGTGGGATTTTGTGTGGCCATTCTATCATAAGTTAGATTCTATGTGACTCCGCCATAAGTGTAGTGAGACATATGCATGTAAATGATGAAATATTCAAAACAAAAAGTCTTGGAGTTTTATAAACTCTAAAAAACTATCCAAAGGACAAATGGTTCAAACCTGGTCTAACTTGGTCAAAAGGTGGAGCTATATCTCCAATGTGGTCTGAAATGGAGTTGTATCTCTAAAATGTTTTGTGATAAGACTTGGCATAAAATAGTCTAACATCAAATGTGTAATGTCAAATGTCATATGCATAAAAGGTCAAGCATCTAAATAAAAATTAGCATGTCAAAAGTCTAGTTCAAAGTGTTCCAAATAAGGTCTAAACTAGGAAAGGGACGAGTTGAGTTGCTAGGTCTTTTGTCCAAGCGTCGAATCAAAAGCTAAGCTCAAATAAATAGGCATGTGCTAGGAATTTTATCCAAAGGACATCAAAAGCTAGACTTGAAACAAAGGCTGATGTGATTTGATTTAATCTAACAAGTTTGGAAACAACTTTGACATAGACCTGGCACATAGAATCAAACATAAACATGATTAGTTGGCATAAGGCATAAGACAAAAGGCTCTTTGAGAAAGGTTGTGTTCTTCCAAATAAAGGCATAAACAATGATGAAGATAGGCATTAAACAAACAAACCTCAATAGTTTTCAAATTTAGGTAATCGATTAATCAAAGTTATGCAACCTAAAAGAGAAAGATCTGTGTATTAGCCCCACAAATTGAGGATTTAAACAAAAATCAATCACTGTTTGAATCCAAACTTGACAAGGTTAATTGAAAAATCAACATTGAAAACTAAGATTTGACCAAATAAGTTTAGACAAGATTGGACAGTATGACAACACAAGATAAAGGTCCAAATAGTATACACAAAAATAGTTTGAAACAAATGGTTTTGATACAATGGTAAACTAGTCTTTAAACAAATTGAGTAGCCTAGTAGTGTAAGCATGCTCGAATGATGTGGTGAATGTTATGTTTACAAAAGATTAAAAGGTACAAATGGTTTAACATGATTTGGGCAGCATAACACTACCCTTCACAACTCAAATGCATTGTTTTGACATGGCTTATGAACAAACAAGCAAGTATTAACCTCAAATCATACCAATAAAATAATGACCAAAATACACTAAGTATAATCATTTAAATCCTAGAAGGGCTATGGAAAAGTGGGGTCTACTAAACTAGCAAGGTTTTGATCATTCTATGGGAATCAACTGCATAATGACTTTCATGCCAAACAATGCAAAAGAAAAGCACAAAAATTGGGTGACCGTGGCATTGGCTAGTTGTAAAAACATCTGGTTATTTTTACAACCACTACATCTTGTTGTTCGCTCAGTGTAGTGTGATGTCTAAATGTAGATATGTCCCGTGTGTAACTCCAAAGGAGCCAAATGAAGTCAATGCTGGGAGATGAAACCCTAGGTCAAAGCTTCCATAAAGAGCTTGTGGGAGGTGATGAATTCCCCCTCACAAGCCAAGATGCATAAAAAATAAAGAAAGCATGAAATAGAAATACTTTAGGGTCATTTTCAAAGTCACCCAAACCTTGATGAGTTTCTGGGGAGTGCTTTGGATGACTTTCTTTCTAAGCCTTAGACTAGGCTAGTTGTAATAGGAATGACACTTTTGATTCCAAGGGTTTCCCTATAGGGGACAAATGAAAGAGCATACATGCAAAATTACTCTTTTTTCCAAATGAAAAATTGATTTAAATAACTATTGCAAACAAATATTGACAAGTGTGTTCAATTTTAAGCCCAAAAGGAAATATTTGGTGGTGTTCATTTGACCCCTTGGTCTTAGTTGTAAACTTTGAAAACATTCATAAAAAACATCTAAATTCTTTTTTAAACACCAAAAACAAGGTTCCTAATCAATTTTTAAGCATGAAAAGGTTATTTAAACATGTTTAAAACAAATATCAAGCTTTCTCCTATAGCAAAATTGTTAACATGTCCTTTAGCTTTGAATCTCTTTTTAGCTTGAAACAATGAACTTTGAAAAAGTAACTCTTAGGTCTATGTTTTTGGAAAACACAGTGATCAATGTTAGTTATTACCATTGACATTGATTTCTCTAGCTAACCAAGATCTAGTTAATGTTTGTTCTACTGACTAGTATCAGTTAAGTCAGTAACCAATGTTGGTATTTCCTATTGATGTCGGTTACTGTGTAAAATTATGGCAATCAAAAATAGAAAAATAAAGTTAGAAAATCAATTTGCAAGAGTTTTAAAGTCTTAAATAAATATTTTAGAGTTGCAAAAATATCTCCTTTAGGTGTAGGATGCATCTAGTCCTACTGGGCATGCTATTATGTGATCTAGGAATTTGACTCAAGAGAGGATGGTTAGTATGGTGTTAGTTCCAAAATGAAAACAAAGTTAAATAAATAAACTAATAGCATAACATCTCTAGGCCTAGACACTAAGGAAAGCTTAGTAAACAAAATAAAATGAAAATCACAACTAAAAAGTAAGGGATCAAATACAAGAGTTCCTTCACCTTCTTTGGATGCTCCAAATGCCTGTGTAGTAGTGGCTTGTTTGGCTTGTGCTCATGAAGTCCTTGGCAATGGAAGTGTGTCTACCTCTATCTCTCATTGGCACCTTTAGCTTGTGGCTTGGTTTGTCTTAGAATCAATTTGGCATGGTAACACTAGTTGATTGAAGTTTTTGAAACCAATCCTGCATTATAACTTTGCATTCTCAAGTCTTAGAAATGATATTGTGAGGCCTCCTATTTATAGATTTTTGGATTTGATTAGAATCAACCTCAACCATCCATCTCAAGATTGAGACGTGTGGTTGAGGATTAATTCAATTTTTGGAATTAATTTTTTAATTATCCTCTTCATGACATTGGAAGAAGGGGAAATTAAGAGGAATGGAGGGCATTATGGAAGGCATTGATGAGGCATGGAAGGCATGAATCCTGATATTTGTGGCATTTATAGTCTAGGGATGTCTTCCCAAGAAATGAGGTCACTTAATGATGTAAATATTAAATATTCATTTCTAAAAACAAGTATTCAACAAGTTTCCATGGAATTTTTTATTATGCCTTAATTTAGGTTAATTAGCTCTTAAGCATGATTAAGCACTTTGTGCACAAATTACTCAAATTGATCAGAATACCTTGTTATTAGTCATAAATTTGACTGGATTAAAATTGGAAGGCATTTTCTGATGTGTTAGATGCATATTCCCATTTAGGATGTTGTCAACAAAAAATAACAAAGGCACAAGTCTTGTGCAAAATATTTAACAGGGAAGAGCAATCTAGAGCACCCAAGTGAAAATTTGGCATTTTGACTCGAAATTATCTAATCAAAGTTAGCTAGCCTATAAATTGCATTGCCCAATTTAGGGATACCCTAGCTAAAATCAGCACTTTAATATGTTAGTTTCACATTATTTAGCATGTTTGAGTGTTTGTAGGCCAAATTATGTATTATGGGTAGAAATTGGTCAAAATCCTGATTGGAGGTTATCGGTTGCCAATTTTAGGTGTCTACAATGCTGGTGTCTACAATGCTAGTGTCTAGTTTTGATTTTAGTGTCCTATACATAATAATCATTGAAATAAGATGCAACCACCTAGATGCTTATGGGTTTGGCTTCACCTTCACTCTGATGGATTCATATCTAAGTTATGGAGTGCCACTCCTAGTGAAATAGCAAAATTATAGATTTCTATCTTCAATGTGACCTTGGAAAAAAATGGGTTAGTGGGCACTTAGTGTTGTCTAGCCTACAATGACTCCATTGCAAAAGGGTGTTTCCTTCATAGCTAATACTCTAGAAGAGGGCCTTATACTCATGTAGTTCTCCCCTACATGTTGGCTTATGTGTGAATCATGTAATGTGTAAAGCAAGTACAATAATGACCTAGATTTTAACTTAGAAAATATGATTTTATGATTGTTCCATTAGTACTTCAGAGCTGTATTTAGGTTATTCCTTTGACTGATATCATAATAGGGTAGAATAAGAAAGATTTTGGCAACTTGACTGCTTCTTGAGTGCTCTTTTGGTCTTTTCTAGGTGAGAAATGAATGAGGGTTGATATTGTATTTATATCAATCCTACTGGGAGACAACTCACATTAAATCACTTGGACTGACCATTGTAATACATTTCACTTATAATTTGGATGAATTTAGGTCATTGGGCACTTGCATCAGGCCATGATAATAATGTTGATGCTATTGTCTGACCTAGACATTAGCGTCTAGGGAGAAGTAGAGCAAGCATAGGCTTAGAACTTTTAGTGTAGTATAAGTACATTTTAAGCATTTTGGGAAAGATGCAATGTTTGTGTCATCAATATAGGGATGGTCATACTAAGAGATAGGCCAAGGGGCACAAGATAAAGTAGATGCAAATCTTATAGAAATAAGGTGTGTGTATAACTAAGAGGAATAACTAGGGTCATGGGTTTTCTAAGCGTACAAGACTGAGATGATGCATAATCCCAAAATATCATCTATATTTTTCCCCCTTAATCTAGTAATGAAATTACTAGTTTAAAGGAAAGGAATAAGTACTTTGGGTATGTATACATACCTCATCTTTTCTTGAGTTGAATTTGAGTGCTTTGTTAGAGATAGTTTTGAATGATTTGATGGTGACCGACATGCAACTAAGAGAACATTATAGTGTATAATCAATACATATAATTTGGGTTAAAAGTACATGAAATAGATTGAAATTCAAAGAACAAGGTTTAGGAGTACACCTGTGTGTTGATGTAACCACCTTGCCTATTGACAAGTTATTTTTATAAAATATGTATCATTATAAGGCTCTAAAACTAAGGTTAAGATAAATATAAATAATTCTTTAAAGTGAATATATCTAATGAGATAGATAAATAGAGATAGATTAGAAGGCACACGTGCCCCCATCTTGGAGCAAATGTGAGTTTTCGCCTAGTTTGAGATTAGCTCAACCATGCAACCCAATGATTCTTGTAACTTGGTGAGTTTGGATGATCAATTCTGTTGTACCCAAAAAATGTCACTCATTTTTGGGACAACATATAAGTTATTTTGGTCCTACAAGACAAAATTATTTCTTCCCATTTCAAAAAATGATTCTAAACCTCAAAATTGGGAATTATTCAAGCTTTTTCAGGTTCAATAGGTTCAACAAGTTCAAAGGCTTCTACAGGCGAGTTCAATCAAAAGAACAAGTTTCCAACACTTAGTCATTTTTAGGATTGGTCCAATGCCTTGTTTCAACCAAAAGAATTTATCGGTAAGCTTATATGTAGTGTTTGAACCATTGAACTGTTGAACCTTGAACCATTTTGGTTCAATGAGTTCAATGGGTTCAAAAGGTTTAACATCATAAAATAAGAATTAAAATTTTTTGTCAAGGATCAAAGTTCAACCGCTTCAAGTTTAATAGCTTCAAAACACTTATCAAAGAGAAGAAGGCTTGAACCATTAAACCATTGAACCATTATACCACTCAGGTTCCAAGGTTCAAGGTTAAAAGGTTCAACAAGTTCAAAGGTGGTTGGTTCAACATGGTTTGTTTTAAAGAGCTTGGTTCAAGCGATTAATTAAACAAATAGAAGTGAAGGAATGAACCATTGAACCATTGAACCAAAGTTGGTTCAATCGGTCGGTTCAAGTGGTAGGTTCAAAGAAGTGTCCCAAAATTCAAAGAGACAAGTGCCCTTGTGGAGGGAATTTCTGTGGCAAAAGTGACTAAGGAAAGAAAAGCCCATCAAAACCTAGTAGATGCTACTAAGTGTCATTTGTCAAGCCCCATTGTACTTTATTTCTAAGAGCTGAGGAAGTTGCCATGTGTTCCTTATAAAATAATCAGAACATGACAAGTGTCTGCATCCGCATGAATCTAAGTGAGTCTCAAGTGTATCTACAGTGTTTTTAAAACATAGCAAAAGCCACCACATGTCATCTTCCATGGGACACTCAAAAGGCATCCAAAGCCTCTATAAGTTAAGTGGATGCTGTCATGTGTCCTCGCCTATTTCATAGTGGATGTTGCCACATGTCACCTATTGAGATCCATAGAAAATTGACTAAGGCAAAGCCAAAGGAAAAGGTACCCTTGTGGAGGGCATTGAACCAAGCAGAATACCCTTGTGGAGGGCTGCAAGCAAAGGTGGACACAAGGAATTCCTTTGAAAAAGTTCATGTGGTAAAATGGTTAAGGAAAAAATCCTTCAGACATTTTGTCTGAAGGAATTCACCTAGGAAGAAACCCTGATGGAAAGTAGAAACAAAGCAAAGAAAGATTTCCTTTAGATAAATTGTTTAAAAGAATTCTTTCAAACTTTTTGTCTAAAAGAAAAGTCCCCCAAAACAAAAAACCTGTCGAGGAAATAAAAGCCTGAAAAGCCACCACATGTCCCTTACAAAGTTCAGTAGAAATTGCCATGTGTCATCTGCCAAGACACAATTTCAAGCAATAGAACATGGCACATGGAATCATCCATGTGAATCTAAAATGAGTCTAGAATGTTTCAAAATGGAAGCTAGGAGCTCAGCAAAAGCTGCCACATGTCATTCTCTGCAGGACTTTTCAAAAGACATCCGAAATATACCACGTATCTTGTTATAACTCTATGGACCATGACAAGTGTCTGCATCCACATCTTGAGTTTCTTATAGGTTTCAAATATTCTTTCAATAAGCATCTCTCAGAGTCCCATGGATGCTACCAAGTGTCCTCACCTGTTTTGTAGCAGAACTTGCCATGTGTCAATTGTTAAGGCTAGCAGAAAGTGACCAAAGAATAGAGGATCGAATTGATCCAAGGACTTGATTCAATAGACAAAAAAGGAGGAATGATGAATAAGGACTATAAATATTCACACATAAGATATGTTTCTAGAAGCAGACCACTAGGTAGACATTGGAGGATATAAACATTCAATGGCGTGACCCAGTCTCTGCATTGAGAAAAGCAAATGGGAAAATATGCTCGATTGAAACATATCTTCTTGACAAAATTTAATGCAACATGATGTGTTACTGATCCCAAGTCTTTCTTCAAGGGATATATATTGGACTCTCTCTTATTATTTTAGAGAGATCTTTTTGTTATCAAAGACTAAATTTTGCCTAGATTGAAAGGCATTACTAAGACTTTGAGCTCAGATTATTGATCATATTTTGTTATTGGAATAAGAAAGCAACTTTTTAGACTTTGTGTTGTAATAACTTGGTTGTTTGGAAAATTGTTCGTATGTCTATTTCCTTAATACATTTTCTGTCCCTTTAAATAAATAAGTAGAACTAGTGGAGGTGACTAAGAAGGTGTCTTAAAGCTATTTACTTTCAGACTTTGTGCTATCATAATTGTCTTCAGTATGTGTTTATTTTCCATTTCTATGTAAAGAACCTTGGGATGACTTTGTGCCCTCATTATTATTTGTATTTCACTCTTTGGTAGTTAAGGTGGAGACTTTGTGCCTCATTTCATCTTACTGTGTTACTATACCATGTTACAATTATTTGTCATCACTAGAAAGATTCCTTTTGTCTGTTGAATAACACTTCTGAAAGAAGAGGAGTGTCTTTTGTCATTTCATCAAGATTTCTCCTTTGATTTGTGCACATCATCTCTAAAAAAAGAGAGATGGATGGTTTATCCTACCCTTGAGTGTTATTTTCCACATATATATATATATATAGCTCTTGCATATCTACATGGAACCTCCCCTTGATGAGAGGAGAGATTAATCCCCTTTTGATGTGGTAAACCTACACATTTGGCTGACCAATCTTCCTTCTATGGTTGATCAGACCTATTTTATTTATCAGTACACTGATTGACAAAATATTCACCCAATAGTTTTTGGCGACTCTGCTAGGGATGAATGTGCAATCTGAAGCCTCAAGTTTCAGACTGAAGTAGTCCCTACCCTTATCCATTATAGACTCTAGCAATTCCATTCCACTTCTTACCCATTATCATTATAACCTTACCATCCACCTCCACATCCACTAGGAAAGAACACACAGTTTAAAGCCTCAAGCTTCAAGCTGAAGCAAGGTCAATTTTTTTCATTTTTGTTTCACAATCTAACAAATTCAAGGTATACACAAAGCCAAAGGGCTAAAGGTATTGTTGACCCTATATTCAAGTTAGTATAGCAAAGTAATTTTTATTTGTCTCCTTCACCATCTCATCTCCAACAAATCAAGAGCTTTCCTCCTACTAAAGTCAGGTCTCCATTACCAAGCAAAGCATCCACTTCTATTGTTAATAAAGCTTTGCCAATAATTACCCCTCTAATATTTGTTATCCCACATTTTCATAGTCATACAATGGCAGTTCAAGGCCCCTAGGGTAATTCTTTTGGCCCTCTCAATCTTACTCTGCCTCAACATGAGCTCCCACATAGTTCAAGGAAGAATTTCCCCAAGTTCTATGGTGATTGGAAAGTTCCCCCAAATGAACACATTACAACCTTTAGCATATCATGTGGTGTAATTGGAGTAGAATTTAAGGATGTAGCAGTCAGGCTATTTGTAGAAACATTACAAGGTGCTACTGCAAATTGGTTTTACTATCTACAGGCTCGGTTAGTAACTGACTAAAACACCCTCAAAGCCAAGTTTGAAGCTAGATTCAAACCTGTAGAAGATGCACATGCCCTTCTGGCTCAACTCACATAAATGAAGAAAGAGCCTCATGAACCAATGAGGGACTTCATAGCCAAGTTTGACAAACTAAGGAATAGGATCCCTATAATTGCTCAACCTATAGCTAAGAATCTTAAATGTTTCTTCATTAATTCTCAGCTACCTAAAGTGAGTTTTTGTTGAGACATGCTGGTCAAATAGACCTTTCTATAGCTCAAGATTTGGCCATTGAGGTAGAATATGATCTCATCTTGGCAGGGAAGATAAGGAGAGATCCTAATAGAAATAGACCCTCATCATCTTTTGAATATCCATCTACAAGCACTACTGATCCAATGATGCAGAAGTTGGCAAATGAGTTTCTTGCTCTCAAAAAGCAAATGGCACAAGGAATGTCTTCCACTCCTTCATACAGAGATGTACCAAGGAGGACATTTCCAAATTAGTCATACTAGGGTAATGCTACCAGGAATCAAGGGCAGCTAAATCATCTTCCCCCCCATAGGGGAAACTTCCCATTAAAGCACCTCTAGCCAATTCAGTAGTGGGATATCTTGAAGCAAAATCAAATTTATCTTTCCAACATGAATTGAGTCAAGAAAATGATGCTGATATCCTTGTAGAAAACCAAGAAAAATCAACTGGCAACTCCAACATTGGTTTCTTGAATTACCAAGATGAACCCAGAAGTAAAGGAGAAGCTTTTAATGGATCATACGCTATGTTCACACGGTCTAAGAACCAGTCCGCCTAACAAGCTAATAAAGGGAAAACAAAAGAGCAACCTCAACCAGCAATTTTAATTGCTAAATGTGGAACCTCCATGCCTTTCCAGCCAAAAGGCCTGGTGATCACCAAAAATGTAAGTACATCAATTTCACCTTCACCTTTAAATTCAATTTCACAAATTAGTCCTTCCCCCGTTATAAACCAAAAATTTGAATTACATTCCTCTGTTTCTAGTCTAATTCAATTATTTGACATAATTAATCATGTCAAGAAAACCAAAAATCAAATGACTGAGTTTGAATATTTACAATCCAATCCTGAGTAGTTGGATAGGTTAGTTGAGAGTGTGAAGAATAAAGTTGTCCCTGTAGGACAAGATGCTAAAAAGATAAATCCTAATTCTCTAAAGAACATGCACATCCCAAAAAATCTTGTCATTACTCCTCCTATTGCCCTAAAAAAAATAGAACCTTTCTATGTTTCCTTATTGATAAATGGTCACAAGCTGAGAAACTGCATCATAGACTCAGGTGCATCTGACAATGTCATGTCTGCCAAAGTAGTGGAATCCCTTGGCCTCATATTAACCAAAACATTTGGTAGATGTTTCTCCATGGAGAAAAAACAAGTACCACTGTTGAGGCAAATCAAAGTTGCCCAATTTTCATTTGTAGCATTTCTAGACAAGAGAATCAAGATGACAGTTCTGGTGGTCGATGTCCTAGCATCCTATGGTATTCTACTAGGGAAATTTTTTTGCAAGGATGTTGGTGAAGAATTGAGCATGGACCTATCTAAAGCAAGGATCCCTATCAAAGGCATCATGCAGAGGTTGCTTCCTGAAAAGGAATCTAAATATATTGTCACCCAAACATCAGCCTCTGAAGCTCAAATTATATTTGAGTCTTTAAGCATGGGTAACTATTTTCTTTCTATATAAAAAGTTCATAAAACATCTAATAAAGCTTTTTAAAGTGTCAACCCAAAAATTAGTTCAGCCAGAATAATAGAAGAATTGGTAGATTGTAATATAGATAGAGAATGATCTTCCCTCTCTAATGAAGGAAAATCTAAAGAAAAATCAATGTCTGATGAGGTTTGGACTCTAGAATTCAATGGTAGCTGCTCCTTTACCAATTTAAGAGCTAGGATTATGTTGATATCTCCTTAAGGAGATATTTTTCCTTCATCTTATAAGTTAAAATTTAGCAACACTAATAACATAGTTGAATACGAATCTCTATTGCTTGGATTGAAGGTTGCCTGAGACAAAGGCATCAAGCTCCTTCATGCCAAAGGAGATGCTAAACTAGTGGTTTGTCAGGGGAGAAACCTGTACCAAACCAAGAATGAAAGACTGCACCACTACCACAATTTAGTTTGGAACCAAATTGAAAGCTTTGATGCTTTCAACATCTCTGCCATACCTAGGGAATCCAATGACAGAGTTGATGTACTTGTTGTTTTAGCAACTCTCTTAGTTCCTCACCCAAACTTCACAGAAGATAGGTATACCATTGAGCTGGTCTTTAGACCAAGTGTGCCTGACAATGCTAATCATTGGCAAATATTCAATGATGATCACCAACTCATTGCCTTCCTAAAATGAAAAGACAACATTGAATAACTACATTTTGAAGGCAGTGAATCTCAGAAGTGTGAACCATCCCTTGAATCAAGTTCAAATGCAAATGAAGAATTATTACAACTCAAAAGGAACAAAATTTCCAAAGGCCTGGTTTCCATTGAGAAGTTGTTTGACAAGCATGATAGGTTCATCAGACAATAGCAAATATATTCAAGCTCCTCTTAGGGATCTGATCAAATAAATCTAACTACTGAAGAAAATCCCAAGATGGTTAACACTGGTAAGTGTTGCACTTAGAAAGAGAAGTTCAAGTTCACCACTCTACTCCTCTAATATATGGACATCTTATCATACTCCTATGATGACCTAAATTCTCTCAGGCCTGATGAAATTTGCCATGACATTCCTCTCAAGGCTAACTCAATGCCTTATAAGCAAAAATCTAGACAGTACAATCTAAATATATCAGGTACTATTCTATCTGAGATACAAAAAATTTTAAATGCTAGAATCATTTTCCCAATCCATCATTCCACATAGATTGCAAACATAGTGCATGTAAGGAAGAAAAATATTGAAATTTGCATATGTGTAGATTTCAAGAATCTAAATCAATCATCTTTAAAGGATAATTATTCTTTACCCATCATGCATCAAGTGTTACAGACAGTGACTATCTCAGAGATGTTATCAATGCTAGACAGCTTCTTAGGATACAATCAAGTTGAAGTTAGTGAAGCAGACCAATATAAAATTGCCTTCACCACAACTTGGGGCACATTTGCATATAGAAAGATGCCTTTTGGCTTGATAAGTGCTAGCACCACCTTTCAGAGAGCAATGGACCTTGCTTTCAAGGATGAGATGGGTAAGTTCATTATAGTTTATCTTGATGACTTGACCATTTTTTCAAAGCATCACCTAGATCATATACACCACTTGCAACAAGTGATGGAGCACTGCCGCCAGAATGGCATTTCCTTAAACCCCAAGAGGTTTGTTTTTGGAGTAACAGAGGGGAAACTTCTCAAACACATTATGTCCAAATAAGGCATAAAGATTGACTCAAATAGAGTCAATTCTATCCAAGATCTTACCTTACCTACAAGTAAAAATGATGTTCACTCTTTCTTTGGAAAGGTTAATTTCTTACGAAGGTTCATCCCCGAGTTTGCTGAGAAGACTCAACACATTATAAACATGATGACAGTGAAGACCACATTTAGTTGGACTAAAGAAGGAAAGTTGGCATTTGAGGATATCAAGACTGCCATTGCCCATGCCCCAACTCTGGTTTGTCTAGACTACAACAAAGAGTTCATCATATACAGTTATGATTTTGAACACATGCTTTTAGCAATTCTAGTTCAATAGAATAAAGAAGGTATGGAATCTCCCATTTTTTTCATAAGTTTCCCTCTCAAAGCTCATGAGCTGAAGTATTTAAACATGGAGAAGCATGCTTATGTAGTGGTGAAGGTAGTCAAACATTGCCGCTTTTATATCCTGAATTCACACACTACTGCCTTAGTTCCTAACACTACATTCAAGTCCATATTAACTTAGCAAGAGTTTGGGATAAAAAGAGGAAATTGGATTGCAAAGATCTAGGAGTTTGATCTATACATCAAGCCAATAAAGTTGGTAGGAGGAAAAGGTATATGCCAATTAATTACTGATAACAAGCTAGAAGAAATAAAGTATGAAGAAGCAGAGGTGGAAGACACACCAATAGTCCTCTTTGTCTTTATTACAAGTGAGTGGTATTCAGGTATTGCTCATTTCCTTACTTTTGGTGAATATTCTACTCACTTATCTTACAAAGAAAGGAGGACTATCAAATTGAAAGCTACCAATTTTGTCCTTTGGGACAATGGCCTGTACAAGAGAAGCCTAGATGGAGTATTCTTTTGCTGTGTAGATAAAGAGCAACAAAGCCAAATTTTGAAATCCTTCCACAATCTAGCCTATGGAGGACATTTTTTTGCTCCTGTAACTGCCCACAAGATTCTACGAGCCAATTATTATTGGCCAACTCTTTTCAAAGATGCATACAAGTGGGTAAGGAAATGTGAACTATGCCAGCAGTTTGTTGGAAGACCTAAGTTGGCTGCCCTGTGTCTCAAGCTAGTGGTCATAGAGGAACCATTTCAGTAATGGGGAATTGATTTTATTGGATCTGTAAACCCATCTTCAAGTGTTAGACATGATTATGTCCTTACAATAACTGACTATTTCACCAAGTGGGTAGAAGCAATTCCAACCAAACATGCCACTTCAAAAGTAGTGTATAATTTCCTCAAGGAGAATATCATTTCCAGGTTTGGAGTCCCAACCAAGATTGTTACTCACAATGTAGCTTGTTTCACTTCCCAAGAGATTACACAATTCTGTTTCTATTATGGGATTACACTCTCCCACTCTTTTGATTACTTTCTACAAGGGAATGGACAAGCTGAATCGAGCAATAAGAACCTGGTGACCATCATCAAGAAGTTGATAGATGAAAACCAAAGGACATGGCATAAAGCATTGATTGATGCTCTATGGGTAGACAGAATCACATCAAAGAGGGCAATTGGTATGTCTCCTTTCTAACTTCTTTATGGTATCAATGTTGAGATACTAATCACCTTAGAATTCCCAGCATTAAAATTGGCTAAAGCAATTGAAGATCAGACATATAAAAACCCCCTTGATAAAAGGATTATGTGCTTGACTGAGTTGGATGAGTAGAGAACTATGGTGGTGGACCAAATTTTTGCCCATCAAAGTTCGGTAAAAAAACTCTTCAACTAGAAGGCAAAAAATTGTGATTTCTAAGTTGGAGATTGTTGCGTGAATATTTTGTCAATCAGCATACTGATCAACAAAATATGTCTGATCAACCATAGCAGGAAGATTGGTTGGCTAGGTGTGTATCTTTACTACATCAATCGGAGACAAATCTCTCTTCTCATCAAGGGGAGGTTCTCTATAGATACGTAGGAGCTATATATAATATAAATAAGTAGAAAGTAAGACACAAGGCCAGAATACATCATCGATCTCTCTTCTTTTAGATATGATTCACATAGACAAAGGAAAAAATCTTGGTGTAAATAATGAAGGCACTTCTCTTCTTTCAAAAGTGTTTTTGTAGGAAACAACAGGAGTTTCTTTCAAATAGTAAAGTAGCTAGTAATCAAAAGGGGCATAGTAATAGTAGGATGAAGCAGAACACAAAGTTTTCACCTCAATTGCCCAAAGAGTATATCACAAAGGATAATGGGGGCACAAAGTCACCCCATAATCCTCAACACAAAAAGAAAAAAAAAACATAGACTAAAATCAATTGTGAAAGCACAAAGTCTTCCCACAGTTGGTTTTAGGACACTTCCCTATTACCTTCACTAATTCTGCTTACCAAATTAAATGAATAAGGACACCTTCAAAAGACAAATGTAAGAATGATCTTCTAAAATGATACAAGTTAGAACAACACAAAGTCTGTAAAAAACCTGCTTTCTCATTCAGATAAAAATGAAAATGAAATTATAACCTGAGCTCAAAGTCTCAGTCTTCTTCTTTTAAAATGGGTAGAGTTTCACTCTTGTAAAATGAAAGTCTCCTTTAAAAATAAAAGATATTACAATCTTATAGAAACTACACATGGATTGGCACTTTTTTCCATGGAACAACCCATGCTACAGTCAACGTCTTCAATGCGCCTTCAGTCCTGTCTAGAGAGACCATGCTGAGAACAGTGCACTACCATAACTATGGTGTGTCCCTTCATCTAATATGTCTCTTCTTTGGTATAGACTGTCTAGTCCTTTTCCTGATATTTTCACAATTTTCTAATTTTTCCATTACTTTATGGAAGAAAAATAGGTATGTGTCCTTAATTTGGTGCACCTAGAAGTCTAAGTCTACTCGATCCACTGTTTCACCTACTAGAAATAATTCTTTTGAAAATATTTTTGGTCCTTTGCATTGATCTTCTCTTCCATATAGAAATTTAAATCTTTAGGCTCTCTTTTCATTTAATCACTTGGTTTTTCCTTTAAGTTCCACGCTCTATTTGAATTTCTATGGATTTTCCCTCACTTTAAATTTGACGTCTGAGGGGCCATCAATGGTCACCAGCTGCTTGAACCATGTTGAACCTTGAACCCATTAAACCACTGAAAGTTCATCAATTCATTGGTTTATTCTGTCTCTTTTGTTTTATCTCTCCTTGGTTCAATCACTTCTTCGCTCCTTGGTTGAACCATCCATTGAACCACTTGTTTGCTACTTCTCTCTTGACTGAGGTCGTCTTTGAACTTTTGAACCTATGAACCATTAAACTTTGAACTCTTTCAGTTCAAAGTTCAATTAGTTCATTGGTTCATTTTGTGTTTTGCTCAATCATTGCTTTATCTTTCTAAGCTCTTGGTTGAACCTTTGAACTATGAACCCGTTGAACCTTTTAGTTCAATGGTTCATTCAGTTCATCTAGTTCATCCTCTGAAGTCCTTTTTGTCCAAGTCTTTAAAGATTCCTTTCTGCATCTTTATTCAGCCTTTGGAACGTCTTGAAGGGAAGGTGTCCCTTCGGGTCCTTAGAAAAGGTCCTTTTTCTGACATCGAGTGTCCCCCACAAGGGTATCTATCCTTCGGGATCTTTTGGGTGAACTTCAGGCTTCAACTTTCCCAACGGGTTCTTGCTTCTTTAGTGGGCTTTTGGCTCTTGGGCTTTTTCCATCGAGCTTTTCCTTCGGACAAAAAGCTTGAAAGAATTCCTTCGGACAAAAAGTTTGAAGGAATTTTGCCTTAATGTTTTTTTGAGAAAATTCTTCTTGAAAGAATTCTTTCGGCTTCTTTTACTTTACCATTTCCATCAGATAAAAAGTCTGAAAGAATTATTCCTTTTAGGGCCTTTGAACAAATTTGAAGGAATTCTATCTTTTCTTTGACCTTCAAGCCAATGCTGCCTACCCTCCACAAGGGCACTTGTCTTTTTCACTTTGGGGCAGCCCCTTAAACTTGCTGATTAAACCAACTTTGGTTTTATGATTCAATGGTTCAATAGGCTCATCCTTCGTTATTTGGCTAAGTCTTTTTGATCTTTTGCACCAAGCACATTGAACCCACTTGGTCATTGAACCTATTGAACCTTTGAACCAAAGTGGTTCAAAGTTCAATGGTTTAAGCCTTTGTCCTTTATCATTTGCTGATTAAACTCTTTTGATTGAACCGAGGCACTAAACCGATCGTGGAAATGACTAAGTGTTAGAAGCTTGTTCTTTTGATTGAACTTGCCTGTAGAAGCTTTTGAACCTATTGAACCTGCTAATTTTAAGCATGTTGAGTTTGTAGAAACATATCTATAGAGTCTATAGAAATCAACTTGTGAAGCCTACATAACTTGGCCTACAGAGTCCATAGAATTTCTTCTTGTAGAGTCCATAGATTTCCTTCCTACAGAATCCATAGATTCAAGCCTACAGAGTCCATAGATTCAATCCTATAGAGTTCGTAGATTTCTGGAAAGCTTGAAAAAAAGAGAAATTTGAAAGCTTAGAAAAAATTTTGAGAAGGGAAGAGAGAAATTATGGTCTTGTAGGACCAAGATAGCTCATATGTTGTTCCAAAAATGAGTGACATCTTTGGGGACCAACAGCTGGCTCCAGTTGGGGAACTTCCTTTAGGTCAAAACTTGAAACATAGCTGAGGGGAGTAGAAACCAAAATCTCTAGTGCCTTGAAGTGTGCCATTGGGATATGGAGTCATGCTACCCAAAAAGAAAGGCCCCAAAAATGAAAATAAAAAGAACAAAATAGAACTAAATACTATACAAATATACATATGTACAGGTGAACTTATCTAATACTTCAAGAATTGAAGTACTTTAGATGTTGCTCCTTATACAGTGAAGAAAAAGGGATGCCATCTTGATAAATCAGTAAGAAACTATTCTATCCCTAGAAATAGTGAGAGGTAAATGGAGCTCTCCACCAGGAAACCAATTTTCTACATCTTCCTCTTGGCTCTTTCTTCTTCTTGCCCCATGGCAGGACGTGGTCTTCAAACTAAAAACCAAAACTCCTTGCTCTCTTGGTGAAGAGTTCCTTTTACTGACTTTGGAGTATAGCAGTATGGTCCACCACCATAGCTTGTTATTTTACTGGTTCAGTCTAGCACATGCTTTGATTTTTAGCATCAAACTCCTGACAAACCATTAGCTCAGTGTCTCCATTGGTGTGAAGGAGTTTGACCTCTTCACCCTGAGTAGTCTTCAATTTGAGAAACAGAGATCCGCATCTAGCTATGGAAGAATTGTTGCCATCAGATTCCAATATCCAAGCATCATCAGAAGCTGATCTTTTATCATATTTCTCTTCATGGGAGATGGAAGATCCTTCTTGATTTGTACTGCACCCTACCAATTCTTTTGATGCCTAATTTGGATCAAATCCTAGATTGCTAGCCATGAGACTTTGATCAGCTGAGACATGAGCATCCTCTATGGTTAAGGAGTAATTACCCCTACCTGAAGGCTCAAATAGAATTTGAGTAGTAGGGGCTGACATTTGGGTGACCATAATCTTTGCCTCAGATAGGTCCACACCTAGCTCTTCACCAATGTTTAACTGCTCAGAATTGGCTTGCAGGGATTCAAACTCAATCATTTGAATTTTGGATTTCTTGACATGATCAATCATGTCAAATGACTGAGATGGACTTGGAAGAGAGGATGGGAGTTCATCCTTTTGGTTTTGGGAGGGGGAGGACTGATCTGCAAAGTTGAAGTAGAAGGTGCAGAGATGTTTGATGTACTAACCTTCTTGGCAATCACTGGGTCCTTTGACTAGAAAGGCAGAGTGGTTCCCCACATAGCAATTATAATTATAGGCTGAGTTGATTCTTCTATTCTTTCTTTATCAGCTTGATGGGCTAACTGATTCTTGGATCGGGTGAATACTACATATGATTTCTCATCTGCTTCACCTTCACTTCTGGGTTCATCTTAGTAATTCAAGAAACCAATTTGGGAGTCGCCAGCTGATTCTTCTTGATCCTCCATGAAGAGACCAGCATCATTTTCTTGCTCAAACTTAGGTTGGAAATAGGAAACATGTTCTATTTCCAGATATCCCACTACTGAGTTGGTTGGAGGTGCTTTAAGGGAAAGGTTCCTCTATGGGGGAGGAAGATGATTTGGTTGCCCTTGACTTTTGGTAGCATTTCCTTGATATGGCTGATTGGGGAATGTCCTCCTTGGTATATCTTTGTCAATGGTGGCTGTGGATGAGTATTCAAAAGATGAAGAGGGTTTACCTCTGTTAGGATCTCTCCTTATCTTTCTTGCTAAGATAAGGTCATCTTCTAGCTCAGTAGCCAAGTCTTGAGCAGCCTCAAGGTCTATGTGTCTAGCCTTTCTCAACTGAAAACTCACTTCAAGGAGCTTTGAGTTGATGAAGAAACACATGAGATTCTGAGGTGTCAGCTGGGTGATCATTGGAATCTTATGCCTCAACTTGTTGAACCTGGAAATAAAATCTCTCATAGGCTCATGAGGTTCCTTCTTCATCTGAGTGAGATGGGCTAGCAAAGCATGTGCATCCTCTCTAGGCTTGAACCTAGCTTCAAACTTGGCTTTAAGAGTGTCCCAGTCAGTCACTGATCTAGCCTATAGGTGGTATAACCAGTCTACAACAACACCTTATAGGGTCTCCACCAAAATCTTGACTACCACGTCTTTAAATTCCACCCCTATTACACTACAGGCTATGTTGAAGGCAGCAATGTGTTCATCAGGCTGAACTATCCCATCACCAAAGAATCTATGGAAATTCTTTCTTGAATTGTGTGGAAGTTCATGCAGAGGTGGAGTCAAGTTGAGTGGGCCAAAAGAGTTACCCCAGGGGCCTCAAGCTGCCATGATTTAATTATGAAAATAGGGATAACAAATTTGGGTGGAGTGGCCAGATTGTGAATCAAAAATGAAAAAGGACTAGCCCTGCTTCAGCTTGAGGCTTGAGGCTTTAAAGTGTGCACTCTTTCCTAACAGCTCTAGTTTTGTAGACCAGATAAACTAACAGAAGTGGAGGAAAATGGTAAGGCTATAATGATAATGGGTAAGACATAGAATGGAGTCGCCAGAGTCTGTAATGGATAAGGGTTATAATGATTATGGGTAAGACAAAGGTGATGTTTCAATCTGAAACTTGAGATTCCAAATTGCACAAAATTAATGTGTCTCTAGTGGAGTCACTAAAAACTATTGGGTGAATATTTTGTCAATTAGCATACTGATCAACAAAATAGGTCTAATCAACCACAACAGAAAGATTGGTCAACCAGGTGTGTAGCTTTACTACATCAACTGGAGACAAATCTCTCCTCTCATCAAGGGGAGGTTCCCTATAGATACATAGGAGCTATATACAATATAAATAAGCAAAAAGTAAGACACTAGGGTAGAATACATCATCCATCTCTCTTCTTTTAGAGATGATGCACATAGACAAAGGAGAAAATCCTAATGTAAACACTGAAGGTGCTTCTCTTCTTTCAGAAGTGTTCTTGCAGGAAACAATAAGAGTTTCTTTCAAATAGTAAAGTAGCTAGTAATCAAAAGGGGCGTAGTAATAGAAGGATGAAGCAGAATGCAAAGTTTCCACCTGAACTGGCCAAAGAGTATATCACAAAGGATAATGGGGGCACAAAGTCACCCCAGAATCCTCAACACAAAAAGAAAAGAAAAACACATACTGAAATGAATTGTGAAAGCACAAAGTCTTCCCACAGTTGGTTTCAGGACACTTCCCTATTACCTTCACTAATTCTTCTTACCAAATTAAATGAATAAGGACACCTTCAGAAGATAGACATAAGAATGATCTTCTAAAATGATACAAGTCAGAATAGCACAAAGTTTGTAAAAAACCTACTTTCTCATTCAGATAAAAATGAAAATGAAATTACAACCTGAGCTCAAAGTCTCAGTCTTCTTCTTTCAAAATGGGTAGAGTTTCACTCTTGTAAAATGAAAATTTCCTTTAAAAATGAGAGATATTACAATCTTATAGCAACTATGCAAGGATTGGCACTTTTTTCCATGGGACGACCCATGTTGTAGTCAACGTCTTCAATGCACCTTTAGTCCTGTTTGGAGAGACCATGTTGAGAACAGTGCACTGCCATAACTATGGCGTGTCCCTTCATCTAATATGTCTCTTCTTTGGTATGGACTGTCTGGTCCTTTTCTTGATATTTGCGTAGCTATCCAATTTCACCATTACTTTATGGAAGAAAAATAGGCTTGCATCCTTGATTTGGTGTGTCCAAAATTCTAAGCCTACTCGATCCACTGTTTCACCTACTAGAAAATTTTCTTTTGAAAATATTTTTGGTCCTTTGCATTGATCTTCTCTTCCCTATAGAAATTTAAATCTTCAGGCTCTCTTTTCATTTAATCACTTGGTTCTTCCTTTAAGTTTCATGCTCTATTTGAATTTCCATAGATTTTCCCTCACTTTAAATTTGACGTCTAAGGGGCCGTCAATGGTCGCCAGCTACTTGAACCATGTTGAACCTTGAACCTATTAAACCACTAAAAGTTCATTGGTTCATTAGTTCATTCTATCTCTTTTGTTCTATCACTCCTTAGTTTAATCACTTCTTCACTCCTTGGTTGAACCATCTATTGAACTACTTGTTTGCTACTTCTCTCTTGACTGAGGCCACCTTTGAAATTTTGAACCTATGAACCATTGAACTTTGAACTCTTTCAGTTCAAAGTTCAATCGGTTCATTAGTTCATTCTGTGTCTCACTCAATCATTGCTTTATCTTTCTAAGCTCTTGGTTAAACCTTTGAACCTTGAACCCATTAAACCTTTTGGTTCAACGGTTTAATGGTTCATTCGGTTCATTCAGTTCATCCAGTTCATCCTCTAAAGTCCTTTTTGTCCATGTCTTTGAAGATTCCTTTTTGTGTCTTTGTTCAGCCTTTGAGACATCCTGAAGGGAAGGTGTCCCTTTGGGTCCTTGGAAAAGGTCCTTTTTCTGACGTCAAGTGTCCCTCGCAAGGGTATCTACCCTTCAAGATATTTTGGGTAGACTTCAGGCTTTAACTTTCCTGGCGGGTTCTTGCTTCTTTGACTGGCTTTTGGCTCTCAGGCTTTTCCTTTGGACAAAAAGCTCGAAATAATTCCTTTGAACAAAAAATCTGAAGGAATTTTGCCTTAACATTTTTTAAGAAAAGTCTTCCCAAAAGAATTTTTTTGGCTTCTTTTACTTTACCATTTCTATCAAACAAAAAGTCTGAAAGAATTGTTCCTTTTGGGGCCTTTAAACAAATCTAAAGGAATTTAGTCTTTTCTTTGACCTTCGAACCAATGCTACCTACCCTCTGCAAGGGCACTTTCCTTTTTCACTTTGGGGTATCCCCTTGAACCTACCGATAGAACCAACTGATTGAAACAACTTTGGTTCAATGGTTCAATTGTTCAATAGGCTCATCCTTCGTTATTTGGCTAAGTCCTTTTGATCTTTTACACCAAGCACGTTGAACCCACTTGGTCATTAAACCTATTGAACCTTTGAACCAAAGTGGTTCAAAGTTTAATGGTTCAAGCCTTTGTCCTTTATCATTTTCCAATTGAACTCTTTTGATTGAACTGAGGCACTGAATCAATCGTGGAAATGACTAAGTGTTAGAAGCTTATTCTTTTAACTGAACTTGCCTACAGAAGCTTTTAAACCTACTAATTTCAAGCATGTTGAGTCTGTAGAAACATATCTATAGAGTCCATAGAAATCAACTTGTGAAGCCTACAGAACTTGGCCTATAGAGTCTATAGATTTTCTTCTTATAGAGTCCGTAGATTTCCTTCTTGTAGAGTTCGTAGATTCAAGCCTACAGAGTCCGTAGATTCAAGCCCACAGAGTTCATAGATTTATGGAAAGCTTGAAAAAAAGAGGAATTTGAAAGCTCAAAACAAATTTTGAGAAGGGAAGAGAGAAATTTTGGCCCTGTAGGACCAAGATAGCTCATATGTTGTTCCAAAAATGAGTGACATTTTTGGGGACCAACAGAGATCAAGTCCTATTCTGGGACAAAAAGAGAGAACCAAAAGGGATGCATGGAAAGTTCAACTCCCTTTGGAGAGGCATGTTTATTATTCATTATCACAATGGTGAAAACAACTTTCTGCTAAAGTATCAAGATGGCACACTCTTTTCTCTGCCTCACAATGGGCAACATTTAAAACACTTCAATTCTTGAAGTACCAGATCATTTCATCTGTACATATGTATATTTGTATAGTTTTAGTTCTATTTTGTTTTATTTGTTTTCATTTTTGATGCCTTTCATTTCTGGATAACATGACTCTGTAGCCCAATGGTACAAATGAAGACATTGGAGATTCTAGATTCTAATCCCTTCAATTCTTTTTACAATTGATGGAAGTTTCCCAACTGGAGCCAGTTATTGTACTCGAAAAATGTCACTCATTTTTGGGACAACATATAAGCTATTTTGGTCTTGCAAGACAAAATTATCTCTTCCCATTTCAAAAAATTATTTTAAACCTCAAAATTGGGAATTATTCAAGCTTTTTCAAGTTCAAAGGCTTCTACAGGCGAGTTCAATCAAAAGAACAAGTTTCCAACACTTAGTCATTTTCAAGATTGGTTTAATGCCTTGGTTCAACCAAAAGAATTTATCGACAAGCTTCTATGCAGTGTTTGAACCATTGAACCATTAAACCATTGAACCTTGAACCATTTTGGTTCAATGGGTTCAATGGGTTCAAAAGGTTCAATGCCATCAAACAAGAATTAAGTATTTTTGTCAAGGTTTAAAGTTCAACCACTTCAAGTTCAATAGCTTCAAAACACTTATCAAAGAGAAGAAGTCTTGAACCATTAAACCACTCAAGTTTAAAGGTTCAAGGTTCAAAGGTTCAACAAGTTCAAAGGTAGTTGGTTCAACATGGTTTATTTCAAAGAGCTTGGTTCAAGTGGTCAATTGAACAAATAGAAGCAAAGGAATGAACCATTGAACCAAAGTTGGTTCAATCAGTTGGTTCAAGTGGTAGGTTCAAAGGAGTGTCCCAAAAGTCAAAGAGACAAGTGCCCTTGCAGAGGGAATTTATGTGGCAAAAGTGACTAAAGCAAAAGAGACAAGTGCCCTTGCCGAGCCCCATTTTAATTTGTTTCTAAGAGCTACAAAAGTTGCCACGTGTCCCTTGTAAGATAAGCAGAACGTGACCAGTGCCTGCATCCACATGAATCTAAGTGAATCTCAATTGTATGTACAATGTTTCTAAAACATAATAGAAGCCACCATGTGTCATCTTTTGTGGGACACTCAAAAGGCATCCTAAGCCTCTATAAGTTAAGCAGATGTTGTCACGTGTCCTCCCCTGATTCACAGTGGATGCTGCCACGTGTCCCCTATTGAGATCGGTAAAAATTTGACTAAGGCAAAGCCAAAGGCAAAGGTACCCTTGCAGAGGACATTGAACCAAGCTGAATACCCTTGTGGAGGGCTGTGAGTAAAGGCAGACATAGGGAATTCCTTTGAAAAAGTTCTTGTGGCAAAACGGTTAAGGCAAAAATCTTTCAGACTTTTTGTCTGAAGGAATTCACCTGGGAAGAAAGCCTGATGGAAAGCAGAAACAAAGCGAAGGAAGATTTCCTTCAGAAAAATTGTCTGAAAGAATTCCTTCAAACTTTTTGTCTGAAGGAAAAGTCCCCTGAAATAGAAAACCCATCAAGGAAATAAAAGCCTGAAAAGCTACCACGTGTCCCTTATAAAGTTCAACAAAAACTACCATGTGTCATCTACTGAGACACAATTTCAAGAAATGGAATGCACCATGTGGCATCATCCATGTAAATCAAAAATGAGTCTAGAATGTTTAAAAAGGGAAGCTAGGAGCTCAATGGAAGCTGCCACGTGTCATTCTCTATAGGCTTTTTCAAAAGACATCTAGAATATGCCACATATCCCGTTATAACTCCATGGAGCATGACAATTGTCTGTATCTGCATCTTGAGTTTCTTATAGGTTTCAAAGATTATTTTAATAAGCATCTCTCAGAGTCCCATAGATGCTTCCAAGTGTCCTCACCTGTTTTGCAGTGGAACCTGCCACGTGTCAATTGTTAAGGCCAACAGAAAGTGACCAAAGAACAGAGGATCGAATTGAACCAAGGACCCGATTCAATAGCTAGGAAAGGAGGAATGATGAAGAAGGACCAAAAATATTCATTCATAAGATATGTTTCTAAAATCATACCACGAGGTAGACATTGGAGGATACAAACATTTAATGGTGTGACCTGTTTCTCTACATTGAGAAAAGCAAATGGGCAAATATGCCCGATTTCAGCATATCTTCTTGACAAAATTTAATGCAACATGATGTGTTATTGCTCCCAAATCTTTCTTGGAGAGCTATATATTAGACTCTCTCTTATTATTTTAGGGAGATCTTTTTGTTATCAGAAACTAAATTGTGCCTAAATTGAAAGGCATTACTGAGACTTTGAACTCAGATTGTTGATCATATTTTGTTATTGGAATAAGAAATCAAGTGACTTTTCAAACTTTGTGCTGTAATAACTTGATTGTTGGGGAAATTGTTCTTATGTCTGTTTCCTTAATACGTTTTCTATCCCTTTAAATAAATAAGCAGAACTAGTGGAGGTGACTAAGAAGGTGTCCTGAAGCCAGTTACTTTCAGACTTTGTGCTATCATAATTTTCTTCAGTGTGTGTTTATTTTCTATTTCTATGTAAAGAACCTTGAGATGACTTTGTGCCCTCATTATTCTTCATATTTCACTCTTTGGCAGTTGAGGTGGAGACTTTGTGCCTCATTTCATCCTATTGTGTTATTATACCCCATTACAATTATTTGTCATCACTAGAAAGATTCCTTTTGTCTGTTGAACAACACTTCTGAAAGAAGAGGAGTGACTCCTATCATTTCATCAGGATTTCTTCTTTGATTTGCACACATCATCTCTGAAAAGAGAGAGATGGATGGCTTATCCTACCCTTGAGTGTTATATATATAAATATAAATATATATATATATATATATATATATATATATATATACTCTTGCATATCTTCAGGGAACCTCCCCTTGATGAGAGGAGAGATTAGTCCCTTTTTGATGTGGTAAACCTACACATTTGGTCGACCAATCTTCCTGTTGTGGTTGATCAGACCTATTTTGTTTATCAGTATGTTGATTGACAAAATATTCACTCAACAAATTCCGAATTTAAAACTTGGTAATATTGAGTGATTTAGTCACCCCAACCATACCAAAAGGTGAACCAACTACTACAATAGATTGGCTTGCTAAAGTTTGTAAAAGTGTGTTCAGTATCAGTACATGCAATAATTTTAGAATCTAAATTTGATTTGTATTTTACAATATTAGGCCAATGTTGTATAGAATATGCACCTTATATTTTTATCATGTTGAAACTCTATGTAACAATGGTACCATGTATAGAATTTTGCCACACATGTGTATCAAAATCATATAGCTATGTGCTTTAGCCAATTTGGAAAACTTTTAAGTGTAGATGACATGCTTCCAAATCATTCCCCCACTATATATGGAGAAAAAATATGAAACTAATATAAGTACCAATGTTGAGGACATGTTTCCAAAACATCCCCCCACTATAAACTGAATATGCTGAATACTAAGTAGGTGTGTAAAACATACTTCCAAGGCATGCCCCCACTAAATCTATGAATTATAAGTACCATACTGAATGAATGTGGAGGACATGCTTCTAAATAATTCCCTTACTAAATCTAAAACTATGAATGTGTGGAACCCATGTCCATATAGCATGCCCCTACTGAGTTTACAAACTATTGTAAGTACCATATATTGTGTGAGTGTGGGGAACATGATTTTAAAACATGCCCCCACTATAATCTAGAAACTGTGAATAATTTGGAATCCATGTCACCATGACATGCACCCACTAATATGCCCCCACTTTTAGGTGAGGAAAATATGGTACCCAATAATTAGATCACCTCAAAATGGTAAGACAATTGTAAATCTACAAATATAACTATGTAGTATATAAAAGGACATTTGTCTAGGTAGATGTAACATTGAATCACATAGAACCAATATGATCATATGTAGGCCTAAGATGTTTGATAAATATCATGAAAACATATATATAGTAACAATTTAATCTCAACAAGTAAACAAACACACACATAAGATCACTCAAAATCAAGCCAAAAGGCAATGGTCTAAGGAGACCACAAACAAGGGGCATGTTCAAATACTATAAAATCAAATGGACATGGCTTTATCAACTATCCATAAAATCAAGGAATGAAATATTAAAATATCCAAGAAAAAAATCAATTGCATAAGGGCCACATAGAATGAAGCATATTCAAATGCCCAAAAAAGAAAAACAATAGCAAATAAAAATATTCAAGGAAGCGTGTAAAGGGAAAAACATAAGCAACCAACATAAACATGTCATAGTGACCCATGGATCGAATGTGTTAGTAAAAACTGTCAAGTACATAGCACATCAAGTACCTTGTGTAATGTATAAGCATGGATAATTGGCATGTATAAGTACATATGTGAGATCAAACATGATATTTTAAAGTGATCATCGAACCACATAACCTGTGTATATTAAGATCATAAAATATGGATGGCCTCAACATCCTAATGACATGAGTAGAATTAAGGTCCAACACCCATAATTATACCATGTATCTATGTATGCATATGCATGTGTACATAAGAGTAAATGATATTCTAGTCCTCAACATAGAACTAAGACATAGATGCCAAGAGGCAATAGAACATGTAGGTGATGAAAGTGTTTTTGGCTTTTTGAATGTTTTTTTAATATTTTTGGTCTTTTTTATGATGAGGAATGATCATCCTATGATGCCATCCAATGGACATTCATAGATGTCTCCCCCAATTGTGAACCTTACAACCTCAAGTTGGATCTTTTACATTTTTTGCATTGTGATTAACTAGGTTGAAAAGGGACATAACATGTTCCTCATGTTTTGCTTGTGTAGTATAAGATGTAATGCTATCATTGGAAATATGTATTAATTTTCCTTCATGAGGAAAAGAAATGCCTTGTTGATATTGGTCAATTTTTTCTTCTATTTGGTATAACCAAAGAGTTCCAAGTGTAAATTGATATGGAGATGTGGTAGGCATAACCCAAACCCATGTTTGAATTACTTTAGGACCACAAGCAATTGATATTGTTATGTTTCCCAAGGAGTCTTTTCAAGTGACCTTCTTTTGTAAATATTGTAAGTTAAAACTAATCTATTGAAAATGTTTTATTCTACAAGTGGTTTTGGTCTATGTAGGATCAATATGGTTGTGCCAAGAATAAACACCACCCATGCATAAGGCAATTGTTAAATCCTAACAATGTGTGCAATTATTATTTATTATGAATTTAATTCATTTAGAGGATCCTCAAATATAATATTTTGGTCATTGATAAGATCTTGAATCTTGTGTTTAAAGGTAAAACATTTATTTTTAGCATACCCATGGTCTTGGTGATAGTCAAAATAAGCATGTGCATCATATCCTTTGGGTAAAGGCTAACTCAAATCAACCTTAATAAGATGAGGGAGAGATATAAGTTGGCACTCTAATAATCACTGGAGTAATGAAACTGGGGACTTGGGTAGAATTGTAAATTTTCTCCTTGGTGCCTTAGATAATATAATAGACTTAGGATTCTATAATAGAATAATATAATTTTGTAATAAAGTGACCTCTAAGTCTAAATATTTGATTTTTATTTTGTAACTCATACATCTTTCTCACATTTGTTAATGGATCTTTGAGGGTTTCATAAGTACAAGGCCTAGGTATGTTAGATTAAATATTTGTATGTGTACCATCAAGGGATGTTGGAAGGGTTTTATGGTTACCCATTTTTTTATAAGTGTTGACTTTATAAGTCACCCCCCAATTGATGCAGGGCTTTCCAATGCTTTCAAAGAGAAAATGCACCTATGAAGTCCCAAGTGCTCCAAGCATAAAGTGTATAGGTGCTTCCTACCTGCACCCAATCCTAAGATAAAATCACAAGTTTGCATAGCATTATAGTGATGATTCATTCCTACATAAATATTTTAATGTGTGCCTATGTATAATTTTATATGGTTCACAAGTCAAGGGGTGTATGAGTTTAATAATGTAGGCTCCCAGGTTCTAGATGGCTGAGTAAAAAGGGTGTGCAAAGAGTAGTTATATAACATGAAGATTACATTGAAGGCCTTCAATATTCATATGTGCCCTTCATCAAATATATCCCTATGCCTATCTAACATAATTCTATGCTAGATCATAGGATCCTACTCTCATGCCCTTGAATATCGTAGGATGCAAACCTAAATCCTTGTACCACCTCTTCCATAGACTCATAATTTCAAAGAAATCTTACATGTACCACTAGTGTAAGAGTAATTTTAAATCAAGGGGCACACATATAAACTTTGTACACACATAGTAAACAGAGAAATGAGTGCATGTTAAGGCTCACACTGTGCATAGTGATGACATGGAAAGACAAAAAGGAGGTTAGCGTAGTAGGTACCAAGTGGTAGGGAGAATTAAAAAGGTAGTTAGAGGTAGTTAAGTGAGGCCCAAGGCATTTTAAAAGGAATTAAATGCATAAATGGTTGGTAGACATCAAAATATGAGTGTATGCCACCCTTTAACCTTGTTAGAGAAGTCTCCCATTCCTTGATGCACATGCATCTAGAAAGGATCCCACCACCAACTCTAGACCCAATTATTAAAAAAAATTCAAGAGGTATGGCCATGGTATTACAAAAGAATTAAAAGCTACACCCACCTCCCCAAGTGGCACATTTATTGTAAAATAGGCTTGTTCTCTATAAAATCCTAGTTTTCCATTGTAAAATGGTTGACACATTTTTAGTAGCCTCATGCTACTAAAATTTACCCTCCATGAGAACTTATATTGGTTAAGTCTTGTATATTAATGAGAATTAAGTTCACCTCTTTCTTTTCTTCTGATGATCTATGTGTTATTTTGTGCTTGTTGATCTCTATCTGAGTAATGTTCACTCCTCTCATTGTCATTCATTCCCAACACCTCTTCATTAAACTCATAACTCACCTACAAGTCATATCTTGTGTACACTAGGGTCTGTGTAAGTTTTATTTATGGATAACCTTCATCCCTCTCAATGTTGCATTGTTTACTCATGCCTCTATACAAAGCATTTATGCATGTGGAGTATCCTTGGCAGAATTTATGTAGAAACATATTGTTCTCAAGAGTTTATAGTGTGCTTATGGTAGTAAGATCACTCACTCTATTTTGGATGTATTGCCTTTTTAATTTCAACATTTCTTACCTTCTCCCTCCCTTTTTCCCTCAAGATCCTAGCTTTAGATTAGCGATAGTTTACCTTTCTTCTATTTAATCCTATACACTGGTCTTAAATCAAGTGCACTAAGAATATAAGGAATCTATCTTACTCTGGAGGCTCATCTTAAGGATCACAAGGGTCCCATGCCTTGGGCACATTCTCATCATTATGATGAGACAACCGATGCTCGCATGCATAGATACGTGATAATACTTTTGTGCCCAACATCTTAGCTTTTTTTACCTTGTACAAGGCCTTTACACCTATCACCCCACCACAAAACACTCCCATATCATGGAACATCCATGGGTGCACAGTTTGAATGATAATAATTTTTGGCATGCCTAGTAGGACCAATTTGAAAAACAAATCTAAGGAATCGGTGATACCCTTATATATCAAGTGTTGAAAACACTTTACAAAGAACTTGGTGACTTTGAATGTCCAAATATATTGGTTTAAGTAGTCCGAGTGCTTAAAATATGTCTTTCCACCCCCATTTCTCATATCAAGCTCATACGAGCACTTGTAGTCCTCCTCTAGTTTAGTGCCTATGAAAACCCCCTTTTACTTCTAATCATCCCTACACAAGCTACCTTGTTCCCAATTAACATTATTATTCCCCTAATCATCCTCAAAAGAGCTTCAGTGGCATACATATTAATTTCTAGAGACAACTAAGTGAGATTGAAAGAGAGCAAGGGTATGATAAGAAATAAGAACTCATTTATCAAGCTCACACTCAATAATGAGAGATGATAGAGTAATGTAGATTTGATGAAGAGTGCCTAGCTAGGCAAATCATAGCCAAAGAAGAGCAGATGCATCATTTACTTGCACAAAAGTAGAGAATTGAATCGTAGTTGACCACCTCCACTCCTTCCTTTCCTAGATTTAAGTAGGCTCCCCCTCTGCCTAAAAGCCAACCTATGGGACGTAAGGATTTTGTGCCCAAAGTTCCTACCTTTAGAAAGGATAGCTCCATTGTGACTTCAAGTAAATCCCCTGCTTTCAAAGTACCAAAATTTAGAAAGCCCACATTTGTGCCAACTCAAGAACCCATCCTTCTTCAAGTGTAGTCATGGCAGCCTTCTTAGACCATGCATCATGACTTTACAATACCCAACCCTATAAATCCCCCTTCCTCTATGTCAATTGAAGCCTCTTTCCCTCCCACCATTTCCCTTTTCAAAGGAGGACTAATTGTATAGAAGGCAAGCACAGACCATTTAGATGAGGAGGATACTTCAAGTGAATATGATGAAGAGATCATAATTGGTGGTCCCATTTGTGTCACCACTCCAGAAGAATCAACCCTACTGTAAGAAGATAGATGCAATTTAATAGCACAACTGGTTGATGAGCTAATGAACAAAGTGGTGGTAGAAAGGGAGGACCTTAATGAAGAAGAGTTGATCTCTGCCACTCTAGAGTGAACTTAAAGGCCTAAGCTCAACCTCTCTTGGGTGAATGAGCTACCATTTGGTGTTATGAAAGAAGACCTAGAAGAAAAGGCTAACCTTAAAGAGGAGTGCATGCTTAAAGAGAGAAACTATGATCACCCCAAGGTGAGCTTGTAGGCACAATTATAGGTGTAGGAGGTAGACTATTTTTGAGATGAGCTAGAAGAATTTTGCAGAAACCTAGAAGATATGTCAATGTCCTCTCAATAGCATTTCCATGACCAATTTTACGCCAATGTCTATTATCAAGGCACACATAAAAAAGAGTTCATAATTGTACAGATAGAAGAGGCCCAAAGGTATTTGGATGCACACCTAAGTTTAGATGAGTCATCACAAAACTCATTTAAACTAAAGGAGCAATGTCAGTGAGTCAAACATGAGGATGTCAAAGAAGTTATGGTGATGAGTGCTATCAATCCTTGTATGCCCAAGCATGTCATAGAATGGTTTCTAAGAGGCATGTTGGACTCAAAATTATAGATGTGAGAAGTGTAAAGACAACACACTAGATCCATGAACTTCCCAAACACTGAGCACATGCCTCTCGTGCTTTAAAGGGATCGATCTGAGCAAAGAGTGTGGCTAGGCATTGAGAGATCCAGGAAGGATTGGTTTAGCTTCAAAAACATCAACCATTTGGGAGGAAAGCTTTTGTATAGTATGGTGGAAACATTCATCAAAAGAGGTGTTGACGCTGGAAAGTGCACCCAGCTGGTAGGAAAATGGATTCCTACCCTTTCCCCACAACATGGAAACCCTCTCTCGCCTATGGGACGGCGAAGCAGGAGAGGAGAGTCTCTAGATATGGGCTAGTTCCCTCTGATGTATCTTGCTTGTTTCAAGCAGTGCAAAAATATAGATATATAGATATACCGGGGGGGATGAAAAGGGAGAAGAAAATGCATGAAAACAAACAACCTACTCTAAAGAGGTGATACACCAAAAATGAAATGACCTTCCCACCTCCACACTCAAGACCAAACAAAACATACATACACTCAGATTTGGTAAAAAAGACCAGGTCTCTGGGATGACAGGGAGGTTCTTATGGAAAGCACAAGAAATAGGGACTCGCCAAGGTGCTGAGAAATACACACTATAAATGACCTCACCTGTTCTATACCTCCAAGACAGAACTCTACTCCTGACAACAGCAGACAGTGGCACTTTGTAGATCACAAGTTTGCTGGTGTTATACCTGTGAGAACATCAAGAGACAATGACTAGACACAGACCAACATTCAAAGAATACTCTACACAATCCATCCAAATAGAGGTAAAAACTATCTTTTATTGATTCAGGTGGAAAATTTGTAGAGCTGTGCTCTTTACAAAAGTGTGAGAAGATCCTTAAAAATGACCAAGTTTGCATATTTATATTGAAAGAGCTAAGAGGAGTCTCATTGGCCTTTCCTTACAAGTGGCAGCTTGAGTCTTCATTGGGAAGAGAAAAACACTGTAGATGATGTCATAAGTCTACTAGGACCATGCTTGATTCCTCATTTTGTGTGCTAGTTTACTCCTCTAGCGGCTGGGCGGGTCTTTTTCGGTGTTCTACGGGTGTTTTTTGCCACTTGTTGTTGTGGGTGGAAAATTTTCCACCCAATGTCATGGATTGCACATGGGACTTTCGCCGATGTTGGCTGATTTGTCTACCGAGTGTGGTAATTTTGCCAACGTCGGCCAAGTTTTTTGTAAACTGTGACAGTTTTGCCGATGTCAGCCGATGTTGACGGCCTCCTTTTCTCTGTCAGCTGCTTCATGCGGCAATTTTGCCACCCATTGCTTGTGTTGGCGGTCTTTTTTTACCCACCAGTGTTGTGGGCAGTGATTTTTCCACCCTTTGCATAAAACTTTGAATCTTTTGCGGGACTTAGACGCATTAAACCGTTGACTCGAACTTTTCCTTTGAACCAAGGCATGAACCTGAAGATGGACTACAACCTGAGATTGACTGGCCTTTCATAGTTTTTTGAAGGGGGTGACCAAAATTTTGCTAGGGGGGCAAAATTGGGTCAACAAATTGGTGATTCCTAGGGTAAGCATGCCTGTTATGCTTAGGACCCAGTTGTCTTACATATCCATTGGGCACGGAGTCGGATGGTGACTTTGAAGAAAGTTCACAACAGTGTTGATAATCCCAAAATCAAATACATAAAATTTACCTTCAAATGAAGGGAAACATATAAGGCTAAAAACAACTACCTGTGCAAACTGCACTTAGGGAAAACAAGAAAGAAAACAAGGGAAACTATGTATAGCCGAACCAAAATTTAGTGACAATGCTTCAGATGTATCCCGTTGACTGGGATACGTAATTCTTTGTCATCTAACCTAGAGAGTTGGAATGCGTTATGCTACTTGTACTAAGTAATCATGTAAGGATCGCTCCAGAGGGCATCAAATTTTGCATGTTTTCCAAGCTTAGCTCTATCTTCGTCCCATTTTAGGACAATGTCTCCTTCAGCAAAACTTTTTGACGAAGACTTCTTGTCGAAATGTCTTTTCACCTACTATTGGTGATTGATCATAGAGACCATGGCCTGATTCCTTACCTCCTAGAGCTCCATTACTTCACACAATCTGACCTCCATGCTGCTTCTTTCTTCTAGCTGCAACTGATGAGCGAGGTCCAGTGCTGGCAATTCGAGTGAGATAGGAAGCCTTGCTTCCCTTCCATACACAAGCATATATGGAGAATTTTTTATTGATCTTTTTGAAGTGATTCGATCGGCCCATAGAGTTATTTTCAACTTGGCATGCCAAGTTTTCTGATTTTCTTCCATGGTCCTCTTTATAATCCTGATTAGATTTTTGTTAGTGGACTCAGCCAGTCCATTCCCCTGCGAGTAGTAATTTGATGAAGTGCTGAGGTATATACCATACCTTAGCGCCCATTCACTAGTTTTGGTTCCTAGAAAAGCCAAGGCATTGTCTAAAATTATAGTGGTTGGGACCCCAAAACGTGTCACTAAGTCCTCATAGAAATCCAGGACTGTGCTTTCATTCGCTTCCTTTAAAGCAATGGCTTCCACCCACCTGGTGAAATAATCCATAGCAGTCAGGACCCATTTGTGTTTGACACTAGAGGGAGGGTTGATCATCCCTATGAAATCCAGGCCCCACTGCATGAATGGTTGTTCAACTTGAATGGGCTGTAGGGGCATGGTAGCCAATCACTACTTTCTGTCAAAGAGTGCACACTTTTGGCACTTCCTTACCTAGGCATAGGTATCCTTGAAGAGAGTGGGCCAAAAATAGCCATCTCTCATTATTTTTGCTGCTGTGGTCTTAGGGGTGAAATGGCCGCCTGCTGGCCCATCATGAAACTCAGCCAATACCTTGTCAGCCTGACTGGGGTCAATGCATCTCAGGAGAACCCCAGAGAGATCCTTCCTAAATAATACTCCATCAATCAAAACATAAGGAAGGGACTAAAGTTTAAAATACCTTCTTCTAGCCCTACCGAGACCCTGTGGACATTCGCCCGTAAGAAGAAAGTGCCTCATGTCCAGCATCCAATCTCTTATGACAGCTGGTTCTTTTGCAGTGGCTGCATCATGGATCAGCAAGCTGTCTTCATCCTTTTGTCTCAATTTTACAACCAGCTGTTCACACAGGCCCCTTCTTCTCACCAAATTGGCAATTTTGATGTCTATGTCATACTCCATCACTTTGGTGATCCATCCTGCTCTTTTCTCATTTAAGTCTCGATTGGTCAAGAAATCCTTGATGCCAAGATGTGGAACCATGAGGTGGATCTTTCTGTTTGACAACATATATCTGAATTTCTTCAGGCTACGCACTACTGACAGGACTTGCTTCTCTACGTAGGTGTACCTAATTTTGAATTCCTCTAACCCTTGGCTGAAGAAGGTGAGTGGTTGCTTGAGGTCATCACTATTTGCTTGGGTAAGCATAGTAGATATTACTTCTCCATTGCTAAAGGTATAGAGACTGAGGTCCTTATTGAAGTCAGGGCTGATTAGAGTGGGAGCCTGGGTCAAAGCCTATTTGAGAGCTTCAAAGCTATCTTTTCTTGGCGTTGTCCACTTGAATTCTCCACCCTTCCTCAGCATAGAGGTTAGGGGTTTAACTATTTCAGCAAAGTTCGAAATGAACCTCCGAATGAAATTTATCCAGACAAAGAAACTCTGCAGGCCTTTCTTGTGCTTTGGTAGGGACATCTCCAAGATAGAGCAGACTCTCTCAGGGTCAATAGACAAACCTTCCTTAGACACAATGTGGCCAAGAAGTTTCCCCTCATGAACTACAAATACACATTTCTTTGGATTTAGGGAGATACCAAATTCCCTGCACCTCTAAAAAATCTTCCTGAGGTGCTCCATGTGCTGTCCCGCCTCCCTAGAGAAAACTGTTATATCATCGAGCTACACCAGCATGTTCTTATTTATCAAACCACTGAAAGACATGTCCACGGCTCGCTAGAAGGTACCACCAGCATTGGATAGCCCAAAAGGCATCTTCTGGTAGGCAAACATTCCCCATTTAGTGGTGAAGGCTATTTTGTATTGGTCGCAGCCTCGCACTAGAATCTGATTATATGCCGAATAACCATCCAGGAGGGAGAAGCGTTCGGAACCAGTTACCTTTTGGATAATCTGCTCCATGTTGGGGAGGGGATAATGATCTTTTAAAGAGACTTTATTAAGGTCTCTGAAGTCGACGCACAGCCTGATCTCCCCATTTTTCTTTCTAACTAGAACCAAATTAGCCAGCCATGAGGAATGTTTGATCAGAAATATAATGCCAGACTCAATCAACTTGACCAATTCTTTTTGCATAAGGAGCTCGATCATCAGAATAACAGGCCTCTACTTTTGTGTGACTGGTTTTACGCCTTCATCTAATTCAATGGTGTAATGGGCGAGTCTTGGATCGAAGACTTTCAAGTCACTATAGTTCCAGGTGAAGACGTTAGCGAACTACTAGCACAGCAGAATGAAAGCTTGCCTTTCTTGAAATGTGTAGACCGTACCAAGCGCCAGCAACTTGTCCTTGAAGATTTCAACTTTTTCATAATTCTCCTCTTTGGTAGTGATGCATGCTTTTTCATCTCTTAGTTGGTCATCTCCATTGAAAATACTTTCAAGTGTGACCAGACCCTTAGGGAGTTTATTGTTTTTTAATTGAACAATTTGATTTCCGTATTGTTGCTGCAATTTTGCTTTTGTGGACAGCGAACTCAGCTTCTTCCTACAGGAAGAGAGTTATATACTGGTCACTTTTGAAGACTTACCAATTTGTTATATTGTCTGGAATTGAAGGCCGAACCACCACTTTTAAATGGCATGAACCACATCCCTGCTTATCTCTTTTGAAACATCAAATTGGGCACCAACAGCTGCCAGCCTGTCAGCCTACTTATTCTGTTCCCTGGGAATCGAGATAATGTTAAGAGCAAGGAAATCCTCCATCAAGTCCCAGACTCTATGCTTGTAAGACTTCAACAAGGAGTTCTTGGTCAAATTCAGGCCTCTTATTTGGTTCACTATTAGTTTATTGTCCCCTAGAATTTACAACTTCCTAATCCCTCTCTTTCTTGCCCACTCAAGTCCATGAATCAAAGACTCATATTCTGCAACGTTACATGTGCAAGAGAACTGAAAATAGAAAGCTGAAAAGTACCTTTCTTTAGAAGGGGAAACTAACATTGTTCCACCACTAGCACCCAGTTTACTTTTGGAACCGTTGAAGTATAGTTTCCACAGGCCAATGTCTTCTTTATTTTCCTTCATTATATTGGGCATGACAGTGCCTTCTTCATGCAAGCAATAGACACCAAGGTCTACTTCCTCAATAAAATTATAAGGATCGTGCTTGAAGTTATCACTTCCCCACTCATCCAAGAGTAGATATGTGACTCCTTCAAGGGCAGAAAATGAAGATTTGTTCATCTGAGAGTCTTCTGGATCAATGATAGTGTAACTGACATTCGTTGCCTTGGGTGAATAGGGCTCTAGGTGGTCCTTGTAGAGTAGCTTGGATTCAATTTTCACTTTGGTCCCGTATTTGGTTCTGAAAACTAGATACGACCAGTTCGCTGCTAGATAGCCACCTATCTTAGACGTAAAGTCCCTAGACAAATAGATTGCAAAATATGGAGGAATGTCTGCTACCACTATATCATGGGGGATTGAGAATGTCAGGTAGGCATGCAGTGTTAAACTTAATCCTTTCAGAATTTTGACTGTCTTTGCAGGCATCCCATCTAGTTGCAAGACTCCTTTATTCATTGCTTCGTACTTTAACCCCATCTTATCAGCAATGCACTTGGGCATTACTGAAGTGCTGGCCCCACTGTCGATTATGCAATTATGTACTAAGAAATCACCTATGATCAAAGATACATAAAAGGGGGGATTCCTTTCTTCCTTCTTTACCTGACCTAAAGTAGAAGGCTGCCCATTCGTCATTAAGATGCTATTAGTGTCTGTCAAGACGGCCTGTCAATCTAGCTCATGCAATTCTTTCTTCAGTACATCCCTTTGTCCTGGAAGAGACAAAGAATCCCACAGAGAAATGTTCACATGCAATTTCTTCATTTGATCAACTATATTAACTTGGGGGCTGATTCCCTTCATACTTTCCTTTGGGCTGATCTCGGCTGGAGTCATAAACTGGGGAGCTGGAGGTGCAAACGGTTATCTAGAAATTGGGGCCCTTTGAAATGGATGTGGTGGAGGATTCATTGCTGCCTGAGGGGAACCCTGCACTTTTCCAACTGCCCTTCTTTTAAAATCATGTTGGCTACAACGCAATCAGCCTGATTGTCTACAATGCCCCCATGATTAATTATACAGAGTTCACCTTCTTCATGATTTATCAGGGTAGAATCTGGCTAAGTTTGATTGTTACTTGTGCTGGGTTGCACTGGAAACTCAAAAAAATGGGAAAAATAAGCAGTCTAATTTTCTAAATTTTGAAAGAAATTCATCATGTCATTCGTATGGACAGCTTGCTCTTGACCATGTCCCATGGTCGAACAGCTAGGCTGCTCCTACACTAGATTGTTCTGTGTAGGAACCATGGCTTTAGATGACGAAGAGGGGCCTGGGTTATAATTTTGATAAGGCCTGGTCTGAGTGAGCTGACCTTGTCCTTGATTATAGCCTTGAAAAGGGTTCCTAGGTGCTTGACCATAATGTTGATAACCCAGATTTGGCTTGTTGCTTTGAGCTTGCTATCTTTTAAGAGCAACAAGTTCATTTGACATGTTTTGCAACAGGATTTTTACCTCATGTAGTTCATTTGATGGAATAGTAGCTAGCTTCTCAATGGTGGGTAGGGGAGCAATTATGGGAACAACTGTCTATATAGGGGGCAGCATCTCTGGGAAAAGTGGCATGTGGGGCCTAGGAGCAATCTTTCTAGTTTGTACCAAGCAGTTCTCGACTGCTATGGCGACGTCATAAGCAACAGGAAATATGTGTCCTCCCATAGATTAGATCATCACAACAATATCACTATTCAATGCTTTTAAATAGTACAAGAAAGCGTAGCTGGGAGTCAGCCTTACCAGGACGGGAATTCTATCCCAAGTCTTTTGAAAATGCGTGTTGAAGTCCTACATGTACTCGTGCAGAGCTCTTTTTATAGTTGTCAACTGCTCAGCAAGAGAGAGGCCATCACTTTTTTCCCTGAAACAACCAATTAAATGAGTGCCCAATTCATTTCAGGAATGTATAGAATTCACAGGCAAGGTTCTGTACCAATCAAGGGCCTTCCCTTTTAGAGACAAAGCTAGCAGTCTAATGGCAATATTTTCTTCTATTATATTGTGAATATTGCAAAGGTTGGCAATATTCTTGATATGCTCAACAACTGTAATAGGTCCCACTCCATCAAAAGAGGGCACATTTTTTAGGGTCGTTCCAGGAATCGAATCATAGCGTGGGAGGTTTAAAGGGCTCTCACCATGAAAAGCTGTAAAAGGCAATGCCATGGCCAGAACAGGTTGTAACTGTGGCTGAGTTGGGTTGGTGTTCTTAGCAACAAGTCTAGGAGGATTTACTAGTGGATAGGGGTGAGTTCTTTCAAATCTGAGCCTTTTAGCAGAGTTTAAAGGTAGTTCAATGAATTCAAAGGGGACCCCTCTTGAAGCTGACCTTGTGGTAACCTTTGGCATAGAAGTTTAAGTGACTGGTCTTAAAAATAAAGAATTGAGCTCTTATTAGTGGAGTCGCTAGATGCTAGAAATCTTTGAAAAGACTGTAGCAGGACCAGCATCAATCCTGATATATTACTGCATTGAAAACTGATAAAAATATAGTCCCACTAGGCGTGCCAAAATTGTTGACGCTGGAAAGTGCACCCGATTGGCAGGAAAATGGATTCCTGCCCTCTGCCCGCAACATGGAAACCCCTCTCTCACCTGTGGGATGGCAAAGCAGGAGAGGAGAGTCTCTAGATATGGGCTAGTTCCCTCTGATGTATCTTGCTTGTTTCAGGCAGTGCAAAAATATAGATATATAGATATACCGAGGGGGGATGAAAAGGGAGAAGAAAATGCATGAAAACAAACAGCCTACTCTAAAGAGGTGATACACCAAAAATGAAATGACCTTCCCACCTCCACACTCAGGACCAAACAAAACATACATACACTCAGATTTGGCAGAAAAGACTAGGTCTCTGGGATGACAGGGAGGTTCTTATGGAAAGCACAGGAAACAGGGACTCACCAAGGTGCTGAGAAATACACACTATAAGTGACCTCACTTGTTCTATACCTCCAAGATAGAACTCTACTCTTGACAGCAGCAGACAGTGGCACTTTGTAGATCATAGGTTTGCTGGTGTTGAACTTGTGAGAGCATCAAGAGACAATGAATAGACACACACCAACATTCAAGGCATACTCTGTACAATCCATCTAAATAGAGGTAAAAACTATCTTTTATTGATTCAGGTGGAAAATTTGTAGATCTGTGCTCTTTACAAAAGTTTGAGAAGATCCTTAAAAATGACCAAGTCTACATATTTATATTGAAAGAGCTAAGAGGAGTCTCATTGGCCTTTCCTTGCAAGTGGCAGCTTGAGTCTTCATTGGGAAGAGAGAAAACACTATAGATGATGTCATAAGTCTGATGGGACCATGCTTGCTTCCTCATTTTGCGTGCTGGTCTACTCCTCTAGCGACTGGGTGGGTCTTTTTTGGTGTTTTGCGGGTGTTTTTTGCCACCTGCTATTGTGGACGGTAAATTTGCCACCCAATGTCGTGGATTACACATGGGACTTTCACCGACGTCGGTTGATTTGTCTACCGAGTGCGGCAATTTTTTTAACGTCGGCCAAGTTTTTTGCCGACCGCGGCAGTTTTGCCGACATCGACCAATGTTGACGGCCTCCTTTTTTCCGCCGGCTATTTCATGCGGTGATTTTGCCGCCCATTGCTTGTGTTGGCGGTCTCTTTTTACCCGCCAGTGTTGTGGGCGGTGATTTTGTCGCCCTTTGCATAAAACTTTGAATCTTTTGCGGGACTTAGACGCATTGAACCGTTGACTCAAACTTTTCCTTTTAACCAAGGCATGAACCTGAAGATGGACTGCAACCCGAGATTGACTGGCCTTTCATAGTTTTTTAAAGGGGGTGACCAAAATTTTGCCAGGGGGGCAAAATTGGGTCAATAGGAGGGTCTGGACAAATGAGCATCCGTGAGTGCCTCGTTCATGGTAAATATATGTCATTGCACCTCCACCAATCACATATGAACAATAGGATGGTGCATAACATAAAGGACCTAAGAGGTTTATGTTTTGACCAAGGAAGATGAAGGCACATATTTGTAGATTATATTTAGTATATTAGATTATCTCACATTACATTTCCCTAAGTGCTTGCATGCACATTAAATAGTCTTAGTTTAGATTTGTTTTCCTCTAAGTGTGTTTTACACATCTATTGTTTGTTCTTCTCCCTTTTTTGTTGAGGATAGAACTCAATTTAATCTAATTAGGCATAAAACAATCAGGTTACAACTTTAATTGCTTCATTCCTAATGGATCACTTCAAAGGCCACTATATTCTTGCTTAGTAGACAAGCAACCCACATAAGTTGCCAAAAGTGCTAACTTTCTAAGTCACCCCCTTGATTGGCACAAGGCCTTCCAAAGTTTACAAAGAGAGAATGTACCTATGAAGGCCCAAGTACTCCAATCATAAATTGCATAGGTGCTTCCCACCTATGCTCAAGCCTAAGATGGAAGCACAAGTCTGTGAAATAGTATAGTGATGACTTACACCTGCATAAAGATTTTAATGCATGCCTATGTACAAGTTTTTTTGGTGCACAAGTCAAGGGGCACATGAGTTCAAGAATGTAGGCTCCTTGGTTCTAGATGGTCGAGTAAAAATGGCATGTAAGGAGTAGTTATATATCATGAAGAGTATGTTGAATACTTTTAGTCTTCAAGTGCACCCTTACTCAAAGATCTCCCTATGCCTATCTAACATAGTTCTATGCCAGAGTGTAGGTTCCTACTCTCACACCCTTGAATATCATAGGATGCAAACCTAAATCCTCGCATTACCTCTTCTACATACTCACAATTTCAAAGAACTCTTGCATGCACCACTGGCACAAGAGTACTTCCAAATCAAGGGGTGCACGTACAAACTTTGCATGGACATAGAGAACAAAGAAAGGGGTGTGTGCTAAGTCTCACACCATGCACAATGATGACATGGAAAGTCAAAAAGGAGGTTAAAGTAACATATGCCAAGTGGTACGAAGAAGTAAAAGGTAGTTGGAAGTAGTTGATCAAGGCTCAAGGAATTTTAGAGGAAGTAAATATAGAAGTGGTTGTCAAACATTAGAATATGAGTGCACACCAACCTCTAACCTTGTCAAGGAAGTCTCCCATTTCCTGATGCACATGCATCTAGAAAGCATCTCACCACCAACTCTAGACCCAATCATTGAGAAAACTTTAAGAGGTATGGTTGTGGTGCTACAAAAGAATTAAAAGTTGCACCCACCTCCCAAATGGTGCATTTATTATAAAATAGGCTTATTCTCTATAAAATCCTAATTTTCCATTGTAAAATGGTTGACATATTTTTAGTAGCATCATGCTTCTAAAATTTTCCCTCTATGAACACTTGTATTGTCTAAGTCTTACAAATTAATGAGAATTAAGTTCACCTCTTTCTGTTCTTCTGATGATCTATTTTCTATTTTATGTTTTTTGATCTATGTTTGAGTAATTTTTGCACCTCTCATTGTCATTCATTCTTAGCACCTCCTCATTGAACTAAAAACTCACCTGCATGTCATATCCTATACACATCAAGGTCTGCTTAAGCATTGTCTATGGATAACCTTCATCCCTCTCAATGTTGTACTATGTTCTTGTGCCTTTATACAAAGCATTTATGCATTTGGAGTATCCTTGGCAAAATCTATGTGGAAACATCTTGTTCTCAATATTTTATAGTGTACGTAAGGTAGTAGGAGTGCTTGCTCTATTCTGAGTGTATCACCTTTTTACATTCAATATTTCTTACCTTTTCCCTCCCATTTTCCCTCAAGATCCTAGATTTAGATTAGTGGTAGTTTACCCTTCTACTCTTTAAGCCTATGTGCTAGTCTTAAACTAGATACACTTAGAATAGAATGAATCTGGCCTACTCTAGAGGTTCATCCCAAGGAGCACAAAGGTCCCACACCTTGGGGATGTTCCTATCATTATGATGAGATAACCAATACTTGTATACATAGTTTCATGATAATACTTCCACACCCAACATCTTAGCTTCTTGTACCTCGTACAAGGCCTTTGCGCCTAGCACCCCATTGCAAAGCACTCCCATGCCACAGAGCATCCAGGGGTGTAATTTGGAATGACAATAATAGCATTATGATCCACCTTTCCCTTTGAAGAGGGGATAAAATGAACCTAGTTAGAGGTGTGAAAGTTGTCATCCTCCTTTGGTTTTGAAAGGGGAATAAAATCCTCTTTGTGCTTTTGAAATGTTCTAAATATTGAAATGAATAATGGATAGGAAAGGCATACAAAATCTAGGGAGAAATCTAGGTTTGCACATATTTTATGATAATTAAGAATCAACAACAGATAAAATAAATGAAAAAACCCTAGCTGGCCTAGGGTTTGATGTTTAAAGATCATGTTCACCAAATGTTTAACCCTAATTTGGATGTGGATCTAAAAGAATTAGCTTCACAACAAATCATAAAATAAAACCTCTCAAGTAGGCACATGTGCTCATATAGGAAAATAAATTACATAATCAACATAGATGTGGCCACAGTCAATAAACAAGGCTATAGTGTGCCCCTATCCCCCCTAGCACGTCCTTGTCCTAGTTCATTATATGATTATGTTTTTAGGCATAAATCATTTCAAAGGTTATTCCAATCAAGTCCACATTAAGGATATACCTTCAAAATCAACATAAGTTGTATTTGGGATAGATTTGCATACTTTATTAGAAAATTATTATTTATAGCTTAATTCATTTTTTGTATTTTACATTTAGGTTTTTTATATTTTGTATTCTAAATTAAATTTTCAATCTTTTATTGTTTATTAGATTTCATTTCTAAATCAGAATGACCATTAAAAAATTATACTCCTTAGAATCATTCAGAAAAAAAAAAAAATTAGCTTCAATTCCAGGATACATCTACTAAATTAGATATTTTTAATTTACTCTTATTTGACCAACCAGTCTTTATGGGTTTGAGGTTTGGTGATGTTATTTAAATGGGAATGACTGGGATCACCTACAACAATTACAAATTATGTTCCTTCTGAGAAATATTTGATGTTTAAGCATAGTTTCTAAATGTATTTTCCAAGCCAAATTTGATGCCCAACCTCTCAAGGTTGACACTATTTTATAATTATTTTTTATTACACAAAACTAAAACATTTTGAACATATTCTTAAAAGGGTTTGGAGGTATCCTTATCATGCTTTCTTATTCTATTTGGAGATCTTCAAGTAGGTTAACTATTTTAATCTCACTTCTATAAACAATTGGTATCTCCATTGTTGATATTTTACCATTCGAATTTTTCTAGAAAGCCCCTAATCTAAAGATGGGTAAAAAATAGACTAAAAAATACATTTAAGAAGACATTTATAGAGCCTACATCCAACATAGTTTATATTTTTACACTTAAACCATTGAGTCTTATAAAACTATATATTTATATATCTACATTTCTCCAAACAAAGGATAAAGACATTATTATTTCAAATTATTATTGACACCATTGATCACATGGACTTAGAATTTCACTTGGTGAGATGCAAATGGATTCCCATCATTTGGAGAATGAAATAGACCAATGCATTACTCGAGAGAAACAATTATAATAACTTTGTTTTTATAAGGCAAAGACCAAGCATTATTTTATTTTCAGTTTTGAATTTTCTTATGAGATATATGGAAGATTTTGGTGTCATTTTAGAAATTCAAGAAAGTATTCGAAAGGTTTTTTATGATATTAAGATTTAGATGTGCTTTTATTTATATATTAGAGAAGCTTGCACTCTTAGATGTCATCACTTAAGTAAGGGATAACAAATGAGTGGTTTTGTTGACATGTAAATTATCATCTTATTCTTCATTTTAATCAATTATATTTGATTAACATATTAGATTTAGTCAAATAAAATGAATTTTATATACAAATAATAAAAAGCATAAAAATTTAAAACATAGAAAATATATAATATCTTTGATATAAATAATTATTTTACAAATTTATTTCAAAATTAATTTTATTTTAAATTTAATATTAATTATCTAATATTTTAATATTTTTAATTTTTTTAAATAATCAACAATCTCTTAACTAATTATACTAAAATTTAACTTCAATCTATTAACACTTATAATTATTTATAAATATTAAATAATAATTTAAATTTAAAATAGACGCTTACAAACTATTCATTTGTCATTCATACAATTCTATAAAAGATCAATTTGACATTAGAGTATCAAACAGCAATGTATAGAATTGTATTTGGTATCATGGCTATCTTAGAGCCTAACGAGGCACAATACTAAAAACATTTATTTACATGATAAAAACATTTCAATTTATACTCTTTACTCGAAGTTTATACTAGTTTTTTTTAAAGGATTACCCCAAATTTTAACATTTGCTAGATGCTTTATTTATTTAATTTTTTATTTTCTCGAATAATAATGGTGATGATTATATTAAATTAGTTTATAAGATATGCAGATGATGTAATTTTATTTATTTATTTATTTTTAATATGAAAAAATATGATTTACATAAAAAAATTTCCTAGGTTTTATATTCATATAAGATTTAAGTTATTAATTAATAATATTTATAAATAATTATCGTTTAAATGATTTTTTTAAATATGTTTTCACCAATAATTAAAAGATAATTTTTTTATTTTAACACATAAATATTTCAAATATTTATTTATAAAGGAAGAAATGATAAATATAATTTATTATTTTAAATTTTTTATCTTGAAATCTTTTATTTAATTGATAATTTTTTTAAAATTTATAATGATTTGTAATTAATAATTAAATAAACTAATTTTTTTTTTTAAAAATGTTAACTAAATAAATATTTGGGTTCAAAATAAAAAATTTCTAATTTTTTTTGTTTATTTTAATTTAAGAGTTCATATATCAAATTATAATTGTTTTTATCAATATAAATATTTTTTATGTTATTATATAGTAAGTATATTATATTATATATTTTTTAAAATGTTAATTTAAAGATTTTATTATATGATTTGTATATCGATTTATTATGTCACAACAAAATTTAAATCTAAATAAAATTGAACACAACCAAACATTTTAATTAATGCACTCATATTCCAACCATATATTTATATATTAATAATTATAATTATAATTATTACAATGATAATAACTACCTTTTACATTCAAAAACTAAATTAATATGTAAAACCTATCACAAATATTATTTAATTACATAATAATAAATATTTAACTTTATTACATAATATATCGATGATAATAACGACTTTTAATAACCTTAAACTAAATTGATATATAAAACCTATCAAAATATATAATTTAGTTTTATAATAATATAACTTTGACTTCATTCTATAATATATTATAGAGTTCTTATTATCCCTAAAGTCAATCACATCCTTCAATTCGTCATTAGTGAAAGTTTTATTCTTATGATTGTCCTTTAATATTATAATCCTTATTTTTGAGGATATTCTATAGCCTCCTTAAATGTTAATATCTATACTTAACATATACATATTAATATGTAATATATTAATAAAATCAACTTTTAATATTAAGATATATTATAAATATTTGAAACAAGTACATGTCACTTTTATGGATCAATTTTTGAAAAATGTTTATAATAAGTATATTTATTATATAATAGATGTAGTGGTTAAGAAACTTAGATTTTAGCATGGTAGGCTAGTGGTCAAATGGTTTTGTTGGCTTTAGTCTTTTCAAATAAAAAAGTATATTTATTATATATAATTTTATCATTATAATCAATGTTATTATATAAATAATATAAATATTTTTATTTAGTTATTTCATTAGCCTAATTAATTGTAAGTTTTGTTGTTCATAATAAAATTATTAGGTTAAATTTTTTATAGAATAAATCATTTTATATTTTCTCATTACGATGATTCACAAAATAAGATCTCCTCTTTGTTATTCATAATAAAATTATTAAGTTAAATTTTTTATAGAATAAATCATTTTATATTTTCTCATTACGATGATTCACAAAACAAGATCCCCTCTCATCAACATCAACTTAATCAATTATAAATTTTATTCTTCATAATAAAATAATTGAATTAATTTTTTTATAAAATAGATCATTCTATATTCTCTTTTCTTGATGGCGAGATTTCTCTAAACAGAATAACCTCTGAGACTACTTCTAATTCAATATTAACAAATAAAAATAAATAGGGTTTCTTAAGCATGGAAGAATAGAAATAATAAACCGTGGAAACATGAAACTTTCCATTTCCAAATAACATCATATTCTTTCTTAATATTTTATTCTTTGAAAGGGAAGTTGAAGTCGGTGGGAGTAAGCTTTGGAACATACCACCCCACATGAAATATGGAGAAGTAACAACCCTGGTCCCGATTGTAAAATATATTATACTTTCTGGTAACCCATACTAAAATAAGGGAAAAAACTGCACCCTGTGATTTGATATGGTTGATAAGACAATGCCAGATGACAAATAATATCTGCAAGCCCAAGTGTTGGCAGGGTGCAGAAGCCCTTGCTTTTTGCTTGACAAGACCCCATTTCAGAGCACGGCTAAATCTAACGCCGTGTTTTTCAGATTCTCTGGTCGGGGTTTGTGTATTTGATGTGAAGGCCTTATTCTTATTCATCCCCTACACTGCTATATAATGCCATTTCTTCTCCACATTTCTTCAACTTAAGAACCAAGTAATCTATTATCTAGTTGTAAGCAGTTTGTCTTTAATATTTTCACTCTGTCCCCATTATTATTGTTTGGTCAGCCTCTCCATAGATTACATTAGTATATCAGAGAAACCCGAGTCATGCAATAAACTTTGCATGGATTATTAGGGGTTTATCTGTACTTTCATGCTATAATTAGTATGAATGCTTGGATCAGTTTTCAGAAGTTTAAACTAGAGCTATTATTCAAAGTAGAGCTAATATTAGGACGAATTTTTCTGTGTGTTTTCATGACAGTTAACTTATGAAACTGTGGCATTTTTGCTTTTGTGGTTCTCGTTTATGCATTATAGTATTTGAAATATAGATAGGCGTTTCAGTACAAATAGTCTCATATGCTATAAGTGATTTTGTAGATCAAGAACGAAGCTCCGGTTTATAATGAACCTTTCGAGCGTTGTTATGTCATGCAGCTCTACAGTTTGTTTGAATGCTGTGAATCTCAAGATCTAGGTATAGTTTGTGTAAAAGATGAGTTATGAGTTTGTGTAGTGAATGGAGCTTTCTTCAGCCCGAGAAGGATAGTTCATGGATTGAAACGGCTGCCCACTCATTCATTTACCAGCTCTCTTTATGAGGCTTTGAAGAAAGTGGGTTGATATGTGAATGAAGGGGGAGACGATATCAGTCATGGAATATTACCCTTTCTTGGACTGAAGGGAGCTCCGTCTTTGCTCTAAATTCATGAAGATAACCACCCCAAAAAAAAAATATCACACTTTTCTATTTCCTATTTACTTGGTTGCTATAATTAGAACAATGCTTTTGAGTTAGGAATGGAGATTTTTTTTCCCTTAAACTTGGTTGCTATAATTAGAACAATGCTTTTGGGTTGGGCATGGAGATTTTTTTCCCTTAAACTGCATTGGTATTCTTTTGATATTATTCTTAGGATTTGGAACTACACATGCATTCACAAAGTACTCCAGTCATTATTAATATGTAGGTGAAAATACACCCTGTTATCAGTGTGAACTACACATGCCCTTGATTGAGATCATTAAGTTCTTCCTGAGTTAGACATGGTTTAATGTTTGATCTTATGTAACCCTGTGCAGGTTGATTAATTGATATGTTAAAGATACTGAAGAACAACCAAGTGTTTGAACAAGCTATGCTCATCAAGGGCAGCTCAAGTTGCAAATCAGATGGAATCACTGCCTTTTACAAGTATTAGCAAAGAGAGTTTACTAAATGTGTATAGATGGCTTTGATAAATTTCTTTGCCAATTGATGTATTACATAGATTCTGTTTCTCTGCCGTGAATTGTATGGAAAAGAAGAGATGAGGACATCATACAGGATGTGAAAGAAAAAAAAATAAAAATAAAAAATGATAAAAGTTGTCAATGATAAACATCATAGAGGATGTGAAAGATATTATGATTGGACAACGAATGATTGATCTAAAACTCTGTGCCTTTTTTCACCTGATTTGAGTGGGTTTATTTTTGGCCATCAGCCTTACAATTTGCAAGGTTCTTCCAAAATAGTATTTGTCCGTGCACATTTATCAATGGATTTCTCAAATTTCCGTCTTTTTCTCTCCTCTTCAAACTTTTGTCCTGTGAATCTCTGAAGATTTTGACAATACCTTACGAACTTTGATAAGGAAGTCAGTCATGAGTTGATGATGGTCTGATGATATCATTAATTAGGAGAGATCTGCTATGTCAAGATATTAACCTAGTTGTTGTATAGAACTTTAAAATTTGCCCTAAACTAAATTGATTTAGTTGCCATTTTTACATTTGTTCAATGATAATATTGGATTAAGAAGGGTGGTTGTGGTAGTAGATATTATCTTATTGGTATATTGAGATTGTCAATAACTAAGTTATTTATTTATCTTATTTATAAATTTATTTATCTTATTTATAAAGAGTCAACATGAATATGATATCTTATTTTTTTAATTCATAATACTGTGATGAAATGACATATAAAATATAATATTAAAGAGTATGTTATTAATAATATGAAAGGGTTATCATTTAAAAATATATAAAATAATTCATAAATACGTAAATTTTAAAAATTAATGTAAAAATATATTTTAATGATTAGAAATATATATATGTAAAGATTTCAAAAAGTCGTGGTTGGGATGAATCAATTAAAGTTGGTCCAAGAATAATTAAAAAATATTTTTAAAGATATCAATCTTCTTAATTTGATTTATTTGTTTTGGATTAATGATTAGAAGTATATATATGTGGGGATTCTAAAAAACTAGTGGTTGCGATGAACCAACAAAGTTAGTCCATGAACAATTAAAAAAAATCTCTTAAGATATCAATCTTTTTAATTTGATTTATTAGTTTTGGAGTCTAGGGATAATTACAAAACTCTCTTATTGATTTGTTAAATGTTGGTTGAAAGTTATACATTTTTAAAGTGGAGAATCTATTATGTAAAGATTGTCTTATTTTTAAATTGTGGGGTGATTAATTTGATTTAATAGTTTTGGAGTTTAGGGATAATTACAAAACTCCCTTATTGCTTTATCAAATGTTGATTGAAAGCTAAACACACTCTTAAGTGGAAAATCTATTCTGTAAAAAGATTGTTTAATGTTTTACTTCTAAAAAGATTGTTTAATGTTTTACTTCTGGAATAGGTGAGAAGGAAAGTTTTATAATTTTACAAATTGTTCATGTATTTTCAATATGTAAAGTGATTTTGAAAGATCTTAAGGAGCATTGAAGAGAAGACTTCTTCTTAATTACACATCAAAGATGATACAAGAGACTTCCTTTTGGGAGTATCAAGGAGGAAGCAGCTTCAAGTTATACATGTTGAAGATGATAGAAAAGACATCCTTTTGACATATATTCTCTATTGTAAAGACATTTTGGACAAAGTAAAAAAATTGTGAGAGTATAGTCAAAACTATAAAAAAAATTTAAATAATGAAATTAGTAATATGTTTAAATTAATTAAAAATGCTCTTAATCTAAAGTTAAATATAGATGCCAAAAAATATACCCTTGGCATTTATTTTGCATTATGAAGGCTTCAAGTTTCATTTGTGTATCTTTGTACAAACCTCTCTATCTACTTTATGATTTCCTTGATTTCCTTGTCCCATGTTAGGTCCCCATTTGTATGGTTTTGGGTCTTGTTTTTTGTGCCTCTTTTAGAATTGAATGGGCCCATTCACACTTTTTCCAATTCATGTTTGCTAGTCGGTAGGAGTGATCAACATGCAAACAAATCTCAACAAAGTTAGATTTCAAGTTATCTATAAATTTTGATCAATCAAGCATTATCAATTAAAATTTAATTCTAAACATGAATTAAATTATTAGATCATTGTCAAAACATTTTACTAGAGCTATATTGTATAATACTAGTTTATTGATATCTTTTTAAATTGAAAAGCGTATCTATATTAATATAAACAAGTAATGTTACAATGCTAGTCATACAAAAAAAGTGGGTGGAAAAAGTCACACTTCACAAGCATAATCAAATCGAGGTTAGAAACCCTCACGAAATAACAAGTCGAACATAGGGTCAATAATATGACCACTCAAAAAAACAGCATATCAAAGGTGTGTAACAACCAACAAGACACCCATAAAGGCACAAACCAATAAAGAGAACAATTAAGCTTCAGTAGTTAACATGGGGGTTAGAGAGGTAGTGGAGGAGGCAGATCTTGTAGTTTGTCACCCCATCCCCCTTGAGTAGGGGGGTCTTCATCCACAAGTAAGGGATCCCAACCATCATTCTACTGAGGATTATTATTGTCTTCCTTGTGTCTATCACATAAAATAACTAGAGCCAATCCTAGATATTGATGTCCTTTTTTATCTTTGATGGGTCCAAAAGCTTATAAGTGCTAGTGAGCACATTTTAGAAACTAACCCTAACCCACAAACCTCCAAATCAAATTTTTATCCATTTCAATTTCATAGATTTCAATAAAACAAGTGTTGAAGTGAGCAAAATTGGGGTAAGCAAAACAAGAGGAAAAATAACCAAACCTAATTGCATGTATATTTATAGGTGGTCCAATAATTGATTAAGAGTAGTTGTCTAGGTTGATAATTAACCATGAGTGTTGGGATTTTTTAATCACCTTCTTAGTCTTGTATAGACTTGACCATGCACAAATTTTGATTTCAAGTTGTCTATAAATAGACAAGTGATTGGGTTTATTTAATTAATCAAGCAGTTTAAAGTAAAATCTAATCCTAAACATGAATTAAATCGTTAGAGCAGTGCCAACATTTTATTATAGTTATATTGTGTAATTCTAGTTTATAGATGTCTTTGTAATCTTTGATGGGTATAAAAGCTTAAAAGTGATAGCTAGCACATTTTAGTAGCTAACCCTAACCCACAAACCTCCAAACCAAATCATTATCCATTTCAAAGTCATAAATATCAAGAGAAAAAGTATTAGTTAGGGAAATTGGGGTAAGGAGAAAAGGAGCAAAAATAATCAAACCTAGTTGCATGTTTATTTATAGGTGGTCCAATAATTGATTAGGAGTCTTTGTATGGTCTTGATAGTTGACTAGGAGTATTTGTTGGGATTTTTTATTCACCTTCAAGTAGTCTTATACAAACTTGACTATGCACAAAAAATAGATACTCCTGCACCAACATATCAATTGAGCTAAAAACTCGAATGCTCCAATGAGACAAAATGAGATATCATCAATGTTTCAATTTTTAGAAAGAGATATATAGATCATGAGTGAGTATAACAAACCATTCAAATACTAACCAAACTATAATGAAAATTTAAAAACTAATAACACAACACATTAGTAATTCCTTTTGTTAAACATTCTCTAAAGTGATTAAAACAATATTTGCAATGACTCCATGATAGAACAAGAGTGAGCTTATCTTTATACAAAATCATATAATATCTTCTAAACATTTGATCCTATCGGATCAACAAAACTTGTGATTTTTCTTCAAAATGTGTGGTAAATTTTTCTATCTACAAGCATGTGACAAATATATATCCATAAAATGAGGGTTCAAGGGGCCTATTTATAGTAATCCTAAACCCAATCTCCCCCTACTAGCTGTCACCTTGTTAGATTCACATGTCCATTTTTTAGATCCTTTTATAAGATTCCTTATTTTTCATTGCCATGTGTATAATTAGGGTTGATATATGAATATCTGTGATGTTTCTTATCTCTTACGCCAATTGGAATTTTGAACAACTATGTATTCAATAGGAAATTTACGTAAGGATGTACCAAACTTGACAATTTTTCTCTTTGTTAGATACTAATAAAGATGTTTCTCATTTCACTCGTGCTTTATAAGACACAATCAATCCTCCTAAATGTAGCATTATTTGAAAATATTAGGGTTAACATTCCCAAATACATTTATTGTGATCCACACCATATGGCCCACATTTAGACACTAAATTTGAATTATATAACACCTTAGTCTTATACACTTGGCAAATACATATCATAGATGTACCTTCAACTTCTAGACCTTCTTGCTATAGAAAGGATCACAAACACTATCTCTTTTTGCCAAATTTATTATCTCTTATTCCAACCAGTGTTATTATGATGACCCAAACTAAAAGTGTTGTAAGCATACTTATCTTTGGTATCCACAAGTTTGAGACCCATGCTTGATTTCTAGATTCCCTAACACTTGCATCCTAGTCAGATACCTATATTGATGCTAATGTCCTATTTCAATGCAAGTGTAAAGTACCCTAAAGTCATCCAATTTGAAAATAAAATGTATACCTATGGTCAGCATAAGTGTTTTAACATGATACATTTATAAAAGGGATTGATATATATATACAAGATCAACCCTCATACATTCTTCACCTAGCACATACATAAAAAATCACAAGATAACTTACCAAAAACATTCAATCAAGCATTCAAGTGAACAAATCTTCCCTATTTTTCCTATCTCCATATCATTCATAGAGACAACACATCTATAGGTCTAAATTACTGAAAGAGAACTTTGTGAGACATACTTACAAGATTACAAGCTAGGTCATTATTGTGTTGGAACACAACTAGATACTAAGAGGGGGGTGAATCAGTATATCAATTAAAAGTAGTCCTTTAAATACTTTTAATGCAAATTAAGAGATATATATAGATCAAATCAAATATGCATAGATCACACACACATAGATGCACATGACACCAGATGTATATATGGAAAATCTATTGGGGAAAACTACAGTGAGAATAACTACTATAATCTACTATTATAATCCAGGCTCATAGTCAAAACCTCACTGATTATACATTAAAGGGAACCAAACCTAAGGAGACACCAATCCATTGATTTAAGAACACCTACTCTAAACAAGCACCCACTCCTTGATCTGAGCACCAACTCAGCGTATCTTATGGCACCTACCAATTAGATTCTTCTATGGAGCTACAACTCTAGATTATAGCGTAGATTCATAAATGAATCTAATCCTTTTGTTCTATGTTATAGGTCTAATTTATAACTACTCATACTCTTCACACTCTCTTCTCTTCTCTTCTTTCTAATTCTAGGTCTCTATATATATCTATTTGACACACTTCATCAATTTCTTACTCTTTGCCTCTTTAACTCTGCTCAACGATAATATCAATAACTTTTGCCCAATTTTTTGTGTCCTAGATCACACACACACACACACACACACACACACACACACACACACACACACACACACACACACATGCATTTAATCTAGGTCTTTATATCTTCTATGTGTTCACACTCAGACTATAACACATCATGCTCTATTCTAGACTTAGTTCATTATCTCTTAAACTTTAAGTTTTCTACATCTAGAACTCATGCACCCATCACCATGATTCCTAGACCCATTAATATCTATAACATTTATTGGACTCTAGTTTTGATGCACAGGCACATTTACATAGATTTGAGGTTACATCAATCAATCTCTTTATTTGTGTCATGATTCATGGAATACTTACATGTTCATGTGTTTGACCATTAGACTAAAGATATCTTTAAATATCAATCATTGATGTTAAGTTTGGCACCATGATCTGATGGTCTTTATTTAAACTACTCAACTTCAAAACATGTCCATTCTATTGATATCTAATAGGCTCATGCTATTCATTCAATCCCTATACACTTCTAGACTTTAACTCTTCAAGTTTAAAATGCATCTGTTGATCTTCCTGATCTGAGCTTCTACATGCCATTAGATATTCATAAGTACATGAATGTTACCTCTATTTATAATTATACCTTGACCACTTTATCCCATTGAGTCCACTCACTCTATTGGATCTCCTTTGCATGATCACCCACTCACCATAAAATCTTTTAACAAGCTCAATCATTATCTCTAACAAATTTATGCTCATTGGGTCTTTGTCTGATGATCTTTGTGAATTTATTTACTTAGATGACCCTTTGACAATTTGAATTTATTACGCTTTATTGGATCTTTAGCATATGATTAAGTGCTTGCTATTGATCAAGCTGGGGAAAATACTATGTCAAGGACTTAGAAAATATAAAGTCTTGATCATTGCTTCGAGCTGATAATTTCTAGGTTGAAGGGGCCAATTTTATAATGATGACAAAGGCTTAAGTTATAACTTAAGCTATCGGGTCTTGGTTATATCTAGTCAACATAAAAATATAACATACCTATTGATGCCATGATTTATACCCTTATGATTTAATTGAGACACCCTGTCATGTCTAAGAGCAAAGATAATTTAATTCTAAGCTCTTTCCTCTTCATCTGAACATGCAAACCATATATTTAAAATGCTTATGAAAAACCCATAACATATCTTCTATCTATTTCCTTTGTAAATGTCCATAAATGATCTTTATAAAAGCATGACAACTTTGCATAAATTTGTGTAAATTTACTAAGTGTGGGACCATTTCTCTATGCCTAGAAGGCTAGCTTCATACATGCATAACTCTTGTCGTGCTTAGTCACATGACCTATAATTTAGTGCATAAGATCCTCTTACAGAGGGGATTTCATCCATATATCCATTTACTCCTGAAGCCTTCATATGTACAATATATGGAATCATCAAAGTGATTACTTAGATTTATCTTGTAACCTAAAAATTTGATAAGTGTTGATAAATACTGTCAAAATACCTAGGAGCCTAACTTTACAAAATCATAAGTTTTATCACACTAAGTCGCGTAATTTGATATTTAGCACGTAGAAATTAGGCACAAAAATGAACAAACCCATATGATCATTTTATCCTCAGGCCTCCATATGTGTGAATGCTGACCTTACTAATATGCTTATTTGGTTTTGTTGAACCCTTTTGCAAATTTGGCTAAGTATAGAAACTTAATGATTTTTGTCCAAGTATCCAACTTTACATCTTCATATATTTTACTGTGATTCATTGTATGTCTTCAAATATGATGCATAAAAACTAGAGATTAATGTGATCACAACCATATGACCATCTCCCCTAGAGTCATCCACATGTGGCAATGGTGATGTTAGCAAACTACCTTCTTAGATTTTCCTGACATAGACCCAAAATGTCTAGATGATCAATATAAAGAACCATATGATTTCCACTCATACACACAAGCGTTCTAATCATCTTTGAACTTTTATAGGATCCTTTGCATATCCTCTAATCACCATATTTAGTCCTAAACAATAATGACATGTTCATAATGTCTTATTTTGACATCAATGACAATCATATTTCCAATAATCTCCCCCTTTGTCATTGATGGCAAAATAATTGCTTTGATCTTCTAATATTTTTCTCCTTCTCTGGTATTGCTTGCATTGGCTTCTAATGAGTATTATATAAATATATTCATACCATACTTGCTCCCCCTTAGGCAATGTCACATTTGCCTAATCTTCAACTTGGATGCTTGCTCTGCTTTTTCTTTGACATTTGCACTTTTTCTTCAAACATTTATAGAGAGCATTTGCTCTTTTTATCCCCATTTATCATCAATGGCAAAGGGACTCTTTTTGATAATATATCCAAATGTTTCTCCTCCTTTATCATATAAAGGATTTTATCCAAGAATCTGAAACCACCAACTCATTAGAACTTTGCAAAAGTATGCATACATGAGTTGCCTTTTCTCTCTTCTTCCAAGGATTAACAAAGCTTCTATGAGACTCCCCTTGGACTCATGCCCTATCACTAGAATATAGTAATGCGATGTAGGAGCCACCACTCCCAAATTCTATCTTAGATACTCAAATTGTTCTTTGGGAAGAGGTTTAGTGAATATGTTTGCAATTTGATCCTAACTTAGCACATACTTCATTGTGACCTCTTGATATGCAACTTTTTATCTTAAGAAGCGATATTTGATTGATATGTGCTTGGTTTTAGAATGTATCATTGGAATCTTTGATATGTTAATAACACTTAAATTATCACAAAGAATAGAGATAGGTCACTTATACTCTACCTTGATGTATTTTAATGTTTGGTTTATCCACAAGACTTAAGTGCAACATGCCACTACTGCTACATGCTCTTCTTGTGCTATAGAAAGAGTAACTAACTCTTTATTTTATCTTAGCCATGAAACAAGTCTATTTCCAAGGAAAAGTACACCACCACTAGTGCTTCTTCTATCATCCACACTTCCTACCCAATCAACATTTGTATAAGTTGTCAAAGTGAAATCTTCACTTGTAGGATATCATAGGCCATAGTCAATTATGCCATTGATGTATCTAAATATTCTTTTCACTACATTGACATGTGACTCTTTAGGAATAGCTTGAAATATTTACACCATGCACAATACTTGCATGATATTAGGTCTTAAAGCAATTAGGTATAACAAGCTACCTATCATCGATTTGTACATTATCTGATTTACATCAAGGGACTCATACTCTTTTCTCAACTTGCATCTAATTATCATGGGAGTACTAATTAGTTTTTTATCTTCCATTCTAACCTTCTTGAGCATTTCTTTTGCATACTTGGTTTGGAATATAAATATCCCTTCATCAGTTTGTGGTATTTGTAGACCAAAGAAGAACATAAATTCTCCTAACATAGACATCTCAAACTCACTTTGCATTTGGGTAGTAAATTATTTGCACATTTTGTTAGTGATACCACCAAAGATGATGTCATCTACATAAACAACAACAATCAACATATGTTCACCTTCTGATTTGAAGTACATATTGTTATCTGTACATCCTTTGTTGAAACCTTGTTATTGTAGGTACTGGTCCAATCTTGAATACCATGCTCTAGGTGACTATTTTAGATCATAAAGAGATTTCTTTAGTCTACACACATAATCTTCTTATTCTGATAGCTGAAAACCTTTAGGTTATTCTATGTAGACCTCCTCTCCTAAGTTCCCATTCAAGAAAGTAGACTTAACATCCATTTGATAGAATTTGAATTTCTTGTAAATAGAGAATGATAGAAACATTCTTATGGATTCCAATCTAGAAACTAGAGCATATGTTTCCTCAATCTCTATACCCTCAACTTTTACATATCCTTTGTAGACCAATATTGGTTTATTCCTTATAATAGCTCCATCCTCATTGAGCTTGTTTCTATAGACCCATTTTGTACCTATCACATTATTGTTTGAGGGTCTTGGAACTAATTACCAAGTTTTGTTATTTTTAATTTGGATCAGTTCTTCTTTCATGGATTTTAGCCAATTCTCATCTTTGTTGGCTTAAACATAGCTCTTGGGCTCAATATCAGACATTAGAGCAAAACATACTTGCTCCTTGTTCATTACAACTTTTCTCATTGTCTAAAATCCTTCATTCTTATTGATAATTATCTTCTCTTTAGGATGATCCTTTTGAGCAAATCTTGGAGGTACATTTTCATTCATTTCTTCATCCTCTTCATTATCTGCTTCTTCTTCAAGATCTGATTCTTTAATACTGATTTCCTTGTCAGGTTCAACATGTCTCAATCCTTCTTTAACCTTGACATTAATGCTCTTGTGTAGCCTTTTATTGTAACATACATAGGCTTTGATTTGAGTGGAATAACCAAGAAATATTCCTTCATCACATCTTGACTCAAAGCTTCCTAATTTATCCTCCTTTCTCTTGATGTAGTATTTACTTCCAAACACTTTGAAGTTCTTAACAAAGGCAGGCTTTCCATACCATAACACATAGGGAGTTTTGTTACTATTTACCCTCAGTTGAACTCTATATAAGATGTCTATTACTATTTAGACTACTTCTCTCTAGTATCCATCAGGTAACTTGGCCTCTTTTAGTATTATTCTGGCCATCTCCTTGACTCTCATGTTCTTTCTCTCAATAACTCCATTCTATTATGGAGTCCTTGTTGTAGAGTAATGCCTTTTAATCCCATGCTTCTCACAATACTCTATGAACTCATTTGATGTGAATTCTGCACCTTTGTTAGATCTTAATAATTTTATTTTTTCTCCAATCTCATTCTCCACCATGGCCCTAAAGATATTGAATCTCTCAAATTCTTGATATTTGTCCTTCAAAAAGGTTACCCATGTCATTCTTGAATAATTATATACAAACAACATGAATTATATCTCTCTTTTAGATCCTCTTATCTTAATAGGAGCATAAAGATTAGTATGAACTAACTATAAAGGCTTTATATTTGCATACTCCTTTATTTGAAATCTAACCCTTATCTACTTACCTAGTTAACATTCCCTACAACTAGTGTCTGTAGGTTTGGTTATCTTGGGCATGTGTCTAACACACTTATTTATGTTTACTTTGACTAGGTTATCAAATTTAACATGACCCATTATTTTATGCCATAACCAACTCTCATCAATCTTTCCCATCAGGCAGCTATTACCATTTATTTCAACAATATTATAGATATTACTTTAAGTCATTTCCCCTTTTGCAACTATTCTTCCAGATCTCTTTAACTTGCAACCTTATACATAAAATGTGACCTTATATCTATTAACACACATTTGGATGACACTTAGTAGATTATGCTTCAAAACTTCTACATAAAGACATCATGTGTAGGCATTTTTCCATCAATGTTCAAGGTTCCTTTACCTTTGATCTTTACTACAATGTTGTCTCCCAAGTTGATAGATCCTTCCTTACATTTTCTCAATTTGATGAACTTACTATTATCATCAGTAATGTGCTTTGAGAAACCACTATCTATTACCCACAAGTTCTACTCCTTGGCATGGAGTGTAGTTTGAGAAATCAAAGATTGATCTTTGACTTTCCACACTTCCTTAGGTTTCTTATGTCTTCTTTTTCTCCTTTTCAGAGACTTGTGAACCTTTAGTCACACTATGAGGCATGCCTTTCTTTACATTATGCACTTTTGATCTTAAAAAGCTAGTTCTAATTTTTTTTAGCTATATGACCAAAGTTATTGAAATTATAACATATTACATTTGTATCTAACAAAGGAGCAAATGAATTTATACTTATAAATTTTTATTTTTATTTTTTTTAGGTATAATTCTACAATCAATATCCCTATGACCAAATTTATTACAAGTATAACATAAACCATAGAAAGATGAGGAATACCTAGTTGGAGAATTTCTTGGTATAGTATGAGGAACTCTTCTAAACATTGGCTTCTTCAAGTATCTCACCTTTATGTAACCATCTACATCAGCTACCTTTGTCTTCTTATTTTATTTAGGATTCTTTTCTCCTTCAAATTCTTTCACATTAGCTATGTTTGAGTCTATCTTTGCATCCTTACAATCTTTCTCTTTCTTTGCTCTTGATTCTCCTTCTGCTTTGAAATTATCATATAGGTCAGCATATATACTAGTTTTGGAACATTTTCCTTTTTTATAACCAAGACCTAATCTTCATTTTGAAGGATTTTGAGAGTTGATCAATTCATCAAGAATGTCTAATTCTCTTATCAACTTTAGAATTTTTTCTAGTTGTCCTTTAGCTTTCTCAAGCTCTTTTCTCAAAGCCACTATCTCTTTTTCTAAATTCATACACTCATCAAATTTAGATTTTAGTTCAAGTTTGACTACATATTATATTATTTTAGCCTCTTCAACTTGTGTCTTTAGGATCACTATCACTTGATCAGATTTCTCAAGACTTTTGGACATTTTCTTAATTTCCTTTTATCCAAGCTTCTTTTCTTTTGAGCTCTCTTTTATCAAATTGTCAATTTCCTCTAAAGCATAGATGAGCTCACACTCTAGATCCACTTCTCCTTCTTCTTCTTCATTTGAGTCTTCAACTTCTTCTTGATCCATAGAATTTGATTCTATTGTTATAAATAGGACTTCCTTTTCCTTAGCCACAAAAGCATATTCATGATCATCATTAGAACTATCATTGTCATCCATTGAATCAATGTCTTCTTTTGTGTATAGGCCTTTATTATTTTTGAATAAGTTCTTCTTCTTTAGATAATAGAGTTTCACCTTTTTATTAATCTCTACTTGCTTAGCATTATCCTTTTTGTTATGAGGGCATTTAGAAGCAAAATGTCCTACTTTACCATAGTTAAAGTATTTAAAGGGTAACTTACCTCTATACTTTCTAGATCCTTTCTTTAATCTTCTAACAAAGTTGACTTCTTCTTCATCAGTCTCCTTAGATACAAACGTAGGCGCTTCTACCTTCGCTAGTTTGGATGCTTTGACTGCAACTTCTCTCTTGAAAGTATTTGTCTGTCCCATTCTCATCTCATAGGCTGTGAAGATTCTATGCAACTCATAATAGTGAGTTTATCTAGATCCCTTGCTTCCTCTATTAAATTTTTTTTAGAGTCAAACCTTGATGGACGATATATTAGGACCTTTTTGACAATGACTGATTCTTCATCTCTTCTCCAAGGCCTCTAATTGCATTGACTATTTCATCCACTCTGAGGAGATAGTATGTAATTTTCTCTTCCTCATTCATTTTAAGGCTTTCGAACTTGCCATTGTAAGTTTGTAGCTTGGCCTAATTTACTTTTTCATCTCATTTATAGATGCTCTTCATTTTAATCTAGATATCTTTTGTATTTTGATATTATATCACTTTGACACACTCTCACTTAGAAAA